>CANTUQ010000005.1:8995000-10245000 GCA_947683425.1 Excoecaria cochinchinensis
CCCCTTCTAAGGCTGTGCAGCTGGTTTCCCCGGGTTCTACCTTCTCTTTCGAGCCGCTGGTCGAGGCTCTAGACAGATTCTCTGACGTCCCCACCAACCGGGTAAGCATCGTATTCTTATTTTGCATGATGAGCTTCTTGACTGTGGCTCCAGGGGGTTTGATCAGCGATCTTCGCCTGTTTGGGGCTTTGGACGATTTCCACTGCGGGCTATCTCCCTTTCTACTTATTCTGGCTGAGACCATTCTAGGCTTAGATGCTGTATGCTCCGGATCCACCCCCACGTTCACGGGAAGCCCCTTATTGCTCCAGGTATGTCATTATTTTAAAGGTAGTGCGTCCCTTATGGATTTTGGCACTAGCTTTTCTTGGCGAAAAGCGCGTCCTTTTGGATTTTCACACAACCCTATGCCTTATTTTTGCCTGAAGTAAATCCTACTTACTCCAGTGGCTTTTTTTTATCAGGTCTGGCTGCAAGAGAAGCTGAGAATGTTGTCAGAGCCACCTCCCCGAGTCATTTTGCAGTACTCCTCGAGACACTTCCTCCCGCATCGATGGCTGTATACATGCACCACTGCTGATGAAGGCATTGCCAGATTTAACGAGCTGTTGGATGACGATACCAGTTTCATGTCTGCCTGGCTACCTCTATCCTATGCGATCATTGATGGACCATCGGGGTGTGTTCCCCTCTGTGGGCTCCGTCAGGCTACTTTCCATATCACAGCTCGGTGTGCTCGCCAGCTTGGGATGATCCAGGTTGTGGTGAGGGTCCCACTATCTTTTCGGGGAGGAGCTCTTTCTGATGCCTTTGCTTCTCGGTATCATGAACTATGGAGCCGACTACCGGTGAACGCTGTCATTCCTAGGTTAGGAGCTCATTCTGTGGCTTCCACTAGCGAGTACAAGAGATGGGTCCTTAGCCTGGCATCTGACAATTGGACGCGAGGACTCAAGCATCTGACTGGCTAGAGCAGCAGAAGGACCTAGCTTAGTTTACATATGTACACTTTTTGAGTATCACATTTCTTTTTAATGCAGAACTAGAATATGACGGAAATGAGAAGAATAATTCTTATTTTATTTCACGAAATTGTGTACATTTCCATAGAATTTCAGCATACATGATCAGTTTTGACATCAACTCGACTGTGCATGCCCTATTAATACATGAAACCAAATTTTAACAGCATCGACTCCTGTTACCAACCGGCCCTCTCGGGTTTTCATGATTGGACATTTTCTCTCATGCCTCTTATTTTTGCACAGGATGCCTTTTTTTCGGTTTTCACCCTGTCAAGGCTCCCAATTTTAGCAAAGCCGCCTTTTTTCGATTTTCGACTCGCAGGGCATTTTATTCTCTTCTTTTTATTTTTAGTCTTTAGCCGTGGAACCTTTTGAGTCTATCTATATTGATCGGTTCCCTGAATTCGTTGCCATCGCTATCCGATATAATTGCAGCTCCTTTAGACAACAGCTTCTTGAGGATGAACGGCCCTTCCCAGGTTGGTCTGAACTTCCCTCGGATATCTGGTACACCTGGCCTCATCTGTTTGAAAACCAAGTCCCCCTCCTTCAGCGGATGCCTTTTCACCTTCTTCCCAAATTATCTGGCCAGCCTCTTCTGATAGATCTGATTATGATAGTAAGCTTTCAGCCTACTCTCATCCAATAAGTTCAAATGCTGTAACCTCTGTTGTGCCCATTCGGCCTCCGGAATCTGAGCTTCCATGACTACTCTCAGCGATTTGAGCTCTACCTCAACTGGCAGCACTGCCTCAGTCCCATAAACCAGAGAATACGGCGTAGCGCCCGTAGATGTCCTCACCGTCGTTCTGTAACCCCACAGTGCAAAGGGTAGCTTCTCTGCCCAGTCTTTGTAGGTTTGGACCATCTTGGCTAGGATCTTATTCATATTCTTATTGGCGGCCTCTACTGCCCCGTTAGCTTGTGGCTAGTAGGGAGAGGATTTATGGTGCTCGATTCTGTACTTCTCAAGAAGCTTCCCGGTTTCCCCCATGAACTACACCCCATTATTAGACACTATGTTGTGTAGGAGGCCGTATCTGCAGATCAGATTTCTTTCAATGAACTTGGCCATGTCTCTTGCGTCAATCTTCTTGAAGGATTCCGCCTCTACCCATTTTGTAAAATAGTCGATTACGACTATTATGGATCTGTGCCCGTTGGATGCCGTAGGGCGGATCTCTCCAATAATGTCTATTCCCCAAGCAGCGAATGGCCAAGGGGATGTTAGGCTGTGTAGCTCTGACACTGGCAAGTGCCTTAAATCTGCATACTGCTGGCATAACTGGCACTGCTTAATATATTTTGAGCAATCGTTGTCCATCGTAAGCCAATAGAAGCCTTGCCTTATGATCTTCTTTGCCAGGGTTAACCCATTCATATGAGCCCCACAGACGCCTGCATGGGTTTCTTCCATCACCCTCCGGGCTTCCCTTTCGTCTAAGCACATGAGCTGGATACCATCTACCTGCCTTTTGTATAACACCCCGTCTAAGGATATGAACTGAGTGGATAGCCTTCGGATCATCCTCTGATCTTTCTCGGTAGCTTCCTCTTGAAATCTCGCATTTTCGAAATAATTCATAATGTCAAAGTACCATGGCTTTCCATCTGCTACTTCTACTTTCATTATTGGTTTGATCTCGAAGCTGGGCCTCTCAGAACTCGAAATCAGGACAGGCTTCATAGCTATCCCTTTAGGATTATCCCATATCGACACCAGAGTTGCCAGTGCATCAGCCAGATGGTTCTCCTCTCTCGGCACAAAGCGGAACGTACAGGTCTCGAACTGCCCACATAGCTCCTTCAGATATTCAACATAAGGTGCCAGCTGTTCTTCCTTTACAGCCCACTCACCCCGGATTTGGATGATTACCAAGGATGAGTCACCAAAAACCTCTACGTTCTTTGCCCCCAAGGTAGCTAAGGCTTCTAACCCGAAGGTGCATGCTTCATATTCAGCTTCATTGTTGGTGACCCTATACCTCAACTTCTTGGCCAATGGGAGCTTCTCATCATTTGGGGTCATCAAAATGATTCCGCCTCCTGCCCCCTTGTTATTTATAGCCCCATCAAAATATAACTGCCATCCTTGGATAGAAATTGTGGCTATGCTCTCATCAGGAAAATTGAATTCAGGCGCGTCGCCCTGAATGGGATGATCAGCAAGAAACTCTGCTACTACTCGCCCCTTGATAGTTTTGCGAGTGATGTATTCGACATCGAACTCTTGTAGCAATAGCAACCACCTTACCATCTTACCAAGTAAAGACGACGCTTCTTGTAAATACCTCAAAGTATTCTGCTATGCCACTGCCTGAACTTTGTACGAATGGAAGTAGTGCCTAAGCTTCTTTGACGCCCAAATCACTACCAGTCAGATCTTCTCTACTTCAGCATATTTTATCTCGTAGGCCAGGAACTTCTTGCTGAGATATTAAACCGCGAATTCTACCCCGAAATCATCTTCCTGAGCCATCATGGCTCCCACGAAACCATCCTCCACTGCCAGATACAAGATAAGCGGCTTGATCGGTTGCGGTGGCCTCAACACTGGCAGATTCAGCAGATATTCCCTGATACTATTAAAAGCTCTCTAGCAGTCTTCATTCCAAACCACAGGCTGATCCTTTCTGAGCAACTTGAAGATTGGCTCGCATATCGAAGTGAGCTTCGCAATGAATCGGCTGACATATTGTAGCTTGCCTAGGAAGCTTCTCACCTCCTTCTCTTTTTGTCGCACGGGCATCTCTCTGATGGCCTTCACCTTGTCTGGGTCAATTTCAATTCCCCTCTGGCTGACGACATTCCCCAGTAGCTTTCCTGAAGTTACTTCGAAGATACACTTCTTGGGATTAAGTCGCAGGCCGTACTTATCAATCCTAGTGAAGAACTTCTCTAAAGCTTCGAAATGGCCCCCCTAGTGGCTGACTTGACCATCATGTCGTCTACGTACACCTCAACTTCCTTGTGGATCAAGTCGCTTAGGATCTTCGTTGCTATTCTCTGGTATGTAGCCCCTGCATTCTTTAGGCTGAAAGGCATTACTCTGTAGGCGTAGGTCCCCCACTCCGTGATGAAAGCTGTTTTAATCCGGTCGACTATCTTGTTAAGGATCTGGTTGTAGCCTACATAACCATCCCCAAAACTGTACATTGCGCAGTTGGCGGCACTATCTATCAACACGTCAATGTGGGGTAGCGAAAAATCGTCTTTAGGGTAGGCCTTGTTCAGATCTCGATAATCCACACGTACCCTTACCTTTCCGTTCTTCTTGGCTACACGGACTACATTTACTAGCCATGTAGGATACTGCACTTCAACCAGGAATTTGGCTTCGATTTGCTGCAGAATCTCCTCTTTAACCTTGTCTGCCCATTCTGGCCTAAGCCTCCTCAACTTCTGTTTTACAAGCTTATGGTCCGGATACGTCGGAATAGCATGCTCTGCGATGTTCCGATCAATTCCTGGCATGCCCTCGTAGGTCCAGGCAAAAACTTTTTCATATTTTTTTATTATTCTCTCGAATTTTTCTCTCTCATCAGGAGTTATATTTGATGCTATTAAGATTTCTTTCGGATTTTTCGAGGTTCCAAGATCAAAAGGCATGGTGTCAGTGGAATCAATATCAAAAATAGATGGGATATGATCATGTTCATGCATGTTAAGATTATTGGAAACATCATACAAATAAGCAAAATCATTCATCGTACTAATAATATTATTATTGTCATTTACATCATAAAAAAGTTCTGGAATAAAAAGACAATCTAAGCTAGTATCTTCTTCAGCTTCCATTGAGGTCGTTGCTGCAGCAGCTTGTGCCTCGGCTTCCTGGCTTGGCAGAGGCCTTTCAGCTATCCCTGAGGAAATCTTCAAATCCCCAATCTTCAGTTCTGACTCTACCATTTTTTCCTTTCCTTTCAGCCTGGCAGCCAACATCTTCTCGGTGACAACCTCTTCGGGCTCATCCCTACCCCAGGCATGCATTGGGTCATAACTTCCTCATCCTAGAAGTCCTCAACCGTTTTAATAACTCCCACATCCCAGTCAAAAACATCACTGAAGATCTCAAATCCAGGGACAATCTTTCCATTCACCCACTGTGGCTCATCTTCACCAGTGTAAGCGCATACTAAGGATGCGGGCACAAAGCTTTCTAAAATGTGTGGGATCTTTTTCGTCGTCTTCTTCTTGCCAAGTCCGCCTTTGTATCCCAAACCCTTCCGATCTTTCTGACCTCGAGTAGTGATTGCAGATTGTGGCCCTTGTGAATTTCTACCAAGACCAGCCCTAGGGAGATAGTGCATCCTCTTCTTCATATTAACCACTGGAGGGCTATCCAATGACCTCTACTCTTCCCCTATTACCGATACGTGAAAACCACTGAATGGCTGATTAGCAATCTCTAGGGTCGATACCCGATTATCCCTGGCCGCCTTAATTGTTACCACCTCGCCTTCATGTGGGAATTTTATCATCTGGTGTAGCGTAGACGGCACTCCCCCTAGTTTATGAAACCAGGGCCTCCCAAGCAATGCCGAGAAGTTGGCCGAAATGGGCAAAACTACAAATTCTGTCTCCGTCTCAATAGGTCCGGCCTTGACCAAAGTCTTGAACATCCCCAAAGCTTGCCTTCTAGAATTATCGTAAGCTGTAATAGTCAAATCTGACTCGCTAAGCATACCCTCATCCAAACCTAAAGCCTGAAGCGCCACCAGAGGGTAAACATTTATAGATGAACCGTCGTCTACCATAACGCAAGCAGTGTGCTTGCCATTGATTTGTGCCTTAATGTACATCGGTCGGTTATGATTACGGCCTTCGACTGGCAAGTCAGCATCAGAATACACTAATCTCTCTCCTGATCCCCCTTTTACAAGGTCTAATAATTCTGATAGAGAGATTGTAGAAGCCACAGTAGACTCAGTCAAAGCTTCTACCAACTTTTGTCTATGAGAAGGGGATTGCCTCAGAAGATCCCATATAGATATTTGAGCCGTGGTCTTCTTCAACTGTTTGACTATCTGATTCTCTTCCAGCTCTTTCCCTATTAATGCCTGTGCTGGTTTCGGTGACCTTTCTATCTCTAGGACTACTCTTCCACTTCTCGTTACAGCTCCTACTTCTTTTCCCTCTTCATCTGAATTCCACAGATCCAATGATATTCCAACTTCCTCCTCATTTTCTTCACTGCTTTCGCTACTAGACCAACAATCAATTATCGCTACAGACATGCTTTCCCCTTTGGCCTCAGGGCGAGTAACAGGAACATACTCATTCCCATACAAGTACTGCAGCACGTACAATTCTGGTAGGCTTGATCCAATCATGAAAATAGGTGGCGGCACAGTATTATAGCTAGGCTTCTTTTTTTCCTCTCTCCGCTTGGGGTCAGTGATTTGTTTGCTGTCAATCAAATCCTGGATTGAGTGCCTCAGTGCTTTACAATTATCCGTTCAATGGCCCGTATGCTGATGAAAGGCACAATACTCATTATCTTTATGCCCCGGCATCCCTTGCGTTATAGCAGGCCTGGGAGGCAATGGCTGCAACTTTCCTTCTTTCATCAACCTTCTTAAAACCCAAGATAGTGGTCTTTCTAAGTTCGAAAACTTCCTTGGGGTAGTTGCATCAGTAGCAGACACCTCAACCGTTCTTCTGGTGCTACCATTGGGACCGGCTGGCCTATTTATCCCTTGACTGGTATTAGCTCTCTTAGCATAATTGTCATTGCTCGCCTTTCGGGCTAAGTATTCCCCTTCCGCTTCTATGGCTATCTCCTTTAAAGACTCCAAGTCTTTTAGACCCTTCATCTTCAAACCTTCTTTCAAGTACGGGCTCGCGTTCTTGATGAACAAACGAATCTAGTTTTGAGTGTCTGGCTTTCTCCTCATCTCCATTACTCTACTCCGCCAGTGGGTTAGGTAATCATGGAAGGATTCCCCGGCCTTTTGCTGAAGAACCTCCAAATCCTTAAGGGTCACCTCCATCCTTGTGTTGCAGTCGTACTGCCTTAAAAACTCCTCTGTGAGCATATCCCAATCCTCCTTGTTTCGGCGATCGAGGCTGTGGTACCAATCTATGGCGGGGCCAGTTAGGCTCAAGCAAAAGTACTCCACTTTCTGCCTCTTGGATAAGGTAGTCCCTTTCATGATCAAAGAATTCTGCTTTACATGGGCGGTCGGGTCAGAAGTGTCGTCAAACTTGGGAACATCAGGCATCTTGAAATTGTACGGGATTGGGTCATCTCCCTCCAGCTCCTTATCTTCTGGGTTCATCCCTTGGCCTCTACCCAACATGCGGGCCATATCCTCAAACTTTTCTTCCATCTTCTTCCAGATGAACTCTTCGGTCTGGTGTACCTTCCCCCTCTCAAATACAAAGCTCATTTTGTCCTCTTCATCCTCCCGGTCATCTTCTAACCTCAGCGCTTGTCTCCTTCTCTGGACCCCAAAGCCACTGATCTCAAATCTATAGGTGGTGGTCGAATCGGTTCCTCCTGTCTTTCTACTCTTTCCTCCTCCCACTCATTTTATCTCATGGGAGGAGGAGGAGGATTTTGTAGAGCAGCCTGCTGAGCCATTGCAGCTAACATATTCATCATACGGCCTTCGAACTCCTCAAACCTTCTACCTACTTCTTCAGCAATCAAAGCCCTGGTGGCATCATTTTCCCTTGGTGAGTTTGCCATCTCTGATATGATACCACTGGTTTCTGAATGGGTTTCTAGAAGACTCTCTCTTTCTTGCAGCTCAAATACAGAAACTCTGATCAGTCATCCAGTCGGTCCTCTCATCAACCTGGGCAGATCTATGATGGCTGCATAGATAAGGTGTTAGAATGATGCATGAAATGCATGGCCGTGATATGCAACATCCACAAATCACAAGCAAGCAGATAGGTCCTTCCACCCTTATTGCTCCCACACACGTGGTCGTGCGGTCTCTTTCCTAGGCAGGATTAATCCACGGGTCAGCGGGGAACCCAATGGACACGGATGGTGTGCGGCGAAAAAACCGGCAGCATAACACTCCTATGCTAATGCACAAGCACATGGATAATGATCATCATGTATTTAGACATCCCAAATATATCGACATAGCCTTACCGGGGCATGGAAGCCTTTGGCTAGGTTACCAAGCAAGCCATCTGGATTCACCCAATACATAATGACCCATACAGCAAGCATGACATTACGGTTCATATCACCTAGGGAGAGTATCTATGGCCATTATATGAGCTTTGGTTAAGGGAGATATTACTTTAAGGCTACCCAAGTATGATCCCTGCCGATGGGTCTAGCTCATCACAAGTATAACGACCGATCGGGTCATCATTTTATATAGCAAAAGGTACGAAGCTTGGGCTGGTGATTATCCTTAACACTTCCCCACATTGAGTGAACGTAGGGTTGTGCTTCGGGAATGCACCGAGGTTTAGAAGGGACCAATCTAGCATAGTCTAAGGCTCTAATGGGATGTAAATGCAAATTTGAAAGAAAGCGAATTTATAAACTAAAATTTAATCATAAATTTTAATTAAGGTATTTTCAAATTAAAGTCTCCAACAAGACCTCCCCAGTGGAGTCACCACTGTGACGCGCGCCGGACCCCGCGACCGCACCTCTGACCGCCCGCTTGAGGGCGATCGGGCAATTGAGGATCCGTTGGCAACTTGTAAAGATATTTACAAGTTCGTCTATTTTGGGCAACAAGGAGGTTTCATGGAGTCGCCACCAAATAAAACATTGGGAAAGTTTCTCTTTCCTCAGAGAGCCTAAGACAACGCATGTATCCATTTTGGGCCAACCAAAAGGGGTCTTGGAGGGTGAACCTCTTTCCCTTGGAGACTAGGATTCATTGATTAGGTCTTTGAAAAGGACACAAGAGGTGTCTTGGAGGGTGAACCTCTCGCCTCGTTGAGCCCAAAGACCAGAGCTGGGTTCGGGACTTGTCATCTATTTCTACCTCGATCATTTTATGATTAAATTTTGAACTCATTAATTCACTCCCTTTCCACATGATATAATTGAATTAAAAGCACATTTTATTCACATGTTAAAGCGATAGATAAATAAAGGAATATTAAATCAAAAAAAATATTACAATAACACTAAGAGCGGAATACAACTCCCATTTATAAATGTGCAATACATACATAAAACGGGAGATTATTTATTTTGAGGACTTTGGTCTTCGCATGCATTTATTATAAAAATTATGTTTTTATTGTGAAAATTTTTCATTGGATGAAAAATAGGACATTAGGTCCTTAATTTTATGAAAATCTCCCTTTATTAAATATAAAACATCCATCCATTTTTATATTTAGCGAGATAAAAAAAGGTATATTCATGCACATAAAATAATTAATAAATAAACAAATGAGTGAAATAACTAAGAAGGTTAGAAAACTATACCGGACGGAATCCTCCGAGCATGGTAGATTGCCCCTCGAGCTCATGACAGTCCAAGAAAATCATATATGCTCACAAAAGGTTAATGGGTGTTAATATACAAAAAACGCAATATAAATAAAGCTATAAGACTTGAGAGAGATAGAAAAGGAAAACAAAAGGGGGTTTGAAAATATGGAGACAGAACCCAGGGATGGCCACTGCCGAGTGACCGACGGGCATCAGTCAAGGTGACCAACGTGCCCCGTCGCTCACTCGAGAGAGGGCGTCTTTGGGAGGGGTGACCGACGGGCGTCGGTAAAACAGATGACCCGTCGGTCACCGCTGTCTCCGAAACTATTTTTCTTTCAAGGCAAACATAGATTTTTACCATAAAAACGAGATGAAAAGGATCAAAATAAAGAAAGATAAAAGCAAAAAAGGCAAAAAAAGGAAGAATAAGAATAAAGATGAAATAATACGGAGAAGAAGTCTGGAATATTTACCCTCAGATAATATTTTTGGTTGGATTTTTGGTGTCGATTAAAGTCCCACACGCTCCACGAGAAGACAAAATGAGAGGTCAAGAATGAGGAAAATAGATTATTTCTTTCTTGATCCTTCAAAAGACTAAATTTTGAATCAAAGCCTTAGGAAAACTAATTAGATTTAGCTCCTTTTTAATGGTTTGATTCTTAAACTAAAAGAGATTTGTGTTTGTTGGAAGAGAGAGAAACAAGTGTTAATTTTTTACAGAGTTTCCCCCTTTAGAAATTTCTCCCACCCCTTTCTAGGTGGGAAATGAAAGCTTTTATAGGCCAGGGGTGACCGACGGGCGTCGGTTCAATCCTACTGACACAAGGATTCAACCGACGGGCCTGCAAATCTTACCGACGGGCGTCGGTTCAATCCTACTGACACAATGATTCAACTGACGGGCCTGCAAATCTTACCGATGGGCATCGGAAAGGTCGCGTGTTCCGGGAAATCAGGTTGCGTGCTCCGAAAAATCAGGTCCCTCTGACGGGCGTCGAAAAATTCACATAAGTCGTCAGTGACCTGCAGCGAGCGATGGTCTTGCCTTTGACAGAAGGGTAGACCGCCGGTGGAGAAAAACACACCTTTGGACCCAAAAAAGATTCCCATTTCCTCCCTCTTTCCTACGAAGACTGAAAGAACACATTTCTCATGAAGCGGGGGACCAAAACCTCCCAATCTCAACCGTTTGTACGGACTAAGACATTTATTCCTCATCGGGTAATCTCTAATCCAGATCGCCTCGGGACACGGTGCTTACAGGTTCCTAATGAAAATGTTTTTGAATGTGAAAATGAAATTGATTTTAGATTCGCACCTATAAGGTGATGTCAGTATTCGATTCGCACCCGTAAGGTGATGTCAGTACTCGATTCGCACCGGTAAGGTGATGTCCATATACTCGTTATCCACTATTTTGAGTCAGCATGTATTTTGTTTGCTTTGTCTGATATGAATATGAGAATATGATATCCGAATGTGTAAGATTTCAGTCACTGCGTTTGAATATAATCAATTATGGTTATAAGCATGTGTATTAGTATGTATACTAATGTGATTTTATACTGTTAACTATTATGGATTAGCATGTGAACTAGTTTGCGCGAAAATGTGACATTGACTATTGAATGATTATATATGAATGTGGATATGATCCTCTAAACGCACGGCTTTTATATGCAAGTATAGTGTTATATGTGTTATGAATGTCCGCATATGCCATTTGCATGTGTTATGCTCTGGCGACCATTGTAAATGGCCGCCCATATTTCTTGTGTGTTTCCCCACTAAGTGTTATCACTTAGCACGGGTTCTTTTCCCGTGCAGGTGGCAGGTTTGGTTTGGTTCGAGTCGCATCTGCAAGGTCGGCCACATAGGAGTTAGGAGTTTTGTATTTTGCTCATCCTCTGTATTTTGGCTTTTGTTTTTCTCTAGTCTTATGTATATGTAATTATATGTAAGGATCTTATTGTAATTAAGATTGCAGTTATTTCTTCGTTTTATCTTTCGTCTTATGCTTCCGCTGAATGATTATATGTATGTATGTGAGTTAATGTATGTTCAGCTATTGTTTCCTTAAAGTTTTAATTTCCACTGTATCTCCATATGTTTTTATGTATGAATGTATGCTTCCGCTTAGTGCATGTGCTCATGTGTGTGAGTGAGTGTCGGTAGCTCACCCGCGTCCTCCCAACGGGGACGTAGGGGGTGTTACACTTCAGGCTGGACAACTCACTCACAATTATAGTACTTTAAAATTAATCTAAGTATACAAATCAAAACACTAACACTTAATGCTCACTATATAAACACTAGAACAATATATCATTGAGGCATAAGCAAAACCGTGCACCATGAAATAGTGAGAAACCGTGCAAACTGGGGCAAAAGAATCACTTCGGAAAATAGGGCAAGCAGGAAAGGTCTCTGTTATGATCGCGACGTGTGTCGTGCTCGAGATAGAATACGGGGTACTTCATCGCGGGCTCGTGCTAGAAGGCGTGCTCACGACGAAGCACTCTCGGCAGACTTACACAAAACCTAGCTCTGTCGCGCTCGCGACAGAGTTCGGCTGCTTCCTCCTCACATGCACGCTCAGCAGCATGCTCGTGTGCAGGACTCGGGCTACCGAGCTCCCTGTCACGCTTGTGACATAGTCGCGATCGCGACATAGGGCTCCACGGTAACAAGGAGCCAATCCGCACTCTGTCGCACTCGCCACAACGTCACGATCATGACAGAGCGCATATTTGCCCAGAATCCGCACTTCCAGCTCTTCTACACACTCAACCCCCAAAACTACTTATTCAATCATGCACATGCACTTACCTCAGTGCTCCCATGCATACAAAACATGCTCATTATTCATATACTCTTAACTTTAAACTAAGTTGAATAAGAAATCACAATTAATCATCAAGAACACACAAAGCATACTACACCCTAACACAACTATTTCACTGCAACTAACATGCAAATCACTACAATTAAATCATGCTAAACCAGTACTCCAATTAAACACATACATGCATTTACATATATATTAACACTCAAGATCATTAATAACATGCAACTGCAAGGTACATAAGATCCAAGGAGAAATTAGAGGAAAACACTCCAAAACTTAAAACACCACAACAAGGCTCCCAAACCTGAAACGAAGCTTCAATCCTTAACTCTACAAGACACCACTTTATCCTTGCCTTTGCTCTTTCTTCTCTCCTCCGATTCTTGCATAAACCTAGCCACAACACACTTTAAGTCAAGCCATACAATCACTCTTCAAAACAAAAAATTTAAAGAACAAGAAGGAGATGAAGAAACCCAACTCAACTCAAACACTTACCTTTAACAATCAGCTCTAAACTCAGGAAATCCAATCTCAAGCTCAAAGAAGCACACAAGGGAAAGTGGAGAGTAGCCAAATGAAGAAAGGAAAGAGAAGAGAGGATGGGGAAGAGTGAAGAAAAGAGGGAATGGGCAGCTTCCACGGGAAGCTATCCCATTTCAGCCTTCCCTCTCTCCTCTCACCTCACTTCTTTTTTTCATTAATTCCTCACCTACCTTGCCATGTGTCACTCATCTATGGATCCCATGTGTCCAAAACTCAAATAACTTCCAAACTAAACACCATACACATAATCCACTTGATCACTTCTCATAAAATACTTTACATACATGGCACCTTACACACAAACCACACAATAAAATCTCTTAACTCACTTACATTCTTAATTAAATTTTCTTGCATTTAAGTCCTTATTATCCATTCTCATGCTCAAATTACTAAAATATCCTTAAATTCCCGACTTATCACGCAAATTCCGACTAGGCCCTTTTCGGGTTGTTACAATCACTCCTCCTTAAAGAAATTTCATCCTCGAAATTTCCCTGCTATCCGCAAGTCCAAAAACCCAAAACAAACCGAACTTAACAAAAGCTAATAACATAACTTACCGGAAGGTCCTGCTCGATCTGCTGCATCCTCTCCAAGCATTGCATACACTCGCGGACGCACATACACTTTTTCAGTTGGTGGCTTTTGCACTGTCTTTGACGACGCCTGTGAAGGTCGTCCACTGCCTCTTCCACTTCGATTCCCTCTAGCATCTTTGACCACTTGCTCTACTCTCGGGTCTATCCTGAAGCTCTCATCGATCCGGATAGTTGGCTACCATATGCTCTTGGCTTCCACATCTGAAGCACGCTCCAGAAATCCTTCTACACTTGTCCCAATGACGCTTATGACAATGCTCACACTCCGGGATCACGCTTCCCTTACTAGAATGTGGCACTATACTATCGACTTTCGAACGTATCGGAACTGAACCCTTCACACCTTTGCCACTCGGGACACCTCTTGTTTTCTTGCCACTACCAATCCCACCATTCGGTGCTTTCCTCATGTTCTCAATTCTTTGTTTGATCAACTAGGATTCCTCTAACTTGATCGCCGCCGCCACTAACTGATAGTACCCCACTGGTTGCATAACCGCCATAGCTGACAACGGTTCCCTAAATGGCTCTCGCAATCCCTCCTGAAAGTGCTTACATTTAAACTCATCCGTCAACAACGGCTTGGGCACATACTTGCTCAACCGGCTAAACTCCTTCTCATACTCACTCACTGCCATACCCCTCTTCTTCAGACTGATGAACTCTCTCCACTTGGCTTCCCGGTATGCCTTTGCCACATACTTCTGTTCAAACTGTTGCTTGAAGAATTCCCAAGTCAACTCGGCTGGTCGTTGAGGATTCCGCATTACAAGCTCCCACCAATCGTATGCTGGCCCTTGAAGCAATGATACTGCACATCATACTCTCTGATCTGTGGGACATCTGATCTCTTGCAAAATCCGGCCTACCCTCTTAATCCAAAACTCGGCCATATCTGATTGGTCCAATACAGTCTGAAAAACCTTCTGCTCCTCTCTTTCTTAATAATTCGGTCGGAGCCTTAGGAGCAGTTAACCTCTCTACTAACTGAAGCAAACCTTGCACTAAGACCGGATTCTATTGACCAAAACCCATACCAGGAACCTCTTCTTGCTGGCGCTGAGGAACGGGTTGCTCACCTCTCACTACACTTGTCACACCCCAAAATAGCCCTAGTCGGATTGTGCATGCTAAGTCGGGATCGGAAGGATATTTCGGTAATTTGTGTTTGAGAAATTTAGAGTGTTAAGGACCTAATTGAAGAGATAATTAAGTTGTAAGGAAAGAATTGTGTAAGTGAGTGAAGTGTAATTTGTCTAAGGACTAAAGAGCATTAAGACAAGATATTTATTAAGGAAATGTTTGGGTATGACTCAAGTATTGTGCCATGGTTTGAAATGTTAAGTGGAGTTTGGGGTCCATTTGGATGTTGCCAAGTGAATTGTTAGGTAGGCATTGAAAGAAGAAAATAAGAAAAGTAAGAGAGTGAGAGAGGGAAAACACAGATCGCAACCCGATCTCCCCTCTCACGCCTGCCCCTCTTCTTCTCTTCTCCTTTCTCTGCTTCTCCTTTCTTTCACATTTTGCTTGGGTTGTGTTTGGCTTGGATTGATCTTTGTTCTAAGAGGTAAGTTGGATTTACGTTCTGTTCTTCTTCTTCTCTTCTGCTGGTTTTGGTTGGTTTTGGTTGAGTTAGGGTTTGAACTAAGGATTTGTGGTTTATGTGTTTGTGCAAGTTTTGGATGGTAAGAAGAAGCTAAGTAAAGGCAAGGAAAGGATTTAGGACTGATCTTGAAGCTGATTTTGGATCTTCGATTCCAGGTTTGGGAGTATTTTGATTGCATGCAAGGTTTAAAGAGTTTCTGTGTTCCTATATCTGCCCTACTTCTCACTAAGCTTGTAAATGTGTTTACACTATCTGATTTCTGGAATTTGTTATGTTTTGAAATGTGTATATGCATGAGTATGTGAGTAAATGTGTTAGTAATGCATGAGTAGGATTAAATTGGAAGTACTGTGTTTGGGTTTTGAAGTTACTGTTATTTGTTAGGGTTTATGTTCTTGAAGGAATTAAATGTGTCTATGCATGATTTTGGTTGATGTAATTGTTGAATTAAGTTGCAATGATCTTGTTTATGCTGTTTGGGACATCGATTGAAAGGTAATATGAGTTTTGTTGGTGTTGTGAATTAGATTGGAAATGATTTCTATTGAATTTCTGGAAAACGAAGGAATTCTGCAGTTTGCGATTGGGGGAAGAAGAAGCAAGCGGCTCACGCTACGTGAGCTATGCTCACGTGACGTGAGCCATGCTCACGCTAGGTGAGCAAAGCTCACGCTACGTGAGCTATGCTCACGACGTGAGCAATTGCTCACTAGGCGTGAGCTATGCTCACGCGACGTGAGCAATGCTCATGACGTGAGCATTTGCTCACTAGGCGTGAGCTATGCTCACGCGACGTGAGCAACCTTCACGTGACGTGAAGGTTGCTCAGGTCTTCCGACTCTTCTGTTTTGCTTCCGTTTTTCTTTCCCCAAGCGACCAGTTTTTATAAAATGGTTTTCAAAAGCTTTTCAGGGTATTTTCCTCTACTGTGTTTTATATTATCTTGATGACATGACTGATTATTCCAATTTATTTGGTATTAATAATATGTTATCTAAGATAAGTTATATGTAGTATTTTGGAATCAGTTTTGGATTATAGTAATCCTGTTGTATGATTGTGGGATTTTAACAGTATGGTTTGGACTTTAATATGCTTATTATTGTGATATGTATTTCACGTCATATTCTGAATGCGAAGGAATTATGAATACTGACTTTCCGATTGTTTAAGTCCCAAACGTGCTCTGTCTTAATGTGAATTATGCTATGCATATTTTAGTCTGTTTCTTCTTTAAGGATAATTTGCTATGCTTAAGTTTATGCTGTAACTTTCCTCGATTATGATGATGCATCCTTGGTCTTTAGCATAATACGATTCAACATGTGTTCCTGTTATGCTTTAGAAAGATGAATAGTGCTGATGTTATCAATTGAGTTATTGCATGCTCCAGTATTCGACTTGTATGAAGTATGATTGGCATCCTGCTATGCCAGACTTATTTGAATATTATGGCTGATGTCGGAATACATTGTTATGCTTTAGCCTTGGAGCTCATTGTGTTATGTTAAATGCAATTTGGACTGTGCATGGTTTATGCTTAGTATTTCACCTAACGCATGATTAGGATTTTATATTGATAACCATTGGCATGGTAGTGCTTCTTAACCTGATTCTTGGCATGCTTTAGAACATTGTTTAATGTTAAAATGTATGGACTGTAATATGTTTTGCAATGCGAATTGTATGATTTGTGACCAACTTTATGAGAATATTTAAATGCCTTTCGTTCTCTGTTTATGCATGCTGATTATATATGCATTGTGCGATTCGAAATGTAATTGGGTTACGCATAACCTGCTAGAGTCAAGTAAGTGGATAGTTAGGCATGCCTAATAGAGTCTTCTGTAGCTGCAGCGCCCTTTGAATGATTTGGACCCTGATCAGGTCCCCGTTTGGTTCCTCGCGAACCCTTTTCTGTAATGGATCTTGTTTAAGGTCCCTTGTGAAAATATCTATGAAAGTTAAAGTATAATGGTTTAATTGGTTCGTACCCGTAACGTACTGTCTGTAATCGGCTCGTACCCGTAAAGTACTGTCTGTACACTCGTTATCCACTACCTAGAGTCAGCAGGTGTTCTTTGAATGTTTATTTGAACTGCTCTGATCTGATTTGGCTATAAATGGATTATCTGAATGAGTATATCGATATAATGTATATCGGATTATTTCTGAATGAATATGATTATGAAATACTGATTGTATGGCTTTATTATATGAGCATGTTTATATGGATTATGTTTTAGCCTTCGCATATTGTCCCTGTTACTTTGAAATGACTATCAGAATGCGATGTCCGATTGATTATGATAAGGATTTCAGAAATCAGTTTATATGTCTATGAATGTGACTGTGGACTTCAGAATGTATGTCTTTATTGAGTAAGCATGATTTTATATCTAACATGATTATCCGTACTTGTCATGTGATTTGTTATAAGTTTCTGAATGCTTTGAAATGATTCGATCAATGTATTTAAGTATATGGCTTAAGCATAGTTTTGTGATATATATTAGCATGTGAACCGAAGCAGTTGTAATGGTAAGTATTTAATGATTACTGTACTTTCTGCATGTTGATGATATGAATGTATTACTAAGTGGTTATGCCTTCAGTCTCTGCTATCAGAGTGTTTTTGCATGATGCTTTATTTATCAGAGTTGCGCAGCGGTAATATGATGCTTTGGATTTTGTACCTTGGATTTTGGTTAGTGTATGAATGGTATGATAAAATATGTTAGATACTAGTATGCTTATCATGTTGGCTGGGTGCATTACTGCCTGATATCTGTTTTGCATATGAATGGGTTGTCCGTTAATGCATGGGTGCTTAGTTATGTCAATTGCATGTGTAAAGCTCATGTGACTCCGCATGGTAAGATGTTGATATTTGCTACCCATGTAGGTTTATGCATGAGGTATAGTATGTAGTTCAGCATGATGATATTTGCATCATGTATTGTATTATGTTTGTTTCAGGCTACTTCTTAACGTAAGTTTATAGATATGAATGTGAGCTTTCCAAATAAATGTCTTTGTTATGCAAGCATGTATATTGATATGTTATGAATATCCGCATTTGTCATTTGAATGTGTTATGCCTTGGCGACCATTGTGAATGGCCGTCCATATTCTGGTGTGTTCTCCCCACTAAGCGTATATCGCTTAGCACGGATTTCCTTTCCGTGCAGGTGGCAGGTTTGGTTCTGTTCGAGTCGCGCTTCTGCAAGGTCGGCCACGTATGAGTTAGAAGTCCTGTATTTGGTTCAGCTTCGGTATTTCAGCTTTTGTAATTCTGTAGTATTGTATATGTAATTATTATGTTTCGTTCTTGAGTTTTCTTTTGGGAATGTAATAGTTAGTATGTCTTTATGTTTAGATATTTAGTTATTCCTTTGTTTTATTATTTCACTGATGCTTCCATTGAATGGTCATATGTATGCTTCTGTGTATGCTTTTGCTTAGTGCCTGCGTGTGCGTGAGTCATTGCATGTTCAGTCTGTACCGCAAGGTAAGTCAAGGTAAGTTTTTAATTAATCCATATTTCTGTATGCATGTTATGTATGAAAGTATACTTCTGGTAGCGCGCCCGTCGGCGTCCTTCCAACGGGGACGGCGATGGGGGTGTTACAACACTTGCACTACTAATCGTCTCGCCCACGTTCTCACTTGGATCGGACTCCATCTAGACACCACACAAAACATATCTGCATTAGGCCACGACACAAAACTGACTCGCATGCAAAGACTTGACACTAACAAACAGAGGCAACCAGAACTGCCTAAACCGGCACTCTGATACGACAAACTATAACAACCCCCTCCGCCGCCCTCGCTTAAAGGGTGCCGGCGGGCGCGCTACCTGACGCTCACTCACAACATACACACATTCACTAAGCGAAAGCATTCACAAAGAATAATAATAGAAAATCATGTATCAAATATAATCAAAATATAGTTATATACAAAATCCAAAAGATTACATCTTAAATCCTTTAAAAAAATAATACGTATACAAAAAGAATAATACAGGAGGAGACAAAAATAAAAAAAAAACTCTACTCCTATGTGGCCAGCCTGCAGATGCGCGACTCGAACGAACCCATAAACCTATCACCTACACGAGTAAATAGCCCATGCTAAGTAATAACGCTTAGTGGGGAGGAAACAGAACAACAAAACACTATACAATAAATCGTGCATTAAAAACATACATGTAAACATGCATCAACATACAGAATTCACTAAATATTAGAGGACGGAGATATATAAATCAAAAGTCACTATGTGAAATCAGCATAAATGATGGGAAACACTAAAGAATTTCACTAACTAGAATCACATAATATTTACAACACTTCACTAGACAAATACCGGACACTATAAACAACAGCCTGAATTTCACTGGTGGAGGATACGGGAACACTACATGGGAGACTGAAGCCTCAAAATAGTTTTTATACCCGAAGGTAGCGCGGGAGGCCGGAGTCTCAAAACATTTTATCACTACACGGAGATTGACCATCTCGGAGGTCGACCGCAAGACCCACACGGGGCCAAAACTGCAGCTGCACTCACTAACCCTTCTTAAGCATACTTAATTGTCCACTACCTTGACACTTCAGGCTGGACAACTCACTCACAATTATAGTACTTTAAAATTAATCTAAGTATACAAATCAAAACACTAACACTTAATGCTCACTATATAAAACAGTAGAACAATATATCATTGAGGCATAAGCAAAACCGTGCACCATGAAATAGTGAGAAACCATGCAAAGTGGGGCAAAAGAATCACTTCGAAAAACAGGGCAGGCAGGAAGGGTCTCTATCATGATCGGGACGTGTCGTGCTTGCGATAGAGCACGGGGTACTTCTTTGCGGGCTCGCGCTATAAGGCGTGTTCGCGACGAAGCACGCTCGGCCAGCCACTACCTTCTTTCCTCTTCTTTTTAATTATTCTTCATTGCTCTTCATTTTCTTAGCATTCTATTTATGTATCTTTATTGATCTTAAGTGCTGGGTTGGTTTGAAGAGGTTTAATAAGATAAGTTGAGAAGGTAAGTTGGTGGAAGCTATCATCTTCTACCCTTTTCTGTTTTGATTTCAGGTTTATTATGATAAATAGATTAGGTGAATATTGTTTGTTAATTGTGCAAGAAGCTGTGGAAAAGAGGAAGGATAAAGGCAAGGAAAAAGTTTTAACTTGAAGAGAGAATTGATCATGTCACACCCCGTTTGCCCCCTAGTAGAATGAGCCATATGTGTGTGCATGCATATGTGTATCTTGGCATGTGTTTTAAGGGTATTTTGATAAAAAAGGCTTGTTTTATGAGTTTTATTAGCATGTGGTGCATGTATGTTATTAGGGTGGATATTAGTTGGGTTGCATTTGGGTGTGTTTTGCTCACACCTTGGTAGGATGTGAGTAAGTTGAATTATGTTTGTGCGCATATGAGCATATCATTGCAGGGTGTGCATTAGTTGGAAATGCATTGTGTGTGTGTGAAGCATGGAATTAGGGTGTGAGTGAGCAAGTTCCACCACTAGGAGGTTGACATGTGTATTAGGCTAGGGAAAAAGAATTAAGAAAAGAAGGAGGAGAGAAAGGGAAATCAAAAACTCATTCCCGTTTTTCCCCTTCTATCTCCATCTCCTTCTTCCTTTTTCCCTTCCCTAGTTAATACTAGCTGGAAATCAAGCTTTGGTGGTGGAAATTGGTCACTCTTGCTTCTAATTTGTTGAGCCTCCCCGTGATCCGAAGGGCAAGGAGAAGGTTGGTTGCAGTGGATCTAAGTGAATAGGAGCTACGAAGTTACAGGTTTGGGATTATTCTTATATGTGTTGGGTGTTTGATGATTTTGTGTGGTTTTGGTACTGAATATTGGTATGATGTTTATGTGTATTTGGTATATGGGCTTTGATGTTTTTAGTATGTTGAGCCTCGAATTTAGTTGGGTGAGCATAAGATTGTGATTTTGGTGAATCATGTATGTATGAGAATTGTTAAGTGTGATTTCTTAAGGTTAGAATTAATTATATGATTATGTATGTTTTTGCATGATTGGCTTTGTATCTTAGGTAGGAAAGGTAAGTGTGAGGTTGATGTTATAGTTTAAATGTGTGAATTGTGATGTGTGTGGTTTTGGGTTCGAAATTGGAGTGACAGTCTGTGATTTCTGGAATTTCCAGAAGTCACACGGCGGTAAGGCATAGGCTCACTGCCGTGTGGATCGAGGAAACCTTCAGAAATTGCAAGGCCGTTGTAACACCCCCATCGCCGTCCCCGTTGGAAGGACGCCGACGGACGCGCTACACGACGCTCACATATACAGATATACACATGCACAATGCGGAAGCATACATTCAAACATAACATGCATACAGAAATACGGGTTAATTAAAAACTTACCTTTACTTACCTTGCGGTACAGACTGGACATGCAATAACTCACGCACACGCAGGCACTAAGCAAAAGCATACACAAAGGCATACATATGACCATTCAACAGAAGCATAATCGAAATAATAAAACAAAGGAATAACTAAACATAAGGACATACTAACTATTACATTCCCAAAAGAAAACTCAAGAACGAAACATAATAATTACATATACAATACTATCGAATACAAAAGCTGAAATACAGAAGCTGAACAAAATACAGAACTTCTAACTCCTGCATGGCCGACCTTGCAGAAGCGTGACTCGAACAGAACCAAAACCTGCCACCTGCACGGAAAGGAAATCCGTGCTAAGCGATAAACGCTTAGTGGGGAGAACACACAAGAATATGGACGGCCATTCACAATGGTCGCCAAAGCAAAACACATTCAAATGGCAAATGCGGATATTCATAACATATAAATAATCAGGCTTGCATATTGAAGGCATTCATTTCAATACTCACAATCAAACCATAACCTCATGTCCAGGATATACCAAAACAGACATAACACAATATACGATACCAATATCATCATGCCGAACTACATACTATAACTCATGCATAAACCTACATGGGTATCAAATGATAGCATCTTACCATGCGGAGTCACAAGAGCTATACACATGCATTAAATATCACTAAGTACTCACGCCTGAACTGACAACCCAATCATCATGTTAAGCATACACAATAGTCAAATATCCAAAGGATAACATTTAGAGCATCACAATACCGCTGCGCAACTCTAATATATACTAAGCATCAAGCAGAAACATTCTGATAACGGAGACTGAAGGCATAATCACATAACCTTACATTCATATCATCAACATGCAGAAGGTACAGTAATCCTCACATACTTACCGTCACAGCTGCTTCGGTTCACATGCTAATAATTAACAAAACATGTTTAAGTCATATACATAAATACTCTAGTCGCATCATAATCAAAGCATTCAGAAACTTATAACAAATCACATGACGAGTACGGATAATCATGTTAGATATAAAGTCATGCTTATTTAAAACAGACATATATTTTGAAGCCCATAGTCACATTCATATACACATAAACTGATTCCTGAGATCTTTATCATAATCAAACGGATATCACATTCATATAATTATTTCAAAGTAATACAAACCAGTAAAGCACTTGCTGACTCACAATAGTGGATAACGAGTGTACTGAACTGATTAGTACCTTACGGGTACAAGTCGACTGAAGGTACCTTACGGGTACGAATCGAAAACCATTTTATTTATCACAAAAGCATTTTACTGATGGGGGATCTTAACCCGATCCAAATACATTAAAAAGGATCACGAGGATCCGTACTGAGGGGGGGTTCGCGAGGAACCAATCGGGGGACCTGATCAGGGTCCAATCGTTCAAAGGGCGCTGCAGCTACTGGAAGACTCTATTAGGCATGCCTAACTATCCACTAGACTGACTCTCGCAGGTCATGCATAAAACAATTCACATTTCGGATCGCATAATGCATAAATATATAAACATCATGCATAAATCAAAGTACAATAGACATATAAATATGCTCATAAGGTCGGTCATATATCATGCGATTCGCATTGCAAAACATATTACATTCCATACACTTTAACATTAAACAATATTCTAAAGCATGCCGAGAAATAGGTAAAGAAGCACTACCAGGCCAATGGTTTCCAAAACATAATCCTAAACATATGTTTTAGGTGAGGTTACTAAGTATAAATCATGCATAGTCCAAATTACATTTAAACATAACACTTCGAATTCCCAGGCTAACGTATAATCATGCATTCAGACATTAACCATATTATTCAAATAAATATAGCGTAGCATAATATCAATCATACCTCATTTAAGTCATATACTGGAGTATGCAATAACTCAATTGATAATATCTTAGTACTACTCATCACTCTAAAGCATGTCAGGAAC
The DNA here is from genome assembly GCA_947683425.1 of Excoecaria cochinchinensis. Classification (NCBI taxonomy): domain Eukaryota; kingdom Viridiplantae; phylum Streptophyta; class Magnoliopsida; order Malpighiales; family Euphorbiaceae; genus Excoecaria; species Excoecaria cochinchinensis. The sequence continues at coordinate 9,018,460 of CANTUQ010000005.1, forward strand.
ACATGTGAAATCATAATAGGCCAATGATTAAAAACGCATCAACTTAATTGCGGACTGATACAATGTATTTAGAAACATGGCAGATTATTCTAAGAGAAGAATCTAATCAAGGACAGGCATAACATAACGCTGAACACAACTAAAATAGGCTAATCAATCAAATAAGATAACATACAGTAGAGAAAAGAGTCATAAAAGCATTTGAAAGTCATTTCATAATAAACTAGTCGCGGGGGAACAAATCAGAACAGAAAAGCCATACAGGAGCATATAACAGTATGACATAATTTATACAGCAGTGAAGACCCATACAGAAGAAATAGGAAATTCATTTTGGTTAAAACTGGGCAAAATGGGAAAAAGGAGCTGAAGAGGGGTCGGTCACTGACTGACCTCAAAGGGGTCACGTCGTGACCTAGTGTCACGTCTCGTGACTCTCCTAGAGAATCACGGGACGTGACTCTATGTCACGCCTGGCCTCACAGGAGTCACGCCGTGACTCTAAGTCACGAGGCGTGACTTCCCTCTCACAGAGAGAGGAGTCACGCTTCGTGTCTTGGAGTCACGCCTTGCCTTACACAGGAATCACGTCGTGACTCTAAGTCACGAGACGTGACTTCCCTCTCACAGAGAGAGGAGTCACGCTTCGCAACTGGGAATCACGCTTTGCCTTCACCAGAGTCACGTCGTGACTCTAAGTCACGAGACGTGACTTCCCTCTCACAGAGAGAGGAGTCACGCTTCGCAACTGGGAGTCACGCAACGCCTTTACCAGAGTCATGTCGTGACTCTCAGTCACAAGACGTGACTCAGCTCTGGAAATGGAAAATTATACAGAAACGCGATTTTCCATTTCCAGCTTACCCAGAATCCCAAAAACTCGATAAAATCATTTTCAATTTGATTCAAAACACATCCAATCACTTCTTACCTTCCGATCGATCTTTGATGCATCAAAAATACAGTAACAGCAACTTAATTCAACAATCAAACTCATGCATAACACATTCAATCCTTTCAAGAACATAAACCCTAAAAATACAGTAAGTTCAAAACCTAAACCCAGTAACTTTAATTCAATTCACATCATGCATTCCTAACACATATAATCACATAATCATGCATATACACATGCCAAATATACCAAATTCTAGAAATGTAAACACATATACATCCTAAGTGAGAATTAGGGCAAAAATACTAAGAAATCCAAATGCAGTAAACAAAGCTCCCAAACCTCAAAATCACGTTCCAAAAATCAGGCTTCAAGATCAGTCTACACTCCTTTCCTTGCCTTTAACCTTCTTCTTATCATCCAAAGCTTGCACAAACAAAACCCACAAAATCCTTAGTCCAAACCCTAACTCAACCAAAACCAACCAAAACCAGGAGAAGAGAAGAAGAAGAACAGTACGTTAGTTAACTCCACTTACCTCTTCAAAGCTGACCCAAAACTTAACCAAGCCAAACACAACTCCAAGCCAAATGAGAAAGAAAGGAAAAGCAAAGAAGGGAGAAGAGAAGAAGAAGGAGGAGCGTGAGAGGGGAACGAACGGGAAATGCAATCTGTGTTCCCTCTCTTCCTCTTTCCTTTCTTTTTCTTCTTTCAATGCTCACCTAAAAAGCCCACATGGCAGATCCTTATTGAACCACAAATTCCACTAAAATCTTACAAACTATGGCACTATACACACTTAGTATTCTCCACTTACTTAATTACATAAATTCCATTAAATCCTTATTATCCAAATTTCACATGCACAATATTACTGAAATACCCTTCCGATCCCGACTTCGCATGCACAATCCGACTAGGGCTATTTTGGGGTGTGACAGCCGTGGTTTTACATGGCGGTAAGGGAAGGACCATACCGCCGTGTAAAACGCTACTACCCAGTTATGTTTTTGAGCTGTGCGTCTCAGACGGTGGTATGGGTTTCCCCTTGTAGCCGTGTGAAATGCCTCTGTTTGGAGCTGTGTAAGACATCCTGCACGGCGGTAAGGAACGCTCCATACCGCCGTGTAAAATTTCTCTATCCAGCTGTGTTGGACATGTTATACAGCGGTATGGACTAAGCCATACCCCCGTGTAAACTGTCTTACACGACGGTATGGATTTACCATACCGCCGTGTAAAACGCTATTGTCCTCCTTATATGCAGATTTTCGACTTCTTTCCTTTTCACTCCTTTTCCACTTGTGTTTGGTTTCAATTATTAATTAGTGTTATTTTATTTATCTAACATCATTTAATTATGTGTTTTGCTATGCTAAAATAGTATGTGTTATATGTAATAGTAAAGTGAGTTAGGCTTAAGTATGAACTCTATATGTGATGAATATTGGAATGTAAATTGTGTTATGCATGACCTGCTAGAGTCTAGTAAGTGGATAGTTAGGCATGCCTAATAGAGTCTTTTAGCTGTAGCCTCAATTCAGTTCGAACCCCGATCAGGTCCCCGTTTGGTTCCTCGCGAACCCCTCAGTGTCGGATCTTATTTAAGGTCCCCTCAGTAAAATTTTTTGAAAATGATAAAGTAAAATGGTTTCCGATTCGTACCCGTAAGGTACTGTCAGTTATCAATTCGTACCCATAAGGTACTGTCTGTATACTCGTTATCCACTATTATGAGCCAGCAGGTGTTATGTGTTCTGTCTACTATGTATTACTCCGATATGATTATGCGAATGTGATATTCAAATGAGTTTAATAATGAGATGTATATTCAGTTAATATCATTATGAACATGAGTATGTGATGCGGAATTTATGGCTTTAATATGCAAGCATGTTCATATTTGATGTTATGTTATGGATATTTGCATTTGCCATTATGAATGTGTTATGCCTTGACGAACATTGTGAGTGGCCGTCCATATCATATGTGTGTTTCCCCACTAAGCGTTTATCGCTTAGCATGGTGTTCTTACCCGTACAGGTGTGGAGGATATTTTTGCTTTGGGAGAGTCGCCGCCAGTCAAGCCAACAAAGGAGGGTTAGTGTTAGGGCTTTAGTCTTTTGTAGTTGGATGATTCTTTTTATAATAGAACTCTCTTATATCTTTATAGCTTCCGCATATGTATTACTCTTTTGGGATATGTAATCTTTTGTATTTTCAGCAAGTTGATCAGAACAGTAATGTAATAGATATTGTTATATTAATGCATGATCAGCTGTTCCCTATTTTGTTGGCAAAGTTTTTAATTACCCTGTGTTTATTTATGTATGCTTTAGATGATTGTATGATTTGTACTGTACTTGTGTGGTGGCACCTTGACTCATACGGCATCTCACTCCTTTTTGGATGGGATCGCCTATGTATGGGTAGGGGGTGTTACAGATCAAGCTGCTCATTTTGAGGTTAGGGATTGTGTGCTATATTTTGCTAAAGTGCATGTGTTGTTAGCTTGAGATTTATGTGTTTTTGTGTGATAATCGATACATGTTATAAGTATATATGAGTAATTGAGATGTGTGTTGAAATTATTAATTGAATTGCCATGAGTTTATGATCAAACTATAAACCCTAGTTTTAGGGGAAAACTCTGTTTATATTTCGCCAGACCTCCGTGTGATGTTTTTATCATAAGTGGAGTTTGAGATCTCCAAATCTAGTTATTGTTGCTATATTAGAACCCTGACTTCAATATTATAGAATTCATAGAAATGACTACAAATGAATTCTAGCTCTAAGACCCTTAAAAATTGCAAAAATAAACGTGTCTCTACCTTGGCGGATTCATTGGAATAGTTTACATTGTTTAATTCACATCGGTTGAGTTAGAAGTTCAAATGAACTGAACATTGTTGCATTTAAAATATAAGACATAGGGGAACAATTGTTTAGAAGGAAGTTTTACCTGAAAATGTATCTAGCTATGTGGAAAATGTGGTATAAGTTTAGACCTGTAGTCTGTCTTAAATCTACCTCATGCGTTGAGGCAGAATAGGTTTACATGGCGGTAAGGAATTTCTCACCGCCGTGTAAAAGCATTCTTCCCCTTAAAGATCCATTTTTAGCATCCCACATGGCAGTAAAGAATGTCTTACCACCGTGTGACCTCATCTTTTAGCCGCTAATTGAACCTGTATTGCACCGAAACTTTTCGTGATATATCCAATGCATGTTTAGGATTATTAAATGAGTATGAGAATAGTTATAATTTGGTAAATAATCATGAATAGGATTAAGATTAATAGCAAGCTAATGAATATGGGCTTGTCAATAACCATGTTTATGTGCAAGAAACCTATGAATATATAAATGATGTGGAGATGAATAATGAATTGTGCACTTGTATGTTGAACTATATGTAAGTGTTTATAATAATATATAGTTAATATTTGTATTTATTGAGTTGTATGAACAATAGTATATCATGATAGTTGAATAAAAGTAATGTATATGGATATGTGTACTAAGTGTTTATCTAAGCCTGAGATGTTCAAAGAAATGGATAGATGGGCATGCCTACAAAGGGTTAGATGATTTGCAGCTGCTAGAGTGGCACCGACGGGTTTCTAGATGTTTGGCACTAACGGGTGTCTAGATGTTTGATGCCTTCTGGTACCTAGATGATTTGAGACTCCAGTCTCCAGATGTTTTGTACTGCTTGACAGTATCTATATGTACCCGTATCCACTTATATTATGAAATCAGGCTATCAACTATTTGCATTATATATAAGAGATGTTGCTACATGTTAATGAGTTACTGTGAATACTAGTAGAAGTACATGATATTGTACAAGAGATGGTAATATGAGTTTACAAGTGCATATGAGAAGCTTTTATTGTACATGATTATGCTAGAGATATGCCATTGTGTTTATATACATACAAATGTACATGAGATGCAATGACAGGGTTTTACTTGTTGTTTGTTATAATAGTTAAAGTTAAAAGAATATGAACATGAAATAGAGTATACAAAAGTTATAGATTCGTTAAAAGCATGTTTGATAGTATGCTTATGCACATCATGTTATAAGTATGATAAATGACCATTCTTTTATTATGCTCGTAAATGAATAACATGCCATCTATTAATATGCTTTGATGTTTATGTTTTTGACTTCGTTAGAAGTCTATTATTTTTGATATCCCTACTAAGCGTTATCGCTTAGCATGGGTGTTTTTCCCGTGCAGGTTTACAGGTTTAGTAAGGATTCGAGCATCTGCAGGTCATGGCTACTAAGATTCAAGTTGAAGTTCTTTTCTTGTATATGTGATATAATACTTTGTATAGTTCAGTATATGTATATGTAAAGCATTTTTGTATATGATATGTAAATGTTATAGTAAGTGAATGCTTTTGTAATGTATAAAAGGCAGCAATATGACGTAATGCAAATGACTATAAGAATTTCTTTTAAGATTGTGTATTGATACTTGATTATTAGTTGTTTAAGTATGTTGGGATTGTTTAACTTGAATGTGTAGGCATGCGCAGTGACTCCGATATCCTCCCAAGGGGTATTGGGGCGTTACAAGTTGTGGTATCAGAGCATAAGTAGATTGTTCAGGATGATAAGATGTTAGAGTATAGATTAGATGTATGAGAGTTATCTAGAGTCGTTGCCCAATGCAGATGTTATCTTTTGTAGAGTATAGATGGAATCAGATTCGAATGAGAATGTAGGAGAGACGACTGGAAGTGTAAATCCAGTGAGAGTTAATCAACCTGCACTTGAGCGACCTCTAGCTGAAGGTTCGGGTCTAGCTCAAGACAATTCGACAATAGTGCAAGGGTTAATACAATTTATAGATAGACTGGCTGCTCCTAAGGCTCCTTCGGACTTCATTAGAAAGAGAGGAGGAGAAGAGTTTAGTGGGATTACTTTGGATCAGTCGGATACGGCTGAGTTTTGGTTGGAAAAGACGAAAAGGATATTGTAAGAAATTAATTATCCTCAGCATCAGCGGGTGACCTGTGCATTATCATTACTACAGGTCCAGCTTATGACTGGTGGAAACTGGTGCCTTAGAATCCCCAGCGACCAGTTGTGTTGATGTGGGACTTCTTTGCCCAAGAATTTGAGAAGAAGTATGTCACCAAAGCCTATAGAGAAGCGAAATGGAAGGAGTTTACATGTTTGAAACAAAAGAGTATAACAATAGGAGAATATGAGAAGGAATTTAGTCGACTGAGTAAATATGTGCCTGGTCCATTGCTAACAGAAGACTTCAGATATCGACAGTTTGAGGATGGATTGAGAAAGTCCATTAGAGGACATTTATCAGCGATGCCTGATATGCAGTTGGCTAACTATTATCAGCTAGTCTTGGCAGCCATGAAATTAGAAGAAGTTGAGTTAGTAAAGGAAAGGAAAGAGCAGAAGAAGAAAGTACCGAAAAATGTTAGAGTTAGTAACAAGAAGGCTCAAGGAGTTGCAAGTGGGCAAGTTACTAGAGGTTTTATTCGAGAGCCAGCATCGATGGGAAGTGTTGTGCCACCTTCCAGTATAGGTAGCACAATACCTAAGTGTGAGCATTGTTAAAGGAATCATTGGGGTACATGTAAAAAGCACACATGAGCATGTTTCAAGTGTGGCAGTATGGACCACATGTTTGCCAACTGCCCGGAGATTAAAGTGAATTCGGGTTTGCAAGTGAGTAAAGGAATATGAATGTGTCTAGATTAATCAGAAGTGGAAAAAGAAGAGGTAGAGCGGCTCAAGTAATGTCGAAGACAATAGAGAAGCCAGTTGCTCTTAGTGGTTCGGGTCGAGTCTTTGCCACGATTGGAGAAGAGGTCGATGATCCAGCTGGTCCATCTGGTAAGTTTTACATTTGTGTATTGACTGGAATGATTTTTTATTTATTAGCAAGGAAATTTCGAGGATGAAATTTCTTAAGGAGCAGAGAATTGTAACGGCCCGAATTGTACCCTAGAAGGATTAGTGGTGTAAATTGTATGATGAGGGTACAAGAGTGATTTAGTGAGTATACAATTATGAGTAAGTGAGGACAAAATTGGAAGAGAAATTAAAGCATTTGAAGAAGGGATCAAGTTGAGGGATTAAGAGGAAGTTGACCAAGGATTAAATGGATAATTATTATAGACTAGATAATTGGCTTAAAGAGGACTTGCCACCTTGCATTTTACATGCAATATAAGTGAGACTAGTGGAAGAGTTAGTGGGAATTTACTGCATGTTGGCCGGCCACTTCCTTCTTTTCTCTTCTTTCTAATTGTTCTTCATTGCTCTTCATTTTCTTAGCATTCTATTTCTGAATCTTTGTTGATCTGAAGTGCTGGGTTGGTTTCAAGAGGTTTAATAAGATAAGTGGAGAAGGTAAGTTGATGGAAGCTATCATCTTCTACTCTTTTCTGTTTTGATTTTAAGTTTGTTATGATAAATGGATTAAATGAATGTTGTTGGTTAATTGTGCAAGAAGCTGTGGAAAAGAGGAAGGATAAAGGCAAGGAAAAAGTTTGAACTTGAAGAGAGAATTGATCAAGCTGCTCATTTTGAGGTTAGGGATTATGTGCTATATTTGGCTAAAGTGCATGTGTTGTTAACTTGAGGTTTATGTGTTTTTATGTGATAATTGATAGATTTTATAAGTTGATATGTGTAATTGGGATGTGTGTTGAAATTATTGATTGAATTGTCATGAGTTTATGATCAAACTATGAACCCTAGTTTTAGGGGAAAACTCTATTTATATTTCACTAGACCTCCGTGTGATGTTTTGGTTATAAGTGGAGCTTGAGAACTCCAAATCAAGTGATTATTGCTCCATTATAACCCTGACTTCCATATCTATAGAAGTCCCAGAAATGACCATAAATGAATTCTGGCTCTAGTACCCTTAAGAATTGCAAAAATAGACGTGTCTCTACCTTGGCGGGTTCATTGGAACAGTCTATATTGTTTAATTCATATATATTGATTTTGAAGAGTAACTGACCTAAAACTTATTCCATTTCAAAGATAAGACATAGGAGAACAATTGTCTAGAACGAAGTTTTACCTATAAATCTCTAGAACTACGTGAACAATGTGGTACAACTTTAGACCTGTAGTCTATCTTAAATCTTTCTCATGCTTTAAGGAAGAATAGGTTTACACGGCAGTAAGGAATTTCTCACCGCCATATAAAAGCATTCTGCCCCTTAAAGTCCCATTTTTAGCGTCCCACGCGGTGGTAAAGAATGTCTTACCATCGTCTGACCTCATCTTTTAGCCTAAAATGTACTTTTTCCTTCCCAAGTTGAACACGTACTGTATCGAAACTTTCCGTGATGTATCCAATCCCTATTAAGGATTATTAAATGAGTATGAGAATAGTTATCATTTGTTAAATAATCAGGAATAGGATTAAGATTAATAGCAAGCTAATGAATATGGGCTTGTAAATAACCATGTTTATGTGCAAGAAACCTATGAATATATAAATGATGTGGAGATGAATAATGAATTGTGCACTTGTATGTTGAACTATTTGTATGTGTTTATAGTAATGTATAGTTAATATTTGTGTTTATTGAGTTATATGAACAATAGTATATCATGATAGTTCAATAAAAGTAATGTATATGGATATGTGTACTAAGTTTATCTAAGCCGGAGATATTCAAAGAACTGGATAGATAGGCATGCCTATAAAGGGTTAGATGATTTGCAGCTGCTAGAGTGACACCGACGGGTGTCTAGATTTTTGGCATTGATGGGTGTCTAGGTGTTTGATGCCATTTGGTATCTAGATGATTTGAGACTCCGGTCTCCAGATGTTTGGTACTGCTTGACAGTATGTATATGTACCCGTATCCACTTATATTATGAAATCAGGGTATTAACTGTTTGCATTATATATAAGAGATGTTGCTACATGTTAATGAGTTACTGCGAATGCTAGTAGAAGTACATGACTATTGTACCAGAGACGCTAATATGAGTTTACAAGTGCATATGAGAAGCTATTATTGTACATGATTATACTAGAGATATGCCATTGTGTTTATATGCATACGAATGTACATGATATACAATTATAAGGTTTTACTTGTTGTTTGTTATAATGGTTAAAGTTAAAAGAATATGAACATGAAATAGAATATACAAAAGTTATAGATACGTTAAAAGCATGTTTGATAGTATGCTTATGCTCATCATGTTATAAGTATGATAAATGCCCATTCTTTTATTATGCTCACAAATGAATAACATGCCATCTATTAATATGTTTTGATGTTTATGTTTGTGACTTCATTAGAAGTCTATTATTTGTGATATCCCCACTAAGCGTTATCGCTTAGAACGGATGTTTTTCCCATGTAGGTTACAGATTTAGTAAGGAGTTGAGCATCTGCACGTCATGTCCACTAGGATGCAAGTTGAAGTTCATTTTGTATATGTGATATTGTACTTTTGTATAGTTCGGTATATGTATATGTAAAGCAATTTTGTATATGACATGTAAATGTTATAGTTAGTGAATGCTTTTGTAATGTATAAAAGTCAGCAATATGACGTAATGCAAATGACTATAAGAATTTATTTTAAGCTTGTGTATTGATATTTGATTTTTAGTTGTTTAAGTATGTTGGAATTATTTAACTTGAATGTGTATGCATGTGTAGCGACTCCGATATCCACCCAAGGGGTATTGGGGTGTTACAAGCCTCCTCCATAGTCTCCTAGACCGAATTGTTCATCTTGATTCTTCCTCCATTTTCTTCAATTCTCTCTTCAACTCTCCCCAAATCCAAGCCACCTAATAAAATTTCAGCCTCTCTAAAATCTAGTGGTGGTGATTAGATTTCATTTGAAGTGGAAGAAGTGGGAGAAAATAAGTGAAAAAGTTTATGTGTCAAATTGCGGTATGTAAAGTTAATATTTTTAAATTGGTTTAAAGGTTCAAATAGGTATTTTAGGATGTCTAGAGTATGTTTATGTAATTATATTGCAATAAATAAGTAAATTTAAGGTGTTTTCTTTACTGTTTATATTCGGCCACATGGAGAAATAAAGGAAAGGAAAATGCTTTAATGGTGAAAGATGAAGGAAATGAAGATCTAAGTGTGGAGATCACGAAAATAAGGTTAATGGATACAATATCCTCCTTTTTTTCCTTAAAAAAAGTATGATTTTAGGTTATATTCATATTATAGGTATGTAATTTATGCATTTTCAATTGAAATAAATTTTATAGAAATTTTTAAGAAGGTTAAAAATGAGATTTTGAATGATTAAAATGGAATGAAATAAATCATATACCATAGAAATTATGTTGGTCGAATGGTATACCTTAGTATACAAAGGTATACTTTAGGGATTAATGCAAATAAATGGTATATTTGTGATAGATAACATGAAATCTAGATAAATTAATGATTAGTTGAAGAAAAAAAAATATTGGTAAAGAATTAAGTACATGGCCGAATTGTTATGTTTATATTCTTAAGGTTTAAATTGATGTTTAAGGCATAACAATTATGTATTCATGGTGATTAATATGTCATCTAGTCAAATGAATGAATAATGGAAAGAAATTATTTATGGAGGAGGAAATGAAGTCTTGGCCGAATATATATATAAAGAATATTAAGGTATAATTTGAATGTTAATGTTAATTAAGTGTCTATTTATGTTAATTTAACATGAAATCTAATCAAATGTATGAAAAATGAGATGAAAATAATTCATGGTAAAATAATGGTGCTTTGGCCGAATGATATGTATTGAAATATCAATATCTAATTTGATGGTTTAATGAATTTCATGGCATAAAATGGTAATGGAATGAAAATGAAGTGTATAATGATTGATATGATGGAAAAAGAATTGAATGGTATGGTGAGATTCCATTAATTGTTTATATTGTAACTTGAAATGTATAAATGGAATAATTAATGCCCTTAGTAGTAGTATGGTGGTTAAATCTAGCTCAAAATATAGTTAGCTAGCCATATGAACACTATACCACGGTGGTGAGCATGGCGTCTCACTTATTGTAGGCCAATGAAGGTCCTACTAAAATGATTAAATTGTTGAAATGTAGGGGTGGTCCTATGGGTATTGAACCATGAAATGTAGGGGTGGTCTTTTGGGGTCCTTCTAAAATGTATTGCACCATAAAATTTAGGGGTGGTCCTTCGGGGTCCCTCTAAAATGTACTAAACCTATAGGGTTCATGCTTGTATATCTAGTCTTGAGATTTCTACCGGGTCAATGCTAGGGGCAAAGATGTAAAGTGATTAAAAATGAAGAAACTGGAGTTAAAATGGAAGTTAGAACGATGGAAGGACCTCAATGAAAGAAATGCGAAGTCTAAGGGTAAAATGATAATTTAAGCCTAAATGTTTAAATAAGGCTTAATAAAAAGAAAAATATAATTTAATGGCTTAAAAAGTAAATTAGTCATTATTTAAGGACTAAAATGTAATTTGGCATAAAAATGATATTTTAAGGATCAAATGGTAATTTGTATGTTAAATAAGGAGTTAAATAAGTTAATAAGTCAAATTGGTGGCATGATTGTAAATAAGAGAAAGTTAGGGGTAAGGTCATAATTTAATAATAGTCAAAGGACCTAAATGAAAATATGACATAGTTGGAGGACTTAAATGCAAATGTGACATAATATAAGTACCTAATTGTAATTGTATCTTAGTTAAGGGACCTAAACGCAAATTTGGATATTTAAGTGTACTAAGTGCATAAATGATTTAAAATAAAGACTATTGCATATTAGATAATGTAATAAGTATGATATTAAATTAAATAATGGTATTAATGTAAATAAGTGAAAAGTAAATGGCAAAACTGTAAATTGGTGAAAGTCTAAGGAATTAATTGTAATTTATCAATAGTGATGTACAATAAGAGATTTAAAAGATAATTGATAGGTAATTTGAATGTTAATTATATAATAAATTGACAATAGAGAAAATAATGGTATTTACATTAATATTAATAGAAATATTACAGTTAATGCTAATATCATGGAAATGGCAATAGGATTAAATATAAGAAAAATAGATGAGTAATATTAGTATTAATAAAAGAATGAAAAATGTCATTATAGTACTAAAGGATTATTAAAACTGAATAAGGAAAAGCATGTATATAGATTTAAATTCATATAGTTAAATTAAAGGAATGATTGAATTTATTTGAAGTATTGACAACAGTTAAAATAATGTTGATAATGATAATGAAAAACATTGGAATTATTAAGAAAAATGTTATGTCATCTAAAATGATCTAGACATTTAGGATTATGTAATTAAAGTATTAAAATAAAGATTAACAAGTGCATAAAAGAATGAAATTGAGAGATAAGATAATGTAATTAAGATAAATAATAATGTGTCAAGTAAATTTAATTGCATACTATGAATTTCATAATTGAAATATAAGTTGAAATGAATAAAGAGTGTGTAATAGAATATTTAAAAGACATTGTTATGGAACTGATGTAAATATTAATTAATCACATGAATAACGATGTAGTGTTAATGCTAATAATAATAGTTATATTACCATAGTGTTAATAGTGAAATAATGATTACTGAAATGATGATATAATAGACAATATAAGTAATTTAGGTATTACTATAATAATAGTACTGATAGTCACAGTAATAATAAAATTAAATGTAAAACAATTATTGATAGATACTTAGTCAAATAATATTAATAGAAATTATGTGTAAACTTAAGAGAATAATGATCTTAATCCTACAAATAAGTCAGTGTATTAAGTAATAGTATTGACAATTCAAGTGTATAATATGTGATATAACTGATTAAAATTAAATAGAAAAAATAGTGTAAATGTATTATGTTTATAGTTCAAAAAATGGTACTATAAAAGAAATGATTAAGTGAAAGATAATAATATGAATATAAAACTTAAAAAGATTAATGTAACTGAAAGAGTAATAGAAAGAGCAAGAATATAAAGGAAATGATAACGGTTAATCAGTACTGTTAATAGCAACAATGATGACTGCTCAATAGATATTTCAGTAACTGATACTGTGCCAAAATGTAGACTGTAACTGATGTAAATAAGTTATAAACAAATAAAGAAAAAAAATGAATACGTTAATAAGATAAATACAAAGATTGTTAATATAACTAGTCATTGAATTAACAGACGAAATATAATTGTATTAATGTTAAAGTTAACAGCACAAATAATAATGACACTGATAATAGAAATAGTAATTTTAAAGTATGGCTACTGAAACAATGACAAAGGTATAAGATAAATGATTAAAGAAAAAGATTTATTAGGACAGTAAAAGTGCGACATAAACTATCTAAAAGTCTCAAGAATTAATGTTCATCTAATGGGAATAAAGAAATATGTTTGTTTATGCATGCATGTAGTAATAGTATGGAAAATTTAGGATATGTATCCATCACTGGGCAATTTAATGCTCAGTGCGTAGTGTTGTTGTTGCGCGCAGGTAACAAAGATAGGAAGTTTTTAACTGGCCAAAATTTCGATGACAGTCGAGAACAGGAGCGAATGCAGGGATGAGAAGATAGGCATGGCCTGTATATGATTGGGGTGGATTATACACTTTATGATTTATGTATATGTTAACTATGAATTTTCAGATAGTGTTATGTATGAACTATTCTGTTATATTATTATTGTTTGCCTATGAGTATTATCGATATTTGCATGCAACAAATTTCTACTGAACTATCCATGGCTGCATCATTTTGTGACGTTAATACTGATGAAATAACTGAGACATTCGGTTGTTGTACGTATAGTATAAAAAGTTAAGGGTGTTACAAACAATCACTCATACATCACAGTTTATCTTTCATGTTATTGCTTTATCATATTAATACAATCACAATAACAGAACGTTTATGCATAGCAATTTACCTAATCCTTTAGCATAATGTATACATTTTATATAGGGAACTATATAATTAGTAAATCACGCAAACATTCATTACAGCACACTTTAGACACCGGGTCCCGAGGCAGTCCAAGATCAGGGTTACCCAATGATGAAAATGATTCTTGTTCACAGGCAAAAAGGTTAAAACTAATTATTCCCTTGTCGAAAATCCTTCTTTTTAAAAAAAAAGTTTTTTTTTTTAAATTTTATTTTGTCTTCTAGGATTTTTGGTGGCCTGCAGCCGAGGTGGCCAGTACAGCGCGTGCGAGGCGCAGCACCTGCGTACGGCCCCATGAGGCACCGCACACAAGGCCTTGCGCGAGGTCACACCTCGCGTTCGGCCTCCAGCCCGCACGTCGCTTGCAGCCTCAAGTAGAAGGCCGCAAATCGCGTGTGGCCTCCAGCGCGCGGCCGCACCTCGCTCAAGCGGCGCGCGCCCTACCGGCGATGCCCGCACCTAGGCGAACAACGTGCAGCCACCCACTTGCAGGCAGTCTTCCTCCTGTCGCATTCCCACCTGCAAAATCTGGTTTTTGATAGATTTTGATGACCCTTTTTTTAGTTTTCAGGGATTTTTGGGGGAAGAGCAATAGAAAGGGGGTTTTGTCCTGTGCTTTTTTGAGAGGAACGAGAAAATAAAGAAGAGAAAATTTCCATTTGACATGGGGAAATTTTCGGACAGAAAAAAAAAGAAAAAAGGGAGCTGAGGAATAAAGAGAAAATAAAAGAGAGTTTTCTTGATTCATAAAAAAAAAAAAGGCTTTACGTTTTCAAGATCTCTTCCTTTTTATTTTCTTGAACCCAGAAAAATATTGGGGGTTTGAGGTTAGCTTGAGATAGGGAAATTCATTCCCTTACCTTTGGCTCATTATCAAACAAAAAATAAAAAACGATTTGTTTTCGTTTGAGTTTTTTGAGTCTTGGAGTTACTTCATATCTCTTTTGAAACTTTGACAAGGGAGTTGGATTTAAACACCTTGTTTCCAATATCATCAAATATAAGGGTAAACATTCTTGGACCCATTTCCACCATCTCATTTCATTTTGTTTTTCATTATTGTGGTTAAATATTGTTAACATTATTATTATCTTTATTGCTATTATAATTATGTTCATCATTCATTCTTATTATCCTTAAAATTATTATCATCATTGTTAATATTATTACTATTGCGATTATTACTTTTATTATTCTTCTTATTATGATTATGCTTTTCACTGTTAACGTTATGGTTGCATGATTATTATTATTATTTTTTTTATTATTATCATTGTTATCGTTATTACTATTTATGTTTTATTGTTAGTGTTATTATCATTATTTTTCTTTGTATTATTATTATTATTAATATTATTGTTATTGCTATTTTTACTGTTATTATTATTTTTTCTATTTTTAATATCATTATTACTATATTTTTGCATGACTAATTTCTAACCCCTTTTGCACGTGAGTTATTTGTGCATTGAATTAATGTACTCGATTTAACCCATTTCATTTCCTACGTGCATGTTAACCATGTTTTATATTTCTCTTGCCTTTCTATTTATGTGGTTGATTTTAGAATTATTGCTAACCTTTTTGTCGTAATTTTTCCTGTTTGGGGTTAAAATGTGATCTTGTTCGTTTGAGCGCCTTCGTGACCAAGTTGTAGGGTCACAACGCGTAGGAGACTACACTGCTTGGGTGAGACCTTACTAACCCTTTATTTGCACGATTGCGTTCATTTAAAATTAAATTGTTTTTATTTTATGCGCGTGTAAGATAAAAAATCACAAAAATATTTTTACAACTAAACCGGGATTTTTACTAATAAATTTGAACCAATGTCCTCGACTTTATCCAAGGAATACGAAATGTCATGAATTAAAACGAAGTGTTAAACTTTCTAAAAATGGGATCACTCATCCCGATTTTTCAAGCCAATGTCCAAAATAACTCTTCGATCCCTCTTTAAGTGAGCGTGAAGGAATCAATGTTCCCTGTAACACCCCAAATCGGGTCTAGTCGGAATCGGAAAGCTAAGTCAGTCACTGAAGGGTATTTTGGTAATTTTATGCATGAGTAATATGGATAATAAGGATTTAATTGCTAAGAAATTAACTAAATAAGTTTAGTGAATGAATTATCTAGTGGAACATGTGTATGGTATGTAAGAAGTGATTAGATAAGATTGTGACACTTGGGTTTGTAGGATGATGACAAGTGGCTTATAAGGAATTGTTAGAGTATGCTTGAAGTATATGGAAGTAGGATGTGAGTGGGCTAAGAAATGATATGGTGTGAGTGGTGTTTGGTGTATTGAAGATATTTATTCAAGAATTATTTGTGTGTGTTTAGTGTATGGTGCATGTAGGAGTAAGTCAAAGTGGGATTGAAGATTATGACATGTGGACTTATAGGAAGTGGACAAGTGGCATTGGTAGGTGTACATTAAGTGGGAAAAGAAAGACAAAGTGAAAGGAAAAGAGGAGTCTACGTTTGGCCCTTTCATCTTCCCGATCTCCATTTCTTTTTCCTTTTCTTCCCTTTCTTTGTTCAATCTTTTGGGTTTTGAATAAATTGGAAGTGATTTAGTGGAGCTTGGGAAGTAGGATTGAAGAGGTAAGTGGTTAGTGTTTAGTTATTTATGCTTTGATCTTATTTTCCTTCTAGATTTACTTTTGATGTGGGATCTAGGATATGGATTAAGGATAATTTTCTGGTTTTCATTTGTGCAAGTGGTTGGTGATAAGAAAAAGCAAAGTAAAGGCAAAGAGTAGATGGAGGTTTGAAACAGAAGATTGAAGCTTCATTTGAGGTTTGGGAAACTTTATTTTTATATATATGAATCTATATATATACATATATTCATGTATGTTATAAGTTTCTTGATTGTGTGGTTGTTGATAGATGATGATGATAGTGAGTGTTGGTTTAATTGCTCAACTGTGCATGTGAGTAGGTTTTGGGTGAAACGGGGTTGGAATGCACTTGACCTCTCTTTAGTAATTAGGCTATATTGGGAGTTTTAGAACTCCAAATCATTCGATTCTTGGACCATTAGAACCATGAATGTCATTACTTTAAATTTCTCGGAAATAGCCTTGGACAAATTCTCGCTCTAAGACATCGAAACATTGATTTCAAATGTAGTATCCCTGTTGTGTCGGGTTGTTTGAACAGTATGGGTTGTGGAGTGCATATCTGGGGCTGTAGATGTCCAATTGATGTGAAACTTGTTTCATTTGAAAGCTAAGACGTAGGAGAACATTTGTTAAGAAGACCACTTTTCCTAAAAACGAGGTCTAGAGGTCGGTTTTCGAGATACTATTTTATAGTAGAAAGCAGTCCGTTTTGGTAGCTGAGGCGAGCCTCTGTCGCGAGCGCGACAATGGTCGCGACCTCGCGACAGAAAAGTATGTTTTGAGCTTTTTATTCTCTACTTTTGAGTCTAGGATTGACCCGGATCAATCCCGTATCTTTCCCATCAGTTATTATGCATGTCTAGGGTAATTAATTGACTATATAAGTAATGATCGTTGGGAAAAACCTATGAATATGATTAAGATTGGTGATTTAACTAGTAATTAAGAATAGATATAACTCCATGAAGGTTTGTTTATTGATGAGTGCTATATTGTGATGGTCTCATGAGTAACCTTAACATGATGTACCATATGTATGAATGCAGTTAGTGTGGGTGCGATTGAAATGATGGACGAATAACGTTGTTATAATAGATTGTGTATATGGGTAGTGATAATGGCATGTTTTATGGAAATACTTGATATGAATGTTGGATTTATGTGGTCAATGATGTGTGACTGGCTGGAGATGAGGTAAGAGACTTTTGGATGTGTTTCATGCGTTGTGGGTGAGTTTGAGGAAGGAAAGATCTTGCAAAATTCTGCAGATTTTCGGAATCAGGACTCTGTCGCGATCGTGACACTGTCGCGAGCGCGACAGAGACCGGTGATGTCGATGCTGTGCCGTCGCGAGCCCGCGATAGCAATAGCTTGTCTGCTCTCTGTCGCGAGCGCGACACCCGTCGCGATCGCGACAGAGCACATGGTTGGCCTGTGCTATCGCGAGCACGCGACTTGTCGCGACCCCGCGATAGCAATACTTGCTCTCTGTCGCGACCGCGACAATATCGCGAGCGCGAAAGAGCCGGGCCCTTCTCTCCTTCCCGCGATCGCGAAGCCTGTCGCGCGCGCGCAGCGAAGAGACTATGGTCTCTGTCGCGAGCGCGACAGATGTGTTGTATTGAATGAGTTTTCTTTGGTGATTCCAATGTTTTAATTCCGAACTTGTGATGCCTCTAGGTTTATTCTTTGACTATTTTATAAAGTATGTGATTATAATTGACTGTATTATACATATCTATACTGATGTTCTTTCTCTAAGATTATTATATTATGCTTAAGTGTAAATTGTATGATGCATGATTGACCTTATGAACTTATTCATATGTCTCACCTGTTGCTGATTATGTACAATGATATAAATTATGTGATTTGAACTATGATTTGTATGATGCATGACCTGCGAGAGTCAGTCTAGTGGATAGTTAGGCATGCCTAATAGAGTCTATGTATGTGTAGCTGCAGCGCCCCTTTGAACGATTTGGACCCTGATCAGGTCCCCGAATGGTTCCTCGCGAACCCCTATTATTTGTATGTGTATGGATCTTGTTTAAGGTCCTGTTCAATGAAATGTTGCCTTCCGACTTGTACCTGTATGGTACATTATATTATGTGTTCCCTCTGAGGGTTACCCGGTCAGAGATCGGGCTATGTGTTCCCTCATGAGGTCTCTCTCTCAGTACTCGTTATCCACTATTATGAGTCAGCAGGTATTTTGATGGTTTGTTTTATTCGGTTTTGAAATAGCTATCAGAATGTGATATCTGAATGAGTAAGAATCAGTTTATGTGTATATGAATATGACTACGGGCTTCAGATGGTAAATCTGTATTTAGTAAACATGACTTTTCAGTTAACATGATTATCCGTACTTGGCATGTGATTTGTTATTAGTTTCTAAATGCTTTGAAATGATTCGATCGATGTATTTATGTGTATGAGTTAAGCATGGTTTTATTGTGTACAAGTATGTGAATCAGAGCGGTTGTGAGGGTAAGTATATAAGATGTAATTGTACTTTCTGCATGGTTTTAAGATAAATGTGAAGTGATGTGATTATGCCTTCAGTCTCCGTTTTGGGAGTGTTTACAGCATGATATGCTATGTATCAGAGTGGCGCAACAAAAGTGTGGTGTTTTGGATGTTTCTTGGGTATGTGGCTCAGCATGATAACACTGGTGTCGTGTTTTGGGTTATGACTGTTTTGGCCATTCCTGATATATGTATATGATTATGTGTGTGAGTTTACGAATGAATGCCTTTATTATGCAAGTCTGTTTAGATATGTGTTTTGAATATCCGCAATTGCCATTTGAATGTATTTTGCCTTGGCGACCATTGTGAATGGCCGTCCATATTAGTATGTTTGTTTTCCCCACTAAGCGTTATCGCTTAGCACGGGCTCTTTTCCCCGTGCAGGTGGCAGGTCTGGTTCAGTTCGAGTCGCACATCTGCAGAGTCGGCCACATAGGAGCTAGGAGTTTTTGTTTTTGTCCAGCTTCTTTATTTTGGATTTTGTAATTCTGTAAAATATGTATATGTAATAATATGTAAAGAGAACGATGTAATATTTCAGACTCCTATTGTATGATTGTAAAATTGTAAATGTGTATGTTTCCGTTTAAAATATGCGCGTTTATGAATATGTATGTTCAGCTGTTTGCTCCTTAAAAGTTTTAATTCTTTCATAATTGTATACGCTTTGTATCGTTCTGTTCGGTAACACACCTACTCGTACGGCTTCCTACTCCCTTGCGGATGGGTTCGCCTGCGTATGAGTTGGGGTGTTACATTCCCAAACCGAATAAATATCACGAATTATGCATGTCTCCTCTTTTGATTAATTTTGCTTGATTGTTTAACATTATGTTTATATATATCCTATGGCCCCTTGTAATTAACTATTTTTGGGGCAATTTTATTTAGCTTTTCATTTCATTTGGGGGATTGTATTTGTCCCAATTTCTATTTTGTAATGATGTGTTTTGTGTGTTTATCACTTTATTTCTCGCTTTTCTTTATAGCTTTCATTTCCCTTTTTTCTCGATGCTTGAATGTGCCTTTAATAAATTGCACTAATCGTGTAAGAAGAGAGATGGAATTTTCTAATCTAAAAACTCATTTATAACTTAACTTAAGGCATTAATAAGAGTGAAGTTCCAAACACCTTCTCTGGTTTAAGACCCCTGAGGTTAGATGACTTTTCCCAATTTCTTATAAATTGGGTGGCGACTCCAAAATACCTCAAAGGTTCCTAAAAGTTTCTTGAGACAAGATGAACTTCCCCAATGTTCTATTGGGTGGGGATTCCAAAATGTATCATGTTATCCAAGATTAAATGACGCGAACCAATCCCTCGAGCCCTAAGATCGGGCTTTAAGAGGGCCTTCCCTGTTCGACATGCGTCACAGTGGCGACTCCACTGGGGACTTTGTGACTTTGCTCTGAAAGTGTCTTGGTTAAAATATATAATTGAGTTTTTAAAAATTAAAAATCTATCTCTTTTCAAAAATTGCATTACATCATTTTAGAGCCTTAGAATTATGCTAGTTTGTACCCTTATTCTACCCGTACGTTCCCGAAGCACGACCCTATGTTCACTCAATGTAGGGAAGTGTTAAGGATAATCACCAGCCCAAGCCTAGTTCCTCTCGGTATATCAAATGGAGACCCGATCGGTCGTCATGCTCGTGATGAGCTAGACCCATTGGTAGGGACCATGCTTGGATAGCTCTAAAGTAACATCACCTTGACTAAAGCTCATGTAATGTCAATAGATATTTCCCCTAGGTGAAATGAACCGTAACACAATGCTTGTGATGTGGCCCATCATGTATTGAACAAAATCAAACGAATTAAGTGGTCTTCTATCAAAGGCTTTCATGCCCCGGTGGGGTCACCTTAATTCGATTGAAGTGTTTGAATACATAATGGCCAAAACTCATACGTATGCATATTATGAGAGATGTTATGCTGCCAGCTTTTCGTCATGCACTATGCACGTTCATAAGGTCCCCTATTGACCCATGGATTAAGCTCACCTAGGAAGAGACTAATTGACCTCGTGTGCAGGAGTCAAAAGGTTGGAAGGATCTACTTGCTTGTATATGGTTATGAATGTTGCATAACACGCGATCATGCATTGTATATGTCATCCATGCATCATTCTAACAATCTGAATCTTTCAACCATCATAGATTCATCTAAGTGGTATAGGGATCCTAGTGGACGGCCGAGCAGAAGACCTGTCTTCGAGTTGACAAAAAGGATATCAGTTTGGGGTTCAGATTCACTCTCAGAGGACATTGAGACTTTATTTTCAGATTTTTTTCAATAGAATGGCTAATCCTTTAAGGGAGACAAAGGTGATCCACGCTTTGATTGCTGAGGAAGTAAGTAGAAGATTGGAGGAATTTGAGAATAGGGTAAAGCCGAAATGAGGAACATGACTGCTACAATGACCTAGCCCACAGGGCAACCACTAGTTTTTCTTGTAGTCAGAGAAGAGAAGTCAGATCTAGTTAGGGAGGATCCTCCAGTGATCTTACTCCCACCAGTGGCTGAGCTCAGGGGTGCACCTGAACCCAAGAGGGTCATATCTCCTGATGGTGATTATTTCGAAGAGGATTTGGTCTCAGTAAAGGGCAAGATGCCCAAAGTTGAGAAGACGATATGGAAGAAGATGGATGGGAGGTTTGAAAATTTTAAAGCCCGGATGATAACTATTATGGAGAACTTAGTTGCTACCGTGATGCCATAGTCCGGGCAGCAGCCTATTGCTCATACTTTTCACCAAAAGAAACATGATCCAACTAAGGAAGTATGCTTACCACCAACTAAGTCTAGAGGAGAGTCACCTGTTGCTCCAGAATCTGAGCAGAAAGCAAAAGAGCATGTTTCAGAGAATGGGTTTCTAACAACGACACGAGGCTTGAAAAGAAGGATAGATGTCCTCGAAGAAGTAATTTTAAAGGCAAAACTTGCAACTACCCTGGCTGCTCGCAAGGAAGTCTCTATGTAGTTAGAAAAGCGAGGTCGACTACACGGGAGTAACGGCCGTGTCGGCACTTGGGGGATGGAAGAAATATTAGTGATTAGAACAGCCCAGAAATGTGGTTTCGGCGTAGGTAGATCTTTGCCTCAAGCATTAGTGGGGAACTCGCGACCAGGTTTGGCCAGGCCAACTAGACGTCAGAGGCAACTAAATCATCATCAGCACACCAGCTATCCAATAGACGATTGCCAAACCCTAAAAGGTCAAGTCTAGGATCCCATTAATTACGAGCAGCTGGTAATCCTTGAAGGAGGGAGCAATGGCATGGGAGGAGGTAATCATGGGAACTCAAGTCTTGATGATGACAGTGCGAGAGATGTTGGAGCCAACAGGATTTCAACTGGTGGAACTACTCAAGGCTGCTATACCATCTGGGATAAGCCTTTGTCTGAGCATCTCTTTCAATTCATTGACAAGGGAAAGTTACAGCCAAAGCCTGCAAAACCTGCCAAGAGCCAGGGACGTCCTTGCCATCGAGCGGATTAGTATTATGCCTACCATCAGCATACTGGGTACGAGAATGATGGGTGCCGAACTCTAAGGAAACAAGTTCAATACCTCATTGATGAGGAGCTGAGAGGTAGGGAAGACGATTCTGGCGGATGATAATGGACCATTGACTATAACACCTGTGCTAGCGGGAATGGGAAGAAGATAGCTATTTAGATGTTCTTTTTTTTATTCTGGAACTATTTGATAATGACATTTTAATTCTAATTTTTATTAAATGAAATGAATGGCTTTTGCTTATTTGTGTGATATTTCTCGTAATTTCACTGTGCATAATCATGATCACGACTCATTTATATTTGACATTGATTCGAGTAATATCATTCCATTTAATCTCGGAGACTTTGGAGAACCCAAAGAAAATCTTGATAGCATCTGATAGAACTCCTAAGGAGAGATTAAAATTTGAGAGAATAAAAAAAATGTGTGAAAAAGTTTTTTCCTGGACCTATGAAGACTACCGGGAGATGATCGTAAAGTCGCCAAACACACTATGGCGGCATATCATGATCATAGACTAGTCATGCAGAAGCTCAGAAAACTCAGGCCAGAAAGGGCAGAAAAGGTTAAAAGGAGAGATCCACAAGTAGAAGCGGGGCCTTATTGAAGTACAATGCCCGACTAGGTTGATCAGCATCATCCCTTATAGTTAAGAAGAGAAGTGCATGTATGTGTAAACTATCAGGATTTGAACGAACCCTATAAAAAAAAGTATATATTAAAAAAAAACAAAAAAATGGGGGGTGAAAAAATAGTATAAAAAAAATAAAAAAATAAAAAAAAGAAAAAAAAATAATCAATGTGTAGATCTGGCCGAAAACTGTTGATATGGGGCAAAGGAAAGTCATTCTGGGGGCAAGCTTTGTTCAAATCCCATTTATCTACACATTCCTATACTTTGCCATTCTTCTTGGCTACCAAAAAGGACCAAAGGACTGATTTGTAAGCTATCTACCCAATTCATCAGTGTAGATGGTGTGCAGTGCAAGAGGTAAGCTGATGGATACAATTAATATGCTTAGACGAGAAGAAGGCCAAGAAGGTTATGGAGGAGATCCATGCTGGGGTCTATAGAGCTCATATGAATGGATAAGCTCTAGCAAAGATAATCATGAGACAGAGGTTATATTGACTTACTATGGATACGGATTGCTCGAGCTTGGGGAATAGACATCTTAGGGGAAGTGTGCCTACGGCCTCCAACGAACATAGGGCCACCATAGTTGCTATCCCCTACTTCACCAAGTGGATAGAAGCCATGTCCTTTAAGAAAGTTGATGCTCAGGGTATGGACAAGTTCATCGAAAGGAATCTGATATGTCATTTTGGTCTCCCGCACCAAGTAAGGTTCAAGGACCGTTGGGGGGGGGGGGTAGTTTTTGGCTATGGCTAGGGAGTTGCTCTAGAGGTATGGCATTAAAGAGCATGAGTCCTCTTTATATCTCCCTTAGGCCAACGGGGCAGTAGAGGCTGCTAATAAGAATGTCAAGAAGATCTTGGTCATGATGGTTCGAAACTATAAAGATTGGGCAGAGAAATGGCCTTTTCCACTTTGGGGCTAGAGAACCACTGTCGGAACTTCTACAAGAGTCACGCTTTGTTCCTCGATATATGGGGCGAATGCAGTACTACCGATTGAAGTAGAGCCCAAATCTTTAGGGGCAGTCATGAAAGTCTAGATCCCAGAAGCAAACTGGGCGCAGCAGCAGATGCAACAGTTAAACACGTCAAACGAAGACAGGTCATGGGATTACCATCATAGTCAGACCTATCAGAAAACATTTTGCTAGGTCATTCGGGAAGAATATCAGAAAGAACTCATTGAAAGAGGGAGATTTAGTCTTTATGCAAATGAGTCTGAATGTTCCAGACGGATGAGGCAAATTTAGACCAGCGTAGGAAGGCCCCATTTGTTCTTGAGAAGTTATTATCGAAGGGAGCAGCGATTCCAACAGACAGTGAAGGAAACAAGTTCAGAGAACCAGCCAGCATCGACATACTTAAAAAGTTCCATGGCTAAAGACTAAAAATCAAAAGAAGAATAAATGCCCCGCGGGTCGAAAACAGAAAAAAGCTGGCCTTGCTAAAAATGGGCGCCTCAAGGATGAAAACCAAATAAAGGCATCCTGGGCAAAAATTAGAGGCTTGAGAGAAAATGTCTAATCAAGAAAACCCGAGAGGGCTGATTGGAAACAGGAGTTTGATGCTTACAAGATCCACTTTGAGATTAGATGTAGTTTTGCATTTTGAATCTATGTTAGATAATGATCATGTAAAGTGAAATCATATTGAAATGTACACAATTTTGCAAAAAGATATAAAACAAAGGCAATTAGACTCATGTGTTCATTATCTTCTAGTTCTTTAATAAAAAGAAAAACGTCATTCATTATTGAATGCATCTAATCTAAATAACTCTACTCTGCTCACGCCGACCAGGCACTTAAGTCGATGGGTCCTATTATCAATTGCTGGACTGGGCACTCATATTTTTTATGCACTAATAGGAGCAAAGGGGCAATCTCTAATTAGTTGTATAACAGCCTTCACAGGCAGCTGGGTCCAGAGGCCATGGTACTTGGAGGTGAAAGTCGAAGATAAGATGCCATTTGTGTGACGCCCGTTCCCTAACGACAACTAGCTCAGCTAATCTTAGTTAGAGGAGGTCGCACACACACACAGAACACATGCGGAAACTGAATAATAAAATTTCATTACACACTATTTTAATTCATGCATCACACGCCAACTACTATTAGTCACACGTCTTAACTATTCACGTGACACACATACATGTGGGAGGTTACATCCGTGATTACTACATTATTACATGCCTTTACATATTCAAAATACATATTAACCCTATAAAACTTATACAAAAGTCCAAAATAACAAACCCCCAAACCTACACTATATACTTCCTATTGTTGACCGTACCAAGATGCGGGGGACGTCCTTCAGTCACCTCTCGTCCGTACCTGCATGGATTAGAGTAAATCCATGCTAAGCGATAACGCTTAGTGGGGAACTCATACATATAGCATATAATTTATCACACATCCGAATCATCATACATAACATGCTAATAAACATGCCAGATCAGCCATTACTATATTCAATCATAAGGCATCAATTACTTATTCACATTTCCACACTTTCTTGTATCACAATCACTTCTGTTTATATTTAATTAACTTTTAGCCGATTAACCAATTAGTCTTTTTGCCACTTTGCCTGCAATTCAATGACGCGGATATCGGGTATCGCATCGGTATCTCTCAGATACCAGTAATCTCATCGAGACTACTTTTTCACATTTAGCACCTTCTGGTGCTTCATATCACATTAGTACCTTCTGGTACTTTTCATCATTCCACATATAACACAATCCAGTAAGGATAATCGCATTGTGATTCCCATGGAATCAGACACATTTAACGCATGGGGCTGCAGCACTTGACCCTATAGGCATGCCTAACTATCCACCACTTGACTCGCAGGCTTAAGTTGTTAAACACTTATTCAGTTCACTTTTCACTTTACACATTTGTAATAGCACACAGCCATACATTTCATTTGCATATTCAATATACTTTCAAACTCAGTCTTCACATTTAATATTCACATAACTTATCACATCCATAAGTCATCATAGTTGTATGCATTTGTAGTTCACTTAACACATATACATTACTTACTCATGCTGTCCTTCATTTCAGCTTAAAGCCATGCCATTTGAATGACCAAACACATTAGGATTATATTGCCAAAACAGGGTGGGTCACGGTCACAATGGATTTCATTGTCACCGTGACATATTGAAGTCCAAAACAGAATGCAAATTGGGGACATGTCACGGTCACAACCAATTTCATTGTCACCGTGATGTGTTCCCAACTCTCGGCAGAATGCAACCTGAGGGTATGTCATGGTCACAATGAATCCCATTGCCACCGTGACATATTCTCACTTTGCAAAACAGAATGCTCCCTTGGGTACCTCACGGTCACAATGAAGTTCATTGTCACCGTGACATACCAAAATCCATTAGGCAGAATTGAACTCAAGCATACCTCATGGTCACAATAGATTTCATTGTCACCGTGACCTATGCAAAAACACCATAACATGGTTATGTTTTTCAGTCCATTTCTTCCTTCTCATTAAGACTTCAAATCTCATTCTCATTTTTGGCAATTAACCCAAATACATCAAACACACAATCAATAACACATACCTGATTTCCCCTTCTTGTTTGGCATTCAATAATAGTACATATCATGATCACTTTCAAGCACTTTATCACAATCATATTGCTACAATACGCATACAATTTAGCATCACATAATTCATGCTCAACCTTCAATTTCACATATCATGCAATTCAGTTCAAAACCCTATTTAACCAACACTAATCACATAATCATACAATTAGGGTTTGTTCCCAAACCTCGTCGCCTTAGCTCCTAATTACGACGGACGCTCGGCTTGCCGATTACAGCCTTCCCCTTATCTCTCTTCACTTCTTCAGCTAGCAAAACCAATTCAAATTCCAGAATTGAGCACAATCCATCAATCCTCATTCCAAACTAACTCAAAACCAAGAAGAAGAGTAGAAGATGAGAATATGCACACAAAACCACTTACCTTAAGGTCTTAACACTTAATTCTTGTTCCAATTAGCTACATGCACACATCCACTTAAACCACTCTTATCCTTACTCACGGAAACAAGAAGAAAGCCAAAGCCAAAATACAGAAAATAGCTAGGTTACCAAATGAAACTCTTTCATCTTAACCCACACTTGCATGCAAAGGAAGAGGTGGCAACCTCTCAAGAAGCCACACGGAAACCACTTCCCCAAGTCTGCCTCCACTTCCAATAAATCAAAGTTATTATATTCTTAATTAATCCTTCCATTAACTAATTAACTAGCCTTTAACTCATGCTTAGCACAAACATTCATAATTACCATTTAAATCCCTTAACTAAACTTCTTTCTTTCAATTAAGTCCAATCCTACACACACATGCCAAATTAGGTTAATTCTCTTAGGGTACAAATCCGGCCATGACAATTTGGAAAGGATAGGAGGGGCCTCACATCATCTTGAATTCCATCTGAACTATTGGACACAGCGAGCGGTGATGTAGAAGGTAGCCTCATAGAGCCCGCGCAACGAGACACAACCTGAAGAACCATCGCAGTCACAGCAGAAAAGTGGGGATCGGGGGCACATGAAACTGATTTCCTCATCTGCCGCTTTGCCTAATCTGGTATCATCTTCCTTGAGAGAGGCAAAGGAATACGACCGCGATCTGGGGAAGAAGATGCCTCAAGGGGTAGCTGCCGATCGCTATAAGAAAGGGGCTCTGATAGTTGCCTCGACTTTTCTTGCAGCTATACCCTTCACACACACAAAAAAAGGCCGTTAGAGATAAAAACCGTGACTGGCTCTCTAAGAAAAAGTTAGGCCAAAGGGCATAGTGAAAACCTAAAAATAGGCAGCCTATCCTACAAGAAATAAATGGATAAAAGCCACTGGAGTGGGTTGGGTCCATTTCAGGCAAAAGTTAGGCACAACGTTATGTGAAGATCCAGAAAGGAATCATTTATAGCTAAGAAAAGCTAGTGTTAAAATCCACAAGGGATGCACTACCTTAAGAAAATGACTACATGCATCAGATGAGAACCTCACAACCCCGAAAGCACGAAATTCAAAAGCAATTCCAAAGGACATCGATCCTACCGCAAATTGAGCCCAACCTGGCTATCGTCTCCAAATTCACTTAGATAAATTCTTGTCTTGCATTTCTGCATAACCCATACATTTTACTTGCATGCTCACTATTTTTCCTACATATTTGGTTATCCAGTTTTGCAGTAAGAGAGATTCGATGCGAACACCAATAGAAGCCAAGTGGTAACCTCAGTCCAAACACTAATCCAAACAATCAACCAAAGACCTCTCAGGGGGCACCACTTCACATCTCAGAAGGGTTAGCACGATGGCGGCACTACCATTCTACAGAAGGTTAGGATGACTACAGAACTACCACTCTAGAAAGGTTAGCATGATCACGGCACTATCACTCCATAGAGGGTTAGCACGATCACGGCACTATGGCTTCAAATCTTAGAAGGGTTAGCACGATGGCAGCACTACCATTCTTCGGAAGGTTAGCACGACCATGGCACTACCACTTCAGAAGGGTTAGCACGATGACCGCATTACAACTCCATGGAAGGTTAGCACAATTACGGCACTACCGGTTCAACAAAGGACAACACGCCGACAAAAAGGTGAAAACTACCCCAATAATAACATCCAGTCTGGAAAGACGGCTGCCTCAGGTATGTGTCTCTTTCCTTATATTCTTTGAATTTTGACTCACCTACTAATCCATGCACTAGCTTTCCCAAAATTAGGGGCAACTATAGACACCGGGTCCCGAGAAAGTCCAAGATCAGGGTTACCCAATGACAAAACTGATGCTTATTCATAGGCAAAAAGGTTAGAACTGATGTTTCCCTTGTCGAAAATCCTTCTTTTTAAATAAAAAGGTTTTTTAAAAAATGTTATTTTATCTTCTAGGGTTTTTGGTGGCCTGCCACTGAGGTTGCCTGTGCAGCGTGCTCGAGGCACAGTGCTTGCATGCAGGCATGCGAGGTACCGCGCTCAAGGACTCGCAAGAGGCCGCACGTTGCATGCGGGCTCGAGCGCGAGGCCGCACCTTGCATACGGCCTCCAGCCCGCATGTCGCGTGCCACCTCCAGTCCGAGTCTGCACCTCGCGCATGAGGCATGCGCCCTGCGGGTGATGTCTACACCTGGAAGCGGGACGTGCGGCCACCCACTAGCAGGCAGTCTCCCTCCTGTCCCTTTCCCACCTGTAAAATCTGGCTTTTAATAGACTTTGAAGACCATTTTTTTCAGTTTTTACGGATTTTTGGGGGAAGAGCAATAGAGAGGGGGTTTTATCCTGTCCTTTTTTGAGAGGAAAGGGAAAATAAAGAAGAAAAAATTTTCATTTGACATGGGGAACTTTTCAGACAGAAAAAATAAAGAAAAAAGGGAGCTGAGGAATAAAGAGAAAAGAAAAGAGAGTTTTGTTGATTCATAAAAAAAACAGGCTTTCATTTTTCAAGATCTCTTCCTTTTGATTTTCTTGAACCTAAAAAAATATTGGGGGTTTGAGCCTAGCTTGAGATAGGGAAATTCATTCCCTTAAGTTGGGCTCATTATCAAACAAAAAATCAAAAACCATTTGTTTTCGTTTGAATTTTTTGAGTCTTGGAGTTACTTCAAATCTCTTTTGAAACTTTGACAAGTGAGTTGGATTTAAACACCTTTTTTCCAATATCATCAAATCTGAGGGTAAACATTCTTGGACCCATTTCCACTATCTCATTTCATTTTATTTTTCGTTATCATGGTTAAATATTGTTATCATTGTTATTATCTTTATTGCTATTATCAGTATGTTCATCATTCATTCTTATTATCCTTAACATTATTATCATCACTGTTAATATTATTACTATTGCTATTATTACTTTTATTATTCTTCTTATTATGATTATGTTTTTCACTGTTAACGTTATGGTTGCATGATTATTATTATTATTATTATTATTGATGTTTTATTGTTAGTGTTATTATTATTATATTTATTAGTGTTATTATTTTTAATATTATTGTTATTGCTAATATTACTGTTATTATTATTTTTTTCTATTGTTATTATCAATATTGCTATATTTTTGCATGACTAATTTCTAACCCGTTTTGCACGTGAGTTGTTTGTGCATTGAATTACTGTACTCGATTTAGGACATTTTATTTCCTACATGCATGTTAACCATGTTTTATATTTTTCTTGCCTTTATGTTTATGTTGTTGATTTTAGAATTATTCCTAACCTTTTTGTCATTATTTTTCATGTTTGGGGTTAAAATGTGATCTTATTCGCTTGAGCGCCTTGGTGACCAAGTTGTAGGGTCATGACGCATAGGAGACTACACTACTTAGGTGAGACCTTACCAACCCTTTATTTTCATGATTGCATTTGTTCATGAGTAAATTATTTTTATTTTATTCGCGTGTAAGATAAAAAAATCACAAAAATATTTTTACAACTAAACCTGGATTTTTACTAATAAATTGGGAACAATGTTCACAATTTTAGACATAGAATGCAAAATGTCATAAATTAAAACGAAGAGTTAAACTTTCTAAAAATGGATCACCCATTATGGTTTTTCAAGCCAACGACCGAAATAACTCTTAGATCCCCTTTTAAGTGACCGTGAAGGAACCTATGTTCCCAAACCGAATAAATATCCCGATTTATGTCTGTCTCCTCTTTTGATTAATTTTACTTGATTGTTTAACATTATGTCTATATATATCTTGTGGGCCCTTTTAATTAACTATTTTTGGGGCAATTTTATTTATCTTTTCCTTTCATTTGGGGCATTGTATTTGTCCCAATTTCTATTTTGTAATTATGTGTTTTGTGTGTTTATCTTTTTATTTATTGTTTTATTTATCTCTTTTCCTTATAACTTTCATTTATCGCTTTTCTCGATGCCTGAATGCGCCTTTAATAAATTGCATTAATCGTCTGAGAAGAGAGATGGAATTTTCTAATCTAAAAACTCATTTATAACTTCTCTTGAGGTATTAATAAGAGTGAAGTTCCGAACACCTTCTCTGTTTTAAGACCCTCGAGGTTAGATGACCTTTCCTAATTTCTTTTAAATTTGTTGGCTAATCCAAAATACCTCAATGGTGCCTAAAGGTTTCATGAGGCTAGGTGAACTTCCCTAATATTCTATTGGGTTGGGATTCCAAAATGTCTCATGTTACCTAAGATCAAATTATGCGAACCAATCCCTTGAGCCCTAAGAGAAGGCTTTAAGAGGGCCTTCCTGGTTCGGTGTGTGTCACACACACCTTTAAGGTTCACTTATATAAAAACATTTATTTATCAATAACTTCCATATTCTGCATTTAGAACTTTTTCGCTTAATTATTGCCTACATGACCAAGGAGGTAGATAATGGGTTAAAACGCATGGGTAACCGAGGGTACAGTTACACATAAGGATCCATATGAGATCCATGACACGTAGGGATCTAATCAGGATCCAAAAATGCATAGGAATCCAAACAGGATTCAGAGAATCATAGGGACCCAATCGAGGTCCAATGCATAGGCTCTAGCAATAAAGATCCTATAGGCATGCCTATCTACACACGACTCAGTTGACGCAGGCTATACATATATTTATTCAATTTTATGGCACCCATTTCATTATCACATTTCCATAATTGCTCACATGCTTATTGTGATCATATTATGATCACGCATTCATTCATTCATATAAAGTTTATACCCATTATGATCATCGTATTTAGAAATAATTTTTATGACCATATACTGTGCACAAACTTGCACATCTATAAATATATCAGATTTACATATCATGCATAACACTGTTATGCTCATCATATTCTCATATAACACATATTCATACATATACATACTACATACACACTTATATTTTCGTTGAATCTCTAAGTGCTTATACAAGCACTTAGACATCATAAAATTTCACATTCATATAATCATGCAAATCATTAAAAACAATTAATGCTTATATAACATATATTTCATACCATACTTACATACCGCTATATCGCATTAATACTTATTTTTGATTACTTTCCATATATTAATCACTTAAATATTCATATTATTGCCTAAAACATGCATTAGATTAAACCTAAAAGGCTACGGAAAAGTTCTAATTCAATTAAGAGTCAAAACGGAGAATATAGACAAAATAGGGGTGATCGAGAGCCATCCCCACGTGACCGACAGGTGGCCATGGACAGACGGCCAATGGCAGATGGACGGGTATTACAGGTGCTAATCACGCCTAACTGATGGCCTTAACAGCTACCAACGGATAGCCATAGATAGAAGGGTTTGACTAATAGACGGCCACCAATAGGTGGGTTTAACCATTGACTGACGGGTGTCGCCTATCACGGATGACCGTCCCTGGGCAGAATTGCTTTCCAAACAGAATACCCTTCTACTAAAATGGAATTTAACCCTAATTTGTTCAGTCTAAAACATCATGTAAACACCATTTTTAGCCAAAGTAGTCACTTAACAAATGATACCCAAGAGGTTAAATTTCTAATGGCATAAATTTTAGGTCATTTGGAGCTTTAACCTAGGAGATATAACATCAGAAACATAGATTGCTCCAAAGCCCTGTTAAAAGAAAAAGGCTACGGTTTTGGACATATTTGGGGTCCGTAGAGCCAGAAATAAATTATGGCTATTTTTGGGACTTTTATAGACACATAAGTCAAGGTTGAAACGCATCTAGAATCAACAAATTTAGATATTCTTTATGCAATTTATAACCTAAAAATTGAACTGAGGTCAGATAACACCATAGGCAAACTGGTTCCAATCACCCTTCCAAAATAGAAACCCTTCTGTTTTTGCCATTTTTGAGTGTCTTTGAGCAATAAATAGCTCATGGTCATTTCTAGTACAATTATAGGTATGGAAGTTATGGTTCTAAACTAATGGGATTAACTTAATTTAGAGCTCTAAAACTACAATTATACCTAAAACAGTCACCAAAGCTCATTCTACACCTTTGGGCAGAATTGCACTATGAAATTCAACAAGCCTATAGTCAACTAATTTGATATAACCAATCCACCAAATTCAATCCAAACCAACATAACATATATATAAACACCTCAGTATATTCAATTCATTAATAATTATTCATTAACATAAAAATTAACACAACAATTCCCAAACCTCATTTGATGAATCCTTCATCTTGACTTTTTCTTTCTTCCTTGTTCTCCTTCTCTTTCATGTTCATAATCATCCAAAATCCCTTATTAACACCCAAACATATCAATAATTAGAATTCTTAACCCTTTAAGAAAAACTCAAAGAAATAGTAGACTTATTTCTTACCTTTTTCATAAAAATCTTCCATCCAAAAATAATTGAAACTTGAGGAGTCCAAAAATTAAATCTTGTGTCTTGGATTTAGGGAGAGTGGCATGAGATAGGAGATGAAGAAATCTCATCTCTTTTTCCTTTCAAATGGCCAGCCAAATTGGCCTAAAATGGCTACATAAAATGGCTTAATTATGGCCATTTAATTCATGTTAATCCACCTTGCCACATATCACATGCTCATTTGTTCCTTTTAAGATTTTTATGCAAACTTCTACTTTAATCCTTTATCACTTAATGCTTCATGCATTTAACATGTAATTATTCCATTCTCAAACATTGACCCATATACTTAATTAATTTCTACTAGTAAATCCATAAATCTAAAATAACCAAATTGCCCTTAACCTTTTTACTTAATACTGATCACCTCCTTTACTACACTTAACAATTTTAATCACTCGATAATGCACTTTCGATCACTAAGTTAATTCTTTTGATATAAAACAAATCGTAATTAACAGATTTCAACATACCGTATTTATCGAAACTCTCCATTTAATGATGATTACACCCTCCATTCAATTTTACTACTTCAATCAGCGCATATTACATTTTCCTTTTCATTTACTTTATTATTTTCATTTTCATACCAAGTAGCTCTTTTCTTGCCTTAAAGTCCATAAATATCCCATTACTAACTTATCTCCAACTTTTCAATTATTATCGAAAGCATTCTCAACTTCACTAAACCATTTCAACTAATCAACTGCATATTTCAATCACTTTTATACTCCAAACACATATGAATCTGAATGGGGTACATTTTGGGCCATTACATAGACTTTATGGTGATGGACATGGAAGAGGACCGAAAAGTGCCATTGATCGTGGGGAGGCCATTCTTAAATACAGCCAAGGCATTGAACGATATCCATGGGCAAACGGTAACTTTGAGGTTTAGTGATAAGTAGATGGTCTTTAATGTGAACAAAGTGATACAATATCCCACATGCAACTTTGAAGAATCTATCTATTTAATTGATGAAATTCAAGAATGTGTGGAAGAGAGTCAAGAAGAACTTGTTTTGGATGATGCACTTCAAAATTGTATAATGCAATCTAAAGTCAAGGAAAGTGAAGGTAAGGCAGATGAAGGGCTGGTGAATGAACTTAAAGCCGGACATTCAAATGAGGAAGTGAAGGAGGAAGACGTTACCCCTCCTAAGGGAGATCTTAATTCTAAACTCAAACCCTTACCGTCTCATTTGAAATATGTTTTTTTTGAAGAGCCTGCCAAACTAGTGATTATATCTTCTTTGTTGACAGGTTTAGAGGAAGAGATGCTTATCAAGGTGTTGAAGAAACATAAAGGAGCAATCGGATGGGAGACATCAGACCTAAAAGGGTTTTGTCTAAGCTTTTTCACACATCGGATCCCTACGAAGGGTGATTTCAAACCAATGGTGCAACCCCAAAGAAGATTGAACCTGGCCATGCAAGAAGTTGTGAAGAACGAGTTACTCAAACTACTAGATGCAGGTATTATTTATCCCATTTCAGATAGTAGTTGGGTTAGTCCGGCTCAATGTGTGCATAAAAGAGGAGGGATAACTCTAGTGTCAACTCGTACAGTTACGGGTTGTAGAGTGTGTATGGACTATAGGTGGCTGAACAATGCCATGAGAAAAGACTATTTTCCCTTACTTTTCATTGATCAAATGCTAGAGAGATTGGCGGGAAATAGATTTTATTGTTTTCTTGATGGTTACTCAAGGTACATGCAAATACCTATCGCACCTGAGGACCAAGAAAAGACCACCTTTACATGCCCTTATGGCACTTTTGCTTATAGGCTTATGCCTTTCAATTTTTGTAATGCCCCAGCCACATTTCAGCAATGTATGATAGCTATTTTTTATAATTTTATAAAAAAGTTCATGAAAGTCTTCATGGACGATTTTACCTTATATGGGCATGAGTTTGATAGTTTTTTAGCCAATCTAGCTTTAGTGTTAGAAAGATGTGAGAAGACTAACCTTATGCTAAATTGGGAGAAATGTCACTTTATGGTTAGGGAAGGGATAGTCTCGGGGCAAAAAATTTTACAGAAGGGAATAGAGGTCGACAAAGCTAAAATAGATGTGATTGACAAACTGCCACCTCCTACTGGTGTCATGGATATTAGGAGTTTCCTTGGTTATGCCGGATTTTATCGCCGTTTATTAAGTATTTCTCCAAAATTGCCAAACCGTTATCTAATTTGTTGATAAAATATACTGTAACACCCTTATACTATACATGCACTGATATATGTTCACTTAATAATGTTATGGAACTTTTTTTTTTTGTACTTCATTTCTTCAATTTAACTTCTTTATATACTAATTATCATTATTATACTCTTATTAGGCATCAACTTTCAAAATAAACCATAAATATACACAATCATCAATTTGGCCATAACATTTATTTTTCCTACATGCATTATTTTATTCCATTAATCACTCATATCACCTCATTTTATGCCTAATACCATAATATCATACATGAATGATATAAAGCATGTAATAATATTAAGAAAAATCTAAGCAACCTATTCGGCTTACACTAGTCCATCATCTTAAATTTCTTTTTTCTTTCACGTTTAGTCATGCAAAATATCATTTTTAACATTCCTAATCATAAATATGTTATCATATTAAATTATTCATGCATAAAACACATACATGCTTTTGTACATAACCTAAAATTCACAAATAACATATGGAAATGATGGGATTTAGTGTCCACAAACCTCAAATCTTTGCTTTTCACACCTCAATTGGGCTTTTCCATGCCTTTATCTTGAGTGGAACCTTCACCTTGATCTTCACCTAATGGTGGCCGAAAATTACACATGTGATTTTGTCAAAATTTTGCTTCAATAATCAATTCTAACACCATAAATGAACTCTACATACTTGAATCTATCAACCTATGCCTTTAATTTAAATTGAAAACCTCAATTTTACTTACCTCCAAATTGAACCCTAATCTGAATCCTTTGATTTTTCCACCAAAATCACTTCAAATTGTGCTTGAATATTATCATCATGTGATACAGATGCTAGGATTTACTTAGGAGAGTTAGATTTTGGATGAAATTTGAGCTAAGAAGGGAAGAAATTGTGAGTGAGAGAGAGAGAGAGAGAGATTCGGCCAAAGGGAGAAGAAGTAGAAGAACTAGATTTTTGTGGAGAAATTTGATTCTTTGGCCCTTTTTATAGCTAGTCTTATGGGCTAGGCTGGTCCAACCTATGTGGTCCAACCACTTTTGGTCCAAATTCCATTTTAGGCCCATTATGTACTCTACAATTATTTCTTTTACTTCCCAAGCTCAATTTCTACCAAAATCAATTCCATAATTCTTAAAATATATAATTTAGCCTTTACAAAAAATTTTTAGCTCAATCGGAGTCAGTTGTCGGCCCGGTTAACTTAAACTAATCAGATTAGACATTTTTCTGTGTTACCGTAAAATTATCTTTCTACTGTCAAAAATTTCTAAATATTATATAGACAAAATCTATAAATTTTAGTAATTTTTAGAGATTATTTACTATTTTTAGAAGTTTGGTCAAACTTAAAGTCAAATCGGTTACTATTTGGACCAACCCCAGGTCCTTTTTTTTGGAATTTTGGGGACCTATTTAACCTCATTTTCACTTCAAATTTTACCCTTAGACTCGTCGTGACTACTATTTTCAGATGGTCAAAGAAAATAGTTTTCGACCACAAGTATATTTTTTTCACCTCGGGTCCACTAACCAACTACGGAAAATACTATTCACGGCTAAACCGGTATTTGGGCCATTTCAATTCTCCCCTAACAATAAAAATTTTGTTCTCGAAATTTTACTTTATTCAAATAACTATGGATAGTGCTGTCTCATTGTTGATTCAGGCTCCCACATGGCTTCTTCCACGTTGTGATGGTTGCATAGTACCTTCACTAGTGGAATCTGCTTGTTTCTGAGCTGTCTAATCTCTCTGGCTAAATCCATATCGGCTTTTCTTCATAAGTTAAGTTTGCCTAGATCTGAATCTCTTTAGGCTTGACTACATGGCTCGGATCAGAACGATACCTTCTCGGCATGGATACATGAAATACATCATGAACTTTTGTAGCTCTGGAGGTAACTTCACTTGATATGCTACAAGTCCTACTCGCTGTAATATCTCGTACTGGCTAATGAACCTTAGGCTCAATTTGCCTTTCTTCTCGAACCTGAGAGCCTTCTTCATTGGTGATACATTGAGAAATACCTGATCACCCACCTGAAATTCTATATCTCTTCTTTTCAGATTCGCATTTGATTTCTGGCGGTCAATGGCTTCCTTTAATCTGTCTTTGATCACTCGTACCTTATCTCCAGTTTCCCGGATTAAATCTAATCCCAATAACTTTCTCTCACTCAACTCTATCCAGCACTGAGGTGTTCTCCATTTTCTTCCATATAAAGCTTCATACGGAGCCATTTTAACACTAGACTGGTAATTGTTGTTGTATGTAAATTCTGCCAGGGGTAAATACTTCTCCCAGCAGCTTTCAAACTCGAGGATGCAACATCTCAACATGTCCTTCAGAATCTGTATCACACGTTATGATTGCCCATCAGTCTGAGGACAAAATGATGTGCTAAAATGAAGCTTCGTTCCAAAGGCTTCTTGTAGTTTCTTCTAGAACTGTGAAGTAAATTGAGGATCTTTGTTAGAAATAATAGAGGATGGCACTCCATGCAGTCTCACTATCTCATTTATATAGGTTTCTGTCAATCTAGTCAAAGGATAGTCTATTATCACTAGCAATAAATGAGCTGATTTAGTGAGTTTGTTAATAATAACCCAAATAGCATCATGCTTCCTTCTGGTGAGTGGCAACCCTGTTACAAAATCCATAGTCACCCGATCCCATTTTAATTCAGGTATAGAGATAGGTTGCAACAATCCCGATGGAACCTAGTGTTCTGCTTTCACTTGCTGGCAAATTAGACACTTACACATGAACTCAATCACATATCGCTTCATACCTGGCCACTAGTATAATGATTTCAGATCCTGATACATTTTGTTACCACCAGGGTGCATTGCATAACTGCTGTGATGAGGTTCAGTTAAGATATTATTCTTCAATTCTGCTTGATCGGGAACATATAATCTTTGTTTGTAATACAAGCTCCCATCCGTGCCCAATGAATAGTTACCATCATCACCTTCCTTTACCCATTTCATTATGGTTGTCAGGCGATCATCTTGCTTTTGTGCTACTTTTACTTATCGTAGGAAATTTGGCTTTACTTGCATTTCAGCTATAATTGCTCCATCTTGTGCCAAATCTAACCTGACATTCATGGCCCGAAGGGCAACACACAGTATCATTAGTTTCTTACACTTGTAATACACAATAAAGAATATTATTCGCAGTAATTAAGGTTACCTACCATAAATTTTCTGCTGAGTGCATCAGCAACTACGTTCTCCTTTCCTAGGTGGTAATCAATGAAACAATCGTAGTCTTTTATAAGCTCAAGCAAGTGCCTCTGTCTCAAATTAAGCTCCTTCTGGGTGAGTAAGTATTTCAGACTTTTGTGATCGGTATAAATATAATACTTCTCACCATACAGATAATGCCTCCATATTTTCAGTGCAAATACAATGGCTGCTAAGTCAAGATCGTGGGTAGGATAATTCTTTTCATGATTGTTGAGTTGCTGGGAGGCATATGCAATCACCGTGCCTTCCTGCATTAGTACACAATGTAAACCATTCCTGCATGCATAACTATAAATCACAAAGTCTTTATTAGGCTCAGGTTGCGCTAATACTAGACCTTCAGTCAACATAGTTTTAAGCTTCTCGAAGCTTTCTTGACATTTTTCTGTTCACTCGAACTTAACTTGCTTTTGTAACATCGAGTTAATGGCGCTGTAATGATGGAGAAACCTTTTACAAACCATTTGTAATACCCCACAAAATATAGTAAACTTCTGACTTCTGTAATATTCTTAGGTGCCCTCCACTGTAGGATTGCTTCAATCTTCCTAGGATAAACCTTAATACCTTTTGCTAATATTACATGACCCAGAAAAGAGGCTTCATTCATTCAGAAATCACATTTGCTGAATTTAGCATATAACTATTTTTCCCTCAGTGTCTGCAGAAAAATCCAGAGATGTTTATCATGGTCTTCTGGAGTCTTTTAATACACCAAAATATCATCAATGAATACCACCACGAACTGGTCCAGATAAGGATGGAAGACCATGTTCATTAAGTCCATGAAAGCTGCTAGGGCATTAGTGAGTCCAAAAGGCATGACTAGGAACTCATAATTGCCATTCTGGTACGGAAAGCAGTCTTAGGTACATCTGCTTCCTTTACCTTCAATTGATGATAACCCGACCTCAAATTAATTTTTGAAAATACACCATCGCCATTCAGTTGATCAAAGTCTTCAATCTGTGGAAGTGGATACTTGTTCTTGATCATCACTTTATTCAGCTGTTTATAGTCAATACACAACCGAAGTGACCCATCTTTCTTCTTTACAAATAGAACTGGTGCTCCCCATGGCGATACACTCGGTTTAATAAACTCTTGCCAAGCAATTCCTACAGCTGAATCTTCAATTCTTTAAGTTCTATCGGGTCCATACTATAAGGTGCAATGGAAATTGTTGCTGTGCTTGGTGCAATGTCAATGGTAAATTCAACCTCCTTATCAGGCAATAAACCTAGTAGATCCTTAGGGAAAACATCTGGAAACTCACACACTGTAGGCACATCTATTACTTTAGAGCCTTCCTTTTTAGCTTCCATTGCATAACACAGATAAGCAACACATCCCTTTCTTAAAAGCCTTTTTTACAGCTATAGCAGATATCACGTCAGAGAGAAAATCCGTTCTTTCACCTATAACTGTAATCTCCTTGTTGTCTGAAGTTTTAAGCATCAGTCTCTTTCGTCTACAGTCAATAGTCACTTGGTGGGTAGATAACAAGTCCATCCCAAGAATGACGTCAAACTCACGAACAGGGAGTTCAATCAAATTACTCAGAAAAACATAACCCTATATGTTGATTGGACAGTCTCTATAAACACTATTCACCACTACACTATGCCCCAAAGGA
Organism: Excoecaria cochinchinensis; assembly: GCA_947683425.1. Taxonomy (NCBI): domain Eukaryota; kingdom Viridiplantae; phylum Streptophyta; class Magnoliopsida; order Malpighiales; family Euphorbiaceae; genus Excoecaria; species Excoecaria cochinchinensis. The sequence goes on from CANTUQ010000005.1 coordinate 9,059,213, forward strand.
TTACTCACAAGGATATCCTGATCTAGCAATGCTTCTCTCAACCCTTTTTCTCGTGTACCATCAGTATTTATATATGAATGTGTGGAGCTAGGATCAACAAATGCATAAATAAAATCAAATAGAAGTGTGAATTTACCTACTATCACGTTGGGTGCATCCTCCTATTCTCTGGCTCTCACTGCATATGTACGCCCTGTAGCTCGTCCTTGACCCTGTAGGCCTGGAGCAGGTGGCCTGCATGCTACTGTCTAATAGGCTACTCCCTTGCCTCTTCCTCTGGATGTAGTGGTTCTACTATCTAATGCAGGAGATAAAACTGTGACAATCTGAGTCACGGACAGTCTTTCACACGATGGTCTATAGAGCCACATCTGAAATAGGCCCTAGATCAGAATCTGCACTCTCCTGGATGGTTCCTACCACAATGATCACAAGTTGATCTACTTCTTTTACCCCTCTATGCACTAGCCATAGAAGTAGCTGAAGAGCCACCACGGCCTGTATTATTCTGACCGTGATATGGTGTAGCTGATCCCCGACTCTGAGAAAGAGGTTGTCCTTTAGACTTCTTACTCTACCCATAAGGACCACTAGACTGACCCGACTTCCTTTTCTACTTAAACCGTGTATGTCTTTCTATCTCATTCGATTGGATAGCTTCTACCTTTGTAGCTGCTTCAATCAAGGATCTCATATCTGGATGTTTTAGTGCACCAACAATCTGCCTGATCTTACTGTGCAAACCCCTCTCGAATCTCATACACAACTTTTCTTTAATCATCTGACCATCTTCCAATTAAGAAATTAGGTATTCAAACACCTGTTCAAATTCATCTATAGATTTATTTCCCTGCCTAAGTCTCTAGAATGCATCTTGCATGGCAGCTTTATACTCAGAGCCAATATATTTCTTCTCAAATTGGTTCAGAAAGAAATCCCATGTCAGTTGCTCAGTTGGAGTATGCTTGCAAACTGACTCCCAACAGATATATGCGAGGCCCTGAAGTAGTGCTACTGTGCCTTCAAATAGTCTCTTTGTCCGGAATAGCCACTCCTCAGCCTATACAGGCGTCAAAGGATCTCTCCCATAGAAATCTTTAGCTCCCATTCTTCTTATCTGTTCCAATATCGGTTTCCTTCTAGGAGGAGCTGGTGGCTGCTTAGATGCCTGAGGTTGAGGTTGTAGTCCCTGTTTAGTCTGCAGTCAATGTAGTACATAATCAGCCATCACCCTAAGAAAATCTAGCTGTGGAGGTGGTAAAGCAGCTTATGGAGATATTTGTGGACGTGGGGCACTAGCTTGCCTAGTATTAATTGAAGCTCCACTTTCTTCATCACCAATGTCTCTACCTTTAGTTGATTCAGAAGCCATCACTCACAATAACACAAAAAGGAGCAAGCATACATTAGTGTTATAACATTTTCCATCAATCATTTGGCATGTATATGCATTTTACCCAATCATTTACCCCACTCCAATTTTAGAACCTCCTAAACCGCTTTCTGATACTAATAAAATTGTAACACCCTTATACAATATGTAAACTTAATAATGTTATAGCAATTTTTTTTTCTACTTGATTTCTTCAATTTTACTTCTTTATATACTAATTTTCATTATTATACTCTTATTAGGCATTAAAATTCAAAACAAACCATTAATATACACAATCATCAATTCAGCCATAACATTTATTTTTCCTACATGCATTGTTTTATTCCATTAATCACTAATATCACTTAATTCTATGCCTAATATCATAATATCATAAATGAGTGATATAATGCATGTAACAATATTAAGAAAAATCTAACCAATCCATTCGGCTTACACTAGTCCATCATCTTAAATTTCTTTTCTTTCAAATTTAGTCATGTAAAACATCATTTTTAACATCCCTAATCATAACTATGTGATCATATTAATTTATCCATGCATAAAACACATACATGCTTTTGTACATAACCTCAAATTCACACATAACATATGAAAATGATGGGATTTAGTATCCACAAACCTCAAATCTTTGCTTTTGACACCTCAATTAACTTTTTCCTTGCCTTTAGCTTGAGTGGAACTTTCACCTTGATCTTCACCTAATTGTGGCCGAAAATTACACATGGGATTTTATGAAAATCTTGCTTTAATAATCAATTCTAACATCATAAATGAACTCTAGATGCTTGAATCTATCAACCTATGCCTTTAATTGAAATTAAAAACCTCAATTTTACTTACCCCCAAATTGAACCCTAATTTAAATCCTTTGATTTTTTCACCAAAATCACTTCAAATTTGTAATAGCCCGAATTGCACCCTAGTAGAATATTGGATTAATTGTGGTAAATGGAAAAGAGAATTGGAAGAGTGTGTGATTTAGGACTCAAATGTAAGTGAAATAAGTGCTTAATTGAGTAACTAAAATAATTATAAGTGGCTAAAGTGGAATTGTGCATGCCTAGGATTATGTGTGCGTAATTAGTGTTAATGGAATCCAGATTTATATTAATGAAGATTAAAGAATTATAATGGAATCCATGTTTCCAGCTGTGGCATTGCCAACCTAACCTATTGCATGCAGTAATTACACCTCATGGTGGGATGAGAAAGCGCACTCTTGCATGTACATTCTGAATTAACCCTCTCCAAATAATCATCTTCTTCTTTTCAATTCGTAAGATATTACTTAAGTGATGATCATAAGGATTCTGCTGAAGATAGATGATATTTGAATTGGATTTCTAAGGTTCTACTTTAACAAGGTAAGTGCTTAACTATTGGATTGTTCTTCTACTTCTACCCTTTCTCTTTTGGTTGAACTGGAATTGATATTTGGAGTCCAATTCTGGAAATTTGGTTTGGAATTGTAGTTGAGAAAGTGAAGGGAACTAAAGGAAAAGAGAAGGTGATTGATCAAGAGACTAAGTGACTTCTAAGGAGCTAAGGAGAGAAGGTTTGGGAAACATATGTTTATGTGTTAAGTTGCTTGAGTGTATGTGTTGGATTATTTAGGACTTTTATGATTAAAAGATGCATGGTTGTGTATTTGAGAATTTGTATGTGTTTATGTGCTAATTGATAGAGGGTATAGTTGAAATATGTAAGTGATGTGAGTTGAAATCGTGGATTGAATTGCTATGAGATCGACCCAAAGCTTGAACCCTAGTGTTAGGGAAAATTCTGCTTATAGCTTACTAGACCTCCGTATAGTATTTCGGGCATAACTGAAGTTTCAGAACTCTAAATTGAGTTTTTGTTGCTTCATTGGAACCATAACTTCCATACCTATAAATTTGAGAGAAATGACTCTGAGCTAATGCTGGCTTTAAGACCACTAAAAATAGAACAAACAGACGTGTCTCTACCTTGTAGGGTTCACTGGAACAGTCTATATTGTTTAATTCATATCGGATGGTTTACAAATCCAATTGACCTGAAACTTGTCCCATTTGAAAGATAAGACATAGAGGAAGACTTCAGTTTGCCAAATATTGAGTGTAAGACTTCAGTTTGGGCTGTACAAAATTGTGGTGTGAAGCAGTCCTGAAGTTTAGCTTCTGTTTTGCTTATTTTGGTATGTCACGGTCACAATAAAATTCATTGCCACCATGACATATGTTTATAGAAGGCAAAATGCCTATTTATGGACCTCACGGTCAGAAAAAAGTCATTACCACCGTGACCCCTTCTATTTTGACCATTTTATGGATTTTTCTTCCCGAATTGAACCCGTATTGCGCCGAAACTTTCTCGGATCTATTTGATTCATGTTTAGAACTATTAAATGGGTATAAGAATAGTTATCACTTGGAAAATAAACATGAATAAGACTAAGATCAATAGCAAACTAATGAAGTAATGATGGGTAATTGTATGTAATAGAACCAAGTCAAGTTTAATGACATTATTAAGGATTATAATACCTTAATCTATATGAGCATGTACAGTATGAACAAGTGTACATAATTATGAATTGAGATTAAGTTATACACACATGAAGGATATCAAATGAAATGAGTTTGCTAAATGTGATATGTTCAATGAATGGGTGATTGAAGTATTGGCCGAGCATTATTATATGAGGTATGAATTGATATAGAGGTTACTAGAATGAATTATTATGCAAGATATATAACGATGTTATATTGGTTCTTGCGGAAAAATGAGTGATTGTATATTATGATAATGATAAATGTGATTAAATGCTTTTAGCTTGTGAAGTGATTATGAACCATATGAATGTGTATTTTAGAGAGGAATGTGAACATGATTGTGTGCTTACAAACATATGTGAGCTATTATGCATTATGAGCTATTTCATATGACTATATGAACAATGCGAATTTTGAATGATAGACAGATAACTGGAAATAATAATTAGCCTGCAAGTCAAGTAGTGGATAGATAGGCATGCCTATAGGGTCAAAGTGCTGCAGCCCAATGCGTTCAATGTGTCTGGTTCCTTGGGAATCATAATGCGAAAACAATGTGTATAATCCTTGCTGGATTTCTATATGTGGATAATGTACCATGATGGTACCCATGTGGATTCTGTACCTTAGGGTACCAATGCGAATGTGATGTATCTACGGATACCAATGTGATTAATGTACCCATGGGGTACCAATGCGATACCCGTTATCCGCATCTTTGAGTTGCAGGCAAAGTTAATAATGACAATAATATTGTGATAATGTAAAGAATGCTATAACAATGAGAATATGAATGAGATGTGTTAAGATTTGTCATGCGATGCGATTACGTGAATATGATTTTTCAGTATGAGTATAAATTGTGTGGAATCAAGATGTGTGGATGTCATGACAATATTATGTGCATGCTATTGTAAGTTAAAAGGCATGATTGTAGAAACATGATTAATATGTATACCTGATAAGTATAGCAAAGCAATGATGAATGTAAACACATAAATACACATCCACTGAATATGAAGCTTAAGAAGTTAAAATATGCCGCAAACAATTTACATGTTATGAAATGTGTGTATATATATTGTATTGCTTCCCCACTAAGCATTATCGCTTAGCACGGGTTTTCTTAATCCGTGTAGTTTCTGAAGCGAGGTAATTTGAAGGACAGTCCCGCATTAGCAAGGTCAACACACTAGGTTTTCTGATAGCGATGGTTTTTGGGTAGACTTGTGTTTCTTATTGTTATGTAATTATTATTTTGGATAGCAATAAGGGTGTAATATATATTAAGTAACCAAGTCTGTAATATTTAAGCTTGTATAAGTGTGTGTGTAAACGCAAATGCATGAGCAAGCAGATGATGAGTATAGACGATTGGCTGCATGTGAATGTGATGGAAATAGAAATTTATTTGCGTGAAATCTTTGCATGCGTTTAGTCTATACATGTGTATGAGGAGTGATTGTCGTGTAACGACCGTTCTCGACTCCGTTAGCTGTATTGGCTGTGTATTCGGGAATGGGCGTTACAAGTAGTGGTATCAGAGCCTAGGTTTAGTCTTTTTTGGGAATTGGGTAGAATAAGATGTGTATAGTTGTGTTGACCTAATGCGGACGTCCTTGATTATGTCTCATATCGATGGGTCCCATTCACAATTCTAGAGAAGTGATTGCGGAGAGTGTTAATCTTCGTGAACCCAAAGTATCTAGGTCTGATCAGTGTCGATCGGCTAATGAGAGTCTTGATGTGCCAATGGTACCGGTGGAAGCCTTACTCAAAATGTCACAAGACATGACGAGGGTGTTAGATCGAATGACAATGCCAAAGGCTCCACTAGAGTCCATGAGAAAGCATGGAGCAGAGGAGTTCCATGGAACTGGATTTGATGAGTCGGAAAAGCTGAGTATTGGATTGAAAAAGGTTCAGAGGATCCTTGGGGAAATAAGATGTCCTCCAGATCAACGAGTTGAATGTGCAATGTCGCTGCTGTAAGGTGCAGCGTATGATTGGTGGAAATTAGTCCTTCAGCATCTAATGCTACTGGCTCCGGTTACTTGGGAATTTTTCGAAAAGGAATTCCGGAATAAGTATGTAACTAAGGCATATCGTGAGGTAAATTGAAAGCAATTCCTGAATTTGAGGCAAAGAGGTATATCTGTGTCTAAGTATGAAAAAGAATTCTGCAGACTTAGTCAGTATGCACCACCTGACGTGCTAACTGAGAAGTTTAGATGTCAGTAATTTGAAAATGGACCGAGGGAACAAATCAAAGCACTATTAATCTCTATGACTACATCTCAAACTGTAAGTTTTTATCAGATAGTTCAGGTAGCTATGAGGACGGAGAGATCATTAGAGATTCATGAAGAGAGCATCAAAAGGAAGAATCCTAACCGAGGAGGTTCACACTCAGGTAAGAGATCCAGAGATTCCCATATGACTTCCCTAGTAGAATCAACTAATAGTCATGCTATCAAGAGTAAGAAACAAGAATCCTCTTATGTATCTGAAACTGGAAAAAAAATATTAGGTAACAAGAGTGAAATGCTGGAGTGTCCCCATTATGGTAAGTGCCATAGAAGTGAATGTTGGAGGTTGATCAGAGCATGCCTTCGATGTGGCAGCAAAGAACACTTTCCTTCTGACTGTCCTACATCATATGAGGCGATGCGAAATCAACAAGATATGAGTAGAGATGAATCTAACTTACCTCTTATCAATCGAGGCAGAAGTAGAGGACATGGTCGGGGTGACTAGTACAGAGGTGGCACAGTGTTAAAGTCCGTTAATCGACCGACTGCAACATTAGTGCGAGCTTAGGTAAGGAAAGCTCGTGAGGAGCAAGATGCACCTAAGATTATAGCGGGTACATTTCTACTTTTAATATAGAAATGTTTGCATCAATTGACTTTTGATGTACATATTCTTATGTTTGCTATAAGGAGTTATGTGATAAAATATAAGCTGCTGACTGTTTAGATTATGCAGTATGTGTAATTAGCCTGTAAAGAAATAATGTGAATGCGAACAAAGTGTTTAAAGAATATTCTTTGAGGATTTAGGGTCAAACTTCCTCAGTATATTAAATGGGTTAACCTTGGCCGAAGATTGGATAAGTAGGCACCGAGAAGAGGATAACAATAGAAGGGAAAAACAATTGTGTTTCGTAGTGTCGAGAAGTTGATGCGACTATAAAAGGTGTTTATTCTAATCCCTCAGTTAACATGATGTCGGCAATAAAAGTTTATCATTGTCGGAGGAAAAGAATATTAGGCTTCCTTAACCTTGATGCGGACCAAAAAAAAAAAAAGAGATAGCGAATGAGAAGTTTAGGATATTCCAGTAGTGGGAAACTTCTTATGTGTTTTTGGTAGGGAATACCAGTATTTTTATTAAAGGAAAGATAATGAGTATAAGTAGTATTTGGGAGCGGTGCTTTCGAATATAAAAGAGAACATCAATCAAATGCTAAACTGGGTAAATGAAAATTTTGATTGGATAGTGCCTTCTCTGGGGCACATTGTTTTCTGAGAATATCAAGTGGATCTTGCTAAGATTGATGCAGTAGTGAGTTGGAATTGTGATCAGGAAAGTACCTGAGGTACGCAAATTTTATGGGGGTTAACAGAGTACTGCTATTGCTTAGTGACAGAAAGTTGTTGGTAATTACATTTCTACTCACTAAGTTGCTGTGTAAAGGAGAAGAGTGAAGTGGTTGGAACACTAGTTTTAACTCAACCTACTGAGGGCAAGGACCGCTATGAATAGCAAAGTCTCCAGAGTTGAATTGGGATAGGTAATGACAAGGAATGGAACAGAGATTGTCTATGCCTTAAGATAAGAGAAACCTCTTGGACAGAATTATCTAACTTATGATTTGGAATTGATTGCAGTAGTATCCGCTTTAAAGATTTGATGACATTATTGTACGATGTAAAGTGTAAGACCTTCACTGACAATAAAAGACTTAAGAGTTTACACATTCAGAGAGGGTGGTTGCAATTACTTGCAATTTATGATTTTAATATGGATTACAATCTGGGTTTGGCAAGGGTTGTAATAGATGCATTAAGCGGATGGTCAGATACAACTGTTAATTAAAGATTTGCTTCCGATGGTACCCTGATGGTACAGCTAAAAGTGAAAACTATGATAAGGAATGAGTTGAAAAATACGTAGAAAGATGATTGTAAGCTACAATAGATTACACCTGGTTACCAAACTATTTAGTAACTATTTTGTGAAGAAAGATGAGATACTGTACTCCTGATAACGGTTGTGTTCTGCCTATGTCAGGGGAACTAGAGAAAGACCAGTACGTGAAGTGAATAATACACTATGCGTACAGGTGACAATAAGATGTATGAGAATTTGAAACAACTCTATGGATAACCTGGAAGGGTATCATGTTTCAAAGAGTCTGAAAGCGGATATGTGAGAGTTGAACTCTTAGCTATTTTGCCTAAGTATGAATTTCGCGGACGAAATTCTTTTTAGGAGGGGAGAGTTGTAATAGCCCGAATTGCACCCCTAGTAGAATATTGGATTAATTGTGGTAAATCGGAAAGAGAATTGGAAGAGTGTGTGATTTAGGACTCAAATGTAAGTGAAATAAGGGCGTATTGAGTAACTAAAATAATTATAAGTGGCTAAAGTGGAATTGTGCATGCCTAGGATTAAGTGTGGTTAATTAGTGTTAATGGAATCCAGATTTTTATTAATGAAGATTAAGGAATTATAATGGAATCCATGTGTCAAGCTATGGCATTGCCAATGTAACCTATTGCATGCAGTAATTACACCTCATGGTGGGACGAGAAAGCGCACTCTTGCATGTGCATTTCTGAATTAACCCTCTCCAAATAATCATCTTCTTCTTTTCAATTCGTAAGATATTACTTAAGTGATGATCATAAGGATTCTGCTGAAGATAGATGATATTTGAATTGGATTGCTAAGGTTCTACTTTAACAAGGTAAGTGCTTAACTATTGGATTGTTCTTCTACTTCTACCCTTTCTCTTTTGGTTGAACTGGAATTGATATTTGGTGTCCAATTATGGAAATTTGGTTTGGAATTGTAGTTGAGGAAGTGAAGGGAACTAAAGGAAAAGAGAAGGTGATTGATCAAGAGACTAAGTGACTTCTAAGGAGCTAAGGAGAGAAGGTTTGGGAAACATGTGTTTATGTGTTAAGTTGCTTGAGTGTATGTGTTGGATTGTTTGGGACTTTTATGATTAAAAGATGCATGGTTGTGTATTTGAGAATTTGTATGTGTTTATGTGCTAATTGATAGAGGTTATAGTTGAAATATGTAAGTGATGTGAGTTGAAATCGTGGATTGAATTGCTATGAGATCGACCCAAAGCTTTAACCCTAATGTTAGGGAAAATTCTGCTTATAGCTTACCAGACCTCCGTATAGTGGGCATAACTGGAGTTTCAGAACTCTAAATTGAGTTTTTATTGCTTCATTGGAACCATAACTTCCATACCTATATATTTGAGAGAAATGACTCGGAGCTAATTCTGGCTCTAAGACCCCTAAAAATAGCACAAATAGACGTGTCTCTACCTTGTAGGGTTCACTCGAACAGTCTCTATTGTTTTATTCATATCGGATGTTTTACAAATGCAATTGACCTGAAACTTATCCCATTTAAAAGATAAGACATAGAGGAATAAATGTTATGAAGGGACCTTTGCCAAATATTGAGTGTAAGACTTCGGTTTGGGCTGTACAAAATTGTGGTGTGAAGCAGTCCTGAAGTTTAGCTTCTGTTTTGCTTATTTTGGTATGTCACGGTCACAATAAAATTCATTGCCTCTGTGACATATGTTTATAGAAGGAAGAATGCCTATTTATGGACCTCACGGTCACAACAAAGTCATTACCACCGTGACCCCTTCTATTTTGACCATTTTATGGGTTTTTCTTCCCGAATTGAACCCGTATTGCGCCGAAACTTTCTCGGATCTATTTGATTCATGTTTAGGACTATTAAATGGGTATAAGAATAGTTATCACTGTGAAAATAAACATGAATAAGACTAAGATCAATAGCAAACTAATGAAGTAATGATGGGTAATTGTATGTAATAGAACCAAGTCAAGTTTAATGACATTATTAAGGATTATAATACCTTAATCTATATAAGCATGTATAATATGAACAAGTGTACATAATTATGAATTGAGATTAAGTTATACACACATGAAGGATATCAAATGAAATGAGTTTGCTAAATGTGATATGTTCAATGAATGGATGATTGAAGTATTGGCCTAGCATTATTATATGAGGTATGAATTGATATAGAGGTTACTAGAATGAATTATTATGCAAGATATATAACGATGTTATATTGGTTCATGCGAAAAAAATGAGTGATTGTATATTATGATAATAATAAATGTGATTAAATGCTTTTAGCTTGTGAAGTGATTATGAACCATATGAATGTGTATTTTACACAGGAATGTGAACATGATTGTATGCTTACAAACATATGTGAGCTATTATGCATTATGAGCTATTTCATACGACTATATGAATAATGCGAATTGTGAATGATAGTCAGACAACTGGAAATAATAATTAGCCTGCGAGTCAAGTAGTGGATAGATAGGCATGCCTATAGGGTCAAAGTGCTGCAGCCCAATACGTTCAATGTGTCTGGTTCCTTGGGAATCATAATGCAAAAATAATGTGTATAATCCTTGCTGGATTTCTATATGTGGATAATGTACCATGATGGTACCCATGTGGATTCTGTACCTTAGGGTACCAATGCGAATGTGATGTATCTACGGATACCAATGTGATTAATGTACCCATGGGGTACCAATGAAATACCCGTTATCCGCATCTTTGAGTTGCAGGCAAAGTTAATAATGACAATAATATTGTGATAATGTAAAGAATGCTATAATAACGAGAATATGAATGAGATGTGTTAAGATTTGTCATGCGATGTGATTACGTGAATATGATTCTTCAGTATGAGTATAAATTGTGTGGAATCAAGATGTGTGGATGTCATGACAATATTATGTGCAAGCTATTGTGGGTTAAAAGGCATGATTGTAGAATCATGATTAATATGTATACCTGATAAGTATAGCAAAGCAATGATGAATGTAAACACATAAATACACATCCACTGAATATGAAGCTTAAGAAGTTAAAATATGCCGCAAACAATTTACATGTTATGAAATGTGTGTATATATATTGTATTGTTTCCCCACTAAGCGTTATCGCTTAGCTCGGGTTTTCTTAATCCGTGTAGGTTCTGAAGTGAGGTGATTTGAAGGACAGTCCCGCATTAGCAAGGTCAACACACTAGGGTTTCTGATAGCGATGGTTTTTGGTTAGACTTGTGTTTCTTTTTGTTATGTAATTATTATTTTGGATAGCAATAAGGGTGTAATATATATTAAGTAACCAAGTCTGTAATATTTAAGCTTGTATAAGTGTGTGTGTAAAAACAAATGTATGAGCAAGCGTATGATGAGTATAGACGATCGGCTGCATGTGAATGTGATGGAAACAAAAATTTATTTGCGTGAAATCTTTGTATGCGTTTAGACTATACATGTGTATGAGGAGTGATTGTCGTGTAACGACCGTTCTCGACTCCGTTAGCTGTATTGGCTGTGTATTCGGGAATGGGCGTTACAAAATTGAGCTTGAATATTATCATCATGTGATAGAGAGGCTAGGATTTACTTAGGAGCATTAGGATTTGGGTGAAAATTGAGCTCGGAATTAAAAAAATTATGAGAGAGAGAGAGAAAGTGTGACACCCCAAAACAGGCCTAGTCGGAATGCGCATGTTAAGTTAGGACATATGAGGGTATTTTGGTAATTAGTGTTTACGAAATTGGGTGTAGTAAGGACTTAATTGAAGGAATTAAATTAATAAAATGGTAAATGAGGAGATTATCTAGTGTGTATGTATGTGTATGGTGTGTGTATAAATGTAGTCAGATATTTTGTGTGAGCCAATTAAAGGATGCTAAGTGGGCTAGTAATATGAGGACATTTGGGCCTATGGGAAGTAAACAAGTGGAGTAAGCAATTAAGAGGAGATAAGATTAAGGAAAGAGAGAGAAAGTGAGAAGGCAGATTACGTTTTGCTCTTCTCCTCCTCCTTCTTCTTTCTTTTCTTTTCCTTGGATCGTGTTCTTCTCGGTGGCTAGGCATGGGTTGATATCTTGGTGGAGCTTAAGAGTCTTTTATGGAGGTATGTGTATGGTTTTGGGTGCTAGGGTTTCCTTAGAGAGATTATGTTTCCCTTCTTCTCCTTGTTTTATTTGAGTTAGGGTTTTTGGGTTAAGAGTAATTCTTGGGTTTTTGATTTGTGTAAGCTTTGGCTAACAAGAGGAAGTATAAGGGCAAGAAAAGGTTTGAGGATCAAGATTGAAGAAGAGTGGTTTTTGCTTCAATGAGGTTTGGGAGCTATTTGAGTTATTTTATCCAAGTTTTTCATTTAATTTGCATGTATGCTTTGATTTGTTTAAATTCTGGAAAATAGATGATGAGTATTAGGTTGGAATGAATGTTTATTGTATGGGTTTTTAATTGTGATGAAAGGATATGCATGATTATAGAATTAATAAATTGATTGTGAGAATTGGTTGAATGTACTGTCAAGTTTGTGATTTTCTAAATTTGAGGTTTCAATACGTGAATAGATTATATGTTTGGAAGTAATTATTGAAACCTTGTGCTTTATATTGGTTAAGATGTTTGGGAAGTTCTATTTTGAGGTAAGATTGGATTCAAGTTTGGTTTGAGTGAAAATGGTGTTGATTTGGATGTTTGGATTTTTCCTGTGTTTTTGCTGAGAACTGAAGATCACGACGCTGTCGCGAGCGCGACAATGTCGCGAGTACGACAGAGACGTGAAATCCAGCTCTCGCGTGTTGAGGGCAAGTTCACAGATCGTGAACTGTGAAGAGAAGTGAGCAGTGCTCACGAGTGAGCAAGGCTCACGGCGTGAGCTTAGCTCACGTGGAGTGAGCAAGGCTCACGGCGTGAGCAAAGCTCACGCAACGTGAGAATTGCTCACGACGTGAGCAAAGCTCACGTGGCGTGAGGGATGCTCACGAGGCGTGAGCGAAGCTCACGCGACGTGAGCGAAGCTCACGTGACCTGAGCGAAGCTCACGCGACGTGAGCATCTTGGGCAGTGCTCACGCGTCGTGAGCAACCTTCACGTCGCGTGAAGGTTGCTCAGGACCCGTGTCTCGCGCGTTCTGTCGCGAGCGCGACAAAGTCGCGATCGCGACAGAACCTCCATTTTGCCCCGTTTTTCTCTTATGTGCTCTGTGTTCCGAAAATGAGTTTTAAATATTTTTGTCATTGTTTTTCTTTCCCGTATGCTATGTGAACTTGGTTTTTATGCCTATTATTATACAGATTATGCTTAATAAATTAGACGATATAATTTGAAACATAACTTGGATTATTTTCTAAAGTGAGAGTAATGAAATGATAATATGTTCACACTTGCTTATGATATGAGTAGTAAGAGGAATTCTGGTAATCTAATATCTGATTGAAGTTGTGTAATTTGGTTTATGAATACTAATTAATGTAAAGTATAACGCATGCTGTATTTTGATATACAATTAATCTTTGAATAACTAATATCATGGGTAAAATTTCATGTTATTCTTGGTTGAATGCTATTGGGTTATGGATATAATATTTAATGATGATGGTAATCTGTGTTACATGCCGTGTTTAGAAAATGAAGAAATTATAAAAGTTAAGTTCATAATTGGTTACTCCCGAATAGGTTATATTAAAATATAAAATATGTCATGCCTATCTTTGGTCAGATCCTGCTCTTAGGATAACATGCTGTGCTTAGATGTATATTGTATAATTTCCTGATTAGGATTATGCGCTGTGAATTATTGGCATATTATAATTCTATCTTTAATTCTGATATGTGGTAGAATCTTGGATGTGTTAAAATGTGTTGGTTGAGTTATATTACGCGCTTTATAATATGAATAGTATGGGGTATGATTGATATTATGTACTTATGTATTTGGATATTAGACTCTAGATCATGCATAATAACATGTATATATATATATATGCAGTGTAAATAGATACATGATTTACATGATACATGTGGGTAGTGTGAGCTTATTGATATGCCTATTTATAGGCAGTATTGTGTATGATGAACTTTGTCGTGTGACTTGAACATGATTTGTATTAAACATGACTGATATTATGAATTTCTTTATATGTCTACTATACTCTGGATTAAGTATGATGATATTTATATATTATCTGATGTGACATATGATTTAAATGATGCATGACCTGCGAGAGTCAGTCTAGTGGATAGTTAGGCATGCCTAATAGAGTCTTTGTAGCTGCAGCGCCCTTTGAACGATTTGGACCCTGATCAGGTCCCACGACTGGTTCCTCGCGAACCCTTTGATATGAAATGTTTTTGGAATGTGGAAAAAGATGATGTTGCTTTTCAACTTGTACCTGTATGGTACATTATATTATATGTTCCCTCTGAGGTTTACCCGGTCAGAGATCGGGCTATATGTTCCCTCATGAGGTCTCCTCCTCAGTACTCGTTATCCACTATTATGAGTCAGCAGGTACTTTGATGGTTTGTTTTACTCTGTTTTGAAATAGCCATCAGAATGTGATATCTGAATGAACAAGAATCAGTTTATGTGTATATGAATATGACTACGGGCTTCAGAAGGTAAATCTGTATTTAGTAAACATGACTTTTTAGTTAACATGATTATCCGTACGTGACATGTGATTTGTTATTAGTTTCTGAATGCTTTGAAATGATTCGATCAATGTATTTATGTATATGAGTTAAGCATGGTTTTATTGTGTACAAGCATGTTAATCAGATCGGTTGTGAGGGTAAGTATATAAGATGTAATCGTACTTTCTACGAGGTTTTAATATGAATGTGAAGTGATGTGATTATGCCTTCAGTCTCCGTTATGGGAGTGTTTACAGCATGATATGCTATGTATTAGAGTTGTGCGGCAGAAACGTGGTGTTTGAATGTTTCTTGGGTATGTGGCTCAGCATGATAACACTGGTGTTGTGTTTTGTGTTATGACTGTTTTGGCCCATTCCTGATATGTATGTGATTATGTGTGTGAGTTTTCAAATGAATGCCTTTACTATGCAAGTCTGTTTAGATATGTGTTTTGAATATCCACAATTGCTATTTGAATGTATTTTGCTTTGGCGACCATTGTGCATGGCCGTCCATACTCTTGTGTGCTCTCCCCACTAAGCGTTTATCGCTTAGCACGGATTTCCTTTCCGTGCAGGTGGCAGGTGGGTTCGGTTCGAGTTGCGGTTCTGCAGAGTCGGCCACGTAGGAGTTAGAAGTTCTGGATTTTTGTTCAGCTTTTGTAATTTAGAATTTTTGTATATCTATGTTATATGTATAAGTAAGAATATGTAAAGAGAACGATGTAATATTTTAGACTCCTATTGTATGATTGTAAAATTGTATATGTCTTTATGTTAAGTTATTCCTTTATTTTATTTAGTTTGCTTATGCTTATCTGTGTAAGAGAGCGTCGGGTAGCACATCCGTCGGCGTCCTTCCAATGGGGGCGGCGATGGGGGTGTTACAGAAAGAGATTCGGCCAAAGGAAGAAGAAGAAGAAGAACCAGATTTTTGTGGAGAAATATGGAGAAATCTAATTCTTTGGCCCTTTTTATAGCTAGTCTAATGGGCTGGGCTTGTCCAACCTATGTATTCTAACCTGTTTTTGCCTAAATTGCATTTTACACCCATTATGTACTGTAAAATTATCACACCCCATTTTCCCCCTAGTAGTTTGAGCCATGATTGCATGTGTGTCTGTGAGTGTTTTGGCATGTGTTAATGGTATTTTTGATTATATGCATAAATTGTGGGCTTGGTTAGAGTGTGCGTGCTCATAGGGTAGTAGTGTGGGCATTAGTGAGTGTTAATCTTGTGTGTATTGTCTTGCATGGGTGTAGGGTGTGAGTGATCAAGATCCACCAAGGATAGGGTGACATGTGGCTAGGGTTTTAGGAAGAGGGTGTAAAGTGAAGGAGAGAGAAGAGAGCAGTCATTTTGCTGCCCGTTCCCATTCTTCTTCCTCCTCTCTTTACCTCCTCTTCCTCTTTTCTCTTCAAGTGTGCCCTAGCTTTGATCCAAGTGGTTTTTGGTGGAAATTGATCATCTCTTAAACTTTATTGGTAAGTTTTAGTGGGTTTCTCTTCTTCTTCATCTTTTCTCTTGATCTTTGTTAGATGACTTTTCAATCTAGGGTATTGCATCTATGTTTTTTCTTGGGTTTCCTAGTTTAGAAGCGCCTCATAATCCTAAGGGGAAAGAGAAGGCGAGTGGGAGTGGAGCTTGCAACTAGGAGCATAAGATTTACAGGTTTGGGAATTTATCTATTCTTGATGCATTTTCTTGTGATTTGGTGTGGTTGAATGATTTTCTAGAAATTTGATGATTATGAGATGCATGTTAGTATGATTGTTATGAGTTTTGGATTGATTTAAGTTGTGATGCATGAATGATGATTTTGGGGACAAGTTTGAGTTGGATGGATTTTAATGTGATTTTTTGGGTTTGCTTCTTTCGGGATTCAATTTTGTAAAAGCATGTATCGATTGTATTAAGTGTTGTAAAGATGTGTTTTTGTTGTTGTTTGTGATACTAGGATTGCTCGATCCATGGTAAAATGAGGTTTGATCGGATTTTTGAAGTTTTGGGTGAGTTTTGGAGATACGGAATTTCTGCAGATTTGGAGCGTGACTAGGATCGGTGTATCCAGTCCCGATTGAACTGCCATCTTTTGATCAACAATGCCTTGAGTGCACAATGCTCGGCTGTTGATCAAAAGACAGCAAGTTCCCGATTAGGAAAGTAGAACGCACGATTCGTGCTTTGCTGAGAACCCAAGACACGAGTCGTGCAGATGAGCACTCCTCATGACTGGGCTCTGGGCATCGATACGAGTCGTGTCATATGTCACGACTCGTGTCCCTTGCCCCTCAAGGTGAAGGGCAGTGTTCTCTAACTGCAACTTCAGTTGGTGAAGTTCCCCTACTAACCCCCATCCGATCTGCAAGGTGCGTAGTACTCTCTGACTACCGTATGAACTGTGAGATGTAGCACTCTCTGACTACAATCTAGGTGTGAAGAGCAGTGTTCTCTAACTGGAACTTTGCTTTGTGAAGTTCCCCTGCTAACCCCCATCTGATCTGCAAGGTGCGTAGTACTCTCTGACTACCGCGTGAACTGTGAGATGTAGCATTCTCTGACTGCAATCTCAGTGTGGAGAGCAGTATTCTCTAACTGCAACTTCGATTTGTGAAGTACCCCTGCTAACCCCCATCCGATCTGCAAGGTGTGTAGTACTCTCTAACTACCGCGTGAACTGTGATATGTAGCACTCTCTGACTATAATCTCGGTGTGAAGAGCTCTAATTGCAACTTCAATTTGTGAAGTTCCCCTGCTAACCCCCATCCGATCTGCAAGGTGCACAGTACTCTCTGACTACCGCATGAACTATGAGATATAGCACTCTCTGACTACAATCTCAGTGTGAAGAGCAGTGTTCTCTAACTGCAACTTCAATTTGTGAAGTTCCCCTGCTAACCCCCATCAAATCTGCAAGGTGCGTAGTACTCTTTGACTACCGCGTGAATTGTGAGATGTAGCACTCTCTGACTACAATCTCGATTGTGAGATGTAGTGTTCTCTAACTGTAGTCCCGCCTTGTGAGGTGTAGTGCTCTCTGACTACAACCTCGATTGTGAGATGCATTGTTCTCTAACTGCAATCCAGGTTGCGATCTGCTCTATCGCTGATATTTATCTTGAACTTTCTTTTTTTTTCTGGAAAAAAAAGAAAACGCAAATTTATAGGGTAAATTATAAAAGAGATACGTACCTGTGGCAGCACCTGCCTATTGGGGTCGTTGTCAGTTGATGCTCATTGGGAGACTTGGGTGCTCACCGAGAGGCTTTGCTCACTGAGAGGCTTTGACCGAGAGGCTTTGATGCTCACTGAGAGAATTTGATGCTCACTGGGAGACTTTGATGCTCACTGGGAGGCTTTGATGCTCACTGAGAGACTTTGACCGAGAGACTTTGATGCTCACTGGGAGACTTTGATGCTCACTAGGAGGCTTTGATTTTCGATCCTCAAGAGAGGAAAAAAGGTTTAAGCTTATTTAGAGAGAAGTTAGATTGAAAGTTTTGTTGCTTGCCTGCAGGCGGATAGATTTCAATGTCTTTGGTGAATTTTCTATTTTTGCTTTTGTTTTTGATTCTTCCTTTCTTGGAAATTTTTTTTTTTGGGATTTTTACATTCTGGATGTATTTGAATTTTCACAGTATTTTGGATTTTCAAGGCCTTAAAAATGTCTTTTCTTTGTGTTTTGTTTGTGTTGTTTTTGTTCAAGAAGTTGTATTATTTGTACATTTGCATTTGGATTTTGTACATTTATTGTGCGATGTGGGTGAGCGTGCTTCTTTTGATAGAGAAACTCACCTGATTGCCCCCTGGCACAGCGTGGATAGGCTTGCTTTTCTGGGTAGTGTCTAACAACATTGAGCTAAACCCATCATCTGGATCACCTTTAAGCATGGGGTCTATTCGGACCTTTCCCCTGAGTTACGTACATGGCAATATATACAAAATATTGTGTGTGTGTGTGGGATTACGTGTGTGAAATGTATGCATACATTTGAATCCGGATTTTGTACACTTGGTGTGATGTGTGTGAGTGTACATCTTATGATAGAAAAACTTACCTGCTTGCCCCCGGTATGATGCGTATGAGTAGACTTGCTCTTTTGAGTGTTTTTGGGAGCGGGTCCGCGAGATTCCGTTCTCGTGAGGACTTCATCTTGATCTGCTTCTTCGGTGTGGCCGATGTAGAGCCGAACCTGTACGTCGACCCACTTTTGCGTCTGATTGCCTCTGAATAAAATATGCATGGATAGTCTGGCTTCTCAATGGACCTTCTTTTCTGCATATTTGTGTGATTCCGGATTGTCCTGAGTATGGTGTGTCCGGATAGACTTGTTCTTCCGGGCATTCCACCTTTGTACAAATGCACTTGGGTCATGCTTGCTCATGAGGTCTATTCGGACCTTTCCTTCTAAGTCATGTGCATAACAACATATACAACAGATTGTGTGTGCTTATGGACTCATGTGTGTGAAATGTACATATATAAAGCTATATACATAAAACACGAGCAAAGGATTAATGTACAAGAATTGTGTGTGCAGAACTATAAGTGTAAAGGATTAAACACACGAGATATGCAGGGAGACATGCAAAAGATCTATGCATGTGAGATGCATATAAGATGCAAAAATGGATAGACCACATCCTAGGCGGTTAAAGGATTCCTTGAGGGTATTTGCTCGGCTGCTTTGATGCCCCCAGAAGGACCTAGAAAGGCGTCGTCTTGGTTTTAGGAATTTTGACCCAACCTTTTGAATAAAACTGACCCGTGTGCATCTTTGCCCCCAGACAGTGAGCGTCTTGCCCACAGTACCCTGAATCAAGTTCTGCTTCATATACTACCTGCCCAAAGGAAAGTTATCTGATGTAATGCTGCCTTATCGCTCCAGGCTCCAAAAGTCATTGTTTTAAAGGTAGTGCGTCCCTTATGGATTTTCACACTAGCTTTTCTTAGCGTGAAATGCGTCCCTTTTGGGATTTTCACATAACCCTATGCCTAGCTTTTGCCTGGAATGGACCCAACCCACTCCAGCGGCTTTTTTTCATATTTTTTTTAAGGACAGACTACTTGTTCCTAGGTTTTCACCCTGCCCTTCGGCCTAACTTTTGCTTAGAGAGCCAGTCGTGGTTTTCATCTCTAATGGCCTTATTTTTTTTCTTTTTTTTTTCTTTTGCCTTTCAGGTACAACTGCAGGAAAAATTGACGCTATCATTAAAGCCCCTTTCCAGGGTAATCAGGAGTTATTCTCTAAGGTATTTTCTCTTTAAGCATCGGCTGCATTCCATAACATCTCCTGATGAATGTATTGCCAGGTCGGGCAAAGTAGCGGATGGAGAATGGGTTCTTAAAGGCTTCATGAGGCTGCCTTTTACATTACCACCCATTGTGCTTGATAGTTCAGAGGGATTAACAATGTAGTGAGATATCCCTGTCCTTTCGAGGCAGACCTTTAGCTTCGGCTTTTACCTCCTTACATTATGGCCTTTAGGCAAGCTGCCGGTGAAGACTATTATACCATCCATCAGGGACTGTTCCTTTACACCCACTAATGCATTCAAGAGGTAGGTGATTAGTCTCACAGTTGATGACATCCAATGGTGAGAGCAATAGCAGAGTGTAGCCATTTAGATTTCACGCATTCAGTAATGAACAAGATTTCACTTTTTATAAATGAACTAGAAAATAATGTGCATAAGTATTTGCAAAGATTGTGTGCATTTCAGTATGATTTCTATACACATGATCATTATCTAATATCGATTCAAAATGCAAGACTACGTCTAATCTCAGAGTAGATCTTGTAAGCATCAAACTCCTGTCTCCAATCAGCCCTCTCGGGTTTTCTTGATTGAATATTTTCTCTCAAGCCTCTAATTTTTGGCCAAAGTGCCTTTTTTCGGTTTTCACCCTGACGAGGCGCCAAATTTTAGCAAGGCCGCCCTTTTTTCAATTTTCGACCCGCGGGGCATTTATTCCCTACTTTTGATTTTAGTCTTTAGCCATGGACCTCTTCGGTTTGTTGACGTTGATCGGTTCTTGAAGTCATCTTCATTATTGCCTGTTAACAATTTCTGAAGAACAAATAGGCCTTTTCACATCGACCTAAATTTGTCTCATTGGTCTAGAACATCTAATCTCATTAAATCTCTCTCCTTCCATGGTTGCTTTCTAACTTCCTTCTAGGATGATTGAGCAGAGTATTCACTGATAGATTTGGCTGTGGCAGTAAACTCATGACCTGTCTCTGTCCGATACATTTGACTACTGCTGCTGTTGCCATGCCCAGCCAGCTTCTGGAACCTAGGCTCTCATGACTGTCCTTAAAGATTTGAACTTTACGTCGATTGACCATACTGCTTCTACCCCCGTGACTCTTGTGGAGATTCTGACGATGATTCTTTAGCATCAATGGGCAAAAGGCAATTTTTCAGGGACATCTTTGTAGTTTTGAGCCATCTTGACCAAGACCTTCTTGTTAATAGCCTTTGCTGCGCTATTGGTTTAAGGGCAACATAGAGAAGACTTGCACACTACTAGAGAAATTCCCTGGCCTAAGTCGTAGTTTGTCCTTATGTCCTTAACCCTTATGTCGTGCGGGAGCCCATCTTGGCATGATGCTGCCCGTTGGGGCGATAGGGTGTACCCCCCTATAGTGTCTGTTTCCAAGCTCAAGCAACTTATATCCATTGCAAATCAACATAATTCTTGCAGTCCCTTTCCAGAAGTCAAGAAAAACAGTAAAGTACAGGCATGTGTGAATCAGCAGGATTTGAACAAAGCTTGCCCCCAAACAGCATTTCCTTGCCCCTTGATCAATTCTCTAAATTTTCCCAATTTTTCTTCTTCTTTTTTTTTTCTTTTGTTTTTTTGTTTGTTTTTTTGTTTTTTGCTTTTTCTTTTGCTACTTTACTTTTTCTTTTAACAAGCTTCGCTCAAATCTAGGAGTTCACACATATGCGCACTTCTTCGTAACCATTGGGACCATCATTGGGTAATCCCGTCGGGTGTTGTGCTTTAGTAAGAATTTGGTCCCGTTCCTGCTTATGGATTCCTTCTTTTGGCCTTTTCTACTCCTTCTGGCTTCAATTTTCTGAGTTTCTGCATGATCGGTCCATGATTCAGATATTTAGGATGGCGTGCTTGGTGATTCCGTGATCAACTATTAGCATGTCTTCATATGTCCAGGCAAAGACTTTTTTTTATCACAAATTTTGATCTTACTTCAGGAATTTTAATAGATGCTATCAAGATTTTCTTTGAATTCCCAAAAGTTCTGAGATTAAACGGAGTTGCATCAATTGAATCAATATCAAATATGTAGGATTCATGATCATGCATAATGAAATCATAGGAGATATAACACAAGTAAGCAAAAACGTTCATGTCATTAACAAAACCAAAATGTCATTATTAAATAGTTCAAAAATAAAAAGATAACTGTTCTATCTCTTTCCCCTTTCTCGGATCTAGAATCTGATCAGTGTCAACCCATTTTCGTATGCACTCCCTTAAAGCGTTGCAATAGTTTATTTTATGCCCTGTGTGTTGATGCTATGCACAATACCAATATGCTCTATGTCCTGGCCTTCCTTGGCTTATGGCTGGCCTTGGCGGCAGTGGTTGCAATCTCCCTTCTTTGGTAAAACGATCAAGATACCAGGATAATGGTCTACCTAAGTTGGAATCAGGCCATCTCAGTGACCAATGCCTCAGCCCTCTCATCACCATCACTCTTGTCATTATTGCTAGAACCCCCTTTGAACTTTATACCGCCATACCTATAATTGGTGACAATTGCCTTCCGTGCTAAGTGCTCCCCTTCTGCTTCGATGGCTATATCTTTAAGAGGTTCCCAATCCTTTAATCCCTTTAACTTGAGTGCCTCCCTCAAATATGGTCTGGCATTCCTAATAAATAACCTGATCTGATCTGGGGTATCAAGCCTCCTCCTCATCTCCATTACCCGATTCCTCCATCGGGTGAAGTACTCATGGAATGACTCATCCGGCTTCTGCTGTAGTAACTCTAGATCTTTCAGAGTGACCTCCATCCTGGTACTACAGTCATATTATTGGAGAAACTCCTCCGCCAGCAGATCCCAGTCTTCTTTTGTTCTTCAATCCAGTCTGTGATACCGGCCCACCGCAGGACCTTTCAGACTCAAATAGAAGTACTCTACCTTTTGCCTCTTTGTTAATGTAGTACCCTTCATTATCAAAGAGTACTGCTTGATGTGTGCAGTGGGGTCCATTGTGCCATCAAATTTTGGGACATCAGGCATCTTGAAGTTCAGATGGATTAGATCCTCCCCATCCAGCTCTTTGTCCTCGGCGTTTATCCCTTTTCCCATCCTTAGCATTCGGGACATCACCTCGAATCTTTCTTCCATTTTCTTCCAGATGGCCTCTTCTATTTGGGGTGCTTTCCCTCTAATAGATTGGCGTTCTTCGTGTTCATCCTCTTCTAAGTCATCTTCTAACCTCTAGGCTGGCCTTTTCCCTTGGGCCCTAGATGTGGTAGCTCTTAAATCAATCGATGGTGGGTGAGTTTCCTCTTATAGGTTCTCTTTGTCCTCCTCTGTTTTATTATTTCTCACAGGAGGAGGCGGAGGGTTCTGCTGAGCAGCTGGTTGACCCATTATGGTTACCATGGCCATCAATCGACTCTCAAAGTCCTCAAGCCTTCGGCCTACTTACTCTGCTATCAAGGCCCTGGTAGAATCTATCTCTCTTGGTGAATCGGCCATTTCTAAAAATTTTCTGAATGCCTATTAATTGTGCTTGAAAACACCCTCCGATAAGGCGGCTGTTGAAATCCCTAACAAACTAGGAAAGTTGCCTTTGATGGCTGAAAAGCAAAGAGTTAGAGTGATGCATGAATAATATGCAATGTATGGTCGTGTTGTACAACAAATAGTATACAATATCTAAAAGAGATTACAATAATACATGTGAAATTATAGACGAGATGATATGTACATGTAATAATTATGTGCAAAGAAAAGGATGTACATATAAGGAGGAAATAGAAAAATTTATTTGTGCATGAATGACATGAATATGCAATGCATCATCCACAACCACATGCAAGCAAGTAGATCCTTCCAACCTTATTGCCCCCACACACGAGGTCGTGCAGTCTCTGTCCTTGGTGGGCTTAGCCCATGGGTCAACCGGGGACCCAATGGACGCGTGTGGCGCACGGCAGAAAACCGGTAGCATAACCTCTCCTAACTAATGCACAGGCACGTGGGTTATGATCATTATGTATTTAGGCAGTCCGAATAAATTGACATAGGCCTATCGGGCCATGAAAGCCTTTGATTAGGTGACCAATCAAATTATCTAGGTTGTCCAATACATGATGATCCACATAGCAAGCAATGGTATTATGGTTCATACTACCTAAGGAAGTGTCTATTGCCATTACATGGGCTTTGGTCAAAGGTGACGTTTTAGGTCTACCCAAGCATGATCCCTGCTAATGGGTCTAGCTTATCGCGAGCGTAACGACCCATTGGGTGACCATTTAATATACCATGATGGTACGAGGCTCGGGCTGGTGATTATCCTTAACACTTCCCTACATTGAGTGAACATAGGGTCGTGCTTTGGGAACACACCGGGGTTGATAGGGGACCAAACTAGCATAGATCTAA
Source organism: Excoecaria cochinchinensis (assembly GCA_947683425.1). NCBI lineage: Eukaryota > Viridiplantae > Streptophyta > Magnoliopsida > Malpighiales > Euphorbiaceae > Excoecaria > Excoecaria cochinchinensis. The sequence goes on from CANTUQ010000005.1 coordinate 9,083,576, forward strand.
GGCTTTAATGCGATGCAATGCAGTTTTGAAAGAAGGTGAAATTTTTAAACTAAAACTTAATTGTAAATTTTAATCAAGGTACTTTCGAATCGAAGCCTCGAATATGTTCCCAATGGAGTCGCCACTGTGATGCGCGCCGAACCTCGTGGGCTTCCCAAAGGTCCGCTTTTAGGGCGATCGGGAGCGGTGAAGTTCGTTGACAACTTGTAAGGTATTTACAAGTGCATCTATTTTGGGCAACAAGGTGATTTCATGGAGTCGCCACCCAATAAAATATTAGGAAAGTTCGTCTCGGCTCAGTGAGCCTAAGACGGCGCATATATCCATTTTGGGCAAGCCAAAGGGGTCTTGGAGGCAATCGCCCCAATAAAACATTGGGAATGACCCTCTAACCCTATGGAGCCTAGGATTATTGATTAAGTTTTTTGATGGGACACAAGAGGTGTCTTGCAGATCCTATTTCAATGAATTATCGAAATGGACCTCTCGCCTCATTGAGCCCAAAGACCAGAGATATATATGTAACACCCCCATCGCCATCCCCGTTGGAAGGACACCGACGGACGCGCTACACGACGCTCACATATACAGATATACACATGCACAATGCGGAAACATACATTCATACATAACATACATACGAAAATACGGTTTAATTAAAAACTTACCTTGACTTACCTTGCGGTACAGATTGAACATGCAGTAACTCACGCACACGCAGGTACTAAGCAAAAGCATACACAAAGGCATACAGATGACCATTCAACGGAAGCATAATTGAAATAATAAAACAAAGGAATAACTAACATAAGGACATACTAGCTATTACATTCCCAAAAGAAAACTCAAGAACAAAGCATAATAATTACATATACAATACTACTGAATACAAAAGCTGAAATACAGAAGCTGAACCAAATACAGAACTTCTAACTCCTACGTGGCCGACCCTGCAGAAGCGTAACTCGAACAGAACCAAACCTGCCACCTGCACGGAAAGGAAATCCGTGCTAAGCGATAACGCTTAGTGGGGAGAACACACAAGAATATGGACGGCCATTCACAATGGTCGTCAAGGCAAAACACATTCAGATGACAAATGCAGATATTCATAGCATATCAATAATCAGGCTGCACAATAAAGGCATTCATTTCAATAATCACAATTGAACCATAACTTCATGTTCAGGATAGACTAAAACAGACATAATACAATACACATTACAAGCCACATCATGCTGAACCACATACTATATCTCATGCATAAACCTACATGGGTAGCAATTATCAACATCTTACTGTGCAGACTGTAACAAGAGCTTTACTCATGCAATTGATATAACTAAATACCCATGCATGAACTGACAACCAAACCATCATGTTAAGCATGCTAGTTAACCAACATACCTAAACCTGTTAAACACACACAGTAGTCAAATATCCAAAGGATAACATTTAGAGCATCACAAAACCGCTGCGCAACTCTAAAATATAAAGTATCAAGCGAGAGCACTCTAATAGCGGGAACTGAAAGCATAATCACATAATACTACATTCATATCACTTACATGCAGAAAGTACAGTAATCATAATAAATATAAAGTCATGCTTGCTTAAACAGACATACATTCTGAAGCCCATAGTCATATTCATATACATATAAGCTGATTTCTGAAATCCTTATCATAATCAATCAGATATCACATTCTGGTAGCTATATCAAAGTAATACAAACCAATAAAGCACCTGCTGACTCACAATAGTGGATAACGAGTGTACTGAACTGATTAGTACCTTACGGGTACAAGTCGAAAACCATTTTATTTATCACAAAGCATTTTACTGATGGGGGATCTTAACCCGATCCAAATTTATTAAAAAGGACCACGAGGATCCGCACTGAGGGGGGGTTCGCGAGGAACCATACGGGGACCTGATCAGGGTCCAATACGTTCAAAGGGCGCTGCAGCTACTGAAAGACTCTATTAGGCATGCCTAACTATCCACTAGACTGACTCTCGCAGGTCATGCATAAACCAATTCACATTTCGGATCGCATAATGCATAAATATATATAAACATCATGCATAAATCAAAATACGGTAGACATATAAATATGCTCATAAAGTCGGTCATATATCATGCAACTCGCATTGCAAAACGTATTACAGTCCATACATTTTAACATTAAACAATATTCTAAAACATGCCAAGAATCAGGTAAAGAAGCACTACCATGCTAATGATTAGCAATACAGCATCCTAATCATGCATTAGGTGAAGATTCTAAGCATAAACCATGCATAGTCCAAATTACATTAAAACATAACACTTTCAATTCCCAGGCTAAAGCATAATCATGCATTCAGACATTAATCATAATATTCAACTAAATATAGCATAGCATGATATCAATCATACCTCATTCAAGTCATATTCTGAAGCATGCAATAGGTCAATCAATTGCATTTTAGCACTATTCAAGTTACTAAAGCATATCTGGAATACACGTGGAATCATATCATGCCAATAATCCAAAAACGCGTAATCTGAATCATAAAATGATACTATATATTTCTAAGCATGACAGATTACTCTCATAGTAGAATTCAATCAAAGATATGCATAACATATCACTAATCATAACTGAAATAGGCTAACCAAACCGATGAGTAAAATAAAATAACACTCGATAGAGGAAAGAGCTGTAAAAGCATTTGGAAATCATTTCAAGAAACCTAGTCATGTGGGGAAACAAGGTAAAACATAAAAGCCATACAGGAGCGTATAACAGTCTGACATAAATTGTACAGAAGTAAAGACCCATACAGAAGAAATAAGAAATCCATTTTGGTTAAAAACTGGGCGAAATCGGAAAAAGGAACTGAAGAGGAGTCGGTCACAAGTCGTGTCACGACTTGTGACTGACCTCACAGGAGGGTCACGGCGTGACCTAGTGTCACGTCTCGTGACTCTCTTAGAGAATCACGGGACGTGACTCTTTGTCACGCCTGATTCACAGGAGTCACGCCGTGACTCTAAGTCACGAGACGTGACTTCCCCCTCACAAAGAGAGGAGAATCACGTCGTGACTCGAAGTCACGTGACGTGACTTCCCTCTGCCTTGCCCTTCACAAGAGTCACGCCGTGACTCTAAGTCACGAGACGTGACTCTCCTCTCACAAAGAGAGAAAGTCACGCTTCGCGACTGAGGATCACGCCTTGCTCTTTACCAAGAGTCACGTCGTGACTCTAAGTCACGCGACGTGACTTTCCTCTCACAAGGAAGTCTGGAAATGGAAAATCTACAGTGACGCGATTTTTCATTCCCAGTAACCCAGAATCGATAAAACCCTTTTCAATCCAATTCAAAACACCACGAAACTCATCTTACCTTCCAGTCGATCTTCCAAACATCATAAACAGGACCATTGCAATAAATTCCACAATTAAACAATCAAAATCATGCTTGAACTCACATTCAATCCATTCTAGAGCATAAACCCTAGAAATACAGTAAGTTCAAAACACAAACTCAGTAACCTCCATTCAATCCTATACATGCATTAATAACACATCTAATCACATAGGTCATGCATAAACACATGCCAAACATACCAATTTCCAGAAATGCAAACACATATACATCCTAAGTGAGAAGTAGGGCAAAAACACTAAGAACTTCCAATACAGTAAACAGAGTTCTCAAACATTGCATGTAATCCAAATTGCTCCCAAACCTGGAATCGAAGATCCAAAACACGCTTCAGAATCAATCCTCAATCCTTTCCTTGCCTTTGCTTTGCTTCTTCTTACAATCCAAAACTTGCACAAACAAGAAACCCACAAATCCTTAGTTCAAACCCTAATGAAGATAAAACCAGTAGATGAAGAAGAAGAAGAAGAACAGGAGCACGTAGAAACTCTTAAACTAACTTACCTCTTCAAGCAAAACACAATCCAAGCCAAATACAACCCAAGCCAACGTGAATGAAGGAAAAAGCAGAGAAAGGAGAAGAGAAGAAGAAGGGCAGGCGTGAGAGGGGAGATCGGGTTGCAATCTGTGTTTTCCTCTCTCACTCTCTTACTTCTTCTTCTATTCTTCATTCAATGCCCACCTAACAATCCACATGGCAGATCCTTATTGAACCACAAATTCCACTTAACTATTCCAAATTCCATTATTGCTCTTTAGTCCTTAGGCCAATTACACTTCACTCACTTACACAATTCTTACTTAACAAACTTAATTAACTTTTCAATTAGGTCCTTAACACTCCAAATTCCCAAACACAATTTACTGAAATACCCTTCCGATCCCGACTTAGCATGCACAATCCGACCAGGGCTATTTTGGGGTGTGACAACTCTTCCCTCCTAAAAGAATTTCGTCCTCGAAATTCACAGCGAAACACTTACATCCACACAACCCAAACAAACAAAACTTACTTAGACAAAAGCTTGCAAAGTAACTTACCAGAAGAACCTGCGGTTTCCTTCGAATCCTTGCTAGATGCTACAAATTCTGAAGACACTCGAGAAGATCTGAGCAAATCCTCCACATCCTTTCTAGCTTGCCCAGCTAGACTCTCACTCATCTTCTTAGGACAACCGGCAATCCGATGTTCCATACTGCCACACCTGAAACAAGCACCTGAAAGCTTCCGACATGGACCCCGATGTCGCTTCTGGCAATGCTGACATACTGACTGTACCCACTTCTTACACTTATTCCCATGTTGCTTCTGAAATTGTTGACACGCTGAAGGTTCTCGAACCCTCTTCCCTGCTGACACCTCACTAACCGATCCTTTTCTCTTCTGAGGAACATGCTGAACAAAATCTTGAGAAACACGAGGAGCAGTCAATCTATCCAAAATCCGAATCAATCCTTGTACAAGAGCCCTATCCTCAGAAACACGACCAGAATCTTTAACTGGAAGATGCTCTGAAACATCCTGATCAGCACTAACTCGATTCACACTTTCTGTTGTCTCGCCTACATTCTCACTAGGATCAGACTCCATCTAGACATGACACAAAACAAGACGCATCAGCATTAGGCCACGACACAAAACCGACTCTCCTTCAAGGACTCAACACAAAACAAACAACACACCCAGAACCATCAAACCTGGGCTCTGATACCACTAACTGTAACACCCCCATCGCCATCCCCGTTGGAAGGACACCGACGGACGCGCTACACGACGCTCACATATACAGATATACACATGCACAATGCGGAAACATACATTCATACATAACATACATACGAAAATACGGTTTAATTAAAAACTTACCTTGACTTACCTTGCGGTACAGATTGAACATGCAGTAACTCACGCACACGCAGGTACTAAGCAAAAGCATACACAAAGGCATACAGATGACCATTCAACGAAAGCATAATTGAAATAATAAAACAAAGGAATAACTAACATAAGGACATACTAGCTATTACATTCCCAAAAGAAAACTCAAGAACAAAACATAATAATTACATATACAATACTACTGAATACAAAAGCTGAAATACAGAAGCTGAACCAAATACAGAACTTCTAACTCCTACGTGGCCGACCCTGCAGAAGCGTAACTCGAACAGAACCAAACCTGCCACCTGCACGGAAAGGAAATCCGTGCTAAGCGATAACGCTTAGTGGGGAGAACACACAAGAATATGGACGGCCATTCACAATGGTCGTCAAGGCAAAACACATTCAGATGACAAATGCAGATATTCATAGCATATCAATAATCAGGCTGCACAATAAAGGCATTCATTTCAATAATCACAATTGAACCATAACTTCATGTTCAGGATAGACTAAAACAGACATAATACAATACACATTACAAGCCACATCATGCTGAACCACATACTATATCTCATGCATAAACCTACATGGGTAGCAATTATCAACATCTTACTGTGCAGACTGTAACAAGAGCTTTACTCATGCAATTGATATAACTAAATACCCATGCATGAACTGACAACCAAACCATCATGTTAAGCATGCTAGTTAACCAACATACCTAAACCTGTTAAACACACACAGTAGTCAAATATCCAAAGGATAACATTTAGAGCATCACAAAACCGCTGCGCAACTCTAAAATATAAAGTATCAAGCGAGAGCACTCTAATAGCGGGAACTGAAAGCATAATCACATAATACTACATTCATATCACTTACATGCAGAAAGTACAGTAATCATAATAAATATAAAGTCATGCTTGCTTAAACAGACATACATTCTGAAGCCCATAGTCATATTCATATACATATAAGCTGATTTCTGAAATCCTTATCATAATCAATCAGATATCACATTCTGGTAGCTATATCAAAGTAATACAAACCAATAAAGCACCTGCTGACTCACAATAGTGGATAACGAGTGTACTGAACTGATTAGTACCTTACGGGTACAAGTCGAAAACCATTTTATTTATCACAAAGCATTTTACTGATGGGGGATCTTAACCCGATCCAAATTCATTAAAAAGGACCACGAGGATCCGCACTGAGGGGGGGTTCGCGAGGAACCATACGGGGACCTGATCAGGGTCCAATACGTTCAAAGGGCGCTGCAGCTACTGAAAGACTCTATTAGGCATGCCTAACTATCCACTAGACTGACTCTCGCAGGTCATGCATAAACCAATTCACATTTCGGATCGCATAATGCATAAATATATATAAACATCATGCATAAATCAAAATACGGTAGACATATAAATATGCTCATAAAGTCGGTCATATATCATGCAACTCGCATTACAAAACGTATTACAGTCCATACATTTTAACATTAAACAATATTCTAAAACATGCCAAGAATCAGGTAAAGAAGCACTACCATGCTAATGATTAGCAATACAGCATCCTAATCATGCATTAGGTGAAGATTCTAAGCATAAACCATGCATAGTCCAAATTACATTAAAACATAACACTTTCAATTCCCAGGCTAAAGCATAATCATGCATTCAGACATTAATCATAATATTCAACTAAATATAGCATAGCATGATATCAATCATACCTCATTCAAGTCATATTCTGAAGCATGCAATAGGTCAATCAATTGCATTTTAGCACTATTCAAGTTACTAAAGCATATCTGGAATACACGTGGAATCATATCATGCCAATAATCCAAAAACGCGTAATCTGAATCATAAAATGATACTATATATTTCTAAGCATGACAGATTACTCTCATAGCAGAATTCAATCAAAGATATGCATAACATATCACTAATCATAACTGAAATAGGCTAACCAAACCGATGAGTAAAATAAAATAACACTCGATAGAGGAAAGAGCTGTAAAAGCATTTGGAAATCATTTCAAGAAACCTAGTCATGTGGGGAAACAAGGTAAAACATAAAAGCCATACAGGAGCGTATAACAGTCTGACATAAATTGTACAGAAGTAAAGACCCATACAGAAGAAATAAGAAATCCATTTTGGTTAAAAACTGGGCGAAATCGGAAAAAGGAACTGAAGAGGAGTCGGTCACAAGTCGTGTCACGACTTGTGACTGACCTCACAGGAGGGTCACGGCGTGACCTAGTGTCACGTCTCGTGACTCTCTTAGAGAATCACGGGACGTGACTCTTTGTCACGCCTGATTCACAGGAGTCACGCCGTGACTCTAAGTCACGAGACGTGACTTCCCCCTCACAAAGAGAGGAGAATCACGTCGTGACTCGAAGTCACGTGACGTGACTTCCCTCTGCCTTGCCCTTCACAAGAGTCACGCCGTGACTCTAAGTCACGAGACGTGACTCTCCTCTCACAAAGAGAGAAAGTCACGCTTCGCGACTGAGGATCACGCCTTGCTCTTTACCAAGAGTCACGTCGTGACTCTAAGTCACGCGACGTGACTTTCCTCTCACAAGGAAGTCTGGAAATGGAAAATCTACAGTGACGCGATTTTTCATTCCCAGTAACCCAGAATCGATAAAACCCTTTTCAATCCAATTCAAAACACCACGAAACTCATCTTACCTTCCAGTCGATCTTCCAAACATCATAAACAGGACCATTGCAATAAATTCCACAATTAAACAATCAAAATCATGCTTGAACTCACATTCAATCCATTCTAGAGCATAAACCCTAGAAATACAGTAAGTTCAAAACACAAACTCAGTAACCTCCATTCAATCCTATACATGCATTAATAACACATCTAATCACATAGGTCATGCATAAACACATGCCAAACATACCAATTTCCAGAAATGCAAACACATATACATCCTAAGTGAGAAGTAGGGCAAAAACACTAAGAACTTCCAATACAGTAAACAGAGTTCTCAAACATTGCATGTAATCCAAATTGCTCCCAAACCTGTAATCGAAGATCCAAAACACGCTTCAGAATCAATCCTCAATCCTTTCCTTGCCTTTGCTTTGCTTCTTCTTACAATCCAAAACTTGCACAAACAAGAAACCCACAAATCCTTAGTTCAAACCCTAATGAAGATAAAACCAGTAGATGAAGAAGAAGAAGAAGAACAGGAGCACGTAGAAACTCTTAAACTAACTTACCTCTTCAAGCAAAACACAATCCAAGCCAAATACAACCCAAGCCAACGTGAATGAAGGAAAAAGCAGAGAAAGGAGAAGAGAAGAAGAAGGGCAGGCGTGAGAGGGGAGATCGGGTTGCAATCTGTGTTTTCCTCTCTCACTCTCTTACTTCTTCTTCTATTCTTCATTCAATGCCCACCTAACAATCCACATGGCAGATCCTTATTGAACCACAAATTCCACTTAACTATTCCAAATTCCATTATTGCTCTTTAGTCCTTAGGCCAATTACACTTCACTCACTTACACAATTCTTACTTAACAAACTTAATTAACTTTTCAATTAGGTCCTTAACACTCCAAATTCCCAAACACAATTTACTGAAATACCCTTCCGATCCCGACTTAGCATGCACAATCCGACCAGGGCTATTTTGGGGTGTGACAATATAGGTTCGGGATTTCTCATTTATTCGTACCTTATTTAATTTTACAATTAAGTTTTGAGTTTATTATTTCGTCATTTTTCCACACGATGCAATTAATTAAAAGCGCAATCATTCATGTAAAAGCGAAAATATAAAATAACTTTAACATAAAACATATAAAATAATTTACAATAACACTAGGGGGGAATACAACCCCCATTGTAAAAAGGTGCGAGACATACATTAAACGGGATATTCGTTTATTTTGAGAACTTTGGTGCTCGCATGCATTTATTATGAAAGCAATTTTGATGTGACGATTTTATTGGACAAAATAGGACTTTGGTCCAATTTTATTAACAAATCTTCATTTTAGTAGAAAATATTTTTGTGATGGTTTTTTAAGTGCGGTCGAAAATCTTTTATTATTACTGACCACAAGCGAATAAAGAGAATAAAATAATAATTACATATTCAAATAATAAATGATAAATAAATCTTAATCTACTTGCCTTGACCATATTCCTTAAGCGAGCCATGTGCCACTCGTGGTTACAATCATAACACAAAATTAATATCGGTTAGTAATGGATAATTAAATAATTGAACAAATAAACAAATAAACAAATACTTGGATAAAGTAAATTTAGAAAAATAACTTAAAATGATTAAAGTTAATAATGGATTAAATTAAATTAAATGATAAATAAATCGATAAATGAATAATTAATTAAACAAATGATTAATGAAATAAATTAATAGTTAATTTGGTATAATGAAAATAAAATAATGGAATGTAATTAATGGATATGAAACATAAATGACAATCATAATAATCAAATAAAAATAATAATGCCTACGATAATATCATAATATAAAATAATCCTAAAAGGATAAATATTAATAACGAAATGAATGAGGTTAATAATATAAATGATAGTAATAAACCAATAATATCAATAAACTAAATAATAATCAATAATCAACACAATAATAAGAATAAGAATAATAGCAATAACATAAAAGAAGTAAATGTAACATAATAATAATGACAATAATATTAATAACATAAATAAATGCTCAATAATCATAACCAATAAATGTAAAGTAAACTAAACTAGATAATATTAATAACAATAATAACATAATGTCAATAAAAACAAAATAAATATACAATAATAATAATAATAATAATAATAATAAATAATATAAAAAACAGAATAACAATTAATAATAAACAAATAACAAAAAATAACAATAACAAAATAATATCAACACAAAATAATTACACTATTAACAAATAAATCACACAATAACAATAATAATAATAATAATTATAATTATAATTATAAAATGATAAATAAATATAATAATAATAATAATAATATTAATATTAATTAAATAACTAATTAATATTATTAATAATAAAATACTTAAATAAATAAGTATAAAAAAGGTTACCTCGCCGGAGCCTCGCCGGGGGTGGGGGTGATCGTCACAGCCTCTACCGGAAGATAGATCGGCACACCAGGAAGGCGGCGGCGGTGGTCACGCGCCGGGATGTCGTGGCATTTGGCCGAAAAACGTTCCGGAGAGTCGCTGCTCTTCACCGCCGTTCTCCTCCGATTTCTTCTTTTTCGGCGAGTGGTGGTGGTGGGCGGCCACCACCGGGTGCGTCTGGGCCTCGCCTGTCGCCTGGTGAGGCGCGTGTGGCTGGCCGGTGATGGGGTTGGCCGGCGGCAGGCCCACCTTTCTTCCTTCCCTTTTCCTTTTCCTCCGCTCCGGCGCTTCTGGTCTGCGTTTTCCGTTGGCTACCCTCTCTTCTTTCTTTCTTATTTTCCCTTTCTATTTTTCTTGTGTTCTTTGCTCAGCTTTTTTCCCTTTTCTCTATTTTCCTTTGGTCTCTCATCTGCCGAGCCCCCTTCCTTTTTGCTTATCATTTTCTATTTATATCCCTAAATTACGTTAAGTTTGGTTACCCTAATTATTTCCTCCATTTTTTAATTTTCTGATTTTTTTTATTTTAATTAATTTACTAAAATTAATACACATTAATTAATTAAACCCTCGATGAATTAAATACTCTATATTTTATACCTATTTAATTTAATCAATCTACTTAAATTATCAATCTAATTTATTTAATTAAACCCTATATCTATTTTCTTTTTTCAATTTTAACTATCCTAAAATATTAACTAATTAACTAATCTTAACTTTAAAACTTAAATACGTTTTAATTATCCAATAATATTTACTGACTAATTGCAATACGAACTAATTAAATTAACCTAATTTTTTATTTATATAAGTTTACCTAATCTCATTTCATTATTTATATATATATATATTTTTTTTTTGTTTGGAGGAATTTATCAAGAACCCAAAATTGCCATCAAAATCCGATGTCTACAGTTAGCTTTTGGGCTAGTCACCGCAAGTCAACCCAAGACAGAGGGAGTTGATGTTAGAACTTAGCCTTTGTTATATGGTTCTTTTTGTAATAGTGAACTCTCATTGTAATTATTCTTTTGTTCAGCTTTCGCTTTGTAATTTTGACAAATGTAATTATTTTGTGATATCAGTTATTGATCAGAACAGTTTGGTAATGAATATTATTATTGCATCTATGAATGAATGATCATTTTGTTTAAAAGTTTTAATTATGTTGCATTTCTGTATGTTTATCTTATATGGATGTATGTTTATTGTATCGTTTTGTTTGGTGACACCCTGACTCTTACGGGCTCTCACTCCCTTGCGGATGGGTTCGCCTATGTATGGGTAGGGGGTGTTATAAAAATTATTTCTTTCACTTCCCAAGCTCAATTTCTCCAAAAATTATTTCCATAATTCTTAAAATATATAATGTAGCCTCTAAGAAAATTTTTAGCTCAATCAGAGTCAGTTGCTGGTCCGGTTCACTTTCCAATTAGCCATTTTTCTGTGTTACCATAAAATTACCTTTTTACTATAAAAAATTCCTAAATATTATATAGAGAAAACTTAAAATTTTTTGTAATTTTTATAAATCATTTACTATTTTTAGAAGTCCGGTCAAACCTAAAGTCAAATCGGTTAATATTTGAACCGAGCCCACATCTTTTTTATTTTTGACTTTTGGAGATATATTTAACCTTATTTTTACTTCAAATTTTACCCTCGGACTTGTTGTGACTAGTATTTTTCGATGGTAAAATAAAATATTTTTTGCCCATGGGTGTATTTTTTTCACTACGGGTCCGTTGACCAACTACGGAAAATACTTTTCACGGCTAAACTGGTATTTGGGCCATTACAAATACCACATTTAACTTTAATGATGAGTGTTTTGAGGGTTTTAACTTGTTGAACCAAAAGCTAATTTCAGCCTCGATCACTGTAACACCAAATTGGAATCTACCTTTTGAAGTTATGTGCGATGCAAGCGACTATACAGTAGGAGCGATTTTGGGGTAGAGGAGGGAGAAATTTTTTCATATAATTTACTATGCCAGTCACACACTTACAAGAACTCAAGTACATTACACTTTCACGGAGAAGGAGCTTTTAACGATTGTGTTCGCCTTTTAGAAATTCAGGATATATCTCTTTGGAGCAAAAGTGATAGTTTTGTCCGACCATGCGTCTATTTGGCATCTCTTTGCCAAGAAAGATTCAAAGTCTTGATTGATTAGATGTGTCTTATTATTGCAAGAATTTGATGTTCGGATCAAGGATAAGAAAGGCGCTGAGAACTTTGTCGTCAATCACGTTTCACTTTTGGAGCACGGCTATGTGGAAAAAGGGGAGATTTTATATTTCTTTCCAGATGAACAAATTTGTGCCATACATTCTTGTGCTAATTTTTTTCCTTGGAATGTTAATATTTCCAACTACCTTGTAGGGGGTTTTATTCCAGAAGATTTCAATTGGCAACAAAGGAAGAAGCTCATGTCGGACGCAAAGTATTACATATGGGACAATCCATGCCTTTACAAGGTGTGTCTAGACCAAATCTTAAGACAATGCATCCCCAAGGAAGAAAATTTGAATATCATGATAGCTTATAATAGAGAAGACGTAAAAGGTCATCATGGACCAAATAGGACAGTGGCGAAAGTCCTTCAATCAAGTTTTTTCTGGTCTACCTTATTTAATGATGTGAAATTGTTTATGTCAACTTGTGATAGGTGCCAACATGTTGGCAATATTTCAAAATGTGATGAAATGTCTTTAAATAATGTGCTTGAAATAGAAATATTTGATGTGTGGGGTATTGACTTTATCGGGCCATTCTCGAATTATTTTGGGTTTGAGTACATCTTGGTAGCTGTAGATTATGTGAGCAAATGGGTTAAAACCATAGCTACTAGGACAAGTGATGCTTGTGTTGTGCTAGAGTTTCTACATAAAAAAATTTTTACACGATTTGGGGCCAGTAAAGCTATTATTAGTGATGATGGTACACATTTTGTCAACCATCAATTTAACAGTTTACTGTGGAAATATGGTGTCAAGCATAGAATAATAACTCCTTATCATCCTTAGGCCAATGGCTAGGTGGAAGTGTCTAATAGGGAAATAAAGGCTATCTTAGAGAAAACAGTAAATGCCTCTAGTAAGGATTGGTCAAAAAAGTTAGATGATGTGTTGTGGTTGTATAGAACGCTTTTGAGAAACCTATTGAAATGTCCCCATTTACTATTATTTTTGGCAAAGCATGTCACTTACTTGTAGAGCTTTAGCATAAGGCATTGTGGGCTACAAAATTCCTTAACTTTAATTTAAAGAATACAGGTGAAAAGAGACTTTTGTAGGTCAATGAACTTCAGGAGATTCATTTTTTGGCATTTCATCATGCGAAGAAGTATAAGGAGAAAGTAAAAAATGGCATGACAAGAAATTGATCGAAAAGGAGTTGATTCCAGGTATGAAAGTGCTACTGTATGATAGTCGGCTTCGACTATTTCTAAGGAAATTGAAATCGCACTAGAAAGGACCCTACGAGGTAGTTGATGTAATAAACTTTGGAGTGGTGACCATCAAACACCCAAGCGACAACAAAGAACTCAAGGTAAATGGCCACCTGTTGAAGCCATACTTTGAATCCAGGTTTGAAGTAGCCTAAGTGGTGATCACCTTATTGGATGTGGAGTAAGCACTGAAAAGGTTCAGCTGAGGACTTGTTAGACTTAGAACTATTTTGTTAGCTCTATCTTTGAATGTTTGTTTTAGTGTTTGTTTAGACGGTTTAATTTATTTTTGCTTTTAATTGGTTAATTATATTTGTAGTTTTGTTTTATTACATTAAATTATGTGGTTATTATGGTTATTGTGAGTTCTAAAAGTTGGAGGGGATTTAGTTGAAATAAATTTTAAGGGGTTGATTTGGTTAAGTTTGTGTGTGTTTAACAGCATTAGGTCAAGGCTACAACATTTCAGTCTCTTGTAAAATCATTTCCAGTGGCTAGGGTCACAGCTGAGACATAAAACTGCCAGCTATGACCCATGCATACTTTCAGAGAGATTTAGTCTAGTGGCTAGGGTCATGGCTGCAACTTATAAATGCGAGCTGTGACCCCTCACTTATGCAGATTTTGTTTTGAAGCAGTAGCGTAGGTTATGGATGGCATAAATCACTGCCATGACCCATGAATTTTAAGATTAAAGTTCAAGCTTATAATGTTAAGTGACTATGCATGTTAGTTAAAGCTAAAAAGAAATTTTCTAATTTAGATTAGCAATGCCTGTAATTGTAGATTGATTAAATCTGGCTGAGTGACAATCCTCTCCTATCATTTTGAGCGTACCTCACTATGGTGTAGTTTGCTACGTGTAGCTAGGGGGTGTTATAGGCAGAGTACATTACAATGAAGATGATTAAGGGCCAAGTGGTTGTCGAGTTCCTGGCTAACCATCCATTAGATGGGGATCAAATTGAATATGAATTTATAGATAAAAGCAGTACAACGATAATGGTCCAGGGCTAGCAGATGTACTTTGATGGGGCTACAAATAACAAAGGAGTAAGGGCTTGAGTTATTCTTGTCCTGCCTGATGCTGCAAAACTCCCACTAGCTAAGAAATCGGGATACAAGGTGACTAACAATAGAGTTGTACGAAGCTTATGTATGGGTTGGAAGGATTAATTGCCCTAAAAGAAAAGACATATTTAGGGATTTGCCTCATGCAATCCATCAAGCAAAGGGCGAATGGTCCATCAGACAAGAGCAATTGGTGCCATATATGGAATACTTAAAAGGCTTGAGTGGCCAATTTGAGATGTGAACTTTTAGGCTTGTGCCTTGGGATGAGAATTAGTTAGCAGATGCCCTAGCGCCCTTAATGTCTATGCAGGATAACCCAGAAGGGGTGCCTATGAGGCTCATAGTAATCACTAGCGTAAGCATGCCCGGCTTCAAGAGTGGACAAATTATGAACCTAGAGGAAACTGATGGGAGGCCATGGTTCTATGATATTCAGAACTATCTAGAAAGGTCAGTGTTCCAGGAAGAATCCATAGAGGAAGACCAAAGGCTAATTAGAAAGTTGTCTACTCAGTTTATAAGCGTAGATGGAGCATTGTACAAGTGGCAACTCGATGGTATTCAATTGAGATGCTTGAATGAGAAAGAAGCTAAGAAGGCCATGGAATATATTTCAGCTATCACATAAGTACTAAGGTCACAAGATTCTGCTACAGTAGACAGTTCAGTAAAAATTTTTTACATTTAAATAACGATAATACTCATAAGCAAACAATAATAATGCAAGGGTTCATACATAACTCTGGTTGAAAACTACACTTATAAATATGCGTAAACTATAACCTGTCCATACGTATTCTTAATATCATCCATCACGATTGTGACGCGCGCTGAACCTCGTGGCCACCGGAAAGCCCGCTTTAGGGCGATCAGGAGAGGTTCATAAAACCTTGTAAGGTATTTACAAGCTGCGTTTATTTTGGGCAACAATGAGGTTTCTTGGAGTCGCCACCCAATAGAACATTGGGAAGGGTCGTTTAGCCCCAGCGAGCCTCAGACGGCGCATACATATCCATCTTGGGCTAGCCAGAGAGATTTTGGAGACCTCAGCCTCTACCCCCTAGAGCCTAGGATTGTACATTTAAGCCTTTTGGTGGGACGCAAGAGGTGTCTTGGAAGTCCTAGACCTCTCGCCTCACTGAGCCCCAAAGACCAGAGTGAGTTCGGGACTTCTCATTTATTTGTACCTTGATTAAAATTATAAATAAGTTTTGAATTTTATTATTTCACCATCTTTCCACACGATGCATTTTAATTAAAGGCGCAATCATTCACGTCAAAAGCGGTAAATGGAAACAAAAATCAAAATAGGGCATTCAAAAAAATATATTACAATAACACTAGGAGTGGAATACAACTCCCATTTGTAAAAGTGCAATACATGCATAAAACGGGGTATTTATTAATGATGAGGAAATTGGTCCTCGCACGCATATTTATTATAAAACACTTTTCATGTGATGATTTTATTTTGGATAGAGAAAATTGAGATATTGGTCCCATTTTTATTTAGGAAAAATTCCAAACTAATTAATAAAAATGCTTTGTGATTTTTCCTCTAGCACCTAAAATAAACAAATTTATAGGAAAATTACATAGCAAAATAAATCGAAAAGCAAAATGAACAAAATATCACAAATAAAGAAAATAAATACTTGATCCCAAACGAGCCTTCTGAATCTTCCCGTGTGCTCGCAAAAATGCCCAAGAAAGAAAATGAGATGTGAAATAAAAATAAACCACAAACAGAATAATGTTAGTAATTGAATCATTAAAATAAATTAAATATAAAATAAATGATAAAATAAAATAAAATGAGATAAAACGAAATGATATCAAAATAACAAATGAATTAACATGTTTACAATTTAAAATAAATGAGAAAAATGTGTTATGAACAACAAATGGATTAAAAGATGTAATTGGAATAAAATACAACATGTTAATTAAGGTGTAAAAATATGAACATGATAATAGTGAAAATGAATAAGTGAACAAAATATTAAATATATGATAATGACAATGGAAAAGAAGAAAAAAAATGATTAAATAAATGACATGATTAATTAAATATGTTCACAAATGATATAAACCATTTACATGGCAAAAAGATCAATCAAAATGAATAAATTTAATTACATGTTAAAAATAATGATGAATTAAAGTGAAATAAATTAATTACATGTTAGGAATTAAAAGAAATCAATGTTCAGATGAATAAAATAAATGAATGAGAATAACAATAAAAATATACATGTTAATAAATTAAATATAAACAAAATAAATAAATAAATAACTGAAAATAATAAAAATGAACATGAATAAATTAAATATGAACAAAATAAGAATATAAAGAATAAGTCCGGAATGTTTACCCTCATAGTTTCGGATTTGATGAAGGTAAAAAAATGATTGATTTCCTTATTCTTGATTCGCAAGATTAGAATTGAATAATAAAAATGTCGGAATTTTATTCCAAGAAAAAAATAGGCCTAAAAAAACTAATAAAAAACAACTCTTTGAAAACAAAGAATTAATTTCCTTGCTCAAGAGAATTCTTTTTATTGATTACACAAAAATCCTTGAAAAAGTTAAATGGAAAACAAATGAGAAGACAAAAAATTTGAATTTTGAGAACAAATCATCAATTTATTTGTCTCAAAATTAAATCCATCAACAAAATTCCATACAAAAATATATTTAGAAGAAATTGTGTTGGAAAAAGAATGAAAGATTGATTTTTCTTTTTCATCTTTGGTTGGGGAAAAAATCTGGAATTTTTTAGAGTTTGAGAGGAAGAAGAAGAGAAAAAAAATGAAGAGAAAAAACCCTAAAAAAATCACCAAAAGAATTCCCCCCTTTAGGTTTTCATCTTATTCTTTTTATATGAATAAAATAGGAAAAAAAGTTAATTAAAGGGACAAAATCAGATATTAACAATTTTAAATTTTTAAATTTGAAAAAAACCTGAAAATTCCTTAAAAAAGTCATAAAAAATCGAATTTTGTGGAAAAAAATCGGAAAAAATCAATTTTGGGGCAAAATTGCACATTTGCGGCGGAACAGGGCCTACGGACGGCCGTCGGAGCGTCCGACGGGTGTCCATAGCGCGCTAGGCGCTAGCCCGAATGCGCGCAGCGTTGCGCGGAGGATCGCGCGTCGCGCGCCCGCCTCTTTTTCGCGGAGCGCCGCGCAATGGCGCGCCGCAACGCCTCGCTGCCCGCTGTGCCAGCGCGCGCCTGCGCGCTGCCGCCGCGGCCGACACTCGATTTTTTTTTTTTTTTTCTAATTTAACTAAAAATATTGTAATTTCAAGCCCCCAATTTTCAAAATTAATTTTTATTATTTTTTATCTTTTCACTCTAAAATGCAAATTTTACAAGTAAATCACCACTTTCAACCTTTTTGCCTGTGGAAAGGCGTCTGATCATCATTGGATGACTCTGATCTGGGCTGTCTCAGGACCTGGTGTCTACAACGATCATATATATGTCATGCCTATCTTCCCATCTCTTCTTTCACTCCTCTTCTCAACCGTCATCCAAAATCTCGGCCACTTTAAAACTTCTTATCTTCATAACCTGAGTGCAGTAACAACACTACGCGCTGAGCATTAAAATGCCCAGTGGTGGATACATATCTTAAACTTTCCATTCGAATAATCATGCATATAAATATACTGCTTCTATGTGCTATATGAACATTAATTCTTTAAAACTTGTACTTAGCTTATATTTTAACTTAATGTTTACTAAGCTTCTCAATAAATTTAGTTACCATTATTTTCTTTACTATTTCAGTCACTATATGTTATTAATTTTGTCCAGTTATCTGAACAATCACTGCTCACAATGCTAGTATTAGCATTAACATTAACAATGACATAAATATTAACATTGATATAAATCTTAACACTAACATAAATATTAACATTACACTGACATTAATAGTGTTTTTATAATTATTATTGTTAAATTGTTAATTTCTCCATTATCAATCAATTATACAATTAATATTTATATTACTTGCCAATTACATCTTAATTCTTTAATTAACATTATTGTCTACAATTTGTAATTTAGTCGTGAAACTTTAACTGAATTACAATATTGCCCTTCTATTTTACTTATTTATAGTGATGCCATTAAATAATCTTATTATCCCATTTATTGTGTTATTTGACACATAAATTACTATTTAGCCCTTATATTACTATTTTTAGGTCCTCATATAATAATTAAATCATTCATTTCACCAATTTATTTCATATTTCTTATTATTTATCTTTATTAGCTTATTAATTAACATTTTTTGTAATGCCCCAAAATTTTCAGTGTTGCTAATAATGACTCGGCACACTGAAAATTCAGCGAAGGTTAATTTTTGACCCTTAAGATTTGGAATTTTCTTTAAAAGTTATATAATTGAATATTCGATAAATTATAGTCAAATAAATGTATGTAAATAAGTAAATACAAAAAATTAAAAGTTCAAATAGTAATGATACAAAAAAAAAATTACCATGAGCCTAGTATTTTCTAGAGAAACGAAGAAATAAGGAGAAAGGATAAAAGTGAAGGAAAAAGAAAAGAGGAGAAGGGGAAAGAACAGGGTAACCGGGAGATCGAGGAAGAAAGAAAGAGAGGAAGAAAGAGAGAGAGACCGGCAGAGCACGGCGGAAGGAGGCAAACTGGCGACGATTGATGGCAAGCAAACTGGGCTCCCCGCAGTGCTATCCTCGGTGTCTCTTCCTCATTCATGGTGTTGTTGTTCCAGTAAAGAGAGGGAGAAAAATTGAATCTTTTCCTGCGATTTCTAGCCAACTCCGACAGCAGTTGGAGGAATGGGGACCACTGCTCAAGTCCCAGAAACCGTGCGAATGTTTCGGCACCCACCATTCATCCCCATGTGCCGCTACTGAGGAGATCACAAAAGGTGTGCTGAGAGCTCCTTTTTCATTTTTTGGCCAGCTCCGGTGGCGAATGACGACATGAGCGGCAGTACGGGACTCCCGGCGGTTAGGAGAATCTCCCGGTGCAGATGGATCGTCCTCACTCACAGGCGATGAAGAGCTCGGCGTTGGAGAGAACTGAGAATTTTGATGTCAATTTCAGTGAAATGATAAGGAGTCAAGGCATTTGACCACCGAAAAAGTAGTCCCGACGCTTTGAGCTGCCTTACGGCAGTATTGGTACCTCTGGTGGAGCTTTGGCGAGGCCGGTGTCAGTGAAGGGGACTGAAACAGCAGGAATATTGTAAGTGGCGACAAAGCTTACTTTTTCAAGTGATTTTTACATAAATTATATCTGTTAGAGTGTGATTTTACAATTACAGTATGTGTGTTATTATGGTTTGCTAAATTAATTGGCAAATTGGCTGTTTTATTTGATGAATTTGCTTGGTTTAAATTGAATTAAATAAATTACTTGCATTTAAATGATGGAAGTTATGTGAATTTATGATTAGGTATGTAAGAATTCATGAGAATAGTGCTGTGAACTTGAAAATTTTGTTTGGAAAAAAAAATGAGTAATAATACAACTTAGTGAGGAATTATGGATTAAGATGATTAATTGAATAATTTGATGCTTTATTTGAATTCTTTTCAGTTAGATAGTACATGTACATATATACATATATAATAATGTTATAATTGTTAACCTTTGTGGAATTGGTGGATAATTGAATGTTAAATGGGAAAATTTAGTTATGCTAATTTAACGGTTGAATTAATGATATTTCAGTTATGTTAGGTTGAAAGTACAGGCTGTTAGCAATACCTTGTTTGAGTTTTGATCCTAAAATAACTTATTTATGTTGCTTTAAAGTATGAGAGTTTGGTTGTTCGAAAGTAAACTAATTAAAATGAAAAATAAAGTAATAATTCATGAAAATTAAATGTAGAATTGGATCATTATATAATGTTTAATTGTCAATTATTTGTGAGTTGGGATGCTCGACTTAATAAAACATTTATATATGAAACATTATGACAATGGAATTGGATCTTTAGTGTAACACCACAATGCCCCTTGGGAGGACAAGAGAGTACTACGCAACACTAACATAACTATAAACATACATGCTATAAAAGAAAAGCCTTAGAATATTACTTAACAAGAAAGGTTATCATTAACTAAATAGAGTTTACATCTTTTAAATACAATAAAAATAGAAGTTACATATACATAATCATACTATACAAATAATAGGAACATTCCTTTACAATACAAAAGAATAACCTAACAAGAAGACTTCATGACTCCTTCTAGTGGCCAATAGATGCCCATGCAAAACTCGAGCTTCACACTATAACCTACACGGGAGATAAATGCCCTTGCTGAGCTATGGCTCAGTGGGGATATAACATACAATAGTCCAATACAAATAAATCATGCATTAACATACAATAGCAACACACACCATAATTAATTGATAAACAAGTATTCGTTATTTCATACTTCACATCATTAAGTCACTAACATACAATGTTATCAAAAATTATATTAAATCATGACAAGTATAACTTATAACACACTACTATAATCAGTCAAATGCAATAACAACTTAATATAGCATGAACATATACATAGTGGATAATGGGTACACTAGATACTACTCGGGTACCGATCACTAAATTATTGGAGAGAACGATATTAACACTAGATATATGTAAATCTCATAACACTAGATACAAATTAGGTACCCACACTAGACCTAAATGTAACATCCCCATACCCCCCCGGTAAGGAATATCGGGGCGCTACGCGGACACTTACGTATACATGTACATGCATTAGCGGAAGCGATAGCATAAACACATCCATTTAAAAGTAATTAAATACTACACTAGGGCCCACTTGCATTTCATATTAACTACATATACATTTACATGTTCATATTACATCTGTTTCCATTTAGCTTTACATATACATTTACATGTATCTTTACTTGTGATTTTCTACTTATATTACATAATGATGTTACTCAAAATGTAAAACTCTAACTCTTTCTTATACAAAAAGCTACAGCAAAAACTCCTAGTGGCCTTGACCCGCAGATGTCCGCTCACTGGTCCGAACCTGTAAACCTACACGGAAATAAACATCCGTGCTGAGCGATAACGCTTAGTGGGGATTAAAACAATGCAAAGGACTTCTTTACGAAGTCACAAATAGCTCACACATATATCATATAACAAAAATCAAGTAGTTCATGCATATAGCTCTGATACTTGTATAGGTTTCATGTTCAAATATCAAATACTATGAGTTCACATGCATACAACATTTATTCTTTTACTTATTCATGTACACTACAAGTTGTACATATCATTTATTCAAATATACGCTATCATGTGTCCACATTCGTGACAACACACTCATGTAATCATACTCTTGTATACAGAACTGTAATGTACTTAAACATTACTCTCATGTACTATAGCATTTATTCAGAACAATACTCTGAATCATCTCAAGTTCACTACACAACATTAATAAGACAACCCTAAATTCCTTTTATGGTGGATACGGGACGCTCTATAAAAAAAACATTTTCGGTAGATCGAAGTCACAAAACATTTTCATATATCTCTAATAATGACCATTCTCGGAGGTCGACCCGCTTCGCCCAAACGGGGCGGAACATGGGCAGCTGCACTCGGTAATCCCTTTATAAGCATGCTTATCTATCCACTATAGCGGTAATCAGGCTCAATACCAACTCACACACTATACACAGACATCAACTCATCAACTAAAATTCAAGTGCATTTATCAAATTCAGAGGCAAGTAATTCATATACAATCTTGTTCAACAACAAAAAGCATGTAACACTTAAATTCATTACATAAACATATAAATCATGCAAAGCAAGACAGAAGAAAACACTCTCTTCAAAACAAATAAAATAGGATACGAAGAGGTTCACTGTTGCGTTCGCGACAGAAGCCAAGTTCATTGTCGCTATCGCGACAAGAGGTCGCGCTCGCGACAGAAGATAGATTACAAAAAGGCTCTATACTCTATACCAAACGCATTATATAACAATTCCTAAGTACATACATATTTATCATGTCATTTACTATACTTCCTACAACTATACATTGTTACTTTATTAGTTAAATTACCATCTTTAATCATACTCATATGTATTTTTCCATTAACAACTAATTTGTAATCATTTAGGAGCCCTAATCATGTATAAAACGTTAAGGGGAAAGGCAAGGGGTTTACCCATGCCAACCATGGGCTCAAAATGAAGAAAAAAAAGCTTAATATTGGTTGTTCTGTCGCGAGGTCGCGATCTGTGTCGCCCTCGCGACAGAGGCTCCGCTTTGGTGCCTCAAGAGACTGCTTTTTACCCTAAACTTATATTGTCTAAATGAACCTCTAAACATCTTTTTTAGGCCAAACATTCTTCTTAACAATTGTTCTCTAGGATGTTATATTTTAAATGGGACAATTTTTAGGTCGTTTGAACATCTATAACAAAAGATATGGTCTAAACAACATATACTATTCCAGTGAACCCGCCAGAACAGGGTCACCTACGTTTTAATGACTTTTTGGGATACTTAGGGCCAGAATTAGATCAAGCACCCTCTTAGACATTTTTAGATACGGGTTTATCTTTTATATGCGATTGGAATCAACCCGATTGAGATCCTATAACTCTACTTATAACAAATACCATACACTGGGGTCTAATGACAATAAGCAGAATTTCGCAATATCAAACTCTATTATCAACACAAACACTTAAATGATCAAGTTACATACTTTAAACATATATACACTTGTCATGAGCACTGTAAGCAATCAAAATGAACATCTTGAGATAATTAAAGCTCATCAAGCATCTCTTTATTTCCACATGCCTTTGTTCAAGCATTTCTCATATAAACACATGCAAAGTTAACACAGTCACACTCGATCCCTACCGCTAGGAACTCGATCACAGCTCTCTACTCGTTCCGATCTTCTATTTTCCTTTATCGACTCTCTTGCCTCCAGCTTGCACCAAAACCACACACAAAAACACTTGGGGTTACTCTTCTTTTTACTTTAAATCAAAAACAAAGAGAAAAAGGAGGTCAGATCGGAAAACAAATTAAGCTAACCTTCTGAAGAGATCTAATCAAGTCCTACTATGCTCTCTTTAAGCCACTTCAAGTAATTCTCTTGAAAAGCAAACCAAAAGAACAAAAAGAAAGAATAAGAGAGGGAGAACGGCTGAAGGCCTAAGAAAAGAGAAAGAAATGGAGAACAAATGGCCAATAACAATCCAACGTGAGCAAAAGAAGGCAAAAGGCAAATGGTCAAACTCTATCCAACATTTACTATTCAATTTAATGCCACTTACCAAATTAATTACATGCTTATCTCTTTCCATAACATAAGCTTAACTCATGCCATGTGTCCAAACCCTACGATGCCACTTGTCAACCTCCTACGCCGCCATGTGTCACTCTCTTACAATGACACTTGGCACACTCTTACGATGCCACTTGTCACTCTCATATGCCGCCACTTGTCACTCTTCTACAAGGACACTTGTCACTCTTTTATGATGACACTTGTCACTCTTCTATGATACCATGTGTCAACTCCCTATAACTCCAAGTCTCTTAGTCCCCCTTATGCACACATCTCGCGAGGGGGTTCTGTTGCGCTCGCGACAGAACGCTCACGCCCGCACCAACCAGCTGAAGTTCGAAAACCGCTGGAGGGCTCTGTCGCGCCCGCGACACTTGTCCCGCTCGCGACAGAACTCTCGTACATAAACTTGCCTTTTTTTCGAACAAAACTCTGTAATTCTTCTAGGGCCATTTTGGGGTGTGACAAATCTCTCCCCCTTAAGAAATTTCATCCTCGAAATTTCCCCGCTAATCACTTGTAGGTAAATATTTAAACAAATCTCTGAATCGCTATCAAATCGTATACACTTCATACTTTCCTTAATGCACTGCACTCTAATCCATATACTTCTTCTATACATCTAGCACTGAATGTATATCCTGTCCGCTTTTCTCAATGAAACGCATGCAATGATACTTTTTCACATACAAATGAGGGATGCGGATGGAATGGTCATGTAATGATTTATGTATGTGAGATGATGCGAAAATGCAATATAAGCTACTATAATGCACTTTTCCCATCCCCATGTTTCACTATGCTTATGTGTACATGATTCAAGGAGATAGCTGACAGGAATACAGAGTGTCACCTCAAACTCTTACCAATTCACATCTGCTGCTGCCTCGTCTACACTCTCACATGAGTCGGACTCCATCTATACTTTACACAAACGACATCTGCATTAGGCCACAACTCTAGACAAACTATGACATTTAATCTATACTCTACATCTTATAGACCAGAACCTCTAACCTAAGCTCTGATACCACTAAATGTAACACCCCCATACCCCCCCCCCCCCCCGGTAAGGAATATCGGGGCGCTACACGGACACTTACGTATACATGTACATGCATTAGCGGAAGCGATAGCATAAACACATCCATTTAAAAGTAATTAAATACTACACTAGGGCCCACTTGCATTTCATATTAACTACATATACATTTACATGTTCATATTACATCTGTTTCCATTTAGCTTTACATATACATTTACATGTACCTTTACTTGTGATTTTCTACTTATATTACATAATGATGTTACTCAAAATGTAAAACTCTAACTCTTTCTTATACAAAAAGCTACAGCAAAAACTCCTAGTGGCCTTGACCCGCAGATGTCCGCTCACTGGTCCGAACCTGTAAACCTACACGGAAATAAACATCCGTGCTAAGCGATAACGCTTAGTGGGGATGAAAACAATGCAAAGGACTTCTTTACGAAGTCACAAATAGCTCACACATATATCATATAACAAAAATCAAGTAGTTCATGCATATAGCTCTGATACTTGTATAGGTTTCATGTTCAAATATCAAATACTATGAGTTCACATGCATACAACATCTATTCTTTTACTTATTTATGTACACTACAAGTTGTACATATCATTTATTCAAATATACTCTATCATGTGTCCACATTCGTGACAACACACTCATGTAATCATACTCTTGTATACAGAACTGTAATGTACTTAAACATTACTCTTGTGTACTATAGCATTTATTCAGAACAATACTCTGAATCATCTCAAGTTCACTACACAACATTAATAAGACAAGCCTGAATTCCTTTTATGGTGGATACGGGACGCTCTATAAAAAACATTTTCCGTAGACCGAAGTCACAAACCATTTTCATATATCTCTAATAATGACCATTCTCGGAGGTCGACCCGCTTCGCCCAAACGGGGCGGAACATGGGCAGGTGCACTCGGTAATCCCTTTATAAGCATGCTTATCTATCCACTTTAGCGGTAATCAGGCTCAATACCAACTCACACACTATACACAGACATCAACTCATCAACTAAAATTCAAGTGCATTTATCAAATTCAGAGGCATGTAATTAATATACAATCTTGTTTAACAACAAAAAGCATGTAACACTTAAATTCATTACATAAACATATAAATCATGCAAAGCAAGACAGAAGAAAACACTCTCTTCAAAACAAATAAAATAGGATGCGAAGAGGTTCACTGTCGTGATCGCGACAAGAAGTCGCGTTCGCGACAGAAGCCAAGTTCATTGTCGCGATCGCGACAAGAGGTCGCCCTCGCGACAGAAGATAGATTACAAAAAGGCTCTATACTCTATACCAAACGCATTATATAACAATTCCTAAGTTAATACATATTTATCATGTCATTTACTATACTTCCTACAACTATACATTGTTACTTTATTAGTTAAATTACCATATTTAATCATACTCATATGTATTTTTCCATTAACAACTAATTTGTAATCATTTAGGAGCCCTAATCATGTATAAAACGTTAAGGGGAAAGGCAAGGGGTTTACCCATGCCAACCATGGGCTCAAAATGAAGAAAAAAAAGCTTAATATAGGTTGTTCTGTCGCGAGGTCGCGACCTGTGTCGCGCTCGCGACAGAGGCTCCGCTTTGGTGCCTCAAGAGACTGCTTTTTACCCTAAACTTATATCGTCTAAATGAACCTCTAAACGTCTTTTTTAGGCAAAATGTTCTTCGTTCTCTAGGATGTTAGCTGTCAAATGGGACACGTTTTAGGTCGTTTGGACATCTATAAAAAAAGATATGGTCTAACCAACATATACTGTTCTAGTGAACCTGCCAGAACAGGGTCACCTACGTTTTAATGACTTTTTAGGATACTTAGGGCTAGAATTAGATCAAGAACCCTCTTAGACATTTTTAGATACGGGTCTTATCTTTTATATGCGATTGGAATCAACCCAATTGAGATCCTATAACTCTACTTATAACAAATACCATACACTGGGGTCTAATGACAATAAGCAGAATTTCGCAATATCAAACTCTATTATCAACACAAACACTTAAATGATCAAGTTACATACTTTAAACATATATACACTTGTCATGAGCACTGTAAGCAATCAAAATGAACATCTTGAGCTAATTGAAGCTCATCAAGCATCTCTTTATTTCCACATGTCTTTGTTCAAGCATTTCTCATATAAACACATGCAAAGTTAACACAGTCACACTCGATCCCTACCTCTAGGAACTCGATCACAGCTCTCTACTCGTTCCGATCTTCTATTTTCCTTTATCGAGTCTCTTGCCTCCAGCTTGCACCAAAACCACACACAAAAACACTTGGGGTTACTCTTCTTTTTTACTTTAAATTAAAAACAAAGAGAAAAAGGAGGTCAGATCGGAAAACAAATTAACCTAACCTTCTGAAGAGATCTAATCAAGTCCTACTATGCTCTCTTTAAGCCACTTTAAGTAATTCTCTTGAAAAGCAAACCAAAAGAACAAAAAGAAAGAATAAGAGAGGGAGAACAGCTGAAGGCCTAAGAAAAGAGAAAGAAATGGAGAACAAATGGCCAATAACAATCCAACGTGAGCAAAAGAAGGCAAAAGGCAAATGGTCAAACTCTATCCAACATTTACTATTCAATTTAATGCCACTTACCAAATTAATTACATGCTTATCTCTTTCCATAACATAAGCTTAACTCATGCCATTTGTCCAAACCCTACGATGCCACTTGTCAACCTCCTACGCTGCCATGTGTCACTCTCTTACAATGACACTTGGCACACTCTTACGATGCCACTTGTCACTCTCATATGCCGCCACTTGTCACTCTTCTACAAGGACACTTGTCACTCTTCTATGATGACTATGATACCATGTGTCAACTCCCTATAACTCCAAGTCTCTTAGTCCCCCTTATGCACACATCTCGCGAGGGGGTTCTATCGCGCTCGCGACAGAACGCTTACGCCCGCACCAGCCAGCTGAAGTTCGAAAACCGCTGGAGGGCTCTGTCGCGCCCGCGACACTTGTTGCGCTCGCGACAGAACTCTCGCACATAAACTTACCTTTTTTTCGAACAAAACTCTGTAATTCTTCTAGGGCCATTTTGGGGTGTGACACTAAATGGGCCACACTAGCAGCTACAAACACTAACCCTTATAAGCATGCTTGTCTATCCATGACTCGATTATAGGCTATTAATCAATTATCTCATTTAATGTTCATGTAAATACATATATTCATCATCACTTTATGTAAAATCATTCATGAACCAAATATCATTGTTCACATGCATAAATACACTTAACAATCCCATGTACATAGACATTTATAGGTCGCATAATATAGTTCATAATGAATAAAGTACAAGATTCACATATGGAAAAATTCTAGTAATGTCACGCTTGCGACCCTTGTCACGCCCGCGACATATTAGGAGAACTCTTTTGTTGTGCTCGCGGCATAGCTCGCGCACGCAACAAAACACCACAAGCACTACTATTGCGCTCGTGCCCATTATCGCACTCGCAACAGTGCATAACCTAGTAATAATCATCCTACAGAGCATTCTGATGCCTCGCAACAAAACACAAATCTCAAGTCAAAGTTGCAAATACACATACCTCTATCAGCACTATACACACTACTCAATTTACATACACTCTAAACAAATCATCAGCATAGTTCATACCAAGCACATGCATCTACAACTAACCAAAACACTCATATCTCATAATTATACATATAACTAGCATATCAATAACAATAACTATGCAAATACACATCATCATGCGCACAATCGAACATAGCACAATGTAGTTGGCAATAAGTTCTCATCAATATTACATATTATTCCAATTTCAAGACATTCATTAGAAGAGATATCGAACCCTTCAATTCCCATGTTTTCCCCAAATAATTCACACATGGAAAGATTCATAGACTACAAATAGAATCCCGAACCTCTTGAAGCACTCCTCCAACTTTCATAACCTTGGTGACCTTCTCTTTTCCCTTAGCTTTCCTACTAGCTTCTCCAACTTACAAACAATATAACATACACATGCAAAACTGACTTACAACTATGACTTGAAATCCAAATTAAAAAGAAAAAAGAAGAAGAACACTTAACTTAAGCTTACCTTTCTAACTTAGCACTTGACCTCTTACTCCATCTCACTCCAGTCTTAACAAATAATGAAGAGAATGAAGGAACAAGGAGGAAACGAAGAAGGATAAGAGGCAAGAAGAAATGAAAAACAAAAGAAAGAGGGAGTAGAAATGGAGAGAAGGCTGAACCAAAAGAAGAACCAAAAGACAGATTTTGCCACTCACCCTCTCTCCAAAATCCATTTAAATGCATGCAAATGCAAAGTGTCTACACTCAAACTCTTCAAGTGATAGGTGGCAAGCTGAAATGGTGACACTTGGACTCCACTATCTTCGTACTTAACATTAATTAATCTAGTTT
The DNA here is from genome assembly GCA_947683425.1 of Excoecaria cochinchinensis. Lineage (NCBI taxonomy): Eukaryota > Viridiplantae > Streptophyta > Magnoliopsida > Malpighiales > Euphorbiaceae > Excoecaria > Excoecaria cochinchinensis. Next base: position 9,113,488 of record CANTUQ010000005.1, read on the forward strand.
AATTAATCTAATCCTCCACTTAACACTAATTATTAAAAATTACATTTTACTCACTACACTATTTTATTTCATGCAATTAGGTCCCTAAATTTCCAATTTCAATTTAATCTGAAACTATAAACCCTTAATTAACCTCACTAAATTACTCTAATCATGCTCAATACTCCTAGGGTTAATTTTGGGCTGTTATAACTCTCCCCCACTTAAGGAATTTCGTTTGTGAAATTCTCTCTAACACATGCTACTACTTTAACCATACAAAAAATCAAGCAAGACACTAATTATATCAAACATAAACAATCACATCAAGCAACATACCAGGCAAAACATCTTGGTCTTTCATACCCTATTCTAAGGTCATACAATACATTCTACCAGTAGACACACCAGGTCCTTTTACGGTTTTAGAAATAGCACTCGATCGTTGTCCAGCTTGACAAATTCCACTTCTAACTCTTCCTCTTCTTTCAATCCAATGGTTTGGTACACTATCCCTTCTTGATTGGATGGTCATATTCTCTTAAGCTTTAGGACACTTTACTACCAAATGGTTGGATCCAACACATTTAAAGCAAGCTCCGGTGAGCTTTCGACACACTCCCCAATGGATCTTTCCACAATGCTTACATGCTGCTGGTACACTTCCCTTACTGCATGGAGGTGGAATTCCAACTTCAGTAACTAGTATCTTCTTTCCCGACTTTTCTTGACCCCTATTATTATCTTTAGCCTCATGAACCCTTTTGTCAGAAATAAATCCAAACCCAATATCCTTTGACTTCCTCTTTTGATTCTTTCTTTGAACTATGTTTCACTTTTCCACCTTCAATGCAGCTAATACCAACTGATAATAGCTTACCAATTAAAAAGAAGTCATCACAACTATCAATCCCTTGATTATCTCATTAAAACCCTCTTCGAATTGTCGACACTTAAACTCTTCTATCATTAGGGCATCCCGTACATACTTACTAAGGAGACTGAGTTCTTTCTCATAATTAGCCACACTCAAGGTTCCTTGCTTGAGACTCACAAATTCTCTCCACTTTGCCTCTCGGTATGCTTTGGTAACATATCTCTTTTCAAATTCTTGGATAAAATAATCCCATGTCAAGTTGGCAGGTCATTGCAAATTCCTTAATACCAACTTCCACTAATCGTATGCTGGACCTTGTAACAAATATATTGCACATGCCACTCACTGCTTTTGCGGAAAGTTTATCTCTTGTAGTATGATCTCCGTCTTTTCTATCTAGAACTCTACTGTATTCGACTCATCTATAGAAGTCCCTCTAAATTTCGCAGCTCATCACTTTTCAATCACATCAGAAGGTGCCTTAGGGGCATAAATCTATCTAACATATGCATTAGTCCTTGTACCAACACGGGGTTTTCGGGAACTAAGGGTGGGTTCTTTGCTGGTGGAGGTTCAGGTACATAAGGATTAGCATGAATTAGGTTAACACTTTTGATTGTCTCACCTGTATCTTCACTAAGTTTTGACTCCATTATCACACTACAAAACAAAAAAAAATAACATCTGCATTATAGCCACACTCTAAACAGACTCATATAAATTCTATTCACTATATCTCATACAGTTCAGAACCGCCTAAACCTATGCTCTGATACCACAACATGTAACACCCCAATGCCCCTTGGGAGGACAAGGGAGTGCTATGCAACACTAACATAACTATAAAAATACATGTTATAAAAGAAAAGCCTTAGAGCATTACTTAACAAGAAAGGTTATCATTAACTAAATAGAGTTTACATCTTTTAAGTACAACAAAAATAGAAGTTGCATACACATAATCATACTATACACAAAAAAAGGAACATTCCTTCAAAATACAAAAGAATAACCTAACTAGAAGACTTCACGACTCCTTCTGGTGGACAGCAGATGCTCTACACAAAACTCAAGCTTCACACTAAAACCTACACGGGAGATAAACACTCGTGCTGAGCTATGGCTCACTAGGGATATAACATACAATAGTTTAATACAAATAAATAATGCATTAGCATACAATAACAACACACACTATAATTAATTGATAAATAAATATTCGTTATTCCATACCTCATATCATTAAGTCAATAACATACAATGTTACCATAGATGATATTAAATCATGACAAGTATAACTTATAATACACTACTATAATCAATAAAATGCAACAACAACTTAATATAGCCTAAACCTATACAGTAGTGGATAACAGGTACACTAGATACCACTCGGTTACCAATCACTAGATTATTAGAGAGATCGATATTAACACTAGAGATATGTAAATCTTAGAGCACTATATACCGATTAGGTACCCATACTAGACCCAAATGGGTCACACTGGCAGCTACGAACACTAACCCTTTTAAGCATGCTTATCTATCCACGACTCAATTATAGGCTATTAATCAATTATCTCATTTAATGTTCATGTAAATACATACATTCATCATCACTTTATGTAAAATCATTCATGAACCAAACATCATTGTTCACATGCATAAATACACTTAACAATCCCATGTACATAGACATTTATAGGTCACATAATATAGTTCATAAGGAATAAAATAAAAGATTCACATATGGAAAAATTCCAATAATGTTGTGCTTGCGACCCTTATCGTGCTCACGACATAGCAGGGAGAACTCTTTTATCGCACTCACAACATAGCTTGCGCACGTGACAAAACTCCACAAGCCCTACTATCATGCTCGCACCCATTATCGCGCTCGCAACAATGCACAACCCGACAATAATCAATCTTCGGAGCATTTTATCGCACCCGAGACTCTTATCACGCTTGTGACAAATCACAAGTCTTAAATCAAAATTGTAATTACACATACTCTGTAACACCCCCTTCCCATACGTAGGCAATCCCATCCGATAAGGAGTGAGATGCCGTATGAGACAAGGTGTCACCAAACAAAAGCAAAGCAAAATATACATCCATTCATAACATACATTCAGAAATACAGAATAATTAAAAACTTTACATGCAGAAAGCAACAGCTGATCATGCATTACTATAATTAAACTATTACAATAATGTTCTGATCAGCAAGCTGATACCAAAAGAATATTACATATACAAAATATAGATACAAAAGCGGAAGCTGATACAGAGAGTTCTATACAAAAAGAATCACTAGCTGATACAAAACTGAGCCTACACTAACACCCTTCTGTGTTGGCCTGAAAACGGTGACTCCCTCGAAGCAAAATTCCTTCCGCACCTGCACGGGTAAACACACCGTGCTAAGCGATAAAACGCTTAGTGGGGAAACACACATAACTTATGGACGGCCACTCACAGTGGTCGTCGAGGCATAGCACATTCACAATGGCAGAATGCAAGTACAAATACATAATCCATATAAGCATGCTCGTATTTAAATACCATACTTTCAGAATCTCATCATCATACGCATTACAGAATAAACCAGCATATATTTCATCATTAAACTCATTCAGATATTCCATTCAAAGCCATATCAGATCAGAACAATTCCATTACCATTTAAAGAACACCTGCTGACTCTAGACAGTGGATAACGAGTGTACTGAGGGTACCTTACGGGTACGAATCGAATACTGAGGGTACCTCACAGGTACAAGTCAAATATTATATCCTTTATCAAAACATGTTATTTATAAACTGAGGGAATCTTAAACAAGATTCTATACTGAAGGGTTCGCGAGGAACCAAACGGGGACCTGATCGGGGTCCAAACTGAACTGAGGGCTGCAGCTAAAGACTCTATTAGGCATGCCTAACTATCCACTTACTCGACTCTAGCAGGTTATGCGTCAAACAGATCACATTTCAGGATACAAAATATAATTCATTAGAAAATCATGCTATCACGCATATCGAAGCATTAAACAGTAAGACATGCATCGTACAATATTAAAGCCCATTCAGAAGAAATACCAAATTCAGTTCTGAGTTAAAAACCAGGAAATTTCGGAGCAACAAGCTGAGTGGAGAAAACTGGCGACTCAACAGGCAGGTCACGGCGTGACCGAGGGTCACGTCTCGTGACCTGCTTGCTTCCCGCCGAACGCGTTGCGTGATCCTCGCGGATCACGCAATGCTCATGCAGGTCACGGCGTGACCGAAGGTCACGCGACGTGACGCTGCTCTCCCTCGCAGATCACGTTGCGTGATCTGCCTCTTTCTCGCAGGTCGCACGACGTGATCGAAGATCACGTCACGTGACTTGCTTCCTCCTCAGCTGGTCACGCGACTGGCTTCTCAGCAGGCAGGTCACGCCGTGACCGAGGGTAACGTGACGTGACTTGCCTTCCTGCGTAGCGAATCGCGCGACAGAGGGAGTTTCAACAGTAAATCGTTTTTCCCAGAATTTCCAGATTTCAATCCCAATTTGATTTAAATCCATACAAACCTGTTCTTACCTTCCAGAAATTATCCCAAACAACTTAAACATCATATAAACAACTCAAATAGGATTCAATCAACCCAATTCAAGGTATTTGCATTCAAATTGTTCAAGAACATATAAACCCTAGAAATACCAGTAAACTCAAATTATGCAGATCACAAACAATTGTTCCCAAACCTGAATTCTAAGCCTCTATCACTTAGCTCCACTAGGTCCAGCAACCTCTTTCCCCTTTGGATCACGTGGAGCTTCAGCTAATCACAAATTCAACAAGAACATTCAACAAAACAACCCTAAGTTAAACCTAACTCAAGGAAGAAGATGAAAATGAAATAAATGGAAACTAAGATGAGAAATACAGTGACTTACCAACAAAATGCCAAGGGAATGGTTGATTTCCACTAACAGTAGCTTAATCCCTAACTAAGGTTTCAAACTAAGAGCAAAGAAGAAGATGAATCAAAGAGGAAGAAGAATCGGGAAATAAGAAATGAACTCCTACATTTCCCATTTCATTTTCTCTATTAACTCTTCTTTTTCCTATCCCTACATTTGCCACCATCCTGTTAGTGGGAACCAACCGCTCACACCAATCTCAAATGCATTACACACACCCTAAGTAACCTCATTTAAATGTACCCTACAATGGTATGCTCTAATGCACACAAGTATTTCTCATTTAATTAAACACACTAATGCCATGTATGCACCCACATAATAATAAAACCCCCAAAATTATATATTTTACTGAAATACCCTCATGAATGCTGAACACATGCGAATGCTTACACATACAGACGGACAGTCAGACAGACAGACAGACAGACTGACGGGCTCATTCTACTAGGGGGCAAACGGGGTGTGACAACTCTCCCCTACTAATAAGAATTTCGTCCTCGAAATTCTCACCTGAACTGAATAACTGTGGATACTGAGCTCTCATCGACTCCTCTGGCTCCCAAGTCGCTTCCTCGACTCCATGATGGATCCACAACACTTTAACCAAAGGAATCTGCTTATTTCTCAACTGCCTCACCTCTCGGGCTAGAATAGCTCGCGGTTCCTCATCATAAGAGAAGTCTGGCTGAACCTGAATATCCTGAACTGACAGAACATGCGAAGGATCTGATCTGTACCGACGAAGCATCGAAACGTGGAATACATCATGCAACTTTGCTAACTCCATCGGTAGCGCTAATCTGTAGGCTACAGGTCCCACCTTAGCCAAAATCTCATAAGGTCCAATGAAACGAGGACTCAGCTTACCCTTCTTACCAAATCATAGCACTTTCCTCCAAGGAGAAACTTTAAGGAAAACCTTGTCCCCGATCTCAAAATGCACATCTTTCCTCTTCAAATTGGCATAAGACTTCTGTCGATCCTTGGCTGCCTTCAAATTCCGCTGCACTATTCTGATTTTCTCTTCAGTATCTCTAACCAAGTCTGGTCCAATCATAGATCTCTCGGATAGCTCTGTCCAACAAATCGGAGTCCTACACTGACGACCATACAAAGCCTCATATGGTGCCATACCGATACTCGACTGGAAACTGTTGTTGTAGGCAAACTCCATTAATGACACATATCTGTCCCAACTACCCGGAAAGTCCAAAGTACAAGCCCTCATCATATCCTCCAGAATCTGAATAACTCGCTCTGACTGACCGTCGGTCTGAGGATGAAACGTTGTACTGAAGTTCAACCTAGTGCCCAAAGCTCTCTGTAACTCCTTCCAAAACTTGGAAGTAAACCTCGGATCTCGATCTGACACTATGGACAAAGGCACACCATGCAACCGAACTATCTGATCCACATAGATACTGGCTAATCTGTCCATGGAGTAGTCCACTCTAACTGGCAAGAAGTGAGCTGACTTCGTAAGCCGATCCACAATAACCCAAACCGAATCATGCTTCTTCTGAGTCAAAGGCAAACCAGAAACAAAGTCCATGGTGATATCACTCCATTTCCACTCAGGAATAGATAAAGGCATAAGCAAACCTGAAGGAACCTGATGCTCAGCCTTTACCTGCTGACAAGTCAAGCACTTGGAAACAAAATCCACTATATCACGCTTCATACCGAACCACTAATAGAATTGCTTCATGTCTTGGTACATCTTCGTACTGCCAGGATGCATAGTAAAAACTGAACTATGCGCCTCACTCATGAGCTGACTCCTCAAATCCTCAGATTCTGGCACACACAAACGGTCTCTGAATATAAGTACCCCATCCTGAACTGAGAACTCTGATGGCTTACCCAAACTAACCTCATGCACAATCTGCTGAAGCCTCACATCATCTCTCTGAGTATCCACAATCCTCTGTCTCAAAGTAGGCCTCACACGCAACTGGGCAAGCAAAGCCCCATCAGAATCAAAACGCCATCTGAAACGCCTCGAGAACAAAGCTGAAACTGACTTACGACTCAAAGCATCTGCAACTACATTGGCCTTACCAGGATGGTAATCCACAATGCAGTCATAGTCCTTAAACAACTCAAGCCATCTGCGCTGTCTCATATTCAACTCTTTCTGTGAAAGGAAGTACTTCAAGCTCTTGTGGTCCGAGAAGATCCTACACTTTTCCCCATACAAATAGTGACGCCAAATCTTCAAAGCAAAGATCACAGCAGCCAACTCTAAATCATGTGTCAGATAGTTCTTCTCATGTGGCTTCAACTGACGAGAAGCATAAGCCACAACCTTACCTTCCTGCATCAGCACACATCCAAGACCAACTCCAGAAGCATCACTGTAAATGACAAACTCCTTACCCGAGATGGGTTGAGTAAGGATAGGAGCCTCAACAAGCAACTGCTTTAACCGATCAAAACAAGACTGACACCTGTCTGACCACTCAAATCTGACTCCTTTCCTCAACAATCTAGTCATAGGAGCAGCAATCACAGAAAATACTTTAACGAAGCAACGGTAGTAACCTGCTAAACCGAGGAAACTCCTCACTTCCTGAACATTTCGAGGCGCTTTCCAATCAACAATCGCCTCAATCTTGGCTGGATCCACCTGGATACCACTAGCTGAAATAATGTGACCCAAGAATGAAACTTCTCAAAGCCAGAATTCACACTTGCTAAGCTTAGCAAATAAATGATGCTCTCTCAACATCTGCAAAACCAATCTGAGATGATCCTCATGCTCACTCTCATCCCTGGAATAAACTAAGATATCATCAATGAACACTACTACAAATCGATCTAGGTATGGCCTAAATACACGATTCATCAGATCCATAAAGGCCGCTGGAGCATTAGTCAAACCAAACGGCATCACAAGAAACTCATAGTGGCCATACCTAGTCCGAAATGCAGTCTTCACCACATCTGCATTCTGAACACGAAGCTGGTAGTACCCTGATCGAAGATCTATCTTGGAAAAGACACCCGCACCTCGAAGCTGATCAAATAAATCCTCAATCCTAGGCAAAGGATACTTGTTCTTCACTGTAACTTTATTAATCTGGCGGTAGTCAATACACATCCGCAGGGATCCATCTTTCTTCTTAACAAACAGCACTGGAGCTCCCCATGGAGATATGCTCGGTCTAATAAACCCCTTATCCAATAACTCTTGTAGCTGAGATTTAAGTTCCCTCAACTCTACAGGAGCCATCCGATAAGGTGCTCTCGAAATCGGTGCAGTACCTGGCATAATCTCAATGGACAACTCGACCTCTCTCTCAGGAGGCAAACCAGGCAACTCACTCGGGAACACATCACTAAACTCCCGCACAACAGGAGTATCCTCAATCTGAACCTGATCCCTCCTGGAATCTAACACAACAGCTAGAAAAGCCTCACAACCTTTCCTGATGAATCTCTTGGCTTGCATCGCAGAAATCACATTATTAACAGAACTAGCACCCAAACCTTTCAAAAACACAAGAGACTGACTTCTATCCCGTAGTACAACTGTCTTCCTATGGCAATCCACTACAGCCCGATACTTACCCAACCAGTCCATCCCCAGAATCAAGTCAAACTCTCTGAAGGGTAACTCTATCAGATCCGCTGGAAGTACAACTCCCTCAACAATCAGAGGACAACTCCTAAAAACTCTACTCACACTGACACTATGCCCTAATGGACTGGTCACACAAATCTCATAATCTAACTGATCAACTGAATGCAATTTATCAACAAGTTTATCCGTGCACAAATATGAGTGTGTGGAACCAGGATCAATTAGAGCATACAACTCAGTGTCATGGAGTAGGAACTTACCAGCAATAACATCAGGCGCGTCCTGCTCATCTCTGGCTCTCAAAGCATAAGCTCTAATGGCACCCTGAGGAGGATGCTCAACAGTCTCAGAGGCAGCACCATCTCTATGCCGACCACCTCTACCTCTACCTCGGCCTCTGCCACGGGTAGCCTGTGAAGCATTCGAACCGACCCTACTACCCTCTCTCTGGGAACCTGAATCCTCCTGTACTCTCGGACAACCGGCCAACCGATGCTCAGAACTCCCACACCTGAAGCATGCACCAGTTAGCCACCTACACTCACCCCGATGTGATCTACTACAGTGAGGACAAACTGGAGTAGTCTCAGCTCTACCACCCCTACCAGAACCTGACACAGCTGTAGAACCCTGACGTCTACCTCTAGAAGCTGAACCAGATGCTGACTCATCCTGTGGGTCCCTCGATCTCTTACTCGAAGAAGATCCTCCATGAGAAGAACTCCTCCTCTGAGCTCTCTCCCTCATCACTGTCTCAGACAACTCTGCTCTCACTGCAGCCTCCACAATCTGATAATAGTGAACCCCAGGTATACACATCAGTGAAATCAAAGCAATCTTCAATGACTCATTTAACCCTGCCTCGAAATGCTTACATCTAAAGTCATCAGTCATAACTCCTCGAGGGGCATAGCGTGATAACCTGTTGAACTCTTTCTCATAATCTGCCACAGACAATGCTCTCTGTCTCAAACCCAAAAACTGCGCCCATCTCGAATCTCTATAGGTCTGAGTAATGTACTTCTTTATGAACTCACCCTCAAAGAACTCCCAGGTGATCGGATCCGGTAGCTGAGGATGCCTGCACACTAACTCCCACCACTCAAAAGCAGACCCCTGAAGAAGAGCTAATGCACACTCTGCCTGCTGGTCGGGAGGACACCGAATCTCTCTCAAAGCACGCTTCACTTTATCTAACCATCTCTCTGCAGTCTCAGACTCATTCAACCCAGTACCATAGAAATCCTCAACTCCTGCTCTCCTCAGATTCTCCATAGGTGCTCTAGGAGCAGTCACTCTCTCCAACACCCTAGCCATGTCCTGATGCAGTCTAAACATAGCCTCTAAGGGCATGGTTGCGGCCTCAGGCTGGACCCTAGCATGCTGAGCCGACCCAGTAACAGAAACAGACTGATCTACAGCGGGAGGATTCACACTCTCGGCGGATTCCTCACGCGCACCATGAGCAGAATTAGAAGCCATCTAACAAACAAGAAACAACCGTATCAGCCAACACAGATCTAGACACATACACATCACAGAAACTCAGAACAATCACAACAACACCCAGAAACGCCTAAACCTATGCTCTGATACCACTAACTGTAACACCCCCTTCCCATACGTAGGCAATCCCATCCGATAAGGAGTGAGATGCCGTATGAGACAAGGTGTCACCAAACAAAAGCAAAGCAAAATATACATCCATTCATAACATACATTTAGAAATACAGAATAATTAAAAACTTTACATGCAGAAAGCAACAGCTGATCATGCATTACTATAATTAAACTATTACAATAATGTTCTGATCAGCAAGCTGATACCAAAAGAATATTACATATACAAAATATAGATACAAAAGCAGAAGCTGATACAGAGAGTTCTATACAAAAAGAATCACTAGCTGATACAAAACTGAGCCTACACTAACACCCTTCTGTGTTGGCCTGAAAACGGTGACTCCCTCGAAGCAAAATTCCTTCCGCACCTGCACGGGTAAACACACCGTGCTAAGCGATAAAACGCTTAGTGGGGAAACACACATAACTTATGGACGGCCACTCACAGTGGTCGTCGAGGCATAGCACATTCACAATGGCAGAATGCAAGTACAAATACATAATCCATATAAGCATGCTCGTATTTAAATACCATACTTTCAGAATCTCATCATCATATGCATTACAGAATAAACCAGCATATATTTCATCATTAAACTCATTCAGATATTCCATTCAAAGCCATATCAGATCAGAACAATTCCATTAACATTTAAAGAACACCTGCTGACTCTAGACAGTGGATAACGAGTGTACTGAGGGTACCTTACGGGTACGAATCGAATACTGAGGGTACCTCACAGGTACAAGTCAAATATTATATCCTTTATCAAAACATGTTATTTATAAACTGAGGGAATCTTAAACAAGATTATATACTGAAGGGTTCGCGAGGAACCAAACGGGGACCTGATCGGGGTCCAAACTGAACTGAGGGCTGCAGCTAAAGACTCTATTAGGCATGCCTAACTATCCACTTACTCGACTCTAGCAGGTTATGCGTCAAACAGATCACATTTCAGGATACAAAATATAATTCATCAGAAAATCATGCTATCACGCATATCGAAGCATTAAACAGTAAGACATGCATCGTACAATATTAAAGCCCATTCAGAAGAAATACCAAATTCAGTTCTGAGTTAAAAACCAGGAAATTTCGGAGCAACAAGCTGAGTGGAGAAAACTGGCGACTCAACAGGCAGGTCACGGCGTGACCGAGGGTCACGTCTCGTGACCTGCTTGCTTCCCGCCGAACGCGTTGCGTGATCCTCGCGGATCACGCAATGCTCATGCAGGTCACGGCATGACCGAAGGTCACGCGACGTGACGCTGCTCTCCCTCGCAGATCACGTTGCGTGATCTGCCTCTTTCTCGCAGGTCGCACGACGTGATCGAAGATCACGTCGCGTGACTTGCTTCCTCCTCAGCTGGTCACGCGACTGGCTTCTCAGCAGGCAGGTCACGCCGTGACCGAGGGTCACGTGACGTGACTTGCCTTCCTGCGTAGCGAATCGCGCGACAGAGGGAGTTTCAACAGTAAATCGTTTTTCCCAGAATTTCCAGATTTCAATCCCAATTTGATTTAAATCCATACAAACCTGTTCTTACCTTCCAGAAATTATCCCAAACAACTTAAACATCATATAAACAACTCAAACAGGATTCAATCAACCCAATTCAAGGTATTTGCATTCAAATTGTTCAAGAACATATAAACCCTAGAAATACCAGTAAACTCAAATTATGCAGATCACAAACAATTGTTCCCAAACCTGAATTCTAAGCCTCTATCACTTAGCTCCACTAGGTCCAGCAACCTCTTTCCCCTTTGGATCACGTGGAGCTTCAGCTAATCACAAATTCAACAAGAACATTCAACAAAACAACCCTAAGTTAAACCTAACTCAAGGAAGAAGATGAAAATGAAATAAATGGAAACTAAGATGAGAAATACAGTGACTTACCAACAAAATGCCAAGGGAATGGTTGATTTCCACTAACAGTAGCTTAATCCCTAACTAAGGTTTCAAACTAAGAGCAAAGAAGAAGATGAATCAAAGAGGAAGAAGAATCGGGAAATAAGAAATGAACTCCTACATTTCCCATTTCATTTTCTCTATTAACTCTTCTTTTTCCTATCCCTACATTTGTCACCATCCTGTTAGTGGGAACCAACCACTCACACCAATCTCAAATGCATTACACACACCCTAAGTAACCTCATTTAAATGTACCCTACAATGGTATGCTCTAATGCACACAAGTATTTCTCATTTAATTAAACACACTAATGCCATGTATGCACCCACATAATAATAAAACCCCCAAAATCATATATTTTACTGAAATACCCTCATGAATGCTGAACACATGCGAATGCTTACACATACAGACGGACAGTCAGACAGACAGACAGACAGACTGACGGGCTCATTCTACTAGGGGGCAAACGGGGTGTGACATACTCTATCAGCACTATACACACTACTCAATTTATATACACTCTAAATAAATCATCAGCATAGTTCATACCAAGCACATGCATTTACTGTAATTGCCCGAATTATACCCTAGTAACTAATTGGTCTCATTAGGGTAATTGGGAGGAGTTTGAATTGAATTTGTTAACTTTGGACCTAAAAGTAACGAAAAGTGGACTTAATTGCATATATAAAATAAGTTTTCATGACTATTTGGTAAGTGTATAAGATTAAGGTTAACTAAGGTTAATTAGTGCTAATAAGATAGATTTTTGCTAATGGTGTTTAAGTGGAAAATGCGTGGAATCCGGGAGTCCTTGTGTGGGAGTGCCTCCTCATGTTATGCATGCACAATATATAGATTTTATGGGAGAGAAAGTTCGGTTGGCTGCAATCCTCTTTCTTCGGCTGTTCATGTTCAATCTCTCTTTGATTTCTTCTCTTTTGATGGTTGGAGTACATAAAATTTTGCCACAAGATTGAGTAGTTCAGAATTGCATGTTAAGTGTTAGAATTAAAAGTAAGTGGTTTAGTACTTTGTTCCTCACCTTCTTCATTTCCTTTCTTGTGATCGAATTATGATCAATTGGTATTGATCATTGTATCCAATTTTGGAATTTTGACTTGAATTTGTAGTTGAGGAAACAAGGAAGAGCAAGGGGAAAGAGAAAGTGGATGATCTAGGAGCTAAGTGAATTTCTAAACAAAGGAATGAGAGGTTTGGGAAGCATTCTTTTGTAATGAATATATATAAATTATGTGATATGATATTGTTTGATTGAATCTTTATGTTGAAATTGAATGGACAATGTGACTTTATATGTGAGTATTGCATTGAGTTGAATGTTAGTTGATGATAAGATTAATGTGTAGAATAGTGGACTTTGTTATAATACCCTATTTTGTGTCGCCTTGTGATATGACTATAATGTTATACATTGTTGTTGGTTGAGAAATTAGCATGCCGAGCTATGTGTGCATAATTGGGAAGTGTTTTAAAATCGGTTAAGCTAGTAAAAAGAACTTTTGACGAAGGTGTGTTCTATTGGTTGTGTTTTATAAGAAAAAGGTCTTAACAAAATTTAAAATGTAATATTGTAAAATTGACTTGAATAAATGTGTTTGAGTAGAAAGTTATGAGAGTAAATATATGGTAATGTGAGATTTTAAGGTATAAGTAAGATTGGGCAAAATTTCATGATCAAGTTGTGCGTGTGTTGGAGTTGTATAGCAAACTCTGTTCTATCGCGAGCGCGATGAAAAACTCCATTGGGAATGAATTTGATAGTTTGGCTTCTATCATGTGTGCGAGAGCAATAGTGGCCAGAGCTGGGTTCTGTCATGGCCGTGATTCGTGTCGTGATCGCGAGAAAAGCTAATTGCTAGTTCTGTTGTGGGCGCGATGTAGGTTGTGAGCGCAACACTTCTGAAGAGTGTAAATATTTCATAATGACTTAATTTATTTTTATTAAACTTACATGTTGGCATGACAATGAATGTGAGTATGAGCATTATAAATTGTGATGTACTATGGATAAATATAATGAATTTATTTATATATGTGTATATGTGAATTTGTTGTGAGCCATAGTGTGGTGTTGATTTTATTAAAATGTTTTTATGATAATATTTATAATAATATTAACTGGACTAATAATTGAGCCTGCAAGTCAAGTAGTGGATAGATAGGAATGCCTATAGGGTCTAAGTGCTGCAGCCAAAAGTGTCAGATTCCTCTGGAATCATCAATGCGAAATAAATCCACATTGGATTCTCTTATTCGAATATACTTGTAATTATTGATGTTTACTATACCTTAGGGTACTAATGCGAATGTACTGCATCTACGGATACTGATGAGATTACTGTACCTTTGGGTACTGATGTGATACCCGTTATCCGCATCTTTGAGTTGCAGGCATGGCTATAATAATTCTATTTATGAATTAATAATGTGAATCTTATGTTATATACTTATGGATATAAATATGATGTGCATGCGAAGATTATGTGACATGGTGAATTTAGATGTGATTATCCCGAGATGCTATGTTCACTGAATATATGCTTATGTTGAATATGAGGCATAATAGTTAATATGTAACTCTTATTGTCTATAATATGGCATATATATATATATATATATTATTGTATATTGTGTTTGTTTCCCCACTAAGCGTTATCACTTAGCACGGGTTTTCTAATCCGTTTAGGTTCTAAAGCAAAGTGATCAAAAGGATGGTCCAACATTGGCAACGGTTAACACACTAGGATTGCTGATAGTGTAGGTTTTGGTGGTTTTGTGTAATGTAATGTGGGCATGTAAATATTCATTTTGGTAAACATAAAGTATGTAATACCATAATTATCTATGTTTGTAATCTTAAACATAAATGCATATGTAAGTATGTGTGTTCTGGCATGTGGTTAGTATGAGTTATCCACTGTATGTGAATTAATTGTAAGGAAGAAATTTATTTGTACAGGTTTTGCATGTGTATAGACATTGTAAGTGCATGAGACTATTTATGCGGCAACTGTTCTCGACTGCCTTAGCTGAGCTAAACGAGTGGTCAGGAATGGGTGTTACAAGTTGTGGTGTCTGAACCTAAGTTTAGTGGTTTCTAGGAATTGGGTAGATTAGGATGTGTATAATTGTGTTGACCTAATGCGAATGTCCTTGTTTATGTATTAGATCGTTGGATCCTTCTCATAATTCGATAGAAGAGACTACGCAGAGTGTGAATCCCCGAGAATTGGAAGTATTTGAATATGGTCAGTCTATGCCAGCTAGTTTCGGTCATGAAGTTCCAATGGTACCAGTGAAAGCCTTACTCAAAATGTCTCGGGACATGGCGAGGGTGTTAGATCGAATGACAACACAAAAGCCTCCACTAGAATCAATGAGAAAGCCTGGAGCTGAGGAATTTCATGGAACTTGACTTGATGAGTCAGAAAAGGCAGAGTATTGGATTGAGAAGCTTCAGAAGGTGCTTAGGGAGATAAGGTTCCCTACTGACCAGAAAGTGGAATGTGTGGTGTAACGGCTGGTGGGGCACCGACCGAGGGCTATCCCCGGAACATATCCCGTCGGGCCTTCCCTGCGTTTTGCACAATAGCCACCGCGCCGTACTCACAGTCTTTACACTTCCCCTTGTGCATTTTTTCCTTTCGTGGGATTCGAACCAAGGACCTGGGGATAAGTCCTTAATTCATAGAATACCACTACCATTAGGCTAGATAGCCTAATGGTAGTGGTATTCTATGAATTAAGGACTTATCCCCAGGTCCTTGGTTCGAATCCCACGAAAGGAAAAAATGCACAAGGGGAAGTGTAAAGACTGTGAGTACGACATGGTGGCTATTGAGCGACGCGCAGGGAAGGCCCGACGGGATATGTTCCGGGGATAGCCCTCGGTCGGTGCCCCACCAGCCGTTACATGTGGTATCACTACTTCAAGGTGCCGCCTATGATTGGTAGAAGCTGGTCCTAAGGCACCCAATGCTTCTGACCCCAGTTACATGTGAATTATTTGAACAAGAGTTTCGTAACAAGTATGGCACTAAGGCACACCGAGAAGAAAATTGGAAACAGCTCTTGAATTTGAGGCAAAGAGATATGTCAATAGCGGAGTATGAGAAGGAATTTTGTAGGTTGAGTAAGTATGCACCTGTGGGAGTGCTAATAGAAGATTTTAGATGTCAGCAATTTGAGGATGGATTGAATGAGAAAATTAAGGCATTATTGATCTCTATGACTACATCTCAGACTGTGAATTACTACCAGATAGTACAAGCAGCTATGTGATCTTAAAGGTCATTAGAGATTCAGAAAGAGAAAATGCAAAGAAGGAATCCGAATCGAGATGGGTCACATTCAGGTAAAAGATCAAAGGATTCCCACGTGGCTTCCCCAATAGAGTGAGTTAATAGTCCAGCTTCCAGAGGCAGGAAACAAGGGTCATCTTTTGTATCTGGTACTGGTAGGAGTGCAACTGGTAACCAAAGTGAAGTGCTTGAATGTCCACATTGTTGTAAGCGACATAGAGGTGAATGCTGGAAGTCGACTGGTGCTTGTTTCAGATGTGGAAGCACTGAACATTTTCTGGCTTATTGTCCAAAGGCATATGAAGTGGCTGGGAATCAGCAAGAGACTAGTCGAGGTGAGTTTAACTTGCCTCCAGTTAATAGTGGAAGAGGAAGAGGACGTGGCAGAGGTGGCCAGTCCAGAGGTGGAACGATGTCAGAATCAGTGGATAGACCTCCAACAACACCAGCGAGGGCATATGCGATGAAGGCTTAAGAGGAGTAGGATGCGCCAGAGGTCATTACAGGTACATTTCTACTCTTTAATAGAGAAATATTTGCGTTTATTTACCTTGGATCTACGCATTCTTATGTGTGTTCTAAGAAACTATGTGATGAGATGTCTGCTGCTGATTGTTTAAATTATGACGTATGTGTAACTAGCCCATTAGGGAATAGTGTGAATGTGAACAAAGTGCATTGAAATTGCCCGTTAATGGTCCAAGGTCATGTGTTTCTTGTAGATTTAATTGAGTTGCCTTTTGATGCGTTTGATTTAATTCTAGGTGTGGATTGTCTAAGTAAGCATCAAGCTGTAGTTGACTGTAGGAAGAAAATAGTTGTATTTAGTAATGCAAAAGGGTTCGAAGTGACTATGACGGGTGTAAGCTCTAATCCCTTAGTCAACGTGATGTCTGCAATGCAAGCTTATAGTTGTTTGAGGAAAGGATTTGAGGCTTTCTTTGTAATAGCCCCAATATCGGGTTAGTCGTAAATAGTATTTTTCTAGAGTGAATAGTATTTTCGGGGTGAATAGTACTTTCCGGAATTGAAAAATATTTTATTAGACCATTGGATAGAGCTCATCAATACGAGTCCGTAGGCAAAAATTTCATGTCAATCGGAGGTAAAACGAGTCCGGAATGGCCAAAACAGTAAATAAAAGTATTTACTTCGGATGAAAAGTGGGCCCAAGTGGGACCCACTTAAAAGTAAAAGGTGGGCCCAGGAGGGACCCACTGAACAGTAAAAGTTGGCCTAGGTGGGACTCACTAAACAGTAAAAGTGGGCCCAGGTGGGGTCCACTAAATAGTAAATGTGAGACAGCGATGACATCAGCAATGTCATGATGATGAATAGTAATTATTCCCATAAAGTGGAACATCATCATTTGGTTGAAAACATAATCATTTGGTTAGGAACATCATCATTGACTGGGTCCCATTAAATAGTGACAGCATCTTTGACTGGTTTTTGAATAGTAACTGTGGGTCCGTGAATAGTAACTGTGGGGCCCACAAAATAGTAACTCCGGGATGAATAGTACCCGAAAATATTTTTTTCGCCATTAGAAAGAGAATGAAAAATTTAGTTTGATGGTATTATTTTGGTGTAAAAACGAGATCATATAGGCTTCCGAAATTCAGTGTGAAGTTTCTCTGGTTCGGTTCGATTGAACCAAGGTTTTACTGAACTTTGACCGAATTTTTATAAATAGTTAGAGTGGATAAAATGGTCTACTGTAAGAGGATAAAAGTCTTAGAATAATTTTTAGAAATTTTTCACAGTATTAGAATTGTATTATACGGCAGAACCGGATTGAACTGAATTAGACCGGTTTAAGTGAACCGGACCTAAAACGGACTCCGATTGAGCTGAAATTTTTTAGGGAGACTAATTTTAATATTATAAGATTTATGGAAGTGGTTTGGAGTAAAAATGAATTCTAGAACATTAAATTTCATCAAAATAGTGGAAAATGACCCGAAAAGTGAAAATCGAACCAAATCGGCTCAACCACTTTTGTTGTACCTGGTTGGGTCTGATTTGACTCAATTAAATAGACTTAAATTTCTGGAAATCCCTTTGATTCCCTTTTATTTCAGCCTCCCTCTTCTTCCTCTCTTGGCCAAATACACTCTCCTCTCTTTCTCACCATTTTTCTTTCAATTTTTCTTCATCTCACCTCAAGATCAAACCTCTCTAACATAATAAAGCCCCTCTAGAATCCATTGGTGGTCTCAAATTTTCGTTTTGAGGTGTAAATTTGGGTGAAACCGAGACTTGAAGTTTAGGTGTAAAATTGAGGTAAGTGATTTTAATTTGGTTTTAAGGTTCCTAAGGGTACTCTAGGATGTTAATAAGACGTTTATGAAGTTTGATTTTTGAAAGGAACCTTGGATTTGATTAAATCTTAATTTTTGTGTTTGGACATAATTATGTCCAATAGGTGAAGGAACTTCTAAGCAAGCTAAGGGCAAGGAAAAGGTTAATTGAGAAGTATAATACACGGATTTGAGGTTTGTGAATGCAAATTCCATTTAATTCCATGGTAAAAGCATGAATTTAAGTTATATTTATGAAGAAAGTATGTGATTTATAATTATTTAATTAAAATTAACATGATATTCATGCTTAGGGATGTTAAAAATGATGGTATGAGTGATTAAATTGAAGAAATAAATTTTGTGTGAAAAGTTCTTTCTTTGGCCGAATGGTATTCATGTGAATTTTATGTGTTTACATGATGTTTTATGTATAATTATGATGGATCTATGGTATTTGGCATGTGAAATAATGAATGGTATGTGATGTGAAAACATCATATGGTATGTGATGTATGTATGGCCGAATGTATATCATGTGTAAAGTCATGATTTTGATGTGTGTTCATGGTAATTGATGGTATGGTGATGTTATACATCACGAAATTGGCCTAAATAAATGATAAAATTGATAAAAATAATTAATGTGAATAAATTGGTATGTGGGCCATATGCATGTATGCATATATGCATGTGTACCATGATGAAATAATAAGTTTACATGACATGTGATGATGTAATGATGATAATCACATGTGAAATGATGAAATGGTATGAAAAAGAATAATATATTATGATGATATACCATGAAAAGAAAAATAAAAAAAAGAAGTATATTATATTAATAAAGTGAAAAATAAAATAATATTGTCCTGTGTAGTAATCTGGTAGTCAAGTCTAGTTCAGGATATATTGGCATGCCATAGGGACATAAGACCGCGGGTGTGAGCATGGCGACTCAGTTTTTAGTAGGCCAATGATGGTCCTACTTCTGTATCTGAAAATCTAAAAATCTGAATATCTGAATATCTGTATCTGAATATCTGATGTGTACTGTTCTGTATTAAAAGACAGTGGTGGTCCCACAGGACTCCGCTGGTATTTCTGTGTGAACTTATGGAGTTCACGTCTCGTTTATCCTGTATTCAGAGTCTGCAAGTGTGTTACAGGGGCATAATTGTAAAAATAAGATTAAAATGTTTAAAATGTGATTAAAATAATATTTATGTGGAAAAATGGCATAAATATTATTATATAAAAAGTTTGAGGGCAAAATTATAATTTTGTGCATATGTGTGTTAAGAATAATTAATAAGGCTAAAAATATAAATAAATGGTTAATTATGAAAATTGACAACTTTATATGGGTAAAACTGTAATTTGGCATGTAAATTAATGATAAAATTGTAAGGTTAGTAAAATTAATTAAAATAGTGGCATAATTGTAATATTATTTAAATTAGAATGAACTAGTGGCATAATGGTAATATAATGAAGTTAAAATGAACTAATGGCATAAATGTAATTTTGGTGAAGTATAATTGAACTAATGGCACTTTTGTTATTTTGAAAAAGTTTAAGGGTATAAATGAATTATTACCATAAGTTAAGGGTAAAATGGTAATAAGATTATTTATGTGAATTAATTGTGTAATTGCCCAATTACGAAATTGAAAAATAATTACATGTAATATTGCATACCTAGTTGGAAATTAAATTAAAAATGTTTATTCATGAATATTAATTGATATTATTTATGTGAATATTATTATGCATGAAAAATTAAATTAAGTGGAAATTTATGGAATTGCAATCACCACTGGGCATATTTAATGCTCAGCACGTAGTTTTACTTGACTGCGTGTAGGTACTCCGTAGGAGTTTGGGAGCAGAGCATACCTCACACTTGGAAAGTGGTATTGAAGAGTATTATTTGGAATAATTAAGTATGTTAAGATTTTTGGCCTGTATGTGTCTTATAATATTACTACTTTTGGGTTTTGGTCTGTAATAAACTATTAAAACTATCTCTAGTATATTGTGATTGGCATGCTTAATAATTGGTAGAAATTAAGTTAATACCATTGGTAAAATAAAAATATAGATTTTCAAGTTAAAGGAATATTGACTAAATAAATAGTAATTTAGACAGTTTTAGGTCAATCTGCATAATTAATAGTGAATTAAAAATAGTAAATATTAAGTTTGATAATTAATTAATAAGTATTAATAGACTTAAGTAAGTTGAATATTCATATAGTACTATTCATACAGTATTATACATACGGTACTATTCACGTATACGATACTATTCACGTATACGGTACTATTAAAAAAAAAATTACCGGTTTTAATTAATGGTCTATTTAATAACCTGAATAGTTTAATTAGGTTAACCGGATTAAAAAGGAACAGTTATTTAATCAGATAACAAAGTATTAGAGTGTATGTTAGTTCAGTGTTGTAGCATCCGGTATCCGTATCACATACGAGTATAGGGCGCTACATTCTTAGCCCATGTGTTAGATTCGAAAAGAAAGCAAGTGAGAATTTAGGATATACCAGTAGTGAGGGAATGTCCTGATGTGTTCCCAGAAGAGTTGGCTGGTGTACCACCAATAAGGGATGTGGAATTATCTGTTGACATTGTGCCAGGTATAACACCTGTGTCTAAGGCACCCTATCGAATGGTTCCTACTGAGTTGAAAGAATTGAAGACTCAGTTGCAAGAGTTATTGGACAGGGGCTTCATAAGGCCAAGTGTGTCCCTATGGGGAGCACTAGTGATGTTTGTAAAGAAGAAAGATGGGATATTGCGGATGTGCATTGATTATCGGCAGCTGAATAAGGTGACAATGAAGAATCGGTATCCTCTTCAGAGAATTGAGGACTTGTTTGATCAATTGAAGGGGGGCATATGTGTTTTCCAAGATAAATAAGAGGTCTGGTTATTATCACTTGCAAGTGAAGAAGGAGGATATACATAAGACAGCGTTAAGAACTCGTTATGGCCATTATGAATTCTTGGTAATGCCATTTGGGTAGACTAACGCGCCTACAACATTCATGGATCTGTTGAATAGAGTGTTCAGACCGTATTTAGACCAGTTCGTTGTGGTATTCATTGATGATATATTAGTATATTCGAAAAATGAGAAAGAGCAAGAGCAGCATCTGAGAACAGCACTCCAGACTTTGAGGGAGCATTAGTTGCATGCAAAACCAAGTAAATGATAATTCTGGTTCAAGGAAGTGTCTTTTCTAGGGCATGTTGTATCTTTTGAGGGCATTAAGGTGGATCCAGCTAAAATAGAAGCAATTGTGAATTGGAAACCGCCCAAAATTGTGCCTGAGATCCAAAGTTTCTTGGGATTAGCTGGGTACTATAGGTGATTTGTGAAAGGTTTCAGTGATTGCCTCTTCGTTGACTAGATTACTTTGTAAAGGAATTAAGTTAGAATGGTCAGATAAGTTTCAGGCAAGTTTTGAACAATTGAAGAAAATGTTTGTTGAGGCACCAATCTTAACTCAACCTATTTCTGGTAGGGAATATGTGTTGTACAGTGATGCTTCTGGAATTGGATTGGGGTGTGTGTTGATGCAAGATGGAAAAGTAGTGGCATATGCTTCAAGACAATTGAAGCCACATGAATAGAATTACCCGACTTATGATTTGGAGTTGGCTGGAGTGGTGTTTGCATTAAAGATTTGGCGACACTACTTGTACGGTGAGAAGTGTAAGATTTTTACTGATCACGAGAGTCTCAAATATTTGCTCACTCAGAAAGAGTTGAACTTGAGACAAAGAAGATGGCTAGAATTGTTCAAAGATTATGACTGTATTGTGGATTACCATCTGGGTAAGGCAAATGTAGTGGCTGATGCTTTGAGCTGGAAGTCAGTTTCAGCTTTGTTGTTAAGACAAGTTAAGTGGAGGTTTGCTTCAGACGGAGCTTTGTTAGCTCAGTTAAAAGCAAGGTCTGTTTTAAGAGATGAGTTAGTAAATGCGAAGAAAAGCGATCTTAAATTGCTGCAAATTCTGCAGTCAGTCAGAAATAGTGAGAAGACTGACTATTCAGTGAATGAAGAAGATGTTATGTTTTATAAGAATCGGTTGTGTGTGGCTAATGACAAGGAATTGAGAAAAAGGCTTCTGCATGAAGCGCATAATACAGTTTTTACTATGCATCCTGGTGGGAATAAGATGTATCAGGACCTAAAGCAGTTCTACTGGTGGCCTGGTAGGAAAAGAGATGTTGTGGAGTATGTTTCAAAGTGTTTGACTTCTCAGCAAGTGAAGGCGGAACATCAAGTTCCACATGGGTTGTTGAATCCTCTTTCCATTCCTCAATGGAAATGGGACAACATTACCATGGACTTTGTTTCTGGATTGCCTTTGACATAGAAGCAACATGATTCTGTGTGGTTAATTGTGGATCGGTTTTCTAAGTCATCTCACTTTATACCTATTCGACTGGACTATTCCATGGATCGGTTGGCTGAGTTGTATGTGAAAGAGATTGTCAGACTGCATGGTATTCCTTTGTCTATTGTGTCTGATAGAGACCCGAGATTTACTTCTAAGTTTTAGAATGGTTTACAAGCTGCATTGGGTACAAGATTAAATTTCAGTACAGCCTTCCACCCTCAGACTGATGTATAGTCAGAAAGAGTTATTCTGGTGTTGGAGGATTTGCTTCGAGGTTGTGTTTTCGAATCCTCTAAGAGTTGGGATAAGTACATTCCATTAATGGAATTTGTTATAACAACAGTTATCAAGTGAGTGTTGGAATGGCGCCGTATGAATTGCTATATGGTAGGAAGTGTCGTACACCGGTTTGTTAGATAGAGTTGGGGGAGTGTAGACACTGGGTCCTGAGGCAGCCCAAACCAAAGTTACCCATAGATGAAAATGATGCTTGCTCTTAGGCAAAAAGTTAGAAATGATGATTTTCTTCCCGAAATTTTCTTTTTAAATAAAAAATTATTTTTTATTTTTGTCTTCGGATGTTTTTTGGTGGCTTGCCAATGCGCGGCCCGTGAAGCGCAGCACCACCCGGCGGCATGCGCAAGGCCGTACCTCGCATTTCCTTCCTCACTCAGACTCCATTTTTTTCGGTGTTTTCTCTTGAGATTGCCCTTTTGCTTTTTTAAGTGCACACAAGATACGGATGCCCAGTCCAACGGTTGATAATAGGACCCATCGACTTAGGTATCTGGTCAGCGAGAGCATTAATAAAGCATAGTTATTTAGGTTAAATGCATCCAATAATGGACGATATTTCTTTTTATAGAGGAACTAAAAGATAATGAGCACATGAGTTAAAATTGCCTTTGTCTCATATAATTCTGCAAAATTGTGTACATTTAAGCATGATATCTCCATACATGATCATCATTTAACACAGATTCAAAATGCAAAACTACATCTAATCTCAAAGTAGATCTTGTAGGCATCAAATTTCTGTTTCTAATCAGCCCTCTCGGGTTTTCTTGATTGGATATTTTCTCTCAATCTTCTAATTTTTTGCTCAGGTTTTTTTTTTTAAGTAAATTCTAGATGCAACATTTGTAGCACCCCAATACTCCTTGGGAGGATATTAGGTTGCCACACATGCATAAACATACAAACAGACATGCGCAAGCGGAAATAGTAAACATCCATAATACACACGAAGCGGAATATCCTTTAAACACAAGCTATAGAACATGCCTTAAACAAAACCTTAAAGTCATTTGGATTACATAATAAAACTGTTCTTTATACATTACAAAACATTCTCTTAACATAAGCCTTTACGTATCAATTACAAAAGCAAACTTTCACTTTACCATTTACATATCATATACAAAATTGCTTTACATTTACATATGCTAAGCTATACAAAACTTCTATATCATGTATACAAAAAAGCTATGCCATATACAAACCAACTTTAACTTATAATCCTAGTGGACATGACCTACAGATGGCCAACCCGACTGAACCTGTAAACCTACATGGGAAAACACCCGTGCTAAGCGATAACGCTTAGTGGGGATATCACAAGTAATGGACTTCTAACGAAGTCACAAGCATCAATCATCAAACATATCAATAGTTGATTTGCTAATTAATTAAGAGCAAATAAAAGTAATAAGCATTTATCATATTTGTAACATACCAAACATTTTGTCAACATGCTCTATAACTTTTCTACTAATCTCATGTAACCTATATCATGTTCATATTCTTCTAGCTCTAGCTATCGGCCCATATAACATGTATTTCGTATCATAGCATCTCATGGACATTTATATACATTTAAGCTTAGCAGCATACTTCTAGCCTATTCATGTACAATTATAACTTTACATATGCACTTATAAGCTTATATGAACATATCTAATGCAACAGACATGTACCTCTATTAGCATTCTCTATAGCTCTTTAACATATATTAACATCTCATATACATTTAGCAAGTAATTAATAGGCTTACTTCATACCATAAGTGGATACGGGTATATATAGATACTGTTAAATAGTACTAAACATATAAAGACCGGAGTATCGAATCATCTAGATACCAAATGGCACCAAACATATAGACATCTGTCGATGCCAAACATATAGACACCCGTCTGTGCCAAACATATAGCAGCTGCAAATCATCTAACCCTTTATAGGCATGCCCATCTATCCACTTCTATGAACAACTCAGGCTTTGAATAAATACTCTATATATTTGTTCATATACTTTACTTGTATTTAACTATCATGTTATACTATTGCTTATACAACTCAATAAATACATATACTAACTTTACATAACTATAAACATATTCATATAGTTCAACATACAAATACACAATCCATTATTCATTTCCCCATAATTTATATATTCATAGGTTTCTTGCACATAAACATGGTTATTCACAAGCCTACATTCATTAGCTTGCTATTAATCTTAATCCTATTCATGATTATTTTCCACATGATAACTACTCTTATTATTATTTAATAACCCTAAACATGCATTAGATATATCACGGAAAGTTTTGGTGCAATACGGGTTCAATTCGGGAAGGAAAAAGTACCATTTAGGCCGAAAGTTATGGTCACACGGTGGTAATACATTCATTACTACCATGTGGGACACTAAAAATGGGTCTAAAAGGGGCAAAATGCTTTTACACGGCGGAGAGAAATTCCTTACCGCCGTGTAAACCTATTCTGCCTCAAAGCACATGATAGAATCTAGACAAACCTCAGGTCCAAACTTGTACTGACTTGTCAACATAGTTACAGACATTTTTAGGCAAAACTTCCTTCTTAACATGTGTTACCTAGGTCTTAAAATGTTAGATATGACCTAAGCAAGCTATACTGTTCCATGAACCCGCCAGAATAGAGATACTTAAGGTTTGGCCATTTTAAAGGGGTCATAGATTCAGAATTCGATCATAGTCATTTCTGTCTCTTTTATAGGTATGGAAGTTCTGGTTCCAATGGAGCAACAATCACTCAATTTGGAGTTCTCAAACTCTAGTTATGACCAAAACATTACACGGAGGTCTGGTGAGCTATAAGCAGAATTTTCCCTAACACTAGGCTTCATACTTTGGTTGACCTCATAACAATTCAATCAACAATTTCAACACATATCAATTTCATATTTCAACTATACCATCTATCAACTAACACATAAACATACTCAATTTCTCTAACCATAGATTCACACATCAATTATACCTTTAATCTCAAACAAATAAACATATACACATCACTTAAGCAAGGTTACACATAACACACACACACACACACACACACACACACATATATATATATATCCCAAACCTCAAAAAGCAGGTTGAAAAACACTCTATCACTATCGAGACCTTCTCCTTGCCTTTAGCTCTTCTCTTGTCCAATAATTCTTGCATAATCAATCAAAACACCCTCTTCGTCAATTACTCAAATCACTCAAGATCCAAATCCAAAACAGAAAAGAGAAGAAGGAGAAATACACAACTATAACCACACTTATCTTCTTGGTTCACTTCTACTAACCATTTAAATTCAAGATTTTCGAATTCAATTGAAGAAAATGAAGCTCAATATCATGAAATGAAGAAGAAAGGAATTCAGAATTAGGAAAGAGATAGCCGAACTCAAATGGATCCCCATCCACTTTTTGCCTCTAACCTCACTATAAATTGCATGGGGAAAAAGTGTTGGCAAGGGGTGCATTCCACATGTGGATTGCACTCAATTCCCCACCAATATCCACTTAAGTCCCTTACCAAAACTCCATTCAGTCTCTCTTTTAAATTCAGCCTTTTTAATTGCTAACTCCTATTTTCAATTACATCCCTACATGCACATGCTCACTTACTTGTCCAATCACACTTGTACCCTAATATGCAATTGACACTACTAATCCTTTTAGGGTACACTTTGGGGTATTGCAATTCTCCCCTCCTTAAGAAATTTCGTCGTTGAAATTTCCACGATAACAAATAGAAAATCATGCCAGTCAACACACAAATGTAAAACTTACCAGATAGATCGGCAGGATCATCGACCTCTTCTCCGATCATGGCAAAGACTTGACCCGGACCACTTGGTGCAACAAGCTTGTCCACTCTCTACGAAAATACTTGTACTACTCTTCCTCTTTCACTGCCACTTCTGGCTGACCCAGACACATTCACATTCCTTTTACTC
Source organism: Excoecaria cochinchinensis (assembly GCA_947683425.1). Taxonomy (NCBI): domain Eukaryota; kingdom Viridiplantae; phylum Streptophyta; class Magnoliopsida; order Malpighiales; family Euphorbiaceae; genus Excoecaria; species Excoecaria cochinchinensis. The sequence continues at coordinate 9,140,790 of CANTUQ010000005.1, forward strand.
ACTTGTGAACTCATATTCTCTTTAATCTCCGGACAGTTAGCAAACATATGATCCATACCGCCGCATTTGAAACATGCTCCTGTAAGCTTCCTACATGTGCCCCAATGGTTCCTCTGACAATTCTCACACATAGGTATTGTACTACCTCTACTAGAAGGTGGCACAACACTACCCATCGATGTCAACTCTCGAATCAAACCTCTAGTAACCTGTCCACTTGCAGCTTCTCGAGCCTTATTACTACTAGCACTATCATTTCCTGATACTTTCCTCTTCTGCTCTTTCCTTTGCTTTACCAATTTTGCTTCTTCCAATTTCATCGCAGCCAAAACTAACGGATAATAGTTCGCAGATTGCATAACAGTTATCGCTGATAGGGGTCCTTTAATAAACTCTCTCAATCCGTCCTCAAACTATCGATATCTAAAGTCTTCTGTTAGCAATTCATTTGGCACATACTTACTTAGTCGACCAAATTTCTTCTTACACTCTCCTATCGTCATACTCCTTTGTTTCAGACTTACAAACTCCCTCCATTTCGCTTCTCTATAGGCTTTATTCATATATTTCTTCTCAAATTCTTGGGCAAAGAAGTTCCAAGTCAACTCATCCGGTCGCTGGGGATTCCAAAGCACCAGTTTCCATAAGTCATAGGCTGGACCTTGCAGTAATGACACTGCACAAGTCACTCGCTGATTCTGAGGACAATTGATTTCTTGTAATATCCTTTCCGTCCTTTCCAACCAAAACTTATCCACATTCGACTGATCCAAGGTAGTCCAACTAAACTCCTCTGCTCCGCTCTTTCTAACAAGGTCTGAAGGAGCCTTAGGAGTAGTCAATCTGTTTATACACTACATCAACCCTTGCACTAACATCAGATTATCTGGAGCTAGTCCCGAACCATCAGCTGGAGGTTGCTCAAGTGTAGGCTGATCAGCTCTCACTGGATTTACACTTCCCGTCGTCTCTCCTACATTCTCACTCGGATCCGACTCCATCAATACCCTACACAAGACAACATTTGCATTAGGCCATGACTCTAGACAGACTCATATATATCTAATCAATACTCTAACAGCTTATCATTCTGAACCATCTACCTATGCTCTGATACCACAACTTGTAGTGCCCCAATACCCCTTGGGAGGACATTAGGTCGCCACACACGCATACACATACAAACAGACATGCAAAAGTAAAAATAGTAAACATCCATGATACACACGCAGCGGAATATCCTTTAAACACAAGCTATAGAACATGCCTTAAACAAAACCTTAAAGTCATTTGGATTACATAATAAAACTGTTCTTTATACATTACAAAACATTCTCTTAACATAAGCCTTTACATATCAATTACAAAAGCAAACTTTCACTTTAACATTTACATATCATATACAAAATTGCTTTACATTTACATATGCTAAGCTATACAAAACTTTTATATCATGTATAAAAAAAAGCTATGCTATATACAAAACAACTTCAACTTATACTCCTAGTGGCCATGACCTGTAGATGTTCAACCCAACTTAACATGTAAACCTATACGGGAAAACACCTATGCTAAACGATAACTGTAACACCCCCAACTCCCACACGTAGCATATCAAAGGATGAAGAGCTACTGTGAGCGAAGGGTGCTACCAGACAAAGACATACATGGCAATAAAGAAATCAGAGTAATAAAATTTCTAACATCTAGAACCTCAATCACAAACACATTCTGAACTTATCTCACACACACCATCATTCGCTCTAAAGATTATTATATCTCATAACAAATGCTAAATCAATAAACTTAATTACAAATCGACAATCAATAAAAACATTCTATAACCTCTACCTACTCGTTGGCCAAAGTCACTGAGAACTGCTGCGCTACTCTGATCTCCTAACCTGCACGAACAAACAACCGTGCTGAGCGATAACGCTTAGAAGGCTAAACAAATAATGGGCAACCACTCACAATGGTTGCCGAGGCAAACACAAGTAAATCAAATTATATGTATATACATAAACATAAAGTACCCCAGTTAAGGCTATTGTCAATTCATATTCTTATTTTTTTTTTCATACGAAACTTAAACAATTTCCTATATACATTTGTTTACCTACCATAGCTGGAATTTACATTATTACCTTAATAATTTACAATGACTTTAAGCATACTTAGTTTGCTTAATTCATTTAATTAACTATGTGAATAGTTATACCTTATAGGTTACCAAAGATATAATTGCTAGCGGGAAATTAAGTCATATTGATTCCCTTTATTACTAACATTTCCAAAATCATGCAGACTACAGTATTAGTACTTACGTAAGAACATTTCATGTGTTCAAACCATTTATTGTTCAAAGCTAAACAAAACATTTAGATTTTCAGATTTGGTTCGGGCTTGGAATGTCATTCCAAGCTTCCTAAGTATCCCTATGGTTGGGAATCAGAACCACGTAGTTCTACAGGAACTTATGCATACATATTCCTAATTTAATCTTAACTCATTTCATAAATTCAATTATCTATATCATGCTTAATATATTATTATCCCTTACTTACCAATCAATACATATATAACTTTTCTTATTTATTAAAATCAACAGCAAGGCACATGAATTCCTTACCAAAATACTTACAATAATTATCCAGGCTAGGATCCTGAAGATAGATAACACAATACATACATGTATTCTAAATTTAAACATATAAACGGATATATATTCATCGAGTTTATTTACTGAGTACTTAACTATAGCAAATATGCATATCAATCATTTCAAAATTCTTACACAGACTTGACATAGACAATCATACTCATAACTTATGAACAGATTAATAATAGGCATTTCTCACATATGAATTCTTATGCAAATAGTATTCATTCATACACACGTATTAGGACAACATCATTTGTTATATCTCTTTTCGATTAACTGACATTAATTTCAGATACAAAACCATTTAGGTATCCAAAGATACCACACAATTTCACATTAGAGTTTATAAAGGCTCTAGCACAGAGAAGCACATAAAGCACCAGTCAAATGGCATTTATCACAATCAGATCAAATGTTATTGACATAAACATTTTGCAAATCATCACCAAATTTATCACTTTAATTCACATTAATTTTACTCTTTTAATTGCCTGCTAAGTTATAGGTGTGGATAAGCGAGTGAACACACGGCGATACCTTACAGGTACGAATCGAATGCATGGCGGTGCCTTACGGGTATGAATCGAAAAGCAACATCGCATTTTCTCATTCAAAAACATTTTTACAGAGCGGATCTTAAACAAGATCCATACACATTGAGGTTCGCAAGGAACCAAACGGGGACCTGATCAGGGTCCAAACAGAACAGAGGGATGCAGGTAACAAAACTCTATAGGCATGCCTATCTATCCACGACTCGACTAACGCAGGCTAGATTTTCCATATTATTATTATAGGATTCATCTCATTTCCACATACATACACATTCCACCAATACACATAACGTTCTTTTATTTTTATTCGGGACATGCATTCATTTACGTATAAATACCTCATATGAACATATTAAACACATTTATGTTATTAGATATCATGTCCACATTTAGTCTCAATAATTAATTTACAGTTATCATATTCAAAAACTAATCATGTATTATTTCATGGATAACATATTCGTATAAACATATTGCACATAACCATATTACTGGGTATCATGCATCATTTAGACTTAACAATTAAATTGCTTTATATTACACACATACAATCTTTAAATAATAATGCTAGACAAAGATCTCATAATTCAATTATATTCAACATGCAACATGCGATACAATTTACCATAAATATCATTTGGATAAATTGAAATGCTAATTAATATCATTTACTAATTAATAATACACAAATAAAGATTAAGAACCAAAATTAAAAGAAAAAGGATCGAAAAGGACACAAGTGAACACTTTACAAAAATTGGAGGCAGAAGCATTTTACACGGCGGTATGGTTTATGTCACACCCCAAAATAGCCCTAGTCGGATTGTGCATGCTAATTCGGGATCGGAAGGGTATTTCGGTAATTTGTGTTTGAGAAATTTGGAGTGTTAAGGACCTAATTGAAAAGATAATTAAGTTTGTAAGGAAAGAAATGTGTATGTGAGTGAAGTGCTATTTGTTTAAGGACTTAAGAGTATTTTTGGTTTGGAAAAGTTGAGTGGATTGTGTGGTCCTATTAGGATCTGCCATGTGGATTGTTAGGTGGGCATTGAATGAAGAATAGAAGAAGAAGTAAGAGAGTGAGAGAGGAAAACACAGATTGTAACCCGATCTCCCCTCTCACGCCTGCCCTTCTTCTTCTCTTCTCCTTTCTCTGCTTTTCCTTTCTTTCACGTTTGGCTTGGAGTTGAGTTGGCTTGGTTTGTTCTTTGTTTGAAGAGGTGAGTTGGTTTAAGATTTGTTACGTGCTGTGTTTCTTCTTCCTGGTTTTACTTCGGTTAGGGTTTGAACTAAGGATTTGTGGGTTTCTTGTTTGTGCAAGTTTTGGATTGTAAGAAGAAGCAAAGCAAAGGCAAGGAAAGGATTGAGGACTGATCTTGAAGCTTAAAGTGTGATTTTGGATCGTCATTTCCAGGTTTGGGAGCTCTATTTACTGCATTTGAAGTTTTTAGTGTTTTTGCCCTACTTCTCACTTAGGATGTATATGTGTTTGCATTTCTGGAATTTGGTATGTTTAGCATGTGTTTATGCATGAACTATGTGATTAGATGTGTTAATAAGGCAGGCGTAAGATTGAATTAAAAGTGCTGAGTTTAACTTGCTGTGATTTTAGGGTTTCTGTTCTTGAAAGAATTTGGAGTGTGATTATGCTTGATTTTGATTGTTTTGATTAATTTCTGGAATGTTGAGTTAAAATTGATCTTGAGTATGTTGTGTTATGTATTTGTGTGATAAAGAATGAGTTTATGCATGATTGAATGAATTCCGAAGGGTTTTAGAATGGATTTTTGGAAAACGATGGAGAATGTGCAGATTTACGATGTCGGGGAAGAAGAAGAGGGCAAGAGAAGTAGCTCACGTGACGTGAGCTAGGCTCACGTTACGTGAGCAGATTGCTCACGACGTGAGCAATGCTCACGCGACGTGAGCAATGCTCACGTTACGTGAGCAATGCTCACGACGTGAGCAACCCTCACGTGACGTGAGGTCTCCCAGATCTTCTGTTTTGCTTCTGTTTTTCTTTCCCAAGCGTCCAGTTTTTATAAAATGATTTCCAAACGCTTTTTATGGTATTTTCCTTACTGTGTGCTATGTTATCTTGCTGATATGACTGATTATTCCAATTTAATTGGTATTAATAATATGTTATCTATGACAAGTTATATGTGGTATTTTGGAATAAGTTTTGGATTACAATGATCCTGTTAAATGACTGTGGGATTTTAACAGTATGGTTTGGACTGTAATATGTTTATTATTGTGATATGTATTGCATGTCATATTTTGAATGCGAAGGATTTATGAAGGTTAACTTTCTGACTGTTTAGTTCTCAACATGTTCTGTCTTAATGTGAATTATGTTATGCATATCTTTAGTCTGTTTCTTCTTTAAGAATAATTTGCCATGCTTAAGATTATGTAGTAACTTTCCCCGATTTAGATGATGCGTCTTTGGTCATTAGCATAATATGATTCCACATGTGTTCCTGAGATGCTTTAGTAAATTAAGTAGTGATAAAATGCGATTGATTGACCTATTGCATGCTTCAGAATATAACTTGAATGAGGTATGATTGATATTATGCTATGCTACATTTAATGGAATAATATGGTTAATGTCTGAATGCATGACCTGCGAGAGTCAGTCTAGTGGATAGTTAGGCATGCCTAATAGAGTCTTCAGTAGCTGCAGCGCCCTTTGGATGTTTGGACCCTGATCAGGTCCCCCGTTTGGTTCCTCGCGAACCCCCATCAGTACGGATCTTCGTGATCCTTTTTAATGAATTTGGATCGGGTTAAGATCCCCCATCAGTAAAATGCTTTGTGACAAAATAAATGGTTTTTCGATTCGTACCCGTAAGGTACCGCCATGCGTCGATTCGTACCCGTAAGGTACCGCCATGAGTACACTCGTTATCCACTACCCAGAGTCAGCATGTGTTCTTTGAATGTTTATTGAACTGCTCTGATCTGATCTGGCTATATATCGGATTATTTCTGAATGGATATTATTATGAAATACTGATTTGATGGCTTTATTACAAGAGCATGTTTATATGGATTATGTTTTAGCCTTTGCATATTGTACTTGTTATTTTGGAATAGTTATCAGAATGTGATATCCGATTGATTATGATAAGGATTTTAGGAATCAGTTTATATGTATATGAATGTGACTATGGGCTTAAGAATGTATGTCTGTATTAAATAAGCATGACTTTTTATTTAATATGATTATCCGTACTCGTCATGTGATTTGTTATATGTTTCTGAATGCTTTGATTATGATGCGACTAGAGTATTTATGTATGTGACTTAAACATGTTTTGTTATTTATAAGCATGTGAACCGGAGCAGTTGTGATGGTAAGTATGTGATGTTTAACTATACCTTCTGCATGATGATGATATGAATGTAATACTAAGGGGTTATGCCTTCAGTCTCCGCTATCTGAGTGTTTTTGCATGATGCTTATTATATATTTAGAGTTGCGCAGCGGTATTGTGATGCTCTAAATGTTATCCTTTGGATATTTGACTAGTGTATGTGTTTGGCATGTCTAAGTATGTTAAATAGCTAGCACTCTCAACATGATGATTGGGTTGACAGTTCCTGCATAGGTACTTAGTTATGTCAATTGCATGTGCAAAGCTCTTGTGACTCCGCACGGTAAGATGTTATTATTGGATACCCTTGTAGGTTTATGCATGTGTTTTAGTATGTAGTTCAGCATGATGATGCTTGTAATGTGTATTATATTATGTCTGTTTTGGTCTATCCTGGACATGAGTTTATGGTTTGATTGTGAGTTATCAATTGAATGCCTTTATTATGCAGCCTGATTATTGATATGCTATGAATATCCGCATTTGCCATTTGAATGTGTTATGCTTTGGCGACCATTGTGAATGGCCGTCCATACTCTTGTGTGTTCTCCCCACTAAGCGTTTATCGCTTAGCACGGATTTCCTTTCCGTGCAGGTGGCAGGTTTGGTTATGTACGAGTCGCGCTTCTGCAAGGTCGGCCACGTAGGAGTTAGAAGTTCTGTATTTTGTTCAGCTTCTGTATTTCAGCTTTTGTAATTCTGTAGTATTGTATATGTAATTAATTATGTTTTGATCTTGAGTTTTCTTTTGGAGATGTAATAGTTAGTATGTCTTCATGTTTAGTTATTCCTTTGTTTTATTATTTTGATTATACTTCCGTTGAATGGTTATATGCATGCTTCTGTGTATGCTTTTGCTTAGTGTATGCATGTGTGTGAGCTATTGCATGTTCAGTCTGTACCGCAAGGTAAGTCAAGGTAAGTTTTTAATTAATCCGTATTTCTGTATGCCTGTTATGTATGAAAGTATGCTTTCGCATTGTGCATGTGTATATCTGTATGTACGAGTGTCGTGTAGTGCGTCCATCGGCGTCCTTCCAACGGGGACGGCGATGGGGGTTTTACAGTTTACCCATACTGCCTCGTGTCGGCATGAGGGACACGACTCGTGTTGCTTCCCAAATTGTCTGTTGCAAGTCGTGTTCCAATGCATGACTTGCGACAGAGCTCCTCCCAGCCAGCACGTGTCGTGCTGCACACGTACGAGTCGTGCTGCGCTCCACTACTCGCCCACTCATCGCTGAACTGCACGATTCGTGCACGCCAAAGGCAGCATGAGTCGGACGAGCAGCCCATCTTCAGAAAGACACGAATAAAAAACTTGAATCCAGCATGCAATCACACTGGGGTATGCCCAATCATACAGCCGTGTGGAACGCACCAAACCCAGAAATTTCCCAAAAAAATCACCCAACTCAAATATAAACTTAAAACCAAGAAATCAAACATTCAAATCATTAAAATCAACTTAAAAACTCACCTTTTTTAAGTTCATAACCCAAGGAAATCATTCCATGAACATAATTAAATCATCGTCTCTGTAACACCCCGCCATCCCCGTTGGAAGGATACCGGAGTGCCACGCAGGCAAACACATATAATCATATACATTTACACATCTATAAATAAATAAAAGAAAACCAAATGAGATTTAAAGAAACTTTTAATCATTTAATCAGAAAATTCCTGTAACATATATATATCAAGTCCTTATACATATATCATATTTATATCGTTTTTACAAAAAGGGCTCGTAAGCAAATACATATACAAAAATATATACTTGTTTCTTTACAAAAGATTCATTTTGCTATACACAAGCCATGTACAAAAATAATTACAGCGGAAGACTTCAAAAATAAAACAACTTCATCCAAAAAGAATCCTAGTGGCCGACCTGCAGATATCCGACTCTGAACTGCACTCGCCACCTGCACGGGAAAAGAGCCCGTGCTAAGCGATAACGCTTAGTGGGGAGGAACAAAACAAAATAACAATATACATATAACATATATGCAACAATACTGTAGTCAATATACAAGGTACATATCACCAAGTTATACAAGAATTCATGTGCAACATATTCATTTCATCTTGTTAAAAACATCTCAACATATACAATACATGTACACATATAGCCTGATTAGTCGGAATAAATTCATTAGAAGTGGATACGGTCTAATGGATACTGATAGAACACAATATCCCAAGCATATAGAGACATGAGTCTCAAACATGTAATTTTCATATAGAGACCGAGGTCCCGCTTTATTTCCATATAGATCCTAACAGGATCGAAACAAGGATCCAAACGGACCCGCATATAACATTTTTATCATATAGCAGCTGGACACACACACTGACCTAAGTAAGCGCTTACTTATCCACTACTATGACTTATACAGGCTTCTATGACACAACTCAATAATTCATATATCAAATCATGAGAATTTCCTATTATATTAGCTTATAATTCATGTATACTTATATACTGATCACATTCAGAATATTTAAACATATAAATATCAATACTGAAGGTAATAAGGACATATAGCTCACATTGAATTAATCCATGTCAAATAAATTATAAAAAGTGTAAATCATGAATATTAATTATTAATCATGTATACAACTCAATAATAAGCAATTATTAAACTACAAATTAGATTTTAAAACTAATTATTCATCAAACAATGTAAAAACCCTAAAAATCAGAAGTTAAATCTTTGTTTTAGGAAGACAGGACAGCAGGCAGAGGCCGGTCACGTCGTGACCTTCAGTCACGTCTCGTGACGCCGGCTTCACGCGAGCCAGGCAAAAGAGCAAGGCAAGAAAGCAAGGCAAGAGCAGGCGGTCACGGCGTGACCATCAGTCACGTCTCGTGACGCCTGCGAGGAGAGGGGAAGACACGCAGGGAGACAGGCAAGATCGCGAGGCGTGATGCTCCATCACGTCACGACTTCCCCAAGGGAGGGAGGTCACGGCGTGATGCCTCATCACGTCACGTGATCTTCCTCTCTGCTTCTTCCTTCATCACAAAGACTTCCCAGAGAAGGGGATCACGGCGTGATGCCCCATCACGTCTCGTGACTTCCCCAAAGGAGGGAGGTCACGGCGTGATGCTCCATCACGTCGCGTGATCTTCTTCTCAAACTCCTTCTTCTTCAAAATTACTCTTCAGAATTTCCAGAAAACTCAGAAAACGTCCAAAACAGAGTGCAATCAAATCTCCAAAACCCAATTTGTCTAAATTCATTTTTCATGCAAAAATCATACTAACACATACCTTATAGTCTTCTGAGCACATTTACAGCACTTATACTCAACTCAATCACATTCTTACACAGTCAATCAGTAAAAACAGAGAGAGTCACTAACCCAGTATTTTGCATTCAAATTCAAGCACATTCATCTCATTGCATATTCGTATCATTCTTTTTCTACTGTAAATATGTCTACAATAACACATAACTTTAACATTTCATATACACACACATAAATGCATTCATATCACAGCAAACAGGATCCAAACATGAGAAAATGGAAACACTCCCAAACCTGTTGAAGTCCAAAACAACGTCCACTGCTCTTTCAATCCACAACTTTGCCCTTTCCCTTCTCTTTTCTTTTATCCTCAGGAGCTTGCAAACAAGTAAACCATAATCAACCCAAGAACAGAATCTCTATAATAAAACCCAAAGGAGAAGAAAAACCACATGAAAACCAAAAGCCACTTACCTCTGGAACTTCTTTCCCAATCTCAAACCCTAGTTCCACAATAACAGAGCTAACATGCAAATGAGAAAAGGGCGGCAAGTGGAGAGGAAGAGATGGCTAACGTGAGGGAGAGCAAAAGAGAGAAAATTTCATGTGTCTAGTTTTCCAGGAACCAAAACATTCAAAACTCTCTTTTCCCTCACCCACGTGCCCATCCTCCTTCCACATGGCACACATGCACAAGAAACACAGACCCACTTAATCCACTTTTACTATTAATCCTTACTAATTACACTTTAACTCCCCAAACTGAAAATCTTTAATTTACATCTTTTATTTCTTTGCAATTTAATCCTTAATCATTTGTAAATTACACAATTGTCCTTAAATGTCCAATTAGAAATTTCCAATTTCCAAATAAGCCACTTGTGGGGTGTGACAACTCTCTCCCCCTTAAGAAAATTTCGTCCTCGAAATTTCCTCGCTTAACAAACACATCTCAAATACCAAAATCGAAACAAAACAAAACTTAACATGTAAACACTTACCCGAAGGACCCGCTGCACCCGTCGCATCTCTAGCAATCATAGCATAACCTCTATACTGATTATGATCCTCAGTAGCACCAGGTCGCTGCACTGTTTCTGATGGTACTCTCGGAGCTCGAGTTGCATCCCGGTTACTTTGGACGACATTGGATCTCTTACTCTCTTGGTGATTCTGGTCCACTTGTCGATCAGGGCAAAATGCAAACCGATGTTCCATGCTTCCGCACTTGAAACAAGCGCCGGTAATCTTGCGACACGTACCCCAATGGTACCTATGACAATGCTCGCATTCTGGTGCTCGATTTCCTTTATTTCCTTGTGGGGCTACACCCTCTACCTGTGAAGGCACTTGAACATTCCCTTTAGATCCTTGCTCAACTGGAGTACCCTTTGCTTTCTTAGCACTCACATTTCCCCCTTCTGGTGCTCTTCTCTTCTGTGCCATTCTCTGCTTGATCTCCTCAGATTCCTCTAACCTCATTGCTGCAGCCACAATCTGATAATACCCAACTGGCTGCAAGACAATCATCGCAGACAAGGGGCCTCTGAATACCTCACGCAATCCCTCTAAAAAGTGCCTACATCTGAACTCATCTGTCAACAACTGCTCAGGCACATACTTACTTAACCGGTTGAACTCCTTATCATACTCACTGACAGTCATGCCCCGCTGCTTCAAACTAATGAACTCTCTCCATTTCGCTTCTTGGTATGCCTTTGTTATATACTTTTGCTCAAACTCTTTCTTGAAATAATCCCATGTCAGCTCAGCTGGTCGCTGAGGATTCCTCATCACAAGTTCCCACCAATCATAGGCTGGTCCCTGAAGCAACGATATAGCACATGAAGCTCTCTGATCTGCGGGACATCTAATCTCTTGCAAAATTCTGTCCACTCTCTTCAGCCAAAACTCAGCCACATCGGATTCATCTAAGGCAGTCCCATGAAAATCCTCTGCTCCTCTCTTTCTTAACAACTCAGTTGGAGCCTTAGGTGCAGTCAACCTATCAACCACTTGTAATAACCCCTAAACTAATGCTGGATCAAAAGCAATACCTCTATTTGCACCCTCAGCTGGTGCAGGTTCCCGCTCATGTCTATCCTGTCTAACTGGATCATCTCTTCTAACTGGATTCTCTCTAGGACCCACATTATAACTGCTCATAGTGTCGCCCATATACTCACTTGGATCCGACTCCATATAAACACTACAAAACACAAGACATCTGCATTAGGCCACTAAACAAAACTGACTCTCATGCATAGACTCGACTCTTTACTCAAACAATCACAACATAACCCAGAACCACCAAACCTGGGCTCTGATACCAAGCTGTAACACCCCGCCATCCCCGTTGGAAGGATACCGGAGTGCCACGCAGGCAAACACATATAATCATATACATTTACACATGTATAAATAAATAAAAGAAAACCAAATGAGATTTAAAGAAACTTTTAATCATTTAATCAGAAAATTCCTGTAACATATATATATCAAGTCCTTATACATATATCATATTTATATCGTTTTTACAAAAAGGGCTCGTAAGCAAATACATATACAAAAATATATACTTGTTTCTTTACAAAAGATTCATTTTGCTATACACAAGCCATGTACAAAAATAATTACAGCGGAAGACTTCAAAAATAAAACAACTTCATCCAAAAAGACTCCTAGTGGCCGACCTGCAGATATCCGACTCTGAACTGCACTCGCCACCTGCACGGGAAAAGAGCCCGTGCTAAGCGATAACGCTTAGTGGGGAGGAACAAAACAAAATAACAATATACATATAACATATATGCAACAATACTGTAGTCAATATACAAGGTACATATCACCAAGTTATACAAGAATTCATGTGCAACATATTCATTTCATCTTGTTAAAAACATCTCAACATATACAATACATGTACACATATAGCCTGATTAGTCGGAATAAATTCATTAGAAGTGGATACGGTCTAATGGATACTGATAGAACACAATATCCCAAGCATATAGAGACATGAGTCTCAAACATGTAATTTTCATATAGAGACCGAGGTCCCGCTTTATTTCCATATAGATCCTAACAGGATCGAAACAAGGATCCAAACGGACCCGCATATAACATTTTTTTCATATAGCAGCTGCACACACACACTGACCTAAGTAAGCGCTTACTTATCCACTACTATGACTTATACAGGCTTCTATGACACAACTCAATAATTCATATATCAAATCATGAGAATTTCCTATTATATTAGCTTATAATTCATGTATACTTATATACTGATCACATTCAGAATATTTAAACATATAAATATCAATACTGAAGGTAATAAGGACATATAGCTCACATTGAATTAATCCATGTCAAATAAATTATAAAAAGTGTAAATCATGAATATTAATTATTAATCATGTATACAACTCAATAATAAGCAATTATTAAACTACAAATTAGATTTTAAAACTAATTATTCATCAAACAGTGTAAAAACCCTAAAAATCAGAAGTTAAATCTTTGTTTTAGGAAGACAGGACAGCAGGCAGAGGTCGGTCACGTTGTGACCTTCAGTCACGTCTCGTGACACCGGCTTCACGCGAGCCAGGCAAAAGAGCAAGGCAAGAAAGCAAGGCAAGAGCAGGCGGTCACGGCGTGACCATCAGTCACGTCTCGTGACGCCTGCGAGGAGAGGGGAAGACACGCAGGGAGACAGGCAAGATCGCGAGGCGTGATGCTCCATCACGTCACGACTTCCCCAAGGGAGGGAGGTCACGGCGTGATGCCTCATCACGTCACGTGATCTTCCTCTCTGCTTCTTCCTTCATCACAAAGACTTCCCAGAGAAGGGGATCACGGCGTGATGCCCCATCACGTCTCGTGACTTCCCCAAAGGAGGGAGGTCACGGCGTGATGCTCCATCACGTCGCGTGATCTTCTTCTCAAACTCCTTCTTCTTCAAAATTACTCTTCAGAATTTCCAGAAAACTCAGAAAACGTCCAAAACAGAGTGCAATCAAATCTCCAAAACCCAATTTGTCTAAATTCATTTTTCATGCAAAAATCATACTAACACATACCTTATAGTCTTCTGAGCACATTTACAGCACTTATACTCAACTCAATCACATTCTTACACAGTCAATCAGTAAAAACAGAGAGAGTCACTAACCCAGTATTTTGCATTCAAATTCAAGCACATTCATCTCATTGCATATTCGTATCATTCTTTTTCTACTGTAAATATGTCTACAATAACACATAACTTTAACATTTCATATACACACACATAAATGCATTCATATCACAGCAAACAGGATCCAAACATGAGAAAATGGAAACACTCCCAAACCTGTTGAAGTCCAAAACAACGTCCACTGCTCTTTCAATCCACAACTTTGCCCTTTCCCTTCTCTTTTCTTTTATCCTCAGGAGCTTGCAAACAAGTAAACCATAATCAACCCAAGAACAGAATCTCTATAATAAAACCCAAAGGAGAAGAAAAACCACATGAAAACCAAAAGCCACTTACCTCTGGAACTTCTTTCCCAATCTCAAACCCTAGTTCCACAATAACAGAGCTAACATGCAAATGAGAAAAGGGCGGCAAGTGGAGAGGAAGAGATGGCTAACGTGAGGGAGAGCAAAAGAGAGAAAATTTCATGTGTCTAGTTTTCCAGGAACCAAAACATTCAAAACTCTCTTTTCCCTCACCCACGTGCCCATCCTCCTTCCACATGGCACACATGCACAAGAAACACAGACCCACTTAATCCACTTTTACTATTAATCCTTACTAATTACACTTTAACTCCCCAAACTGAAAATCTTTAATTTACATCTTTTATTTCTTTGCAATTTAATCCTTAATCATTTGTAAATTTCACAATTGTCCTTAAATGTCCAATTAGAAATTTCCAATTTCCAAATAAGCCACTTGTGGGGTGTGACAGTCTCATTCAAAAACCAGCAAATCACAATCCACCATACATCAAATGCATATATCATCCAATACAATCATACTCTAAACTTTAACAACTCAACATAGTAAGATTTCATAGTATACCCTCATCAAGAACATCATTGCTCATACAATTTCCCAGCAAATAAAATAAGAACAAAATGCATAAAAATGCACAAAATTCCCAAACCTGGAAATCCTATGCTCCTAGAAGCTTTCTTGGTTAATCTTCTTGTCCCAAAACCCATCCAAAGATCTTTATCATCCAAAAATCCTCATCAAACATACAAGTACACAAACATAAATCTAGGGTTTTATTGCTAACTAAAGGGACAAAGAAAATTAAAACTTAAACTTACTTTAACAAACTCTTCACTTAATCCACTGGATCTCACAAGCTTCATCATCTCAAACTAGGGTTTAGATCATAAGAGAGAGCAATATTGAAGCAAGAGGAAGAAGAAAAATGAAGAAGAAGAGGCATGAGGGGGGGAAGAGAATGGGTGAGCAAGGGCAGGAAAAAGGGCTCTCTTTCTCTCTCTCTCTCCAACCTATTAAATCACCCTCACTAACCACATAGCAACAACCCATTGGAGGAATCTAACCAAAAGCACCCTATAACCAAATATAACATCATACCCAATTCTAATCTCACTAATACATACACTAACCCCCTATATGCATCCGCACTATAATCAAGCCCTCTCACACATACACTACTACTATACATGCAACCGCACTCTAACAAAACTCATAACTCCTACACAAAACTTAATTTAGAATAATAAATGCCAAAAGTCACACAACTTTGGTCACCACTTATTCTCAATATGCTCGAATCCTTCTAGGGTACATTTCGGGGTGTGACAATAACGCTTAGTGGGGATATCATGAGTAATAGACTTCTAACGAAGTAACAAGCATCAATCATCAAACATAACAATAATTGATATGCTAATTAATTAAGAGCATATAAAAGTAATAAGCATTTATCATATTTGTAACATACCAAACATTTTATCAACATGCTTTATAACATTTCTACTAATCTCATATAACCTATATCATGTTCATATTCTTCTAGCTCTAACTATCGGCTCATATAACATGTATTTTATATCATAGCATCTCATGGACATTTATATACATTTAAGCTTAGCAGCATACTTCTAGCCTATTCATGTACAATTATAACTTTGCATATGCACTTATAAGCTTATATAAACATCTCTAATGCAACAGACATGGACCTTTATTAGCTTTCTCTATAGCTCTTTAACATATATTAACATCTCATATACATTTAGCAAGTAATTAATAGCCTAACTTCATACCATAAGTGGATACGGGTACATATAGATACTGTTAAACAGTACCGAACATATAAAGACCGAAGTCTCGAATCATCTATATACCAAACGGTACCAAACATATAGACATCCGTCGATGCCAAACATATAGACACCCGTCGGTGCCAAACATATAGCAGCTGCAAATCATCTAACCCTTTATAGGTATGCCCATCTATCCACTTCTATGAACAACTTAGGCTTTGAATAAATACTTTATACATTTGTCCATATACATTACTTGTATTCAACTATCATGTTATACTATTGCTCATACAACTCAATAAATACATATACTAACTTTACATAACTATAAATATATTCATATAGTTCAACATACAAATACACAATACATTATTCATTTCCCCATCATTTATATATTCATAGGTTTCTTGCACATAAACATGGTTATTCACAAGCCTACATTCATTAGCTTGTTATTAATCTTAATCCTATTCATGATTATTTTCCAAATTATAACTACTCTTATTCTCATTTAATAACCCTAAACATGCATTAGATATGTCACTAAAAGTTTTGGTGCAATATGGGTTTAATTAGGGAAGAAAAAAATACAATTTAGGCTAAAAGTTAAGGTCAAACGGTGGTAAGACATTAATTACTGCCGTGTGGGACACTAAAAATGGTTCTAAAAGGGGCAGAATGCTTTTATATGGTGGTGAGAAATTCCTTACCGCCATGTAAACCTATTCTACCTCAAAGCACAAGGCAGAATCTAGACAGACCTCAGGTCCAAACTTGTACTTACTTTTTAGCATAGCTAAAGACATTTTCAGGCAAAATTTCATCTTAACATTTGTTATCTAGGATGTTAAATTTTAATTGGAACAAGTTTTAGGTCATTTAGAAATATAAAACGTTAGATATGACCTAAACAAGTTGTACTGTTCCATGAACCCGCCAGAATAGAGATACTTATGTTTTGGCCATTTTAAAGGGGTCATAGATTCAGAATTCGATCATGGTCATTTCTATGTCTTTTGTAGGTATGGAAGTCATGGTTCAAATGGAGTAACAAACACTCAATTTGGAGTTTTTAAACTCCAGTTATGATCAAAATACTACACAGAGGTCTAGTGAGCTATAAGCAGAATTTTCCCTAACACTAGGGTTCATACTTTGGTTGACCTCATAACAATTCAATCTACAATTTCAACACACATCAATTTCATATTTCAGCTATACCATCATTCTATTAACACATTAACATACTCAATTTCTCTAACCATACATTCACACATCAATTATATCCTTCAATCTCAAACAAATCAACATATACACATCACTTACGCAAGATTACACATAACACACACACATATATATGTATATATATATATCCCAAACCTCAAAAAGCAGGCTGAAGAACACTCTATCACTATCTGGACCTTCTCCTTGCCTTTAGCTCTTCTCTTGTCCAATAATTCTTGCACAATCAATCAAAGCACCAACTTAGTCCATTACTCAAATCACTCAAGATCCAAATCCAAAACAGAAATGAGAAGAAGGAGAAATATACAACTATAACCACACTTACCTTCTTGGTTCACTTCTACTAACCATTTCAATTCAAGATTTCTGAATTCAATTGAAGAAAATGAAGCTCAATATCATGAAATGAAGAAGAAAGGAATTCAGAATTAGGAAAGAGATAGCCGAACTCAAATGGATGCCCATCCACTTTCTGCCTCTAACCTCACTATAAACTGCATGGGGAAAATGTGTTGATATGGGGTGTATTGCACACGTGGAATGAACTCACTTCCCCACCAATATCCACTTAAGTACCTTGGCAAAACTCCATTCAGTCTATCTTTTAAATTCTGCCTTTTTAATTGCTAACTCCTCTTCTCAATTGCATCCCTACATGCACATGGTCACTTACTTTTTGAATCACACTTGTACCTTAATATGCAAATGACACTACTAATCCTTCTAGGGTACACGTTGGGGTATTACAATGTTGAGGACGAGACTCAACTCAAATGCATAAGTGTTGTAATAGCCCGAATTGTACCCTAGTAGTAATTTGACATGATTAGTGTAACACCTCCTACCCATACGTTGGCGAACCCATCCTCTAGGGGGTGAGATGCCGTATGAGCAGGGTGTTACCACACAAAGGATACAGGAACATACATTCAATCACATTGTACATACAAAAATACAGCGGAAATAAAACCTTTGGAAAACATTAGAATGATCATTCATTAATATAACCAAAATTCGTTACAATAATCTTCTAATCAAAGCCAATACAAAAAAATTATAACAGTCAGAGATACATAGCGGAAGCTTAGAAAATGATGTACAATAGCGAGTTCTATTACAAGAGAATCATACTGCATAAAAATAAAGCCCTAACACTAATCCTCTATGTTGGCTTGACTGGCGGCAACTCTCCCAAAAGCTATACACCTTCCGCACCTGCACGGGTAAAATAACCCTTCTAAGCGATAACGCCTAGTGGGGAAACAAAGAATAATATATGGACGGCCACTCACAATAGTCGGTAAAGCAAATCACATACATAATGGCATACTCATGATTGCAATACATAATCACAATATAATTACATTCATCATCATTCAAAGGTTCAATAAACACATTCATATGCTAATAGATTCGTAAACTCATAGTAGAGTCATTCAAATTCAGATGCTCATAGTCATACTAATTCGGATTCGCATACTTTTGATCATATCAGAAACAAACCATAACACTTGCTGACTCAAAGTAGTGGATAACGAGTAAACACGTAGAGTACCTTATGGGTATGAATCGTCACATAGCAGTACGGTACCTTACGGGTACGAATCGAAAAATAGTTTCACTTTATCACTTTTCAAAACATTTTATAGAGGAATCTTAAACAAAATTCAAACACGTAGAAGTTCGCGAGGAACTAAACAGGAACCTGATCAGGGTCTAGAACAGTACAAAGGCTGCAACAAAAGGACTCTTTTAGGCATGCCTAACTATCCGCTAGACTGACTCTTGCAGGTCATGCATAATTCATCAAATCAAATTTATAGAATTCATATATCTATACATGCTTAATACACAAAAATATACTCATATGCTTCATAAAATAGTCCAAGAATAATTCAAAATGCATCACAAGTTCAGAAAATAAACATCAGAAACCAAAAAAGAAAACACCATTTTGAAACTAGGGCGTCGCGCTCTTGACAGTAGCATAACTTGCCCCCTATCGCGATCGCGGCAGTCCTCGCGTTCTAGCGAAAAAAGAACACTCCTCACTGTCGCGCTCGCGACGATCGTCGCACTAGCTACCGTGATCTACCAACAAAGGCTGTCGCGCCCATGCATAGGCATGAACGCTCGCAACAGGGAGCTGCCCCGAACTGTCCGGCAGCCGAGCACTTTGTCGCCCTCACGACAGAGAGCTCTCACTGCGAGCTTGGCAGCCCAACTCGGTCGGCATAAGAGCGCTCGGCAATCCAATTCGCTCGGCAGTCGAGCTCCCTGTCGCGCTCGTGACAGAGAGCTCTTGCTGTGAGCATTCGGCATCCCAGCCGCTCAACCATGCAAATTCGATCGGCCTCGCACAAGGGCTGAAATCACCGAGCCCTATCGCGACCTCGCGACAGCGTTGTAATTTCCAGCTCTTGCGTGAATTTCTGCAAATTTCCACATTTTCAAATCACCCAAATTTCCAAACTCAAACATGCAACACCTCAACCTTACCTTACCTTCAAATCAACCTTTCCGACACCACAAATAACATAAACCCCAACTAAAATCCACATTTAACACAATAAAGAGCATGCATCATCAAAATCTAACTCCTCAAGAACACAAACCCAGAATTTACAACAAATATTCATCAAACTTCAATATTTGCTCAAAACTTCAACATTCATGCATAATAACTCAAATCAAATAATTACCCATAACATTAACACTATAATCTGCCTCATCAAACATCAATTTTCTAGAAATAACATACAAACGCATAAATCACCATATGATATAAAACATTCAAATTTCAAACAAAAATCCCAAACCTGTAACTCCTTAGCTCTAAATCTATTTGGTACCACTTCCACACGCCTTCTCCTTCCCCTTGGGATTGCAAGGGGGCTCAACTAGAAATGATACCCACAAATCACACAAAATACCAACCCCAGATTAAAACCAAAAGCAGAAAAGAAGATGAAGAAGAATAAATACTACAAAACTTACCAAATGAGGTCAAGAGATGATTAATTTCCACCACTCTTCCTTGGATCCAAGCTAGGCCACTCTTTGAGAAGAGAAAAGGAAGAAGAAGGGTAGAAAGAAGGGAAAAATGGGAAATGAAGATCAATTTCTGCTTTTTCCCCTTTTCTCTTTCTTCCTCTTTTACTTTTCCTAACCCTAGACACATGTCATTTCCTCATTAGTGGAGATTAACCACTCATACCCAATAAGCATGCACTTCACACACATAAGGCTATCCTCACTAATGCACACCCTACCAACATGTGAGCATGCACACACTAATGCCACCCACACACTCACATCTTACAACTCTACATGCATTCACACCATAATAAAACCAACAAAACATGCATTTTACCCAAAATACCTTTATCACATACCAAAACACACCCAATGCACACATGCACAAATGGCTCCAACTTCTAGGGGGCAAACGAGGTGTTACAACTCTCCCCTACTAATAAAAATTTTGTCCTCGAAATTCTCACCTGAACTGAAAAGTTGCGGATACTGAGCCCTCATCATTGCCTCTGGTTCCCAAGTTTCTTCCTCAACTCCATGATGATGCCATAACACTTTGACCAAAGGGATTTTCTTACTCCTTAACTGTCTCATTTCCTGAGCTAAAATGGCCTTCGGTTCCTCATCATAGGAATAATCCGACTACACTTGCACATCTTGAATCGACAACACATGTGAAGGATCTGATCTATACAAATGAAGCATAGAAACAAGAAAAACATCATGCAACTTCACTAACTCCATCGGTAACGCCAACCTATAAGCTACCGGACCAACCTTAGCTAACACGTCGTAAGGTCCAATAAACCTAGGAAGACGCTTGCCTTTCTTATCGAATCTCAACACTTTCCTCCAAGGTGAAACCTTAAGGAAAACTTTGTCCCCGATCTCAAACCGAATATCTTTCCTCTTCAGGTTAGTATAGGACTTCTGTTAATCCTTAGCCACTTTCAGATTTCGCTGCACAACTCTGATCTTCTCCTCGGTATCTCTAACTAAATCTGGTTCAACAACGGAATGCTCGATCAACTCTGTCCAGCAAATAGGAGTCCTACATGGTCGATCATATAAAGCCTCATACGGTGACATACCGATACTCGACTGATAACTATTGTTGTAGGCAAACTCCATAAGCTGTACATATCTATCCCAATTGCAAGAAAATTCCAAGGCACAAGCTCGCAACATATCCTCCAAAAACTGAATGACCCTTTCTGATTGACAATCTGTCTGAGGAAGAAACATTGTACTGAAGTTCAACTTGGTACCCAAAGCTCTTTGCAACTCTTTCCAAAATTTTGATGTGAACCTTGGATCCTGATCTGATACTATAGATAACGACACTCCATGAAATATGATCACCTTATCCATATAGATGCTGGCCAACTTATCCATCGGATAATCCACTCTAACCGGCAGAAAATGAGCTGACTTCGTAAGCCGATCTACGATCACCCAAACTGAGTCATGCTTCCTTTGAGTTAACGGCAAACCCAACACGAAATCCATAGCAATATCATCCCATTTCCATTCGGGGATGGGCAAAGGAGTGAGCAATCCTGAAAGAACTTGGTGCTCAGCCTTTACCTGCTGACAGGTCAAACACTTTGCCACAAAATTCATAATATCTCTCTTCATGCCGAACCACCAATAAAACTGCTTCATGTCTCGATACATCTTCTCACCACTGGGATGCATAGTGAAAACCGTAGTGTGTGCTTCACTCAAAAGCTATTTCCTTAACTCGACATTCTCAGGCACACACAGACAATTTCTATACATAAGCACCCCATCAAAAACTGAAAACTCTGACTGCTTACCAAATCAGACCTCTTACAAAACCCGTTGCAATCTCTCATCATCCTTCTGGGCATCCACTATCAACTGTCTCGAGGTATTCTTCACCCTCAATAGGGTAACCAAAGCCCCATCAGAATCAAATCTCCATCTAAACCGCTTTAAAAATAAAGCCGAAATTGACTTCCTACTCAGAGCATCTGCAACAACATTTGCCTTTCCCGGATGGTAATCCAAAATGCAGTCGTAGTCCTTGAACAACTCTAACCATCGGCGCTGCCTCATGTTCAACTCCTTCTGTATGAGGAGGCATTTCAGACTCTTATGATCCGTGAAGATCCTACACTTCTACCCATACAGATAATGTCGCCAAATCATCAAAGCAAAGATCACAGCCGCCAAATCCAAATTGTGTGTCTGATAATTCCTCTCATGTGGCTTCAACTGACATGAAGCCTAAGCCACGACTTTCCCCTCTTGCATCAACACGCATCCAAGTCCAACACCGGAGGCATCGCTTTACATTATGAACTCTTTACCAGTGATGGGTTGAGTAAGTACAGGAGCTTCAACTAACAATCCCTTTAACTTCTCAAAGCAAACCTAACAATTATCTGACCACTCGAACCTAACTCCTTTCCTCAACAACCTCGTCGTAGGAGCAGCAATAACTGAGAAATCCTTCACAAACGGACGGTAGTAACCCGCTAAACCAAGAAAGCTTCTCACTTTCGAAACATTCCTAGGCGCTTTTCAGTCAATAATTGCCTCTATCTTAGATGGATCAACTTGCATACCCTGAGCCGAAATAATATGTCCAAGAAAGACACTTCCCCAAGCCAGAACTCACACTTGCTAAGCTTCACAAACAACTGATGTTCCCTTAACAATTGCAAAACCATCCGGAGATGCTCTTCGTGCTCATTCTCATCCCTCGAGAAGACCAAAATATCATCTATGAACACCACCACAAATCGGTCAAGTAATGGCCTAAATACTCGGTTCATCAAATCCATGAAAGCCGGTGGTGCATTGGTCAAACCAAACGGCATCACAAGAAACTCATACTTGCTATACCGAGTCCAAAATGCCGTCTTAACCACATCCGCATCCTGAACTCGAAGCTGGTAATACCCTGACCGAAGATCAATCTTCAAAAAGACTCCCGCACCTCTAAGCTGATCAAACAAATCCTCGACTCTAGGTAAAGGGTCCTTATTCTTCACTGTGACCTTGTTGATTTGCCTACAATCGATACACATCCTCAAAGAAGCATCCATCTTCTTCACAAACAACACTGGAGCTCCCCATGGAGATATGCTGGGTCTAATAAGCCCCTTATCCAATAACTCTTGTAGCTGAGTTTTGAGTTCTCTCAACTCTGCAGGAGCGATCCGATAAGGTGCTTTAGAAATGGGCGAAGTACCCGGCACTATCTCTATGGATAACTCCACCTCCCTCGCCGGAGGCAAACCAAGCAACTCACTAGGGAAGACATCACTAAACTCCCTAACAACTGCAATATCCTCAATCCGAACCTGATCATGCTTAGAATCCAAAACAACCGCTAAAAATGCCTCACAACCCTTTTTCATAAATCTCTTAGCTTGCATAGCGGATATCACATTACTCAAAGAACTCAAACCCAAACCCTTGACAACAATAGAAGACTGATCTTTATCCCGAAGCACAACTACCTTCGTATGAGAATGCATAACTGCCCGATGCTTACTAAGCCAATCCACACCCAAAATCAAATCGAACTCTCTAAAAGGTAACTGTAGACACCGGGTCCCGAGTAGCCTTGATCAGGATTACCCGATGATGAAATTTAGCTATGCCGGCTTATAGGCAAAAAGATTGGAGTTCGGAAGTGATTTTTCCTTGTCTTTTCGATGAGCAAAAAGTGTATTTTAAAAATATTTTAAAAATATTTTAAAAATTATTTTGGAGAAGAAAAAGTGTGTTTTAGGTTGAGGGTATTTTATATAAAAATTAAAAAAAAAAAAAAAAAAAAATTACCCGAAAAGCACGGCTGTGCTTTTCGGAAGCACGGCTGTGCTTTGCGCTGCACTGCGCGCAGTGCGCGCGCGAAAGCACAGCTGTGCTTTTTTTGAAAGCACGGCTGTGCTTTGCGCGCAGCGCGCACTGTGCGCGTTTCTCGCGCGCATCAGCCCCATTTTCGCCCCATTTCGCCCATTTTCGACCCCCACTTATTTTTTAACGATTTTTGGACGGTTTTGGGTGGTTTTTGGGTAGTTTTTGATGATTAAAAACACTAAAAAAATTCAGAATGGGGGGAGGACAAACTAAGAACATTTTGTGAGAAAAAAACTGAATTTTGGAGCTTTGAGTTGAGAGAAAAAAATCCATCTTACACACTTGTTTCCAAGAGCTTTTCTTCAAGTTTTCAAGCTATTTTCTAAGGATTTTCACAAGAGAAGACAAGGAATTCAACACTTCTATCTTCAATTCTTCAAAACTGAATTTGAGGGTAATTATTCTTGGCTTTACTCATTAATTCTCTTGTTAATTTCATTTATTTTGGCTTCTAATTAACATATCAAACATGTAAATTCTCTTAGTCTCCATATTCTTCTTCTTATTTTTTTTATCTTCAATTATTCATATAACAAATAAGTTTTTTTAAATTCTATTATCTTATTTTTCATGTCAAATTATTCTTTGTTCATGTAATTATGCATGTTTTAGGTTGTAAATACCTTTAATTTCTTAATGCTATATCATGTTTATTATTATGCTTTCTTTTGCATGTATGAGTGTTATAGTCATTATTTTATGCTAGTTATGCATGTCAAGTGGAATTATTCTCATGTTACACATTTATTCATGTCTTAACTATAATAAAATTGATTGTCACTAATCTTCCATGTATGTTAATAACTATTATTAATAAGTTGCATATGCCATGATACTTCATCACCTTATGCATGTTAAATTGCATCTTAATCACTTTATGCATGTTAAATTGCATCATAATTATTTTTTATGCATGTTATAGTATCTTATGCATGTTATATGGCCATTGTACATATTACCTTTTATGTTGTATTATTTCGTTGGCCTAATCACTAACATGAATTTCTTTTTGATTTTTGGTTGCAAATCATTGTTTTATTCTCATTTGAGCATCCATGCACATGAAGGAGGAGTTGCGGGGTTTGGTATTTCCTTTATACATTTTTAATTTTCATTTTATTTAATTTCCTTGTATATATTCATTGAATAAAATGTTTTCTTATGCGCACCTAAATAAAAATCACAAAAATAGTTTTACTAAATTAATTTAGATTTTTCATAATAAAATGGGACCAATGTCCTAGTTTTCATCCCAAATAAAATTATCACATCCAAAATATTTTCTTTAATTGTGCATGCGGGGACCAAAGTCCTCATAATTAATAAATTCCCCGGTTTTATGTATGTTTGCACTTTTAAATGGGAGTTGTATTCCGCTCCTGGTATTATTGTAATTTACCTTTGATGTTATTTTTGATATGTTTATCCTATCGCGTTCAATGTGAATATTTGCGCTTTTAAATTAAAATTGCATCGTGTGGAGAGAGAGCGAATTAATGATAATTAAAATTTGATCATAAATTAATCGAGGTAGAAATAGATGAGAAATCCCGGACCCAGCTCTGGTCTTTGGGCTCGAGAGGTTAGAGGTTATCCTCCAAAATACTTCTTGGGTCACGAGACTTTAGCGCTAATCCTAGGCCTCATGGCCCAATATGGATAAAATGCGCAAGTCTTAGGCTCTCCGAGGCGAGAGAAACTTTCCCAATGTTCTATTGGGTGGCGACTCCATGATACCTCCTTGTTGCCCAACATAGACGCACTTGCGATTTATCGCAAGATGTCAACGGACCCGCAAATGTCCCGATCGCCCACGTGCGGGCGGTCCGAAAGGGCGGCGCTCGGGATCCGGCGCGCGTCACAGTAACTCAATCAAATCCGTAGGGAACTCGACTCCTTGGACCAAAAGAGGACAATTCCTATGCACCCTACTCACATTGACATTATGCCCTAAAGGACTGGTCACACAAATCTCATAGTCTAATAAATCTACATCATGCAACTTATCACTTAACTTATCTGTGCACCAATATGAATGTGTGGAGCTAGGGTCAATTAGAGCATATAATTCAGTGTCAAGGAATAGAAACTTACCGGCTATCACATCAAGGGCATGCTGCTCCTCCTGAGCTCTCATAACATAAGCTCTAGCTGGCACGGCCACGGGACATTCAACTGATTCCGATGCAGCTCCATCTCTAGGTTAATCGCCTCGACCTCTAACTCGACCTCTACCTCGGCCTCTACTACGACTCGCTTGCAGAGCATTAGAGCCGACTCTACTGGCCTTGTGTTGATCACCAGAAGCCTCATTATGCCTCGAATAATTTGCCAAGTAGTGATCAGTGCTACCACATCTGAAACAGCCACCTGTGAGCCATCTACATTCACCCCAATGGCGCTTCCTGCAATGAGAACACTTAGGCATAACATCAGTCCTATTTCCAGAACCACCTCTGCTAGAACTCATACTCATGGCTGAACCCTGCCTCCTGCCTCTCGAAGCCGGGCCTGAAGATGACTCGTCCTGCGGGTTTCAGGACCTCTTACACGAGGATGAAGAAGATCCAGATCCACCACGAGGGGGATTCCTCTTCTGAGCTCTCTCTCAGAACCAACTCCGCCCTCTCAGCCCGCACTGCAACTTGCACAATCTAATATTACCCAACACTCGGAGTACTCATCAGCAAAATCAGCATAACCCTCAAAGACTCATTCAATCCAGTGTCAAAATGCCTACATCAAAATTCCTCAATCATAACACCTTTTGAAGCATACTTGGCAAATCAGTTAAACTCCTTCTAAAATTCTGAAACCATTAAAGCCCTCTGCTACATACTCAAAAACTATGCCCACTTGGCATCCTTGTACTCCCGAGTCACATACTTACTCGTAAATTCCCTATCAAAGAACTCCCATGTGACTGGGTAAGGAAACTGGGGATGCCTTCGAACTAACTTCGACCAGTCATAGGCGGATCCTTGCAATAAAGCCACTACACACTCTACTCCCCTTTCCTGAGGACACCGAATCTAATCCAAGTCTCATTCTACCTTCTCTAGCCACTTCTCAGTATATTCTGATTCATCCAAACCAGTCCCATAAAAGTCCTCGGCTCCCTCCTTCCTCAAATTCTCAGTAGGGACTTTAAGAGCAGTCACACTCTCAATGAACCTAGCCATATCCTGCAAAATCTTCAACATGACCTCAAAGGGCATGGTTGCAGCCTCAGGTTGCGCCCTAACAGGTTGAGCTGACCCAGACACAGAAGGATCGACTGCTTGAGGGTTCACACTCTCGGCAGACTCCTCAAGTGATCTACACACCGAATCAGAAGCCATCTAAAACAAACAAGAGGATAACCGCATCAGCCAACACAGTCTTAGACATATATCTATGAACAATAATCACCCAGAAAATGCCCAAATCGAGGCTCTGATACAAAAACCTATAACACCCCCTACCCATACGTTGGCGAACCCATCCGCTAGAGAGTGAGATGCCGTATGAGCAGGGTGTCACCACACAAAGGATACAGGAACATACATTCAATCACATTGTACATAAAAAAATACAGCAAAAATAAAACCTTTGGAAAACATCAGAATGATCATTCATTAATATAACAAAAATTCATTACAATAATGTTCTGATCAAAGCTAATACAAAATAATTACAACAGTTAGAGATACATAGCGAAAGCCTACAAAACGATGTACAATAGCGAGTTCTATTATAAGAGAATCATACTACACAAAAATAAAGCCCTAACACTAATCCCTCTGTGTTGACTTGACTAGCGGCAACTCTCCCAAAAGGTATACACCTTCAGCACCTGCACGGATGAAAACACTGTGCTAAGCAATAACGCTTAGTGGGGAAGCAAACAATAATATATGGATGGCCACTCACAATGGTCGTCAAAGAAAATCACATCAATAATGGCATACTCATAATCGCAATACATAATCACAAACGTTCAATAAACACATTCATATGCCAATAGACTTATAAGCTCATAGAAGAGTCATTCAAATTCAGATGCATATAGTCATACTCATTCGGATTCGCATACTTTTGATCATATCAGAACAAACCATAACACCTACTGACTCAAAGTAGTGGATAACGAGTAAACGCGTAGAGTACCTTACGGGTACGAATCGTCACATAGCAGTACAGTACCTTACGGGTACGAATCAAAAAATAGTATCACTTTATCTCTTTTCAAAACATTTTACAGAGCAATCTTAAACAAGATTCAGAAATGTAGAAGTTTGCAAGGAACTAAACAGGGACCTGATCAGGGTCTAGAACAGTACAGAGGCTGCAGCAAGAGGACTGTTTTAAGCATGCCTAACTATCCATTAGACTAACTCTTGCAGGTTCTGCATAATTCATCAAATCACATTTATAGAATTCATATATCTATACATGCTTAATACACCCAAATATACTCATATGCTTCATAAAATAGTCCAAGAATAATTCTAAAAGCATCACCAGTTCAGAAACCACAAATGAAAACACCATTTTGAAACCAAGGTGTCGTGCTCAAGACGTCTGTTGCCCTCGCGATAGAGGCATAACTTGGCCCTTGTCGCGATCGCGGCAGTCCTTGCGTTCTCTCGAAAATAGAACATGCCTCACTGTCGCACTCGAGATGATCATCGAACTCGCAACCGTGAGTTACCAACAGAGGCTGTCGCTCCCTTGCGCAGGCGCGCGCGCTTGGGACAGAAACTGCCACGAACTGTCTGGTAGCCGAGCGCTCTGTCGTACTCGTGATAAGTGTCACGCTCGCGATAGAGAGCTCTCGCTGAGAGATTGGCAGCCCAACTCGCTCGGCAGACGAGCGCTCGGCAATCCAATTCTTTCTGCAGTCGAGCACCCTATCATACTCGCGACAGAGAGCTCTCGCTGTGAGCGTTCGGCAGCCCAGCCGCTCGGCCACGCAAATCCGTTCGGCCTCGCGCAAGGGATAAAATCACCGAGCCCTATCGGGACCTCGCTACAACGTCGTGATTTCCAGCTCTTGCGTGAATTTTTGCAGATTTCCTCATTTTTAAATCACCCCAAATTTCCAAACTCAATCATGTAACACCTCAACCTTACCTTACCTTCAAATCAACCTTTCCAACACTACAAACAACATAAACCATAACTAAAATCCACATTTAACACAATCAAGAACATGTATCATCAAAATCAAACCCCTCAAGAACACAAACCCAAAATTTACAGCAAATATTCATCAAACTTCAATATTTGCTCAAAACTTCAACATTCATGCATAATAACTCAAATGAATTAATTACCCACAACATTAACATTAGAATATGCCTCATCAAACATCAATTTTCCAGAAATCACATACAAAAGCATAAATCACCATATGACAAAAAACATTCAAATTTCAAACAAAAATCCCAAACCTATAACTCCTTAGCTCTAAATCTACTTGGTACCACTTCCACATGCCTTCTCCTTCCCCTTGGGATTGCAAGGGGGCTCAACTAGAAATGATACCCATAAATCACACAAAATACCAACCCTGGATTAAAACCCAAACCAGAAATGAAGAAGAAAAGAAGATGAAGAAGAATAAATACTACAAAACATAACAAATGAGGTCAGGAGATGATTAATTTCCACCACTCTTCCTTGGATCCAACCTAGGGCACTCTTTGAGAAGAGAAAAGGAAGAAGAAGGGTAAAAAGAAGGGAAAAACAGGAAATGAAGATCAATTTATGCTTTTTCCCCTTTTCTCTTTCTTCCTCTTTTACTTTTCCTAACCCTAGACACATGTCATTTCCTCATTGGTGGAGATTAACCACTCATACCCAACAAGCATGTACTACACACACACAAGGCTATCCTCACTAATGGACGCCCTACAAACATGTGAGCATGCACACACTAATGCCACCCACACACTCACATCCTATAAGTCTACATGCATTCACACCATAATAAAACCCACAAAACATGCATTTTACCAAAAATACCCTTATCACATACCAAAACACACCCAATGCACACATGCACAAATGGCTCCAACTTCTAGAGGGCAAACGGGGTGTCACAATTAGGGAAATTGGGTGAAATTTATTTGCAGTTTGCTTAATTTTGGATTAAAGTGGAATAAATTGAAGACTTGATTGCATAAGTAAAGTAAGTATTAGTGACCATATAGCATTTTTGCATGATTAAAGTTTAAGTGATTTAATTAGTGGCTAATGGGGATTAATTAATCTAAATAAGTCAAATTTTTATTGTTGAGAGTGAGTGGGAATCTAGGTGGCAGCCACTCTAAGTGCCACACCAGCCTGTTTCCATGCAGTGGTGAGTTTGGTTGGTGGAATCCAGGTGTTATTTATCCCTTGTGCCACTTTAGCAATCCATGCATATTTAAGGATTAAGGAGAGAGAAATGGGTTATTTTTCTGCATGTATTTCCTTCTTTCTGCTCTCTTTCCCCTTCTTCCTATTTTCTCTTCTCTCAAATACTATTCTGCTACATTTTATGGCTGGATTGAAGTTGTAAAATGTTGCATGTGTAATTTTTACTAATCATCAAGGTAAGTAAATCTGGCTCTTCTCCTTCTTCTCCATCATCTTTTGTGATGAGTTGCGATTGAAAAGTTACTAATTTTTTATTTACTAAATTCTGGAAATGTGATTGTGCATGTGTTGGTGGCTGTGAGAAAAGTGAAGGGAAAGAAGAGGGTTGAGTAGCAAAGTGGCAAGTGAGCATATTGGAGCTAAGGAACTTAAAGTTTGGGAAAAATTACGTATTTTTATATTTTTAATATTTAATTTATTATTTTTTAAGTATAAATGGTAAGTTTGTGTTGAGTTGTTGTGATGGTTATGGTAGATTTGATAATTTTGGTATGTAGAGTTTCTAGGGGAAATTCTATTCATAATTTAATTGGACCTCCGTTTATTTTTTTTTATCATAAGTTAAGTTAGTAAATTCTAGATTGAATGAAACTAGCGCCATTAGAAACATAAGACATATGCCTATAAATGTCATAGAAATAGCCAAGAGTAAATTCTGGATTTAAAACCCTTAAAAGTGGCTAAAACTTAGGTGTTTCTATTTTGATGGGTTCATTGGAACAATATAGGTTGTTTAGATCATATCTGACATTTTTGATGTCCAATTTACCTAAGAGGTGTTCCATGTGAAACTTAACATCCAAGGGAACAAATATTAAGAAAGGATTTTTGCCTAAAATTGAGGTTTAGATGTTGGTCTAGGTTGTACAAAATAGAGTAGTGAAGCCGTCCAGAGTTTTAGCTTCTGTTTTGCTAATTTTTGGTATGTCACGGTGACAACAAATTTGTTACCACCATGACCAATGCCTAGAGAAGGCAGAATGCTTATTTTTGGACCTCACGATCACAACAAAGTCATTGCCACCGTGACCCCTTCTATTTTGACTATTTTATGTGTTTTTCTTCCTGAATTGAACCCGTATTACACCGAAACTTTCTAGGATCTATCCGATGCATGTTTAGGACTATAAGTATAAGAATAGTTATCACTCGGAAAATATACATGAATAGGATTAAGATTAATAGCAAACTAATGAAGTAATGATGTGTAATTGTATTAAATAGATCAAGTCAAGTTTAATGATACTATTGAGGATTATAATACCTTAATCTATAGAAGCATGCATAATATGAACAAGTACGCATAATTATGAATTGAGATTAAGTTATACACACATGAAGGATATCAAATTAAATGAGTTTACTTAATGTGAATATGTATAAATGTGATATGTTCAATGAATGTGTGATTGAAGTATTTGCCTAACATTATTATATGATGCCTGAATTGAAATAGATGTTACTAGAATGTAGTATTATGCAAGATATTTAAGGATGTTATATTGGTTCATGTGGATAAATGAGTGATTGTACATTATGATAATGATAAATGTGATTTAAGGTTTTGAGCTTATGAGTTTCTTATTTATATGGTGACCAATAATGTGGCAAATCGGGTGAGTATGTGTGCTTATATATACATATATAAACAATTGCTATGAATTGAATGATGAAATTATAATTATATGTTCTTAGACGAAAGTTTAAATGTGTTGTAATTGTTTGGCTATGAAGTTAATGAATATGAGGACATAAAATTAGTTGTTTGTGTAATGCTTATCATGATATTTGAATTGGATTTGGAAGCCTTAAGCGTTGATTGAGAACTTTAGCAGTTGCACAGCTGTGTTTTGCTAAGGCATAGCTGTGCTTTGGTAAGGCACAGCTGTGTTTTAGAATTTTTGCATATGCCATGGTGACAACCAAAGTGGTTGTGACCGTGAGATATGCAAGGATTGTATTCTGCCTTATAGGGGATGGTATGTCACAGTGACAACCAAATGGTTGTGATCGTGAGATACAATAAATTCCTTTCTACCTAAGTTGAACTTGATATGTCATGGTGATAACCAGAATGGTTGTGACCGTGACGTACCATGGCTTACGTTCTACCTGGCTTATTTCCGTATGTCATGGTGACAACCAAAGTGGTTGTGTAACACCCCCTACCCATACGTAGGCGAACCCATCCGCAAGGGAGTGAGATGCCATATGAGCAAGGGTGTCACCACACAAAGGATACAAAAACATACATTCAATCACATTATACATACCAAAATACAGCAGAAATTAAAACTTTTCAAAAACATCAGAATGATAGAAGTCATTACAATAATGTTCATATCACAACTAATATTACAAAATAGTTACATATCAAAAATATACAATGCGGAGGGTTTACAAAATAATACATAGAGAGTTTTATTACAAAAGAATCATGCTACAAAAAAATAAAGCCCTAACACAAATCCCTCTGTGTTGGCTTAATTGGCGGCGACTCTCCCAAAAGCAAAATGCCTTTCGCACCTGCACGGGTGAAAACACCGTGGTAAGCGATAACGCTTAGTGGGGAAACAAACAAGTAATATGGATAGCCATTCACAATGGTCGTTAAGGCAAACCCAACATATGCAATAATCATAATAGATTTATACAAGCTCAAGTCATATTCATAACATTCATAGGCTTATAATTGCATTCGAATAATAGCGAGTTCATATACTTATCATCAAATCATTCGGATATCTCATTCATATGTTCAAAACGAAACAGAGCAATGCAAGGCGAAGTAAAACAAAGCACAAAACCTACGGACTCACAAAAGTGGATAACGAGTATACATATGGCGGTACCTTACGGGTACGAATCGAACACATGGCGGTACATTACGGGTATGAATCGTAAATCGAAATCACATTTTTATCCTTTTTAAAACATTTTACAAAGGGGATCTTAAACAAGATCCAAATACTTTTAGGGATCGAGAGGATCGAAACGGGAACCTGATCGGGGTCCAAACAGAACTGAGGGCTGCAGCTAAGAGACTCTATTAGGCATGCCTAACTATCCACTTGACTGACTCTTACAGGTCATGTATAGTAAAAATCACACTTAAGTATAACATATTGTTTAGAGTGAAGAATCATGAATTAAAGATATGCACAACACATTCCACAACGGGCGCAGCCCGCACGCACGGCGCTCAAAAATAAATAAAAATCAAAAGTAAAAATAAAAATAAATAAATAAATGAGAGTAAAACATGTAAATTTTCGCATTGAAACTTTTGGAGGAGCAAATGGATTTTTTGACAAGGAGAACATCATTTTTGACACCTTTACTTGTGGCAAGTATCACTTTCATCATCGGGTAATTCAGATCTTAGACAGCCTCAAGACCCGGTGTCTACAGTTACCTCCAATTTTGGGGAACTTAGAACCTAGGTGCCTAAGTAAGCCAAAATTTAGAAAAGAAAGGAATGAAGCGCGTACCTGAGGCGGCTGTCTTCTCGTACTGCCTGAAGTTGTTGTGGGCAGTTACCGTCTATTCGTTGACGTGTTAACCCCTGTTACTTTGGCATCTAACTTGTGTGGTGTCTAGCCTTGTTAATGTGGTCTGCAATCGAGCTCAATGCGGTGTCTAACCTCTTCCATTGTGGCATCTAACCTGTGCAGTGTATAAACCCAACGGTATCGGTATCTAACCTATTGATGCAGATATCCTCATGGTTTGAAAGGATTTAGAATATTTTGGAAAAAGCTCAATGCTACAAAGGATAATGCTCTGAAGAGACTGAGAATGCCTTGAAAAAAGGACTTTAAAATGATAATGCTCCGAAGAGACTGAGAATGCCTTGAAGAAGGACTTAAAGATAATGCTCCGAAGAGACTGAGGCTGCCTTGAAAAAGGACTTAAATATAATGCTCCGAAGAGACTGGGAATGCCATAAAAAAGGACTTAAAGATAATGCTCCGAAGAGACTAGGAATGCCTTGAAAAAGGACTTAAAGATAATACTCAGAAGAGACTGGGAATGCCTTGAAAAAGGACTTAAAGATAATGCTCCGAAGAGACCGAGAATGCCTTGAAAAAGGACTTAAAGATAATGCTCCGAAGAGACTGTGAATGCCTTGAAAAAGGACTTAAAGATAATGCTCCGAAGAGACTGGGAATGCCTTGAAAAAGAACTTAAAGATAATGCTCTGAAGAGACTGAGAATGCCTGGAAAAAGGACGTAAAGATAATGCTCCGAAGAGACTGGGAATGCCTTGAAAAATGACTTAAAGATAATGCTCCGAAGAGACTGGAAATGCCTCGAAAAAGGACTTAAAGATAATGCTCCGAAGAGACTGAGAATTCCTCGAAAAAGGACTTAAAGATAATGCTCCGAAGAGACTGGGAATGCCTCGAAAAAGGACTTAAAGATAATGCTCCGAAGAGACTGGGAATGCCTTGAGAAAGGACTTAAAGATAATGCTCCGGAGAGACTGGGAATGCCTTGAGAAAGGACTTAAAAATAATCCTCCGGAGAGACTGAGACTGCCTTGAAAAAGGACTTAAAGATAATGCTCTGAAGAGACTGGGAATGCCTTGAAAAAGGACTTAAAGAAAATTCTCCGAAGAGACTGGGAATGGCTTGAAAAATGACTTAAAGATAATGCTCCGAAGAGACTGGGAATGCCTTGAGAAAGGACTTAAAGATAATGCTCCGAAGAGACTGGGAATGCCTTGAGAAAGGACTTAAAGGTAATGAGGTGTAAGATGTATGTGCAAAGTTATATGCACAAATCATGCTAGGGATTGATGTGCAAAAATTATGTGTACACAACTATACGTGTAAAAGATCAGATGCACGTGATAAGTGCTTGTGCGATGCATGCTAGACATGTTCAAAGAATTATGTGCTGCAAATACGCGGGGATTATGTGCACAAAATGTGTTGCAAGTATTTCATAAGCAAGATATATATGAAGTTCGTGCATGTGTGAATGCGTGTTGGGTGTCGTGAAATGCCATGCACGTGTAAAGTTTTGCAAAGTGATATGCGAAAGATTGTAACGTGGAATGCATGTGAGATGCATATATATGCGGTAATGCAGGATAAGGATTCATCTGAGTGGATTTGGATGGCGATATTCGGTTTGGTCGTGATTTGCAGCAAGATTGGTTCCCCCTGGAATTGCTTTTGAATTTCATGCCTTCGGGGATTACGAGGTTCTCCTCTGATACCTATAGTCATTTTTTGAAGGTAGTGCGTCCCTCGTGGATTTTCACACTAGCTTTTCTTAGCGGGAGATGCATCCTTTTCGGATTTTCACATAACCCTGGGCCTTATTTTTTTGCCTGGAATGGACCCAACCCAATCCAGCGGCTTTTATTTATTTCATTTTTTGTAGGACAGACTGCCTGTTCCCAGGTTTTCACCCCACCCTTTGGCATAACTTTTGCTTAAAGCGCCAGTCACGGTTTTCATCTCTAACAACCTATTTTTTTCTTTTTTTTTTGTGAGAGAAGTTGGAGTTGTTGTGAAAGATCTTTCAGGTATAATCTGCATGTGCTTAGGCCTCGGATTATGGTTGTATGAGCTTGGTTCTTTATCGGGAAGGTGCTATAGAATTGGCCTCACAGTTGACGACTAGATGAGTCGACTGAAGTGCTCGAGCTGGTAGAGTACCAGAGTGAAGATAGTACCAATACGCTGATTCTACGCTAGACCCAAACAACTTTGAGTATGCAAAATGAACTGCTCTGGTCACAGACTACACCCTCGCCTCCATAAGTGCATGTAAGAGAAGCGTACTTAGCCCCGCAGTAGATAATAGGACCCATCGATTTAGGCATCTAGTTGGTGAGAGCAGGAGTAGAGTAGCCATTTAGATTTTACACATTCAGTAATAGATGATGTTTCTCTTTTTATAAAAGAACTAGGAAATGATGAGATCAAAATGCTTTTGTTTTATGTATTTGCAAAGACTGTACGCACCATTTAACATGGATTCAAAATGCAAAATTACATCTAATCTCAGAGTGCATCTTGTAAGCATCAGACTCCTGTTTCCAATCAGCCCTCGCGGGGTTTTCTTGATTGAATATTTTCTCTCTTTTTTATTTTTTATTCTTTATTTAGCCTTTACCATGGACCCTCCTCCAGTTCGTCGATGTTGATAGAATTTGCTTCCATCTTCGTTAGCTAGTAAAGCTGCTCCTTCGGAGAGTGGTTCTCTTTTGTATCGAAATCTTGTTCTTGTCCCTTCTGCAGACTGGTTGAGGTGATGGGTTCCTTATTTGGGGCTTGGATGTGAAATCTCACACTTTGCTTTTATTGGCTTTGGTGGTTCAAATTCTAAAATGGTTTTTCAACGGTTGAGATTGGGGACAGGTTAGGCTCGGATGATCTAGGGCAAAGATTGTGGGTTTTTTTTTTATTTTTGTTTTAAAGGTAAAGAGCTATCCTGCTAAATTTGACAGTAAGGGTCACGGATGGTCAAAGGTCAATCTTGTTAGGTTTTAGGATACATAATTCAAATGGTCAGGAGGAAATGGGTCACACGGTTTGGTTCTAACGAATTATATGTTTCTCATGAAGGTCCTGAGTTTCATTCGTCCGAGTTGTAGCTTTCAGGGTTTGATTTTATTTGGCACCACCATATGCAACCCAAACGTTGGGGGTGTAGAGGAATGGCTTTGAAAATTCGATTTGTCGTCATATTGGCACGTGGAAGTAGCATTGATCTCAAGAATGTCCTCGTCAATCTTCAGCATGTCTTACCAGGTCCAGGCAAAGGCTCCCTTTTTTTTTGTCTCTCAAAATTATCCTCCCTTTAAGAGTTATAATAGATGCTGTCAAGATTTTTTTTGGGTTCCCCAAAGTTCTGAGATTAAATGGAATTGCATCATTTGAATCATTATTAAGTATGAATGTGTCATGATCATGCATAGTGAAATCACAAGAAACATCACAAAAATAAATAAAACCAATCGTTTCGTTTAATAGAAAACTAGAATTAAAAAATCATCATTAAATAGATCAAAAATAAAAAGAACATCTGAATAGCTAACACCCTCCAATTTCCACTAGCACAGCTGTTTTGGCCAATGGTTCAACACCATCCGCGGGAACCACCATCATTCTCCACTTAGGTACTCAATTTGTCTTCCTCTCCTTCTTTCGCTCTTTTGGATCAGACATTAATTCCTGAATATGATCTCTCAAAGGACAACAATAGTCTGTTCTATGCCCTGCGTACTGGTGATATGCACAATACCAGTCTGCTCTGTGTCTAGGCTATCCTTGGCTAGGGCCAGGCCCGGCTGGCAAGGGTTGTAACTTCCCTTCTTTGATGAGGCGGGTAAAATACCAAGACAATGGCTTACCTGAGATGGTGAGGTGGCGTCGAGTCATTCCTGTGGCTGAAACTTCTGCTGCCCCAAGTCTGCTCCCGTTACCACTGCTGCTTCCTTTGCTTTCGCCCAAGGCCAAGTTTGCAGGCTTAGCCATTTTGTCCATATGTTCGGCCTCAGCTTCGATGGCTATATCTTTAAGCAACTTCGGGATAATAGTCTTCACTGGTAGTCTGCCCCACAGCTCATGATACCGAGAAGCAAACGCAGCCGAGAGAGCTCCTCCCCGAAAAGACAAGGGAACCCTCACTACATCCTGGGTCATCCCGAGCTGGCGTGTACATCGAGAGGTGATACAGAAGGTGGCCTGACGGAGGCCGCAGAGGGGAACACATCCCGATGGCCCATCAATGACCACATGAGACAGTGGGAGCCAGGCAGACGTAAAACTGATGTCGTCATCTGACAGCTCGCCAAATCTGGTAATGCCTTCACTAGTAGTGGCACACCCATAAAGTCGTTGACGCGGCAGAAAGTGGCTTGGCGAGTACTGTGGAGTAACGCGAGGGGGTGGTTTAGACAGCATCTTCAGTTTCTCTTGCAGCCAAATCTGAAAAAAAAAAAGAAAAAAAAAAGAGAAAAAAAAGAAAGAAGAGAAGAAAAAGAAAAAAAAAAGCCGCTGAAGTAAGTAGGGTTTACTTCAGGCAAAAATAAAGCACAGGGTTGTGTGAAAATCCGAAAGGACGCACCTCCCGCTAAGAAACGCTAGTGTGAAAATCCATAAGGGACGCACTACCTTCAAAATAATAACGTACCTGGAGCAATAAGGGGCTGCCGGTAAAGGTTGTAGTGGATCCAGAGCTCACAACGTCCAAGCCCAGAATGGTTTCAGCCAGAATGAGTGGTAGGGGTGATAATCCCAGATGAAAGTTCGCCCAAGACTCCGAACAGGCGAGAGTCACCTGTCAAACCCCCTGGAACAACAGTAAGGAAGTTCACCATGCAAAACAAGAATGTAATGCTTACCCGGTAGGTGGGGATGTCGGTGAACTGATCCAGAGCCTCGATCAGTGGCCCCAGAGCAAAGAGAGAGCCCGGAGAAATCAGCCGGATGGCCTCAGATGAGGGTATGCCGAGTGCCATAGCTATATCTCGGGCCTGGAATAGGCCGCAGTGGGGGACGCAGGGCAGAGCGCTAGGAGGGAACCAAGCTCCGAGAATGGCAGCTAATTCTTTAGGCAAAGGGCACAGTTCCTGATAAGTGAACGGGAAAACGTGAAACCGGGGGTTCCAGAAGTGGGTCGCCGCTAGGAGGAGGTTCTGGTCGACTTTCACCCGGCACAGGTATTTCAGCCCGGACAGAGAGGAAAGGGCACCTTCTTCGCAAGTGTGTTTGTCATCTAAGATACGGT
This sequence comes from Excoecaria cochinchinensis, assembly GCA_947683425.1. Lineage (NCBI taxonomy): Eukaryota > Viridiplantae > Streptophyta > Magnoliopsida > Malpighiales > Euphorbiaceae > Excoecaria > Excoecaria cochinchinensis. The sequence goes on from CANTUQ010000005.1 coordinate 9,180,291, forward strand.
GCATCCTTTGGGCTAGAGAGGAAGACATTTTGAGAAATATGAAAGGCTCAAGGTGTTGGAAAATGAAGAGACTCAAGAAGAGCAAAAATTTTGGCAGAATTTATAGGGAAGGGTCACTGACGACCTACCCGTCTCTCTAGAGAGACGGCCTGCCCGTCGGTAGAGATTCACCTAGCAGGCGCATGCGTCATCATTGCATTCATCACGCGCATTAAATCGCATTTATTGCATGACAGATGGCCAGCCCGTCTGTCGCTTCTACAGACGCCCAGCCCATCGGTCACGAAATTCTATATAAGGGCGAGTGACAGACGGTACAAACGCTGCTGTCCCTTTCTTCTTCCTCTCCCAAACCGTTTTTTAGCCTTTTTTTAGTGTTTTTTCAAGCGTTCTTCATCTTTTTTTCGCGACTTCTTCATAATTTTGCATTATTTACTCACCGGGCGCTTTGATATTTATATTTTCTTCAGTTTCTACACTTCTCGCGATTCCAAGTAAGTAAATAATTATTTTTTTTTTAATTTTATTCAATTTATTTCTTCATTTCTTCTTCTTTCAACTTTAGAAATGTTTAGAAAATTTTAAAATGCCTTAGGAATTTAGGGAGAATGCTGCCCATTCTTTTTTTATTATTATTTTAGTGCAATTAAACCTGAATTTTTGCATGATCACATAGAAATAGAATTTTTCTATAATTTTTAATGCTTTAGAATTACGCTGTTTAGCGCACCATTCTGTGCATATTTTTGCTTTGGCGGCCTGAGGCCATTATCTTGTGTTGTTGGAGGCACACTCTTGCCGGGGTGCGCCCCATCTTTATGCGCATATTGTTGTTGAGGCCTGAGGCCTATTTATATACCTTTTCGTGCAGGAGGTTGGGCATACCCTTGCCGGGGTGCTGCCCAAATTTTTATTCAAAAATTGAATATTTTTGTACAATGCGTACCTTGGGCCTAGAAAGCTCATTTTTATTCACTTCAAATATATTTCCATGCTAACTGCATATTGTTTTTGCCTTGATATGTGCAAAGCATGTGGGCAACCTTTGCCCTTTTCATTCATTATCAATTTTCTATCTTGTTTTGGGTCGCCATTGCCCTGGTGAGGCCTAAATGGGCCTTCGCCTGAAAAATAAGTCTGATAATATTTGTTTTGTCAAATTTTCGCTGTCTAATTTCTCCTCCTTTGCAGGATTCCTCCTAGACGTAGAGCACCGCAGGCCCATCTCGAGCTTATAGCTCCGGATTGGATGGATGATGAGTTAGCTCAGAGGTATAGAGCATTGGCTCAGGTAGAGCTTCGGGCCAGTCGCTTTGTGTCCCGACCGTTCCTAGAGGCCCTAGGGTTGGCCCCAGAGTTCGATTTACTTGCCGAGGGTGCTGGGTGGACAGAGTTCCTTGAGCCCTCCTTCCAGACTTTTCCAGAGGCTACTCTCCAGGTCCTGGCCACTCTTCGCTATGCCGGTTTTCAGAGTGCAGATACCGACCCAGGGGTGGTTCAGTTTTGGTTTGACGGCGACCACTTCAGTATTACCAGGCAGAGATTTGCACAGGCCATGGGGCTCCCTAGGGAGGAGGGGGTCGAGATCCCACGGCGAGCTGTTAGACGCGCCCATTGGGCGGCTATTGCCTTACCGGGAGTGCTGAATGATCATGATACAGCAAAGAGCACCGTACTGGTGTCTCAGGCACTCCGGTATTTGCACAGAGTGCTATCCAGTTCGTACCTCGGTCGAGCTAGTAATCCAGGGTCGCTTAACGCGGCCGAGATCTGGAGCCTCTGGGCCATGGTGGCAGGCCAGCGTCTCAACATTAGCCATGAGATCTTGGCTAACTTGACCAAAGTCGGCAGAGGGTTGACACCGGTGGTGATAGTAGGAGGAGTTATCACCCGGTTACTTTTGAGGTTGGGGGTTAACCCTGACAGGTTGAGAGGACCTTTGGAGGAGGGGATCCATGTGGATGCCGCAGCGGCAGTACAGATGGGGATGATCTCCCCGATATCAGGGCAGGCAGAGGCCTACAGGGTGTTGACCATTCATAAGACCAGGCGGATGTTCTCACTCCCGCCCTTGGGTGCAGACCCAGACCACCCGGAGCACCCGGAGGAGCAGCCTCCATAGCCCGAGCCCCAGCCTTAGCCCGAGCCTCAGCCAGAGCATCAGCCTCCTCAGCCACAGACTGTGCCACCACCACAGCAGCAGGAGCAGCCCAGGACTCCGTCGGACTTCGACTTCGAGTTCACGATGGACGACCTCTTTGCCGCTTCACCGGCATCCAGAGCACCGACTCCAGCCCCATCACCGAGTGCCAGGGTACAGAGGTCTATCCACGGGCCTTCTGAGAGATACCACCCCTACTCCCGAGGCGACCCTGGGGCATCCACCTCCTCGGCACCACCGCCAGAGCCAGCACCGCAGCAGCCAGCACAGCCCGACTTCTCTCAGCTCCTCACCTCCATGTTCGCGGCTTTAGAGCGACGAAAGAACGAGAGGGATAGGGCTATTCATGAGAGGTTGGACCGCCAGCAGGCTACCAGTCAGGAGCAGTCCCAGTCAGTAGAGCGGCTGGCCCGAGAGCAGGCCGGCTACATTGAGCATACGACTCGGGAGCAGGCTCGGGCCTTGGATGTTTTCAGGGATGAGCAGGCTCGGGCCTTAGGGGCCTTCAAAGGTGAGCAGATGAGGCTAATTGAGCAGATTGCTCAGGGGCAGAGGGAGCTTAGGCAGCAGCTCACTCGTGATTTGAGGACGTCACAGGACCAGGCGTCTCAGAGGGTTGACATGACCCTACAGATGATCGACGAGTCTCTCGACTCTCTGAGATCCCTCGTCCAGGCGATAGAGGGGATCCTCCCACCTCTGTCTCAGACCATGAGAGAGTTCAGAGAGCAGACGGAGCAGAGCCTAGAGCAGAGGAGAAAGGCCGCCAGCGAGCAGACCATTCAGTTGAGCCAAGCCTTCAAAAAGTTAGGAGACAAGGTTTCTGAGACCTTAGGGTTTATGAGCACCTGTACCCAGCCCTTCTTGGCTGGCTACGCTCAGATCCAGTTCAGGCAGGCCCATGATCACAAGGCAGGACCCTCCACGGCTCAGCCAGCTCCACCTCCACCTCCGCCAGGGACCGTGCACATATCAGATGACGAGGATCCTGATGAGCCCTCCGACTACACACCTCTCTGATCTTCAGGGAGTTATTTTTGTATCTATTATACATTTTCATTTTGTATATGCACTGTACAAAAATGACATTTCTAGTGAAAACTTTTGTTTCATTATTGCATGATCATTCGATTGTTAATTGTTTAATCACATCACAGAAAGTGTATGTTCTCATATTTACTTATATGTCAATGAAAATGACAATATAACAAAAATGAAACAAAAATGATGAATAACAACTCAAATAAGAAAAGATGAAAAATGAAACATGGCATAGCAAGTAAAGCAAGATCACGCCATCAATAGACAGGTTAAAAGATAACCACTCAAACATGAACTAACAAAATCTTTCATCACGCAGGTACAGAGAAATACCGATCTAAACATAGACATCGATTAAAAAGATCCCTTGTGGGACAAGGAACCCGGCGGGGTCTCCTCTTCTTCAGATCAAGACTGTAGCCAAAGCATGCTGCATCTCACAGATCGAAGCTGTGGTCAGAGAGTGCCGCACTTCACCAAATCGAGACTGTAGCCAAAGCATGTTGCATCTCACAGATCGAAGCTGTGGTCAGAGAGTGCCGCACTTCATCAAATCGAGACTGTAGCCAAAGCATGCTGCATCTCACAGATCGAAGCTGTGGTCAGAGAGTGCCGCACTTCACCAAATCGAGACTGTAGCCAAAGCATGCTGCATCTCACAGTTCACGCAGCAGCCAAAGAGTGCTACGCACCTTGCAGATCGAATGGGGGTTAGCAAGGGAACTTCAGATCGAAGCTGTGGTCAAAGCATACCGCACTCCAAACCGGGGTTGTGGCCAAAGCATGATGCATCCCGCCGAGCCCTACAGGTCGAGATGAGACCGATGGGAGTATCTTCGCATCGTCGAATAGATCAAGATGAGGTCTAACCGGCATAAGGCACAGAGGGTGAAAAGCCGTCACAGGTACGCTTCCTTTCTGACCTTCTCTGAGTTTTGGCTTATCTAGGCGCTTGTGCACTAGTTGCTCCAAAACTGGGGGCAACTGTAAGCACCATGTCCCGGAGTAGTCCGGATCAGAAGTTACCCTATGATGAAATCAGTGCCTGAGCCTGTATAAAGGGCTGGATTTGGAGGTTTTAGTCCCACGTTTCACGAGAAATGAGGCTTTTTACCATTCCTGGGCAGAGGGGGAGAGAACAGAGGTTTTTTCGAGTCAAAAAGCTCTTTGTACTCCACAGACGGCCAGCCCGTCTGTGAAGTCAGCCCGTCGCTTTGAGTCACCGACGGCTGGTGGTATTTTTCGACGCCCGTCGGAAAGTCACCGCCCCTGTCAGAACGCCGCCTGGTTTCCCGGAGCACGCAACCCTTCCGACGCCCGTCGGTGGATGTGGCAGGGCCGTCGGACGAATCCTTGTGTCAGAAGGATTCTTTCGACGCCCGCCCCTATACACCGACACCCGTCGGTCGTGTCTGGCTTATAAAAGCTCCGAATTTTCTAGAGAAAAGGGTTCCAAAAATTTTAAAAAGGGGAAACTCTGCTCAAATTCAAGCAAATTTTCTCTCTCCTCCAATAAAACACATTTACAAAGGAAATCTATTTGACCAAGGATCAAATCAATCAAAAAGGAACTAAAAATAATTAGTTTTCTTTAGATATTGATTCCAAAATCAATCTTTTGAGGGGTTGAAGAAGAAATAGCCCATTTTTCTTTCTTTGATCCTTCATCTTTAGCTTCTCGTGGAACGTGCGGGGCTCTAATCAACACAAGAATCTCACCCAAAGCGATTATCTGAGGGTAAATATTCCGGATTCTTTCTCCTTATCATTTCATATTTATTCCTTATTTTGTTGGATTTATCAATATCTGTCATTATTTTCCTTTATTTTGACTCTCTTTATCTCCTTTTGGGATAAAACCCATTTTTTGGCTGGAGAAAGAATTTTCTCTCTCCTATTTTTTCGGAGACAGTGGTGACAGACGGGTCATCTTTATCACCGACGCCTGTCGGTCACCCCACCTATAGACGCCTCTCCTTGAGTGACAGACGGACATATCGGTTACCTTAACCGACGCCCGTCGGTCATCTAAGGAAGGCCGTCTGTGGGTTCTGCCTCCATCCTTTTAAATCGGTTTTTTTATCTTTTTCAAATCCTTTCGGTTTCCTATATGTTAATTTTATGTATATTAACATCTTTCAACTTTTCTATGAGTGTATATTGATTTCTCTTGGACTACCACAAGCTTGAGCGGCTATCTACCATATTCGGAGGATTCCGTCCGGTTCAGTTTCCTAACCCTCTCGATTATTTCCTTCATTTTGTTATTCATTGATTATTTCATGTATATGGATATATTCCTCTCATATCTCGTTAATGTATAAAAATGATCTAATGATTTTATACTTAAATAAAAATGAGGTTTGTATAAAGTGCAAAAGGGGCCAAAGCCCTATTTTTATCCAATAAAATCATCATAAACAAAAATCTCCAATTTTAATAATGATGCATGCGAGGACCAAAGTCCTCAAAATAAGCAATGCCCCGATTTATGCATGATTCGTACATTTATGAAAGGGAGTTGTATTCCGCTCCTTGTATTATTGTAATTTATTGCTTTCATTATCTATCTGATCATTTATCGCTTTCAAAATGTGAATAAATGCGCCTTTTAATCAATTGCATAATGTGGAGAGAGAGCGAATTAATGATATTAAGATTTGATCATAAAATAAATGAGGTAGAAATAGATGAGAAATCCCGGACCCAGCTCTGGTCTTTGGGCTCAAGAGGTTAGAGGTTATCCTCCAAAATACTTCTTGGGTCACGAGGCTTTAGCGCTAATCCTAGGCTCTTTAGGGTGAGAAGTTCACCTTCCATGACCCCTCTGGTTGGCCCAAAATAGATACCAAGCGCAGTCTTAGGCTCTTCGAGGCAAGAGTAACTTTCCCAATGTTCTATTGGGTGGCGACTCCATGAAACCTCCTTTTTGCCCAACATAGGCGCACTTGCAATTTATTTGCAAGATGTCAACGGACCCACAAATGCCCCGATCGCCCACGTGCGGGCGGTCGAGCGGGCGGCCGCGAGGATCAGGTGCGTGTCACAGCCACGTTATCACTTGGATCGAACTCCATCTAAACACTACACTAGACACATCTGTATTAGGCCACGACACAAAATCGACTCACATGCAAAGACTCGACACTCAAAAATCAAAGACAACCAGAATCGCCTAAATCGGCGCTCTGATATCAGAAATTGTAACACCCTGATACCCCCATTGGAAGGATACCGGAGCATCACGCGACACTCACTCAAAAACATACTGTGATGCACACCGAACCCCGTGGCCTCCCGAAAGCCCGCTTTAGGGCGATCAGGATGGGATTCATTTAAACTTGTAAGGTATTTACAAGTGCGTCTATTTTTGGCAACAATGAGGTTTCTTGGAGTCGCCACCTAACAGAACATTGGGAAAGGTCGTCTAGCCTCAGCGAGCCTAAGACGGCGCATACATATCCATCTTGGGCTAGCCATAGAGATCTTGGAGGCCTCAGCCTCTACCCCCTGGAGCCTAGCATTGTAAATTTAAGTCTTTTGGTGAGACTCAAGAGGTGTCTTGGAAGTCCTAGACCTCTCGCCTCATTGAGCCCCAAAGAACATAGTGAGTTCGGGACTTCTCATTTATTCATACCTTGGTTAAGTTTATAATTTAGTTTTGAATTTATTATTTCATCCCATTTCACATACATTTAATGCAATTAATTAAAGCGCACAACATACATTTAAGAAAAGCGGTAAAAGCATAAGTAAAATAAAGCACATATAAAAATATTACAATAAAACTAGGGGTAGAATACAACGCCCATTGTAAATAAAATACAGATCATGCATAAATCGAGATATTCATTAATGGTGAGGACATTGGTCCTCGCATGCATATTATTATGAAATAATTTTTATGTGATGATTTTGGATGGAGAAAATCGAGACATTGGTCTCATTTTTATTTAGGAAAAATACCAAGTTAATTAATAAAAGTAATTTAGTGACTTTCTTTCTAGCGGGCCTAAATAAACAATTTTACAAGAAAATTATATGGCAAAAATAAATAGGAAAAAGCAAAATAAACAAAATATTACAAATAAAGAAAAATAAATATTCCGAGCGACCCTTTTGGACCTCCCCGTGTGCTCGTGAAAATGCCCAATCAAAAAATGAGTTTAGACATAAAAAACAAAATACAAATAAAATAATGTTAGTAATTAAATCAATTAAATCAACTAAACATATAAAATAATGAATAACAAATTAAAATAAAATAAGATGACATGAAAAGAATGATAATTGAATCAAAATGTTAACAAACAAAAATAAATGAGAAACATGCATTATATATGATAAATGATTAAATGATGTGATGAAAATAAAATAAAACATGTTAATTAATTAATACATGAAAATATACACATGATGAAAATAATGATGAACAGTGAAAAATAAGTGAATAAATAAACAAATAATAAACAAATCATGTAACAATGATAAAAAGAATAATAAAAATTAGTAAACAAAAGAATCATAAAAATAATAATGATATATGACAAGATTAATTGATGTGTTCATAATTAATACAAACTATTTACATGGCAAAAATGATTAACAAAAAATTAATTAATTATTTGCATGTTAAAAATAATGAGGAATCAAAATAAAATAAATTATTTACATGTTAGGAATTAAAAGAAAACAATATTCACATGAATAAAAATCAAACCATATATAAACAATTAATTAGAACAGATATAAAATCAATACAACAAATGAATAAATGAAAACAATAAATAAATCAATAAAAACAATAAAATATACATGAATAAATTAAATAAAAATAAAATAGAATAGAAATTGAGTCTAGAATATTTACCCTCAGATTATTGGATTCGATGAAGGAAAAGTGATGATTTTCTTGGAAACTTGATTAAAAAAAAAATGTAGCAATAAAATTAATTCTCTTTGTTTATGGAGAAAACAAAGGAATTAATTTGTATGCTTAAAATTGAAAAGAAATTGATTTCAAAGTGATGATTAATTTTGTGTTTATGGAGGAAAAACAAAGAAATTAATTGGAATAATTAAGAATTGAAAATTGATTTTTCAATTTCAATTAAACCTTATTAATTAAAAGAGAAATCTAAAATTTTTTGAAGAGAAAATAGAAGAAGAAGAATTATGGAAATTTCAGGTCTAAAAAAATGTGGAGGCCCCCCTTTGATTTTTCATCATAAAGTATTTATAAGATAAAAAAGGTTGCCCTAATTTAATTAAGGAAAACAAATTTATTTTAACACAAAATTCTTTTATTTTTAATGATAAAATCAAGTTTTATTAAATAATTATCTAAAAAAATATTTTAGAAATTAATTTGAACTCAAAAACCCAAAAAAAATGGGATAACAAACGGATTTTTGGGTGAGAAAATCGGAAAAGGGTGAAAAAAGTCAAAACTGGTGACTTTGGGCGGCTGTGGCAAAAGCACAGTGTGCTTTCGAAAAAGCGCAGCTGTGCTTTTGCGCGCACTGCGCGCAACGCACACTACGCAAAAGCACAGCCGTGCTTTTCAGGCAACATCTTTTTTTTTTTAAAATATGACTAAAAGAACAATAAATTCATTCTCAAAAACTAATTTTTAAAATATTTTTATTATTTATTATTTATTATTTTCTTATTCTTAAAATGAAATTTTGACAAGGAAATCATCACTTTCAACTATTTTTGCCCGCGAGGGCGGTTTATCATCATTGGGTAACTCCGATCTAGGCTGACTCAGGACCCGGTGTCTACAGTTGCCCCCAGTTTAGGGGAATCTAACACACTAGTGTCTAGGTGAGCCTAAACTCAAAGAAGGAAAGAGACGCGTACCTGAGGCAGCTCTTACCTTCCCGAAGCGGGGAATCCGTGGTGGTGGTTGTTGCCATCTTGTGGGCGTGTTGAAGCGGTAGTGCCGTGGTCATGCTAACCCTCCGTAGAGTGGTAGTGCCGCCATCGTGCTAACCGTTCGGATTTGATGAAGTGGTAGTGCCGTGGTCGTGCTAACCCTCCGTAGAGTGGTAGTGCCGCCATCGTGCTAACCCTTCTGTTTTGATGAAGTGATAGTGCCGTGGTCGTGCTAACCCTCCTTAGAGTGGTAGTGCCGCCATCGTGCTAACCCTTCGATTTGATGAAGTGGTAGTGCCGTGGTCGTGCTAACCCTCCGTAGAGTGGTAGTGCCGCCATCGTGCTAACCCTTCGATTTGATGAAGTGGTAGTGTCGTGGTCGTGCTAACCCTCCGTAGAGTGGTAGTGCCGCCATCGTGCTAACCCTTCGATTTGATGAAGTGGTAGTGCCGTGGTCGTGCTAACCCTCCTCAGAGTGGTAGTGCCGCCATCGTGCTAACCCTTCTGTTTTGATGAAGTGGTGCTGTCTACAAGCCCTTTGGTTAATTGTCTGCCCCCTGAGAGGTCTTTAGTTGATATTTGGATTGGTGTTTGAAATGATATTTGGATTTTTTTTCTGCTGGTCGCCCCCTGAGAGGTCTTTGATTGATTATTTGGGCTGATGTCGTCACTCGGCTTTTGTCGGTGTCCGCATCAAATCTCTCTTTTTTCAAAATAGGGAAACTAAAATATGCAGAAAAAATAGTGAGCATGCAAGTGAAATGCATGAGTCATGCAGGAATGCAGGGTAAGAATTCATATATGTGGACTTGGAGATGATAGCTGAGCTAGCTGCCATTTGCAATAGGATCGATGCCTTTTAAGCTGCTTTTGAATTTCATGCACTTTGGGATTGCAAGATTCTCATCCGGTACCTGTAGTCATTAATTGAAGGTAGTGCGTCCCTTGTGGATTTTCACACTAGCTTTTCTTAGCAGGAGATGCGTCCTTTGCGGATTTTCACATAACCTCGTGCCTTATTTTTGCCTGGAATGGACCCAACACAATCCAGTGGCTTTTCTTTTTCTTTTTTTTTGAAGGACAGACTGCCTGTTTCTAGGTTTTCACCCTATCCTTTTGCCTAATTTTTGCTTAGAGCGCCAGCTACGATTTTCACTCTAACGGCTTCTTTTTCTTTTTCTTTTTTTTTTTTAGGCTGAGGATATTGGCAAGGATCTTTTAGTAGTCTTAGGACACGGTTGCATGAGCTTGATTCTTCACATTTGATAGCAGGATGAGTCGGCTGAAGCACTTGCAGTAGATGATGTTGACCATCTAAGGTGAGCTGCTATGATTACATCAATAAATCATTGCATAAATGCATGTGTTTCACTTTTATTTCATTAAAAATGATCATTGTTTAAAATTAATCTCAAGGAATACAAGACCCCAGCTAATCTCATGATAGATCTTGAAAGCATCCAACTCTTGTTATCAATAAGCCCTCTCGGGTTTTATGATTGAAGATTTTCTCTCATCTCTTAATTTTTTCTTTGAACGTGAATTCTAGATGCAACTTTGGGGACAATACTTAACTCGAATGCATTAATGCACTCGTGGCTCCCGCTTTAAGCTCAAGAAACACCATATGCCTCTTCTTACGTACCAAACCTTATTAGAAGGTCATCTCCGCTAATTGGATAAGACTGAACCAAGAATCAAGAGGTCTTATTTTGGTTGTAATGTTAGGCTTAGGTAGATGGTTGTCAAAGGAAGATCAGGTCGCTAGAGAAAATATGGCCGCAATATTTACTCGACTGATGGATGAATCATTCTCAGCTCAGTTGCATATACAAAAGTATTTTTGAATTTGGGTTCGGTAACATTTTAGCTCATTAAGATCAGAATGACAGTTAAAAAGGTAATCATCGAAACTCGTCAAGTGGTTACTCTCTATTTTATTTTATTATTATTATTTTTTTTTTACTTTTTTTTAAGCTCATGTCTTTGGCGCATAACTGAAACCCTCTTCTCAAATTGTAAACTCATCCTTACCAAGGCAGTTTTTGATCACCCAAAAAAATTGTTAAAACGTACATCCATCCCTTCTAGAGCGGCCACTCTTCTAAGGGGAGGCAAAAATTATTTTAGGCAAGGGGATAGTTTTAACATGTGTGACAACAAAATTGGCACGCATTTAGTATACCCACATAAAGGCTCAATGGGCTAGCAAGCGATTGCAAAATAAGGGCAGGAAATGGTCATTTAGAGAGCTATACAAAGAAAATGTTGCCTAAATCATTTTCTAGGTTCCGTCTTATCCAGGGATCGCTTTGATGGGTAATCAGAAAGGTTCTAGTGCTCTTAGTGAGTTTCCATCCAATCCCCTAATTGCAACTAGTTTTTTTTATTTTTCTTTTTTTTTTAATTTCCCTCTCTATAGGAGTTATATCAGATGCTATCAAGATTTTCTTTGGGTTCTCCAAAGTTTTGAGATTAACTGCAGTCATATTATTTGAATTAATGCCAAAGTAAATGCAATGTGATCATGTTAAATGAAATCAAATAGAAATATCATACAAATAAGCAAAAATAATTCTATTAAAATAACCAAACATTATCATAAAAAATTGTTCTCAAAATAATAAGAAAGATTGAAAAAGAAAGAACATAATCTTCATTCCCACTCTCACTAGTGGATTAAGAGGACCTGATCATCATCATGGTGGAGGGGCTGCGTTGTAGACTGCCTTTTTCTTCTTTTCTCTCTTCTCAGGATCCGTGATCTGATTGGTGTCGATGAGATCTTGGATCTTGTTTCTCAATGTCCGGCAGTAATCTGTCAAGTGGCCGGTGTGCTAGTGGTAGGCGCAGTACTGGTCTTCTCTGTGTCCTGGCTGCCCTTGATTCATAGCAGGTCTAGGCGCCAAAGGCTGCAGCTTGCCCTCTTTCATCAGCCTCTCCAATACCCAGGATAAGGAGCGGCCTAAATTGGAGTAATATCTCTGGTGTTGCCCCACTCCAGTAGCTGACACTTCAGCTGTCTTGCCATTCCTGTTATTACTGCTCCCGGCACCTCCCAGTCTATGCACAGAATGGTTCCCATAGCCTTTCCCAGCAAAGTTACTTTGACTTGCCTTCTTTGCTAGGTAAGCCGCCACAGCCTCTATAGCGATATCCTTGAGCGACTCCCAATCCTTAAGCCCCTTAAAACTGAGCAAGTCCCTTAAGTAAGGGCATGAGTTTCTGACAAACAGCTTGATCTGGTCTGCAGTGTCAGGCTTCCTCTTTATCTCTATGACCTTATTTCTCCATCTTGTAAGGTACTCATGGAATGACTCACCATTCTTCTGCTGTAGAAGCTCGAGATCCTTTAGGGTGACCTCCATCCTGGTGCTGCAGTCATACTGCTTCATGAATTCTTTGGTTAAAAGGTCCCAGTCCTCCTTGGACCTCCTATCCAACCCGTTGTACCAGTCAACTTCCGGGCCCACCAGACTAAGGCAAAAATATTCCACCTTCTGGTTCTTGCTCAGCCCTGTGCCTTTCATGACCAAGGTGTACTGCTTGATGTGGGCGGATGGGTCAGAGGTGCCATCAAATTTCAGCAGCTCAGGCATCTTGAATCTTTGGGGCAGCAGCTCTTCATCCCCCAGATCTCTTTCTTCTAAGTTGACCCCCTTTCCAGCTGAGAGCATGCGGGTGATAGCTTCGATCTGCTGTCTCATACCTCTTAAAGCTTCATCCTCTACTCCGAGTGCTCAGGGCCTCGCAGCTTGGTGGACTATCGGCACCTCTTCTTCTTCTCCTCATCAGGAAATCATCGTTGGGGTTATGAATCCTTTCCCCTCTTGACTCGATGGGTGCGGCAGCCCTGTATTCATTGTTGGGTTGGCGAGCAGCAACTCCAACGAAGGGAGCCTCCCCACCATCAGGTGGTTCGGCTTGCCCCCGAGGAGGGGCTGCCTGTGGCTGTAGAGCAGCAGGCGGCTGTGGAGCAACAGGTGGATGGGCCATCCTTTCAGCCATTGCGCCCATCAAATCCATCGTTCTCCGTTCAAAATCCTCTAGCCTCCTAGCTAGGTCCTGAGTGGTCAAAGCTCCAGCTTCTTCTGCCATTGATGATTCAAGAGAGGATTCACTGATTGATGGGAATGACTCAGAATCCCAGTCAGACACTAGTTCCGGCAACTCAAAGAGCAGATTTGTCCTTACTAGCCGACCGTCGGAACCTCTAGTCCACTTAGATGAATCTATGATGGCTGAAAAAATTAGATTGTTAGGATGATGCGTGAATGACATATACAATGCATGCTAGTGAGCTATGCAACATTTACAATCACATGCAAGCAAGTAAATCCTTCCAACCTTATTACTCCCACACACGAGGTAGTGCGGTCTCTTTCCTAGGTGGGCTTGATCCATGGATTAGCAGGGAACCCAATGGATGCGTATGGTGCTCGGTGGAAAACCGGCATCATAACATCTCTTATCTAATGCGCATACATATGGATTTTGGCCTTAATGTATTTAAACGTTTCAACTAAATTAAGATGGGCCCACCGGGGCATGAAAGACTTTGATAAAAGCCCATTTAATTGGGTTAAATTTATTCAATATATAATGGCCCACATAGCAAGCATTGTATTAAGGTACATGTCACCTAGGGGAAGTATCTATTGCCATTACATGAGCTTTTGTCATGGGTGATGATATTTTAGGGTTACCCAAGCATGGTCCCTGCTGACGGGTCTAGCTCATCATGAGCGTAATGACCGATCGGGTTACCATTTGATATACCTTGATGGTACGGGGCTTGGGCTGGTGATTATCCTTAACACTTCCCTAAATTGAGTGAAAATAGGGTCGTGCTTCGGGAACGCACAGAGGCTAAAAGAGGGACCAAACTAGCATAAATCTAAGGCTCTAATGCGATGCAATGCAGTTTTGAAAGAAGGTGAAATTTTTAAACTAAAACTCTATTATAATTTTTAATCAAGGTACTTCCGAATCGAAGTATCGAGTACAGTCCCCAGTGGAGTTGCCACTGCGACGCGCGCCGAACCCCGTGGCCTCCTGAAAGCCCGCTTTAGGGCGATCAGGATGGGATTCATTTAAACTTGTAAGGTATTTATAAGTGCGTCTATTTTTGGCAACAATGAGGTTTCTTGGAGTCGCCACCCAACAGAACATTGGGAAAGGTTGTCTAGCCTCAGCGAGCCTAAGACGGCGCATACATATCCATCTTGGGCTAGCCAGAGAGATCTTGGAGGACTCAGCCTCTACCCCCTAGAGCCTAGGATTGTAAATTTAAGTCTTTTGGTGAGACTCAAGAGGTTTCTTGGAAGTCCTAGACCTCTCGCCTCATTGAGCCCCAAAGAACAGAGTGAGTTCGAGACTTCTCATTTATTCATACCTTGGTTAAGTTTATAATTGAGTTTTGAATTTATTATTTCATCCCATTTCACATACATTTAATGCAATTAATTAAAGCGCACAACATACATTTAAGAAAAGCGGTAAAAGCATAAGTAAAATAAAGCACATATAAAAATATTACAATAAAACTAGGGGCGGAATACAACCCCCATTGTAAATAAAATACAGATCTTGCATAAATCGAGATATTCATTAATGGTGAGGACATTGATCCTCGCATGCATATTATTATGAAACAATTTTTATGTGATGATTTTGGATGGAGAAAATTGAGACATTGGTCCCATTTTTATTTATGAAAAATACCAAGTTAATTAATAAAAATGGTTTAGTGACTTTCGTTCTAGCGGGCCTAAATAAACAATTTTACAAGAAAATTATATGGCAAAAATAAATAGGAAAAAGCCAAATAAACAAAATGTTACAAATAAAGAAAAATAAATATTCTGAGCGAGCCTTTTGGACCTCCCCGTGTGCTCGTGAAAACGGCCAATCAAAAAATGAGTTTAGACATAGAAACAAAATACAAATAAAATAATGTTAGTAATTAAATCAATTAAATCAACTAAATATACAAAATAATGAATAACAAATTAAAATAAAATAAGATGACATGAAAAGAATGATAATTGAATCAAAATGTTAACAAACCAAAATAAATGAGAAACATGCATTATATATGATAAATTATTAAATGATGTGATGAAAATAAAATAAAACATGTTAATTAATTAATACATGAAAATATACACATGATGAAAATAATGATGAAAAGTGAAAAATAAGTGAATAAATAAACAAATAATAAACAAATCATGTAACAATGATAAAAAGAATAATAAAAATTAGTAAACAAAAGAATCATAAAAATAATAATTATATATGACAAGATTAATTGATGTGTTCATAATTAACAAAAAATTAACAAAAAATTAATTAATTATTTGCATGTTAAAAATAATGAGGAATCAAAATAAAATAAATTATTTACATGTTAGGAATTAAAAGAAAACAATATTCACATGAATAAAAATCAAACCATATATAAACAATTAAATAGAACAAATATAAAATCAATACAACAAATGAATAAATGAAAACAATAAATAAATCAATAAAAACAATAAAATATACATGAATAAATTAAATAAAAATAAAATAGAATAGAAATTGAGCCTAGAATATTTACCCTCAGATTATTGGATTCGATGAAGGAAAAGTGATGATTTTCTTGGAAACTTGATTAAAAAAAATGTAGCAATAAAATTAATTCTCTTTGTTTATGGAGAAAACAAAGGAATTAATTTGTATGCTTAAAATTGAAAAGAAATTGATTTCAAAGTGATGATTAATTTTGTGTTTATGGAAAAAAAACAAAGAAATTAATTGGAATAATTAAGAATTGAAAATTGATTTTTCAATTTCAATTAAACCTTATTAATTAAAAGAGAAATCTGAATTTTTTTGAAGAGAAAATAGAAGAAGAAGAATTATGGAAATTTCAGGTCTAAAAAAATGTGGAGGCCCCCCTTTGATTTTTCATTATAAAGTATTTATAAGATAAAAAAGGTTGTCCTAATTTAATTAAGGAAAATAAATTTATTTTAACACAAAATTCTTTTATTTTTAATGATAAAATCAAGTTTTATTAATTAATTATCTAAAAAAATATTTTAGAATTTAATTTGAACTCAAAAACAAAAAAAAATGGGATAAAAAACGGATTTTTTGGTGAGAAAATCGGAAAAATGGTGAAAAAAGTCAAAACTGGTGATTTCGGGTGGCTGTGGCAAAAGCACAGCTGCTTTTGCGCGTAACGCACACTGTGCAAAAGCACAGCCGTGCCTTTCAGGCAATATCTTTTTTTTTTTTTAAATACGACTAAAAGAACAATAAATTCATTCTCAAAAACTAATTTTTAAAATATTTTTATTATTTTTTATTATTTATTTTCTTATTCTTAAAATGAAATTTTTACAAGGAAATCATCACTTTCGACTATTTTTGCCCGCGAGGGTGGTTTAACATCATTGGGTAACTCCGATCTAGGCTGACTTAGGACCCGTTGTCTACACATACATACATCTCAGCAGAAGCATACAATAACAATAATAAATCTTATATAAACAAAGTATAATTATATATATAGCCATCATCAAATACATATATCACTGTACCCAAAAAGAATTACATAATTACATAACCAAAATGATATACAAAAAGAATACAGGAGGAGTACAAAATAAAACAAACTCTACTCCTATGTGGCCGACCTACAGATGCATGACGACGGAACCAAAATCCTGCCACCTACAAGGGAAAACAACATGTACCAAGCGATAACACTTAGTGGGGAGGGACAAAGACAAAAGAGCACTAAACAATATACAAGTAAAATCATGCTAAAACATGTAAATAAGCATCACCTATCGAGATCACTAATAATATCAGCAGTCAACATGCACAAAGCATAATCACTATACATTTATGCAATTAACTTAACAACAATAAGCACGATTCAATACACTAACAACTAAGTCATGTGAATTCGTGCATAAAAGTATATATATATATGTATACACAACTCACTAAATCGGTAAATTAACAAGGGTTAGAGATACCAAATACATGTTCACTAAACCAGAATCACTCAAAATATACATAACACTTCACTCATCAAAAATACCGAACATCACATACTAGCCTGAATTTCATTTGTTGTGGATGCGGGAGCACTACACTACAGGGAACACTGAAAATAGTGTCCAAGTGGAGACCAAAGCCTCGACACTATCACCGTAACACCCACTACCCATACGTAGGCAAACCCATCCGCAAGGGAGTGAGAACCCGTACAAGTCGGGGTGTTACCAAACAAAACGATACAATAAACATACATCCACATAAGATAAACATACTAAAATACAGCATAATTAAAACTTTTAAACAAAATGATCATTCATTCATAGATGCAATAATAATATTCATTACAAAACTGTTCTAATCAATAACTGATATCAAAAAATAATTACATCTGTCAAAATTACAAGGCGGAAGCTGAGCAAAAGAATAATTACAATGAGAGTTCACTATTACAAAAAGAACCATATAACAAAGGCTAAGTCCTAACATCAATTCCCTCTATATTGGCTTGACTTGCGGTTGCTCTCCCAAAAGCTAACCACCATCCGCACCTGCAAGGATGAAACACCCGTGCTAAGAGATAACGCTTAGTGGGGAAACAAACAACAATAATATGGATGGCCATTCACAATGGTCGTCAAGGCAAAACGCATACATAATGGCATATGCTGATAATCATATAAGATATAATCATAATGGAGTCACATTCTTAAGCATTCAAAGGATCATAATCACATTCATATACTAAATGATTCACATACTTATAATCATAGTCATTTGGATTCACATTCTTATAAGCATAACAAAACAAACCACAATACCTGCTGACTCACAATAGTGGATAATGAGTGAACACATGGCGGTACCCGCAGGTACGATTCGAAAAGCAACATCATATTTTCTCATTCAAAACATTTTACAGAGGGGATCTTAAGCAAGATCCAAACACATTGAGGCTCGCGAGGAACCAAACGGGGGACCTGATCAGGGGCCAAATGGAACAGAAGGCTGCAGCTACTGAACTCTATTAGGCATACCTAACTATCCACTAAACTAACTCTTGCAGGTCATGCGTAATACATATCATGTTCCAGAGCATAGCATATAATTTATCATGAAGAAATTACAATATTGTACATATATAAGCATATTTATTCCCATACACTAGTAAAAACCCATGTAGAAATGATATGAAATAAATTTTAGCAAAATAGGACAAGTTCGAAAAAAAAAAGGTAGAAGAAGGCCAATCGAGAAGAAAGAGCGAAGGAAATGAGTCGTGCAGGTCGACACGACTCGTGTCAATGCCTCACTTGGCCGAAAGGCCAATCGCGAATGGAAGAGGTGAAGGACACGAGTCGTGCAGGTTGACATGACTCATGTCGATGTCTCTCCTGGCCGAGAGGCCAATCGCTAGAGAATGAAGAGAAGGACATGAGTCGTGTAGGTCGACATGACTCGTGTCGATCCTTCACAAGGCCGAATGGACTATCGAGAGGGGAGAAGGGGAAGGGACACGAGTCGTGCCATATGACATGACTCATGTCGATGCCCAGAGCCCAATCATGAGGCGTGCTCACTGGGAGAGTCGCCGCCAGTCAAGCCAACACATAAGGGTTTAGTGTAGGGCATACTTTTGTATCAATTATAAAAATTCTTTATGTAATAGAACTCTCTGTATGAGTGTTTTGTAAAGCTTTCGCATTTATATATTTTGGTTATGTAAGTATCTTTGTTTTAGCAAGTGTGATCAGGACAACTTTTGTAATGAATTAATATTGTAATGAATGATCATATTTTGGCTTCTCTAAAGTTTTTGTTTTTTCCGTACTTATGAATGTATGTTATGACCGAATGTATGATTTGTATTGTATGAGCGTGGTGGCACCTTGACTCATACGGCATCTTACTCCTTATCGGATGGGATCGCCTACGTATGGGTAGGGGGTGTTACATAGGTTGCGACCTCATGACAGAACAACTCACATGAAGCCTTTTCTTCTTAATTTTGAGCCCATGGTTGGCATGGATCAATCCCCTATCTTTTCCCTCAACTTATTATGCATGATTAGGATTATTAAATGATTATAAAGGTAGTTATCATTGGGAAAAACTTATGAGTATGATTAAGATTGGTAATTTAACTAATAAAGTAACAATATATATAATTATGTGAAGGATAGCAAATAGAATGAGAAATATGTGTGTGAGCTATAAGTATCTCAAGTATGATGAACCATGTATGCGAATGCGTATAAACCCATATGTGTTAATATGTAATAACATGTATAAGTTAGTATGCAATAATATATATATATAAAGTGTGGTATGTGAATGAGTTTAGGATGACATGTATGCATAAGTAGTAAGAAATGAAGAGAGTGCATGAATGTTCTAGTTAATATATACTATAAGTTACATGTGTGCATAGTAAAGGTTAAAGTAAATGTATATGAGAATGTGTATATGCTTTGTTATGAATAATAGTTTTAAGCCTAATATGTTCATATAAGTGGATAGATAGGCATGCCTATAAAGGGTTAGATGTTTTACAGCTGCGAGATGTTGGCACCAATGGTGTCTAGATGTTTGGCACCGACGGGCGTCTATATGTTTGGCATCTATGGATGTCTAGATGTTGATACTTTTAAAGTATCTAGATGTTATGAGACTCCGTTCTCTAGATGACTTGATACTACGGTCTCTATATGATTTGGTATCTATATGTACACGTATCCACTTATGCTAAGACATTAGGCTACCTATTATATGTAAATGTACAAGAGATGTTGTTAGTTGTACATGAGATGTTATTTATAAGTACATGAGATGTGATATATGCTAGAGAGCTATAGTAAATGGTTAAAGTATATGATTATCGTATACCGAAAATGTTAAATGAGTTAGTACATGTATATGAGAAGTTATTATTTGTATATAATATGTTATAAGTATGCCTAAATGTCTAGATGTGTGTATGATTGTATATTAGATGTGAGGATACGATATGGTTTATGACATGTACACGAAAAGAT
The DNA here is from genome assembly GCA_947683425.1 of Excoecaria cochinchinensis. Taxonomy (NCBI): domain Eukaryota; kingdom Viridiplantae; phylum Streptophyta; class Magnoliopsida; order Malpighiales; family Euphorbiaceae; genus Excoecaria; species Excoecaria cochinchinensis. The sequence goes on from CANTUQ010000005.1 coordinate 9,200,469, forward strand.
ATTAGGATGCATGAGTTAGAAGAAATGTGGTATTTCACATGCTAAATGTGTATGGAAGATTAGGTATAATTTATTCCATCTACATGTACATGAACATGAGCATATATATATACGTATAGATTAGAATGCATTAAAAGTTAATACATGATAAATGTATAAGTTATAGTTATGTTTAGAGGGACATGAGCATGAAATAGGTTATGAGAACTTATACATGATGCCATGTATGTATGTTAGAAGTTTACTTCATTGTTTTGCGAATCTATATGCTTGGCATGCTTGTTGTAAATGAGTTAAATGTTGATAAAGTAATGCTTATGACTTCGTAAGAAGTCTTTATTATGTGTGATATCCCCAATAAGCGATTTCACTTAGCACGAGTGTTTCCCGTGTAGGTTTACAGGTTCGGAGGGTTGCACATCTGCAAGGTCATGGCCACTAGAAGTTTGAGTTGGTGTCTTTTTGTATATGGCATAGTTATGTATACATGGTATAGAATTTTTGTATAGCTTGGCATATGAGATGTAAAGCAAATTTTGTATACGAGATGTACATGATAAAGTATAGTATAATTTTTGTAACCAATATGTAAATCTAAAAGAATGCTTATATGTAAAAGAATAGTTTCATTTTGTAATATAAATGGATATATGACATGTTATTAGTTTATGTGTTTAAAAGGTTGATTTCCGCTGTGTGTGATTGAATGCTTATTATTTTCGCTTCTGCATGAGTGTTCTGTTTGTGTAAGCATGTGTGGCGACCTAATGTCTTTCCAAGGGGTATTGGGGCACTACAGGTTGCGGTATCAGAGCATAGGTAGATGTTCCTGGATAATAAGATGTTAGAGTATTGATTAGATGTATGTGAGTCTGTCTAGAGTTGTGGCCTAATGCAGATGTTACCCTGTATAGGTAGTTGATGGAGTCGGACCCGAGTGAGGATATAGGAGAGACGACGGGTAGGGTTAATCCTGCGAGGGTTAATCAGCCAGCACAAGAGAGACCTCGAGCTGAGGGTGTAGGTCCAAATTATAGTGACCCAATGTTGTTGCAAGGAATGATGCAAGTGTTTGAAAGGATAGGTGCCCCTAAGCCTCCAACAGATTTGATTAGAAAGAGAGGAGCGGAGGAGTTTAGTGGGACTACCTTGGATCAGTCAAAAGTGGCTGAGTTTTGGTTGCAAAGGACGAAAAGGATATTATAGGAAATTAATTGTCCATAAGATCAGCGAGTGACTTGTGCAGTGTCATTACTGCAAGGTCTAGCGTATGAGTGGTGGGAACTAGTGCTTCGGTATCCCTAGCGACCGGATGAGTTGACTTGGGACTTCTCTGCTCAAGAATTCGAAAGGAAGTACATCACAAAAGCGTATAAAGAAGCGAAGTGGAGAGAGTTTGTCAACTTGAAATAAAGGGGTATGACCGTATGAGAGTACGAAAAGGAATTTAGTCGACTGAGTAAGTATGTACCAAAGGAATTGTTAATGGACGATTTCAGATGTCAACAGTTTGAGGACAGATTAAGAGAGTCTATTAGAGGACCCTTATCTGCGATGCCTGTTATGCAATCGGCAAATTATTATCAGTTGGTTTTGGCAACCATAAAATTGGAAGAAGCAGAAGTGGTAAAATAGAAGAAAGAGCAGAAAAGGAAAGTATCTGGAAGTGATAGAGGTGCTGGAAAAAGGTACAGAGGAGTTGCAAGTGGACAGATTATGCAAGATTCATTTCGAGAGCCTACATCGATGGGGAGTGTTGTGCCACCTTCGAGTAGAAGTAGCACTGCACTTAAATGTGAACATTGCCAAAAGAATCATTGGGGAACATGCAGGAAGCTCACAGGAGCATGTTTCAAATGCGGTGGTATGGATCATATGTTTACTAACTGTCCGGATATTAGAGAGAATTCTGGTTCTCAAATGAATAGAGGAAATGTGAATGTGGCTGGATCAACCAGAACTGGTAGAGGAAGAGGAAGACCAGCACAAGTAATATCTGAGACAGTAGAGTGGCCTACTGCTCCTAGCGGATAGAAGCAAGTCTTTGCCATGATCGGAGAAGAAGTTGAAGATCCTGCTGGCCCATCTGCTAAGATTTACATTTGTGCATTGACTAGCATGATTTTTTGTTCATTACCATGGAAATTTCGAGGACGAAATTTCTTAAGGAGGGGAGAATTGTAACATCCCAAAGTGTACCCTAGTTGGACTAGAGTGTCAATTGCATAATAGGGTATAAATGAGATTGAATTAAGTGAGTAATTAAGTGTGTAAGGGTATAATTAAAAGGAAGAAAGTTATAATTAAAAGGCAGATTTGAGTAAGGGACTTAATGGTTATTTGCCAAGGGGCTGCATGTGAGATTTAGTGGAAGATTGGTTTTGGTGTAGTGGAATCTACGTGTGGATCTCACCTTGTGCTAGCCAACTTCTTTACATGCAAAGGTATAGGGAGTAGGGAGCAAAATGGGTAGTGGAATTTTACAGCAATTCAGCCATTCTTTGTATTTGCTCTAATTCTGTATCTCTTCATCTTTTAAGTTGAATTTTATTTTCTTCTTAAATGGAACCCGGAATTTGGTAATTGAATTTGTTGAAGAGTGAAGTGAAAAAGGTTAGAGTTTATGGTTATGTGTTTATTTCTTGCTTCTACCCCTTTCTTTAAGTTGGATTTGGATTGATTGAGTAATGGACTAAGAAAATATATTCTGCATGTTGGTGTAAGATTCGGACAAGAGAAGAGCAAAGGGCAAGGAGAAGGTGTAGTTAGAGATTGAGAGTGTCCAGCAACCTGCTTTTGAGGTTTGAGATATATTTGTGTTATATGTTGACTTTACTTGAATATTTAGTTTGCCTTTGATGTGTAAATGATGCATGAATGTGAGATTTGAGATATTGAGCATGATTATGAGCTACGTGATGAAATGTAATTGAAGTGTTATAAATGGTATGTGGTGAGAATGAAAAACTAGCATGTGCAAAACAAAGAGCAAGATGAACCTTAGTTTAGGGAAATCCTGTTTATGTCCTACCAGACCTCTCTATATTTTTTTGAGCATAATTGGAGTTTGACAACTCCACTTTAAGTTTTTGTTATGACATTTGAACTATAACTTCCGTATCCTTAAAAGTCTAAGGGAGACCATAAATTAATTCTGTCTCTAAGAAGCCTAAAAATGGCAATAAACATACGTGTTTCTGTCTTGATGGGTTAATTTGAATAGTCTGTAGTGTTTAATGCATATCTCTTAATTTAAGAGTCCGAATGACGTCAAACTTATTCCATTGGAAACTAGACATCCTAGAGAACAATTGTTTAGAAGGACACTTTGTCTAAATATGAGGTCTAAAGGGTCATTTAGGCAATACAACTTTGAAGTGAAAACCAGTCTCGTAAGTCACATGAGGGGAGCTACTGTCGTGAGCGCGACACAGATCGCGACCTCGCGACAGAAAAACTCACATGAAGCCTTTTCTTCGTAATTTTGAGCCCATGGTTGGCATGGATCAATCCCCTATCTTTCCCCTCAACTTATTATGCATGATTAGGGTTATTAAATGATTATAAAGGTAGTTATTATTGGGAAAAACTTATGAGTATGATTAAGATTGGTAATTTAACTAACAAAGTAACAGTATATATAATTATGCGAAGGATAGCAAATAGAAAGACAAATATGTATGTGAGCTATGGGTATCTCATGTATGATGAACCATGTATGCGAATGCGTATAAACCCGTATGTGTGAATATGTAATAACATGTATAAGTTAGTATGCAATAATATATATATAAAGTGTGGTATGTGAAGGAGTTTAGGATGACATGTATGCATAAGTAGTAAGAAATGAAGAGAGTGCATGAATGTTCTAGTTGATATATACTATAAGTTATATGTGTGCATAGTAAAGGTTAAAGTAAATGTATATGAGAATGTGTATATGCTTTGTTATGAATAATAGTTTTAAGCCTAAGATGTTCATATAAGTGGATAGATAGGCATACCTATAAAGGGTTAAATGTTTTGCAGCTGCTAGATGTTGGCACCAATGGTGTTTAGATGTTTGGCACCGACGGGTGTCTATATGTTTGGCATCGACGGATGTCTAGATGTTGATACTTTTAACGTTTCTAGATGTTATGAGACTCTGGTCTCTAGATGACTTGAGACTACGGTCTCTATATGATTTGGTACCATTACTTGGTATCTATATGTACCCGTATCCACTTATGCTATGACATTAGGCTACCTATTATATGTAAATGTACAAGAGATGTTGTTAGTTGTACATGAGATGTTATTTATAAGTACATGAGATGTCATATATGCTAGAGAGCTATAGTAAATGGTTAAAGAAGTATATAATTATCATATACCGAAAATGTTAAATGAGTTAGTACATGTTTATAAGAAGTTATTATTTGTATATAATATGTTATAAGTATGCCTAAATGTCTAGATGTGTGTATGATTGTATATGTGATGTGAAGATACGATATGGTATATGACATGTACACGAAAAGATATTGGGATGCATGAGTTAGAGGAAATATGGTATTTCACATGCTAAATGTGTGTGGAAGATTAGGTATAAATTATTCCATCTACATGTACATGAACATGAGCATATGTATATACGCATAGATTAGAATGCATTAAAAGATGATACATGATAAATGTATAAGTTATAGTTATGTTTAGAGGGACATGAGCATGAAATAGGTTATAAGAACTTATACATGATGCCATGTATGTATGTTAGAAGTTTACTTCATTGTTTTGCGAATCTATATGCTTGGCATGCTTGTTGTAAATGAGTTAAATGTTGATAAAGTGATGCTTGTGACTTCGTAAGAAGTCTTTATTATGTGTGATATTCCCACTAAGCTATTTCGCTTAGTACGGGTGTTTCCCGTGTAGGTTTACAGGTTCGGAGGGTTGAACATCTGAAAGGTTATTGCCACTAGGAGTTTGAGTTGGTGTCTTTTTGTATATGGCATAGTTATGTATACATGGTATAGAATTTTTGTATAGCTTGGCATATGAGATGTAAAGCAAATTTTGTATACGAGATGTACATGATAAAGTATAGTATAATTTTTGTAACCAATATGTAAATGTAAAAGAATGCTTATATGTAAAAGAACGGTTTCATTTTGTAATATAAATGGATATATGACATGTTATTAGTTTATGTGTTTAAAAGGTTGATTGCCGCTGTGTGTAATTGAATGCTTATTATTTTCTCTTCCGCATGAGTGTTCTGTATTTGTATGCGTGTGTGGCGACCTAATATCCTTCCAAGGGGTATTGGGGCGCTACAACCTCACTCAAAAGCTTTTTCCTCCACTCATCGCTATCGGGCACACACAAACGGTTTCTATACATAAGCACCCCATCCAAAATAGAAAACTCAGACTGCTAACCCGATTGGACCTTTTGCAAAACCCGCTGCAATCTCAAATCATCCTTCTGAGCATCAACAATCGACTGTCTCAAGGTCGGCTTCACACTCAATTGGGCAGCCAAAGCCCCATTTGAATCAAATCTCCATCTTAACCGCCTCAAGAACAAAGCCAAAACCATCTTCCTACTCAAAGAATCTGCAATCGTATTGGCTTTACCCGGATGATAATCCACAATGCAGTTACAATCCTTAAACAACTCCAACCATCGGCGCTGTCTCATGTTCAACTCTTTTTGCGTGAGGAGATACTTCAAACTTTTATGATTCGGGAAAATCCTACACCTCTCTCCATATAGATAATGCCGCCAAATCTTCAAAGCAAAGATCACAGCTGCCAACTCCAAATCATGCATCGGATAGTTCTTCTCATGAGGCTTTAACTGACGAGACGCATAAGCCACAACTTTACCTTCTTGCATCAATACACACCCGAGTCCAACTCTTGAAGCATCACTGCACATTACAAACTGTTTACCCGAGATGGGTTGAGTAAGTACAGGAGTTTCAACTAACAATCTCTTCAACTGCTCAAAACATGCTTGAAATTTATACGACCACTCAAATCTGACTCCTTTCCTCAACAATCTGGTCATAGGAGCAGCAATGACTGAGAACCTTTCACAAATCGACAATAATAGCCTGCCAAACCAAGGAAACTTCTCACTTCAAGAACATTCCTAGGCGCTTTCCAATTCACAATCGCCTCAATCTTAGCCGGATCCACTTGAATACCCTTAGCTGACACAATATGACCCAAGAAAGACACCTCTCGAAGCAAAAAGTCATAATTACTGAGCTTTGCCAACAAATTGTGCTCTCTTAAAACTTGCAGTACTAACCGAAGATGCTCTTCATGCTCACTCTCATCCTTCGAGTAAATCAAAATATCATCAATAAACACTACTACAAATCGGTCCAGACATGGCCTAAACACTCGGTTCATCAAATCCAAAAAAGTCGCAGGTGCATTGGTCAACTCGAACGGCATCACAAGGAACTCATAATGGCCATACCGTGTCCGAAAGGCAGACTTAGCCACAACCACATCTTTCACACGAAGCTGATAGTAACCCGATCAGAGATCAATCTTGGAGAAAACACCCGCACCTCTGAGCTAATCAAACAAATCCTCACCTCTAGGCAAAGGATACTTGTTCTTCACTGTGACCTTATTAATTTGCATGTAGTCGATGCACATCCTCAAGGTACCATCCTTCTTCTTAACAAACAACACCGGAGCTCCCCATGGAGATATGCCGGGTCTAATAAACCCCTTATCCAATAACACTTGTAGCTGAGTCTTAAGTTCCTTCAACTCTATAGGAGCCGTCCAATAAGGTGCTTTCGAAATGGGCGAAGTACCCGCCACTATCTCTATGGACAACTCCACCTCTCTCTCGGGAGGCAACCCAGGCAATTCACTTGGAAACACATCTCCAAACTCCCTAACAACTGGGATATCCTCAAGCCTAACCTGATCACACTTAGAATCCAACACCACTACTAGAAATGCTTCACAACCTTTCCTCATGAACCTCTTAGCTTGCATAGCAGAAATCACGTTACTCAAGGAACTTGAATCCAAACCTTTAACCACAGCAGAAGACTGATCTCTATCTCGCAACACAACCACTTTCCTATGACAATGAACCACAGCCCGATGCTTACTCAACCAATCCATACCCAAAATCTAATCAAACTCTCAAACGGAAACTCAATCAAATCCGCAGAAAACTCAACACCTTGAACCAAAAGAGGATAATTCCTATACACTCTACTCACATTGACACTATGCCCTAAGGGACTGGTCACACAAAACTCATAATCTAATTGATCAATATCATGCAACTTATCAAATAACTTACTCGTGCACAAATATGAGTGTGTGGAACCATGGTCAATTAGAGCGTACAACTTAGTGTCAAAGAGTAGGAACTTACCAGCAATTAAATCCGTGGCATCCTGCTCATCCCGAGCTCTCATAGCATATGCTCTAGCTAGAATCGTCAAAGGCTGCTCGACAGATTCTGATAGAGCTCCCTCTCTAGGCCGATTGCCTCGACCTGCACCTCTGCTTCTAGTCTGACCGGATTGCAGTGCATTAGATGCAACTCTGCTAGCCTCAGACTGATCACCAGAAGCCTCACCCAACTTAGGACAGTTAGCCAAATAGTGATCAGTGCTCCCACATCGGAAAAAACCACCCGTGAGCCACCTACACTAACCCCGATGGCGCTTGTTACAATGAGAACACTCGGGCAATGCCTCAGTCCTACTACTCGAACCACCTCTACCAGAACTCAAGCTCATAGCATAACCCTGCCTCCTGCCTCTCGTCGCCGAACCTAAAGTAGTCTCATCCTACGGGTTCCTAGACCTCTTACCTGAAGATGATCCTCCACGAGGGGGATTCCTCCTCTGAGCTCTCTCCCTCAGAACTGACTCTGATCTCTCAACCCGCACTGCTGCTTGAACAATTTGATAATAACCAATACCCGGAGTAGTCATCAATGAAACAAGCATAACCTGCAAGGACTCATTAAAACCAGCCTCAAAGTACCTACACCTAAACTCTTATGTCAGAACACCCTCTGGAGAATACTTTGCAAGACAGTTAAACTCTTTCTCAAACTCATAAGCTGACATGGCTCTCTCTTTAAAACTCAAGAACTGTGCCCACTTAGCATCCTTATAGGCCTGAGTCACATACTTACTGGTAAACTCCCTCTCAAAGAACTCCCAAGTAACCGGGTCAGGAAACTGGGGATGCCTACGGACCATCTTCCACTAATCGTAGGTGAATCCCTGCAACAAAGCCACTACACACTCTACCTGCCTATCAGTAGGGCACCGAATCTCATCAAGAACACGCTCTACCTTCTCTATCCATTTCTCAGCATACTCAGACTTATCCAAACTAATCCCATAAAAATCCTCTGCACCAGCTTTCCTCATACTCTCAATAAGGGCTCTCGGAGCTATCACTCTCTCTAAGACTCGAGACATGTCCTGATAAATCTTTAACATGGCCTCAAAGGTCATAGTTGTGGCCTCAGGCTGAACCCTAGGTGTTTGAGCCGAAACGGACACTGAAGGAACTACTGCTTGAGGATTTACTCTTAGTGGACCCCTCAAGCGACCCACGCACCGAATCAGAATCCATCTAAAACAAACATAAAAACAACCGCATCAGCCAATACAGTCCTAGACATATATCTATGCACAAAAATACCCAGAAAATGCCTAAACCTAGGCTTTGATACCAAAAACTGTAACACCTCCTACCCATACGTAGGTGAACCCATCTGCAAGGGAGTGAGAACCCGTACGAGTCAGGGTGTCACCAAACAAAACGATACAATAAATATACCTCCACATAAGATAAACATACAGAAATATGGCATAATTAAAACTTTTAAACAAAATGATCATTCATTCATAGATGTAATAATAATATTCATTACAAAACTGTTATAATCAATAACTGATATCACAAAATAATTACATCTGTCAAAATTACAAGGTGGAAGCTGAACAAAAGAATAATTACAATGAGAGTTCACTATTATAAAAAGAACCATATCACAAAGGCTAAGTCATAACATCAATGCACTCTGTGTTGGCTTGACTTGCGGTGACTCTCCCAAAAGCTAACCACCATCTGCACCTGCATTGATGAAACACCCGTGCTAAGCTATAACGCTTAGTGGGGAAACAAACAACAATAATATGGATGACCAATAAAAATGGTCGTCAAGGCAAAACACATACATAATGGCATATGCTAATAATCATATAAGATATAATCATAATTGAATCACATTCATAAGCATTCAAAGGCTCATAATCACATGCATATACTAATTGATTCACATACTTATCATCATAGTCATTCAGATTCACATTCTTATAAGCATAACAAAACAAACCACAATACCTACTGACTCACAATAGTGGATAACGAGTGAACGCATGGCGGTACCCGTAGGTACGGTTCGAAAAGCAACATCATATTTTCTCATTCAAAACATTTTACAGAGGGGATCTTAAACAAGATCTAAACACATTGAGGTTAGCGAGGAACCTGATCAGGGTCCAAATGGAATAGAGGGCTGCAGCTGCTGAACTCTATTAGGCATGCCTAACTATCCACTAAACTAACTCTTGCAGGTCATGCATAATACATATCATATTCCACAGCATAACATATAATTTATCATGAAGAAATTACAATATTATACATATATAAGCATATTTATTCCCATACAGTAGTAAAAACCCATGTAGAAAAGATATGATATACATTTTGGCAAAACTGGACAATTAAAAAAAAATAGGGCAGCAGAAGGCCAGTCATAAAGAAAGAGCGAAGGACACGAGTCGTGCAGGTCGACATGACTCGTGTCGATGCCTTACTTGGCCGAAAGGCCGATCGCGAAAAGAAGAGGCGAAGGACACGAGTTGTACAGGCCAACACGACTTGAGTTGATATGTCTCCTGGCCGAGAGGCCTATCACTGTAGAAAGAAGAGAAGCACACGAGTCGTGTAGGTCGACACGATCCGTGTCAATGCTTCACCAGGCCGAACAGAGGATTGGAAGGGGAGAAGGGCAAGGGACACGAGTCGTACCATATGGCACAACTCGTGTCGATGCCCAGAGCCCAGTCATGAAGCGTGCTCATTTGCACGACTCGTGCCTTGGGTTCTCAGCCAAGCATGAATCGTGCATTCTACTTTCCCAATCGGGAACTTCCCGTCTTTCGATCGACAGCCAAGCATTGTGCACTCAAGGCATTTCTGATCGGAAAATGGCAGTTCGATTGGGATTTGATACACCGATCCTAGTCACGCTCCAAATCTGCAGAGATTCTGCAGAACTCCCATATCGCCAAAACTCACCCAAAACTTCAAAAATCCAATCAAACCTCATCTTACCTTGGATCGAGCAATCCCACCATCACAAACAACAACAAAAACACATCTTTACAACACTTAACACAATCAATTCATGTATTTACAAAATCGAATCCCGACATAAGCAAACCCAAAAAATCACAGTAAAAATCTATCCGACTCAAACTTGTCCCCATAATCATCATTTAAGAATCACAACTTAAATCAACCAAAAACTCATAACATTCATACTAACATGCATCTCATAATCATCGAATTTCTAGAAAATCATTCAACTACACCAAATCACAAGAAAATGCATCAAGAACAGATAAATTCCCAAACCTGTAAATCTTATGCTCCTAGTTGCAAGCTCCACTCCCACTCGCCTTCTCTTTCCCCTTGGGATCACGAGTAGGTGCTTCTAAACTAGGAAACCCAAGAAAACACATAGATGTAAAACCCTAAATTAAAAACTCATCTAACAAAGATCAAGAGAAAAGATGAAGAAGAAGAGAAAACCCACTAAAACTTACCAATAAAGCTTAAGAGATGAGCAATTTCCACCAAAAACCACTTGGATTAAAGCTAGGGCACACTTGAAGAGAAAAGAGGAAGAGGAGGTAAAGAGAGGAGGAAGAAGAACGGGAAAGGGCAGCAAAATGACTGCTCCCTTCTCTCTCCATCACTTTACACCCACTTCCTAAAACCCTAGCCACATGTCACCCTATCCTTGGTGGATCTTGATCACTCACACCCTACACCCTTGCAAGACACTACACACAAGACTAACCCTCACTTATGCACACACTACTACCCTATGAGCATGCACACTTTAACAAAGCCCACAATTCATGCATATAATCCAAAATACCATTAACATATGCCAAAACACTCACAGATACACATGCAATCATGGCTCAAACTACTAGGGGGAAAACGGGGTGTGACAATCACTAATCACTAAGACCCTAAGCGGGGTCATCACAATACCCAAACGGGGCTAACATAGGCACCTGCACTCACTATCCCTTTATAAGCATGCTTATCTATCCACTACTATGACACTTCAGGCTCAACTCACTCACTCTTAACATTTATCACTAGACAATGCCAAAGCTAGTATCCAAAACACTACCATACCATTAATTATTTACACAACTCTAGAACATCGATATACACTTGTTTAAAATACAAAACATAACTTATACAATACTGGGAAGCCATACAAAGAGAGAGAAGAAATAATTTCAGGCGAAATAGAACAGGCAGGGGTAGGCTGAGTGTCGAGATGGCGACTTGCTTCGAGCTCGCGACAGTAGCCGCAGTGCTACTGGCCAGAAGCGGGACTGTCGCGACTCGTGTCACTATGCATGACTCGCGACAGTAGAAAAGTGGGCTGGCACGAGTCGTGCTATGGTGCACGACTCGTGCTGGCCACCAATGCTTGGGCACAAGTCGTGCCACAAGACCAGTGTAGACACTAGGTCCTGAGGCAGCCCAAATCAGAGTTGCCCAATGATGATAAGATGCCTTTTCACAGGCAAAAAGGTTGAAAGTGATGATTTTCTGGTCAAATTTGCATTTTAGAGTAAAAAAATAAAAAAATATTTTGAAAATCAGATTTGAAAAATGGGGTTCAGAAATTGTAGTATTTTTAGTTAAATTTTAAAATTAAAAAAAAAATCGCGAACAACGACGCGCGGCAGCGCGCTTGTGCCTGCGCGAAGAGTGCGCGCAGCTCCACGCGCGATTGCGGGTGCCGATGCCTGTCGCACGCACTGACGGGCGTCGGTAGCCGATTTTCGCCCCAAATCATTTTTTTACGTTTTTTGGGCCTCAAAATCAGTTTTTTATCCATTTTTTTAAGGTTTTAAAGGATTCTTTCCATCTTTAAAATTTAAAAGAGATAATATATGATTTTATTAAGTTTTATCCCTTTAATTAATATTATTTTCCTATTATCTTCATATAAAAAGAAAGAGATGAAAACCTATAGGGGGGATTTTTCTTAGGTTTTTTTATCATCTTTTTCTCTTGTTCTTCCTTTCAAACTCTCTTAAAAAATTTCCAGATTTTCCCCAAGCAAAAATTAAAAGAAAAAATGTTCATCTTTCATTCTTTTTCCAACACAATTTCTCCTAAACTTATTTTTGGGTGGAATTTTGTTGATGGATTCAATCTTGAGACAAATAAACTAATTATTTGCTCTCAAAATTCAGATTTTTAATTTGTTATTTGTTTCAATTAAATCTTCTTCAATGATCTCTTCTTGGAATCCATTTTTTGATGAAAATTAGATTTTGAGACAAATAAAATAATTGTTTATCCTTGAATTCTAGTTTTTCATTTGATTTTCTAAAGAACAAGTTCTCTTTTTTTTCCTCATAAATGATTTTTTTTCTTTGGACCAAACAAAATAATTGTTAGTTCTTGAGATCATTTTCATTCTTTTGATTTATAAAAATCATTTTTTAGGCAAAGCAATCAATTCTTTGTTCTTAAAGAATTGTTGATTTCCTTTCTTCATTTTTTTTTTCTTTCAAGCTTTTTTTTTTTGGAATAAAATTCCAATATTTTCATATCTCAATTCTAATCTTGCAAACAAAAATAAGGGAATTAATCATCATTTTTACCTTCATTGAATCCGAAACTCTGAAAGTAAACATTCTGGGCCTAATCTTTTATTTCTATTTTTATTATTATTTTGTTCATATTTAATTTATTAACATGTATATTATTATTATTTTTATTATTTTCTTTTATTTATTTATTTGTTCTATTGCTTTTATATTTGTCTCATTTAATATGTTAATATATTATTTTTTGTTCATGTAAATATTGATTTCTTTTATTTCTAACATGTAAATAATCTATTTTGCTTTGATTGCCCGTTATTTTTAACATATAATTAATAAATTCATTTTAATTGATATTTTTACCATGTAAATGCTTTAAATTAATTGTGATTATATTGATTAACCATGTCATTCATTTAATTGCTATCATTATTTTTTATTCATTTTTTATCATTCTTTTATCATTGTCATTGCTATTTATTCATTCATTTATTTATTTTTATTATTCTTCATCATTATTATCATGTTCATATTTTTTCATATTAACTCATTAACATATTTTATTTATTCCAGTTAAATCATTCAATTCTTTTATCATTTAATGTATATTTTCATTTATTTTGATTTGTTAACATTTTGATTCAATTATCATTCTTTCACATCACCTTGTTTTATTTTAATTTGTCATTTATTTTATATTTAATTGATTTTAACTGATTCAATTACTAACATTATTTTATTTGTGTTTTATGATTATTTCACATCTCATTTTCCCTCTTGGGCAATTTTTACGAGCACATGGGGAGATCCAGAAGGCTCGTTTGGGATTAAGTATTTATTTGTTTCATTTGTAATATTTTATTTATTTTCTTTTTCCATTTATTTTTCCATATAATTTTCTTGCAAAATTATTTATTTAGGACCGCTAGAAAGAAAATCACTAAACCATTTTTTTTATTAATTAACTTGGAATCTTTCCTAATAAAAATGGGACCAATGTCTCAATTTTTTGCAAAACAAAACCATCACATCAAAACTATTTCATAATAAATATGCATGCGAGGACCAATGTCCTGATCATTAATGAATATCCCGATTTATGCATGATTTGTATTTTATTTACAATGGGGGTTGTATTCCGCCCCTAGTTTTGTTGTATTTACTTTCATATGCTTTACTTTGATTATGTTTTATTTATCGTTTTTCCTTGGGTGGATAACCTGTGCTTTAATTTACTGCATTAAAATGAATGAGAAATGGGATGAAACTCTAAATTCAAAGCTTAATTATAAACTTAAACAAGGTATGAATAAATGGGAAGTCCCGAACCCACTCTGGTCTTAGGCTCAACGAGATTAGAGGACCATCTCATTGTTTCATTGGGATGAGGCCTCCAAAATATCTCATGTGGCCCACCAAAAGGCCCAACTCGAATAATACTAGGCTCCTCGGGGTTAGAGGATCATTCCAATGTTCTATTGGGAAGAGGTCTCCAAGATCCCTTTGGCTTGCCCAAAATGGATACATATGCGCTGTCTTAGGCTCGCTGAGGCTAGACAACCTGTCCCAATGTTCTATTGGGTGGTGACTCCAAGTAACCTCCTTGTTTCCCAACATATAAGCACTTGTAAATACCTTGCAAGTTTCCATGAACCTCTCCCGAAAGCACTAAAAGCGGGCCTTCGGGGCATCCTACGGGGTTCGGCGCGCATCACAGTGGCGACTCCGCTGGGGACAATACTCGAGACTTCGCTTTGAAAGTGCCTTGGTTAAAATTTACAATTGAGTTTTAATTTAAAAATTTCACCCTTTTTTCGAAACTGCATTGCATCTCATTAGAGCCTTAGATCTATGCTAGTTTTGTCCCTCTTTTAGCCCCAGTGTGTTCCCGAATCACGACTCTACGTTCATTCAATGTAGGGAAGTGTTAAGGATAATCACCAGCCCAAGCCTCGTACCATCATGGTATATTAAATGGAGACCCGATTGGTCGTTATGCTCGTGATGAGCTAGACCCGTTGGCAGGGACCATGCTTGGGTAGCCCTAAAGTAACATCACCTTGACCAAAGCTCATGTAATGGAAATAGATACTTCCCCTAGGTGGTATGAACTATAATACCTTGCTTGCTATATGGATCATTTTGTATTTGACAAACCCAAATAATTCGATTGGTAACATAATCAAAGGCTTTTATGCCCCGATAGGCCCATGTCAACTTATGCGGACTGCCTAAATACACAATGATCATAACTCATACGCTTGTGCATTAGTTAGGAGACGTTATGCTGTCGGTTTTCTACCGTGCACCATACACGCCCATCGGGTCCCCTGTTGACCCATGGGCCAAGCCCACTTAGGACAGAGACCGCACGACCTCGTGTGTGGGGGTAATAAGGTTGGAAGGATCTGCCTGCTTGCATGTGGTTGTGGATGATGCATTGCACATTCATGTCATTCATGCACAAATAGTTTTTTCCTCCTCATGTATATATCTTATTCTTTGCGTATAAATATTGTGTACATATTGTCTTGTGTATAATTTTTCACATGTGTCACATGTATCATTGTAATCTCTTTTAGCCATTGTATACCATTTTTGTTGCACAGCACAACCATGAATTGCATATTATTCATGCATCATTCTAACTCTTTAAACTTTTAGCCATCAAAGACCACTTTTCTAGCTAGTTAGGGGTTCTAACAGTCGGATTATCAGAGGGTTTTGATTGAGCAACAAGAATCAAGTCAAGTGCAATCAACAGGCATTCAGAGAATCTCTAGAAATGGCCGATTCATCGAGGGAGGTGTAGGCACCGTGCCCCGGAGCGATCCGGATCAGAGATTGCCCTATGATGAAATCAGTATCCGAGCCTTTACAAACGGTTTGGATTGGGAGATTTTAGTCCCATACTCCACGAGAAATGAGTCTTTTCACCTTTTGTAGGCAGAGGGGGGAAGAACGGGGATTTTTGAGTCAAAAAGTATATTTTCTTCGACAGACGGCCAGCCCGTCTGTGGGAGGCAGGCCCGTCGCTTAGGGTCACAGACGGCCTATGGTTTTTTTGATGCCCGTCGAACAGACCCGCTTCTTCCGGAGCACGCCAGCTAGTTTCCCGGAGCACGAAACCTCTCCGACGCCCGTCGGTGGAAATGGCAGGGCGGCCGGATGAATCCTTATGTTAGAAGGATTATTTCGACACCCGTCTCCACATCCGACGCCCATCGGTCGTGCCTGGCCTATAAAATCTTTGAATTTCTTCCTAAAAAGGGTTCCAAAAATTTTCAAGAGGGGAAACTCTGCCGAATTTCAAGCGTATTTTCTCTCTCTTCTAGCATACACACATCAAGAAATTTCTTTTAATTTGAGGATCAAACCGTTAAAAAGGAACTAAAACTAATTAGTTTTCTTTGGGTTTTTGATTCCAAAGTCAATCTTTTTGAGGGGTTAAGAAGGAAACAATCTATATTTCTCTTTTTGACCTTTCATTTCGTTTCTCGTGGAACGTGCAGGACTCTAATCAACACCAAGAATCTTACTAAAACATTATCTGAGGGTAAATATTTTGGACTTATTCTCCGTGTTATTTCATCTTTATTCTTATTTTTGCTGTTCTTTTGGCTTTTTTGCTTTCACTTTCCTTTATTTTGATTCTCTTCATCTCATTTTGTGATAAAAACTCATTTTTGCTTTGAAAAAAGAGTTTTTCACTGTTTATTTTCGGAGGCAGTGGTGACCGACGGGTCATCTATTTCACCGACGCCCGTCGGTCACCTCACCTACAGATGCCCTCTCTCTTTAGTGAGCGACGGGATATGTGGGTCACTTTGACTGACGCCCGTCGGTCACTTGACAGACGGCCGTCGCTGGTTCCTGTCTCTATGTTTCCAAATCTTTTCTATTTCTTTCAAGTCTTTTTTACTTCATTTATGTTGAGCTTTCATATATTAACATCTTTTAACCTTATGTGAGCATATATTGATTTTCTTGGACTATACTCAGCTCGAGGGGTGATCTACCATGCTCGGAGGATTCCGTCCGGTTTAGTTTTCTAACCCTCTTGGTTATTCCCTTTATTTGTTTATTCATTATTTATTCTATGCACATGTGTATGCCCTTTTTGTATCGCGTTAAACATAAAAATTGATTAATGTTTTATATTCAATAAAAAGAGGTTTTCATAAATAAGGACCCAATGTCCTATTTTTATCCAATAAAAATTCTCACAATAAAAATAGCCATTTTGATAATGATGCAAGCGAGGACCAAAGTCCTCAAAACAAGCAATGCCCCGATTTATGTATGTATCGCACATTTATAAAAGGGAGTTGTATTCTGCTCCTTGTATTATTGTAATTTATTGCTTTCATTACTTGCTCATTTACTGCTTTCCAAATGTGAATAAATGCGCCTTTAATCAATTATATCATGTGGAGAGAGAGCGAATTAATGATAATTAAAATTTGATCATAAAATAATCGAGGTAGAAATAGATGAGAAGTCCCGAACCCATCTCTGGTCTTTGGGCTCAAAGAGGCAAGAGGTTTACCCTCCAAGACACCTCTTATGTCACGAGATCTTGGCATTAATCCTAGGCTCCTTAGGGCGAGAGGTTCACCCTCCAAGATCCCTTTGGTTGGCCAAAACTGGATACTAAGCGCAGTCTTAGGCTCTCCGAGGCGAGAGAAACATTCCCAATGTTCTATTGGGTGGCGACTCCATGAAACCTCCTTGTTGCCCAATATAGACCACTTGCAATTCATTGCAAGCTATTAGCGGACCCTCAATTGCCCGATCGCCCTCAAGCGGGCCGTCGTAGGGGCGGCCGAGGGACATCCGGCGCGCGTCACAGTGGCGACTCCGCTGGGGACTTATGGTTTGAGGCTTCAATTTGAAAATACCTCGTTTAACATTTATGATTAAAGTGTAATTCATAAATTCGATTTCTCTCATTTGCATTCGTATCCCATTAGAGCCTTAGAATATGCTAGTTTGGTCCCTCTATTAGCCCCGGTGCGTTCCTGAAGCACGACCCTATTTTCAATCAATTTAGGGAAGTGTTAAGGATAATCACCAGCCCAAGCCTCGTACCTCAATGGTATATCAAAATGATGACCCGATCGGTCTTTATGCTCGTGATGAGCTAGACCTCTCGGCAGGGATCATGCTTGGGTAGCCCTAAAGTAACATCTCCCTTATCCAAAGCTCATGTAGTGACTGTAGCTACTTTCCACAGGTGATATGAACCGTAATTCTATGCTTGCTGTATGGATCCTCATGTATTGGGTAAGTCCAGATGTCTTGCTTGGCAACCTAGCCAAAGGCTTTCATGCCCCGGCAGGGCCATGTCGAAATTTTTGGAATGTCTAAATCATGATGATCATTATCCATTCGCTTGTACATTAGCATAGGAGTGTCATGCTGCCGGCCTTTCGCCGTACAATATGCGTGTCCATTGGGTCCCTTGCTGACCCTTGGGCTAATCCCACCTAGGAAAGAGACCGCGCGACCACGTGTGTGGGAGAAATAAGGGTGGAAGGACCTACTTGCTTGCTTGTGTTTTATGGGTGTTGCATATCACGACCACGCATTACGTCTGCATTCCATGCATCATATCTAACGCCTTGCCCCTGCAGCCATCATAGATCTGCCCAGGTGGACTAGATCGCCTATCGGACGATTGATTCGAGTTCCTACATCTGAGCTGCCAGGTAGAGAGGGCCTTTCAAAGATCTTACCGGAAGTCAGCTGTACCGTGTCTGAGATGGCAAACTCACCTCGGGGAGATAATGCCACCAGGGCAATGATTGCAGAAGAAGTGGGCCGACGGTTTGAGGAATTTGAGGGCAGAATGATGAATATGCTAACTGCTTTGGCGCAACAGAATGCTCCACAGAATCCACCACCTCCTCCTCCCATGAGACAGCATGAGCGAGAAGAAGAAAGAGCTGAGAGGCAAGAAGAGCCTGTTCGGCCGCCACCAATAGAGCTGAGGTCAGTAGCTTCGGGAGGACAGAGAAGAAGACCAGTGCTGAGGGTAGATGATGACCGGGATGATGAAGACGATAAGATGAGTTCTGTATCTGAGAGAGGGAAGGCACCTCAAACTGATGAGTTTATTCTGAAGAAGATGGAAGAGAGGTTTGAAGCCATGGCCCGCATGCTGAGTAGAGGTCAGGGAATGAACCCGGATGATAAGGAACTGGAGGGAGAAGACCCGATTCCTTACAATTTCAAGATGCCTGACGTGCCAAAATTTGACGGTACCTCTGACCCGACTGCCCATGTGAAGCAATACTCTCTGGTCATAAAAGGGACCACTTTGTCTAAAAGGCAGAAGGTGGAGTACTTTTTCTTGAGCCTGACTGGCCCTGCCATCGATTGGTACCATAGCCTCGATCGTCGAACTAAGGAAGATTGGGACTACTCACAGAGGAGTTCTTGAGGCAATACGATTGCAACACCAGGATGGAGGTGACTCTTAAAGATCTTGAATTGCTCCAACAGAAGGCCGGGGAATCTTTTCATGACTATCTTACCCGCTGGCAGAATAGGGTAATGGAAATGCGAAGAAAGCCAGACACCCAAGACCAGATCCACCTGATTATCAAGAACGCAAGCCCATATTTGAAGGATGGTTTGAAGATGAAAGGGTTGAAGGATTGGGAATCTCTGAAGGACATAGCCATTGAGGCAGAGGGAGAGTTCTTGGCTCGGAAAGCTAACAATGATAATTTTGCAAAGAGAGCTAATACCGGTCAAGGTACCAGTAGGCCAACTGGTCCCAGTAGCAGCACCAGAAGAATAGTTGAGGTGTCTGCTACTGACGCAACTACCCCGAGGAAGTTTTCGAACTTAGGAAGACCACTGTCTTGGGTCTTAAGAAGGTTGATGAAAGAAGGGAAGTTGCAACCTCTGGCTCTTAGGCCTGCTTTGACGCAAGGGAAGCCAGGTCATAAGGACAATGAATACTGTGCATTTCATCAGCACACGGGCCATCTAACAGACAAGTGTAAGGCGCTGAGGCACTCCATTCAAGATCTGATTGATGACAAGCAGATTTTCGACCCGGAGAAGAGGGAGGACAAGAAGAAGCCTGCTTATAATGCCGTACCACCACCAGTTTTTATGGTCGGATCCAGCTTGCCAGAGTGGTACGTGCTGCAGGATTTATATGGGAGCAAGAGTATTGCTGTTGTTTATTCTGAGGATAGAGAGGAAACAGCAGTAGTGGCAACCATTGATTGTTGGTCAAGCAGCGAGAGTGGTGGAGATGCCGAAGAGGAAGGAGAGATGAACCCTGACTTGTGGAGATCTGATGACGATGAAGAAGAGATAGGGGCTGTGACAAGAAGTGGGAGAGTGGTCCCTGAGATTACAAGGGTACCGGAACCAGCGCAGCCATCAACGAAAAAAGAGCTAGAGGAGAACCAGATTGTTAAGCAGTTGAAAAAGACCGCAGCTCAAATATCCATCTGGGATCTTTTAAGACAGTCCCCTTCTCACAGGTAGAAAGTGATAGAGGCTTTGACTGAGTCCACTGTTGCCACAACAATTTCCCCATCAGAACTTCTGGGTCTAGTTAAAGGAGGCTCGGGCGAGAGATTGGTTTTTTCCGATGCCGACCTGCCGGTCGAGGGCCACGATCATAACCGACCTCTGTACATCAAAGCATAGATTAACGACAAGCACACCGCTTGTGTTATGGTAGATGATGGATCTTCTATCAATGTTTGCCCTCTGATAGCCCTTCAGGCTTTTGGATGGAGTGAGGATATGCTCAGAGAATCAGACTTGACGATTACAGCCTATGATAATTCAAGAAGGCAAGCCTCGGGAACATTCAAAACCCTTGTCAAGACGGGTCCTATTGAGATAAAAGTAGAGTTTGTGGTTCTACCCGTCCCAGCTAATTTCTCAGCCCTGCTTGGGAGACCTTGGTTTCACAGATTAGGAGTACCATCCACGCTGCACCAAATGATAAAGTTCCCACACGAAGGGGAGGTGATAACTATTAAGACGGCCAGAGAGAATCAGGTGTCAGCTCTTGAAATTGCTAATCAGTCTTTCAGCGGCTTCCATGTGTCAATGATAGGAGAAGAGCACGGATCAGTGGATAACCCAGCTGTGGTTAACATGATGAAAAAGATGCACTATCTCCTTGGGACTGGTTTGGGTAGAAACTCTCAGGGGCTGCAGACTGCAATCACCACTCGAGGTCAGAAGAATCGGAAGGGTCTAGGGTATAGAGGCGGTTTTGGCAAGAAGAAGACGGTGGATAAGATCCCTCACATTTCAGAAAGCTTTGTGCCCGCATCCTCAGTATGTGCTTATACTGGTGAGGAGGAGCCGCAGTGGGTGAATGGGAGGATTGTCCCCGGTTTTGAGATCTTCAACGATGTATTTGACTGGGATGTCGGGGTTATCAGGACCGCTGAGAACTTCTGGGATGAAGAGGTCATGACTCAGTGCACTGCTTGGGACAGATGCGAGCCCGAAGAGGTTGTCACCGAGAAGATGTTGTTTGCCAGGCTGAAAGGGAAAGAGAAGATGGCGGAAACAGAACTGAAGATGGGGGATTTAAAGATTTCCTCAGACATACCTGAAGGGCCTCTGCTGAATCAGGAAGCCAATGAGCAAGCTGCAACAGCATCAACCTCTAGGGAGGCAGAAGAAGACTCTAGCTTAGATTGTCTTTTCATTCCGGAACTTTTTTATGATGTAAATGACAATTATAATATTATTAATAAGGCAAATGATTTCTCTTACTTCTGCGATGTTTCTAATAATTTCAACATGCATGAACATGATCATATTCCATCAATTTTTTATATTGATGCCACTGATACAATGCCTTTTAATCTTGGAACCTCAGAAAATCCGAAAGAAATTCTAATAGCATCAAATATAACTCCTGATGAGAGAGAAAAATTTGAGAGAATAATAAGAAAACATGAAAAAGTCTTTACCTGGACCTATGAGGACATACCAAGGATCGACCGAGACGTAACAGAGCATGCCATGCCGACCTATCCAGATTATAAGCCCGTAAAGCAGAAGTTGAGACGGCTCAGGCCAGAATGGGCAGACAAGGTCAAGGAGGAGATTCGGCAACAGATTGAGGCCAAGTTCCTTATTGAAGTGCAGTATCCTACATAGTTGGCAAACGTGGTCCCTGTAGCGAAGAAAAATGGGAAGGTCAGGGTATGTGTGGATTATCGAGATCTGAACAAGGCTTGCCCTAAAGATAATTTTCCACTACCCCACATTGATGTGTTGATAGACAGTGCCGCCAACTGTGCGATGAACAGCTTTTGAGACGGTTGTGTGGGCTACAACCAGATCCTAAACAAGATAGCTGACCGGGTTAAGACCGCTTTCATCACAGAGTGGGGGACCTATGCTTATCGAGTCATGCCTTTTGGCCTGAAAAATGCAGGGGCCGCATACCAGAGGATAGCGACCAAGATTCTAAGCGACCTGATCCACAAGGAGGTAGAGGTCTATGTCGATGACATGATGGTCAAATCAGCCACTAGAGAGGGCCACTTTGAAGCTCTAGAGAAGTTCTTCACCAGGATTGATATCAGAGGAAAATTCAGACCAACCTGGGAGGGGCCGTATATCCTTAAAAAGCTATTGTCCAAAGGAGCTGCAATCTTGTCGGATAGTGATGGAAATAAATTTAAGGAGCCGATCAATATCGACAGACTCAAAAGGTTCCATGGCTAAAGACCAAAATAAAAAGAAGAGAATAAAATGCCCTGCAGGTTGAAAACTGAAAAAAGACGGCCGTGCTAAAAGTGGTCGCCTTGACAGGGTGAAAACCGAAAAAAGGCATCCTGTGCAAAAATTAGAGGCACGAGAGAAAATGTCCAATCGTGAAAACCCGAGAGGACCAATTGGTAACAGGAGTTGATGCTGTTAAAATTTGGTTTCATGTAATAATAGGGCGTACGCGGTTGAGTAAATGTCAAAACTGATCATGTATGCTGAAATTACATGGAAATGTACACAATTTCGTGAAATAGAATGAATATTATTCTTTTCATTTTCGTCATTTTCTAGTTGTGCATCAAAAAGAAATGTAGCACCAAAAAGAAATACATATGTAAGCTAAGCTAAGTCCTGCTGCTGCTCTCACCGACCAGATGCTTGAGCCCTCGTGTCCTGTTATCAGATGCTGGGCTAAGGATCCCCTTCTTGTACTCGCTAGTTGAAGCCACAGAATGATTGCCGAACCTCGAAATAACAGTCTTCACTGGTAGCTTGCTCCATAGCTCATCATACCGAGAAGCAAACGCAGCCGAAAGAGCTCCTCCCCGGAAAGACAAGGGAACCCTCACCACATCCTGGGTCATCCCGAGCTGACGCGTACATCGAGAAGTGATATAGAAGGTGGCTTGATGGAGCCCACAGAGGGGAACACACCCCGATGGCCCATCAATGACCACATGAGACAGTGGGAGCCAGGCAGACGTGAAACTGATGTCGTCATCTGATAGCTCGCCAAATCTAGTAATGCCATCACCAACGGTGGCACATTCACACAGTCGTCGACGCGAAAGGAAATGGCTCGGTGAATACTATGGAATAACTGGAAGGGGTGGCTCAGACAGCATTCTCAGTTTCTCTTACAGCCAGATTTGGAAAAAAAAAAGCCGCTGGAGTAAGTAGGGTTTACTTCAGGCAAAAATAAGGCACAGGGTTGTGTGAAAATCCGAAAGGACGCACCTCCCTCTAAGAAAAGCTAGTGTGAAAATCCATAAGGGATGCACTACCTTAAAAATAATGACGTACCTGGAGCAATAAGGGGCTGCCGGTAAAGGTAGTGGTGGATCCAGAACTCACAGCATCTAAGCCCAGAATGGTCTCAGCCAGAATAAGTGGGAAGGGTGATGATCCCCGATGAAAGTCGCTCAGAGCTCCGAACAGGCGAGGATCACCTGTCAAACCCCCTAGAACAACAGTGAGAAAGTTCACCATGCAAAACAGAAATATGATACTTACCCGGTAGGTGGGGATGTCAGTGAACTGATCTAGAGCCTCGACCAGTGGCTCCAAAGCAAAGGAAGAGTCCAGAGAAATCAACCGGACGGCCTCAGAAGAAGGTATGCCGAGAGCCATAGCTATGTCCCGAGTCTGGAGTAGGCCGCAACGGGAGACGCAGGACAGAACACTAGGAGGGAACCAGGCTCCGAGAATGGCAGCTAACTCCTCAGGCAGGGGGCACAGCTCCTGGTAAGTGAACCGAAAGACGTGAAATCGGGGGTTCCAGAAGTGGGTCGCCGCCAGAAGAAGGTTCTGATCAACTTTGAACCGACGCAGATAGTTTAGCCTAGATATAGAGGAAAGGGCGCCTTTTTCCCAAGTGTGTTTGTCATCTTGGATACGGTGCATTCTTTGGGCTAGAGAAGAAGACATTCTAAGAAGAATAAAGGCCTCAAGATGTTGGGAAAATGAAAAGACACAAAAGGAGCAAAATTTTTGGAAGAATTTATAGAAAGGCGTCACCGACGGCCTACCCGTCTCTCCCAAGAGACCGCCTGCCCGTCGGTAAAGATCCACCTGGCAGATGCATACGTAAGCATAGCATTAATCACGCGCATTAATTTGAACGACAGACGGCCAGCCCGTTGGTCGCTCCTACAGACGCCCAGCCCGTCGGTCACGAAACTCTATGTAAGGGCGAGTGACAGACAGACCAGCGACGCTGTCACTTTCACTCTTCCTCTCAAAAACGGTTTTTTATTGTTTTTTGTGCATTTTTAAGCCTTCTTTCTCATTTTTCTTGCAATTTCTTCATTTTTTCGCATTCTCCACTCACCGGACGCTCAGACATTCATATTTCTTCGGTTTTCTACACTTTTCGCGACTTCAAGTAAGTAAAATAACTACTTTTTTATTTTATTTAATTTATTTTTTCATTCATTCTTCTTCCTTTAGCCTTAGAAATGACTAGAATGCTTTAGGTGCCTTAAAAATCTAGGGAGAGTGCTACCCATTTTTTTTATATTTTGTAGTGCAATTAATCTGAACTTTTGCATGATCACATAGAAATAGAATTTTTCTATACCCTTGTTGCCTTAGAAATTGGCTTTTTAGTGTATATATTGTGTTGTTGAGGCCTGAGGCCATTTATTTTGTGCTGTTGGGGACACACTCTTGCCGGGGTGCGTCCCAATTATATTTATATATTGTTGTTGAGGCCTAAGGCCTGGTTTGATGCCTTTTTTATGCAGGAGGTTGGGCACACCCTTGCCGGGGTGCTGCCCAAATTTTCACTTTTTATTCTAAAATTGAATATTTTTGTGTATAATGCATACCTTGGGTCTAGAAAGCCCATTTTTATTCGCTTTAAATATTTCCATGCCGATTGCATGTTTCCTCTATTTTGATATGTGTGAAGCATGCTGGGCGACATCCCTTGATAGGACGTTCGCCCCTTTTCATTTATTATCTTTTTTTTTTTACTTCGTATTCGGGCCGCTGTTGCCCGGGTGAGGCCTAAATGGGCTTTCACCTCGAAAACGAGCCTAATAATGCCTGTTTTGTCAAATTTTCACCATCTAATATTTCTTTTGCAGGATGCCTCCTAGACGTAGAGCACCACAGGCCCAGCCCGAGGTCGTGGTTCCGGCTTGGATGGACGATGAGTCAGCTCAGAGATATAGAGCGCTGGCTCAGGTGGAGATTCGGGCTAGCCGCTTCGTTTCCTTAGGGATGGCCCTGGAGGTCGACATGCTTATTGAGGGCGCTGGATGGACAGAGTTCCTTGACCCCGCTTTCCAGACCTTCCCAGAGGCTACTCGCCAGGTCCTAGCGACCCTACTTTATGGCGGTTTTCAGAGATCAGATACGGAGCTAGGGGTCATCCAGTTCTGGTTCGATGGCCAGCACTTCAGTATTACCCGGCAGAGATTCGCGCAGGCCATGGGGCTTCCCACAGAGGAGGGGGTTGAGATCCCACGGCGAGCGGTGAGACGCGCCCACTGGGCGGCCATTGCCTTACCGAGAGTGCTGTATGATCATGATACAGCGAAGAGCACCGTACTGGTGTCTCAGGCACTCCGATACCTGCACAGAGTGCTATCCAGTTTGGACCTTGGTCGAGCTAGTAATCCAGGGTCGCTTAATGCGGCCGAGATCTGGAGCCTCTGGGCTATGGTGGAAGGCCAGCGCCTCAACGTTAGCCAGGAGATTTTGGCTAACTTGGTCAGAGTTGGCAGAGGGCTGACACCAGTGGTGATAGTAGGAGGAGTCATCAGTCGGTTGCTTTTGGGGTTAGGAGTTGCCCCAGACAGGTTGAGAGGACCCCTAGATGAGGGGATACATGTGGATGCCGCAGCGGCAGTGCAGATGGGGATGATCTCCCAGATATCAGGGCAGGCAGAGGCTTACAGAGTGTTGTCCATCCACGAGACCAGGCGGATGTTCTCCCTTCCACCTTTGGGTCCAGACCCGGAGCAGCCAGAGCAGCAGCCTCCACAGCGGCCTCGGTAGCCAGGGCCGTAGCCAGAGCCGCAGCCTCCTCAGCATCCTCTACCCGAGCCGGAGCAGCAGCCTCCTCAGCCTCCCTAGCCTCAGCCTCAGACTGTGCCACCGCCACCACAGCAGGTGCAGCCAAGGACCCCGTCGGATTTCGACATGGAGTGCACTATGGACGAGCTCTTTGCGGCTTCAACAGCATCCAGAGCGCCGACGCCTGTTCCGTCGCCGAGCATTAGGGTACAGAGGTCTACCCACGGGCCCCCCGAGAGGTATCATCCATATTTCAGGGGCGACCCAGGGGCATCCACCTCCGCAGCCCTGCCGCCAGAGCCAGCACAGCAGCAGTCAGCACAGCCTGACTTCTCCTAGCTCCTCACTTCCATGTTCGTAGCCTTGGAGCGACGATAGGATGAGAGAGACAGAGCTATACACGAGAGGTTAGACCGTCAGCAGGCTGCTATTCAGGAGCAGTCTCAGGGGATAGAGCGATTGGTTCAGGAGCAGGCCGGTTATATCGAGCACACAGCGTGAGAGCAGGCACAGGTCGTGGAGGCCTTCAGAGACGAGCAGGCGAGGCTGATAGAGCAGATCCCCCAGGGCCAGAGGGAGTTTAGGCAGCAGCTCGCTCATGAGCTGAGGACGTCTCAGGACCAGGCGTCTCAGAGGGTTGATATGACCCTACAGAAGATCGACGAGTCACTCGACTCCCTGAGATCCCGGGTCTAAGCGATAGAGGGGATCCTCCCACCCTTGTGTCAGACCATGAGGGAGTTCAGAGAGCAGACAGAGCAGCGCCTAGAGCAGATGAGGAAGGCCGCCAGCGAGCAGACCATTCAGATGAGCCAGGCCTTTAAGAAGCTAGGAGGCACAATTTCAGAGACCTTAGGGTTTATGAGCACTTGTACCCAGCCCTTCTTGGATGGCTATGCTCATATTAGATTCAGACAGGCCCATGATCCTGACGTAGGACCCTCCAAGGCTCAGCCTCCACCTCCGGCATAGCCAGCTCCACCTCCACCTCTGCCAGGGACAGTGCACATATCAGATGACGAGGATCCTGATGAGCCCTCTGACTACACTCCCCTCTGATGTTCAGGGAGTCACTTTTGTATTTTTACTTTGTATATACATTGTACAAAAATAGATATTTCTAGTGAAAAACTTTTGTTTTCAGTTTTATGCATTTATTCAGTTATTTAAGATTCATTCATATTACAGATGAATATATGTTTTCACATTTGCTCAATAAGAAAAATGATGAAAAATGATGAATGACAACTCAATAGAAAAGAATATAAATGAAGCATAACATGGTAGATAAAGCAAAACCACGCCATTCATAGACATGTTAAAAGATAATAACTCAAACATGAATTAACAAAACCTTTTATCACACAGGTACAGAGAAACATCGATCAGAGCACAAGCATCGATTAAAAGTCCGAACAAGGGCGCCTAAGATTCATGTCTTCTTAGAACGGGGAACCAAGTGAGGTCTCCTCCTCTACAAAACCGAGATTACAGCCAGAGAGCGCTACATCACACGGTTCATGCGGCAGCCAGAGAGTGCTACGCACCTTGCAGATCGAATGGGTGTCAGCAAGGGAACTTCAATAATCAAAGTTGCAGTTAGAGAACACTGCTCTTCACACCGGGATTGCAGCTAGAGAGCGCTACATCTCACAGTTCACGCGGCTGCCAGAGAGTGCTATGCACCTTGCAGATCGGATGGGGGTTAGCAAGAGAACTTCAATAACCGAAGCTGCAGTTAGAGAATACTGCTCTTCACACCGAGATTGTGGTTAGATAACACCGCATCTCATCAACCGAAGTTGCAGTTAGAGAACACTGCTCTTCACACCGAGATTGTGGTTAGAGAACACCGCATCTCACCAATCGAAGCTGTGGTTAGAGAAACGCTGCTCTTCACAGCGGATTTATAGTCAGAGAGTGCTACATCTCATCAACCCTGTGCAAGCCGAGACGAGGCCAGCAGAAGCAGAAGTTGCGGTTAGAGAAACACTGCTCTTCATATCTAGATCGTGGCTAGAGAATGCCACATCTCACCAGCACCTACAGGTCGAAATAAGACCGATAGGGATATCTTCACATCGCCGAACAGACCGAGACGAGGTCTACCCGGCAAAAGGCATGGAAGGTGAGAACCGCCATAGGTACGCTTTCTTCCTTTCTGTCCTTTCTCTGAGTTTTGGCTCATCTAGGCACTTGCGCCCTAGTTTCCCCAAAACTGGGGGCAACTGTAGGCACCGTGCCCCGGAGCGGTCCGGATCAGAGATTGGCCTATGATGAAATTAGTATCCGAGCCTTTACAAACGATTTGGATTGGGAGATTTTAGTCCCATACTCTACGACAAATGAGTCTTTTCACCTTTTGTAGGCAGAGGGGGGAAGAACGGGGATTTTTGAGTCAAAAAGTATATTTTCTTCGACAGACGGCCAGCCCGTCTGTGGGAGGCCGGCCCATTGCTTAGGGTCACAGACGGCCTATGGTTTTTCCGACGCCCGTCGGATGGACCCGCTTCTTCCAGAGCACGCCAGCTAGTTTCCCGGAGCACGCAACCTCTCCGACGCCCGTCGGTGGAAATGGCAGGGCTGTCGGATGAATCCTTGTGTCAGAAGGATTCTTCCGACGCTCGTCTCCACATCCGACGCCCGTCGGTCGTGCCTGGCCTATAAAAGCTTCGAATTGCTTCCTAAAAAGGGTTCCAAAAATTTTCAAGAGGGGAAACTCTGCCGAATTTCAAGCGTATTTTCTCTCTCTTCCAGCAAACACACATCAAGAAATTTCTTTTAATTTGAGGATCAAACCGTTAAAAAGGAACTAAAACTAATTAGTTTTCTTTGGGTTTTTGATTCCAAAGTCAATCTTTTTGAGGGGTTAAAAAGGAAATAATCTATCTTCCTCTTTTTGACCTTTCATTTCCTTTCTCGTGGAACGTACGGGACTCTAATCAACACCAAGAATCTTACTAAAACATTATCTGAGGGTAAATATTCCGGACTTATTCTCCGTGTTATTTCATCTTTATTCTTTATTTTTGCTATTCTTTTGGCTTTTTTGCTTTCACTTTCCTTTATTTTGATTCTCTTCATCTCATTTTGTGATAAAAACTCATTTTTGCTTTGAAAACAGAGTTTTTCACTGTTTATTTTCGGAGGCAGTGGTGACCGACGGGTCATCTATTTCACCGACGCCCGTCGGTCACGTCACCTACAGACGCCCTCTCTCTTGAGTGAGCGACGGGATATGTTGGTCACTTTGACTGACGCCCATTGGTCACTTGACAGACGGCCGTCGCTGGTTCCTGTCTCCATGTTTCCAAATCTTTTCTATTTCTTTCAAGTCTTTTTAACTTCATTTATGTTGAGCTTTCATATATTAACATCTTTTAACCTTCTGTGAGCATATATTGATTTTCTTGGACTATCCTGAGCTCGAGGGGCGATCTACCATGCTCGGAGGATTCCGTCCGGTTTAGTTTTCTAACCCTGTTGGTTATTCCCTTTATTTGTTTATTCATTATTTATTCTATGCACATGTGTATGCCCTTTTTGTATCCCGTTAAACATAAAAATTGATTTATGTTTTATATTCAATAAAAAGAGGTTTTCATAAACAAGGACCCAATGTCCTATTTTTATCCAATAAAAATTCTCACAATAAAAATAGCCATTTTGATAATGATGCATGCGAGGACCAAAGTCCTCAAAACAAGCAATGCCCCGATTTATGTATGTATCGCACATTTATAAAAGGGAGTTGTATTCCGCTCCTTGTATTATTGTAATTTATTGCTTTCATTACTTGCTCATTTACTGCTTTCCAAATGTGAATAAATGCGCCTTTAATCAATTGCATCATGTGGAGAGAGAGCGAATTAATGATAATTAAAATTTGATCATAAAATAATCGAGGTAGAAATAGATGAGAAGTCCCGAACCCATCTCTGGTCTTTGGGTTCAAAGAGGCGAGAGGTTTACCCTCCAAGACACCTCTTGTGTCACGAGATCTTGGCGTTAATCCTAGGCTCCTTAGGGCGAGAGGTTCACCCTCCAAGGCCCCTTTGGTTGGCCCAAAATTGATACTAAGCGCAGTCTTAGGCTCTCCGAGGCGAGAGAAACTTTCCCAATGTTCCATTGGGGCGACTCCATGAAACCTCCTTGTTGCCCAACATAGACGCACTTGCAATTCATTGCAAGCTGTTAGCGGACCCTCAATTGCCAGATCGCCCTAAAGCGGGCAGTCATAGGGGCGGCCGAGGGACATCCGGTGCGCGTCACAGGAGGCAGATGCTAATATCAAGCATTACTCTTTGATAATGAAAGGTACCATGCTAACAAAGAGGCAGAAGGTAGAATACTTCTGTTTAAGTTTGATAGGTCTTGCGGTGGGCTGGTATCATGGACTAGATCGAAAAATAAAAGAAGACTGGGATCTGCTGACGGAGGAGTTCCTCCAGCAATATGACTGTAGTACAAGGATGGAGGTCACTCTGAAAGATCTAGAGTTACTACAACAAAAGCCGGACGAGTCATTCCATGAGTACTTGACCCGATAGAGGAACCGGGTAATGGAGATGCAGAAGAGCCCGGACACTCCAAACCAGATCAGGCTGTTTATTAGGAATGCCAGCACATACTTAAAAGATGGGCTAAAGATGAAGGGGCTGAAGGACTGGGAGTCCTTAAAAGATATAGCCATTGAAGCTGAGGCTGAGCATTTGGATAAAATGGCTAAATCTGCAAACCTGGCCTTGGGCAAAAGCAAAGGAAACAGCAGTGGCAATAGGGGCAATACCAAGGCAGCAGAGGTCTCAACCACCAAAGCGACTCCTAAACACCTCACCATCTCGGGCAAGCCACTATCTTGGCACTTCACTCGTCTCATCAAGGAAGGGAAGTTGCAACCCTTGCCAGTTAGGCCTGCCCCAAGTCAAGGAAAGCCTAGGCATAAAACGGATTGGTATTGTGCATATCACCAGTACACAGGGCATAGGACAGACTATTGTCGCCCTCTAAGAGATCGCATTCAAGAATTGATACGTAGCCAGGAGGATGGAAGAAAGCATTAAAGTTATTACAATGCCTTTCCTTTTCTAAAGTGTATTCCCGAACTATGCACTTGTTTCTCTTTTCTATTTTAATAATATGGGCTTTTCTTATATATGCATTGTCATATCTTATTGCATCACCAGTACACAGGGCATAGGACAGACTATTGTCGCCCTCTAAGAGATCGCATTCAAGAATTGATACGTAGCCAGGAGGATGGAAGAAAGCATTAAAGTTATTACAATGCCTTTCCTTTTCTAAAGTGTATTCCCGAACTATGCACTTGTTTCTTTTTTCTATTTTAATAATATGGGCTTTTCTTATATATGCATTATCATATCTTATTGCATCAAGCATAGGCAATAATCATGATTAAGGCATTGGTTTAATAAACACTGTTTCATTCAGTTTCAATAAATAGTAATCTTGGTTACACCCAACTTAACTCCTGAAGTGAGATAAAAAAAATTAAAGAAGAAAAACTAGTTACAATTAGGGGATTGGATGAAAACTCACTAAGAGCACTAGAACCTTTCTGATTACCCGTCAAAGCGATCCCGGGATAAGGCGAAACCTAGAAAATGATTTAGGCAGCCCTTCTTTGTATAGCTCTCTAAATGACAATTTCCTACCCTTGTTTTGCAATCACTTGCTAGCCCGTTGAGCCTTTATTTTGGTATGCTAAATGCGTACCGATTTTGTTGTTACACATGTTGAAGCTACCCTTTGTCTAAAATGATTTTTACCTCCCCTTAGAAAAATGGCCGCTCTAACAAGAACGAATATACATCATTGAAAATTCTTTGGGTTTTCAAAAATCGCCCTAGTAAGGATGAGTTTACACTTTGGGAAGAGGGTTTTAATTATGCGTAGAGACATGAAAAAAAAAAGAAAAAAAAAAGGACTAAAGATAGTAACCACTTGACGAGTTTCATCGATTACCTTTTTAATTGTTGTTCTGATCTTGATGAGCTAAAATGTTATCGAGCACAAATTCAAGAATACCTTTGCATATGCAATTGAGCTGAGAACGGTTCATCCATCAGTCAAGTAAATATTGAGGCCATTTTTCTCTAGCGACCTGATCTTTCTTTGACAGCCATCTACCTAAGCCCGACGTTAGAACCAAAGTAAGACCTCTTGATTCTTGGTTCAGTCTTATCCAATTACCAGAGATGACCTTCTAATAAGGTTTGGTACGTAAGAAGAGGCATATGGTGTTTCTTGAGCTTTAAGCGAGAAGCCATGAGTGCAATTTTGCATTCGAGTTAAGTCTCGTCCCCAACATTGCATTTAGAATCCACTTTCAAAGAATAAGAGCTGAGAGAAAATATTCAATCAAGAAAACCCAAGAGGGCTGATTGATAACAGGAGTTGGGTGCATCTAAGTTGTTACTAATTGAAACTAAATAAAATTAGTGTTTTGTAATCACAAGTCTAGTCATGGTCATTCTTATTGCCATATGGAGCATAGAGATAGAAATGCATACATAAGCTAGGCATAAACATGCAATTAAACAGTAAAGAGAAACCTATTGCAGGCATAAGGACATACGCTGGAGCAATTATCAAAGTAATAATAATGATTTTTCACGTGACAAATCCTCATCCTACCCCTTAAATGGCAAAAAAAAATTAAAAAAAAGGCCGTTAAAGATGAAAACCGTGACTGGCTATCTAAGACAAAGTTAGGCCAAAGGGCAGGGTGAAAACCTTGGAACAGACAGTCTGTCATTCACAAAAAAATAAATAAAAAGCCGCTGGAATGGGTTGGGTCCATTTCAGGCAAAAATTAGGTACAGGGTTATGTGAAAATCCCCAAAGGGATGCATTTCCCGCTAAGAAAAGCTAGTGTGAAAATCCACAAGGGATGCACTACCTTTAAAACAATGACTTTTGAAGCCCGAAGTGATAAGGCGGCATTACACCGGATGACTTTCCTTTAGGCGAAACTTGATTCAGAGTCCTGGGGGGCAAAATCCTCATTGACCGAGGGCAAAAAATGCACACGGGTCAGTTCTCTTTGAAGAGATTACGGGTCAGAATACCTAAAGCCAAGACAATACTTTTCTAGATCCTTGGGGGCATCAGACAATGGGAGCAACCGAACAATACCCTCAACGAACCCCTTAACCACCTGGGATGTGGTCTATCCATTTTTGCATACACCTTATATCTGCATATAGCATTTTACACATGCATGCACAATCTCTGGGATATATTCCTGTATACACATTATGAACACACAATCTTTTGTACGTACTTTTGTGCCAATAACTTAATAGGAAAAAGGCCGAACCCAAGGACAACTTCAGCAAGATGAGTTCGAGATAAAGTCCACGCAAGTAAAAATCATGTAAGCCCATGGAGGGATTATCTTTAAGACCTTGTTTCACAGGCATTCACAGTCTCTTCGGAGCATTATTTTTAAGACCTTTTTCACAGTCATTCTCAGTCTCTTCGGAGTATTATTTTTAAGACCATTTTTACAGGCATTCTCAGTCTCTTTGGAGCATTATCTTTAAGACCTTTTTTAAGCCATTCTCAGTCTCTTTGGAGCATTATCTTTAAGACCTTTTTTAAGGCATTCTCAGTCTCTTCGGAGCGTTATCTTTAAGACCTTTTTAAGGCATTCTCAGTCTCTTCGGAGCATTATCATTGAGTCCTTTTTAGACATTCTCAGTCTCTTCAGAGCATTATCTTTATGACCTTTTTCACAGGCATTCTCAGTCTCTTCGGAGTATTATGTTTAAGACATTGTTCACAGTCATTCTCAGTCTCTTCGGAGCATTATCTTTAAGACGTTGTTCATAGGCATTCTCAGTCTCTTCGGAGCATTATCTTTAAGACCTTTTTTTAAGGCATTCTCGGTCTCTTTGGAGCATTATCTTTAAGTCCTTTTTTAAGGCATTCTCAGTCTCTTTGGAGCATTATCTTTAAGACCTTTTTTAAGGCATTCTCAGTCTCTTTAGAGCATTATCTTTAAGACCTTTTTTAAGGCATTCTCTGTCTCTTTGGAGCATTATCTTTAAGACCTTTTTTTAAGGCATTCTTAGTCTCTTGGGAGCATTATCTTTAAGACCTTTTTTTAAAGGCATTCTCAGTCTCTTTGGAGCATTATCTTTCAGACCTTTCCTTAAGGCTTTCTCGGCCTCTTCGAAACATCATGTTATTTTCAAAAATATTCCAAATCCCTTCAATCTGAGATGATCCGAGAGGTGGGTTCACCTTAACCTGATCAGAAACTACCTAGAAAAGCAAAACTCTTCATTCACGTTATGCCGGGGGGGGGGGGGGGGGCAATCAAGCCGGGACGAGGCTAACAGATCACAAGCGATAGAATAGATCGCAAACAGAGGTTGTAGTTAGAGAGTACTGCATCTCACAGACACTGTGCTGCCGGGATGAGGCTAGCGGATCACCAGCGGTAGAAAAGATCGCAAATAGAGGTTGTAGTCAGAGAGTACTGCATCTCACAGGCACCGTGCAGGCCGAGACGAGGCTAGCGGTACAAATTAGCTACCGTGCAGACCGAGACGAGGTTAGCGGGGTAGCAACGATAGAATAGATCGTAACAGAGGTTGGAGTTAGAGACACTGTACCTCAAACCGTGTAGGCCGAGACGAGGCCAGCAGGATAGACCAAACGCCGTGCAAGCCGATCGAAGGCGAGCGGGACAATGCGATAGAAAAGATTGCAAATGAGCCACAGTCGGATAGCACTACAGCTCAATGGCAACAAGTCGCAACATTCCACACTGTAAAAAGGTAAGGGCTGCCTCAGGTACGCGTCTCTTTCCTTTTTTCTCTAAATTTTGGCTCATCTAGGCACTAGTGCACTAGTTTCCCCAAAATTGGGGTCAACTGTAGACACCAGGTCCTGAGGCAGCCCAAATCAGAGTTGCCCAATGATGATAAGATGCCTTTTTACAGGCAAAAAGGTTGAAAGTGATGATTTTCTGGTCAAATTTGCATTATAGAGTAAAAAAATAAAAAAATAATAAAAAAATATTTTGAAAATCAGATTTGAAAGAAATCGTAATATTTTTAGTTAAATTTTATAATTAAAAAAAATCGCGAATGTCGACCGCACTGACGGGCGTCGGTCGCCCATTTCCGCCCCTGACGCCCGATTTCCGCCCCAAATCATTTTTTTTACGTTTTTTGGGCCTAAAACTCAGTTTTTTATCCATTTTTTTAAGGTTTTAAAGGATTTTTTCCATCTTTAAAATTTAAAAGAGATAATATCTTATTTTATTAAGTTTTATCCCTTTAATTAATATTATTTTCCTATTATCTTCATATAAAAAGAAAGAGATGAAAACCTAAAGGGGGGGATTTTTCTTAGGTTTTTTTATCATCTTTTTCTCTTGTTCTTCCTTTCAAACTCTCTCAAAAAATTTCCAGATTTTTCCCAAGCAAAAATCAAAAGAAAAAAGGTTCATCCTTCATTCTTTTTCCAACACAATTTCTCCTAAACTTATTTTTGGGTGGAATTTTGTTGATGGATTCAATCTTGAGACAAATAAACTAATTATTTGCTCTCAAAATTCAGAGTTTTAATTTGTTATTTGTTTCAATTAAATTTTCTTCAATGATTTCTTCTTGGAATCCATTTTTTGATGAAAATTAGATTTTGAGACAAATAAAATAATTGTTTGTCCTTGAATTCTAGTTTTTCATTTGATTTTCTGAAGATCAAGTTCTCTTTTTTTTCCTCATAAATGATTTTTTTTCTTTGGAACTTACCAGCTCTCATCGAGTAGGAACTTACCAGCAATCACCTCTAGCTCATCCTGCTCTTCCCGAGCTCTCATCGCGTATGCCCTCTATAGACACCGGGTCCTGAGTCAGCATAGATCAGAGTTACCCAATGATGATTAGATGCCTGTTCATAGGCAAAAAGGTTAAAAGTGATGATTTCCTTGTTAAATTTGCTTTTTAAAATAAAAAATATTAAAAATTAAATTTGAAAAATATAGTTTGAAAATTATTGTGTTTTTAGTTAGATTTAAAATTTAAAAATTATCGCCCTTGCCCGACGACCGTCACGCACACCGACAGGCCCTGGTCTGCCGCAAATGTGGTTTTCGCCCATTTTTTTATTTTTCTTTATTTTCTTTGACTTTTTCACCTTTTTTCGGGATTTTTAATGATAATTTTCTTTTTTACACCCAAATTAAGGGAAATTTGATAAAAATCCTATTTTCTTCCTTAATTAATGATTTTTTTTCCATTTTTATTCATTTAAATAGAAAATTTGGGAAAGAATGAGGGGGATTTTCTCTTTTGATAAAAAATCTTTATTTTTCTTCTCTTCTTCTCTAAGAATTCTCTCTACATTTCTCTTTATTTTTTTTCTCCAAATAAAATTCTTAAGGTTAAAGAAAATTCAATTTCTAACCAAGAATTTTTCTTAAGACAAAAAAAATCATGTTTTGTTCTTAAAATTTGGATTTTTTATCATTTACAATTTTTTTAGACAAAGAAATCAATTCTTTGTTCTTGAGAATTAATTTATTTTCTTCTATTATTTTTCTTAAGCAATTTTCTTTTGAAATAAAATTCCAATTTTTATTATTTTTATTCCTATTTTGTGAATCAAAGCAAGAAAATCAATCATATTTCTCATCAATTGAATCCGAAATCTGAGGATAAACATTCTAGGCCTAATCGCTTAATTTTATTTTTATTTTATTTATTTTTGTTTATATTTAATTCGTAATAATGTAGATCTTTATATTTATTGTGTTTTTATTTATTTTATGTGATATTAGATATAGATTTAACATCTCTAATATTCTTTTTGCTTTATCTTATTTAATTGTTTATTCTTCATTTCTATTATTATTATTATTATTATTATTATTATTATTATTATTATTATTATTATTATTATTATTATTATTATTATTATTATTATTTGTGTTAATTTATTAATATGTTAATACTATTTATTTTAATGTGTTATTTAATTTATTTTTCATCAATAATGCATATTTTATTTATTCTAATCTATCATTTATTATTTTATGTGTTTAATTTATTATCTTGATTTGATACTAACTTTAATTTATTTTGTGTTTTTTTTGTTTTAATCTTTATTCTTCTTTATTTGAGCACATTCACAAGCGAAGGAGGAGATCCGGAGATTTATTATTTTTATTTTTTTAGTATTTTTTCTTTATTTGTATTTTAATTTATTTGTCATGTAATTATTAATGAAATAATTTATTTTATGCACGTTTAATTAAAAATCACGCAAAAATATTTTTATAAATAAATTGGATTTTTCTATTAAAATGGGACCAATGTTCTAGTTTTCATCCAAATAAATTGCCACTTTAAAACCATTTTCTTAACTCTGCATGTGAGGACCAATGTCCTCACTCTTAATAAATACCCCATTTTATGTATGATTTATATTTATTTTATATTGGGGGTTGTATTTCGCCCCTAGTTTTGTTATAATTTATTGTATTTCTTTTTACCATAATTTAATCTTGCTTTTTATCGCTTTTATATATGAGATTGATCTGCGCTGTAATTATTGCATCAAAATGAATGAGAAAGGGATAAAATCTTAAATTTAAAACTCAATTGTAATTTAACCAAGGTATGAATAAATGGAAAATCTCGAACCATCCCTGGTCTTAGGCTTAATGAGGTTAGAGGACCATGTCAATGTCTCATTGGAGTGGTGTCTCCAAAATATCTCTTGTTGCCCAAAATAGACCTAATTTGCATTATCTTAGGCTCCATGAGGTTAGAGGACCATCTCAATGTTCTATTGGGATGGGATCTCCAAAATATCTATGGCTTTCCCAAAATAGACATAGATGCGCCGTCTTAGACTCAGTGAGTCTAGACGACCTTTTTCAATGTTTTATTAGGTGGCGACTCCAAGAAACCTCCTTGTTGCCCAAAATTAATGCCTTTGCAACTTCACTTGCAAGTTTCCATGAACCTCATTCCAACAGCCCTAAAAGCGGGCGATTCAGGGCACTCCTAAGGTTCAGTGCGCGTCATAGTGGCGACTCCGCTGGGGACATAAGAGACTTCGCTTTGAAAGTACCTTGGTTAAAACATATAATTGAGTTTTAATTTAAAAATTTTATCCCTTTACGAAATTGCATTGCATTTCATTAGAGCCTTAGAACTATGCTAGTTTGGTCCTTATTCTTACCCCAATGAGTTTTTAAAGCATGACCCTATGTTCACTCAATATAGGGAAGTGTTAAGGATAATCACCAGCCGAAGCCTCCTACCATCATGGTATATTAAATGGAGCTAGACCCATTAGTAGGGACCATGCTTGGGTAGCCCTAAAGTATCATCACCTTTGACCAAAGCTCATGTAATGGCAATAGATACTTTCCTTAGGTGAAATGTACCTTAATACGATGCTTGCTATGTGGGCAATTGTTAGGATGTGGTTTTATAGTATTTTTATAGTTTGTTTAGGTTGTTTGTGTTTAAGTTTAATGTTATTTTGTTAATTTAATGTATGTTTTCTGATGTTTTTACATTTATTATGAATGGTTATGTTCATGTGTTAATTATATGTTTTTGTGTTAAATTTGGGTGACTTGGACAAGTTTTCACGTTGAAATTGCTTGAGGGACAGCAGCTGAC
The DNA here is from genome assembly GCA_947683425.1 of Excoecaria cochinchinensis. Lineage (NCBI taxonomy): Eukaryota > Viridiplantae > Streptophyta > Magnoliopsida > Malpighiales > Euphorbiaceae > Excoecaria > Excoecaria cochinchinensis. Next base: position 9,239,607 of record CANTUQ010000005.1, read on the forward strand.
CAAAGGTGGAACCAAAGCTGTCCAGCTTTGGTCAAGAGCAAAAGAAACAGAGGAAGAAATCGACAAGAGGGACAGAATCCTACCAAAGCTAGGACCAAAGCTGAGACAAAAGCAAGGTTCAGCTTTGGTCAAGAGGAAATCATGAGAAAGAAATCAACGAGAGGGACAGAAGCTTACCAAAGATGGGACTAAAGAAGGAACCAAAGCAAGCAGCAGCTTTGGTAGAGAGAAATTAACTGACAAAAGCTGAGACCAAAGCAAGACCCAGCTTTGGTCAGTTACCTGATGTGTTTTAAATTTCTTATTTTGACAGATCTCTAATTTAAGTGGGACTCTTATGTAGGAATTAAAGGGGAACGACTGAGGATTGAAAGGGGTGATCTTAACCTAATTCTAAGGGAGGAAAAACACAAGAAAAACATAGAAGAAACGGGAACGGGATCATTGAAGATTGCAGCAACAGAGAATTTGGAAAAGCAACCTACTGGTGGCCAACCTGGGCCCTGTTTTTCCTCTTTCTTTCTTTTTGAAATCGCTGGTGGCCAGTCCTCTGCTCTCCATCGTGTTCTTCTTCTTCTTTTCTCTTTATTTTACTTTGTTTTCTTTTGTTATGGTGAACTTTATGGATTTTAGTTTTGATTTGAGATTTGACTTTATTATTATGAACTAATTCCATAGTTAGGGCTATGGTGGATCTTAATTTGGATATTATGTAAATTATTTTGGATTTTATGCATATGAATGATTTTCTTATTTGAGATTATGTTTTTATTGTGATTAATGCTTGTTGGAATTGATCAATTCAACATGAACTTAATCAATTAATTTACTTGACCAATTGGATTAATTGGTGGATCAAATAAAACATAACCTGGATTGAAAATATGCATCATCAACCTTATTTTTATCCTTGTGGTTTTTGATTTTTATCAAGGTTTTTCCATTGAACTTAATGCTTTCTAATTTTTGTTCTTTTACTTGATCAATTGGAAGAATTAAATTGAGATTAGGGTTAAAATATCATGATCATTGGATTTTAATTAATTTAGGGAAAAATCACCATCTCATATGAAATATCATTTTTTTGCATAATAATCTGGAAAATTGCATAGTTGAGAAGTTAAGTGAAACCCAAGTCCTAACATTCATCATATTTATTAATTCTTTTCTTAAAATTAGTTTTAGATTATTTAGTCATTTTTTAGCATAGTTTAGCTTAGTTTCATCTTCAAATATTGCTTGTCTAAATAACATAAGTATTTGAGAATTCTAGTAATTGTTAGGCTGTTCCCTGAGGACGATATCTGGACTCACTATCCTTTACACCGACAGAGTACATTTGCTCTTAAATTTAGTTTATTTTGCCCGTGTCAGCAATTATATATAGAACAAAATCAACCAAATTAAATGGTCTTTTATCAAAGGCTTTCATGCCCCGGTGAGCCCATCTTAATTTAGTTGAAATGTTTAAATACATAAAGGCTAAAATTCATACGCATGCGCATTAATTAAGAGATATTATGCTGCTGATTTTTCATCAAGCACCATACGCGTCCATTGGGTTCCCCGTTAACCCATAGATCAAGCCCACCTAGGAAAGAGACGGCATTACCTCATGTGTGGGAGTAATAAGGTTGGAAGGATTTACTTGCTTGTATGTGGTTGTAAATGTTGCATAACACACAATCACGCATTGTATATGTCATTCATGCATCATTCTAACAAATTAATTTTTCAGCCATCATAGATTCACCTAATTGGACTAGAGGTCTCGACGGTCGGCTAGTAAAGACAAATCTACTCTTTCAATTGCCAAAATTAGTGTCTGATTGGGATTCTAAGTCACTCTCATTAATCAGTGAATCCTCTCTAGAATCATCAATGGCAGAAGAAACTGGAGCTTTGACCATTCAAGAGCTTGCTAAGAGACTAGAGGACTTTGAACAGAGGATGTTAGATTTGATGGAGGCCATGGCCGAAAGGATTGCTCATCCCCCTGCTCCACAAGCACCTGCTGCTCCACAGCCACCTGTTGCTCCACAAGCACCGGCAGTCCCTCCTCGGGGGCAAGTCGAACTACCTATTGGCGGGGAGGCTCCTTTTATTGGAGTTGTTGCCCGTCAACTTGTTAATGAGCATAGAGCTGCTGTGCCTGTTGAGCCAAGAAGGGAAAGGATCCCCAATCCCAATGAGGATTTCATGATGGAGGAGGAAGACGAGGAGCCAATAGTCGATCAAGCTATGGGGGGTAGAGCACCCAGGGTGGAGGATGAGGTTATAAGAGGGATGAGACAGCAGATTGAGGCGATCACCGGTACGGTATTGTGACGCGCGCCGAACCCGATAACCCAGCAAGGGCCCTCGACGTGAATCCGCCTTTGGGATTCGAGGTATGAGGGTTCGCGTCTTTTGATCATGGGCACCACGAGGCATCGTCGGTACGTCCCTCCCAATAGAACATTGGGGAGACCCACCTAGCCTGATGGCACCTAGAGGCACCTTTTGAGGTATCATGGAGTCGCCACCCAATTCCAAAGAGTTGGGAAAAGGTCTCTCAACTCTTGTTGGTCGAGACCAGAGATCCGATGTTCGGAACTTCCCTCTTATTTTTGCTTTGGTTAAGTATAAGTGGGTTTTTAACTTCTTAAAATTATATCTCTCATCTCACACGAGCGATGCATTTAATTAAATAGCGCATTAAAAGCATGTAAAGAAAGTAAATAAAGCGATAAAGCAATAGATAGAGAAAGCGGTAAATGAAAGCGGTAAACATGCAAGCACGCAATTACAATAGAAATAGGGGCAAAATACAACCCCATTAAAAGGAGATTAAAGATGTAAGTGGGACGGAATACAATCCCCAAAAGATAAATAAAGTTGCCCCAAAATTAATTACAAGGGCCCAAAAAGAAATGAACTTAAATTTAAAACACTCACCCAAAATAAAAGAACATACATAAATCGGGATATTATTTGAGGAACATTGGTTCCTTCGCACTTGTTCGAAATTTAGGAACATTGGCTCCTTCGTATTAATTTAAAGAGGGTTCGAAGAGTCATTTTGATTGTTTGAATTGGAAAACCGGGATGAGTGATCCCATTTTATTGAAAATTGACTCTTCGTTTTAGTTATGATGTTTTTATGGTTGGGCTAAAATAAGGAACATTGGTCCCAATTTTATTAATACAAATTTCAATTTAATTGTACGAATATTTTTGTGACTTTTTATCACACACGTGCATAAATGAAATAAAATGATTACGAATAAACACATAACACATAAAGAGAGAGTCGAAAAGATCTCACCAAACCGGAGTGACCCTCCACGCATCGCGACCCATCCGGGGAGTCGCGGGGCGCTCACGTGACCCAACTCAAATTAAATCTCGGACAAAAATTAACATCAAAATATATTAGCAAATATTCTGAAAATTAATCGAATAAAAGCAAGGTGACAACAATAAAATAACAATAATAAAAATTATGACGATGGTAACAACAATGAAATAATAATAATAATGATAATAATAATAAGAATAGTAATGATGGATAATGATAATAAATAATAGTGAATATAATATAAAGAAGTACGATAGTAATAATAATAAATATAATGATAATCATAATCATAATAATAATAACAATGTAACAATAAATAAGATGATTAATAAATATAATAGTCATAATAAAACCATATGATAACAATAATAATAATAATAGTAGGGTGGTAATAATGCAAATAATAGTAGTAATAAGTGACAAATAATATGAAAACAGAATAATCAATTAGAAATAATAATAACAATAATAATAATAGGATATTGAATAATAATAATAATAATAATAATAATAAAACAGATGAAATCTTTACTAACAATAACGATATAGAAATAGTGAATAAAACAAATAATTGCAAGAATAATAATGATGACCAATTCTAGGACAAATAATGACAACGAAATAATAATAATAATAATAGTACTAACCGTGACCAAGTTGACTGATAATAATAATAATAATAATAATAATAATAGTAACTGATGCATCCGATAAAATCATTAAGAACAATAACCATATAATGGTAATAATAATACATATAATAAGGATAAAAATGATAACAGGATGCTAATGGCAACCACTATAATAATAACAGATGATATTGATGAGGACGGTGACAATAATAATAATAATAATAATAATAATAATAATAATAATAATAATAATAATAATAATAATAATAATAATAATATTTACACAACAAAGATAATAATAATAATAATAATAATAATAATAATAATAATAATAATAGAAATAAAAGAGACAAGTAGAAAAATAACAGTCGATGAAATAGTAGGGGCAATAATAATGAGACTAAAATATTAGAAATGTTAACAGGTGAATATGGTGAGAAACAACAAAATTAATGGCTATAAATGCTAAATAAAAATTAATGAGAACGGGTTCAAAGTGTTTACCCTCAGAATTTTTAGATCGGAGAGGCGGTGTCTCGATTTGTTGTCCTTGTCGGATTTGTGGTGACAAATATTTGAAGAAAATGTAGAAACTGGTATTTCAAAATAAATTAAGAGAATATTTTGATAAAAATATTTTTTTTTGGTGGATGATTGAGCAAACGAAATTAATTTTCCAAGCTCAAATCACACAAGAAATAGATTATACTTTTTGAAGAAAAATAAATAGATTGAAGTTTAAGAAAAATTAAAATAAGCCTAAGAACATTTTGAAGGAAAAAAGGGTTTGCAGGAGAGGAGAAGGCTAGAGAGAAAACTCAAGAAAATTTTTTTGTCAAAATCTGTCCCTCCCTCAAAAAATGAATATTGAATCCCATTTTATTAATCTGATTGTTCCAAAATAGAAAAAGGCCAAAACCTTCTTTTAATTTGTCTTCCCGGAATTTACACGAAAACGGAAAATTTTCGGTCAAAACGGCGAGAAAATAGGTGAAAAACAAGAAAAAAATGAAGTCCCGCGTGCTGAGGAGACCGCGCGTAAAAATGCGCGCGGTAGCCTGTTATCACGCGACCACTTTAAGGAAGTGGTCGCGTGGTGCCTGTGGTACCACTCAAAGAGTGGTACCACGCGTGGTACCACTTTTATAAAGTGGCCAAAATGGCCACTTTATAAAAGTGGTCACGTGGCCACTTAAAAACAAAGGTTTATTATTATTTTTTTTTTTCAAGTAAACTAATTTAAATCTTTTTTTTTTTCATCTTTTATATTTTTATTTTTCCTAATTAGACTAATTAACTAAACCAATAAAATTAATTAACTAATATAATTCAATCAAATTAATTATCCAACTTAATTTTCTTCTTTTTTCAATTAAATCAATTAATTAATTTAATTTAACTCAATTAAATTAATTAGTTAATTCAATTTCTCCTTTTTCCAAATTAAATCAGTTAATTTAATTTAATTCAATGAAATTAATTAACTAATTTAATTTCCTCTTCTTTTTTTTTCAAATATAAAAAAAAATAACACTTTCTAATAATATTATTAAATTTTTTTTTTATAAAAAAAAGATTTCGACAAGAGAAACATCATTTTTGACACCTCTGCCCGTAAATCGGTATCATTCTCGTCATCGGGTAATTCTGATCTTGGACCGCCTCGGGACCCGTTGTCTACAGTTGCCCACAATTTTGGGGAACTCTAGGATTTAGGTGCCTAAGTGAGCCAAAATTCAGAAAAGAGAGGGAGAGATGCGTACCTGAGGCGGTCGCTGTCCGGAACTTGGTCTTGCCAGCTTATCGGCATCATAGGATTACTGCTGGTCACATGATTGAGGAACGTCAGCTTGTCGACGTGAAACCATGGCTGAGCGACTGATAAACAGCAGTTTGTCGGTGCGTGAAGGCGTCAGACTTTTAAGAACGCGGTTGATAGAACACCAGCTTGTCGGCGTGTGAAACCGCGGCTGAGCGACTGATAAACACCAGCTTGTCGGTGCGTGAAGGCGCCAGACTTTGAAGAACGTGATTGACAGAACACCAGCTTGTCGGCGTGTGAAACCACGGCTGAGCGACTGATAAACACCAGCTTGTCGGTGTGTGAAGGCGCCAGACTTTGTAGGACGTGATTGATGAAACACCAGCTTGTCGGCGTGTGAAACCACGGCTGAGCAACTGATAAACACCAGCTTGTAGGTGTGTGAAGGCGCCAGACTTTGTAGGACGTGATTGAAGAAACACCAGCTTGTCGGCATGTGATACCACGGCTGAGCGACTGATAAACACCAGCTTGTCGGTGTGTGAAGGCGCCAGACTTTGTAGGACGTGATTGATGAAACACCAGCTTGTCGGCATGTGAAACCACGGCTGAGCGACTGATAAACACCAGCTTGTCGGTGTGTGAAGGCGCCAGACTTTCCTGCGGAAACAAAAAAACTTGTATGCAAGGGTAAGTTATGCATGTGCATGTGCATATGTTATGCAGAATGCAGGTGACACCATTCATCTGAGTGGTCTAGGGGTCGAGGTGCGATAACTTTTGCCGAAGCAACTCATGGCTCCGTGTGGTCGCTTATGCCCCCAAGCGTCTGAAAGCGATGTCCTGCTTTATGGACTCTGACTCATAATTCTTCAGGGAGGATTGCCCAATGTGTGTCTTTGCTTGAAAGGGGTTGCCCAAGGTAATGCTGCCTTATCACTCCAAGCGTCATTGTTTTAAAGGTAGTGCGTCCCTCGTGGATTTTCACACTAACTTTTCTTAGCGGGAGATGCGTCCTTGTCGGATTTTCACATAACCCTGTGCCTTATTTTTTGCCTGGAATGGACCCAACCCAATCCAGCGGCTTTTATTTTTTTTCATTTTTTTGTAGGGCAGACTGCCTGTTGCCAGGTTTTCACCCTACCCTTTGGCCTAACTTTTGCTTGGAGCGCCAGTCACGGTTTTCATCTCTAACGACCTTTCTTTTTTTATTTTTTTTTTGTGTGAGAGAAGTTGGAGTTGTAGCGAAAGATCTCTCGGGTATGATTGGCATGTGCTTATGTCTCAGATTCTGGTTGTATGAGCTTGGTTCTTTATTGGGAAGGTGTTGTAGAATTGGCTTCACAGTAGGTAGCAAGGTGAGTTGACTGAAGTACCGGAGTGGCGAGAGTGGCAGAGGGTTGATAGTTGTTGTAAAAGGTCTTTCAGGTATAATCGGCGTGTATTTGCGTCTTAGGTCATGGTTGTCTGAGCTTGTTTTCTATCATGAGAGCGCTATAGAATTGGCTTCACATTTGATAGCAAGAGGAGTTGACTGAAGTGCCTGAGTGGCGAGAGTGGCAGAGGATCGATATGCGCTGATTTTATGCTAGAACCAGGCAACTTTAAGTGTGCAAAATGAACTGTCCTGATCACAGACTTCACCCTAAGTGCATATAAGAGGAAAGTACTTGGCCTTGCAGTGGATAAAAGGACCCCTCGGCTTGGGCATCTAGTTGGTGAGAGCAGGAGTAGAGTAGCCATTTAGATTTTACTTTTTATAAAAGAACTAGGAAATGATGAGTTGAACTGCTTTTGCTTTATCTATTTGCAAAAAACTGTGTGCGTTTCAGCACGATTTCTCTATACATAATCACCATTTAATATGGATTCAGAATGCAAAAATTACATCTAATCTTGGAGTGGATCTTGTAAGCATCAGACTCCTATTTCCAATCAGCCCTCGCGGGTTTTCTTGATTGAATATTTTCTCTTTTTTTTTTTTTTTTTTTTAAGCCTCCGCCATGGACCCTCCTTCAGTTTGTCAGCATTGGTTGAATTCTCTTTCATCTTCATCTGCCGAGGGGATTGCTGCTTCTGAGAGTGGCTCCTCTTGGTATCAAAGCCTTGGTCTTAACCCTTGTGCAGACTGGTCGAGGTGATGGGTTCCTTATTTGGGGCTTGAATATGAAGTTTCGCGTTTGGCCTTTATTGGCTTTAGCGGTTCGAACCCTGGGATGGCCTTTCGATGGCTGAGACAGGGTGACAGGTTGGGCTTTGATGATCGGGGGTACTTTTATCGGTTTTGGTGGTTTAAGCTTTCGAAATGGTTTTCGACGGCTGGGATTGGGTGGATGGTTTGTGGGTTAGCCTTTTAGATCCTTTTCAGTAGCTAAGAAGAATGACAATATGCAGGCATGTGTAGATCAACAGGATTTGAGCGAAGCTTTCTTCAAATAGTATTCCCTTGCCCCCTGATCAATTCTCTCTTTTCTTCTCTCTTCTTTTTTATTTATTTATTTATTTAATTTTTAAATTTTTTTTTTGATTTTTTTTTGTTTTTTGTTTTTTTGTTTTTTGTTTTATTTTTTTTTAATTTAAGTTATATATATATATATATATATATATATATATATATATATATATATATATATATATATATATATATATATATATATATATATATATATATATATATATATATATATATATATATATTTGCAAGCTTTGCTCAAGTCCTCAATTTTACACATACGTGCACTTTTTATCTTAACCACTGGGACCATATTGCTCAATCTAGTCGGGCATATAGTTTTAGCAAGAATTTTGGCTATAAGGGTTCTGGATGGTTAAGAGTCGATCATAATTGTTTTTGGGGTACACATTTCAAATGGTTGATTGGAAAGGGTTCACATTGTTTGGTTCTGATGAGTTGTATTCTGGTGAGTTATGTTTTCTTCGTGAAGGTCTTGAGTCTCATTCGCCTAACTCCTGATGTAGCTTTCGAAGCTTGATCTTATTTGGTGGCATCATATGCATCCCAGATGTCGTGGGAGTGCAAAGAAATGGCTTTCAACATTCGGTTCGTCGTCATGTTGGCACGTGGAAGTAGTATTGATCTCAGGAATGTCTTTGTCAATTTTCAGCACGTCGTACCAGGTCCAGGCAAAGGCTCTTTTTATTTATGTTATTATTATTTTTTTTATCTCTCAAATTTTATCTCGCCTCAGGAGTCATAACAGATGCTATCAAGATTTTCTTTGGGTTCTCCCAAAGTTCCGAGATTGAATGGAATGGCATTAGTTGAACCAATGTCAAATGTAAATGTGCCATGATTATGCATAATAAAATCATAAGAAACATCACACAAGATAGCAAAACCATCCATTTCATTCAATAAAACTAGAATTAAAACTGTCATCATTAAATAGTTCAGAAATAAAAAAGAACATCTAAATAGCTACTTCCTTCTTCTCTTGCCAACACGGACGCTGCAGTCAACGGCCTATTATCACTTTTGGGAACCATTCTCCTCACTTCTCAGCTCCTCATCAATTAAGTGTAGAATTTGCCTCCTCAGAATTCGGCACTCGTCAGTCTCGTGCCCGGTACGCTGATGGTAGGCACAATACAGATCTGCTCGGTGATTGGGGCGCCTTTGGCCCCTGGCAGGTTGGGCCGGCATTGACTGTATTTTTCCCTTGCTGACAAAATGAGCGAAGTGCTTGGATAGGGGTTTTTTCAGTATGGCATAGTGACTCTGAGTCATTCCGAAAGTCGGGGTCCTTGTGGCTCTAAAACCTTCTCCATCTCCCCCTGCAAAACTTAAGCTCCCGTGACTACCCTGGCGGCATTCAGGATCTGTGATCTGGTTGCTATCGATCAGATCCTGAATCTCGTGCCTCAGCCTAGCACAATTATCCGTCATATGGCCAGTGTGTTGGTGGTATGCGCAGTACTCGCCTTCTTTGTGCCCGGGCTGCCCCCAGGTCTTTGCCAGCTTGGACGGCAATGGTTGTAACACCCCCTTTTTCATCAGCCTTTCCAGAACCCAAGACAAAGGTCTGCCTAAATTAGAGTAATGCCTCTGAGCCATCTCAACCATTGGCACTTTCCCCATCCTTTTTGTACCTCTGTTGTCACCATAGTAACCAATTCCGAGACTTGCAGGGCTAGTAACGGCCCCATTGGGAGGTGTCCGGGTAGTTGCAAGCTTGGACCTCATGATCTCCTCCTCAAGATTAGCTAATCTCTTTTTAGTGTTTGCGGGACTGAGAGGACCCATCGGCTGTAAGGGCCCTAGTCCCTTCCCTCTTTCCACTTGCTCGATCAGTGAGTTGGGTGTCGTCTCGCCCCTAGGCTCAAGAGCGAATGGAGACATTACAGCCATCATCGCGTACTCCTTTTTGGTCGGGGCTAGCTCAAATCGGTTAAGTGTAGCTGCAGTGACTTGAGCTTGAAGAATTAGTGCCGCGGTGTCCAACCTTTCCTTAATTGTGGCTGACAACCTCCCTTCAAGTTTTTCAAACTTTTCATCTAGTTCTCGGGCAATCATGACACGGGCCTCTTCAATCTGTCGCGATGGACCAGCCATTCCCAATGTCTATGGATGCTCTGACAAAGACGGTAGATCTCTGCCAACAACTTCAAATTCTGCTTACTCTTCAGATAGCTATGAGGACCCCAGAACCTCCCCGGTGAATGGTGTATGATGGCTGAAAAATCAAAGGGGTTAGAATGATGCATGGATGACATGTGAAGCATGAGCATGACGTGCAGCATTTACAACCACATGCAGACAGGTAGATCCTTCCAACCTTATCACTCCCACACACGGGGTTGTGCGGTCTCTTTCCTAGGTGGGCTTCATCCGAGGGTTAACAGGGAACCCATCAGACACGTATAGTGCACGGTGGAAAATCGGCAGCATGACAGTCTTAATCTAATGCGCATTCGTATGGGTTTTGGCCATTACGTATTTGGACAATTCAATCAAGTTAAGGTGGGCTCACCGGGGCATGAAAGCCTTTGATAAAAGACCACTTCACTTGCTTGATTTTGTTTAATACGCGGTGGCCCATGTCACAAGCATCATATTAAGGAACATACCGCCTAGGGGAAGTTTCTACTTGCCAGTACATGAGCTTTGGTAAAGGCGATGATACTTTAGGGCTACCCAAACATGATCCCTGCCGACGGGTCTAGCTCATCACGAGCATAACGACCGATCGGGTCACCATTTGAATATACCAAAAGGTACGAGGCTTGGGCTGGTGATTATCCTTAACACTTCCCACAATGAGTGAAAGTAGGGTCGTGCTTCGGGAACGCACCGGGGTAATATAGGGACCAACTAGCGTAAGTCTAAGGCTCTAAAATGATATGATGCAATTTTGGCGAGAGATAGAATTTTAAGTTTCAAAAACCCAATTATAAATTTTAACCAAAGCACTTTCGGAGTGGAGTCTCAAACACAAAGTCCCCAGCGGAGTCGCCACTGTGACGCGCGCCGAACCCGATAACCCAGCAAGGGCCCTCAACGTGAATCCGCCTTTGGGATTCGAGGTATGAGGGTTCGCGTCTTTTGATCATGGGCACCACGAGGCATCGTCGGTGCGTCCCTCCCAATAGAACATTGGGGAGACCCACCTAATCTGATGGCACCTAGAGGCACCTTTTGAGGTATCATGGAGTCGCCACCCAATTCCAAAGAGTTGGGAAAAGGTCTCTCACCTCTTGTTGGTCGAGACCAGAGATCCGATGTTCGGAACTTCCCTCTTATTTATGCTTTGGTTAAGTATAAGTGGGTTTTTAACTTCTTAAAATTATATCTCTCATCTCACACGAGCGATGCATTTAACTAAATAGCACATTAAAAGCACGTAAAGAAAGTAAATAAAGCGATAAAGCAATAGATAGAGAAAGCGGTAAATGAAAGCGGTAAACACGCAAGCACGCAATTACAATAGAAATAGGGGCAGAATACAACCCCATTAAAAGGAGATTAAAGATGTAAGTGGGATGGAATACAATCCCCAAAAGATAAATAAAGTTGCCCCAAAATTAATTACAAGGGCCCAAAAAGAAATGAACTTAAATTTAAAACACTCACCCAAAATAAAAGAACATACATAAATCGGGATATTATTTGAGGAACATTGGTTCCTTCGCACTTGTTCGAAATTTAGGAACATTGGCTCCTTCGTATTAATTTAAAGAGGGTTCGAAGAGTCATTTTGATTGTTTGAATTGGAAAACCGGGATGAGTGATCCCATTTTATTGAAAATTGACTCTTCGTTTTAGTTATGATGTTTTTATGGTTGGGCTAAAATAAGGAACATTGGTCCCAATTTTATTAATAAAAATTTCAATTTAATTGTACGAATATTTTTGTGACTTTTTATCACACACGTGCATAAATGAAATAAAATGTTTACGAATAAACACATAACACATAAAGAGAGAGTCGAAAAGATCTCACCAAACCGGAGTGACCCTCCACGCGTCGCGACCCATCCGGGGAGTCGCGGGGCGCTCACGTGACCCAACTCAAATTAAATCTCGGACAAAAATTAACATCAAAATATATTAGCAAATATTCTGAAAATTAATCGAATAAAAGCGAGGTGACAACAATAAAATAACAATAATAAAAATTATGACGATGGTAACAACAATGAAATAATAATAATAATGATAATAATAATAAGAATAGTAATGATGGATAATGATAATAAATAATAGTGAATATAATATAAAGAAGTACGATAGTAATAATAATAAATATAATGATAATCATAATCATAATAATAATAACAATGTAACAATAAATAAGATGATTAATAAATATAATAGTCATAATAAAACCATATGATAACAATAATAATAATAATAGTAGGGTGGTAATAATGCAAATAATAGTAGTAATAAGTGACAAATAATATGAAAACAGAATAATCAATTAGAAATAATAATAACAATAATAATAATAGGATATTGAATAATAATAATAATAAAACAGATGAAATCTTTACTAACAATAACGATATAAAAATAGTGAATAAAACAAATAATTGCAAGAATAATAATGATGACCAATTCTAGGATAAATAATGACAACGAAATAATAATAATAATAATAGTACTAACCATGACCAAGTTGACTGATAATAATAATAATAATAATAATAATAATAATAATAATAATAATAATAATAATAATAATAATAATAATAATAATAATAATAATAATAATAACTGATGCATCCGATAAAATCATTAAGAACAATAACCATATAATGGTAATAATAAAACATATAATAAGGATAAAAATGATAACAGGATGCTAATGGCAACCACTATAATAATAACAGATGATATTGATGAGGACGGTGACAATAAACAATAATAATAATAATAATAATAATAATAATAATAATAATAATATTTACACAACAAAGATAATAATAATAATAATAATAATAATAATAATAATAATAATAATAATAATAATAATAGAAATAAAAGAGACAAGTAGAAAAATAACAGTCGATGAAATAGTAGGGGCAATAATAATGAGACTAAAATATTAGAAATGTTAACAGGTGAATATGGTGAGAAACAACAAAATTAATGGCTATAAATGCTAAATAAAAATTAATGAGAACGGGTTCAAAGTGTTTACCCTAAGAATTTTTAGATCGGAGAGGCGGTGTCTCGATTTGTTTTCCTTGTCGGATTTGTGGTGACAAATATTTGAAGAAAATGTAGAAACTGGTATTTCAAAATAAATTAAGAGAATATTTTGATAAAAATATTTTTTTTTGGTGGATGATTGAGCAAACGAAATTAATTTTCCAAGCTCAAATCACACAAGAAATAGATTATACTTTTTGAAGAAAAATAAATAGATTGAAGTTTAAGAAAAATGAAAATGAGCCTAAGAACATTTTGAAGGAAAAAAGGGTTTGCAGGAGAGGAGAAGGCTAGAGAGAAAACTCAAGAAAATTTTTTTGTCAAAATCTGTCCCTCCCTCAAAAAATGAATATTGAATCCCATTTTATTAATCTGATTGTTCCAAAATAGAAAAAGGCCAAAACCTTCTTTTAATTTGTCTTCCCGGAATTTACACGAAAACGGAAAATTTTCGGTCAAAACGGCGAGAAAATAGGTGAAAAATCCCGCGTGCTGAGGAGACCGCGCGTAAAAACGCGCGCGGTAGCCTGTTACCACGCGACCACTTTAAGGAAGTGGTCGCGTGGTACCTGTGGTACCACGCGTGGTACCACTTTTATAAAGTGGCCAAAATGGCCACTTTATAAAAGTGGTCACGTGGCCACTTAAAAACAAAGGTTTATTATTATTTTTTATTTTTTCAATTAAACTAATTTAAATCTTTTTTTTTCATCTTTTATATTTTTATTTTTCCTAATTAGACTAATTAACTAACCCAATAAAATTAATTAACTAATTTAATTCAATCAAATTAATTATCCAACTTAATTTTCTTCTTTTTTCAATTAAATCAATTAATTAATTTAATTTAACTCAATTAAATTAATTAGTTAATTCAATTTCTCCTTTTTCCAAATTAAATCAGTTAATTTAATTTAATTCAATGAAATTAATTAACTAATTTAATTTCCTCTTCTTTTTTTTTCAAATATAAAAAAAAATAACACTTTCTAATAATATTATTAAATTTTTTTTTTTTTATAAAAAAAAGATTTCGACAAGAGAAACATCATTTTTGACACCTCTGCCCGTAAATCGGTATCATTCTCGTCATCGGGTAATTCTGATCTTGGACCGCCTCGGGACCCGTTGTCTACAGGTATCAGCTGGAAAGGGGATCAACCTTGAAGATAGAGATCTGGGGGATGAAGAGCTACTACCCCAAATGTTTAAGATGCCTGAGCTGCCGAAGTTCGATGGTACTTCGGACCCATCTGCACATATCAAGCAGTATACCCTAGTAATAAAAGGCATAGGGTTGTCCAAGAAGAAAAAGGTGGAATATTTTTGCCTTAGTCTGGTGGGTCCGACAGTAGACTGGTACTACGGGTTGGACAGGAGATCCAAGGAGGAATGGTACCTTCTGACCGAATAGTTCATAAAGCAGTATGACTGCAGCACTAGAATAGAGGTCACTTTGAAGGACCTTGAGCTCTTACAGCAAAGGAGCGATGAGTTATTCCACGAATACCTCACTAGATGGAGGAATATGGAGATGAAGAGAAAGCCTAACACCGCTGACCAGATCAGGTTATTTATCAGGAACTCCTGCCCTTACTTGAGAGACTTGCTCAGCTTTAAGGGGCTCAGAGATTGGGAGTCACTTAAAGACATTGCTGTAGAGGATGAAGGGGCTTACCTAGCAAAGAAAGCAAGCCAAAAAAACTTTGCTGGGAAAGGTTTCGGGAACTAGTCAGGATATAAATCAGGTGATGCCGAAAGTAGTAATAACAAAAAAGGTAAAACAGCCGAGATTACAGCTACTGAGGTTAGACAGGGTCAGCAGTACTACTCTGACTTAGGCCGCTCTCTATCCTCGGTATTAGCGAGACTAATGAAGGAAGGCAAGCTGTAACCTTTGACGCCTAGGCTAGCCATGAATCAGGGACAGCCAGGGCACAGAGATGACCAGTATTGCGCCTATCATCAGCACACTGGGCACTTCACGAATTGCTGTCGGACGTTGAGGAATAAGATCCAAGATCTTATTGACACCAATCAGATCACGGATCCTGAGAAGAGAGAGAAGAAAAAGAAGGCAGGTTATAATGCAGTTCCTCCACCATGAATATGATCAGGTCTGGTCCACCTGGGTGACATATATTGCAAGAGCTATATGGAGCTGAGTACGTCACTATCACTAGTTGGAAGATGAATGAAGAAGGGATTCCCGTGGCGGCGGTAGATTAATCCACTAATGAGAGTGGAGATGAAAACAATGAAGGTTATGTTCTTTTTTTCAGTTTTTGTTATTATTCCAAGAACCATCATTTTATGACAATATTTGCAATGGTTGGTTATTTCAATAAGATGAACAATTTTTGCTTATTTGTATGATTTTTCTAATGATTTCATTTCCCATTATCATGATACATACATTTTGACATTAATTCAACTAATACAACTGCATTTAATCTCGGAACTTTGGAAAAACCAAAGAAAATCTTGATAGCATCTGATATAACTCCTAAAGAGAGGAAATTTCTGAGAGATATTAATAAAAAAAAAAGAAGAAAAAAAGGGGGCCTTTGCCTGGACATGGAATGACATGCTAATAATTGATAAGGACATTGTGGGGGGGACGCAGCCTCAACATGCCAACATGATAACAAGCAGAATTTCAAAAAGCCATTCCTTTTCATCCTCAAAATCTAGAACGCATACAATGTAGCCAAATAAAATCAAACTCCAAGGGGTACATCAGAAGTTAGACAGATGAAACTTTGGGCCTTCACAAGAAATATATAGCTCATTAGGACCAAGCTCTTATGACTCCTTTCCTCCCAATCATTTGAGATGTTTATCCCAAATCCAATCAAGACTGACCTTTAATCTTATGAGACCAACATGAGTAAAGCATGGAACCTTATAGGAAAACTTAAAAGGACAAGTCATTACCGTAAAAAAAATGAAAAAAAAAACCACAAGTCCTGTCCTACACCATAGTTCTGTCCTGAACCATTTGAGGCCAACGTACAACTCCGTCTCAACCATTAAAGGTAAATTCAGAAATCAAGCCACCAAAGCCAACAAAAGGAAGATACAGACTTTCACGGCCAAGATCCAAGCGAAGAAACTCACTACCTCAGGCCGTTTGCACAAGTGCCAAGAACAAGACTTTAATGCTAAAAAGAACCGCAGTCAGAAGAAGCAGCCTCCCCAGCTAATGAAGATGAAAGTAAATTCAATCGATACCGAAAGACTGAAGGAGCTTCCATGGCAAAGGTAAAAAAAGGAGAAAAATAAATAATAAATGAACCGCGGATCGAAAATCAAAAAAAGGCGACCTTGCTAAAATTGGGCGTCCTGCCACAAAAAAAAAACATAAAAGCATTCTGGGCAAAAATTAAGGGTTGAGAGAAAATATTCAATCAAGAAAACCCAAGAGGGCTGATTGATAACAGGAGTTTGATGCTTTCAAGATCCATCCCGAGATTAGAAGAGGTTTTGTGTTTTTGAGATTAGTGCCAAAAAATGATCATGCGTAATGAAATCAAACTGAAACATATGCATTTACGCCATAATATGTTGATATGATCAGAGCAGTTCATTTTGCATACTCAAAATTGCCTAGCACATTGTTGCTATTCTCACTACTCGGGTCCTTCAGCCGACTCATCCTACTATCAACCGTAAAGGCAATTCTACAGTACCATCATGAGAAGAATCAAGCTCAGACAACCATGATCTAAGAGGTAAGTACATGTCGATCACGCTTGAAAAATCTCTAGTAACAACTTCAGCATCTTTTACAATCTAACAAATAAAAAGAAGAAGAAGCCGTTAGAGATGAAAACCGTAATTGGCTCTCTAAGCAAAAGTTAGGCAAAATGATAGGGTGAAAACCGGGAAACAAGCAGTCTATTCTTTAAAAAAAGAAAGAAAAACAGCCGCTGGACTGGGTTGGGTCCATTCGAGGCAAAAATAAGGCATAGGGTTGTGTGAAAATCCGTAAAGGACACATTTCCCGCTAAGAAAAGCTAGTGTGAAAATCCATAAGGAACGCACTACCTTCAAAAAAATGACTACAGGTAACAAATGAGAAACTCGCAATCCTAAAGGCATGAAATTAAAAAAGCAGCTTCAAAAGGCATCGATCCTATCGCAAATTGCAGCTAGCCCAGCTATTATCTCTAAATCCACTTAGTTGAATTCTTATCCTGCATTTCTACATGAGTCATGCATTTCACGTGCATGCTCACTATTTTTCCTGCATATTTAGTTTTTCAGTTTTGCAATAAGAAAGATTAGATGCAGACACCGACAAAAAACCGAGTGATGACATCAGTTCAAACATCAATCAAAACAATCAGCCAAAGACCTCTCAGGGGGAAATCAACCAAAGGCCTCTTAGGGAGAACCGCTTTAAATCTCAGAAGGGTTTGTACGATGGTGGCACTGCAATTCTACGGAAGGATAGCACGACCATGGCACTACCACTTCAAAAGGGTTAGCACGATGATGGCACTACCACTCCACGGAGGGTTAGCACGATCACGGCACTACCACTTTACGTCTCAGAAGGGTTAGCACGATGGCGGCACTACCATTCTACGGAAGGTTAGCACGACCACGACACTACCACTTCAGAAGGGTTAGCATGATGACGGCACTACCACTCCACGGAGGGTTAGCATAATCATGGCAGTACCACTTCACATCTCGAAAGGGTCAGAACGATGGCGGCACTACAATTATATGGAAGGTTAGCACGACCATGGCACTACCACATCAGAAGGGTTAGCACGATGACGGCACTACCACTCTACGGAGGGTTTCACGATACAACTTCACATCTCGGAAGGGTTAGCACGATGGTAGCACTACCATTCTACAGAAGGTTAACATGACCATGACACTACCACTTTAGAAGGGTTAGCACGATGACGGCACTACCACTCCATGGAGGGTTAGCACGATCACGGTAGTACCAGTTCACATCTCAAAAGGGTTAGCACGATGGCGGCAATACCATTCTACGGAAGGTTAGCACGACCACGGTACTACCACTTCAGAAGGGTTAATACGATGACGGCACTACCACTCCACGGAGAGTTAGCACGATCACGACACTACCACTTCACATCTCGGTAGGGTTTTCACGATGGCGGCAATACCATTCCACGGAAGGTTAGCACGACCACGACACTACCACTTCAGAAGGGTTAGCACGATGACGGCACTACCACTCCACGGAGGGTTAGCACGATCACGACACTACCACTTCAGCAAAGAATAACATGCCGACAAACTGGCAAATAACCACCCCAATAGCATCACTCAGTCCGAAAAGATAGCTGCCTGAGGTACGTTTCTCGTTCCCTTTTTTCTTTGATTTTTGGCTCACCTAGGCGCCTATGCACTAGCTTCCCCAAAACTGGGGGCAACTATAGACACTGGATCCTGAGTCAGCTTACACCAGAGTTACCCAATGATGATTAGAAGCCTGTTCATAGGCAAAAATGTTAAAAGTGATGATTTCTTTGTTAAATTGGCTTTTTAAAATAAAAAATATTAAAAATTAAATTTGAAAAATAGAGTTTGAAAATTATTGTGTTTTTAGTTAGATTTAAAAATAAAAAAAATTTATTTCGGCCGCATCGTCGTGCTGTGGCAGCCTGCAAGTGCGCAGGGCGCCTGTGCGTGGCGCCCGCGCGCTTTGTGCGCAGTGTGCGCTGGGCGAGCACGCGCGCGCTCGACACCCGTCTCGCATGCCGACGGGCGTCGGTCGCCCCTGGTCTGCCGCAAACGTGGTTTTCACCCATTTTTCCGTTTTTCTTGATTTTCTTTGACCTTTTCACCTTTTTTTGGAATTTTTAATGATAATTTCCTTTTTTACACCCAAATTAAGGGAAATTTGATAAAATCCCATTATCTTCCTTTATTAATGGGTTTTTCCATTTTATTTATTTAAATAGAAAATTTGGGAAAGAAAGAGGGGGATTTTCTATTTTGATCAAAAATCTTTATTTTTCTTCTTCTCTTCTTCTCTAAGAATTTTCTCTACACTTTTCTTAGTTTTTCTTCTCCAAATAAAATTCTTCAGGTTAAAAAAAATTTAATTTTTAACCAAGAATTTTTCTTAAGACAAAGAAAATCATTTTTTTGTTCTTAAGATTTGGATTTTTTATCATTTATAATTTTTTTAGACAAAGAAATCAATTCTTTGTTCTCAAGAATTAATTTATTTTCTTCTATTATTTTTCTTAAGCAAATTTCTTTTGAAATAAAATTCTAATTTTTATTATTTTTATTCCTATTTTGCGAATCAAAGTAAGGAAATCAATCATATTTCTCATCAATTGAATCCGAACTCTAAGGGTACACATTCTAGGCCCGATCTCTTAATTTTATTTATTTTTGTTCATATTTAATTAGTAATAATGTAGATCTTTATATTTATTGTGTTTTTATTTATTTTATGTGATTTTATATATATATTTAACATCTCTAATATTCTTTTTTCTTTATCTTATTTAATTTTTTATTCTTTATTCTTTATTTCTATTATTATTATTATTATTATTATTATTATTATTATTATTATTATTATTATTATTATTATTATCATTATTTGTGATAATTTATTAATATGTTAATACTACTTATTTTAATATGTTAATTAATTTATTTGTCATCCATAATGCATATTTTGTTTATTCTAATCTATCATTTATTGTTTTATGCGTTGAATTAATTTTCTTGATTTGACACTAACTTTATTTTATTTTGTATTTTTTTTTGTTTTAATCTTTATTCTTCCTTGTTTGAGCACATTTGCAACTTGCAAGCGAAGGAGGGGATCCGGAGATTTATTATTTTTATTGTTTTTAGTATTTTTCCTTGATTTGTATTTTAATTTATTTGTCATGTAATTATTAATGAAATCATTTATTTTATGCACATTTAATTAAAAATCACACAAAAATATTTTTATAAATAAATTTGATTTTTCCATTAAAATGGGACCAATGTCCTAGTTTTCATCCAAATAAATTGCCAATTTAAAATCATTTTCTTTAACTATGGATGCAAGGACCTTGTCCTCACTCTTAATAAATGCCTTGTTTTGTGTATGATTTACATTTATTTTATATTGAGGGTTGTATTTCGCCCCTAGTTTTGTTGTAATTTATTGTAATTATTTTTACCTTATTTTAATCTTGCTTTTTATCGCTTTTATGTATGTGATTGATCTGCGCTCTAATTATTGCATCAAAATGAATGAGAAAAGGGAGAAAATCTTAAATTCAAAACTTAATTGTAATTTTAACAAGGTATGAATAAATAGGAAGTCCCGAACCATCTCTAGTCTTTGGCTCAACGAGTTTAGAGGACCATCTCAATGTCCCATTGGAATGGGGTCTCTAAAATATCTCTTGTTGCCCAAAATGGACCTAATTTGCATTGTCTTAGTCTCCATGAGGTTAGAGGACCATCTCAATGTTCTATTGGGATGGGGTCTACAAAATATCTCTGGCTTGCCAAAAATAGACATAGAAGCGCCATCTTAGGCTTAGTGAGGCTATACGACCTTTCCCAATATTTTATTGTGTGGCGACTCCAAGAAACCTTCTTGTTGCGCAAAATAGACGCCCATGCAATTTCACTTGCAAGTTTTCATGAACGTCATCCCAAAAGCCCTAAAAGCGGGCGGTTCAGGGCACTCCCGGGGTTCGGCGTGCGTCACACCCTTGCTGCTGCCATTTGAGGACGTTCCATTGACTCAGATGGAGCTCTGTCTCTTGGCCGACCTTTTCCTCTACCTCTACCCCGGCTCTACTAGCCTGTTACTGATCCCGGGTGTTCTCACTCAATTTAGGGCAATAGGCTAAAAAATGATTCGTGCTTCCACGTCGGAAATAACCTCCACTCCGCCAACGACACTCGCACTTATGGTGCTTACTACAATGAGTGCACTCTGGCACAGCTTCGCCCTAACACCCGAACCACCTCTACCTAAACCAGACACATACGAAGATCCCTCCCTTCTACCCCTCATAGCAGGACTATTGGAGGACTCATCCGGAGAATTTTCTTGAGGGTTCCTTGATCTCTTACCCAAGGATGAACCTCTACGATGGGGATTCCTCTTCTAAGCTCTCTCTCTCAAAATGGTTTCTGAACCTTCTGCTCTCAAAGCTGCCTGGACAATCTATAACTGACTGTAGCAGCACTCATCAGAGATATCAACATCACTCTCAAAGACTCATTTATACCCACCTCAAAGTGTTGACAACAAAAATCTTCGATGAGGATACCCAACGGAGGATACTTACTGAGCCTAATAAATTCCTTCTCATACTCAGCCGCCGATAAGGTCCTCTACTTGAGACTTAAAAACTGATCCCACCTAGCTTCCTTATAAGCCTTAGTCATATAATTATTATTAAACTCCCTTTCAAAGAACTCCAACGTGACTGGGTCGAGCAACCGAGGATGTCTGCGGACTAACTTCGACCAGTCATAGGTGGAACCCTGCAGAAGTGAGACTACACACTCCATTTGCCTTTCTGGACGACAGCAGATCTGTAACACCCCCACTGCCGCCCTCGTTAGAACAGCGCCGGTGGGCACGTTACCCAACACTCACTCACAACATACATACATACACTGAGCGGAAGCATTCACTAACAATAATAACGGAAACTATATATATGAAATCAAAATATCTTTATATACAATATCCAAAAGATTACATCATAAATCCTTTACAAAAAAATTAATACATATACAAAAAAAGAATTACAGGAGGAGATAACAAAAATAACTCTACTCCTATGTGGCCGACTTGCAGATGTGCGACACGAGCAAGCTCCCAAAAAAAAGAACCTGTCAGCTACATGGGACAAGAACCCGTGCTAAGCGATAACGCTTAGTGGGGAGGAACAAAACACAACAGAAAACTATACAAGACTATCATGCATTAATATACAAAATTCATTAAATACTAGAGGACAAAAATATAATTCAGAGTAAAATAATAGATAGCACTGAACCACTACACTAACTAGAATCACACAATGATTAAAACACTTGACTAGACACATACCAAACACTTCAAACAATAGCCTGAATTTCACTGGTGGAGGATACGGGAACACGGCACGGGAGACCGAAGCCTCAAAACAATCTTAGTACCCGCAGGTAACGCGGTAGACCGGAGTCTCAAAACATTTTATCACTACACGGAAGATTATAATCTCGGGGGTCGACTGCTTCGCCCAAATGGGGCGGATACGGGCAGCTGCACTCACAAACCCTTCTTAAGCATGCTTAATTATCCACTACCTTGACACTTCAGGCTCGACAACACACTTCTCCAACACAACACTTACTACACAAGGCTCGAATCAAAACTCCAACATCAAAATAATAATTCACTACAATGCCACTAGTATAATAAAGTCAACAAGACACAAACTCAATCGTGTACCATGCAATAATGAAAAAAAACCCGTGCAAAGTGGGACAAAAGAATCGCATTCAGAAAATAGGGCAGCAGGAAGGGCCTCTGTTGCGATCACGACAGTGTCGTGCTCGCGACAGAGCACGGGGTACCTCCTCGCGAGCTCGTGCCTGAAGGCATGCTCGCGACGAAGCATGCTAGGCAGATTCACATAAAACTGAGCTCTGTCGCGGTCGCGACAGCTTCGCGATCGCGATAGAGACCAGCTCCTTCCTCCTCGTGCGCACGCTTGGCAGCATGCCCGTGCGGAGGATTCGGCCACCGAGCTCTTTGTCGTGGTCATGACAACATCGCGATCGTGACAGAGGGCTCTCCAAGAACAATGGGCCAAATTCGCACTCTGTCACGCTCGCGACATAACCCAGATTTACCCAAAATCTGTACTTCCAGCACTCTTTCCCACTCAAACCTTCAAACACTCATTCAATCATGCACAAACACTTACCTCATACCTCTATTACATTATCGCAACATTGTCAAAGCCACATGAACACATTTTACACAATAATCAAACATCAATTCATCATGAATACCAACAAAACTAACTCCAAAATTCTTTTTACATAACATGTTCATGTTTTCCAAAAACACATGCCATCCTCACTATATCACTAACATCTCACTCATATTCATTACATGATGCACACTTGAATTTACCCAACCTAAACACTCAAAACATCAAGAATTTGAAAACACGAATACACATTCGCTCTAAATGAGAACTAGGGCATAACTCAAAACTCATCAAAACAAAGAACAAACTCCCAAACCTCTTGTAGTCCAAAGCCCAGCTGATCTTCACTCTTGAACCTTCTCCTTGCCTTTGCCCTTCTTCTGGCAACTCGATTCTTGCACAAACCCAATCAAAACACACTTAGATCAAACCCAGAAATTCTTCCAAACCAGAAAACAAAGACACCGAAAAGAAGATGAAGAAGTCCAATGTAAACCCAAACACTTACCTTTAAAACCCAGCTGAAACCTCCAAGGAAACACAACAGGGAAAGGTTGAGAGCAGAAAATGGTAGCAAGAGAGAGAGAGAGGACGGGAAAGAAAGAGAAAAGGGAAAGAACTAGCTTCCACGGGAAGCTAGGTAATTTTCTGCCCCTCCCTTCCCTCTCTCCTACTTTACCATTAATGCTCACCAACCCAATCCACTTGTCACAATCCTAGAGAATCAAACCATCCACTTTGACTTAAAAGTCCTTAGCACCATACTCCACTTACACAATATAATCTCTTACATAAATATCTCCAAGGCACCAAACTTGACGCACACCATATAATTTCTAGTAAATCACTTACATCCGAGGCACCATACAAACATAAACCACACAATAAAATCCCTTAATCCACTTACATCCTAACACCATACACTAAAAGCACACTATATAATTTCTCCTCTTACATACTTAATTAAATTTCTTGCTATTAAAATCCTTATTATCCAATTATTCTCTTACTCAAATTATGGAAATACTCTAAATATTTCGACTTATCAAGCAGATTCCGACTAGGCCCAATTTGGGTTGTTATAATCACTCCCCCTTAAGAAATTTCATCCTCGAAATTTCCTCGCTATCCGAAAATCCAACAACCCAAATACAACCTTAAACTCAAAACCGAACTTAACAAAAGCTATTAACACAACTTATCGGAAGGTCCTGCTCGATCCGCTGCATCCTCTCCTAACATGGCACAAAATCGCGAGCGCACATACACTTCTTTCGCTGTGGCTTTTGCACTGACTCTGACGGCGCCTGGGAAGGTCGTCCACTGCCTCTTCCACTTTGATTTCCTCTCGCTCTCTGACCACTTGCTCTACTCTCGGGTCTATCCTGAAGGTCTCTTTGATCCGGGCAGTTAGCTACCATATGCTCTTGGCTGCCACATCTGAAACATGCTCTAGAGATCCTTCTACACTCGCCCTAGTGGCGCTTATAACAATGCTCACACTCCGGAATCAGCGTTCCCTTGCTAGAAGGTGGCGCTACACTACCGACGTCTGAATGTACCGGAACCGAACCTTTCACACCTTGGCCACTCGGGGCACCTCTTATTTTCTTGCCACTACCAATCCCACCATCCGGTGCTTTCCTCTTGTTCTCGATTCTTTGCTTGATCAACTCGGATTCTTCTAACTTGATTGCCGCTGCCACTAACTGATAGTACCCCACTGGTTGCAAGACTGACATTGCAGATAAAGGACTGCTCAGGCACATACTTACTTAATCGGCTGAATTCCTTCTCGTAATCACTCACGGTCATACCCCGCTGCTTCAGACTGATGAACTCTCTCCACTTAGCTTCCCGGTATGCCTTTGTCACATACTTCTGTTCAAACTCTTGCTTGAAGAATGCCCAAGTCAACTAAGCTGGTCGCTGTGGATTTCGCATCACGAGTTCCCACCAATCGTACGCTGAACCTTGTAGCAATGACACTGCACAAAGCACCCTCTGATCTGCAGGACATCTGATCTCTTGCAAAATCCGGCCTACCCTCTTAAGCCAAAACTCGGCCACATCAGATTGGTCCAAAGCAGTCCCATGAAAGTCTTCTGCTCCTCTCTTTCTTAATAACTCAGTCGGAGCCTTAGGAGCAGTCAACCTCTCTACCAACTGAAGTAAACCTTACACAAGGACTGGATTCTTGTGACCAAAACCCATACCAGGAATCTCTTCTTGCTGACGTTGAGGAGCAGGTTGCTCACCTCTCACTACACTCGCACTACCAGCCGTCTCACCCACGTTCTCACTTGGATCAGACTCCATCTAGACATTACACAAGTCAAGACACATCTGCATTAGGCCACGACACAAAACCGACTAACATGCAATGACTCAACACACAACAAACAAAGACAACCAGAATTGCCTAAACCTGGCTCTGATACCACAAACTGTAACACCCCCACCGTCGCCCCCATTGGAAGGGTGCCAGCGGGCGCGCTACCCAACGCTCACTCACAACATACATAAATATACTGAGCGGAAGCATTCACTAACAATAATAACGAAAACTATATATATGAAATCAAAATATCTTTGTATACAATATCCAAAAGATTACATCATAAATCCTTTAGAAAAAAATTAATACATATAAAAAAAAAAAGAATTACAGGAGGAGATAACAAAAATAACTCTACTCCTATGTGGCCGACTTACAGATGTCCGACACGAGCAAGCTCCCAAAAAAAAGAACCTGTCACCTACACGGGACAAGAACCCGTGCTAAGCGATAATGCTTAGTGGGGAGGAACAAAACACAATAGAACACTATACAAGACTATCATGCATTAATATACAAAATTCATTAAATACTAGAGGACAGAAATATAATTCAGTGTAAAATAATAGATAGCACTGAACCACTACACTAACTAGAATCACACAATGATTAAAACACTTCACTAGACACATACCAAACACTTCAAACAATAGCCTTAATTTCACTGGTGGAGGATACGGGAACACGGCACGGGAGACTGAAGCCTCAAAACAATCTTAGTACCCGAAGGTAACGCGAGAGATCGAAGTCTCAAAACATTTTATTACACGGAAGATGACCATCTCGGAGGTCGACCGTTTCGCCCAAACGGGGCGGACACGGGCAGCGGCACTCACAAACCCTTCTTAAGCATGCTTAATTATCCACTACCTTGACACTTCAAGCTCAACAACTCACTTCTCAAACACAACACTTACTACACAAGTCTCGAATCAAAACTCCAACATCAAAATAATAATTCACTATAATGCCACTAGTATAATAAAGTCAACAAGGCACAAACTCAATCATGTACCATGCAATAATGAAAAAAAAAACCGTGCAAAGTGGGATAAAAGAATCGCGTTCAGAAAATAGGGCAGTAGGAAGGGCCTTTGTCGCGATCGCGACAATGTCGCGCTCGCGACAGAGCACGGGGTACCTCCTCGCGAGCTCATGGCAGAAGGCATGCTCGTGACGAAGCACGGTAGGCAGATTCACATAAAACCGAGCTCTGTCGCGCTGGCGACAGCGTCACGATCGCGACAGAGACCAGCTCCTTCCTCCTCGCACGCACGCTTGGCAGCATGCTCGCGCGGAGGATTCGGCCACCGAGCTCTCTGTCGCGGTCGCGATAACGTAGCGATCGTGACAGAGGGCTCTCCAAGAACAATGGGCCAAATTCGCACTCTGTCGCGCTCGCGACAGAACCAAGATTTACCCAAAATCTGCACTTTCAGCACTCTTTCCCACTCAAACCTTCAAACACTCATTCAATCATGCACAAACACTTACCTCATACCTCTATTACATCATCGCAACATTGACAAAGCCACATGAATACATTTTACACAATAATCAAACATCAATTCATCATGAATACCAACAAAACTAACTCCAAAATTCTGTTTACATAACATGTTCATGTTTTCCAAAAACACATGTCATCCTCACTATATCACTAACATCTCACTCATATTCATTACACGATGCACACTTGAATTTACCCAACCTAAACACTCAAAACATCAAGAATTTGAAAACACAAATACACATTCGATCCAAATGAGAACTAGGGCATAACTCAAAACTCATCACAACAAAGAACAAACTCCTAAACCTCTTGTAGTCCAAAGCCCAGCTGATCTTCACTCTAGAACCTTCTCCTTGCCTTTGCTCTTCTTCTTACCACTCGATTCTTGCACAAACCCAATCAAAACACACTTAGATCAAACCCAGAAATTCTTCCAAACCAGAAAACAAAGACACCGAAAAGAAGATGAAGAAGTCCAAAGTAAACCCAAACACTTATCTTCAAAACCCAGCTGAAACCTCCAAGGAAACACAAGAGGGAAAGGTTGAGAGCTGAAAATGGTAGCAAGAGAGAGAGAGAGAGGACGGGAAAGAAAGAGAAAAGGGAAAGAACTAGCTTCCACGGGAAGCTAGGCAATTTTCTACCCCTCCCTTCCCTCTCTCCTACTTTACCATTAATGCTCACCAACCCAATCCACTTGTCACAATCCTAGAGAATCAAACCATCCACTTTGACTTAAAAGTCCTTGGCACCATACTCCACTTACACAATATAATCTCTTACATAAATATCTCCAAGGCACCAAACTTGACTCACACCATATAATTTCTAATAAATCACTTACATCCAAGGCACCATACACACATAAACCACACAATAAAATCCCTTTACCCACTTACATCTTAACACCATACACTACAAGGACACTATATAATTTCTCCTCTTACATACTTAATTAAATTTCTTGCTATTAAAATCCTTATTATCCAATTATTCTCTTACTCAAATTACGAAAATACTCTAAATATTCCGACTTATCACGCAGATTCTGACTAGGCCCAATTTGGGTTGTTATAGGATCTCTTCCAAAATCCTCACTACCTTCTTAATCCACTTCTTAGCTAACTCAAACTCATCAAAACTCATTTCATAGAAGTATTCCACCCAAAACTTCCTCATAATTTCTATCAGGGCTCTCAGAGTGGTCACCCTCTCTAAGACCCTAGCCATGTCTTTAGAGATCTTAAGCATAGCTTCAAAAGGCATAGGAGGAGCCTCAAGTTGCACCCTAGCCAGTTAAGCAGGACAAGACACAGACAGATCTTGCTCTTAGGGGTGCGCACTCTTGGCTGACCCCTCGAGGGATCCACGTGTAGACTCCATCTAAAACAAACATAAAACCAACCATATTAAGCCAATATAGTCCTAAACATATCTATATCCTATGGTTGCCTAGAAACGCCTAAACCTAGACTCTGATACAAAAAATTGTAGCACTCCATGCCCATACGTAAGGGAGCTCATCCAAAAGAGGAGTGTGAGACCCCATATAGATAAGGGTGCCACCAAACCTAATCACAACCTGGCATAAAAAACATGAATAAACAAAATTAATAAAATTTTTACAACTCAATTAATACATTCAAACTACCAATGGAATTCTCAAGATCTTTTCATTGATATAACCAAAATATTAAATACAAGGAGAGAAGTACAATATCATTCTTTACAAAATTACAAAATACATAGTTGAAGTATTACAAAATCAAAACATAAATAAAAGTTATACAAAAGAGTACAATAACAAAACCAAATCTCTCAAAAAGCCTTCCTACTGTGTTGGCTTAGACTATTGCGATCTCCCAAAAAATTCACTGCTTCCACACCTACACGGATGAAACACCCATGCTAAACGATAATGCTTATTGGGGAAAGCAAAAGATGAACGACCATTCACAATGGCCGTTAAGGCAAAACACATACATATGATACATACATAAATATACATATATTATATCATAACGTATTACTTATCTCATACATTAAATTCATAAGGGATACCTATATAATAACTTTCGTATAATATCACAAGCCAAAATTCACAATCATCCGATAATCAAAGATATGCCTACAAACTCAGAGTCGCGGATAACGAGTGAACATATTAGTACTCGTGCATACGAATAAAAGCAATTTCCTTCTTTTCCATTCGAAAACATTTTCATATTGGGGATCTTAAACAAGATCTGAACACATTAAGGATCGTGAGGACCCAACTAGGGACCTGATCAGGGTCCATAACACATTGGGGCTGCAGCTAACAGAACTCTATAGGCATGCCTATCTATCCACTAACTTGACTCTTACAGGCTAAGCATAAATCAACATATTTAACATATATTAAAGATATTGAACTATATAATAAGTCATGCATAGGAGCAACTACAATAAATGAGTGAATAACCATGCAAAATGGCACAAAATAAATAACATAGAAGAACAGGGGATAGTCGCGCTTGCGATAGAGGCGAAATTTGCCAACTTTTGCATTTGCGACAGCCTCCTCACTCATTTGAAGATGGACTAATAGGCCTGGGTCACGCTCGCAATTGAGGACAAGAGAGATCACTGTTGCGCTTATGCGCATAGACGCACTCGCGATAGCCATCAGCCCAGCAGCTGCTCGGCAACCAAGCTCTCTGTCGCACCCACGATAGAGACGCTTCACACTAGGAACTTGGATAACCAGGCTCTATTGCACTCGTGATGATTGTTACCACGATAGAATCGATTTTCTAGCTCCTTCAGCCAATCTGCAGAAATCTCACCACATAAAAACCAACCCAACTTGCAATAAACTCACAAAACATCCATACTAGCATCATCAGGCATTCAAAACATAATAAACAACATAAAAGCCAAGTTTTATTCTAATCAAAATGAATTAATTCATCAAATGAACCACTTCACCACAACAATCCATCAAACCTAGAAAAAAAAAACCAAAAACCATACAAAAGTCATACCCAACTTTAATTTTACTACCAAAATTAATAATTTCACATTAGTTCATCATTATACACTTAATTAAGCATAGATATGCACATTTACCCACTCAATTTCTAGAAATCAAAACAAAAATTCAAGCATAAATATGCAATTCAAATAATTCCCAAATCTATCAATACTAAGCTCCACAAGCTCAAAGGTCTTCACTGCCACTAGCTTTTTCCGTCCCTTTTGATTCTCTTGATGGAATCTTTGGTCAAATAACCCAAATCACAAAAAAAACTTAAAACCCAACTCAACCACAACCATGGAAAACAAAGAGGAAACATAAAAGAGAAAGAAGAAAAATAAGAACAACATCAACCTGACAAACCTTGAATTGCCAAAACTCAACCAAAGATCAAGTGAAGGAAAATCTAGGGCAAGAGGGGAGAAAAAAGCAAAGAAGAAGAATAAGAAAAAGATAGCGTGAGGGAGAGAAAACGAGAAAAAGGGGCAGATTTGCTCTCTCTCTCATTTTCTCTCTTCTAACTTGTATATCCCCTTTTTCTTCTTTTCTCTCTCCTGCCACATGTCACCATTCCATGGTGGCTTTTGGGCATATCTCACCCCTAGTCCTTCAAGTCTACCTAAGCCCACAACAAGCCACACAATTAGGAAAAACATCATGCAATTATGCCCTTAAACTTAATAATTCATGCAATTAACTCTACAATTAGCTAACATAATGGCCTAACAAATGCAATAACACACATAAAAGCTCATACCTTCTAGGGTGGTAATTGGGGTGTTACAATTCTACCCTCCTTAAAAAGAATTTCATGGTCGAAATTATCACCTGAGCTGAATAATTGCGGATACTGAGATGTCATAGCTGACTCTAGTTCCCAATTAGCCTCTTCGATCCTATGATGATACCATAATGCTTTAACCAAATGAATCTCTTTATTTCTAAGCTGTCTCACTTCCCGAGCTAGAATAGCTTTTGGTTCCTTATCATATGAATAGTCAGGCTGAACCCATACATCCTGAACTGATAGCACATGAGACGTGTTTGATATATATCGACAAAGCATCGACACATGAAATACATCATGCAACTTAGCTAACTCTAATGGCAAGGTTAACTTGTAGGCAACTGGTCTGATCCTTTCTAAAATCTCATAAGGTCCTATGAATCTAGAACTTAGCTTCCCTTTCTTGCCAAATTGAAGGACTTATACCTTGGCGATACTTTTAAAAACACCTTATCTCCGACATCATATTGAATATCTTTTCGCTTCAAATTAGCATAAATCTCTGTCTGTCCTTAGCTGTCTTCAAATTCTATTGCACAACCTTGATCTTTTCCTCGGTATCACCAACCTATTCAGGGCCAACAAAAGAACGTTCAGTTAGCTCAGTCCAACAAAATGGAGTCCTACACTTCCTACCATATAGAGCTTTATATGGAGCCATACCTATGCTTAATTATATGATTATTATTATTGTATGCGAACTCCATTAATGTCACACCCCGTTTGCCCCCTAGTAGAATGAGCCCGACAGTCTGTCTGTCTGTTTGTCTGACTGTCCGTCTGTATGTGTAAGCATTCGCATGTGTTCAGCATTCATGAGGGTATTTCAGTAAAATATATGATTTTGGGGGTTTTATTATTATGTGGGTGCATACATGGCATTAGTGTGTTTAATTAAATGAGAAATACTTGTGTGCATTAGAGCATACCATTGTAGGGTACATTTAAATGAGGTTACTTAGGATGTGTGTAATGCATTTGAGATTGGTGTGAGTGGTTGGTTCCCACTAACAGGAT
Organism: Excoecaria cochinchinensis; assembly: GCA_947683425.1. Lineage (NCBI taxonomy): Eukaryota > Viridiplantae > Streptophyta > Magnoliopsida > Malpighiales > Euphorbiaceae > Excoecaria > Excoecaria cochinchinensis. Next base: position 9,271,652 of record CANTUQ010000005.1, read on the forward strand.
GGTGACAAATGTAGGGATAGGAAAAAGAAGAGTTAATAGAGAAAATGAAATGGGAAATGTAGGAGTTCATTTCTTATTTCCCGATTCTTCTTCCTCTTTAATTCATCTTCTTCTTTGCTCTTAGTTTGAAACCTTAGTTAGGGATTAAGCTACTGTTAGTGGAAATCAACCATTCCCTTGGCATTTTGTTGGTAAGTCACTGTATTTCTCATCTTAGTTTCCATTTATTTCATTTTCATCTTCTTCCTTGAGTTAGGTTTAACTTAGGGTTGTTTTGTTGAATGTTCTTGTTGAATTTGTGATTAGCTGAAGCTCCACGTGATCCAAAGGGGAAAGAGGTTGCTGGACCTAGTGGAGCTAAGTGATAGAGGCTTAGAATTCAGGTTTGGGAACAATTGTTTGTGATCTGCATAATTTGAGTTTACTGGTATTTCTAGGGTTTATATGTTCTTGAACAATTTGAATGCAAATACCTTGAATTGGGTTGATTGAATTCTGTTTGAGTTGTTTATATGATGTTTGAGTTGTTTGGGATAATTTCTGGAAGGTAAGAACAGGTTTGTATGGACTTAAATCAAATTGGGATTGAAATCTGGAAATTCTGGAAATTCTGGGAAAAACGATTTACTGTTGAAACTCCCTCTGTCGCGCGATTCGCTACGCAGGAAGGCAAGTCACGTCGCGTGACCCTCGGTCACGGCGTGACCTGCCTGCTGAGAAGCCAGTCGCGTGACCAGCTGAAGAGGAAGCAAGTCACGCGACGTGATCTTCGGTCACGTCGTGTGACCTGCGAAGGAGAGGCAGATCACGCAACGTGATCTGCGAGGGAGAGCAGCGTCACGTCGCGTGACCTTCGGTCACGCCGTGACCTGCATATGCATTGCGTGATCCGCGAGGATCACGCAACGCGTTAGGCGGGAAGCAAGCAGGTCACGAGACGTGACCCTAGGTCACGCCGTGACCTGCCTGTTGAGAAGGCCAGTCACGCCAGTGACCAGCCTTTCCTCGCCCGTTTCTCCGTTCAGCTCATTTTTCCGAAATTTCCTGGTTTTTAACTCAGAACTGAATTTGGTATTTCTTCAGAATGGACTTTAATATTGTACGATGCATGTCTTACTGTTTAATGCTTCTATATGCGTGATAGCATGATTTTCTGATGAATTATATCCTGTATCCTAAAATGTGATCTGTTTGACGCATAACCTGCTAGAGTCGAGTAAGTGGATAGTTAGGCATGCCTAATAGAGTCTTTTAGCTGCAGCCCTCAATTCAGTTTGGACCCCGATCAGGTCCCCGTTTGGTTCCTCGCGAACCCTTCAGTATAGAATCTTGTTTAAGATTCCCTCAGTATATAAATAACATGTTCTGATAAATGATATAATATTTGACTTGTACCTGTGAGGTACCCTCAGTATTCGATTCGTACCCGTAAGGTACCCTCAGTACACTCGTTATCCACTGTCTAGAGTTAGCAGGTATTCTTTGAATATTAATGGAAATGTTCGGATCTGATATGGCTTTGAATGGAATATCTGAATGAGTTTAATGATGAAATATATGCTGGTTTATTCTGTAATGCATATGATGATGAGATTCTGAAAGTATGGTATTTTAAATACGAGCATGCTTATATGGATTATGTATTAGTCCTTGTATTCTGCCATTGTGAATGTGTTATGCCTTGACGACCACTGTGAGTGGCCGTCCATAATTTATGTGTGTTTCCCCACTAAGCGTTTTATCGCTTAGCACGGTGTGTTTACCCGTGCAGGTGCGGAAGACGTTTTGCTTTGAGAGAGTCGCCGTCATCAAGCCAACACAGAAGGGATTAGTGTAGGGCTCAATTTTGTATCAGTTATTGATTCTTTTTGTATAGAACTCTCTGTATCAGCTTCCGCTTTTGTATCTATATTTTGTATATGTAATATTATTTTGTTCAGCTAGTTGATCAGATCATTATTGTAATAGTTTAATTATAGTAATGCATGATCAGCTTTTGCTTTCTGCATGTAAAGTTTTTAATTATTCTGTATTTCTGAATGTATGTTATGAATGGATGTATATTTTGCTTTGCTTTTGTTTGGTGACACCTTGTCTCATACGGCATCTCACTCCTTATCGGATGGGATCGCCTATGTATGGGAAGGGGGTGTTACAGTTAGTGGTATCAGAGCTCCGGTTTAGGCATTTCTGGGTGTTGATGTGATTGATCTGAGTTTCTTATATGTGTATGTGTCTAGATCTGTGTTGGCTGATACGGTTGTTTCTTGTTTGTTAGATGGCTTCTAATTCTGCTCATGGTGCGCGTGAGGAATCCGCCGAGAGTGTGAATCCTCCCGCTGTAGATCAGTCTGTTTCTGTTACTGGGTCGGCTCAGCATGCTAGGGTCCAGCCTGAGGCCGCAGCCATGCCCTTAGAGGCTATGTTTAGACTGCATCAGGACATGGCTAGGGTGTTGGAGAGAGTGACTGCTCCTAGAGCACCTATGGAGAATCTGAGGAGAGCAGGAGTTGAGGATTTCTATGGTACTGGGTTGAATGAGTCTGAGATTGCAGAGAGATGGTTAGATAAAGTGAAGCGTGCTTTGAGAGAGATTCGGTGTCCTCCCGACCAGCAGGCAGAGTGTGCATTAGCTCTTCTTCAGGGGTCTGCTTTTGAGTGGTGGGAGTTAGTGTGCAGGCATCCTCAGCTACCGGATCCGATCACCTGGGAGTTCTTTGAGGGTGAGTTCATAAAGAAGTACATTACTCAGACCTATAGAGATTCGAGATGGGCGCAGTTTTTGGGTTTGAGACAGAGAGCATTGTCAGTAGCTAATTATGAGAAAGAGTTCAACAGGTTATCGCGCTATGCCCCACGAGGAGTTATGACTGATGACTTTAGATGCAAGCATTTCGAGGCAGGGTTAAATGAGTCATTGAAGATTGCTTTGATTTCACTGATGTGTATACCTGGGGTTCACTATTATCAGATTGTGGAGGCTGCAGTGAGAGCAGAGTTGTCTGAGACAGTGATGAGGGAGAGAGCTCAGAGGAGGAGTTCTTCTCGTGGAGGATCTTCTTCGAGTAAGAGATCGAGGGACCCACAGGATGAGTCAGCATCTGGTTCAGCTTCTAGAGGTAGACGTCAGGGTTCTACAGCTGTGTCAGGTTCTGGTAGGGGTGGTAGAGCTGAGACTACTCCAGTTTGTCCTCACTGTAGTAGATCACATCGGGGTGAGTGTAGGTGGCTCACTGGTGCATGCTTCAGGTGTGGGAGTTCTGAGCATCGGTTGGACGGTTGTCCGAGAGTACAGGAGGATTCAGGTTCCCAGAGAGAGGGCAGTAGGGTCGGTTCGAATGCTTCACAGGCTACCCGTGGTAGAGGCCGAGGTAGAGGTAGAGGTGGTCGGCATAGAGATGGTGCTGTTTCTGAGACTGTTGAGCATCCTCCTCAGGGTGCCATTAGAGCTTATGCTATGAGAGCCAGAGATGAGCAGGACGCGCCTGATGTTATAGCTAGTAAGTTCCTACTCCATGACACTGAGTTGTATGCTCTAATTGATCCTGGTTCCACACACTCATATTTGTGCACAGATAGAGTTATTGATAAATTGCATTCAGTTGATCAGTTAGATTATGAGATTTGTGTGACCAGTCCATTAGGGCATAGTGTCAGTGTGAGTAGAGTTTTTAGGAGTTGTCCTCTGATTGTTGAGGGAGTTGTGCTTCCAGCGGATCTGATTGAGTTACCCTTCAGAGAGTTTGACTTGATTTTGGGTATGGACTGGTTGGGTAAGTATCAGGCTGTAGTGGATTGCCATAGGAAGACAGTGGTACTTCGGGATAGAAGTCAGTCTCTTGTGTTTTTGAAAGGTTTGGGTGCTAGTTCTGTTAATAATGTTATTTCTGCGATGCAAGCCAAGAGATTCATCAGGAAAGGTTGTGAGGCATTTCTAGCAGTTGTGTTAGATTCCAGGAGGGATCAGGTTCAGATTGAGGATATTCCAGTAGTGCGGGAGTTTAGTGATGTGTTCCCGAGCGAGTTGCCTGGTTTGCCTCCTGCGAGAGAGGTTGAGTTGTCCATTGAGGTTATGCCAGGTACAGCACCCATTTCGAGAGCACCTTATCGGATGGCTCCTGTAGAATTGAGGGAACTTAAATCTCAGCTACAGGAGTTATTGGATAAGGGGTTTATTCGACCTAGCATATCTCCTTGGGGAGCTCCAGTGCTGTTTGTTGAGAAGAAAGATGGATCCCTGCGGATGTGTATTGATTACCGCCAGATTAATAAAGTTACAGTGAAGAATAAGTATCCTTTGCCTAGGATTGAGGATTTATTTGATCAGCTTCGAGGTGCGGGTGTCTTTTCCAAGATAGATCTTCGATCAGGGTACTACCAGCTTCGTGTTCAGGATGCAGATGTGGTTAAGACTGCATTTCGGACTAGGTATGGCCACTATGAGTTTCTTGTGATGCCGTTTGGTTTGACAAATGCTCCAGCAGCTTTTATGGATCTGATGAATCGTGTGTTTAGGCCATACTTAGATCGATTTGTAGTAGTGTTTATTGATGACATCTTGGTGTATTCCAAGAATGAGAGTGAGCATAAGGAGCATCTCAGATTGGTTCTTCAGATGTTGAGAGAGCATCAGTTGTTTGCTAAGCTTAGCAAGTGTGATTTCTGGCTTCGAGAAGTATCATTCTTGGGTCATATCATTTCAGCTAGTGGTATCCAGGTGGATCCAGTTAAGATTGAGGCGATTGTTGATTGGAAAGCGCCTCAAAATGTTCAGGAAGTGAGGAGTTTCCTCGGTTTAGCAGGTTACTACCGTCGGTTCGTTAAAGGATTTTCTGTGATTGCTGCTCCTATGACTAGATTGTTGAGGAAAGGAGTCAGATTTGAGTGGTCAGACAGGTGTCAGTCTTGTTTTGATCGGTTAAAGCAGTTGCTTGTTGAGGCTCCTATCCTTACTCAACCCATCTCGGGTAAGGAGTTTGTCATTTACAGTGATGCTTCTGGAGTTGGTCTTGGATGTGTGTTGATGCAGGAAGGTAAGGTTGTGGCTTATGCTTCTCGTCAGTTGAAGCCACATAAGAAGAACTATCCGACGCATGATTTAGAGTTGGCTGCTGTGATCTTTGCTTTGAAGATTTGGCGTCACTACTTGTATGGGGAAAAGTGTAGGATCTTCTCGGACCACAAGAGCTTGAAGTACTTCCTTTCACAGAAAGAGTTGAATATGAGACAGCGCAGATGGCTTGAGTTGTTTAAGGACTACGACTGCATTGTAGATTACCATCCTGGTAAGGCCAATGTAGTTGCAGATGCTTTGAGTCGTAAGTCAGTTTCAGCCTTATTCTTGAGGCGTTTCAGATGGCATTTTGATTCAGATGGGGCTTTGCTTGCCCAGTTGCGTATGAGGCCTACTTTGAGACAGAGGATAGTGGATGCTCAGAGAGATGATGTGAGGCTTCAGCAGATTGTGCATGAGGTTAGATCCGGTAAGCCATCAGAGTTCTCAGTTCAGGATGGGGTACTTATGTTCAGAGATCGTTTGTGTGTGCCAGAGTCTGAGGACTTGAGGAGACAGCTCATGAGTGAGGCGCATAGTTCAGTTTTCACTATGCATCCTGGCAGTACGAAGATGTATCAAGACATGAAGCAATTTTATTGGTGGTCCGGTATGAAGCGAGACATAGTGGATTTTGTTTCCAAGTGCTTGACTTGTCAGCAGGTAAAGGCTGAGCATCAGGTTCCTTCAGGTTTGCTTATGCCTTTATCCATTCCTGAGTGGAAATGGAATGATATCACCATGGACTTTGTTTCTGGTTTACCTTTGACTCAGAGGAAGCATGATTCAGTTTGGGTTATTGTGGATCGGCTTACGAAATCAGCTCACTTCTTGCCAGTTAGAGTGGACTACTCCATGGACAGATTAGCCAGTATCTATGTGGATCAGATAGTTCGGTTGCATGGTGTGCCTTTGTCCATAGTGTCAGATCGGGATCCGAGATTTACTTCCAAGTTTTGGAAGGAGTTACAGAGAGCTTTGGGCACTAGGTTGAACTTCAGTACAGCGTTTCATCCTCAGACCGATGGTCAGTCAGAGCGAGTTATTCAGATTCTGGAGGATATGATGAGAGCTTGTGCATTGGATTTTCCGGGTAGTTGGGACAGATATGTGTCATTGATGGAGTTTGCCTACAACAACAGTTTTCAGTCGAGTATTGGTATGGCACCATATGAGGCTTTGTATGGTCGTCAGTGTAGGACTCCGATTTGTTGGACCGAGCTATCCGAGAGATCTATGATTGGACCCGACTTGGTTAGAGATACTGAAGAGAAAATCAGAGTAGTGCAGCGGAATTTGAAGGCAGCAAAGGATCGACAGAAGTCTTATGCCAATTTGAAGAGGAAAGATGTGCATTTTGAGATCGGGGACAAAGTTTTCCTTAAAGTTTCTCCTTGGAGGAGAGTGCTTCGATTTGGAAAGAAAGGCAAGCTTAGTCCTCGTTTCATTGGACCTTATGAGATTTTGGCTAAGGTGGGACCTGTAGCCTACAGATTGGCGTTACCGATGGAGTTAGCAAAGTTACATGATGTGTTTCACGTTTCGATGCTTCGTCGGTACAGATTAGATCCTTCGCATGTTCTGTCAGTTCAGGATATTCAGGTTCAGCCAGACTTCTCTTATGATGAGGAACCGCGAGCTATTCTAGCCCGAGAGGTGAGGCAGTTAAGGAATAAGCAGATTCCTTTGGTTAAAGTGTTGTGGATCCATCATGGAGTCGAGGAAGCGACTTGGGAACCAGAGGAGTCTATGAGAGCTCAGTATCCACAGTTATTCAGTTCAGGTGAGAATTTCGAGGACGAAATTCTTTTTAGTAGGGGAGAGTTGTCACACCCCGTTTGCCCCCTAGTAGAATGAGCCCGACAGTCTGTCTGTCTGTTTGTCTGACTGTCCGTCTGTATGTGTAAGCATTCGCATGTGTTCAGCATTCATGAGGGTATTTCAGTAAAATATATGATTTTGGGGGTTTTATTATTATGTGGGTGCATACATGGCATTAGTGTGTTTAATTAAATGAGAAATACTTGTGTGCATTAGAGCATACCATTGTAGGGTACATTTAAATGAGGTTACTTAGGATGTGTGTAATGCATTTGAGATTGGTGTGAGTGGTTGGTTCCCACTAACAGGATGGTGACAAATGTAGGGATAGGAAAAAGAAGAGTTAATAGAGAAAATGAAATGGGAAATGTAGGAGTTCATTTCTTATTTCCCGATTCTTCTTCCTCTTTGATTCATCTTCTTCTTTGCTCTTAGTTTGAAACCTTAGTTAGGGATTAAGCTACTGTTAGTGGAAATCAACCATTCCCTTGGCATTTTGTTGGTAAGTCACTGTATTTCTCATCTTAGTTTCCATTTATTTCATTTTCATCTTCTTCCTTGAGTTAGGTTTAACTTAGGGTTGTTTTGTTGAATGTTCTTGTTGAATTTGTGATTAGCTGAAGCTCCACGTGATCCAAAGGGGAAAGAGGTTGCTGGACCTAGTGGAGCTAAGTGATAGAGGCTTAGAATTCAGGTTTGGGAACAATTGTTTGTGATCTGCATAATTTGAGTTTACTGGTATTTCTAGGGTTTATATGTTCTTGAACAATTTGAATGCAAATACCTTGAATTGGGTTGATTGAATTCTGTTTGAGTTGTTTATATGATGTTTGAGTTGTTTGGGATAATTTCTGGAAGGTAAGAACAGGTTTGTATGGACTTAAATCAAATTGGGATTGAAATCTGGAAATTCTGGAAATTCTGGGAAAAACGATTTACTGTTGAAACTCCCTCTGTCGCGCGATTCGCTACGCAGGAAGGCAAGTCACGTCGCGTGACCCTCGGTCACAGCGTGACCTGCCTGCTGAGAAGCCAGTCGCGTGACCAGCTGAAGAGGAAGCAAGTCACGCGACGTGATCTTCGGTCACGTGGTGTGTCCTGCGAAGGAGAGGCAGATCACGCAACGTGATCTGCGAGGGAGAGCAGCGTCACGTCGCGTGACCTTCGGTCACGCCGTGACCTGCATATGCATTGCGTGATCCGCGAGGATCACGCAACGCGTTAGGCGGGAAGCAAGCAGGTCACGAGACGTGACCTGCCTGTTGAGAAGGCCAGTCACGCCAGTGACCAGCCTTTCCTCGCCCGTTTCTCCGTTCAACTCATTTTTCCGAAATTTCCTGGTTTTTAACTCAGAACTGAATTTGGTATTTCTTCAGAATGGACTTTAATATTGTACGATGCATGTCTTACTGTTTAATGCTTCTATATGCATGATAGCATGATTTTTTGATGAATTATATCCTGTATCCTAAAATGTGATCTGTTTGACGCATAACCTGCTAGAGTCGAGTAAGTGGATAGTTAGGCATGCCTAATAGAGTCTTTTAGCTGCAGCCCTCAGTTCAGTTTGGACCCCGATCAGGTCCCCGTTTGGTTCCTCGCGAACCCTTCAGTATAGAATCTTGTTTAAGATTCCCTCAGTATATAAATAACATGTTCTGATAAATGATATAATATTTGACTTGTACCTGTGAGGTACCCTCAGTATTCGATTCGTACCCGTAAGGTACCCTCAGTACACTCGTTATCCACTGTCTAGAGTTAGCAGGTATTCTTTGAATGTTAATGGAAATGTTCGGATCTGATATGGCTTTGAATGGAATATCTGAATGAGTTTAATGATGAAATATATGCTGGTTTATTCTGTAATGCATATGATGATGAGATTCTGAAAGTATGGTATTTTAAATACGAGCATGCTTATATGGATTATGTATTAGTCCTTGTATTCTGCCATTGTGAATGTGTTATGCCTTGACGACCACTGTGAGTGGCCGTCCATAATTTATGTGTGTTTCCCCACTAAGCGTTTTATCGCTTAGCACGGTGTGTTTACCCGTGCAGGTGCGGAAGACGTTTTGCTTTGAGAGAGTCGCCGTCATCAAGCCAACACAGAAGGGATTAGTGTAGGGCTCAATTTTGTATCAGTTATTGATTCTTTTTGTATAGAACTCTCTGTATCAGCTTCCGCTTTTGTATCTATATTTTGTATATGTAATATTATTTTGTTCAGCTAGTTGATCAGATCATTATTGTAATAGTTTAATTATAGTAATGCATGATCAGCTTTTGCTTTCTGCATGTAAAGTTTTTAATTATTCTATATTTCTGAATGTATGTTATGAATGGATGTATATTTTGCTTTGCTTTTGTTTGGTGACACCTTGTCTCATACGGCATCTCACTCCTTATCGGATGGGATCGCCTATGTATGGGAAGGGGGTGTTACAATTAAAGATATATATCTGTCCTAATAGCCCGAAAAGTCCAATGCATAACCCCGAATCATATCCTCCAACATTTAAATCACCCTCTTTGACTGCCCATCTGTCTGTGGGAGGTAGCATACGTCTTGGGAATTCTACCTTCGTCCGCTGCCATACTGGTGCTTCAAGATGCCCCTTTTTCCTTGGAGCTCCTAATTAATACACTAGATGACTTCTCAAATATCCCTACTTATCATACTAGTGTTATTCTGCTGATCTGTCCAACGCGATACCTAGCAGTGACTTTGGATGGACTGCTCGGCACTGCTTGGTGACTATCGACTATTCAGCATTGTAGAAGGCATATGTGACGGGCTTACACCATTCCCAATATTTCTAGTTGAGACATTACTTGGTCTGGAAATTATCTGTGCTGACCCTGCTGCTTTTCTAACCAGAAGCCCCCTTATTTCTCTAGGTAACCAAAGTCATTATAACGGAAGTGCGCCCTTTGTGGGTTTTCACACTAGCGTTTCGTAGCGAGAAATGTGCCCTTTAGGATTTTCACATAACCCTCTGCCTAACTTTTGCCTGGAATGGACCTAACCTATAATGCCCCAATACCCCCTAGATAATATAGGCGCACTACACCCAAACTATAAAATTCTAAACTTGCAAGATCACCATAGTTATATCACATTAATCAAATTAATAAGCCGTATAATTGTTATTGTTATTATTTCTTTTTATACCCTCAAAATTAACATTGCTCGATTACTTAAACAATGAATATAATTTCCATAACAAGTCATACATATACATATATAAACTCTAAAATATTTACATCATATTTACATTGCACAATTACAATATCCTTTACATGTTCACTATACTATTCATTACAATATATATATATATATATATATATCATATACAAAAAAACTTCAAGCTTCAATCCTAGTGGCTTACAAATGACGACTCAAGCTAGCACAGCCAAAAACTAAAGAACCTACGCAGAAAAACACCCATACTGAGGGAAGGCTCAGTGGGGAGAAAATAATGCAATTGGCTTCTTACAAAGTCACAATAATCATAAAATCATTTGCTAATATTAATGTCACACAATAGCAATCATTATCAATCATACTCTCATACACTAGCATTCCAAGGATCACTAAGTCATTTATACAATGGTTAATAATCACTTGTCATAATTATGCAATCATTTCACTTAAACTGCCTGAATTCTTATTAATAATGGATAATGGGAACAATCACTAGATACTGATGTTCAGTATCGAATACTAGCAGATGTAAGTCTCAAATCATTAGGATACCAAGTGGTATTGAATACTAGGCACCTTTCGGTGTGAACACTAGGCAATTTTTGGTGAAAATTATAATGCCCTGAAACCGACCCTAGTAGTATGTCGGCTTGACTAGTCTAGTTGGGTGAATTTAATAGTGAGTTTGCTAATTTTGATTTAATAGTAATTGGGAAATGGAGGACTTAATTGAAGAGAATAAATAAGTTTAAGTGACTTATGGGTAAATATGTGTGATTAAATTAAGGAGGGATTAATTAATAGTTAGTGGGAATTAATTAGGTTAATCTTAGTTAAGATTGTGGGAGTAGATTCTAAGTGGCAATTGTTGGATTTGCCATCTCAGCATTGCCATGCATTGGAGGATTTGAGTGGTGGAATTTATGTTAATGAATGAATTTTCTAACAAAGTGTTTGTGTCGTGATGTGGATAATTAAGTTCAAAAAGTGTATTATGAGTGTGATGATAAAGTGATGCTAAATAGGTTAGTTTATAGTTAATGAGGTGGAAGTACAAAAATCGAGTTCGGGTCCATTTGACTTGCTTTAATTATAAGTGCTTTAACTTGAGTTAAATGACTATAAAAATAAATGGGGATGATGGGATTAGGTTCCTATAATATGTTTCTAAAATGCTCTTAGTAATGATCATAATGAATTGAGGGCTTTAAAGTTTGTAAAAGTGAATTAAAGTATAGCTAATTCTGTAGAGTTCCTTGGACCATAACTCCTTGTGTTTTAATCAAATTGAGATGCGAATTATGCCTAATATAAGTTAACATATATATGAATAAATGATTAGTAGAGCATGTTGGTTCCAAATGTCATTAAAGTTGAATTTAGAAGTCGTATCTACGTAGTAGGAAAAATGTGCTTGTAGAGTAAGTTTCTGGGTAAGTCTCTTTTGGCCTTTAGTGACTATTTTGCCCATAGATTGAGTGGTAATGGTTAAATTTGGTTTCTACAAAATGGAGAGGAAACCTAAGATCCACACCTAAAAATTTTTAAGAATATGGTTGAGCTAATTCTGGCTCTAATTCTCTCAAAAAGTGGTCCAAACGTAGGTATCCCTATTCTGGCAGGGTCATCAGAATAGTATACAGTTTTTAGGTTATATCTTTTGTTTTAGTTGTCCAAATGACCTGAAACTTGTCCCATTAGAAACTTAACATCCTAAGGAACAATTAATAAGAAGGTCATTTTGCCTAAAAATGAGGTTTGCATTTCGGTTTTGGGGATACAAATTTAAGCTAAAAAGCAGTCTCAAGTTTTAGCTTCTGTTTTGCTAAATTTTGGTATGTTACGGTGACAACCAAAGTCATTACCACCATAACCAATGTCTAGAGAAGGCAGAATATTTATTTTTTGACCTCACAGTCACAACAAAGTCATTTCCACCATAACCCCTTCTGTTTTGACTATTTTATGTGTTTTCGTCCCGAATTAAACCCGCATTGTACCGAAACTTTCTAGGATCTATCTGATGCATTTTTTGGACTATAAAATGAGTACAAGAATAGTTATCACTGGGGAAATACACATGAATATGATTGATATTAGTAATAAACTAATGAAGTAATAATTTATAATTATATGAAATAGAATGTAGTCAAGTTAAATAACATTTGAGGATTTTGATGCCTTAATCTGTATGAGCATGTATAATATGAATAAGTATGCATAATTATGAATTGAGATTAAGTTATACACACATGAAGGATATCAAATGAAATGAGTTTGCTTGATGTGAATATGTATAAATGTGATATATTCAATGAATGTGTGATTGAAGCATTTGCCAAATATTATTATATGATGCATGAATTGATATAGATGTTACTATAGTATATTATTATGTAAGATATTTAATGATATTATATTGGTTCTTGTGGATATATCAGTAAATATATATTATGATAATGATAAAGGTGATTTAATGTTTTAAACTTATGAATTCTTATTTACATGGAGACCAATAAGGTGGCAATCGGGTGAGTATGTGTGCCTCATTAAATGTATAAGCAATGTGTATGAATTAAATAATGAAGTGTGACATACCTTTAATTTCATTGTGCCGAATTGGGTTGGTATGTCACGGTTACAACCAAATGATTACCAACGTGAGGTACGCCTATTTTACACAATGAACTATAGAACTTGAATAAATGATATATATATGTATACTCAATAATGCAATCATGTCTAGCATCGTCTGATGTGGATTATTATGTGTTAAATGCTATGAATAAGTATGATGAATGTATGTGATTGATGAATGTGGGCTTGCTTGATAAGCCATGTGAATGTGTAAATTATATTGATATTTTGTACCTTAGGGTACCAATGCGAATGTGAGGTATCCACGGATACAAATGTGATTACTGTACCCATGTGGTACCAATGCGATACCCATTATCCACATCCATGAATTGCAGGCAAGGCCAATGAAAATGTTGAGCATTTATAAAGAATGTGATATTATTGGAATGTGAATGCGAAGCGTTAAATTCTAACTTGTGATACAACTATATGAACATGATTCATTAGTATGGCTATGTGTAAATCAAGATGTATGATATGCTATGTTTATATTAAGTTGATCCCAAAGTGTATGTATGTTCAGATAAATGTGTGAAAGAGATATTCTTGTGTGCATGGTAAATATCATTGTCCATTTCTAAGAATGATGGAAATAAAGTATAGAATTAATGTCATGTTGTGAAAATAGTAATGTAAGTCTATGCATATGAAGTACTAATGGTTATTTTGTTATATATATATATATGAATTTGTATATGTGATACAAGTAAAGATAAGACTTATAGAATCGAAATGAATAACTTTAATGATATTGATAATTACTTATTATGTAGTCATTGATGGTTAACCTGAAATTATATATGTGTGATGATATATGATCACTTAGATGTGATAGATGATAAATCTTATGTATGTGATAATGCAAGGCCTATTAAAGATTTGATGTAATGGCCGTTATATATGATTAGGTTATTATATGTTGTAATTTTGTTCCCCACTAAGCGTTATCGCTTAGCATGGATGCTTAATCAGTGTAGGTATCTGAAGATAGTATTTTTGAAGACAGTCCTACATCACCAACGGCCAACACATAGGAAACACTATAGATGTAGGTTATTTTGTAATAAGTGTAAGAATTGTATTGTATAAAGTATATGTAATAAACTGAATTTTATATTAGTAAATTTGTATTTTGTAAAGCAAAAACTGCTGTAAAACACTAAGTGTTTCGTAATATTATGCATGGAATTTCAGACAGATAAGTATGTTGCATTTGAATGAAATTTATTTAACCTGAACTTCATATGGAATACTGATTTATGTGCATGTGATGTGTTGTAACACTCCATAGCCATCGTAATGAAGCTCTATAGGTGGTTAGGGGGTGTTACACAAACACTAGGCAACTGCAAACACTGACCCTTATAGGCATTCCTATCTATCCACTATTATGTGAAATTTAGGATCTCTTAAACTTTTACCACTTTGTAATATTATAGCACCAAAAATGGCACATGCTTGATGAACATGCAATAATTAACTATAACAAGTGAAGGTTGTTTATGAGTAAAGAATATAACAAGTCAACTTACTTGTAGTTTTACTTGGGAAATACGAGATAAATATACATTCATACTTCATTAATTTATTATTACTCTTAGCCCTATTCACTTATGTTTCTAAGTGGCAACCATTCATATATTTATTACATAACCCAAAACATGTTTCGGACAAGTGTCGGGAACTTCTGGTGAAATTCAGGGTTGATTTGGAAAGAAAAATGCGCAATATAGGATAAAAATTGAGGTCACACAGCGGTTAAACATTCTTGCCCACTGTATGGGGCAATAAAAATGGGTTTTTAAATGGCAAAATGCTTTTACATGGCGGTCAGGAAATCCTTACTGCCATGTAAACCATTCTGCCCCACTCTTCACAGGAAAAAATCTGACTTCCAACTTGTTCTTCATTTTCAAGATAGTAAAATTCATTTATAGCCAGATATACTCATCTATACTTTTTTTTCCCCTATTTCTTATATTTCTATAGGCACCAAAATAAGGTCATTTGGACATCTATAGGAATAGATATCCGTAAAATACTACAAACTGCTCTGGTTGACGGGGCAGCCACCAACATTGCTCTATAACCAAGAAATGAGTGGTCTTAGAGGTGGAATCAGGTTCCTTCCTCCGCATACAAAATTTAGGTCTATAGTTATGGTTTATTCTCAAATCGGAATCATCCCAATTGGAGCTCTCTAACTCAATTTATAGGTAAAACAATAACTAGATTCCGACACCAGAATTCACCCTACAAGCTTATCTCAATACCTTCCTTCCTTAATGACCACTTTACCACTTAATTCACATTCACATGACTTTTATACTACACTACCATGTTCCAAGAAATCAAAACCATGCACAAAAAATATACAAATATGAAAACAAACACTCCCATACCTCTTAGAAGCTTGATCCTCCTTAATCTTGCTCAAACTTTTCCTTTACCCTTATCTTTCAACTTATCCTAAGCTACCAACATAAATAACCATCCAAAAATCATACACAAATCAATACATATAACTTAAACCACATGCAAGAAATTTATAGAAAGAGAAGATGGCTATTCAAGCTCAAAATCATGTCCACTCACTTTACCCAGCTTATTTTTTTCTCATGTGAGCTACCTCTACCCCAATAGCAGAAAATGAAGACTTAAACAAATGAGAATTTAACAAATGAATTGGGTGTTTTGTGGCCTAAGATGTCCAGCCAGCTGTATCCCCAAAGAGTCAAATTCAACTTCCCCTAAATGCATACATATCTTAAATAATAGGTGCCAACTCCTAATTGGCCCAATACTTTAAGTCCTTGGTAAATTTGCCTTAAGTCATTCTCTTTAATCAATACTTATACATGCATAAATAGCACTTCATTCTTCATTTTAATCCTTGATTTAATACATAAGTCATAAATTATGCAATTACTCATGTACCCTCTAACAAATTCAAAGGTACCGGTTATGTCCCATATGCACAATTTGGGTTCAAATGCACTACAACTTACACATTAGCATGCTTAACATGTTCCAATCCTCCTAAGGTAACTTTGGGGCCTTACACAACCCATCCAGTGCTTTTTTCTTTTTTTTTTCTCTTTGTTTTCATAAATATAGGACATAATACCCATTTTTAAGTTTTCACCCTGTCCTTTGGCCTAATTTCTACTTAGAGAGCTAGTTACGGTTTTCATCTCTAATGGCCTCTTTCTCTTTTATTTTTTTAGGTCTGGCTGCAAGAAAAGATGAAGCTCCTATTGTAACCTTTGCCCAGAGTGATTAGCATGTACTAAATGAGGCATTTCCTCCCTAGGCAACGACTGTATGGTTTCGATTCTACTCACGAAGGTGCCACATGGCAAACTACCATGGCAGATGGTGATATCATCTTCATGTGCTCGTGGTTGGCCCCCCAGTCTGTGGCCAGTCCTTCTGGTTTCATACCACTATGTGGGTTATACAGAGCCATTTTATGCATTACATCCCGATGTGCTCGATAGATTGGAGAGCAGTAGGATAGAGTTAAATGCCTACTATCTTTTCAAGAAGGCGTCTTATCTACTGCTTTTGTGTCTGGCTATCACCGCCTCAGGACACAGTTACCTCTGAAGACCAAGATCCCGAAGATTGAAACTATGACTTTGCCACTTCGATCAAGTACAAGAAGTGGGTTACTAGCCCTGCAGTGGATAATATAGAGCATTGGCTGAAGCACTGTAGCGGCGAGAGTAGCGGACAGTAGTCAGAAGATCACACATATTCAGTGAAGAATATTGTACTATTTTTAAAAATAGTTAACTCTGAGTGTGCACAACAAATTGTCCTTCTTATATTAATATATCTTTTGTATGCTAGCATACATTTCAAGTCTGATTTCAATACACATGATAATTATTTGGCACTACTCTTATGAGTATAAGACCTCATCTAATCTCGGGATAGATTTTGAAAGAATTAAACTCCTATTATCAATCAACCCTCTTGGGTTTTTTTGACTGAACATTTTCTCTCAGCCCCTAATTTTTTCCCAAGATGCCTTTTTTCAATTTTCACCCTTGCGGGGCGCCCAATTTTTGTTAGTCTGCCATTTTTTTTTATTTTTGCCTGCAGGCCTCTTATTTTTTTTATATATATTTTTAGTCTTAGCCATGGAGCCTCTTCAGTCTGTCGATATTGATCTGCTCTTTGAATTTGTTTTCATCACTGTCTGTTAAGATTGCTGCTCCCTTTGACAGTAGCTTCTTCAACACAAAGGGTCCTTCCTAAGTTGGCCTAAACTTGCCTCGAATGTCCAGAACCCCTGGTCTCATCTGCTTGGAGACCAAATCCCCTTCACTTAAGGGATGTTTTCTGACCTTTTTTTTAATGAACGAGCTAGTCGTTTATGACACTCCTGATTATGGTAGTAGGCTCGTATCCTATTTTTATCTAGCAGGTTCAATTACAACAACCATCATTCTGTCTCTGGTAGTTCAGCTTCTATGGCCACTCTCAAAGATTGGAGTTTAATTTCTACTAAAGAGAATGGTGTGGCCCCTGTTGAAGTTCTGACGGTGGTTCTATAACCCCATAGTGCAAATGGGTAGCTTTTTTTCCCAGTCCTTGTATATCTGAACCATCTTGGACAGTAGTCTCTTCATGTTCTTATTGGCTGCCTCAACTACCCCATTAGCATGTGGTCGGTAGGGAGAGGATTTATGATGCTAGATGCCATACTTCTTGAGCATCTTCTTGGTTTTACCTTGGAACTGTACCCCATTATCTAACACAACGTGATACAGAAGGCCACATCTATAAATAAAATTTCACTCAATGAATCTAGCCATTTCCCGAGAAATGAGCTTCTTGAAGGATGAAGCCTTTACCCACTTGGTGAAGTAATCGATAGCAACTACGATAAATCTATGCCCGTTAGAAGCTGTTGGATGTATTTCTCCCATGATGTCACTCCCCCAAGCTACGAATGGCCATAAAAATCCAAAACTAACAGGTGTCTTAGATTGGCATACTGCTGGGACAACTGACACTGCTTCACATATTTGGAGCAGTCTGTATCCATTGTGAGCCAGAAGAAACTTTGGCGTATAATTTTCTTTGCCAAAGTCAAGCCATTCATATGAGCTCCACAGACTCCAGCATGGGTTTCTTCCATAACCTTCTTAGCCTCTTTCTTGTCTAAGCACCATAACTATATAGTGTCGGCTTGCCCCTCGTACAACACCCCATCTACACTGATGAATTAGGCGAACAGCTTGTGAATCATCCTTTGATCCTTCTCAGTGGCTTCTATTGGGAACACTGATTTCTCTAAGTAGTTTTGAATATCATTGTAACACCCCTTTACCCGCATGTAGTAGGTTATCATGACAGGTGAATAATGCCACACAACAAAAGCACTAATCGAATCACTGAAATTATTAAAAGCTGAATTATAAAATTTTATGTTATTAACTTGAAAACATATGAATTCACATGCAAAAATCATCATGCCTAATATTATTATAGTAGTAAAAGTCCCATTACAATACTACAGTAGTGCAGGCCTGCACAAACATCTTTGTTATTACAAAATATAAACTACATTATACATGTTCAAAAGTTACATTTACAAAGTTTTATACCACACTATATAAAAATCTTACACAAAATGAACCCCTATTGTGTTGCCTTTGGGAGATGCGGGGTGTCTTTCAAAATCACCATGTCTTTGGTACCTACACAGATGAAACACTCATGCTAAGCGAGATGGCTTAGTGAGGAAAACACATGAAATGGATAACAACTCATGGCAGTTATCAATGCAATCACAAGCATATGATATACAAATGAATCAAATAAATAGAGTAGATATGTATAAAATACAACATAAAAATATATATCAATAGTCATATACACATACGTTCATAATCACATGCTTACATGTCCAAATCACTCATTTATTGCTTATTAAATGCCTGCATTTACAAGGGGGTGGATAACGGGTGGAAACACATAGGTACTCGAAGGCTCATCCATTTTCGTACACATTAGGATCTACCGTGATCCAAAAACACATTAGGGATCAAATCTGATCCACAATTCAGAAGAATCCAATTCAAGATTCTAACACATATAGGGATCGTATTGTAGACACCGGGTCCCGAGTCGGTCCAAAATCAGGGTTACCCAATGATGAAAATAAAGATTAATTCACAAGCAAGAAAGTAGGAATTGATCATCTCTTTGTCAAATTTTTTTATTTGTCTCAAAATGCTTTTAAAATGTTTATCTTTATCTTTATTTTTATTTTATTTTATTTTTATTTGTATCTTTACTTTTTGTCCATATTTTGCATTTTATTTTATTATATTTTCTGAAAAAAAAAAAAAATATATTTGGGCTGCGATCGGGCTGCCGCGCGCAGCAATGCGCAGCAATGCATAGTTCTGCGCGCGCTGCGCGGAATCTCGACCGATCAGTGAGATTTCTCACCGATCCATGCAGGCCTCCCCCCCAGCTACAAGAAATCTTGCCAGCTCCGCCCAGTTTTCGCCGATTTCGACAATTTCCACCGAAAATCAATTTTTTCACATTTTTAGTGTAAAAAATGATTTTTTCTTGTGATTTTTTCAGATTTTGTTGAAATTTGTCAAATATTAGTCAAATTGGGTGGGTATTAGAAGTCAAAAAATAACAAAAAATATCTAAAAATAAATAAAAACATTAATTGTAAATATTTGACTTTAATGGGGATTTGAAAGGATTAGAAAGAGGGAGGGCAGAAATTTTTAGCTTTCCTTAGAAGCTATCTGATTTTAAATCCTCTTGCCTACTCTCTCACGTTTCCTTGCTCTCTTTCTCCTCCCCATTTCTGCTCTCTTCCTTTGCATGTGATGTTCTTCAAGCTAAGAGTTAGGGTTTGCGTTTTGAAGAGTTCCAAGAGTTGAGTGCGTGGTTGTGGTTCTTTTCTTCTTCGTTGGTTTCTTCTTCTCCTTTTCACGGGTTGGTTTGGAATTTCTGGTTATGTGCATGGGTTAACTGAGCTTCCTATTTTGATTGTTTGCAAGAATCTGAAGAAAGAAGAAAGGATAAAGGGAAAGGAAAAGTTGTAGCTTAAAGTCAGTGGATTTTTGAGCTCCATACCAGGTTTGGGAGTTGTTTGAGAGTGTTATGTCCATTCTTGTTTTTGATCCTATTTTGAGTTCAATTGTTTCTGTTATTTGTGTATTTTGGTATATGAAAATGCTTGAGAATAATTGATTTGTGTATATGATTTGTGATGAGATAGTTACAGTGGTTTGCATGTTGATTTAGAGTGTATATACATGAATATATGATGAATTTCTGGGTTTGTGCAACCTTAATATATGTTGTTTTGATTTGTGTAATTGTTGTGTAGTTGAGTGTAATTGTCATAAGCATTATAAGTGTAGCATGGATATGAGTTCATTATGGTATATGCTAAAGATATAATCAAGGGAATGAATGTTTATGTATGATTATTATGGGTTGTGATGGTTTGGGAAGGCTTGAATATATATTTGGGTGCTGTGAAATTGGAATTTTACATAGGTCACGGTGACAACCAGTTTTGTTGCCACCGTGAGGTATGTTAGGATTGCATTATGCCCGCTTGTAGTTGGTATGTCACGGTGACAACACACTTTGATTGCTACCGTGAGGTACCCAGTTTTGCTTTCTGTTTTGAGTTCTGAGGTATGTCACGGTGACAACCACTTTGATTGCCACCGTGAGGTACCTCAGTCCTACATTCTGTTTTGTTTGTTATGCATGTCACGGTCACAACCATTTGGTTTGCACCGTGAGGTATCTTCAACATACAATTTTCTCCATTTTGTATTCTCAAGTGTTAATCATGAGGATTATTGGCTTTCATAATAGGTTTAACATATCTAAATAAGTTTTCATAGCATGATAAATGGTATATGTATATTAGTTATTTAATTGAGAGTTGTATGTTGATTATATCTCTAAATGATTTACATGACTTTACTTAGGATCAATATACTTGTGTGATTAAGTTACATGAATATATTGGTAGTTTATACCTCTATATTGTAATGAGTTGTATATATATGCATATACTGTAATATGAATGTAATTTGAGCCTGAGAGTCATAGTTAGTGGATGGATAAGCGCTTATCAAGGGTCAGGGTGTGAGTGCAGCTGCTATATGTTATTTGTTACATGCGGGTCCCATTTGGGTCATATAAGATGTTTGAGGCCTCGGTCTCCGGTATACTTTCGGGTATACATGTTTACAGAAATGTTTTGAGACTCATGTCTCCATATGCTTGGGATACTGTGTCCTATCAGTATCATTAGTGTCCGTATCCACTAGTTAGCGAGTAATCAGGCTATTACTTGAGGTTGTTACATGAGATTTATATATGAAGCTATTAGTTATATGATATGAATATATGTTACATGTATATGTATATGCGTTACGACATGATGAGATGAAATACTTGTATTCGCATATGAATGGTTATTTTGCGACATATTGGTGATAAACATGAGTAGTATATATGTTTATCTGCTTTTGTTATTATTAAGCTTACATATATGTTTATTGCAATTATATGTACATGTATGTGTTGTTCCTCCCCACTAAGCATTATCGCTTAGCACGGGCTCTTTTCCCGTGTAGGTGGCGCGTTGTTCTTGGAGTCGGACATCTGCAGGTCGGCCAGTAGAAGTCTTTAGTTGGAATTAATTTGTCTTCCGCTGTATTTTGTATTTTTGTATGTGGAGTATGATTTTGGATATGTAATTTTTGTAAAGAATGATTTTGTTTATGTAAACACTTATCTTTAACAAATCCCTTTTGTAAAACTATATGGTTATATATATATGGATTTGTTATCTTTTGATCAAATGTATTTGTTTTCTTAGCTTAATCGAGTATATGTTCATCTGTTTGAGTTGTATATGAGTTTGTGCGTGTGGCGCTCCGGTATACTTCCAACGGGGGTAAAGGGGTGTGACAGCTTTCACCTGGTGACATGTCAGACACTTGGACACATAGTCAACCACATCTCTCTTCAGTCCAGACCACAAATAAAACTATTTCAGATCATGATACATCTCATTACCTCCAGGATGCATTGTGAAAACCGTATTGTGAGCTTCTTATAACAGTCTCTTTTTCAATTCTCTGTCATTAGCCACACATAATCGACCTTTAAAATACAGAACACCTTGATCATTCACTGAATAATCAGTCTTGCCTCCATTTCTGACCGATTATAGTGTTTGACAAAACTGGGCATCACCTCTCTGAGCATCGACTAGCAATTTCTTTAGATTAGACCTAGCTTTCAATTGGGCTATCAAAGCTCCATCATATACTATTCTCCATCTACCACAATGAAACATCAAAGTTGAAATTGATTTCCTGCTCAAGGCATCAGCAACTTCGCTAGCCTTACCAGGATGATAGTCCATTATGTAGTCGTAGTCTTTAAACAACACTAGCCATAGGCGTTGCCTCACATTGAGGCCCTTTTGTGTAAGCGAATACTTAAGACTCTTGTGATCAGTGTAAATTATGCATCTTTCACCATACAAAGAATGGCGCCAAATCTTCAAAGCAAAGATAACTGCAGCCAACTCCAGATCATAAGTCAGATAATTCTACTCATGAGGCTTCAACTGTCGCAACGCATATGTTATCACCTTCCCATCATACATCAGCACACAGTAAAGACCAATTCCTGAAGCATCACTGTACATCGTACACCCTTTATCCAAAATGGGTTGAGTGAGTATAGGTGCTTCAATAAGCATACTCTTCAATTGTTCAAAACTGGCTTGACATCTATCAAACCACTCAAACTCTTTCCCAAGCAACATGGTGAGGGAGGAAGAGTAGTACCCTGCTAAACCCAAGAAACTTCTCACTTCAGGCACATTCCGAGGCTATTTCCAAATTATAATCGCTTCAATCCTGGTCGGATCAACCCTAATACCATCAGAAGAAACAATATGGCCAAAGAAGGATACTTCCTTGAACCAAAATTTGCACTTACTGAGCTTCGCATACAATTGCTTTTCTCTCAGAGTCTGGAGCACAATCCGCAAATTTTCCTCATTCTCTTGTTCATTCCATGAATAAACCAAAATGTCATCAATAAACACAACAACGAATTGATCAAGATAGGGCTGGAAGACCCGATTCATCAAATCCATAAAAGTAGTTGGTGTATTAGTCAACCCGAATGGCATCACAAGGAACTCATAATGATCGTATTGAGTTCGAAAAGTAGTCTTTGGATCATCTTCATTCTTCACACGAAACTGATAATACCCCAACTGTAAATCAATCTTAAAGAAGACACCAACTCCTCTCAACTGATCAAATAAATCCTGTATCCTTGGCAAAGGATAATTGTTCTTCACTATTACCTTGTTGATCTACCAAGAATCGATGCACATCCGTAAGGTGGTGTATTTCTTTTTGACAAAAAAAACTGGTGCACCCCACGGAGACACATTAGGCCGAATGAAACCCTTAGCCAATAGCTCCTATAGTTGAGTCTTCAATTCCTTCATTTCAGTAGGAGCCATACAATAAGGAACTTTAGACACAGGTGCCGTGCCCGGTAAGACTTCAATAGACAAGTCCACTTCTCTTTCAGGCGGTAACCCAGGCAATTCTTTATGAAACACATTGGGAAATTCATTCACCACTGGAATCCAAAACCAAAGCCAAGAAAGCTTCACATCCTTTTCGCAAGCACCGATGGGCTTGTATAGCGGAGATCACATTAGCCAAAGAGTTGGAATTAATACCCCACACAACCACTTCAAGTTGATCTAGACTCCTTAACACTACTATTTTCTTATTACAGTAAACTATTTCCCACTGCTTACAAAGCCAATCCATACCCAAAATTAAATCAAACTCATGGAATGGCAACTCAATCAAGTCCGCAGAGAAGCCTGTACTTTGGAGGATTATAAGGCAAGTCATATACACTCTATTTACAATAACACTATGTCCCAAGGGACTAGTTACACATATATCATAATCTAACCAGTCAACTGGGGGCAAATTAACACATAAATTCTTAGAGCATAAATAAGAGTGTGTGGATTCAGGGTCAACGAGAGCATGCACTATAGTGTCAAAAAGTAAAAAAGTAGTCGCAATAACCTCTAGGGCATCCTGCTCCTCACAAGCCTTCATAGCATAGGCTCGGGCTGGCACTATAGGCGGACGATCCACTGTCTCAGACACTGCCCCATCTCTGGGTCTGTTACCTCTGCCTCGTCTTCTACCTCCACCTCTAGAAGCTTGAGGTGCATTATATTTACCCCTACCAACATCCTGCTAATCTCTATTTATATTTTGAGCTTTAGGACAATTCACTAAAAAGTGCTCGACACTCCCACATCTAAAACATCCACCAGTTAACCACCCACACTCTCCCTTATAACGCTTATTACAGAGCGAACATTCTGGCACATCATCCTATCGATCACTTGCCGCTTCTCTACTTGTACCAGATACAGAAGAGGACCTCTATCATTTACCCCTAGTAGTTAGATGAGCAACAAAGTCAGCTTGGGAGGTGGCTTGCGTATTACTGGATCTTTTTTCTAAAGAAGAACCACCTCAAGAGGACCTTCTTCTTTGTACTCTTTCCCTTTGAATTGACTGAGATCGTTCAATTCTCATAGCTGCTTGCACGATCTGGTAGTAGCTTACACTCTGGAATGTCATCATGGAAATCAACAATGCCTTGATCGATTTATTGAGCCCCCTTTCAAAGTGCTGACATCTAAATTCTTCTGTAAGCATTCCTACCGGTGCATACTTATTGAGACCACTGAACTCCTTTTCATACTTAGCTACAAACAAGGCTCTCTGCTTTAGATTTAAAAATTGTTTCCACTTAGCCCTCCAATAAGCTTTTGTGATGCACTTGTCTTGAAATTCTTGAAGAAAGAATTCCCAAGTAACCGGATTAGGTAGCATTGGGTGCCTCAGTCATAAGCGGGACCCTGTAGTAGAGATACCACACAGCCAACTGTCTGCTTCGAAGAGCATCTAATCTCTTTAAGCACCCTCTACACCTTCTTAATCAAAAACTCAGCCCTATTAAATTTATCCAGACTACACTTCTTGCTTCCTCAACAAATCTATCAGAGCCCTAGGTGCAGTCATCCACTCTAAAACCCTTACCATATCCTGTGAATTTTTTAGCATCACCTCAAAAGGTGTAGCTAGATCATTAGGTTCCACTCATGCTAGTTTAGCTCAACTCGAAACAAATGGACCTTGGTCTCTAGAATTCATGCTCTAAGTTGTCTCCTCTAATGCTTCCTAAGATGGATCCATATCTAACTACAAAACACAAGGACATCCGCATTAGGCCAACACAATTCCACACACATTTCTATTTTATGGTCATCCAGAACCGCCTAAACTTATGCTCTGATACCACTAAATGTAACACCCCTTACCTGCACGTAGTAGGTTAACACGATAGGTGAAGGATGCCATACAACAAAAGCACTAATTGAATCACAAAAATTATTAAAAGCCTGTAGACACCGAGTGCCGAGGTAGCCTAGATCAGAGTTACCCGATGAAGGTACCGGTAACCGTCCTGTGGGACAAGAAGTGAAGTTGTAAGCTGTTGCCCTTGGAATTCGTAAATTTTAGGGATATTGGTGACCAAAAACCCTTTTTTTTTTTTAAAGGGAGCATTATTAGTTTAAGAAAATTGAAAATTTATTTTTCTGGATTGACCAACGCCCATCGGTCAACCGTGTGGCCATCGCTCGTGTTCGAGCGACGGCCGTCACCCATGCCCACGAGCAGCGCCCGTCGCTTAGCGCGACTGGGTGCCTGTCGCTTGGGCGAGCAGATACCCATCGCTCGCGCACACGAGGAATACCTGTCCCTTGCGCGAGCCGGTGCCGACCTCTCAAATGACCAATGCCCGTCGGTGGGCCGAGGCATGCCCGTCGGTCAGGTCCTGGCGGCGTATTTGTGGATAAAATTGCTTTTCCTTATTGTTTATCTTTAAAAATAAATATCAAATATTTGATTTTATCTTATAAAATCCAATTTGAATTGAAAAAGATTTTATTTTATATCAAAATCTAATTTGAATCCAAAAATATTTGATTTTATATCCTAAAATCTAATTTAAATTTAAAAATATTTGATTTTATCTTCTAAAATCTAATTTGAATTCAAAAAGATTTGAAATCTATCTTTAAAGATAATTTAAATTTTAAAAATATTTGAATTTTTAATTTAAATTTTAAAACGATTTGAATTTTTAATTTGAATTTTGAAAAGATTTGAATTTCACATCCTTATCCACAGCTACCTTATAAATAGGAGGCTGCGGATCAAGGTTTGGGGTTGGCAATTTTGGTTATCAATTTCAGATTAAAACTTTTTAGAAGCAAAAAGTTTTCTTTTCATCTTTTCTTTTAAAGCTCTTTGAAACAAATCAAGAAAGCTTGAGAAAGTAAAAACGATTTTCTTTCCTCAGTTATTGCTTCTCAGATTCGAAATTGTCTACAAATGATAAAATTGGAATCAAGAAAAAGCAATAAATTCTTTTCTCTTGGTTTATTTTCTTGAAATTTCAAATCATTCAAAAGCAGCAGTTTTATTAAGGAAATTATCCTAAAACATTTTTTTCGGTCAGCCGGTCCCTATAGAATTCAAGGGAAATTCATGCGACTTCTACCTTCGAAAAATCAACGTTCCGAGGGTAAACATTATGGATTACCTCATTTTATTGCTTTATTTGTTTTGTTAATATTTCATTGCTTGAAAAATGAATTAAAAGTGAAAATCTTGGTTTTTAGTTATTTCTTCCAGTTTTTTAGAGGTCTGGAGTGATCGATGGGCTGAAGACCTCATCGAGTGCAGTCGCTTAAGCGAATGACGGGCCATTATGGAGAATCGCTTCTGCCCATCGGTCAACCAAGAGACAATCATCGCTCGGGTGAGCCGGCCTTCCCTGGGCCTTCTTCCTTCCTTTTTTACTCCTTTTTTTTTAATCTAGGTAATTAATTTTCCTTTTTTCTAATTTATTTATTTATTTTACCTCTGATATTTCCTTTGCTTATCATTAACGTGTCATTTGTATTTTTGAGAGTTTTTTTATTTTTATTTTGTCAAATATTGAGTGCTGAGGAAGGAAGACAAATAGAATGATCCGGGGATGCTAATTGGGTTATATTTCCTTTACCCTATTTTCCTTTCTAGTTTGCTTTTTTTTTTTTAATTCCAGTTCATTATAAATGTTACCTTTATATTTGTAAATACAAAAAGTGGAAATTGATTTCTACAAAAAATGGGATTTTTTCTTAAATAAAATGGGACCAATGTCTTGATTTTTCGAAGCTAAATTGACACCTTAATATTTTTCTTTCTGAATGTGCATCCGAGGATCGATGTCCCGTTTTATATATATTTTCTCTTATTTCCTGTTCATTTACAGTGGGGGTTGTATTTCGCCCCTATTTTTGTTGTAATTTATTGCGCTTTTATCTATTTTATTTCATTTTTTTAGTGCTTTCATTATGTGATTGATCTGAGCTTTAATTATTGCATCGAACTGTGTTAGAAAAGGAATAAAATTTTAAGTGTAAAACACAATTGTAAATTTAACCAAGGTACGAATAAGAGTGGAGTCTCGAACTCTCTCTGGTCTTAGGCTTCACGAGGTTAGTAGAACATTCCTGTTGTTCTATTGGGAAGGGAATTCCAAAATATCTCCTGTTACCTAAAATAGGCTTTCGTGCATCGTCTTAGGTTTCACGATATTAGATGAACCTTTCCAATGTTCTTTGGGGAAGGGCATTCCAAAATATCTCCTGTTACCCAAAATAGACTCATATGCATTGTCTTAGGCTTTATGAGATTAGATGAACTATTTCCAATGTTCTATTGGAATGGGAATTTCAAAATATCTCTCGTTGCTAAAAATACACATATACACATTGTTTTAGGCTTAGTGAGTCTATATGAACTTTCCTAATATTTTATTGGGTGGCGACTCTAAAACACCTCTTGTTGGCCCAAAATAAATGCCCTTGTAATCTCTTAAAAGTCTCATGAACCTATCTCGAACACCTTAAAAGCAGATATTCGGGGCCTCCGGGATTTAGCGCGCGTCATAGTGGCAACTCCACTGGGGACATACTTTGAGACTTCGCTTTGAAAGTACCTTGGTTAAAACATATAATTTAGTTTTAAGTTAAAATTTCATCCCTTTTTGAAATTGCATTGCATTTCATTAGAGCCTTAGATCTATGCTAGTTTACACCCTCTCTTAACTGCAGTGCATTCAAAAAGCATGACCCTACGTTCACTCAATGTAGGGAAGTGTTTGGGGTAATCACTAGCCCAAGCCTCATACCATCATGGTATATTAAATGGAGACCCGACTGGTCGTTATGCTAGTGATGAGCTAGACCTGTTCATATGGACTATGCTTGGGTAGACCTAAAGTATGATCACCCTGGCCAAAGCTCATGTAATGGAAATAGACACTTCCCCTAAGTGGTATGAACCGTAATATTATGCTTGCTATATGGATCATTTTGTATTGGTCAAACCCAGATAAGTTGGCTGGTCACCTAATCAAAGGCTTTCATGCCCTAATAGGCCCACACCAGATTATTCTAGTTGCCTGAATACATAATGATCAAAACCCGTATGTATGAACATTAGATAAGAGCTTTTATGTTGCCGATTTTCCATCTTGCATTATACGCATCCATTGGGTTCCCCATTAACCCATGGACTAAGCCCACCTAGGAAAGAGACTGCGTAACCTCGTGTGTGGGAGCAACAAGGTTGGAAGGATCTATCTGCTTGCATGTGGTTGTGGATGCTGCATAGCATGACTATGCATCATATATCATTAATGTATCATTCTAACCAGGTATGTTTTGCAACCATCATAGATCTGCTCAAGTGGTCTAGGGGTCCCCGTGTGTGACTAGCTAGAAATCTAGTCTTTAAATTGCAATAAAGGGTGGAATACTCAAAATCACTCTTCTAGAGCAGTGAAGCTACCTGCTCTCAGTTCTCTATAGATAGTTATATGGCTAACCCACCGAGAGAAGCAGATGCCACCCGTTCCTTTGTAGTAGAGGAAGTTGGTAAGAGGTTGGAGGAGTTTGAGAACAGGATGATTGTAACAACCCAAAAAGGGCCTAGTCGGAATTTGAATGCTAAGTCGAAAAACTAAGGGTATTTCAGTGATTTGTGCATGAGGAAATTAGGATGATAAGGACTTAATTGCAAAATTAATTAAAATGTTAAGTGATGTGTGTGTATTGTACCAAGGATGTATAGTGCTTATTAAAGAGATTATTTAGTGTGTGTTGTGTATGGTGCCTTCATGTAGAGTTAGTCAAAGAGGGATCTTGATTCTTTAGGATCTTGACATGTGGACCAATAGGATTATGACTAGTGGTTTGGGTTGGTGTGGAGTAATTAATAAAAGAAGAAAAAGAAAACAAGAAAGGGAAGGAGGAAAATCGTATTTCCCGTTCCCTTCCCTGCATTTTCTCCTTCTTCTTCCATTTCTTACTCTTTGCTTCTCTTTTTGGTTGGATGATCTTCAAGGTTTGGCTTGGGTTTTATGAGATTAAGAATTGTCTTGAAGAGGTAAGTGTTTGGTTTTTATTGTTTGAAGTTGACCTTCTCCTTCTAGTTTTGCTTTTGGTTTTGGGAATCTAGGGTTTGGATTAAGAGATTTCTGGGTTTTATTTGTGCAAGAAATTGGTGATAAGAAGAAGATTAGGCCAAGGAAGAGGTTCAAGCTTGAAGAGGAGTTGGGTTTTTGAGCTGCAAGTTTCCAGGATTGGGAGTTTATTCTCTGTTGTGATGAGTTTTGAGTTATGCCCTAGTTCTCATTTGGATTGAATGTGTATTTGTGTCCTTTAATTCTTGATATCTGGAGTGTTTTGTTTTGGTATATGCATGTATTGATCATGTAGTGAATATGAGTTAAATGTTTGTGATATAGTGAGGATTGTATGTGTTTTTGAAGAACATGAACATGATATGTGAATGAAATTCTGGGTTTGGTTTTGATGGCATTCATGATGAATTAATGTTTGATTATTGTGTAAAATGTGTTTATGTGGCTTTGGGAATGTTCTAGAGGTGTAATAGAGGCATGAGGTAAGATTTATGCATGTCTGATTGGAGTGTGTGTGAGTGGTTTTGAAAACAAAGTGTTACAAGGCCAGTTTGGGGTTGAAGAAATCGTCTCTGTCGTGAGCACGACTTTGTCGCGATCGCGACATAGGCAATTTCTCCTGCCTTCGTGATCACGCGTCTAAGAGCACTAGTAGTGCTCACTAGCACTAGTCGTGCTCCAGAGCACTAGTATTGCTCACTAGCACTAGTCGTGCTCCAGAGCACTAGTCATGCTCCTCGTCTGTTCTCTGCAGTGCCTCTCGGCTCTGTCGCGATCGCGAAAGTAGGTCCTCTCCTTTGCCCTGTTTTTCTCTTGGAAATGATTTTTCTTGTCCCATCTTGCTTTTTTCATCCTAGTGCATGATGTATTCTTATTTATTCTACATTTACTATATGATTAGAGTTTTGAATTGGTAATTAATGACATGTTAGTGTCTTGTTTTGCTTACCCGATAATGTTAAATGTTATGAGCTGAGTGAGTAAGGTTGGCCTGAAGTGTCAGTGTAGTGGATAAATAAGTATGCTTATAAAGGGATAGTGAATGTAGCTGCCTATGTTTGCCTTCGGGTATAGCGATGACCCCGCTAATAAGGTTTAGTGATACCGTTGAGGCCTAGCCTCCAGTTTTGAGCGATGACCCCGCTTATAGGGTTTAGTGATGCTGTTGAGGCCTAGCCTCTAGTTTTAGTGAAGTGTTCCCGTATCCACGACAAGTGAAGTTCAGGCTATTGTGTAGTGTTCTGAATTTATGTTAATAAAGTGCAGTGTTATGTTTATTTTAGTAAATTGTATGGTTCTTAGGAGTCAATTTTCGATTAGTGTTATGCATATTGAATACGTTGCATTGATATTCTAAACCCGTGATTATGCATATTGAATTCCTGATTTTCTTTGTTTTAGTGAATTCGGTAAGACTATGTTTTTATTCTTCTTACCATGAATGCACTTGTGTATTTTTTAGTGTCTATTTGCTTTTGTTCCTCCCCACTAAGCGTTATCGCTTAGCACAGGCTGATTTTCCCGTGTAGGTGACAGGTTTGTGGTTCGGGTCGTTTCGCGCATCTGCAAGGGTTGGCCACTTAGAAGTTAAAGTTTTATTTTATTTTCAGCTTCTAAAATTTTTGTGTACGTAAGTTATGTATATTGTTCTGTAATTTGTATATTATTATTGTAAATGATATGAAGGATCCTTATGTAATTTTGTAAATAATGTATATTTTATTATGTTATCACCTACTTCTGCTGATATGTATGAATGTTTATGAGTGAGCGTCGGGTAGCGCTCCGATATCCTTCCAACGGGGGTAATGGGGTTTTACAATGATGGCCATGATGGGTAATTTAATGGCAGCAATGGCTCCGCTTGCTGTACCAAACCCAATTGCCCTTCCTGGTGGTCAAAATGGATAGGAGGTAGTTACGGAGGAGCCCTCGGAGGAGGTATGTCCCCCACCAATAGATATCAGAGCTACCACATTCTTGGGCCAGAGAAGAGGTGGAGCTCACAGGGTGGAGGACGACTATGTTGAGGAGGAATATGAAGAACCCGTAATGGTGAGAGGTAAGGCGCCTGTAGACAACGGGTCTTGAGGCAACCCAGATCAGAGTTACCCAATGATGACAAGATGCCTGTTCACTGACAAAAAGGTTAAAAGTGATAATTTCCTTATCAAATTTGAATTTTAGAGTAAGAAAATAAAAAATAATAAAAAAATATTTTAAAAATTAGATTTGAAAAATAGGGTTTAGAAATTATAGTATTTTTAGTTAAATTTAAAAATTTTTAAAAATAAAAAATAAAAAAAGATAAAAAAAATTAAAAAAATTTCGCTAATGTCGGCGCGCGCTAGACGGCACCCCGCGCAGAGCTCTAGCACGCGTCGCTCGCGCATGCTCCGACGCTCGTTGCGTGCGTCGGTCGCCCCAGTCCCGCCAAAAACGCAATTTTTCGCCCAAAATTGATTTTTTTTTCCTATTTTTCACCCAAATTTGTTTTTCGTTCCCATTTTTTTAGGGTTTTTAATGATTTTTTTTATTTGTAAATTTAAAATAAATAATATCTAATTTAATTAAGTTTTTTTCATTAATTAGTTAGGTTTTCATTTTTTCTTCATATAAATAGAAAATGATGAAACAAAAAAATGGGGAATCATTTTTTAGGTTTTTTTAACTTTTCTCTTCTTCTTCTTCTCAATTTTCTCTCTAAATTTTTCTTAGGATTTTCCCCACATAAAAATTAAAAAGTTCAAGTCTTCATCTTCTTTTTTCCAATATAATTTTTTCTAAGAATTTTAGATGGAATTTTGTTGAAGAAAATTAATTTTGATACAAATAAAACAATATTTGCTCTCAAAATTCAATTTTTTACTTGTTATTTGATTTATTTCTGTTCATTTACAATTTTTTCAAAATTTTTTTCTTTGAACATTTTTTATGAAAAAAATTGGTTTTGAGACAAACAAAATAATTATTTGTTATTAAAATTCAATTGTTTTCATTTGATATTCTAAAAATAAAATTTTGTAATCTTTTTTTTGGGAATAATTTTTAGTTTTTTCATTTTTCTTCCCTTTATTTATTCTTGAGACAAAGAGAATGATTCTTTGTTCTTGAGAATTGTTACTTTCTTTCATCATTTTTAATCAAATTATCTCTTTTGGAATAACATTCCAATTTTAATCATCTCTAATTCTAATTTTGCAAATAAAACAAGGAAATCAATCAACTTTTTTCCCCTCATCGAATCCAAACTCTGAAGGTAAATATTCTAGGCTTGATCTCCTTTTTTTATTTTTGCTTATTTATTTTTGTTCATATTTAATTTATTAATATGTAAATTTTTATTTATTTGTTGTATTTATTCAATTGTATATATATTTGTGTTATCTAATTTATTTAATCAATTTGTTTATTTATTCAACTATTTATTTCATTTTACCTACTTATTTTGTTCAATTATTTTTATTTCTCTTACACAATTTGTTCTTTTTCATTTAATTAATTTTTTATCATTCTTTTTATTGTTATTGTTATTTATTCTATTGTTTGTATATTTGATTTATTTAATATGTTTATATATTATTGTTATCATTATTATTATTATTATTATTATTATTATTATTATTATTATTATTATTATTATTATTATTATTATTATTATCATTATTATATATTATCATTATCATGTTTATATTTTTATGTATTAATTCATTAACATGCTTTATTCATTTCAATTACATCATTTAATTCTTTTGTCATTCATAATGTATTTTTTCATTTATTTTAATTTATTAATATTTTAATTCATTCGTCATTTTGATGTCATATTATTTTATTTTATTATTTATTATATGTTTAATTGATTTAATTGACTTGATTACTAACATTAATTTTTTTGTATTTGTTTTTGACTCCAATATCTATTTTCCCTTTTTGGACATTCACGCGAGTGAACGGGGAGATCCAGGAGGCTCGTTAGGTTTGATCATTTTATTTTTATTATTTGTATTATTTACTTTATTTGGCATTTTTATTTATTTTGTCAAATGTAATTCCTAATAAAATTCTTTATTTTAGGTACGCTAAACAAAAAATCACAAAAATATTTCCATTAATTAATTTTGAACCTTTTCTAGTAAAAATGGGAACAATGTCCTAGTTTTTCCATCCATAATAAATTGTTACCTTAAAATTATTTTTTTTAACCATGCATGCGAGGACCGATGTCCTCATCCTTAATGAATAGCCCGTTTTATGTAAGATTTATATTTTATTTACAATGGGGGTTGTATTCCGCCTATAGTTTTGTTGTAATTTACTTTCATGCACTTTATTTTAATTTCGATCCTGTTTGCCGCTTTCCTTGTATGGCCAACTTGCGCTTTAATTAATTGTACTGAATGAGAAATGGGATGAAATGATAAATTCAAAACTCAATTATAACGCTAATCAAGGTATGAATAAATGAGAAGTCCCGAACCTTATCTGGTCTTGGCTCAACGAGGTTAGAGGACTATCTCAATGTTCCATTGGGATGGGGTCTCCAAATCTCTTGTTGCCCACAAAAAAGGCTCAATTTCCATAATCCTAGGCTCCACGAGGTTAGAGGACCATGCCAATGTTCTATTGGGATGGGGCCTCCAAAATATCTCTGGCTTGCCCAAAATGGATGCGCATGCGCTGTCTTAGGCTCACTGAGCCTAGACGAGCTTTCCCAATATTCTATTGGGTGGCGACTCCAAGAAACCTCCTTGTTGCCCAAACTAGATGCACTTGTAATTTCTTACAAGTTTTCATGAACCTCTCTCGAAAGCCCTAAAAGCAGGCTGTTCGGGGTACCTCGGGGTTCAGCGCACGTCACAGTGGCGACTCCTCTGGAGACACTTAAAAGAGACTTCGCTTCGAAAGTACCTTGGTTAAAACTTACAATTGAGTTTAAATTTAAAAATTTCATCCTTCTTCGAAACTGCATGGCATCTCATTAGAGCCTTAGATCTATGTTAGTTTGCTCCCACTTTTAACCTCGGTGCATTCCCGAAGCACGACCCTACGTTCACTCAATGTAGGGAAGTGTTAAGGATAATCACCAGCCCAAGCCTCGTACCATCATGGTATATTAAATGGAGACCCGACCGGTCATTATGCTCGTGATGGGTTAGTCCTATTGGCAGGAACCATGCTTGGGTAGCTCTAAAGTAACATCACCTTGGCCAAAACTCATGTAATGAAAATAGATACTTCCCCTATGTGGTATGAACCATAATACCTTGCTTGCTATATGGATCATTATGTATTGGACAAACCCAGATAATTTGATTGGTCACCTACTCAAAGGCT
This sequence comes from Excoecaria cochinchinensis, assembly GCA_947683425.1. Classification (NCBI taxonomy): domain Eukaryota; kingdom Viridiplantae; phylum Streptophyta; class Magnoliopsida; order Malpighiales; family Euphorbiaceae; genus Excoecaria; species Excoecaria cochinchinensis. The sequence goes on from CANTUQ010000005.1 coordinate 9,306,409, forward strand.
TTCATGCCCCGATACGCCCATGTCAATTTATTCGGACTGCTTAAATACACAATGGTCAAAACCCATGCGTATGCATATTAGCTAAGAGAGGTTATGCTGCTGGTTTTTCAACATGCACCATATGTTTCCATCGAGTTCCTTGTTAACCCATGGTTCAAACCCGCCTAGGAAAGATACCGCATGACCTCGTGTGTGGGAGAGATAAGGGTGGAAGGATCTGCTTGCTTGCATGTGGTTGTGGATGTTGCATTTCATATTTTTGCCTTACATGACGTTCATTTCGTGTGTGTACATTTTATCCTGTGCATATAGTTTTTGCATGTATCACCCTGTGCATAAATTTGTTCCATATGTTACATATATTATTCTAACCTCTTTGATCTTTTTAGCCATTGTATGCCATTTATTGTACAATACGACCATTCATAGTATATTATTCATACATCATTCTAAGTCCCTACTTTTCAGCCATTGTAGACCATTTGCTTGGGTGGTTTAGGGATCTCGATAGTTTACTAAAGAGTGATCAAAGCTTGAGTTGGCTAACAAAGGTTTAGCGTCCTTACCACACCTTCTGAAGGTATTAGAAATGGCTGGTGCTTCACAACAGACCAAAGAGACTTGTGCCCTAATTGCCCAAGAGATGTATAGAAGGTTCGAAAAGCTTGGTAGAAGGTTGTTGGCCACAATTAAAGAGAGAATGGATGCCATGGCACTGGTTCTTCAAGCTCAGCTTATGGCGATAGCTCTTAATCACATAAAGCCGGCCACGGTCAAGAAGGCTCAAATAGCGATAGCTGCAGTACCTCCTCTTTCTTTCAAGAATAGAGACGGTGGGCCATTTGATTCGCCAGTTGAGCAAGAAGGAAATATAAGGCCTACTCTAGAATATAGCATTGTACCTGAAGAGGGTGGGGACCCCGCAATAACGTATGTTCTAAAAAATAAAAGCTCAAGAAGCCATAATGACAGTAAGGCAAATGTCTACAGACGTCTCAGCCACTAGAACAGCTTGGTGCCACCTCACTATCTCGGGTAGACCATTACCTTAGCACTTCACCCGTCTCGTCAAGGAAGGGAAGTTACAACCCCTGCCAGTCGGACCTGGCCCAAGTCAAGGACAGCCTAGATATAGAGTAGATTGGTATTGCGCATATCACTAATATTCAGGGCATAGAACAGATTACTGTCATCCTCTAAGATATCGTATTCAAGAATTGATGCCGATAAAAAAGGAGAAGATAATAAAAGCGCCAACCGTGGAAGGAAATCGAAGGCATTTTTCTAATTTAGACAGATCCTTATCCTGGGTTCTTAAGAGGCTAATGAAGGAGGGGATGTTACAACCATTGCCGGCTGGGCCCGCTAAAAGCCAGGGACAACCCGATCACAAGGGGGATAAGTATTGTGCCTTATACCAACACACCTAGCATACCACAAATGATTACAAGACCTTGAGACATGCTATTCAAGATCTGATTGACTCCAAGAAGATTTTTGACACATAAAAAGCGAGAGGGAAAGAATAAGATGGATTAAGTGCCTAAATTGGGGAAGGGAGGATGGTTCTTGAGGATGATAATGGACCACCAACTGCAGCATCTGTGTTGACAAGAGCAGAAAATGATTAGCTGTTTAGAATGTTCTTTTTATTTTTGAACTGTTAATACTGACATTCTGATTTCATTAATAAGATGAATGTTTTTGCTTACTTGTGTGATATCTCTTATGATTTCATTATGCATAATCATGATCATGACTCATCCCTATTTGATATTGATTCAATTGATGTTACTCCATTTAATCTCAAAACTTTGGAAAATCTAAAGAAAATCTTGATAGCATCTAATGTAACTCCTGAAGAGAGATCAAAATTTGAGAGAACTAAAATAAAATGTGAAAAAGTCTTTACTTGAACCTATGAAGACATGCTAAGAGTTGAGCGCGAAATCGCTAAGCACACCATTCCAAAATATCCTGATCATGGACCAGCCAAGCAAAAGCCCATAAGACTTAGGCTAGAATGGGCAAAGAAGGTTAAGGAAGGGATCCACAAGCAGATATGAAGCCAAAATTTATTGTCGAAGTTCAACACCCGACTTATTTGGTTAGCGTCATTCCAATAGTCAAGAAGAGCAAAAAAGTATGAGCTATCAGGATTTAAACAAAGCTTGCCTGAAAAAAAAAGAACATAAAAAAACAAAAAAAAAAACATAATGAAAAAAGAAGGGAGAAGGAAGGAAAAGAATCAATATGTAGATCTGGCCAAAAAATAAAAATAAAAAAAGAGAAACTGTTTGGGGGCAAGCTTTGTTAAAATCCCATTGATCTACACATGCCCGTACTTTGCCATTTTTCTTGACTTTCGAAAAGGACGAAAAGGATTCTATTGACTTACAATGCATACGGGTCGCTCGAGTTTGGGAATAGACATTATAGGGGAGGTGTGCCCTATGGTCTCCAACAGACAGGGTCATCGAAAAGAATTCGATATGTCGATATGGTCTCCCACACCATGCAGGGTTCAAGGACGGAAGGACAATTTATTGATAAGGCTAGGGAGTTGCTCCAAAGGTATGACATTAAAGACCACAAGTCCTCCCTGTATTGCCCTCAAACCAATGGGGCAGGAAAGGCTGTTAACAAGGAGATCTAGGTCAAGATGGTTTGAAACTACAAAGATCGGGCAGAGAAATGGCCCTTTTGCACTTCGAGGCTAGAGAACCACTATCGAAACCTCTACGAGAGTCGTAAAGGGTAGAAGCAGAGATGGATAGTCGGAGTAGAGCTAAAATCTTTAAGGACAGTCATGGAAGCCCAGATTCCAAAAGCCGACAGGGCACAGCAATGGCAGCAGCAGTTAAACACATCAGATGAGGACATGACATGGGATTACCACCACAGTCAGATATATCAGAAAACACTCTACTCGATCATTCGAGAAGGAAGTCAGAAAGCACCTATTAAAAGAGGGAGATTTAATCTTTAATCAAATAAGTCCGAATGTTCTAGACAAATGAGGCAAATTTAGACCAGTGTACGAAGGCCCATTTGTTCTTGAGAAGTTATTGTCCAAGGGAGCAGCATTTTCGACAGGCAGCGATGGAAGCAAATTTGAAGAACCGGTCAATATCGACAGATCCAAGAAGTTCAATGGCTAAAGACTAAAAATCAAAAGAAGATAATAAAAGCCCCGCATGTGGAAAACAAAAAAAAGGTGGCCTTGCTAAAAATTAGCGCCTCGTCAGGGTGAAAACAAAAACAAGGCACCCTGGGCAAAATTAGAGGCTTGAGAGAAAAGTCCAATTAAGAAAACCCGAGAGGGTTGATTGGAGACAGGAGTTTGATGCTTACAAGATTTACTCTGAGTTTAAATGTAGGTTTGCATTTTTAATCTATGTTAGATAATGATCATGTATAAAGAAGTCATACCGAAATGTACACAATCTTTACAAATACATGTGTCCATTATTTTCTAGTTCGTTTTTAAAAAGAGAAACATCGTTCATTCCTGTATGCATGAAATCTAAATGAGTACACTCTGCTACTGCTCTCACCATCCAGATGTCTAAGTCGATGAGGTCTTATTATCAATTGCGGGACTAAGCACCTACCTCTTGAATGCATTAGTAGGAGTAAAGGAACGATCCCTGAAAGATGGTATAATAGTCTTCACCGGTAGCTTGCATAGAGGCTATGGTGTCTGGAGGTAAAAGCCGAAGATAAAGGTCCACCTTGGAAATATAGGATGCCTCACTACATTGTTAATCCCTTTGAACTATTGAGCACAATGGGTGGTAATGTAAAAGGCAGCCTCATGAAACCCTAAGGAACCCGATCCTCATCCACTACCTCACCCAATCTAGCAACACGTTCATCAAGAGAGGCAAAGGTGTGTAATCGATGCCTAGGGAGAAGATGCCTCAGTGAATAACTACCGTTTACTCTAGAACGGGGCTCTGATAGTAGTTTCAACAGTCATAACCTTAAAAAAAAGGCCGTTAGAGATGAAAACCGTAATTGGCTCTGTAAGCAAAAGTTAGGGCAGGGTGAAAATAGGCAGTCTGTCCTACAAAAAAAAAATGAATAAAAGTAGCTGGAGTGAGTTGAGTCCATTCCAGGGAAAAATTAGGCACAGGGTTATGTGAAAATCCCCAAAGGGACGTATTTCCCGCTATGAAAAGCTAGTGTGAAAATCCAGAAGGGACGCACTACCTTTAAAATAATGACTTTTGAAGCCTTGAGCGATAAGGCGGCATTACTTCCATTTAGGCATATAGTGCATAACTCAGGACTCGAGTTAAAGTTTTGGAGGCAAAATTCCCACTGACCTAGGGGCGAAGATGCGCATGGGTCAGTACTCTTTGATAGGATTATGGGTCAGAGTCTCTAAAGTCAAGACACTGCTTTTCTAGATCCTTGGGGGCATCAAACAATATGAACAGCCGTGCAGTACCCTCAACGAATCCCTTAACCAGGTAGGATGTGGTCTATCCATTTTTTCATCTCACATGCATCTCGCATGTATAATCTTTTGCATATCTCCCTGCATAACTTTACACGTGCATAGCCTTTCATAATGCCCAACATGCATTCACACATGCTTGAACTTTGTATATATTTTGCATATGCAATTCTTCGTGCACATTCCGTGTACATAATCCTTGCATACATGTAACGCATAATTCTTTGCACATGTTTAGCATGCATATCATAAGCATATTATGTGCATTCAATCCTTTAACACGTGTAGTTGCGCACACATAATTTTTCTACATTAATCCTTTGCATATGTTTCCTGTATATAGTTTTGTATATACATTTCACACACATTGATTCCGTACGCACACACAATATTTTGTATACGTTGCTGTGTACATGACTCAGGGGGAAAGGTCTGAATAAACCTCATGCGCAAATATGATCCAAGAGATGGGTTCAGCTCAACATTATCAGACACTATATTTGGCATAAAGTCAGGTGCGTCTGTATAGAGGGGGAATGCCCAAAGAAACAAGCCTATTCATGCACACCATGTCGGGGGCAATCAAGAAAGTTTCGCTATCATAAGATGTACGCTCACACACATCACACAATAAGTGTACAAAATCCAAATTCAAATGTACAAAGAATATAAATTCTCAAACAAAAAACAACAAAAACAAACAAAACAAAAAGAAAAACAAAAAGAAGAAGATATTTTCAAGGCGTTGAAAATCCAACATACTGTAAAAATTCAAATACATCCAAAATGTGAAAATCCCAAAAATTTACGAAAATTATGTTAAGAGACACCAAAGACATTAAAATCTATCCGCCTGCAGGCAAGCAACAAAACCTCCAATCTAATTTTCGTTTGAGGGGGCTCCAATCTAATTTCCTTTGAGGGGTCTCAAATCTAATTTCCTCTCTGGGGGCTCCAATCTATTTTTCCTCTGAGGAGGCTCAAACCTATTTGCCTCTCTAGAGGCTCGACATCAAAGTATCTCACCCTTTCAAGAGGCATGTAGGTCTTTTCAACAAGGAGGCTCCAATTGGAGATGATAGAGAGATTGATATCTGGTATATCACAGTTGATAAGGGATCTGTAATACCCCTTACGTCCCCGTTGGAAGGACACGGGTGCGCTACCGATGCTCACTCACATACATGCACACATACACTAAGCGGAAGCATACATTCATACATAACATACATATGGAAATACAGCGGAATTAAAACTTTAAAGAAACAATAGCTAAACATACATTAACTCACATACATACATATAATCATTCAGCGGAAGCATAAGGCGAAAGATGAAACGAAGGAATAACTGAGAACTTAATTACAATAAGATCCTTACATAATCAAATACATAAGAAAAAGGCTACAAAATTACAGAATCAAAAATACAGGAGCTGGAACAAAAATAACAATACACTTCTAACTCCTATGTGGCCGACCCTGTAGATGCTCGACTCGAACCGAACCAAAACCTACCACCTACACGAGAAAAGAACCCGTGCTAAGCAATAACGCTTAGTGGGGAGGAACAAAGACAAAAGGACACTATGCAAACAAACATACATCATCATGCAAAAATACATATAAACTCATAGGCAAACACTTACCGGTTCCACCGAAGTCTCAGATATCAGAAGGCGAATTATGCGAAGACACATATGATATATATATATACAGCTGTCATACCAAAGTACCCATATACCAACCTAAAGCTGATTCACACGCGATGCAACTATCATGCAAAGATGCACATACATGTTAACTGATACCCGAAATACGAAGTTGATGCACTATAAAACCATACCATGATGCACACAAATATCATGCAAAGTCACTAGAGGTCAGAACATACAACTATCATGCCATAATACACACACACTAGACGAGAACCGACTGATAAGGTCAAAGCACAACACTTCCGCCGCGCTACTCTGATACATATAATATCATGCCGAAAACACTCCAATAGCAGAGACCGAATAAATAATCACGTAACATCATGTTCATAATATCACCATGCGGGAAGTACAGTTAAATCTTACATACTTATAGCCACAACTGATCCGATTTACATGCTTATATACAATAAAACATACTTGAGTCACATACGTAAATACATTAGTCGAATCACATTCAAAGCATTTTAAAACTTGTAACACATTACATGACAAGTGCGGATAATCATATCAGATATAAAATCATGCTTGCATAATAAAGACATACATTCCGAAGCTCATATGCACGTTCATATACATATAAACTGATTCCTCAAATCATTATCATGCTCATTCGGATGTTACATTCTTATAGTCATTTCAAAGCAAAACAAAAGAACAAAGCACCTGCTGACTCACAATAGTGGATAACGAGTGTACGGACAGTACCTTACGGGTACGAATTAGTCAAAGGGTACCTTACACGATCGAAAACCATTTAATTTTATCACATTCAAAACATTTTCTGAGGGGGATCTTAAACAAGATCCAAACACATTAAAAAGGATCGCGAGGATCCGAACACATTAAAAGGGTTCGCGAGGAACCAAACGGGGACCTGATCAGGGTCCAAACGTCCAAAGGTACTGCAGTTAAAGAGACTCTATTAGGCATGCCTAACCATCCACAAGACTGACTCTCGCAGGTCATGCGTAATACAAATCATGTCTCACATCATGGCGCATAATTTAACATATCACATTCATATAATTCATAACATTGTCCATGCATAATACATCCAATTATATTAATATACTTCATAAAATAGTCCAAGTATAAACCTAAAGGCGTCACAATTTCGGAAATCAAACATTGGAATCACAAAAGAAAACTCAATTTGGAAACTAGGGAGTGTCGCGATCGCGACGGATGTCGCGCTCGCAACAGAGGTGACTTGCCCCAGGTCACGATCACGGCAACCTTCGCGATCTCGCGAGGGAACAATACACATCTCACTGTTGCGCTCACGACAGGCGTCGCGCTCGTGACAGTGAGCTGCTAGCCCAATCTGTCGCGCTCGCGCTCGAGAGCGTACTCCCGACAGAGGATTGCCCAATATAGATCAGCATCCGAGCGCTCTGTCTCGCTCGCGACAGAGGCTCTACTGCACGGCTCGGCAGCGAGCTCGAACGCATACGAGGGCTGCTTTCATCGGGCTCTATCGCGACCTCGCGACAGAGTCGTGAATTCCAACCCTTACACGAGAAATCTACAGAAAACCGAACTTCACAATACTCAAATCTCAAACCAAACATCAAAACATCAACTTACCTCATCTCCAGCAAGCCACACATCATTGACAACTTAAAACACAACATCCATACCAAGAATTCCAAATAAATCATGCCACCAACAATATCCATTTACACAATCTACAATATCAGCACTATTCGTCATTCATCTCAATCAAAAACACAATTAAGTTCAATAGCTCACATTCAAGGCTTCATGCATCATCTAAATCAAAATGCATAACATTTAAACCATTATGAACATCAAGAACACCATAATTCCATTCTCAAGCATTTATTTATTCTACTCCAAATTCTAAACAAGTAATGACTAAGTTTTAGACAGTCACAACGAACTTCGGATGCATTTCGGAAGCAAAACGTACCAAAATACTCAACCTAAAGGAGGGTAAGGAAGGGTAAGTGCTCAAGCCAACCATAAGGTTCAAAATAAGAGAAAACACCTTCAGCAAGCAGGTTCTGTCGCGCTCGCGACAGAAGCCTCCGCCACAGCACTATGAAAACAGACTAAGATGACTGCTATATGGCCCCAAATTATATTGCCTAAACCAACCACTAAATTTCATTTTTAGCCAAAACTTCCTTCTTAACAAATGTTTTCCAGGATGTTATCGTTCAAATTCAACAAATTTCAGATCAATTGGACATCTACAACTTCAGATATGAGCAAATGAACCTATACTGTTCAAGTAACCCGACCCAAACTAAGACACTACGGTTTTGGCAAATTTTCAGGATCTTAGAGCAAGAATTGGCTCAATACTATTTATGAGACTTTTAAACGCATAGAAGTCATGGTTCTAATAGCTCATGAATCACACGATTTAAATGTCTAAAATGCTACTTATGACAAAAACAATACACAGAGGTCAGATGAGAACTGAACAGAATTGCCAAAATCACCATAAAACATCAAACTCAAAGAAATTCCCAAACTCATGCATGTCAATACCAACCCTCATATACATTTATCTCAATCAATAACATGGATTGCTAACACATTTACCCAAATTAATTCATGCATAAACTCATATCAAAGCACTCAAATTTCTGGAAAGCAAACACAAATTGTATGTTAGGGCAAGTAAGTTTTAGACAGTCACACTCATGATCCATGGAGAATTAGGCAAAGACAACTCAAGACTCAAAGGCAGAATCGAAGCTCCCAAACCTGAAATTTGCAGCTTTAATCTTCTCTTTCAAACCTCTACCTCTCTTTCCCTTTGCTCTCTCTCTTTTCTCCATCGAATCTTGCATAAAAACCCAGCCAAAACTCACTTAATCCAACAAACACACCACATCCAAAACCCAGAAAAATAGAGTAGCAGATGAAGAAGAAACCCCACTCAAAACTCAAGAACTTACCTCTAAAAATCCAGCTCCACTCAGCAAATCCAACTTTAACTCTTGAAGATCCACATTAGGGCAAGTAAGGAAGAGCAGAAAATGAAAGAAGAAAGGAGAGGGAAAAAAGGTGAAAATGGGAAACGTAGAGAGGAAGTAGAAAATCTGCTTTCTCCCCTTCCCTCTCTCCTCATTAATGCCCTTCACCTACTCATCCTATGTGGCAAGCTTCAATTGGACCATAATTTCCACTACTTTGACTTACCAATCCTTGGCACCATACTCTTACCTCACAATATAATTCTTAAGTAGATATTTTCCAACCTTAGTACCTTACACACAAACCACTAGATACTTGCCTTACATCCTTGTTACCAAAAAACACACACACTAGATAAAACCACAACAAACACCCTACATCCATACACCATATGCACACCAAATAATTTCCCCCACTTAACTTATTTAATTAATCACTTTGCAATTAGGTCCTTATTATCCAATTCTCTCATGCATAAATTACTGAAATACCCTTAAATTCCCGACTTAGCATGCAAATCCCGATTAGGCCTATTTTGGGTTGTTACAGGATCTCTAAGAGGATGATGTCTGAACTTTGCAAGAAGATGATATCTGCACTTTGAAAGCCTAGAAAATAACTTGAGGCAATCAAGGGGAGGATGTGCATATATCACAAATCCTTCTCTAGGGGAACAACCGATCGTCTTTCAGGGGGCACCCGTCAGACATCGACCGCAATAGGTATGTACTGCCATAGGTAAGCATCTCTTTTATATACCCTGCACATTAGCTTTTCCCTTTTTTGTAGAAAAACAAAAAGAAAAAGAGGTTCAGGATAAGCGCCAGCAAAGAAAACAGCGAACGAGTCAACATATCGACCCAAGGATGGTCAATGGTCAGGCACTAGGCAAACTGGATGGTGGTTAGCAAATCAGACACTACATCATTCAGATAATGGTTAATAGGTAGAAACCAAAAAGACCAGACGGAGGTCAGCAAATCAAAAGTCATACCTTAGAGGCCGGATGGGGATTAAGTATTAATGGAGTGTATTCCATCTTGGAATTGAATTGGCTTGTTAGCGGAGGAAGTGAAGTAGGACAAGGGAAAAGCCGTAGTCGGAGAGTCGAGTACTCAACGAAACTAGGTGCTAAGGCGACGAGGCTTGGGAACAAACCCTAGTAGTGTAATTTGTGTGATTTGCGTTTATTGAATAGAAATTAATATGAACTATGTGTGTATTTGGAATTGTGGTTATTGAGCATGAATTATGTAAAAGTTAGGTTAAGAGATGAGCAGTGTGTTATGCCATGTGTTAAGTTGCTAGCGAAAGTGTAAAATTGTATATGTATGAGAACGATTGTGATTTGTGCTATAAATGAATGCAAATGGCAAGAAGGAAATCAGGTACGTGCTAAATTGTGTGTGTTGTTGAATTGGTTAATTGCTAAAAGGGAAAGATGGGTTTGAAGTCCTTGAAGTGAAATGAGAATTGAGTGATGTATTAGAGTGACTTTGCATAGGTCACGGTGACAACCAAAATGGTTGTGACCGTGAGGTACGCTTGTGTTCAATTCTGCCTAAGTGAATTGGGTATGTCACGGTGACAACTAAAACGGTAGTGACCGTGAGGTACCCAATTGAACATTATATTTTGCAAGTTGAGCATATGTCACGGTGACAACCAAAATGGTTGTAACCGTGACATACCTCAAAGTTGCATTCTACCAAGAGTTGGAATATGTCACGGTGACAACCAAATTGGTTGTGAACGTGACCTATCCTCAGTTTGCATTCTGTTTTGGACTTCAATATGTCACGGTGACAACCAAATTGGTTGTCACCGTGACCTACCCTAGTTTGGCAATATAACCCTAATGTGTTTGGACTTTCAAATTGTAAGGCTTTAAGCTCAAATGAAAGGCAATATGGGTAAGCATTATGTGTGTATAAAATAATGTATATTTGCATACGAACATGATGATTCTTGAATTTAATCAAGTATGTGATTAATGACCATGAATGCATGAACTTGGGAAATAAAATGTATATGCAAATGAAGTTAATAGTTATGTGTTAAAGTGCATGTGTAAAGTGAATGTGATGATGGTGAACAATATATGTGATGTGAAGATTGATCAATGTAAAATGAATAACATGACTAATAACTTGAGCCTACAAGTCAAGTAGTGGATAGATAGGCATGCCTATAGGGTCAAAGTGTTGCAGCCCAATACGTTCAATGTGTCTGATTCCTTGGGAATCATAATGCGAAAACAATCCGTATAATCCTTGCTGGATTCTATTACATGTGGAATGATATTATATACCTGAGGGTACCAATGCTTAAATGAGATTTCAATGCGATTTTAGTACCTCGGTGGTACCAATGCAAAACCCGTTATTGAATTGCAGGCAATTTAATAAGTGGAAATGGCAATTAAGCAATCATTATGTATGCTATAATTTGGAATTATGTGATTGTGTTGAATAATGTTCATGTGTAAGTATGTTAGAGAACTAAGCTATGTTTATTATGATACCTAAAGTTACAATAATAAGCTAAGCATGATCTTGTGCATGTAGTAGGTGATATTACTATTTGCATGTTATGTTACTTGTTGTATATGTGTTCCCCACTAAGCGTTATCGCTTAGCACGGGTTTACTCTAATCCTTGTAGGTATGGATGAGAGGAAATTGAAGGACGCTCCTGCATAGCAACGGTCAACATTAGGAGTGCTACTGGTATAGGTTATGGGGATTGTTGTTATGGGAATTTTCTACAATCATGTCCATGTTTTGTATAATTATGTATAAGTTTATGCAACCAAAATGTATACAAGTCTGTAAGGCATGTAATAACATGATGGCTAAGTAAGTATACTTATAGACTATATATGCATGCATGTGAAGTGTATGACCTTAATGAATGATTTATAGATAATCGGCATGAAATGCATGATGATACGAATGTGAAGTGACAAAATTTTATTGTACAGGTTTTTACAAGAGTTTGATAGTAAGTATGCGTATATGTTCCATGGGTGTGTACGGCCACTCTTGTTTAGATTAGCTGAGCTAGTCTGACAATTGGGAATGGGCGTCATAATTTGTGTTATCAGAGCTTAGGTTCAGGGTAATCGGGTAGGTAGGATGTGTATAGTTATGTTGACCTAATGCGGATGTCCTTGTTTAACTTGTGTAGTAACGATGGATCCTGAACGTAACTCAAGAGGAGAAACCACTGAAAGTGTAAATCCCGGAGAAGTAGAAGTGACGGGGTCTGGTTAGTCTCGGCCAGTCAGTATTTGGAATGAAATGCCAGCGGGTCCTATGGAAGCCCTGTTAAAAATGTTGCAGGATATGGCGAGAGTTATGGAGCGAATGACTGCACCATAAGCTCCACTAGAATCTTTAAGGAAGCATGGGGTTGAAGAGTTCCATGGTATAAGCCTGGATGAATCTGAAAAAGGCAGAGTATTGGTTAGAGAAAGTACAGAGAGTTCTGGGAGAGATTAAGTGTCCACAGGATCAACAAGTGAAATGTGTGGTATCGCTGCTTCAAGGTGCAACATATGACTGGTGGAAGTTAGTTCTGCAGAATTCGGCACTTCCTAATCCGATCACTTGGGAATTCTTTGAAAGGGAGTTTAGGAATAAGTTCCTGACTAAAGCATATAGAGAAGCTAACTGGAAGCAGTTTATGAATCTAAGGCAGAGAACTATGACCGTGGCAGAGTATGAGAAGGAATTCTACCATTTGAGCAAGTATGCACCGAAGGAAATTCTGACAACAGAGTTCCGGTGTCAGCAGTTCGAAGAGGGGTTGAATGAGGAAATCAAGGCATTGTTGATTTCACTGACTATTGAGCAGAATGTGAGTTATTACCGGATAGTTCAGGCGGCAATGAGAGCCGAGAGATCTCTGGGAGCTCAGTGGGACAGATTACAAAGAAGGAGTCTAAATAGGGGTGGATTAAACACGGGTAAAAGGTCATGAGATTCTTCTATGGCACCACCTGCAAAATCAGTGTTCAGTTCTGCAGCAAGAAGTAAGAAGCGTGGTGCTCCTTTAGTATCTTGTTCTGGAAGAGGAGCATCTGGTAGCAGAAGTGAGGTACATGAGTGTCCTCACTGTCGGAAAATACACAGAGGAGAATGTTGGAAAGTAACGGGTGCTTGCTTTAGATGTGGAAGCACTAAGCATTTTCTTGCTAATTGTCCGAAGGCGTATGACGTAGCTGGTAATCAGCATGAGCAGAGTAGGGGTGGTTTGAACTTGCCTCCTATTAATAGAGGAAGAGGAAGAGGACGTGGCAGAGGTAGTCAGTCCAGAGGTACAGTTGATTCTAAGACAGTGGATAGGCCTAGTGCGGCACCGATTCGAGCATATGCAATGAAGGCACGGGAGGATCAGGATGCGTCTGAGGTGATAATAGGTATTTTTCTACTTTATGATGTAGAAATGTTTGCACTTATTGATCCTGGCTCAACTCATTCATATGTGTGTGCTAAAAAGATATGTGAAAAGATGCCTAAAGCGGAGTGTTTAAAATATGATATATGCGTATCTAGTCCCTTGGGGAAAAATGTGAATGTGAATAAAGTGTATAGGGATTGTGCATTAGAGGTTCAGGGTAGTGTGTTCCCAATGGATTTAATTGAGTTGCCATTTGATGAATTTGATTTGATATTGGGAATGGATTGGCTGACAAAGCACAATGCAGTGGTTAAGTGTAAAAGGAAGATTGTGGAACTTAGTGATGTTAAGGGAAGTAAAGGGACAGTAAGAGGAGTTTGTACGAATCCTCTTGTAAATGTGGTTTCAGCGATGCAAGTATATCGATGTTTAAGGACGGGATGTGAAGCTTATTTGGCACTGGTGTTAGATTCAAAGAGGGAGCATGAGAAGATTCAGGATATACCTGTGGTAAGGGAGTTTCCTGATGTATTTCCTAAGGAACTGAGTGGTGTGCTACCAGTAAGGGAAGTTGAACTATTTATTGATGTAGTACCTGGAACTGTTCCAGTGTCTAAAGTGCCTTACAGGATGGCTCCTACTGAGTTGAAGGAGTTGAAGACACAGTTGCAAGAGTTATTGGACAGAGGTTTCATTAGGCCATGTGTTTCCCCTTGTGGAGCACCTGTGCTTTTTGTTAAAAAGAAAGATGACATTATGAGAATGTGTATAGATTACCGGCAATTGAATAAAGTAACAGTGAAGAATCGGTATCCTCTACCTCGGATTGAGGACTTGTTTGATCAGTTAAGAGGAGCAGGTGTGTTTTCGAAGATAGATTTGCGTTTTGGGTATTATCAATTGCAAGTGAAGAAAGATGATATACCCAAAACTGCATTCAGGACTCGATATGGGCATTATGAGTTCCTAGTAATGCCATTTGGGTTGACTAATGCGCCTGCTGCATTTATGGATTTGATGAATCGGGTGTTTAGACCGTATCTGGATTAATTTGTGGTAGTGTTCATAGATGATATTCTGGTTTATTCAAGGAATGAGAAGGAACACGAACAACATTTAAGAATTGTGCTTTAGACATTGAGGGAATATCAGTTGTATGCCAAGTTGAGTTCGGGTTGCGAGAAGTATCATTTCTGGGGCATGTTATATCTTCTGAAGGTATTAAGGTGGATTCGGCTAAAATAGAAGCGATTGTGAATTGGAAGCCACCTAAGAATATGCTTGAAATTCGCAGTTTCTTAGGGTTGGCTGGATATTATAGAAGGTTTGTGAAAGGATTTTCAGTGATAGCTTCTCTATTGACAAGATTACTGTGAAAGGGAGTTAAATATGAATGGTCAGAGAAGTGTCAGCAGAGTTTTAACCAGTTAAGGAGAATGTTAGTTGAAGCACCGATTCCTACACAGTTTATGTCTGGTAAAGAGTATGTCCTGTACACCGATGCTTCAGGTATAGGATTGGGTTGTGTATTGATGCAAGATGGAAAAGTGGTAGCGTATGTGTCAAGGCAGTTGAAACCGCATGAACAGAATTACCCGACCCATGATTTGGAATTGGCAGCAGTAGTGTTCGCTTTAAAGATTTGGTGATATTACTGGTATGGTGAGAAGTGTAGAATTTACACTAATCATAAGAGTCTGAAATATCTGCTTACTCAGAAAGAATTGAATTTGAGACAGCGAAGATGGCTTGAGTTGTTTAAAGACTATGATTGTATTGTGGATTACCACCTAGGTAAAGCTAATGTGGTGGCGGATGCATTGAGTAGGAAATCTGTCTCTGCATTACAGTTAAAGCAGATTAAGTGGAGATTTTCTACGGATGGAGCTTTACTAGCACAGTTGAAAGCGAGACCGGTCTTGAGAGATGAGTTGATAGCTGCAGAGAGAAATGATGCAAGGTTGCAGCTGATTCTGCAATCAGTCGGTAATGATGACAAGACTGACTATTCAGTGAATGGAAGTGGAGTGTTGTTGTACAAGAATAGAATATGTGTGGCAAATGATAAAGAATTGAGGAAGAGATTGATGCATGAGGCTCATAATACAGTTTTTACCATGAACCCAAGCGAAAACAAGATGTATCAAGATCTGAAACAGCTGTATTGGTGGCCAGGTATGAAGAAAGAAATAGTGGAATATGTATCCAAGTGTTTGGTATGTCAGCAAGCTAGGCGGAACACCAAGTTCCACAGGGAATGTTGAATCCACTCCCTATTCCATAATGGAAATGGGACAATATCACTATGGATTTTGTTTCTGATTTTCCTTTGACTTTGAGGCAGCAAGATGCAGTGTGGGTTATAGTGGATAGATTCTCCAAGTCAGCTCATTTTATACCGGTTTGAATGGATTACTCCATGGATCGATTGGCAGAATTGTATGTGAGAGAGATTGTTCGATTGCATGGGGTACCCTTATCTATTATCTCTGATAGGGATCTCAGGTTTACTTCTAAGTTTTCGAAAAGTCTGCAAGCTGCATTGGGTACGAAGTTAAACTTCAGTACTGCTTTTCACCCGCAAATTGATGGACAGTCAGAAACAATTATTCAGGTTCTGGAGGATTTGATGCGAGCTTGTGTTTTGGATTTTTCCAAGAGTTGGGATAAGTATCTTCCACTTATGGAACTTGCTTATAACAACAGTTATCATACTAGTATTGGCATGGCACCGTATGAAGTTTTGTATGGAAGGAAATGTCGTACACCGGTTTATTGGACAGAATTGTATGAGCACAGGATCGTAGGGCCAGATTTGGTTCGCGATACAGAAGAAAAGGAAAAACTTATTCAGCAAAGATTAAAGGCAGCTAGTGATAGACAGAAGTCATATGCGGATCTAAAGCAAAGAGATATTGAATTTAAGGTAGGTGACAAAGTGTTTCTGAAGCTGTCTCCTTGGAGAAAGGTGCTGATATTTGGCAAGAAAGGGAAATTGAATCCAAGGTTTATTGGGCCGTATGAAGTTCTAGAAAGAGTGGGCCCTATGGCATATCGATTGGCATTGCCTCCGACATTAGCCAAGCTTCACGATGTGTTTCATGTATCCATGTTGAGAAGATATAGGTCAGATGAATCTCATGTCTTACTTGTGCAAGAAGTGGAAGTACAGCCAGACTTTACCTATGATGAGAAACCGAAAACGATACTAGCAAAGGAAGTGAGGCAACTTTGGAATAAGCAAATACCGTTTGTGAAAGTGCTCTGGCAGCACCATGGTGTTGAAGCAGCACCATGGTGTTGAAGAAGCAACATGGGAGGCAGAAGCCGCTATACGAGAGCAGCATCCACATTTGTTTAATACAGGTATGAATTTCGAGGATGAAATTCTTTAAGGAGGGGAGAGTTGTAATGGCCGAAAATGTGCCTTAGTAGTGATTGACCTAATTTGGTATGTGTGTGAGATTGAATGTGGGTTTTGGGACTCAATTGAAAAGATGGAAGGACTTGATTGAATAGAAGAAGAATAGTTAAGTTGCTAATTAGTAATTATGAAAGATTAAGTTAAGAGTGAGTTAGTGGCTGATTAATTAAGCAAAGCAAGGGTTAATTAAAGAATAAAATAATGATAATAAATGGCTAATTAGAAGTAAGTGGAGGCAGATTTTTATGGTGGAATTTCCGTGTGACATTCTAAGGAATTGCCACCTCCATCTTTGCATGCATATGTTTAGTGAATTGAGGGATGAACATTGAATTGGGTCAGCTAATTTCCTTTGTTTTCTTCTCCTTTCTACCGTGAGAGTTATTTTGAGAGATTTTAAGTGAATTGTGTGGAAGTTGCGCAAGGGGATCAAGAATTGAGAGTTAAAAATTAAAGGTAAGTGATTAAGTACTTAGTGATCTCATTTTCTACTCCTTTTCTTGATTTTGATTGGTTTGGATTAAGTATTGATGGAGTGTATGCCATCTTGGAATTGAATTGGCTTGTTAGTGGAGGAAGTGAAGAAGGACAAGGAGAAAGCCGTAGTCGGAGAGCCGAGTACTCAACGAAACTAGGAGCTAAGGCGACGAGGTTTGGGAACAAACCCTAGTAGTGTAATTTGTGTGATTTGTATTTGTTGAATAGAAATTAATATGAACTGTGTGTGTATTTGGAATTATGGTCACTGAGCATGAATTATGTAAAAGTTAGGTTAAGAGATGAGCAGTGTGTTATGCCATGTATTAAGTTGCTAGTGAAAGTGTAAAATTGTGTATGTATGAGAACGATTGTGATTTGTGCTATAAATGAATGCAAATGGCAAGAACGAAATCAGGTATGTGCTAAATTATGTGTGTTGTTGAATTGGTTAATTGCTAAAAGGGAAAGATGGGTTTGAAGTCCTTGAAGTGAAATGAGAATTGAGTGATGTATTAGAGTGACTTTGCATAGGTCACGGTGACAACCAAAATTGTTGTGACCGTGAGGTATGCTTGTGTTCAATTCTGCCTAAGTAAATTGGTATGTCATGGTGACAACCAAAACGGTTGTGACAGTGAGGTACCCAATTGAACATTCTATTTTGCAAGTTGAGCATATGTCAAGGTGACAACCAAAATGGTTGTCACTGTGACATACCTCAAAGTTGCATTCTGCCGAGAGTTGGAATATGTCACGGTGATAACAAAATTTTTTGTGACCGTGACCTATTCTCGATTTGCATTCTGTTTTGGACTTCAATATGTCACAGTGACAACCAAATTGGTTGTGACCGTGACCTACCCTGTTTTGGCAATATAACCCTAATGTGTTTGGACTTTCAAATGGTAAGGCTTTAAGCTCAAATGAAAGGCATTATGGGTAAGCATTATGTGTGTATTAAATAATGTATATTTGCATACGAACATGATGATTCTTGAATTTAATCAAGTATGTGATTAATGACCATGAATGCATGAACTTGGGACACAAAATTTGTATGCAAATGTAGTTAATAGTTATGTGTTAAAGAGTATGTGTAAAGTGAATGTGATGATTGTGAACGACATATGTGATGTGAAGATTGATCAATGTGAAAGGAATAACATGACTAATAACTTGAGCCTGCGAGTCAAGTAGTGGATAGATAGGCATGCCTATAGGTTCAAAGTGCTGCAGCCCAATGCGTTCAATGTGTCTGATTCCTTGGGAATCATAATGCAAAAACAATCCGTATAATCCTTGTTGGATTCTATTACATGTGGAATGATATTATGTACCTGAGGGTACCAATGTGTAAATGAGATTTCAATGGGATTTTAGTACCTCGGTGGTACCAATGCGAAACCCGTTATTGAATTGCAGACAATTTAATAAGTGGAAATGGCAATTAAGCAATCATTATGTATGCTATAATATGGAATTATGTGATTGTGCTGAATAATGTTCATGTGTAAGTATGTTAGAGGACTAAGCTACGTTTATTATGATACCTGAAGTTATAATAATAATTTAAGCATGATCTTGTGCATGTAGTAGGTGATATTACTATTTGTATGTTATGTTACTTGTTCTATATGTGTTCCCTACTAAGCGTTATTGCTTAGCACGGGTTTACTCTAATCCGAGTAGGTACGGACGAGAGGAAATTGAAAGACGCTCCCACATAGCAACGGTCAACATTAGGAGTGCTACTGGTAGAGGTTATGGGGATTATTGTTATGGGAATTTTGTACAATCATGTCCATGTTTTGTATAACTATGTATAAGTTTATGCAACCAAAATGTATACAAGTCTGTAAGGCATGTAATAACATGATGGCTAAGTAAGTATACTTACAAATTATATATGCATGCATGTGAAGTGTATGACCTTAATGAATGATTTATAGATAATCGGCATGAAATGCATGATGATATGAATGTGAAGTGACGAAATTTTATTGTATAGGTTTCTACAAGAGTTTCATAGTAAGTATGCGTATGTGTTCCGTGGGTGTGTATGGCCATTCCTGTCTAGATTAGCTGAGCTAGTCTGACAATTGGGAATGGGCGTCACACTGAAACTAAGAAGTTGCTTCAGAAGTATGGCATTGAGCATCATATGTCTTCTCCGTATTGCCAATAAGCTAATGGGTCGGTAGAGGCTGCTAATAAAAATGTTAAGAAGATATTGGCCAAGATGGTTCAGAACTATAAGGATTGGGCAGAGAAATTACCTTTTGCAATCTGGGCTATAGAACCACAATTAGAACTTCTACGGGAGCCACACTATATTCTCTGGTGTATGGGAAGGAAGCAGTACTGCTAGTTGAGATAGAGCTTAGGTCTTTATGGGTAGTTATGGAAGCGGAGATTCCAGAAGCTGATTGGGCCCGATAACGATTGCTACATTTGAACATGTTAGATGAGAATAGATTGTGAGCCTATAATCACAACCAGATCTATCAGAAAAGACTTGCTTGGTCATTCGATAAGAAGGTCAGAAAGCACCCACTGAAAGAGGGAGATTTGGTTTTCAAGCAAATGAGACCAAGTGTTTCGGACATACGGGGTAAATTAAGGTCGACATGGGAAGGTCCATTTGTTCTCAAGAAGTTGTTATCCAAGGGAGCAGCGATCCTGATGGATAGTGATAGTAACAAGTTTAAGGAATCGGTCAATGTCGACAGACTCAAGAGGTTCCATGGTTAAAGACTGAAAAGATCAAAAGAAGAGAATAAAAGCTCCACGGATCGAAAATCGAAAAAAGATGGCCTTGCTTAAAGTGGATGCCTTGTCAGGGTGAAAAATGAAAAAAGGCACCCTAGGCAAAAATGAGAGGCTTAAGAGAAAATGTCCAATCAAGAAAACCCAAGAGGGTTGATTGGAAACAGGAGTTTGATGCGTACAAGATCCGCTCTGATATTAAATGTAGTTTTACATTTTGAATCTATGTCGAATAATGATCATGTATAGGGAAATTATACAGAAATTTACACAATCTTTGCAAAATAAATAAAACAGAAGCAATTCAACTCATATGTTCATTATTTTTTGGTTCATTTATAAAAAGAAAGACATCATTTGTTAGTGAATACATGTAATCTAATAAACTACGCTCTACTACTGCTCTCACCGGCCAGGTGCCTAAGTCAATGGGTCCTATTATCAACCATGGGGCTGAGTACCCATCCCTTGTATGCACTAGTAGAAGTAATGGAACAATCCCAAATAGATGGTATAATAGTCTTCATCGACAGCTGTACCCAGAGGCTATGGCATCTGGAAGTAAAGGCCGAGGATAGGGTACCACCTTGAAAAGATAAAGGGTACCTCACAACATCCTGAATCACTCCAAACTGATGAGCACAACATGCGGCAATATAAAAGGTAGCATCATGAAGTGCATACAAGGGAATACACCCTGAAGGGCCATCCAGAGTCACAACAAAAACAGGAAGCCAAGGGCACATGAAGCTGATGTCCTCGTCGGCCACCTCACCCAATCTATTAACACTCTCATCGGGAGGTGCAAGTGAATATAGATGCTGGAGGGGGAGAACGTGCCTCAATGAGTAATTGTCGATCATCCTAAGAGGAGGCCCTAATAGTAGTTTTAGCTTCTCTTGTAGCCATATTTGGGAAAAGAAGAAAAGCAGAAAGTTAGAAATATTCACACCAGGTTATTTAAAAATAATAATAATAATAATAATAAATAAATAAATAAATAAAAAGCTATCGGAATGGGTAGGGACCACTCCGGGCAAAAATAAGGCACAAGGCTATGTGAAAATCCGGAAGGAAGCATTTCACGATAAGAAAATCTAGTGTGAAAATCCACTTTTAAAATAATGACTTATCGGGAGTAATAAGAGGCTCCCAGTGAAGGCAGCAGAAGGGTCAACACGAATGGAATCTAAGACTAAGATCATCTTAGCCAGAATCAAGAGAAATGGGGACAGTCTGCGATGGATACCATCTACTATCCCGAACAGCCGAAAATCACCAACCAACTCTTCAGAAGTCACCGTCAGATACCTGGAAAGGCAAAACAGGAGGACAATACTGACCTGATAGGTAGAAATATTGGAGAAACCCTTTAGTGCCTCTTTTAATAGCTCTAGAGCAAAGGTGGTACCTTGAGGGCCAGTTTAGTAGCTGTTGAGGAAAAAATGTCTAAGGCCAATGCAGTGTCCCTCGCACGAACCAAACCACAGTTTGAGATGCAGGGTAGTGTGCCGGGTTAAAACCTCACTCCAATGATCGCAGCAAACTCTTCAGGCAAGGGGCATAATTCTTGATAAATAAGCCTGAAGACGTGGAAACGGGGGTCCCAGAAGTGGACTGCAGCTAACAAAAGATTCTGGTCCACTCTAGCTCTCCTTAGGAATCTTAGACCAAAACAAGGGGCCAAAGTGGTATTTTCCCAGGTTCGGGAATCATCCAGGAGATGGTGCATTTTTATAATAGTTGATGACGACATTTTCCAAATATCGGGGCAAAAATTAAATACAAGCGGAAGAAATAGCAAAAAAAAGGGAGAAAAGAGGAAAAAAATCTGGAAAGGAAGGCTCTGGTTGAAATCCAAAAAGAGGAGTGCACGAAATTCAAGGAAAAGGAAGGGTATTTATAAAAAAGCCATGACCAACGGGCATGCCTAGGCCGAGGGACGATCAGGCCATTGGTCAGCATGTTCACCGCCTGGTGAATTTTCTTCTGCATGGTTCATGCATTTCATGTGCATAAATATTTTTCATGCATTTGTGCCATTTTAATTTTACAGGAGAAAAAATTTGATGGAGGCAATTATGCGCTGAACCTAAAGGGCGAGTTATTCAGGGAGAATTTTTAATTTCCTTGAAAAAATAAAAAATAAAAAATAAAAAAAGAGAATTTGAATGACCGAGGGGCCAGAAGGGGGGTGCCCATCACTCGGTCCTTCGACGGATAGCCCATCGGTCATAAAATTCTATAAAAGCCTTGGCGGTTACGCGCCTGCCCACCTTTCCTTCTTCTTCCTCTTCCTTTCTTCCTCTTTCGCACAAACTGACGTTACTTCTCGGGTTTTTTTCATTTTCTTCTTCATTTGTCATCCATTTTGAGCGCCGTTTGTGCCAAAACGATCCTCATACCATCGCGCACGTCCAGGACTAGTTTCTTTATAGTGTTTTTGAGTTTTTTGTCCAGTGCATTTTGTCGACTACCAGGTTAGTTTTATGACATTTTCTTCCTTCTTTTTACTTCTTTTGATTAGATTTTAGTCTGAATGCATGATAGATGTGCATGCTTCAAAATGTAGGATAAATTCTACCCATTTATCTTCTATAATATTGAACTGTACTTTGACAGTAGGAATCAAGTACCAAAAAATAATAATAGTAATAAATGAACAACAAAATAGAACTGAGAAATATGCCTTTGTACAATTGCTAGTTAGGAGTAGAATGGAAAAGTGACTAGTTAAATGCCTATTTATTTCATGCGGTAATTATATCTGTGAAATTGTTGCTGGGGCATGAGGCCTGTTCTTTTGAGTTTTGTGCAGGAAGTTAGGCAAATCCTTGCTGGGATGTTGCCAAAATTTTTCTGAGTGGGCACATCCTTGCTGGGATGCTGCCATTTTTTATTACTACTTAGGAGTAGAATAAGACTGCCTAGCTAAATGCTTGTTTATGCGATAATTACGCCTGTGAAATGATTATTAGGGTCTAAGGCCTATCCCTTGTATTGTTTTTTTTTTTTTTTTATGCAGGAAGTTGGGCACATCCTTGCCGGGATGTTGCCAAATTTTTTTTATTTTTTTACAGGTACATTCTAGCTGGAATGCTGCCGAAATTTCTAAAATTTTTAAAATATGCTTAATTTGCTCACAAAACTAACTCTCACTTATTTACAGGATGCCTCCTAGACGAAATATTCCTCGAGAGCAGCCAGAGTCTGAGGCCCCAAAGTGAATAGGCCTCGATCTTAGAGAGAGGTTTCAAGCCCTAGCACATGTACAGTTCCTCACCAGTTGGTACATCTCCAGGCCATTCCTGCAGCGCATGAGGATGCTACATGAGGTGGATGCGCTATTAGAGGCATTAGGATGGACTGAGGTCCTGAGACCATCATTTTAGACATATCCCAAGGTCGCGAGGGTGTAATGGCCCGAATACCGGGTCAGTAGTAATCAGTGAAATTTGTAGAGTATGTAGTGTAAATTTCAGTAATTGGGTCCTAAAATAAAGAGGAGAAGAAAGGTTAAACGTGCTCGGGTCAGGGAAGCCCCTAATGGGTGACTTCTTGGGAACCCAAAAATGAAAAATATTTTATTTAACCATTGGAAAGTACAAGTAATTACGAGTCTGGTGGTATAATTACTGAATGATACAAAAGATACAATGATAAGCAACTGTAATAAAGGATTGAATAAGACATTATTGTATGATATAAATTAAGTAAATTTAAAGATTGAAATGTTCATATAGTCTAACTAAAGAAAAACAATATTTGTGTGCTCATGCATATTATTTTTTGTCATGGAAAGATTAGGATACGTATCCACCACTAGGCATTTCAATGCTCAGTGCGTAGTGGTGTTGCTGCGCGCAGGTAGTGAAGATAGGAAGTTTTTAAGTGGCCGGAATATCGATGGTAGATGAGTTATGGATCGAATGCAGATATGTAAGCATAGGTATGGCATGTATACGATTTTTAGTGGACTACTTTATTATTATTTCTACTTTTGCTCATGGGATAATTGATATTTGAATGCGAAAAATTTTTACTAAACTGTGCATTATATCATGGTCTTGCATTCTCAGTATTGATGATGTTTCTGTGGTATCTATTTACTGTATGTATAGTATAGAGTGTTAAGGGTGTTACAGTTTTGTTGGTATAAGAGCAAAGGTTTAGGCGATCCTAATATCGGAGATAGAGTAATGAGAACAGAGTGATATGTATACATGCCATGAATAGATATTGATGATAGAAGTGAGTAAAGGTGTCCGAGGAGGCATAAGGATTATATAAGTTCATGGGATTGTAAGAGAATGTAAAGTATGCAGACTGATGGAAAGTGAATTAATCTCCCGAACTGAAAGTCCTCACAGCATAGTGGTTATAATCTGTGATTGTGGTACATAGGAAAATTTCGAGGAAAAAACTTTTATAAGAGGGGGAGAATTGTAATGGCTCGAATACCTGGTCAGTAGTAATTAGTCAAATTTGTAGAGTATGTAGTGTTAATTTTAGGTAAAAATATCAGTAATTGGGTTCTAAAAGACAGAGGAAAAGAAAGGTATGTAAGCATAGGTGTGGCATGTATACAATTTTCAGTGGACTACTTTATTATTGTTTCTACTTTTGCTCATGGGATAATTGATATTCGAATGCGAAAAAGTTTTACTAAACTTTGCATTATATCATGGTCTTGCATTGTCAGTATTGATGAGATTTTTATGGTATCTATTTACTGTACGTATAGTATAGAGTGTTAAGGGTGTTACAGAAGGAGTTTCTGGCCACCTTCCTCTATCAGGGTTTCTAGAGATCAGATTCAGAGGAGGGGTAATTTAGCTTCGGATTAGAGGTGACCACTTCAGTATCACTCGGAGGGTCTTTGCTCATGCCGTGGGGCTCCCACATGAGATAGATGTGGTCATACCACAGAGAGCCATCAGGAGGCAGCATTTGAATGCCATCACCTTGCCGAGGGCACCATATGACCACGATACGGCGAAGAGCACCATGCTCTCATCGTAGGCTTTGAGGTATGTTCACCGAGTACTTTCAAGTTCCTATCAGGGCCGGGATGGCAACCCAAGGTCGATCAACGGGGTAGAGATCTTGAGCGTTTGGGCTATGGTGATAGGCTAGCGCCTCAATATTAGCCATGAGATACTGGCTAATTTGATGAGGTTGGTATGGGTGACAGCCTTATTTATATGTGCTGGGAGAGTTATTACTAGATTACAAATGCTTTTGAGGGTTCCTTTGGTGAGCTTCGAGCCTTCGCTGGATGAGGATATTTATATGGATGCGGTGGCTACACAAACCATGGGTATGATAGCATAGGTGCCCAATCATCTCGAGGAGTACAGGCTGCTCATGGTGGCGAAGACCAGACGCCTCTTTCATCTCCCTCCACTCCATCCAGGTGAGGATGATCAAGGAGAGCCCCAGGGGGAGGAGCAGCCTCCACAGTAGCCCTGGCTAGAGGAGAACCAGCCTCACACCCCGTTTAACATGGATTTAGAGATTGACTTAGAGGATCTGCTGCACACTTTAGCGTCGCAGTGAGCTCAGAGCCTCATGCCACCACCACCACATGTTCAGCACTCTGAGGCTCGCAAGGCTAGGAGGTATCATCCCTACAGCTGTTAGTGGTTATGCTCTAGGCCAAATATTTAGACCTTCATGTAATCATTGCATTTTTATTTAAATAATGGTTTTCTTCACATTAATATTATTAGCATGTCACATTATTGTAATGTTTATGAATAACCATGTTATTCTTGCCGCCCTAGTCAATTATCACTAAAGGGCATAAAGATAAATTAAGACTAATATAGATTTGATCAATAATCATGAGATGATTATATGTGGTGATATAAATCAAATCTGTAGGTACTTGTTAGAGAATAAAGTACTGGATAGACCCACTATGAGATCACTACATGGGATAGTGTCATAAGTGCTCTCATAATAGTTATGTTATTAAATCCTTAGACCTGAGGTTCTCACAGTTTCCTATATAAGGAACATCATGTTTTGACATAATCAAACGTTCACTAAAAGAAAATTGACCTTTAACGAAGGGAAATCCGGTCGTTAAAAATTAAAATCCGGTCGTTAAAAACCTATAACGACCGGAAAATCCGGTCGGTAAAAGCCCCTTCGTTAAAAGTATAGACGACCGGATATTGAATCCGGTCGTTAATGTTTTCAACGACCGGAATATTTTCGGTCGTTGAATATTGATTTTTAACGACCGGATTTTCCCTTCGCTAATTGAACTCACTTTTAACAAAGGAATTTCCGGTCGTTAAAAATACCTTTTAGCGACCGAATTTTCCCTTCGCTAATTGTATTTATTTTCAACAAACGGATTTTCAGTCGTTTAAAATACCTTTTAGCGATCGGATTTTTCATTCGATGTATGGATTTCATTTTTAAAAAAAAATTCCGATTTTTAAAGATTTATTTTAACGATCGAATTTCCTTCGTTGAAAGAAAATTGGTCATTAATATTAAATTTTCAAAATAAATAAAATATCTTATGTGAATATAAACCGTACACATCATTCACACACATATATATCCAAAAGTATAATAAATAGTCTTTTCATAAATTGCAAAATACTAGTTACAAAATTTATCGAAATTGTTTTAACATTCTATTTGCCATATACAAATTTGTTTTCACATTATACATAGTATAATTATATAAAAGAATTGATGCAAAAAATAAAAAGAATCCCCCTATCTAATGTAAATGGGGTACAAATGATACTTTACATGGAGAAGGAATTCTAGCTTTCAAGTGCCATATGCTGAAGAAGCCTCACTTTATAGCCACCCGAATTACAGCAGCAGTAATAAAATCAGTCAATGAAACAGATGGCCATCCACACTCTGGCCAAAGCACCTGAACATTGTGGAACAAATTTTACAAGGCAATGAAAAATGTAATAAATTTTACAAAGCCATGAGAGAAGTATTCATATAAATTTTCACCATATTATAGAAATTAATCACTGACATATTTAAAAAATAATAAAAAATAGAGCTTCAGTTTTAGGTTCCAAGCATGAGTCCTAACCATCCAACAACACGTGCAATCCCTAGAAAAGATGGATCCAAATTTAGGTACTCAGTTTGGTAATAGAACATAACTGTCGAGAGGTTTGGTACAGTGACATGTGCTAGGAAAAACCAAGCCATAGGTCTGGTCTTCCCAAGAGAAAGTTAGAAGCAAAGGAAAAATTATTAGAAGAATAGACTACTACATCAGTAGATTACGCTGAAGGAAGGAAGAAATAAATGAAAACTATTATCAATATTATTATTACTTTTTTATATTTTTTTTTTAATTTTTAGGAAAAAACTTAAAACACAACTAGCTAGGTTGACACCAAGGATAGACAAGCTTAAATACAACTATACCTAATTAACATGTGCATATACTTTAACCACTTATTCCCTAGTGCAGACTATTCTGGCTCATTAACCAACATATATTGGCAAGACAAACCATAATATTATTTAAATCCAAAAATTAGTTAAACAATAAAAGTGGACCTTTAACTATTTACTATTAAGGATCAAATCGCTGAACAATTTATTATCTTTCATTACATACCTTAAAATGATTGGCTGCCTAAAAGCATTTAACAAACTGTAACTAGCTGCTTTCAGATACTGAAGAGAACCCAAAAAGTTGCCATTCTCAGCAATATATGATTTACGACTTATTCGTGTTCTCTTTGTGGCATTCTTTTTTCTCTTTTTTCTCCTTAAAGTGCTTCTCTGTCCCTTTCACAAGATGGGAGCTGCTTTCAAAATCAATAAAAGCATTACTACTTACAGAGGCCTCTTTAACTAAACAACAGGATAATAACTGTATGGTTGGCAGTACAGTGAATAGTATGTACCTCCCAACAAATTGCCACATATTCCACCCCAAGCTATAGATAGCCAAGATACCGATTCGAGATCCCCTGCAAATGTAGCCCTATATAATGACAGCTATATGTATGTCATGCTATCTCAGAAAAAAAAAAAGAAAGGAAAAAGTATGTCACATTCCTTAGAGAATCAACTCAACCATAAGATTTAGAGTAAAATTGGTAAAAATATATAACGGTAATGTTGCCAGCACAGGTTAAGTGAAAGTGCAAGCTTCTACAGATTCAGTGACATGAAAGATAACACATAATCTTTGGGTGGCTGTAAAATTACCACCAGATTATTCTTGATAGAAAAATATCTATTACTTTGAAATCAACTTGAATGGTAAGAACACATAAGATTGTTAAGGTTGCACATCAATTGCCATCATCTGTCAGCAGGCTAAACATGAGTATTGAAATGGAGCAGAGACTAGGCAAATACACGTACCTTTCCAACCTTACTGCCTCAGCAATCATTGCATCTATCACAACAAGAGAGCTGAGTATCACTTGAAATGATTCAAGTCCACAAACAAATTTATCATTAGCTGACAACTTAAGAAAATAGCATAAATCAAATTATAGTCAATGGTATACTACTTAAACTGGAATTTGAAGGAGTAAGAGAAGCAGGCCTAAAAATATCTTTAAATTTCAGAATCTAATGAGATCTCGATAAAGCAACTTAAAAACAACATAAGCTAGAACAATGAAAGCTCAATTGGGAGTCTCTGATAAGCAAATCATAAAGATTCATACAATTATCAAAGTTAAGATACAAGAAGACCAATTAACATGAAAATCATTAGCAAGCTGAAACTAGTTGAGAATTCACATCAAATAAATTAACAGCAATCAAATAAAAGATAAAAACCATCAGTAAAGCAGGATTATAAGGAAAGAAGAAAAGAACAACTATGAAGCTCACATTAGAACTGGAACATATAACAACATATCAAGATAGGATTATGATTGCACATTGTCAATTCTATTTAAACTCCAGAAACATCAAAAGGACCATTTTTTGCATTACACTTCAGAAACATCAAAAAGATTATAGTCCTGCAATATCAGGCTTCATTCCATTCCTTATCTCATTATATTTTGCCGTTACACTTCAACTCACCAGACATGAATTTGTTCATCCATTGACTTAGCCTCATATACAATTAAAATCCAGAATTCCAAACCAAAAAAAAAGGGACAGGTGAGACTAATTAACAGCGACCATTATTATAACAAAATTACAAGCTTCCACATTTATGCACAATGCGAATCAAGAAAGAGTCGATGGCATTCAACAAAATTCCACGTTTATTCACTAATGAGTGCTGAAGCAATAGCAATTGACTAAACAAAATAGACAGCTCCATAGTTCCACCAGTGAATGGTTAGAGCAAAATACTTAGAGAAAAATACATATATATACTTCAAATACATGTCCACAATTAGACAGATTTGAAGTGAAAAAGGAATCAGATAACTGAAATCACAATCAATTAACCATATACACAAGATTGAAATTCACAATAAACCGTATAATTTTGAAGCAATTAGGGAATAAAACTAACCTTGAAAGTGGTTGCTGGTGACCGAAGTTGGCTCAGATACATCGGTTCAGTATTGGTGATAGGTGACCGTCGATTAATATTGAAAACCAAAATGAAAAATATTGAAAGAAAGGAACGTGAAGAACAGGGCAGAGTCGCCGGCGAGCAAGAGACGAGGAAAGAGTGGCGAGGAGGGTGAGAAGTGGGTGGCGACGGTAACGAGAGGTGAGGTGTGACGGGCGACGGCGGCGATCTAACAGCATGCGAGGGAGACGGCTCTAGAGGCAGCAGTAGCGGCGAGACCTGATCTACAACGGCGGGGTGGAGGCGAACGATGGCGAGGGAGCTAGAGGCGGCGGGGTGGAAGGTGATGCCGGATCTGACGCCTGGTGGCTCGCAAGGGAGGGGAAGCGCGATTGAGGGGGAGACGCAAGAGAGAGGTGTGGAGAGTTGAAGGAAAAAATGGATTTTGTGACTTTAGGTTATATTTGGAAGTAAAGGGCCATTTTGTTTTAATCCTTCAACGACCGGATTTAGAGATTTTTAGCGACCGAATTTAGACCGCTCGTTAAAATTTTTGTACTAACGACCGGATTAAATTCCCTTGGTTATTTGTATCTTTTTACGACCGAATTTTTGTCCGCTCGCTAAATTTTAGTCGTTAAAAGTCAATTTTCTTATAGTGGTTGTCTTTAATTGGATAATCATAAAAGTTATGCTTAAACATGATAAGAATTATGCAGAGGATAGTGAATAATTAAGATGGAATTTATCCCTCTCTTATGAGAGAGATATCTATTGGGCCCCTCGATAAGTAGGACTGTAAAATGCATGGACGTGCTCAAATGAATATATAGTGTGATCGAGAAATTATATGTTTGAACAATATAAGTTTGACATGGACCATGACTTATGTTCAAACCAAATATCGTGTGACAAAAGGATAATAACATGTTCTATTGTCAGGTTAAAATAAGACTTATGATATTTATATTATTTGGGTAGTCATAATGTCTTGCTAGAGACCAATTATGACTGATGAGCCTATTCTGGAATGGGCCCCACTGACAACTTAATATACACCTATTGGGTCACACACCATGACCATAATGAACAGACTGGATTTTAATTAGGGCATTTTGAAATTGTATAAATATAGATATTCAAATATAATTTCAAAATTATATAAATATCGTAACGCCCTGTAACCGCCCTAGTAGTATGAGCCGTTTGTGTGTGTGATTTTGTGTGTGTGTTCAAGTTTGGCATGTGTTATTTTCTGTATGTGTATGATGTAATTTAAAGTGTTATATGTTGTAGAGTGGTGGTTGGGTGTGAGTGAGTATATGGGAGTAGGGTTTGTTTAGTGAGGTTAGTTTTATGTGTATGTGAGAGGTTGGGCTTTGTGTATGTCTTAGGGTAGCTTTCCAATGGGGAGTTTCCATGTGGCAATAGACTGGGTATGTGATTGAGGAGAGAGGTGAGAAAAGTCAGATTTTTCCCTTCTCTTTTTCCCATTTCCTTTCTTCTTCCCTTTCCTCTTCTTCCTCTTTCTTTCTTCTTAAATTTCTTGCAATCTTCCCTTTCTAGCTGTAATTTTTGTGAGTTTTGGGTAATCTTAAGTTGATTTAGTTAAGTAAAAGCTTATTGTTCTTCCTCGCCTTCTTATTTCCTTTTATTTTTAGTTATTTGAGTATTTGGGTATTTTTTTGGGGGTTTTGAGTTTTAAGCTTGTTGTGATGGGTGTTTTGCTCAAAGATCCCTCCTAGAGAGTCCAAAGGCAAGGAAATCACAAGTGGAAGTGGAGCCCATGATTAGAGTTCAAGTATTCAAGGTTTGGGAATGTTTGTAATTTTGATATGTTTTGTGTGATTTTTTGTGTTTTGTGGTTATGGGTGAGATTGATGGGGTGATTTATGGGTATTTGTGTGTAATTTCTATGGGTATTGATTATTTTTGATTGATATGTGTAATTGGTGAAGAATTGGGTTATGGCATGAGTTTGTATGAATTTCTATGAGAAATTGCTGGTTTGATTAATTCTGGAATTTGATGTTGTAAATTGGATGATTTGATGATGATAATTAGTTTATAAGCTGAGTTTTATGTGGTTTAAGGTGTTGTGAATGAACGATTTGTGTGGGGTTGTATTTTGAAACCAATTGAAGGTTTCGGTGAATTTTGAAAGTGGAATTCTGTAGGTTTTCGCGTAAGGGTTGGGAATCCCGACCCTATCGCGAGTGCAACACTGTCGCGAGGTCGCGACAGAGCTCGATGATTGCAGCCTTTGCGCGAGCTATATGCGCGTTACCGAGTGGCCTCGGTGAGAGCTATCTATCGTGAGCGCGACAGAGTGCTCAGCCGCCGCACAATCTTTGGATAGTCTCCTGTTGTGAGCGCGATATAAGCTGCTGGCCGCTCACTGTCGCGAGCACAACAGTGAGGTGTGTTTCTATCCCCGCGTAAGCGCGAGGACTGTCGCGATCACGACTTGAGGCAGATCTTTACCTCTGTCGCGAGCGCGACACCTCCTGGCTTCAAAAAGTGAGTTTTCTTTTTATGCTTCTAATGTTTAATTTTCAGTCTAGTTATGCTTTCATAGATATATATAGACAATTTTAAGAATGATATGAATACCAATTAGTTGAACTATGTTTTAACCTGCGAAAGTCAATAAGTGGATAAATAGGCATGCCTATAGAGTTCAGTTTGCTGCAGCCATGCATATTTGTTTTGGACCCTAATCAGGTCCCTGAATTGGATTCACGCGATCCCCATTTAACTTGAATCTTGCTTAAGATTCCATGCGAAAATGTTTTGAAATAAAAAGAAAGGATGATTTTGATACCCTCGGGTATCCATGCGTTTCGAATGATTATGCGTTACTCGCCATCCACTACTTTGAATAAGTAGGTCTTCTTATGTGCTTATGAGTTTTGATTTTGCAATGTATGCTTGATTGGTTGGTAATAGATATTATTATCTTCGGTATGATGAATTATTTGAGTATTGATTTAAGTATGTGCCACGTGTATGTGATTTGTATCAACGTCCACTGTGAGTGGTCATTTTTCATTGTGTTTCTCCCCACTAAGCGTATTCGCTTAGCACGGGTGTTTCATCCATGCAGGTGTGGAAGATGTGGGAGTCCATGACCAGGGTGATCCATTTAAAAGGGCCGACACAACTAGGAGAGAGATTTTGTAGTTCAGGATTGTACTCCTTTTTGCATATGTAATAGTTTAGTGAATTTGTAATGAAAACTATTGATGTAAGTTCCTCTCTTGTAAGTTGGTTTGATACCAAGTTTGTGAGCGATCTTTTGAGCTACGGCACTTTTGTATTATTATATGTAAAGACTATTATGTACATTAATAATATTATACCTTTTGCTCTCAATCCTCATCTATCGGGACCCTTCATCGTCCTCCAAGGATGTAGCTTCCTACGTATAGGTAAGGGGTGTTACATTTTGTGGTATCAGGGCCTGGTTTAGACATTTCTGGGCTAGTGTAAGGTAGAGCATATGTCTAGCATTGTGTTGGTCTGATGTGGATCATTGTGTATGTTTTGTAGTTTGATAGAGTCCACTCGTGCATCACTTAAGGGGTCAGCTGAGAGTGCGAATCCTCGAGAGCAAGATCCATCTATTTCGAGTCTGACTCACCCACCTAGGGTGCAACCTGATGCCCCAACGGTCCCTTTTGAGGCTATGCTC
The DNA here is from genome assembly GCA_947683425.1 of Excoecaria cochinchinensis. Taxonomy (NCBI): domain Eukaryota; kingdom Viridiplantae; phylum Streptophyta; class Magnoliopsida; order Malpighiales; family Euphorbiaceae; genus Excoecaria; species Excoecaria cochinchinensis. Next base: position 9,339,818 of record CANTUQ010000005.1, read on the forward strand.
AAGATATCTTAGGATATGGCTAGGGTTTTGGAAAGAGTTACTGCCCCTAGAGCACCGGTTGAGAATATGCGAAAGTTTGGGGCGGAGGATTTCTTTGGAACCGGTTTGGATGAATCAAATAAAGCTGAATTGTGGATTGAGAAAGTTAGACGGGTGTTAAGGGAAATTCGTTGTCTTTTGGAGAGAGAGGTGGAGTGTGTGATATCTTTCTTGCAGGACTCAACTTATGATTTGTGGACATTGGTGCTTAGGCATCCTCAGCTTCCTGAGCCTGTGACATGGGAGTTCTTTGAAAGGGAGTTTCTGAACAAGTACGTGACTAAGGCATTTAAGGAGGCTAGATGGGCACAGTTTTTGAGTCTCTGTCAGAGAGTGTTGTCTGTAGCGGATTATGAGAAGGAGTTCAATCGACTCAGCAAGTATGCACTGGCATGAGTTCTCACTGAGGAGTTTCGATGTCAACAGTTTGAGGCGGGTTTGAATGAGTCTCTGAAGGTGATGTTGGTTTCGTCGATGTCGACACCGGATGTCAGTTACTATCAGATTGTGCAGGCAGCTTTGAGAGCGGAGCGATCTGAGAATGTGCTAAGAGAGAAGGCTCAGAGGAAGAAGGCTTCTAGAGGAGGTTCCGCTTCAGGAATGAGGTCACGTGAGTCTCAAGGGAACCCCTCTGGTGAGTCGCATGCTAGTCTGGCTACTAGAGGGAGGAGGCAAGATTCTTTCAGAGGGTCTGGTTCGGGTAGAGGAGCTTCGGGTGGTCAAGGTGAAGGAGTGCCTCAATGATCTCATTGTAATAAGCGACATTGGCGCTATTGTCGGTGGTTGATAAGAGGATGTTTTAGATGTTGTAGCACCGACCATTTTCTTGTCAATTGTGTGAATTTGTATGAGAATACCCAAGGTCAGCAAGAGGCAAGTCGAGCTGGGTCAAATGCTCCTCAAGGCGGCCGTCCTAGAGGTAGAGGACAGGGTCGTGGTGGACGGTCTTGGGAAAGAGATTCTTCTGAGATGGTTGATCGTCCCGTGCCTGCAACAGCAAGAGCGTATGTAATGAGAGCCCGTGATGACCAGGATGCTCCGAAACTAATAGCCGGTAAGTTCTTACTTTTCAATACAGAAATGTATGCTTTGATAGATCCGAGTTTTACCCATTCCTATCTGTATTTTGATAAATTTTGTGATGAAATGTCTAATGAGGATAAGTTGGATTATGAGATTTGTGTCCCTAGTCCGTTAGTGCAGAATGTGAAAGTGAATAGGGTAAGTCGGAATTGTCCTCTGATGGTGCAAGGTAAGGAATTTCCAGTTGATCTGATTAATCTACCATTTCATGAGTTCGACCTTATTCTGGGCATGGATTGGCTATCCAAGCAAAGAGCTACAGTTGATTGTCAGAGGAAAATAGTTGCGCTCAAGGATCAGGATTAGATGCCTGTGGTAGTAAGAGGTGTCGGAAGTAACTCGCTGCATAATGTAATTTCGGCCATGAAAGCAAAACGGTTTATGAGGAAGGGATGTGAAGCATATTTGGCCTTGATTTTGGATTCCCAAAGAGGACAAGTAAAGATACAAGATATTCCGGTAGTAAGAGATTTTGTGGATGTGTTTCCAGAGGAATTACCGGGTTTGCCACCAGAAAGCGAAGTAGAATTATCTGTGGATATTGTGCCGGGTGCAGCTCTAATTTCTAAGGTTCCGTATAGGATGGCTCTGATGGAATTGAAAGAATTGAAAAGTTAGTTGCAAGGGCTCTTGGATAAGGGTTTTATTCGTCCGAGTGTGCCGCCATGGGGTGCTCCAGTTCTGTTTGTCAAGAAAAAGGACGGCACTTTGAGAATGTGTATTAATTACCGGTAGATCAACAAGGTTACGGTGAAGATTAAGTATCCGTTGCCACGGATTGAGGATCTTTTTGATCAGCTTGAAGGAGTTGGAGTGTTTTCGAAGATAGACTTGAGATCGGGATATTATCAGTTGAGAGTCAAGGATGCGGATGTGGAAAAGATGGCTTTCCGGACGCATTATGGTCACTATGAATTTTTGGTGATGCCATTTAGACTGACTAATGCGCCCGCAGCTTTCATAGATTTGATGAACAGGGTATTTAGAAAGTATTTGGATCGTCTTGTTGTGGTGTTCATCGACGACATTCTAGTTTACTCAAAGGATGAAAAGGAACATGAGGAACATCTGAGATTAGTATTGCAAGTGTTGAGAGACCATCAGTTGTACGCCAAGCTTAGTAAGTGTGAGTTTTGGTTGAAAGAGGTGGCATTTCTTGGAGATATGGCGTTGGCAGAAGGTATCTGTAGAACTGGGTCCCGAGTAGCCTTGATTAGGATTACCCAATGATAAAATTAAGTATGCCGATTTATAGGCGAAAAGAATGAAAGTTGGAAGTGATAATTTTCTTGTCGTTTTGATTTGTTAGGAATGAATAATGTATTTTAATAATTAGTTTGGGGTAAAAAAAAAAGTGAGTTTTTAATTTTTTGTGTTTTGTAGAAAAAAAAAAAAAAAAGAGGAAAATCGCACGAATGTCGGGTTACGGCAGCGCTGGGCGCGCAGCAGCACCCCGGTGTGCGGGCAGAGCGCGTGGGGATGCCCGTCAGGAGCTCCGACGGGGCGTCCCTCGCCCCTGTCGCCCTCCATCTGCCGATTTCGGTTTTTACTCATTTTGGGTGTTTTTAATTGATTATTTTTGCATAATTTAATTTAAATTCAATGCTAAAACTTTTTATATTCCTAACCCTTGAAATTCTGCAGTTTTTAGTGATAATGGGAGTTAATTTAATTTAATTTTTTAATTAAAAATCTGAATTTTTTGTGGAAAAATAAAAGGGGAATTTTGGAAAGAATTTGGGGGGATTTTCTTTAGAAAATATTTTCTTCTTCTTTCTTCTCTAAAACCAAATTCTCTCAACTTTTCTAAAGGATTTTTCCAAGTGAATTCTAGAGACAAAAAATAACAATTTTTGTTCTTGGGAATTTTTATCCTTTTCATCAAATAATTTCTACTTTGAGACAAATAAATCAATTATTTGTTCTTGAGTAAAAATATCATTTTCAATATTTTATTTTTCTAATATCTTCCTACAATCAAGACAAGGAATTGGATCATCTACCTTCATTTCTTCAAGATAAATTTTGAGGGTAAATATTCTTGGCTCAATTTCTTAATTTTTAATTTCATTTTTTTTGTTTCCAATTAATTAGTTAACATGTAAATTCTTTTAGTTCAATCATTTTCTTCTTCTTTTCTTATTCTTTTGTTTTTATTTAATTAATTATCATGTAAATTCTTTTAGATCTATTATTTAATTGTTCATATTTTTACTTCTTATTTCTTTCTTCTCATTTAATTGTTTATGTTCATATTATTGTCATCATTTTTTATTTATATACATTATTAGTATTATCATTTAACATGTTTTAGCATAATTGGCTTATTTTATTTTCATTTTATTCTTCTATATTTAATTGGATTGTTCATCTTCTTTGATGTTAATATTATTTTTATTATTATTATTGTTATTATTATTATTATTATTATTATTATTATTATTATTATTATTATTATTATTATTATATTTGATTGTTCATATTCTTTGTTATTATTGTGTTATTATTATTATTATTGTAGTTATTACCATCATTAGTATTATTATTATTATCTTTATTCTTGTTTAATTTTATTATTACTATTATTATTTATGTTTTATGCATACTGAATTTTATGTATACTATACTTTTTATGCATGATTGGATATTATTGCTATTATTTTGTGCTTTTATGCATGTTGAATTTTATTATTATTATGTTATTTTTTATGCATGTTAAATTATTAATTAGTTAAATTGCATATTTTTATTATGTCATTTTAATTGGCTTGTCATACATGATGCAATTTTGATTGCCTTAATTTAATTATTTTCATGTTATATGTTTAATTAATTTTTTTATTACTAACTTCATTTTCATTTGTTTTTATTTTCAATACTCATTTTTATGTGTGAGTTTTTGCTAAGTGGGAGTCCATGGAGACTTGAAGATCCATTTGGGAGTTGTTTATTTTTATTGCTTTTCATTATTTTGGGTTAATTCATTTTATCATGTAATTTTTAATAAATTTTATTTTTATGCACGTTAATTAGAAAATCACAAAAATATTTATATTAATTAACGTGATATTTTTTTAAATAAAAATGGGACCAATGTCCTAGTTTTATTTATCCAAAATAAATTGTCACTTTAAAAATTATTTTCTTTAATTATGCATGAGATGACCAATGTCATCATCTTTAATAAATAGCCTGATTTATGTTTGATTTGTATTTTATTTACAAATGGGGGTTGTATTCCGCACCTAGTTTTGTTGTAATTTATTTTGTTTTCAAAATAATTTTTTATTTACCGCTTTATATATATGATTGATATGCATTTAATTAAATTGCATTAAAATTGAATGAGAAAAGGCATGAAACACTAAATTCAAAACTTGATTATAAACTTAGCCGAGGTATGAATAAATGGGGAGTCCTGAACCATCTCTGGTCTTTAGGCTCAATGAGGCGAGAGGACCATTTTAATGTTCCATTGGAATGGGACCTCCAAAACACCTCTTGTGTCCCGTAAAAAGACTTTAACTTGCATAGTCCTAGGCTCCACGAGGCGAGAGGGCCATCCTAATGTTCTTTTAGGATGGAACCTCCAGGACCCCTCTGGCTTGCCCAAAATGGACATAGCAGCGCTCTCTTAGGCTCACTGATGCTAGACGAACTTTCCCAATCTTCTATTGGGTGGCGACTCCATGAAACCTTCTTGTTGCCCAAAATAGATGCCCTTGTAATTTCTTATAAGTTTTATGAACCTCTCTCGATCGCCCTAAAAGTGAGCCTTCGGGGCCCACGGGGTTCGGCGCTCATCATAGTGGCGACTCCACTGGGGATTTAGAGACTGCCCTTCGAAAGTACCTTTGTTAAAATTTACAATTGAGTTTTAATTTAGAAATTTCATCTCTTTTTGAAATTGCATTGCATATCATTAGAGCCTTAGATTATGTTAATTTGGTCCCTATCTTAACCCCGGTGCGTTCCCGACGCACGACCCTACGTTCACTCAATGTGGGGAAGTGTTAAGGATAATCACCAGCCCAAGCCCCGTACATTATGGTATATCAAATGGAGACCCAATCGGTCGTTATGCTCATGATAAGTTAGACCCGTTGGCAGGGACCATGCTTAGGTAACCCTAAAGTATCAATACCTTTGACCAAAGCTCATGTAATGGCAATAGATACTTCCACTAGGTGAAATGTACCATAATACCATGCTTGCTATGTGGGCCATCATATATTGAACAAAATCAATTAAATTAAATGGTCTTTCATCAAAGGCTTTCATGCCCCGGTAGGCCCATCTTAATTTAATTAAGGTGTTCAAATACATAATGGCCATACACTCATATGTATGTACATTAGATAAGAGCTGTTATGCTACCGGTTTTCCACCGTGCACCATACGTGTCCGATGGGTTCCTTCTTAACCCTTGGATAAAGCCCACCTAGGATAAAGACCATGACCTCATGTCTGGGGGGCAATAAGGTTGGAAGGATCTACCTGTCTGCATGTGGTTGGGGATGATGCATCGCATATTCATGTCATTCACGCATAAATAAATATTTTTTATCTCCTCCCTATGTGTACATCCTTTTCTTTACATATAATTATTACATGTACATATCATCTTGTGTATAGTTTTTCACGCATTTCACATGTATCATTTTGATCTTTTTTAGTCGTTGTATGCCATATGCTGCATTAGCATGACCATGCATTGCATGTCATTCATGCATCATTCTAACCCTTTGATTTTTCAGCCATTATAGACCATTTACCTAAGTGACTTTGGGGTTCCTTGGGGTCCCAACAGTCGCCTAATTAGAAGACCTTTTATCTGAAGCCAGGACCAAGATCAAGGGCAGTTAATAGAAGTTCAAGTATTCAAAAATGGCTAATTTTTTACAACAAGCTGAAGAGATTCGTGTTCCAATTTCGCAAGAGATAGATGGATTTGAAGAGCTAGAAAAGAAGCTGTTGGCCATGATTAAGGAGAGGATGGATGCCATGGTACTGGTTCTTCAAGCCCAACTCATTACGACTACTCTTAACCAAGTTAGGTCGACCACAGTCCAGAAGGCTTATACAATGATGGCTGCAGTGCTTCCAGTCTCTTTTGAGGCCAGAGGCAAAGAGCCACTTGATTCATTGATTGAGCAAGGAAGTAAGGCGGGGCCTACTTTAGAAGGTAGCATTATGCCTAAGGTGGATAAAGATTCAGTGAGGACGCATGTTTTGAAAAAAGAAGGCTCAAGTATCCGCAACAACAGCAAGGTCAAAGTTAAGAGGACAGAGGTGCAAATTATGAAGGGGTATCGAAGGCATTTTTCTAATTTGGGCAGTTCCTTGTCTTGGGTTCTTAAGAGGTTGATAAAAGAAGGTAAGCTACAGCTGCTGCCTGCTAAACCCGCCAGAACTCAAGGACAACCCAATCACAAGGCGGGTCAGTATTGTGATTTTCACCAGCACACTGGGCATACCACAGACAACTGCATGACCTTATGACATGCTATTCAAGATATGATTGACTCCAAACAGATCACTGACCCAGAGAGGCAAAAGATGAAAAGCAAGACAGATTAAGGGTCTATGGGAAAAGAAGATGGCTCCTGAGGGATAATGAACCATTGGCCACAACATCTGTGTTGGCAGAAGCAAAAAGGACAATAGTTATTTAGATGCTCTTTTTATTCTTGAACTATCTGTTAATGACATTGTTAATATAGTTATTTTTATGAAATTACTAATTTTGCTTATTTGTACGATATTTCTGATGATTTCATCATGATCACGACTCATCCATATTTGATACTTATTAAATTGATGTCATGCCGTTTAATCTCGAAAACTTTGGAGAATCCAAAGAGAAAAATCTTGATAGCATCTGTTATAACTGAAGAGAGATTAAAAGAGAGAAAATGAAAAATATATAAAAGTCTTTGTCTGGATCTATAAAAGCACGCCAGAAGGTGATCATAAAGTCGCCAAGTACGCCATGCTAACATATCAGGGTCTTAGATCAATTAGAAACTAAAGCCAGAATAGGCAGGAAAGGTCAAAGGGAGGAATTTACAAGCAGAAGCGGGACCAAGGTTTTTATCGAAGTGCAACTTAGGACTGGGTTGGTCAATGTTCTCCCTAATAGGAAAGAAGAGAAGTGCGTGTGTGCGTAGACTATCGGGATTTGAGCAAGGCTTATCCATAAAAAAGCCGGCAAAAGAAGAAAAGAAAGGAAAAAAAACAAAAAAAAGGGAAAAGAGAAAGAGAAGAAAAAAAAAAGAGACAACTGCAAAAGAATGAAGGGGGAAAGAATTGATGGTCATCTTTGGGACAAGCTTTGTTTAAATCCCATTGATTTACACATGCCTATACTTTACCATTCCTCTTAGCCTCCAAAAAGGGCCGAAAGGTTTCTGTTGGCTTATAATGGGTATGGATTGCCTAGGCTTGAAGAATAGATATTATAGGGGAAGTGCATCCTATAGTCTCCAATGGACATTAGATTCACCATAGTCGTTATTGCCCACATCACCAGATGGGTAAAAACCGGGTCTTTCAGAAGATCTAGCACTCAGGATATGGATAGGTTCATCAAAAGGAATTTGATATGTTAACATAGTCTCCTACATTATGTTATGGCCAAGGGGGCAGTTTAAGGCTAAAGCTGGAAAGGCGCTCTAGAGGAACGGCATCAAGCAGCACAGGTCCTCTCTATCGCCCCCAGGCCAATGGGGTAGTTGAGGTGGCCAGTAAGAACATAAAAAAAAAAAAGTTTGGCCAAAATGGTTCAAGGCTACAAGGGTTTAGGTAGAGAAATTACATTTTACACATCAGATTCTCGACGATGGAAGCAGTGTTTTCTATTGGGCGCAGAGCTCGGATCTCCGGGAGTAATCATGGAAAACCAGATCCCAGAAACCAACTGCATGAAGCAATAATTGCAGCAGTTGAGCATGCTACATAAGAGCAGATCGCGGGATTACTATCATGGTCAGAAAGCACTCCGCTCGGTCATTCGGGAAGAAAATCGGTTCAGATCTATCGAAAAGCACTCTGCTGGATCATTTGAGAAGAAAATCAGAAAGCACCCAATGAAGGAGCAAAATTTAATCTTTAGATAAATGGGTCCAAATGTTTGAGGTAAATTCAGGTCAGCATGTGTGGGCTCATTTATTCTCTAGACGTTATTGTCTAGGGAAGCAGCATTTCCAACAGACAGCAGTGAAGATGACTTCAAAGAAACAGTTAGCATTGACAGATTCAAGAAGTTCCATGGCTAAAGACTAAAAATCAAAAGAAGAGAATAAATGGCCCGCGGGTCGAAAACCGAAAAAAGGCGGCCTTGCTAAAATTGGGGGCCTCGCCAGGGTGAAAACCGAAAAAAGGCATCCTGGGCAAAAATTAGAGGCTTGAGAGAAAATATCCAGTCAAGAAAACCCGAGAGGGTTGACTGGAAATAGGAGTTTTGATGCTTTTAAGATCCATTTTTAGATTACATGTAGCTTTGCATTCTGAATTTGTGTTAAATGGTGATCATGTATGAAGAAATCATACGGAAGTGAACACAATTTTGCAGAAAGTATAAAATGAAGACATTTAAACTCATGTGTTTAGTATCTTCTAGTTCTTTTATAAAAAGAGAAATCTCATTCATCATTAAATGCATATAATCTAAGTAACTATGATTGGCTCTGGCTTTCATCGACCAAAAACCTAAGTCGATGGTTTTCGTTATCAACCGTAGGGCTAAGTCCCCACATCTCGTGTGCACTTGTAGAAGAAAAGGGGCAATCTCTGATCAGTGATATAATAATCTCTACAAGCAGCTGTATTCGAATGATATGGTACCTAGAGGCAAAACTCGAAGATGAAGGACCACCTTGAAAGGATGAAGGTTGCCCCATAACATCTGGAATCCCTAAATGCGACAGGGGGGGTAATGTAAGGTATCCTCATGAAGCCCACATAATAGGGCATGTCTTAAGGATCATCCAGAGTCACAGCACAAAGGAGGAGCCAGGGGCGAATGAAGTTAATATCCTCATCTGCCACCTCACTCAATCTGGTAGCACTTTTGCCAAGATATGCGAATGAATATAGCCATTGTCGGGGAGGGAAATGCCTCAACAGTTAACTATTTATTGCCTTAGGAGGTGACCTTAATAGAAGCTTTAGCTTTTTCTTATAGCTCCATGCAAAAAAAAAAAAGTGAAAAAATACCAAAATAAAAAAAAAAAGAGAGGCCATTAGAGATGAAAATCGTAATTGGCTCTCTAAGCAAAAGTTAGGCCATAGGGCATGGTGAAAACCTGGAAACAGGCAGTCTGCCCTATAAAAAAAATATAATAAATAAAAGCCGCTGGATTGGGTTGGGTCCACTCCAGGCAAAAGTTAGGCACAGTGTTATGTGAAAATCCCCCAAGGGACGCATTACACATAAAGAAAAGCTAGTGTTAAAATCCACAAGGGACGCACTACCTTTAAAATAATGACTTCCGATGCTTGGAGCAATAAGGCGGCATACTTCAGATGATCTTCCCTTCAGCCAGATAAGGCATAATTCAGGACATGGGTCAGAATCCCGGGCATTTGTTCATTGACCGGGGGGCAAACATGCATACTCGATGGTTCTCTCTGAAGAGTTTACGGGTCAGAGTCCCTAAGCAAAGATGCCATTTCTAGTTCCTCAGGGGGCATGGCGGAGCAGCCAAGCCATATCCTCAACGGATCCTTAACCACTCAGGACATGGTCTATCCTTTTTTGCATGCATTTTATGTCATTCTGTAACAAACATCTGCATATGGCCATTTACACTTGCATACATAATCTATTGTATATATTCCTGTGCACACAACTTTGCAGGAAAAGTCCAAATGAAGGCCACACACATAAAGCTAGTCAAGGAGAGCAACGTTAGCACTCACCCTTGCTGGACAATCAGGTTAAGATAGAATCTAAGACAGCAAATCTCCATGACCTCTTAAGAGGCAATTCTCCAGGGTCTCTTAGGACACAAATCTCTTTTTCCTTCACTTTTAGTAGTCTTATCAGCGACTCGGTGTAGTCTTCTTCTTGCGCTTTTTGTTGTCTTGTCAGCGACTCGATGCATCGTTATCTGCGGATGGCACCTACAGTTTTAGTAGTCTTGTCAGCAACTCGGTGCAGTCTTCTTCTTGCGCTTTTTGTAGTCTTGTCAGCGACTCAGCACATCGTCATCTGCAGATGGCACCTGCACTTTTAGTAGTCTTGTCAGCAACTCGGTGCAGTTCTCCTCTTGCGCTTTTTGTAGTCTTGTCAGCAACTCGGTGCAGTTCTCCTCTTGCGCTTTTTGTAGTCTTGTCAGCGACTCGACGCATCGTCATCTGCGGATGGCATATGCACTTTTAGTAGTCTTGTTAGAGACTCGGTACAGTTCTCCTCTTGCGCTTTTTGTAGTCTTGTCAGCAATTAGGTGCATCGTCATCCGCGGATGGAATCTACACTTTTAGTAGTCTTGTCAGCGACTCAGTGCAGTTCTCTTCTTGCGGTTTTTGTAGTATTGTCAGCGACTCGGCGCATCATCATCTGCGGATGGCACCTGCACTTTTAGTAGTCTTGTCAGCAACTCGGTGCAGTCTTCTTCTTGCGGTTTTTGTAGTCTTGGTAGCGACTCGGCGCATCGTCATGTGCGGATGGCACCGGCACTTTTAGTAGTCTTCTCAGCGACTCGGTGCAGTCTTCTTCTTGCGCTTTTTGTAGTCTTGTCAGCGACTCAGCGCATCGTCATCTGTGGATAGCACCTGGACTTTTAGTAGTCTTGTTAGCGACTTGGTACAGTCTTCTTCTTGCGCTTTTTGTGGTCTTGTCAGCGACTCGGCGCATCGTTGTCTGCAGATGGCATCTGCACCTTTAGTAGTCTTGTCAGTGACTCGGTGCAATCTTCCTCTTGCACTTTTTGTAGTCTTGTCAGCGACTCGGCGCATCGTCATCTGCGGATGACACCTGCACTTTTAGTAGTCTTGTCAGCGACTCGGTGCAGTCCTCCTCTTGCACTTTTTGTAGTCTTGTCAGCGACACGGCACATCACCATCTACGGATGACATCTACACTTTTGGTAGTCTGTAGCAGACTCGGTGCAGTCCTCTGAAGAGGACATTTCTCGTGTTTTGTAAGTCTGTAGCAAACCCAGCGCACCACCGTCTTAGGATGGTTCCTGGCACTTTGTAGTCTTGTCAGCGACTCAGTGCAACTCACAGTTCAAATCACAACATTGTTCCCGAGGGAGCAGCTGGAAGGAGGCAGCCTCAGGTACGCGCTTCTTTCCGTTTCCTGAATTTTGGCTCACCTAGCTACCCATGCACTAGCCTCCCCAAAATTGGGGGCAACTGTAGACACCGGGTCCCGAGTAGCATTTATCAGGATTACCCAATTATGAAATTAAGTATGCCGATTTATAGGCGAAAAGAATGAAAGTTGGAAGTGATAATTTCCTTGTCGTTTTGATTTGTTATGAATGAATAATGTATTTTAAAAATATTTTAAAAATTATTTTGTGGTAAAAAAAAAGTGAGTTTTTAATTTTTTTTGTTTTGTAGAACATTAAAAAAAAAAGAGGAAAATCGCTCGAATGTCGGGCTGCGGCATCGCTGGGTGCACGCCGTAGCACCCCAGCGTGCGGGCTGAGCACTGCGCGAAAGCTCCGCGCAGGTGCAGGGACATCCGTCGGGCGCTCCGACGGGGCGTCCCTCGCCCTCCAACTGCCGATTTCGGTTTTTACTCATTTTTTGGTGTTTTTAATTGATTTTTTTTGCATAATTTAATTTAAATTCAATGCTAAAACTTTTTATATCCCTAACCCTTGAAATTCTGCAGTTTTTAGTGATTATGGGAGTTAATTTAATTTAATTCTTTAATTAAAAATCCGATTTTTATGGGGAAAAATGAAAGGGGAATTTTGGAAAGAATTTGGGGGGATTTTCTTTAGAAAATACTTTCTTCTTCTTTCTTCTCTAAAACCAAATTCTCTCAACTTTTCTAAAGGATTTTTCCAATTGAATTCTTGAGACAAAAAATAACAATTTTTGTTCTTTGGAATTTTTATCCTTTTCATCAAATAATTTCTATTTTGAGACAAATAAATTAATTATTTGTTCTTGAGTAAAAAAATCATTTTCAATATTTTATTTTTCTAATATCTTCCTACAATCAAGACAAGGAATTGGATCATCTACCTTTATTTCTTCAAGTTTCATCCGTGCAGGTGTGGAAGATGTGGGAGTCCATGAGCAGGGTGATCCATTTCAGAAGGGCCGACACAACTAGGAGAGAGATTTTGTAGTTCAGGATTGTACTCCTTTTTGCATATGTAATAGTTTAGTGAATTTGTAATGAAAACTATTGATGTAAGTTCCTCTCTTGTAAGTTGGTTTGATACCAAATTCGTAAGCGATCTTTTGAGCTACGGCACTTTTGTATTAGATATGTAAGGCTATTATGTACATTAATAATATTATACCTTTTGCTCTCATCCTTGGCCTTATGTTTAAGAAATTTTATTTTACTGTTTTGAGTGTATGATTCATTATTGTATGTTGTGCTTGAAGTTTTCCATGACAACCCTCATCTATTGGGACCCTTCATCCTCCTCTAAGGATGTAGCTTCCTATGTATAGGTAAGGGGTGTTATAAATATAGCACCCCTACGATAATCTGTTCATTGGTTCATGCTTGTGGATACTGGTAGAGGGCATTTGTGATTGAAGCAGCACCTACAATCCGATAAAACTAAGGTGTTAGTTTGTAATTTAGCATACCTAATAGGTCGGTATTCTTTATCCCTCCTTTTGAATCAATTGGATCGCATGGATCCTGTATGGGTTTTGTTGATTTTCTCTACGCGATAATTCGAACTATTATGTTTAAAACCCAACAGACGCATCGACATCTACAGCTTCTCCACTGCCGGAGCCTCAGGAAGAGCCGTCTAAACCAAGTCCACCGCCACCTTCGCAACCAACAAATCAGGAGATCATCATAGCAATGACTACTGCCTTTGCCACGATAGAGCGATTTATAGAGGAGAGGGATAGGATATTGTGTAACACCCCAATATCCCTTTTGGAAGGATACTGGAGCGCTACGCACACAAACACATATACATACATGCGTATAAGCATAAGCATTCAAAAGCCGAAAGAATATGGAATCAGAATACAAATATATAACAAAATATACATTACTTACAAAATTATAAAAAGATCCTTAAATGCATATGCCACTATACCAAAAAGGATTACATAATTACATGACAAAATGATATACAAAATATAGGAGCTGATATACATAAATAATTACTCTAACTCCTAGTGGCCGACTTTACAGATGCGCGACACTAACCAGACCTGCCACCTGCACGGGAAAACACCTGTGCTAAGCGATAACGCTTACTGGGGAGGAACAAAGACAAAAGAGCACAAACACTATACGAGAATACCAAGAAGATCATGCGTATATAAATATAAATATAAACACAAGCATACCGAAATCACTGCGATAGCAAAAGTCAGAGATATCATAATCATAATACGAATAAAAACAAACCGAATATCATTTATAAAAAGACTTAACACTTCACAGAACATAAAATCATACATCTCATACACTAGCCTGAATTTCACTGGTGGTGGATATGGGAACACTACACTGGAGACTGAAGTCTCAAAATATTTTTATACTGGAAGGTAGCAAGGGAGACCGAAGTCTCAAAACATTTTTCACTAAGACCATAATGGAGGTCACTATAAGACCCAAATGGGGCCAACATAGGCAGCTGCACTCACTATCCCTTTATAAGCATGCTTATCTATCCACTACTATGACCCTTCAGGCTCTACTCACTCACTCGAACACATCACTAAACAATATCACAACCAAGAGTCAAACACTACCATAGCAATAATCACTTACTCAATTCTAGAACAACATCATTAACAAGGCGTAAGCAAAACATAACCATGCACTAGCGAGAAACCATGCAGAGCAAAAACAAAATAAGCATTTGATGCACAGGGGATGGTTGCGCTCGTGACATAGGCATAGCTCGCCCCTCATCACGCATGAGACATGCCGAAAGCTAGGAAAACCAGGCAGAATGAGCCTCCTTCGCGCTCGCGATAGAGGGCAGGGTACCCCAGCACGCGTTCGTGATGAAGCACAGCCTGGCAGATGCTCGGCTTATCGAACTCTATCGCGCTTGCGACAAAGGTCATGCTAGCGATAGAGACAGGACACTGTCCTCTTCGCGTTTGCGCTCGGCAGCATGAACATGAAGGGGCTCAGCCCAATCGAAGCTCGGCCTACCGAGCTCTCTATCGCGCTCGTGACAGGGGGCTCCTCAGCTCACCAATGACCATCCCGCAACCCGTTGCGCTCGCGACAGAGCCCAGAATCTCCTAAAAACTCTGCACTTCTGCCCTTCTCTCCAACCCAACAAACTCAAAACCACTCAATCATGCAATAGCATGCTAATTCATCACTCCAATGCATTCAAAATATGCTCACGATCAATTTAAATTAATTACCACACTAATAACACACAAGAACATGACATAATTCGAGATTAGCGCAATCAAACATAAACCAGAAATTATGCACTCAGTTCATGCTCATACACTTCAGAACTTTACATGCAAACCATCACAACTCTAGCATTTCATTCCATAATCACTACTCTACTAAACACATGCATTTACATATATCAAAACACTCAAATTTCCAGAAATTAACATAATACTCAATGATCCGAAGAGAAGATGAACAAACAACTCCCAAACCTGACTTTGCAGCTCAGAACCCACTCCTCTTCTTCAAGCTCAAACCTTCTCTTTCCCTTTATCTAACCTCTTGTCCGGAACTTGCAAATAAAGAAATCACTTGAATCAAAAATCCATACCCAACCAAACCAAAATAGAAAACGGGAAGGAGAAGAACAAGCAAAAACCCAACCCGAAGAACTTACCTTGCCACAGCTCTTTACCACTAAAAACCCAGCTCAAAACTTTAAGAATCACACAAAAGGAAAGGTAAAGAGCAGAAATTGAATAAGAAAGAGAAAGGAGAGCGGGAAAGAGAAGGGAAAATGGCAGCCAAAGCTTCCACGGGAAGCAAGAATTTCTGCTTTCCCTCTCTCTCCTCTCTTTCTTTCAATTAAATGCTCTCTACCTACCAAGTCCACATGTCACATTCCAATAGGTCCTCTTAGTCAAATATCTTGACTTTACACTTTAATCCTTGGTAATTCTCTAATTGGTCCTTTGCCAATTACAAATCACTCACTAAAATAAATTCTTTCCTTTACTCAACTTCAATTCACTTCAATTAAGTCCTCAAGTAAACTCCATTTGAGTTGCATAATTACCAAAATACCCTTATTTAACAAATTAAACATGCAAATTCCAACTAAGCCCTTTTTGGGATGTTACAATTCTCTCCCACTTAAAAAATTTCATCCTCGAAATTTCCCCGAAAACTAGAAAAACAGAACTTAAACCAAGCTTAACAAATAAAAACTTACAGGAAGGACCTGCAGGCTCTGCTATATCTTTTCTGATCATCGCGTACACTAAAGGAGCAATAAGGCCTCTTGCAGCCTCCGACTGTTGCACAGTTTTCGATGGCGCTTGAGTAGGTCTTCCACTACCTCTACCACTTCTAGCAACTCTTTATCTTCCTCCGCTCACTCTACTCTCGGGTTGCTCCTTAACCTCTCTTCTTTCTGGACAACTGGCTAACATATGCTCCTTGCTTCCACACTTGAAACACGCCCCCGAAATCCTTCGACACTCGCCCCAGTGGTACTTTAGGCAATGCTCACACTCCGGGACCATACTACCCTTGCTAGAGGGTGGCGCTACACTCCCAATTTCCAAAGGCACTAGAGCCACTCCTCTAGTTACTTGTCCACTCGGAACACCCTTAGCCTTCTTACCACTAACAACTCCACCATCTGGTGCTCTTCTCTTATGTTCTATCCTCTGTTTCACCATTTTAGATTCTTCTAATTTCATTGTCGCTGCTACTAACTAATAATATCCAACTTGGTGCATAATCGCCATAGCCGACAACGGACCTCTAATTACTTCCCTTAAACTATCCTCAAAATAGCGGCACATAAAATCCTCGGTCAATAATACACTTGGCACATACTTACTCAAGCGACTTAACTCTTTCTTGTAGCCGCTAACCGATATATTCCTTTGCCTCAAACTTATAAACTCTTTCAACTTTGCCTCTAGGTAGGCCTTGGTAACATATTTCCTCTCAAACTCTTGTACGAAGAACTCCCAAGTCAACTCGGCTGGTCGATGAGGGTTGCAAAGCACAAGCTTCCACCAATCGTATGCTGACCCTTGAAGTAATGACACTGCACAAGATACACTTTGATTCGCAGGACCCAATCTCTTGCAAAATCCTATACGTCCTCTCTAACGAAAACTCAGCCACATCCGACTGAAACAAAGAAGTCCCACTAAACTCTTCTGCTCCTCTCTTTCTCGATAACTCAGTAGGAGCCTTAGGAGCAGTCAGTCTATCCAACAAATTCAATAGCCCTTGTACCAATGTCGGATCACATTAAGCATACCCGGGACCCTCAACTGGAGCACGCTCAAGTGCAGGTCTATCAACCCCAACTAGATTCGCACTGCCTGTTTCTTACACACATTCTTACTCGGATCTGACTCCATCTAGACACTACACAAGACAGCATCTCCACTAGGCCATTACATTAGACAGACCCTCATACATATATGCTAGACTCATACATATATGCTAGACTCATACATTAAATAGACCAAAACTGACTAAACCGATGCTCTGATACCACAAACTTTAACACCCCGATATCCCCTTTGGAAGGATACTAGAGCGCTATGCACACAAACACATATACATACATGCGTATAAGCGAAAGCATTCAATAGGCGAAAGAATATGGAATCAGAATACAAATATATAACAAAATATGCATTACTTACAAAATTATAGAAAGATCCTTAAATACATATGCCACTATACCAAAAAGGATTACATAATTACATGAAAAAATGATATACAAAATATAGGAGCTGATATACAAAAATAATAATTCTAACTCCTAGTGGCTATCCTTACAGATGCTCGACACAAACCGGACCTACCACCTACACGGGAAAACACTCATGCTAAGCGATAACGCTTATTGGGGAGGAACAAAGAAAAAAGAGCACAAACACTATACAGGAATACCAAAAAGATTATGCGAATATAAATATAAATATAAACATAAGCATGCCAAAATCACTGTGATAGCAAAAGTCAGAGATATCATAATCATAATAAGAATAAACACTAACCGAATATCATTCATACAATGACATAACACTTCACTGAACATAAAATCACGCATCTCATACACGAGCCCGAATTTCGCTAGTGGTGGATATGAGAACACTACACTAGAGACCGAAGCCTCAAAATATTTTTATACCCGAAGGTAGCAAGGGAGACCCAAGTCTCAAAACATTTTTCACTAACACCATAACGGAGGTCGCCGTAAGACCCAAACGGGGCCAACATAGGCAGCTGCACTCACTATCCCTTTATAAGCATACTTATCTATCCACTTCTATGACACTTCAGGCCCTACTCACTCACTTGAATATATCACTAAACAATATCACAACTAAGAGTCAAACACTAGCATAGCAATAATCACTTACTCAATTCTAGAACAATAGCATTAACAAGGCATAAGCAAAACATAACTATGCACTAGTGAGAAACCATCCATAGCAAAAATGAAATAAGCATTTGATGCACAGGGGAGGGTCGCACTCACAATGTCCCATTGTGTTCGCGATAGAGGCATAGCTCGCCCCTCCTCACGCACACAACACACCGAACACTAGCAAAAGGAGGCAAAACGAGCCTCTGTCGCTCCCGAGTTAGAGGGCAATGTACCCCGGCATGCGTTAGCGATGTAGCACAGCCAGGTAGACACTAAGCATATCGAGCTCTATCACGCTCGCGAGAATGGTCACGCTCGCGACAAAGGTCACGCTAGTGATAGAGACCGAACACTATCCTCTTCACATTCACGCTCCGCAGAACACACGCAAAGGGGCTTGGCTTAACTGAAGCTTGGCCTATCGAGCTCTTTGTCGCGCTCGCGACAAGGGTCACGTCACGATAGAGGGTTCCCCAGCTCACCAATGACCATCCCGCAACTCGTCGCGCTCCCGACAGAGCCCATAATTGCCCAGATACTTTGCACTTCTGCCCTTCTCTCCAACCCAACAAACTCAAAACCACTCAATCATACAATGGCATGCTAATTCATCACTCCAATGCATTCAAAATATCCTCATGATCATTTTAACTTAATTAACACACAAGAACATGACATAATTTGAGATTAGCACAATCAAACTTAAACCTGAAATTTTGCACTCAGTTCATGCTCATACATTTCAAAACTTAACATGCAAACCATCACAACTCTAGCATTTAAGGCCATAATCACTACTCTACTAAACACATGCATTTACACATATCAAAACACTCAAATATCTAGAAATTAACATAACACTCAATGATCTAAAGAGAAGATGAACAAACAACTCCCAAACCTGACTTTGCAGCTCAAAACCCACTCCTCTTCTTCAAGCTCAAACCTTCACTTTCCTTTTGTCTAACCTCTTGTCCGGAACTTGCAAATAAAGAAATCACTTGAATCAAAAACTCATACCCAACCAAACCAAAATAGAAAATGTGAAAGAGGAGAACAAGCAAAAACCCAACCCGAAGAACTTACCTTGCCACAGATCTTGACCACTAAAAACCTAGCTCAAAACTTAAAGAATCACACAAAAGGAAAGGCAAAGAGCACAAATTGAATAAGAAAGAGAAAGGAGAACGGGAAAGAGAAGGGAAAAGGGCAGCTAAAGCTTCCCCGAGAAGCAAGAATTTATGCTCTCCCTCTCTCTCCTCTCTTTCTTCCAATTAAATGCTCTCCACCTACCAAGTCTGCATGTCATATTCCAATAGGTCCTCTTAGTCAAATATCTTGACTTTACACTTTAATCCTTGGTAATTCTCTAATTGGTCCTTGGCCAATTACACATCACTCACTAAAATAAATTCTTTCCTATACTCAACTTTAATTCACTTCAATTAAGTCCTCAAGTAAATTCCATTTCACTTGCATAGTTACAAAAATACCCTTATTTATCCAATTAAACATGCAAATTCAAACTAGGCCCTTTTTGGGATGTTATATATTGTTTGAGCACCTGGATCGGCAGGATAGAGTTACTGATGAGTTGAGGTAGGGACTGGCGCTTCGTAGGCTGCAGCAGCTCAAAGGATCGATGAGGCTATCCAGATGATGGATAAGTTGGTTACTGGTCTCAAGTTTCAGGTGGAAGCATTAGAGACCTCTATACCTACGATATCTGGGTCCATCAGGGAGCTAAGGGAGCAGACAGAGATCAAACTTATGGGCATCAGAGATGCGTCAGGGCGTCAGACCTCAAACTTGGTATAGGCCTTCACGCAGTTAGCCAGGGTGATTAGTGAGACCTTGGGATTTATCATGACTTGCGCTCAGCCCTTCCTGGATGGATATGCTTAGGTCTAGTTTCCACAGGCTCCCCGAGCAAAGCCTCTAGCAGTGCCACCACCGGTCATCATTCCTGCATAGCCAGCTATAAGGGTCGGGCCATCAGCACCCAGCAGTCAGCACCCTACCTCTAGAGCCGGGTGTGACGCGTGCGAACCCCGCTCGGCATTCGGGTCGCTCTTGGGTGTCTTCTTTTAGGACCCGAGATCGGATGGAGGTTCACTAAAACTCGTGAAAGCCAATCGCTTTGCAATGGATAGAGATTCACCCCCATTCCATTGTTGGCAATCAACTTACGAGGGCGTCTGTTGGGTATCATAAGGTAGGTATCACAGAGTTGCCACCCAATAAAATATTAGAAAATAAATTCTAACCTTATGAGGCCAAAACAAGAGAGAGTTCGGGACCTCACTCTTATTAATACCTTGGGTTAATGTTATGTGAATGAGTTTTTAGGGTCAATTATTTTTGTGACGCCCGTTCCCAAACTGGCGCATTAGCTCAGCTAATCCAGCTAGGAACGACCCTACACAACAAAAGAACACATACACATGCTCATACAAAACTTTATTAAACCTGCATAATAAAATTTCTCGCTCGCATACACACATCATTCGTTTTATGTCAATCGTTGCTAGGTCTTGTACTATATCCATTCACTTATCAAGCAAATTTACACAGTCAATAAGATAACCTACTTAGTTATTACAAGCCTTACAAACTTGAGTACATTTTAGTTACACAAGCTATTACATAATTATACAAAACGAGGGCAAAGTTATACAAAATTTCCCCTTAACAAAACCCCATAACCTACATCCGTAGCACTCCTAATGTTGACCGTTGCTATGCGGGGAATGTCCTTCCAAGTCTCACGTCCGGACCTACATGGATTAGAGTAAACCCGTGCTAAGCGGTAACGCTTAGTGGGGAACACATATATAAGAAGTAGCACATATAGTTAATAGCATCATACATTACATGCTAAAGGTCATGCTTAAACAACTAATATCACATCATTTACTATTTTAAGCATATCATTACTCATGACTAAATTCGATTATAACGCACTAAACAACAAAACCATTTATACATGATCAGTGTTCGGCAAGTGTACCGAATCGACAAGTAATAAAGTGGCGTATAGTTAGGACCCCGAGTTATCGTACCAAAGGGAAAAAGGATTGTCACGTTAAATATCTATAGATGAGTGAATATGAGATATCCCCAGTTTGGTTGGTGGAGAAAACTAAACTAAGCAAGAAAATTAATTAGCAATTAAAAATAAAAGTGTTCATCAAGAAATTACTCAAGGATGAAATTAAATGCTTAGGAAATTCTATCCTCATAAATGTAATTGGAAATTGGTAAAACAACATAAACATGAAATTCTAGACAACCCAACAAAACCCAAGCGTCCCTTTCCGGAGCAAGCTACTCTAATTGCATAACGTCCCATTCCGGAGTAAGCCATACAACTAGCCTAAGCACGAGTCTAAAGTCCTAGATTCGGTTTGCTTTCCCATTCCGGAGCCAAACAGCCCAAAACCCATCTATTCCTCACATATCTGAAAATTATAAAACTAACATCTATAAATCAAGCGTCCCATTCCGGAGCAAGCTAAACCGATAGATGCAGAGATATAAAAACAGAGCAAAAACAAATTACAACAAAAATCAGATTTGAAATTAATCATTATTCCGGACTAAATCATAATCAAATCCAATAATCATCATAAATACAGAAAATATAATGAGAGAAATAAAAGAAATCATGAAAATATTCATTAAATCCAAAAATCCAAAATACAAATATGATTCAAGAACTCCTAAGCAAGAATAACTACTCTAACATCAAGAATATAAACATAAAATATGAAAAATCAAAGTTTTGAATACACCCTTGATGAGAGAGAAAATAGATCTTGGAGCTCTTGTTCATCAACCTTGGAATATCCTTGAATCCCCAAAATATAAATTTAAACTAAAAATAATCTAAAGTAATTAAGAACAAAATTGTAATTTAAAATTAAATCTCTCTAAAATAGAATTTTAAAATGAAAATTAAAACCTAAAATAAAATAAAAGACTGCTGGAAACTAAAAGAAAAATAAAAACCTAAATCTAATCTAAAGAAAAGAACAAGAAAAATAAAAACTAAAAACTCCCAAAAAAACTCTCCTTGGTTTGCAGCGGCGCTTTAATTTTAATATTGGAGAAAAGCACAGCTGTGCTTTGAGAAGCACAGCTGTGTTTTGGCTAGGGTTGCGCGATAGCTAGTGGAAAAAAGGCGCAGCACAGCTGTGTTTCTCGCTGAAGCACAGCTGTGCTGCTGGTCGAGAAAATCGTGACGCTGTCCTCATCCGCGCGCGGCTCTCCTACGTGACACAGTTGTGCCTTGCACAACAGCACAGCTGTGTCATCGATTGATCTCGCTGGCGTGCGCACTCCCCTCAAAAGCACAGCTGTGCTTTTGAAAAGCACGGCTGTGCTTTACGCAAAATCTGCCTTCTTTCCATAATTTCTTCTAAAATCAAACACCAACCTCCAATTTAGCTTCGGATTAATATAAAACACCTGAAAACATCCCAAAACTTATTAAAAATTTTAAAAACATTATAAATTAATAAAAAGACAAAAACTAATTAATTAATATTAAAATTAAATAAATAAAACAGATAATTATGCCAAGAATTAATCTAAAATATCAATATAATTGTAACTTATCAATGCATTCACTCATCATACTTCATATACTCATACCACTATCATTTCCATTTGTTAATTAGTTTAGCCTGCAATTCAAAGATGTAGATACGGGTTTTGCATTGGTACCATCGAGGTACTAAATTCGCATTGAAATCTCATTTACGCATTGGTACCCTAAGGTACGAATGTATCATTCCACGTATAATAAAATCCAGCAAGGATTATACGCATTGTAATCGCATTGTGATTCCTAAGGAATTAGACACATTGAACGCATTGGGCTGCAGCACTTGACCCTATAGGCATGCCTACCTATCACTTCCCATTTATCACTCTCCAACATCCCGTTCAGTTACACATACTCTTTAAAATATAGCCACTCACTTTATTTGCATACACATAATATTTCCCAAGATCATTTATCCATGGTCATCAATCACATACTTGATTTGATTCAAGGATCATCATGTTCGTATGCAAATGTACATTACTTAATACACACATAATGCTTACCCATAATGCTTTGCCTTTGAGCTTTAATCCTTACCATTTGGATGTCCAAACACAATAGGGTTATATTGCCAAAAAAGGGTAGGTCACGGACACAACCTATTTGGTTACCACCGTGACATGTTAAAGTCCCAAAATAGAATGCAAATTGGGGACAGGTCACGGTCACAACCATTTTGGTTGCCACCGTGACATGTTCCCAACTCTCGGCAGAATGCATCTTGGGGGTATGTCACGGTCACAACTAATTTGGTTACCACCGTGACATATCCAAGCCATGCAAAACAGAATGCTCACTTGGGTACCTCACGGTCACAACCATTTTAGTTGCCACCGTGACATACCAAATCCATTAGGCAGAATTGAACTCAAGCATACCTCATGGTCACAACCAATTTGGTTACCACCGTGACCTATGCAAAATCACTTCAATTCAGCCATCATTTCTCCCGTCACTTCAAGGACTTCAAAACTCATTATTCCCCTTTAGCAATTAACCAACTCAACCACATACACAATTTAGCACATACCTGGTTTCCATCTTTTAATTACCACTCATTTGAGCACAAATTACATTCATTCTCATTACACACATAATTCATACCAAGTCCCTAAATAAGCAACACACGAATCACATAGTTTATGCAATTAGGATTTTTTCCCAAACCTCGTCGCCTTAGCTCCTAGTTTTGTTGCATGCTCGGCTCTCCGATCACGGCTTTTCCTTTATCCCTCTTCAATTCTTCAGCTACCAATACCATACCAATGGACAGGCTTAAACTCAATCCAGCAATGCCCCATCCTAACCAATTCAAAATCAATAAGAAAGAGTAGAGGATGAGTATAAGCATACATAGTCATATACCTTCCAAGTTTTGCACTTAACTCTTGAGCACTAATTCTTGATCTTTTAACAACTTAACATGCAATTAGCTTAAAACTTTAAGAAGCTATTCACACGGAAAAGCAAGGAAGAACAAAACTGCAGAAATGGCTGAATATCCATTTAGTCGATCCCTCTCTCCTCTTACCCTACATTTGCATGCAAGGGTGGAGGTGGCAATTCCTTAAAGTGCCACACGGATTCCACTAGAAAAATCTGTCTCTTGTTTAACTTTAATTAATCCTTTAGTTACTTAATTAATCAGCCAGTAACCCACCATTAACTTAATCTTGTATAATCACCAATTAACCACTTAACTATCCTTTATATTTCAATTAGTTCCTTCCAACCTGTCAATTGATTCACAACTATAAATTCATTTCACACACATGCCAAATTAGGTCAATACTATTAGGGTACATTTCCGGCCATGACAACTCTCCCCTCCTTAAAGAATTTCATCCTCGAAATTCATACCTGTGTTAAATAAATATGGATACTGCTCTCGCATAGCGGCTTCTGGCTCCCATTTTGCCTCTTCTACACCATGATGCTGCCAGAGCATTTTTACAAGCAGTATTTGCTTATTCCAAAGTTGCCTCACTTCCTTTGCCAATATTGCCCTTGGTTTCTCGTCATAAGTAAAGTCTGGCTGTACTTCTACTTCTTGCACAGGTAACACATGAGATTCATCTGACTTATACCTTCTCAACATGGATACATGAAATACATCATGAAGCTTGGCTAATGCTGAAGGCAATGCCAATCGATAAGCTACAGAACCTGCTCTATCCAGAACCTCATACGGCCCAATAAACCTTGGACTCAATTTCCCTTTCTTGCCAAATCTCAACACCTTTCTCCCAGGAGACACTTTCAGAAACACTCTGTCACCTACCTCAAATTCAATATCTCTCCACTTTAAATCCGTATAGGACTTATGTCTATCACTAGCTGCCTTTAATTTTTGTTGAATAAGTCTTGCCTTCTCTTCTGCATCGCTAACCAAATCTAGCCCAATGACTCTGTGGTCATTCAACTCCATCCAACAAATCGGTGTGCGATATTTTCTTCCGTACAAAACTTTATATGGTGCTATGCCAATACTAGTCTGATAACTATTGTTATAAGCAAATTCCATAAGTGGAAGATACTTATCCCAACTCTTAGGGAAATCCAAAACACACGCTCGCATCAAATCTTCCAGAACTTGAATAATTCTTTCCGACTGCCCATCGGTTTGCGGGTGAAAGCCAGTACTAAAATGCAATTTCGTACCTAATGCCGCTTGCAGACTCTTCCAAAACTTAGAAGCAAATTTGGGATCCCTATCAGAAATAATAGATAAGGGTATCCCATGCAATCGAACAATTTCTCTTACATACAATTCAACTAACTTTTCCATCGAATAGTCCATTCGAACTGGTATAAAATGAGCTGACTTTGAGAACCTGTCCACTATAACCCACACTACGTCTTGCTGTCTTGACTTCAGAGGCAATCCAGAGACAAAATCCATCGTGATGATGTCCCACTTCCATAGTCGAATAGGGAGTGGATTCAACAGTCCTTGTGGAACTTGGTGTTTTGCCTTAACTTGTTGACATACCAAGCACTTGGACACGTATTTCACTATATCTTTCTTCATACCTAGCCACCGAAACAGCTGTTTCAGATCCTGAAACATCTTGTTTTCGCCTGGATGCATAGTGAAAACTGTATTATGGGCTTCATGCATTAACCTCTTCTTCAGTTCTCTATCACTTGCCACACATATTCTATTCTTATATAACAACACTCCATGCTCATTCACTGAATAGTCGGTCATATCATCATTACCTACTGACTGCAGGATCTGTTGCATCCTTGCATCATTCCTCTGTGCATCTATTAATTCATCTCTCAAAATCTGTCTCGCTTTCAACTATGCTAGCAAAGCTCCATCCGCAGTGAATCTCCATTTGATCTACCTTAACTGTAATGCTGAGACTAACTTCCTACTCAATGTATCCGCCGCTACATTACCTTTTCCCGGGTGATCATCCACAATAAAGTCATAATCTTTAAACAGCTCCAGCCATCTTCGCTGTCTCAGATTCAATTCTTTCTGAGTAGGCAGATAATTCAAACTCTTATGATCGGTGTAAATTCTACACTTCTCACCATACAAGTAATGCCGCCAAATCTTTAAAGCGAACACTACTAGCGCCAATTCCAAGTCATGGGTTGGGTAATTCTGTTCATGCGGTTTCAATTGGCTCGATGCATATGCTACCACCTTTCCATCTTGCATCAATACACAACCCAATCCTATACCTGAAGCATCAGTGTACAGGATATACTCTCTACCAGACATAGGCTGTGTAAGAATCGGTGCTTCAACTAGCATTCTCTTTAACTGATCAAAACTCCGATGACACTTTTTTGACCATTCATACTTAACTCCCTTTCGCAATAACCTTAACAATGGAGAAGCTATCACTGAAAACCCTTTCACAAACCTTCTATAATACCCAGCCAACCCCAAGAAACTACGAATTTCAAGCACATTCTTAAGTGGCTTCCAATTGACAATCGCTTCTATTTTATCCAGATCCACCTTAATACCTTCAGAAGATATGACATGACCCAGAAAGGATACCTTTCGCAACCAGAACTCACATTTATGCAGTTTAACATACAACTGATGTTCCCGCAATGTTTGAAGCACAATTCTCAAATGTTGTTCATGTTCCTTCTCACTTCTTGAGTAAACCAGAATGTCATCTATGAACACTACCACAAATTGATCCAGATACGGTCTAAACACCAGATTCATCAAATCCATAAATGCAGCAAGCGCATTAGTCAACCCAAAAGGCATTGCCAGGAACTCATAATGCCCATATCGAGTCCTAAATGCAGTCTTAGGTATATCTTCTTTCTTTACTTGCAACTGATAATACCCAGAACGTAAATCAATTTTCGAAAACACACCTGCTCCTCTTAGCTGATCAAACAAGTATTCAATTCGCGGTAGAGGATACGGGTTCTTTACTATCACCTTGTTCAGTTGCCAATAATCTATACACATTCACATGGTACTATCTTTCTTCTTAACAAATAAGACCGGTGCTCCCCAAGGAGAAACACTAGGCCTAACAAATCCTCGGTCTAATAATTCTTGCAACTGTGTCTTCAACTCCTTCAGTTCAGTCGGAGCCATCCTGTAGGGCGCTTTAGACACCGGTACTGTTCCAGGTATTACATCAATGGACAGTTCAACTTCTCTTAATGGTGGCACACCACTCAATTCCTCAGGAAACACATCAGGGAACTCTCCTACCACAGGTATATCCTGTATTTTCACAATCTCCCTTTTACTATCCAGTACCAAAGCCAAATATGGCTCGCACCCCTTCCTCAAGCATCGATACGCTTGCATCACTTAAACTACATTCACAAGGGAATTCGCACCGACTCCTCTCATTATTACTTTATTACCCTTGCCATCACTGAGCACCACAATCTTTCTTTTACACTTAACCACTGCATTATACTTAGTCAGCCAATACATTCCTAATATCAAATCAAATTCATCAAATGGCAACTCAATTAGATCCACAGGGAACACATTACCCTGAATCTCTAAGGCACAATCTCTATACACTTTATTCACATTCACATTACTTCCCAAAGGATTGGATACACATATATCATATTTTAAACATTTCGCTTTAGGCATCTTTTCATACATCTTTTTAGCACACACATATGAATGAGTTGAACCAGGGTCAATAAGTGCAAACATTTCTACATCATAAAGTTGAAACATACCTGTTATCACCTCAGGCGCATCCTGATCCTCTCGTTCCTTCATTGCATAAGCCCGCACCGGTGCCGCATTAGGCCTATCCACAATTTCAGAATCAGCTGTACCTCTGGACTGGCTACCTCTGCCACGTCCTCTTCCTCTTCCTCTATTAACAAAATGCAAATTTAAACCATCTCTACTCTGCTGTTGTTGATTTCCTGTCGTCTCGTATGCGTTGGGGCAGTTAGCAATAAAATGCTCAGTTCTTCCACATCTAAAACAAGCACCCGTCAACTTCCAGCACTCTCCTCTGTGTCTTTTCCCACAGTTAGGGCACTCATGTACCTCACTTCTATTAATAGATGCTCCTCTCCCAGAGCCAGATGCTGAAGGAGCCCTACGCTTCTTACCTCTTGCTGCAAAACTGAACACTGATTCCGCAGGTGGTGCCATAGAAGAATCTCTTGATCTTTTACCCACATGAGAACCTCCTCTATTTGTATTTCTTCTCTGCAACCTATCTCGTTGAGCTCCCAAAGATCTCTCGGCTCTCATTGTCACCTGAACTATCCGGTAATAACTCACATTCTGCTCAGTAGTCAGTGAAACCAACAATGCCTTGATTTCCTCATTCAATCCTTCTTCAAACTGCTAACACCGAAACTCCATAGTCAGAACATCTTTCGACGTGTACTTGCTCAAACGGCATAATTCTTTCTCATACTCTGCCACTATCATAGCTCTCTGTCTTAAATTCAAGAACTGCTTCCAGTTGGCCTCTCTGTGAGCTTTTGTCACAAACTTATTTCTGAACTCCTTTTCGAAGAACTCCCAAGTGATAGGATTAGGAAGCATCGAATTCTGTAGGACTAGCTTCCACCAGTCGTATGCTGCACCCTGAAGCAGCGTCACCAAACATTCCACTTGTTGCCCCAGAGGACACTTAATCTCACCCATAATCCTCTGTACCTTTTCCAGCCAGTATTCTGCCTTTTCAAACTCATCCAAACTAGTACCACGGAACTCTTTAGCCCGATGTTTTCTCAAGGTTTCCAATGGTGCCTGTGGTGCAGTCATACATTCCATAACCCTTGCCATATCTTGCGATATTTTCAATAGGGCTTCCATAGGACCCGCTAGAATTTCATTTCTGAAACTAGCTGGCCGAGACTGACTAGACCCCGTCACTTCTGGTTTATGAGGGTTCACACTTTCGGTAGTCTCTTCTCTAGTATTGTGATCAGGATCCATCGTTACTACACAAATTACACAAGGACATCCGTATTAGGTTAACATAACTATACACCACCTAGCTACCCAATCTCCCAGAAAAGACTAAACATAGCCTCTGATACAACAACTTGTGACACTCGTTCCCAAACTTGCGCATTAGCTCAGCTAATCCATCTAGGAATGATCGTACACAACAAAAGAATGCATACACATGCTCACACAAAACTCTACTAAACCTGCATAAAAGAATTTCTCGCTCGCATACACACATCATTCATTTTATGTCAATCGTCACTAGGTCTCATACTATATCCATTCACTTATCAAGCAAATTTATACAGTCGATAAGATAACCTGCTTAGTTATTACAAGCCTTACAAACTTGAGTACATTTTAGTTACACAAGCTATTACATAATTATACAAAACGAGGGCAAAGTTATACAAAATTTCCCCTTAACAAAACCCCATAACCTACATCCGTAGCACTCCTAATGTTGACCATTGATATGCGGGAATGTCCTTCCAAGTCTCACGTCCGTATCTTTATGGATTAGAGTAAACCCGTGCTAAGCGATAACGCTTAGTGGGGAACACGTATATAACAAGTAGCACATATAGTTAATAGCATCATACATTACATGCTAGAGGTCATGCTTAAACAACTAATATCACATCATTTACCATTTTAAGCATATCATTACTCATGACTAAATTCGATCATAACGCACTAAACAACATAACCATTTATGCATTCGCTCATCATACTTCATATACTCATACCACTATCATTTCCATTTGTTAATTAGTTTAGCCTGCAATTCAAAGACGCGGATACGGCTTTCGCATTGGTAAATTCGAGGTACTAAATTCGCATTGAAATCTCATTTACGCATTGGTACCCTAAGGTACGAGTGTATCATTCCACATACAATAAAATCCAGCAAGGATTATACACATTGTAATCGAATTGTGATTCCCAAGGAATCAGACAAATTGAATGCATTGGGCGGCAGCACTTGACCCTATAGGCATGCCTACCTATCCACTACTTGACTCGCAGGCTTAAGTTTTAATCATGTTATTAATTTCGCTTTGATCAATCTTCACTTCCCATTTATCACTCTCCAACATCACGTTTAGTTACACATACTCTTTAACACATAGCCATTAACTTTATTTGCATACATATAATATTTCCCAAGATCATTTATCTATGGTCATCAATCACATACTTGATTTGATTCAAGGATCATCATGTTCGTATGCAAATGTACATTACTTAATTCACACTTAATGCTTACCCATAATGCTTTGCCTTTGAGCTTTAAGCTTTACCATTTGGATGTCCAAACACAATAGGGTTATATTGCCAAAACAAGGTAGGTCACGGTCACAACCTATTTGGTTGCCACCGTGACTTGTTAAAGTCCCAAAATAGAATGCAAATTGGGGACAGGTCACGATCACAACCATTTTGGTTGCCACCGTGACATGTTCCCAACTATCGGCAGAATGCAACTTGGGGGTATGTCACGGTCACAACCAATTTGGTTACCACAGTGACATATCCAAGCCCTGCAAAATAGAGTGCTCACTTGGGTACCTCACGGTCACAACCATTTTGGTTGCCACCATGACATACCAAATCCATTAGGCAGAATTGAACTCAAGCATACCTCACGGTCACAACCAATTTGGTTACCACCGTGACCTATGCAAAATCACTTCAATTCAGCCATCATTTCTCCCCTCACTTCAAGGACTTCAAGACTCATTATTCGCCTTTAGCAATTAACCAACTCAACCACATACACAATTTAGCACATACCTGGTTTCCATCTTTTAATTACCACTCATTTGAGCATAAATTACATTCATTCTTATTACACACATAATTCATACCAAGTCCCTAAACAACCAACGCACGAATCACATAGTTTATGCAATTAGGGTTTGTTCCCAAACCTCGTCGCCTTAGCTCCTAGTTTCGTTGCACGCTCGGCTCTCCGATCACGACTTTTCCTTTATCCCTCTTCAATTCTTCAGCTACCAATACCATACCAATGCACAGGCTTAAACTCAATCCAGCAATTCCCCATCCAAATCAATTCAAAATCAATAAGAAAGAGTAGAGAATGAGTATAAGCATCCATAATCACTTACCTTCCAAGTTTTGCACTTAAATCTTGAGCACTAATTCTTGATCTTTTAACAACTTAACATGCAATTAGCTTAAAACTCTAAGAAGCTATTCACACCGAAAAGCAAGGAAGAACAAAAGTGTAGAAATGGCTGAATATCCATTTAGTCGGTCCCTCTCTCCTCTTACCCTACATTTGCATGCAAGGGTGGATGTGACGCGCACCGAACCCCGTCGCCTCCCGAAAGCCCGCTTTATGGCGATCAGGATGGGATTCATTAAAACTTATAAGGTATTTACAAGGGCGTCTATTTTGGGCAACAACAAGGTTTCTTGGAGTCGCCACCCAATAGAACATTGGGAAGGGTCATCTAGCCTCAGCGAGCCTAAGACGGCGCATACATATCCATCTTGAGCTAGCCAGAAAGATCTTGGAGGCCACTGCCTCTACCCCCTGGAGCCTAGGATTGTAAATTGAAGTCTTTTGGTGAGACTCACGAGGTGTCTTGGAAGTCCTAGACCTCTCGCCTCATTGAGCCCCAAAGACCAGAGTGAGTTCGGGACTTCTCATTTATTTATACCTTGATTAATATTATAATTAAGTTTTTGAATTCATTGTTTCACCAACTTTTCACAAGATGCGATTAATTTAAAGCGCAATCATTCATGTCAAAATCAATAAATAAAACATTATTAAAATAAATCCCCACAAATCAAATTATAATAAAACTAGAGGCGGAATACAACCCCCATTGAAAAAATAATATACAGATCATACAGAAATTGGGATATTCATTGGAGTGAGGACATTGGTCCTGCCATGTATATTTGTTACAAACTGGTTTTTAAAAGGTGTCAATTTTGTTGGTTAAAAAAATAGGACATTGGTCCACAACTTTTTGAGAAAACTCCAAATTAATTACTATAAAATATTTGGCCCTTTTCACTTTAACGGCATTGAAATAATCTTAATATTAACATGAATAAAAAGTAAGGGTGAAGAAAGAACCCGTATGGAAATCCTCAGATTG
Organism: Excoecaria cochinchinensis; assembly: GCA_947683425.1. NCBI lineage: Eukaryota > Viridiplantae > Streptophyta > Magnoliopsida > Malpighiales > Euphorbiaceae > Excoecaria > Excoecaria cochinchinensis. Next base: position 9,371,876 of record CANTUQ010000005.1, read on the forward strand.
GCTCGGTCCTCATCATTTACAACTCCAATTCCAAATGGTCAGAAAATAACTCATAGGAATAAACATGTCAGTATCAAAATTGATGAATAAAATAAAGAAAATAAAATAATAGGAAACTTTAAAAGAAATAAGTTAAAAGATAAAAGAAAAGAAAAATGAAAAAGATTAATATAAGTTAATTAAATCACACAAGTGCTAATCCAGAATGTTTACCCTCGGATCTTACCTTTTTGGGTGAATATCAGATGGTTTCGGTCCCCGTACGCTCCACAAGGATCAAATAAAAAATAGATCAAAGTAAGAAAATTTTCCCTTCTTGAAAATTTAATAGCGATCGATATTTGAATTAGCTGTATTGATGGAAACGAATGAATTTCGTTACCTCAAATTGGCTTAATTCACAAGAAGAATTTGAGTAAATCAATTAATTGGAAGAATCTTTGTCAAAAAAAATTCTGAAAATAAAGATTTTATAGCTTTTTGGTAAATTGCTCACAAAAAACCTTTCTAAAAAATTCAATCTCTCAAAAAATGGTTAATTTCTTCCACCAAAAAATTTATCAAATTTTCTAACCCCTAAAAATGAATTTTACCTCTCAATTTATAGAATTTTTGGAGATAAAATTAGATAAGCATCAATTTTGAGTTTGAATTTTAAAAGGAGTCTTTAAAATTCAATTTTTTTAACCACTTATCCTATTTGAAAGATTTGAGATAAAATTTTATCAAATCCGGCGATAACTAATCAGATCCACTGCCGACGGGCATCCCTGCAAATACCGACGGGTGTCCCTACTAAGGGCACGCGTGGAAATTTTGATACAGACGGGCCATAACGCGGACTAGGGACGGGCGTCCCTACTTAGACACGTGTTCATCCCTAGCTATAGACGGGTCATCCCTACTATGCATAGAGACGGGGATCACCCCAAGTAGGGACGGGTGTCCCTACTTCAGACGGCCATCCCGTCTGTGGAGCAAAACTTCCAATTTCAGATAAAATTTTCCAAAACCTCACGCTATAGCGAAAAAGATTTTAATCCTTGTGAAACCGAAAGACGAAAACCTCCGAATTCCATCCATTTATCCAGAAACCAACATGGATTTCTTCATCGGGTAACTCTGACCTGGACTGCCTCAAACCCCGGTGTCTACAGCTGCCCCCAATTTTGGGGAAACTAGTGCACTAGTGTCTAGATGAGCCAAATTCAGAGAAGCAAGGAAAGAAACGCATACCTGTGGCAGTCCTTACCTTTTTGCAATGGAAGTAACGATGCGTCGAGTCTACTTCAGACTTACAGAACGCGAGGACTGCTCTCCTGGGCTGCACCGAGTCTGCTCCAAACTTACAAAGTGCGGATGGTGATGCGCCGAGTCTGCTCCAGACTTACAGAACGCGAGGATTACTCTCCTGAGCTGCACTGAGTCTGTTCCAAACTTTCAAAGTGCTATTGGCGGCGCGTCGAGTCTGCTCTAGACTTACAAAATGCGAGGGTTGCTCTCCTGAACGGCATCGAGTTTGCTCCAACTTACAAAGTGCGGATTGCTCTCCCGAGCTGCACCGAGTCTGTTCCAAACTTTTAAAGTGCAGTTGGCGGCGCGTCGAGTCTGCTCTAGACTTACAAAACGCGAGGGTTGCTCTCCTGAACTGTACCGAGTTTGATCCAACTTATAAAGTGCGGATTGCTCTCCCGAGCTGCACCGAGTCTGTTCCAAACTTTCAAAGTGCGATTGGCGGCGCGTCGAGTCTGCTCTAGACTTACAAAACGCAAGGGTTGCTCTCCTGAACTGCACCGAGTTTGCTCCAACTTACAAAGTACGGATTGCTCTCCCGAGCTGCACCGAGTCTGTTCCAAACTTTCAAAGTGCGGTTAGCGGCGCGTCAAGTCTGCTCTAGACTTACAAAATGCAAGGGTTGCTCTCCTGAACTGCACCGAGTTTGCTCCAACTTACAAAGTGCGGATTGCTCTCCTGAGCTGCACCGAGTTTGCTCCAACTTACAAAGTGCGGATTGCTCTCCCGAGTTGCACTGAGTTTGTTCCAACTTACAAAGTGCGGATTGCTCTCTATCGTATGTGCCCCGCTGTCCTCGTCTAGGCTTGCGCGGTGGCTAATCTGTCTTCCTAGCCTCGTCTCAGCTTGCACGGTGTCTAATTTATATCGCTAGTCCTATTTTAGGCTTGCGAACTTTCCTTGCTAACCCCCATTCAATCTGCAAGGTATGATTCTGATATGTTAATTCTCATCTAATATTGGATGTGATAATGTTTGATCGGTTTATCCCTCCTTTTGACTGTTGGTCATTTTCGAATTGATGTAACCATGTGCCTGAATTATAAGAGATTCTCGTTCATTCTCATACCAATTAACTTTATTGGTAGATTTATGAGCATTTTATGTCTCTCTTTATTATTTATCATCTTGTTTTCTATATGATCAATTGTCCTTTTTTCTTTTCTTTTTCTTCTTTTCTCTCTCTTTTAAATTTTCTTTTAAGAAATTTAAATCATGAACAAATAACATGCAAATTTAACAGGTTAATCCATAAATGTTTTTCCACTAAAAAGTTAAATTTTGTACAATATACAGATGTGATTACAAGAAAAAGTATAAACACAAAGCCATAAGAACTCCCTGAACAATCTACAATGGCGCATAATCTGAGAGCTCCTCTAGATCATCATCATCATCATCTGATATATGAACCGGATGGCCTCGTGATGAAGATGCAGATGGTCCCGCATCTGGAGCAGATGGCTGCCTGGGAGGGGCTGATGGTCCAACCTGATGAGCAGCCGAGGCTCTAGCCTGTCACTGGTATCTGGGAGGTATCGCCATTGGTACTGATAACAGCTGTGCTCTCGCTGGGTCCTGCTGCTGGAACTGGACCTGTGCATATCCATCAAGGAAAGGCTGTCCGCATACCGTCATGAATTGCAGCATGTCAGTGACGACCCCCCTAACTCTCTGAAAGCGCCAGCCAGGCGGAGGGTCTGATCTGTAGAGGTAGTCCCCATACTCTTCAGCCTATCCTCTGTATGCTTTCTAAACTCTCGCATGGACTGGGCAATGGGAGGTATGGCACCCTCTAGGATCCTGAATCTGAGAGCCTCAACTGACTCATCCACCATCTGTATAGATGCATCTATCCTATGGGCCGCCTCATCCTGGGAGGCCCTCATCTCCTGCCTCAGCTGACCCATAAGTCTCTCCTGCTCCTGTCTCAAATGGTCAATAAGCCTCCCCTGCTCCTGGATAATACCCTGCTGCTGATCCAACCGCTTAAAATGACTCTATCTCGCTCCCCAAGCTGCCCGAGAAGGGCCCTATCTCTCTCCTCCTGTCTGTGCTCAAAGGAGGCGAACATAGAGGTCAAAATCACGAAAAAATCTAGCTGCGCTGTTGCATCGATGGTGTAAATGGAGGGGGGTTGGCTCTGGTGCCCGCTCTAGAGGTGGAGCTGTAGAAGTAGATGCCCCCGGGTCCCCTGCTCTAGCATATGGACTGAACCTCTTAGGTGCCCGGGGAGCTATCCGATGTACTCTCGATGGCGAAGGCGGAGTAGGACTCTATACTCTCTGTGCTGGAGGAGTAGCAAATAGCTAATCCATGGTGAACTCAATCCCCATGTCAGGAGGTGCATACGGATGCTGCTCCTCATGCTGCGGCTGCAGAGGCTGACCCTCCTAGTACTGTGGGTGCTCGGGAGGCTCCTACTCCATCTGAGGCTGCTCCATCAGAGGCTGATCCTGAGGCTGCTCCACTACCGGCTCTAGCGAGGGCAAGCTAAACGCACGTCTTGTCTCATGAATGGTGCAAAGTCTGTACGCCTCGGCCTGACCTGGTATCGGCAGTATCATAGCCATCGTAATAGCTGTCGGGGCATCCACATAAATGCTCTCATCCAAGGCAGGCCCTAGGATGTCTGGTCGAATACCCAAACTCAGGAGTAGTTTAGTGATGACTCCGCCAACATACACTACAGGGGCTGCCCCCCTACACACTCTCACCATGTTAACCAAAATCTCGTGGCTGATGTTGAGCCGCTAGCCTACCACCATGGCCCATAAACTCCAAATCTCAATGGCGTTGAGGGACCCTGGGTTACCAGCTCATCCCAAATAGGAGCTGGATAAAACCCTGTGAACATATCGAAGGGCCTGTGATGAGAGTACCGTGCTATTTGCCGTATCATGATCATATGACACTCCTGGCAATGCAATAACTGCCCAATGGTGGCGTCTAACTGCTCTATGGGGCACTATAACATCCTATCCAAATGGAAGTCCCATAGCCTCTGTACATCACTATCGGGTAATGCTGTAATGGTGCCGCTCAATCCAAAACTGGATAACACCCTCCTCTGTGTCAGATCTCTAATACCCCCCGTACTGTAACGTAGCAAGAAACTGCCGAACTATCTCTGGGTGAGTATGGAAAGCAGCCGTCAGAAACTCAGTCCACCCCGCACCTGCTATCAGAAGATCGACCTCGTTGACCATCCCGAGAGCCTCAATGAACGGCCTGGAAATGAAATGGCTAGCTCGTAACTGCACCTGAGCCAGCGCTACATACCTCTGTCTGGCCTCGGCGCTCATCCAATCCGGGGCCTGAGGCTCAGGCTGATCGTACGGAGCATGTCATTTAGTTTGGTATCATAATCATAAACGGAATTTACTCAGAAAATAACAAAATTTAGGCAGCATTCCGATGGGGTCGGGTCTAAACCGAAAAATTAAAATTAAATTAAATTAATTAAAAAATTTGGGTAGCACCCCGGCAAGGGTGTGCCCAACCTTCTGCATGAGAAAGCAAAAAAATTGGCCTCAAGCCTCAAGCAACAGTGCAACATATTCACTCTTGTTAAAAAAAGTGGGCAGCACCCCGGCAAGGGTGTGCCCAACCTCCTGTATGAGAAAACAGAAAGAAAAAGGGACAGGCCTTAGGCCCCAGGCAACAGTGCAACATACTCATATTTTCTTTACTTTCTAATTCCTAGTATTGGTTTCAAAATGCATGCATTCCTAAGGCCATACCTGAATATCTAAAAACTCAATAACTAAAAATTAATTGTTCTCAAAATAGCCATATCCATGCATTTTATAACAGCATATCACTTACTCTATGTGTTAATTCTAGCGCTTAAAGCATTAAAAAAAACATAACTATGGCCTTTCAAATTGTACTACAGCAATTAGCCTAATTATACTAATCCAACAATAAAATTAAATTAAATTACTCACCATAAAATAAAATAAATAATAAATAAAACTAGAAGAATTTTACTAACCTGGAAGTTGAGAATCAATTAAGAAGAAAGGACTAAACAGTGGTGCAAAAAGAAACCTACTGAAAAAGCAAAAATGATAAAATGTAACAGAAGAAGGAGGGAAGAACGTCGGTCTGAAGAAAAGAGAAGAAAATGATCATCCGTCGGTACCAGCATCCTTGTATAGAATTCACGTACCGACAGGCTTTACGTCTATAGAGTTACCAACGGGCATGCCGTCTGTCTCTCCGAATTCTGCATTTAACCCTCATTAATTACATAATTAATGCGCGTGATATGCACGATGTAAAGACTGCCAGGTCGACAATTACCGACGGGAACGCCGTCTGAGTGAGGGACGGGCTAACCATCGGTAGGTCAAATCTATAAAATTCAACATTTTCTTGGATTCCGTGCCTTTTCTCTCATTTCAGCTTCATAATAGGCTCTTTTCTCCAGTTTTTTCCTTTTTTCCTTCTTTATTTCCTTTAGTGACTTCGGCTTTAGATACTGAGGAATGAATTCTCCTTTTCTTTCCAAGATGCACCGTATCTTAGACGATATTCAAACTTAGGAAAATAGCACTTTTACCCCCCTTTCTAGACTAAAATTTTTACGAAGAATCAAAATAGACTACAACCTCCTTCTGCCTGCGACCCACTTCTGGGACCCTCGCTTTCACGTTTTTAGGTTCACTTACCAGGAAATGTGCCCCCTGCCTGAGGAAGTTACTGCTATTGTCGGGAGCTAGTATCCTCCTAGTGCTTTACCCTGCGTTCCTCGCTGTGGTTTGATTCAAACTCGTGATATTGCTCTGTCCTTAAGTATAGCTCCTTTTGACGCTGCTCGTCTAGTTCCTCAGGGCCCTGCATTTGCCTTAGAACCTCTGATCGAAGCACTGGATGAATTCTCCCACATTCCTTCATACAAGGTAAGTATCATCTTTCTTTTCTGCCTGATGAAGTATCTGGTGGTGACTTCAGAGGAGCTGCTTGGAGACCCTCGTCTGTTTGGGATTTTGGACAGTTTTCACCACTGGATGACCCCTTTTCCACTTCTTCTGACTGAGACTATCTTGGGTTTTGACTCTGTCCGTGCCGGGCCTACCACTTCATTCTCTAGGAGCCCTTTATTACTCCAGGTACGTCATTGTTTTAAAGGTAGTGCGTCCCTTGTGGATTTTCGCACTAGCTTTTCTTAGCGGGAAGTGCATCCTTTCGGATTTTCACACAACCCTATGCCTAATTTTTGCCTTAAGTAAATCCCACTTACTCCAGCGGCTTTTCTCTGCCTTTTATCTTATTTTCTTTGGCTTTTATTTTTCCTTGTTTCTTCTTCCAGATTTGGTTGCAAGAGAAATTGAAACTGCTGTTAGAGCCACCTCCTAGGGTAATTAGTCAGTATTCTGCGAAGTATTTTCTCCCTCGCCAGCGTTTGTACCTGCCTAAGAGCCCTGACGAAGGCATTATTAGATTCAGTGCGATATCAGATGAGGATATTAGCTTTATGCATGCTTGGCTTTCCTTATCCAGTGCAGTTATTGATGGGTCTTCAGGGTGCGTTCCCCTATGCGGGTTTCGTGAGGCAACCTTTTACATCACGGCCCGCTGCTCTCGTCAACTCGGGATGACTCAGGATGTGGTGAGACTCCCTCTATCCTTTCGAGGTGGAGTCCTTTCTTTGGCTTTTACTTCCCCCTATCATGAGCTCTGGAGTCAACTTCCACTGAAAACTATCATACCTCCCTTCGGAAACCACTCTGTCACTTCCACTAGCACGTCCAAGAGGCGGATACTTAGCCTGTCATCTGATAACCGAACACGGCGACTGAGGCATTTGGCTAGCGAGGGTAGTAGTAGGGCATAGTTTAGTTTTACATGCATTTTGAGCAATATGTTTCTTTTTAAAGCAGAATTGGACAATGATATAAATGAATAAGTCAAGTCTTATTTTATTTCACAAAATTGTGTGCATTTCATTACGATTTCAGAATACATGATCGTTTTTTACACTAATTCAATTATGCAAGACTACATTCATTCATGGAACCTAATCCTGACAGCACCAAACTCCTGTCTCCAATCAGCCCTCTCGGGTTTTCATGATTGGATATTTTCTCTCAAGCCTCTAAATTTTGCCTAGGATGCCTTTTTTCGGTTTTCACCCTGACGACACGCCCAATTTTAGCAAGGCCGCCTTTTTTCGATTTTCCACCCGCGGGGCTTTCATTCGCTTCTTTTGATTTTGTAGCCTTTAGCCATGGAAACTTTTGAGTCTATCAATATTGACCGGTTCTTTGAATTCGTTGCCATCGCTATCCGACAAAATCGCAGCTCCTTTTGACAACAGCTTCTTGAGGATAAACGGACCTTCCCACGTAGGTCTGAACTTCCCTCTAATATCCGGTGCTCCTGGTCTCATCTGTTTGTATACCAAATCCCCCTCCTTCAATGGATGTTTCTTAACTTTCTTTCCAAAAGACCTAGCGAGCCTCTTTTGATATATCTGGTTGTGATAGTAGGCTTTTAACCTATTCTCATCCAACATGTTCAAGCGTTGCAACCGCTGTTGCGCCCATTCGGCCTCCGGAATCTCTGCTTCCATTATCACCCTTAGTGACTTAAGTTCGACCTCGACCGGCAATACTGCCTCCGTCCCATATACAAAGGAATATGGAGTGGCTCCCGTTAAAGTCCTGATGGTTGTCCTGTAACCCCATAGTGCGAAAGGCAACTTTTCTGCCCAATCTTTATAATTCTGGACCATCTTAGCCAGGATCCTCTTGACATTCTTGTTGGCGGCTTCAACTACCCCATTGGCTTGAGGACGGTACGGAGAAGACTTGTGGTGCTTGATACCATACTTCTGGAGCAACTTCTTCGTCTCGGCCATGAATTGGACCTCATTGTCAGATACCACATGATGTGGAAGGCCATACCGACATATCAAGTTCTTCTCTATGAATTTCGCCATATCCCGAGCATCTATTTTCTTGAAGGACTTAGCTTCTACCCACTTGGTGAAGTAGTCGATGGCGACGATGATGTATCTATGCCCATTGGAGGCTGTGGGGCGTATCTCTCCAATAATATCAATCCCCCAAGCTGCGAATGGCCAAGGTGACGTCAAATTATGCAATTCTAAAACGGGCAGGTGCCTTAAATCCACATACTGCTGGCATAACTGACAATGCTTTACATACTTCGAGCAATCATTATCCATGGTGAGCCAGAAGAATCACTGCCTCATAATCTTCTTTGCCAATGTCAACCCGTTCATATGGGCCCCACATACTCCGGCGTGAGTTTCCTCCATCATCCTCTTAGCCTCTTTCTCATCCAAACATCTCAACTGGATACCATCAGCCTGCCGTTTATATAATATCCCATTTATACAAATAAACTGGGTAGACAATTTGCGAATTATTCTCTGATCTTTTCCGATAGCTTCCTCTGGAAATGCCGCATTCTCTAGATAGTTCTTGATATCATAATACCACGGCTTCCCATCCGTTACTTCTATCTCCATGACTGATTTAGATTCAAAGCTAGGTCTCTCAGAGCTAGAAATTAAAACTGGCCCCAAAACTACCCCTTCGGGATTATCCCACATTGAGACTAAAGTAGCAAGCGCGTCAGCTAACTAGTTTTCATCCCTCGGAACAAAACGGAACGTACATACTTCAAATTGACTACTCAGGTCCTTCAAGTGCTCGATGTATGGCATCAGCCTCTCTTCTTTAATGGCCCATTCACCTCAGATTTGATTGATCACCAGGGAGGAATCACCAAACACTTCCACGTTTTTCGCTCCTAAGGCTATCAATGCCTCTAACCCAAAGGCACACGCTTCATACTCAGCTTCATTATTAGTAGCCTTGAACCTTAATTTCTTGGCCAAAGGGAGCTTCTCATCATCCGAGGTTGTTAAAATAATCCCTACTCCTGCCCCCTTGTTGTTCACAGCTCCATCAAAATGCAACTGCCAACCTTGAACTCCGATAGCTGTCACATCCTCATCTGGAAAGTCAAACTCGTACGAGTCTCCTTGAATTGGGTGTTCTGCCAGGAATTCAGCCACTGCACGCCCTTTGATAGTTTTCCGAGTAATATACTCCACATCGAATTCTTGTAGCAACAATAACCACCTTCCCATTTTCCCAAGTAAAGATGGAGCTTCTTGTAAGTACCTCAAAGGATTCTGCTTCGCTACTGCCTGTACTCTATAGGCATGAAAGTAATGCCTTAATTTATTAGAAGCCTAGATTACCGCAAGGCAAATCTTTTCCACTTTCGTATACTTAACCTCATAGGCCAGGAACTTCTTGCTAAGGTAGTAAACAACAAATTCCACTCAAGATTCGTCCTCCTAGGCCATCATGGCGCCTACAGAACTGTCTTCTATAGCTAAGTATAGAATCGGGGGTTTGATTGGCTGCGGCGGTCTCAACACCAGTGGATTTAGCAGATACTCTCTGACAGTATCAAAAGCTTTCTGATAGCTTTTGTTCCATATTACTGGCTGGTCTTTTCAGAGTAGTTTGAAGATCGGTTCACAGATTTAAGTAAGCTTGGCAATAAACCTACTGATATATTGCAACCTTCCCAAAAAACTTCTCACATCCCTTTCTTTCTGTGGTATTGGCATTTCTCTGATGGCTTTGACCTTGTCCGGATCAATATCAATACCCCTCTGGCTAACCACGTGTCCTAGGAGCTTCCCTGAGGTAACACCAAAGATACATTTCTTACGATTTAACCGCAGATAATACTTGTCTATCCTTAAGAAGAACTTTTCCAGAGCTTCAAAATGACCTTCTCTAGTGGCCGACTTGATCATCATATCGTCCACGTATACCTCCACTTCTTTATGGATCAGGTCATTCAAGATTTTTGTTGCCATCCTCTGATATGTGGCTCTTGCATTTTTCAGGCCAAAAGTCATTACTCGATAAGCATAGGTCCCCAACTCCGTGATGAATGTTGTCTTAATCCGGTCAATTATTTTATTGAGAATTTGATTGTAGCCTGCATAACCATCTCCAAAGCTATACATCTCGCAAGCAGCGGCGCTGTCTATCAGCACATCTATATGGGGCAATGGAAAGTCATCTTTTGGACGGGCCTTATTCAAGTCCCGATAATCTACGCATACCCTTACCTTGCCATTCTTTTTGGCTACGGGGACAACGTTGGCCAGCCAAGTCGGATACTGCACCTCAACCAGAAATTTGGCTTTAACTTGCTGGTGAATCTCCTCCTTCACTTTATCCGCCCACTCTGGCCTAAGCCTTCTCAGCTTCTGTTTAACGGGTTTGTGGTCCAGATATGAAGGAATAGCGTGCTCTGCGACTTCCCGATCGATTCCCGGCATATCTTCATAGGTCTAGGCAAAGACTTTTTTCATATTTTTTCAATATTCTCTCAAATTTTTCTCGCTCTTCAGGAGTTATATTTGATGCTATCAAAATTTCTTTTGGATTCTCTACGGTTCCAAGATTAAATGGAGTAGCATCAGTTGAATCAATATCAAATATGGAGGGATGATGATCATGATCATGCATAGTGAAATCATTGGAAACATCACACAATTAAGCAAAATCATTCAATTTATTAATAAGATTGAAATTGTCATTAACATCATTGAAAAGTTCTGGAGCAAAAAGAAAATCTAAACTATTTTCCTCTCCCTCCTCTGCTGGCGCATCTGCCGTGGTTGATGGTCCTGCATCACTTTGGCTCTTTGGGGGCTCCCCAATCAACTCATGCATGGCTTCTTCTACTTTTGCTTTCCCCTTCAACTGGGTGGCTACCATCTTTTCAGTCATTACTTCTTCAGGCATCTCACGGCCCCAAATTGTCCTACTGGTCATGATTTCTTCATCCCAAAAGCCCTCTGCTAGCTTGATCGATCCAATGTCCCAGTCATAGACATCATTGAAAACCTTGAATCCTGGCACAAATCTTCCATGCAGCCACTGTGGTTCATCTTCCCCTGTGTAGGCATATGCTGCGGTTGCTGGCACAAAAGTCTTCCGAATGTGAGGAATTTCCATTTTTGACTTCTCACCCCTCTCTACAACACCTGTATATCCTAGACCCCTTCTGTCCTTTTGGCCCTTGGTGGTAATAGCTTTTGGCATCCCTTGAGAATTTTGCCCAGTCCTGCGCCAAGGAGGAATGACATCTTTTTCATCATATTCAGTACTTGGGGGTTCTCTTCCTTCTGCTCTTCCTCACCTATCATGGCGATATGAAATCCACTAAACAGCTGCCTAGCAATCTCCAGTACTAAAACCTAATTCTCCCGTGCAGCCCTTATAGTCATAATCTGGCCCTCATGAGGTATCTTCACCATTTGGTGAAGTGTAGAGGGGACTCCACCCAGCTTATGAAATCATGGTCTACCTATAAGAGCTGAGAAATTGGCGGGTATAGGCAGTACCACAAACTCCACTTCTGATTCTACAGGCCCCGTCTTCACTATTGCCGTGAATGTCCCCGAAGTATGTCTACGCGAGTTATCATAAGCTGTGATAGTGAGATCAGATTTGGCTAACATATCCTCTGTTACCCCAAAAGCCGCCATTGCCACCTGTGGGCACACATTTATCGAAGAGCCATCATCTACCATTACGCAAGTAGTGTGCTTTTGGTTAATCTGTGCTCTTATGTACAGAGGGCGATTATGGTTGCGACCTTCTGCTGGCAAATCAGCACTGGTAAAGACAACATTTTCTCCTGATCCTCCTTTCACTACATCCAAAAGTTCCGTAGGCGAGATAGTTGTTACCACAGTTGCCTCGCATAAAGCCTCTACCACCTTTTGCCTATGCGATGACGACTATCTCAAAAGATCCCATATGGAAATCTGAGCTGGCGTCTTTTTTAGTTCCTTAACAATCGGATCTTCTTCCGGCTCTTTTCCCTTTCTGCCCTCAACTGACTCCTGGGGCTTCTCAACTTCCGGAGCTACCCTTCCGCTCTGGGTCATAGCTCCAACCTCTTTCTTCTTTGCTTCTTCTCCTTCCTCCTCCGAATTCCACATGTCAGAAAATACTTCAGAATTACCATTTTCAGTTCCACTATCATCAGTGGACCATCAATCGATCACCGCTGCGGGAAGCCCTTCTTCACTCCCCTCATGGAGGTTCATGACAGCAGTGTGGACATCATTGCCGTACAATTCGTTTAACACAAACTCCTCGAGCAAACTGGACCAATCATGTTCACTAGCGGGGGCATACTGTTATACCCAGCCTTCTTGTGACCTTCTCTCTTCTCTAGGTCTGTGATTTGCTTTGAGTCGATTAGATCTTGAATTGCATGCCTCAACGTCTTGCAGTTATCGGTTATATGCCCGGTGTGCTGATGATATGCACAATACTCATCATCCTTATGTCCTGCCGTGCCTTGAGTTCTAGCAAGCTTGGGTGGCATGGGCTGTAACTTACCCTCTTTCATAAGTCTCCTCAGCACCCATGATAAAGACCTTCCAAGATTGGAAAAATGCCTTGGGGTAGCATTAGCGGTTGATACCTCAGCAGTCTTCCGTGTGCCACTAGCGAAACCTGTTGGTCTACTTGCCCCCTGGCTACTGCTACACCTTTTGGGATAGTTCTCATTAGCTGCTCTCTTAACAAGGTACTCTCCCTCGGCCTCAATGGCGATGTCCTTCAGAGACTCCCAGTCTTTCAGTCCTTTCATCCTCAATCCTTCTCTCAAATACTGGCTCGCATTTTTAATTAATAGCCGTATTTGATCCTGAGTATCCGGTTTTCTCTTCATTTCCATCACCCGATTCCTCCACCGGGTTAAATACTCATGGAAGGACTCTCCTCCCTTCTGCTGTAATAGCTCCAGGTCCTTCAAGGTCACTTCCATCCATGTACTGCAGTCATATTGCCTCAAAAACTCCACCGTCAATAAATCCCAGTCCTCCTTGGTTCGGCGATCGAACCCATGGTACCAATCTACTGCTGGGCCGGTCAAACTCAAGCAAAAGTACTCAATCTTCTGCTTTTTTGTCAAAGTGGTGCCCTTCATCACCAGCAAGTACTGCTTTATGTGTGCCATGGGGTCGAAAGTGCCGTCAAACTTCGAAACATTCGGTATTTTAAAGTTCATTGGGACTAGATCCTCTCCTTCTAACTCCTTGCCTTTTGGGTTCATTCCTCAACCCTTTGTTAGCATTCTTGTCATTGCTTCAAATTTCTCCTCCATCTTCTTCCAGATGGCTTTTTCGGTTTGAGGGGCTTTCCCTTTCTTAGACATACGTTCCTTATATTCTTCATCTTCCCAATCATCATCTAACCTTGGGACTAGTCTTCCCCGTTGTGCCCCTGAAGTAGTGGCTCTTAAATTTCCAGGTGGCATGCGAATTGCCTCTTGGGGTCTTCTCTGACCTCCCCCCTTTCATTATTTCTCATAAGAGGACGTGGTGGGTTCTGTTGGGCCGCTTGCTGACCCATAGTGGCCATCATCGCCATCATACAGTTCTCAAACTCTTCAAGCCTTCAGCCCACTTCCTCTGCTATTATTGCCCTGGTGGCATCTGCCCCTCTTGATGAATTGGCCATTTCTTCAGATAAAGAAAACTGAGCTGAAGTAGCCTAGCTGGTTTCAGAAGAAGTGTCCGGATACTCTACCCTTTCTGGTAACTCGAAGAATGGATTTCTGCGTAGTCGCCCCCGATACCCTCTTGTCCACCTAGGCGAATCTATGATGGCTAAAAAACACAAAGGGTCAGGATGATGCATGAATGTGCTTAGATGCATGATCGTGCTATGCAACATTTACTAACCACATGTAAGCACGTAGGCGCTTCCAACCTTGTTGCTCCCGCACATGAGGTCATAGTCTTTTTCCTAGGTGGGATTGATCCATGGGTTAACAGGGAACCCGATGGACTTGCATGGTGCATGGTGGAAAACCGGCAGCATAACCTCTCCTAACTAATGTACAAGAGCATGGGTTATGATCGTTATGTAGTTAGGCCGCCCGAACAAGTTGACATGGGCCTATCGTGGTATGAAAGCCTTTGATTAGGTGACCAATCAAATTATCTGGTCTTGTCCAATATATAATGATCTACATAGCAAGCATAGGATTAAGGTTTATACCACCTAGGGGAAGTAACTATTTCCATTACATGAGCTTTAGTCAAAAGGTTATGTTACTTTAAGGCTACCCAAGCATGGTCCCTGCCAATAGGTCTAGCTCATCACGAGCGTAATGACCGATTGGATCACCATTTAATATACCATGATGGTATGAGGCTTGGGCCAGTGATTATCCTTAACACTTCCCTACATTGAGTGAACATAGGGTCGTGCTTCGGGAACGCACCGAGGCTGAAAAAGGGACCAAACTAGCATAGATCTAAGGCTCTAATGAGATGCAATGCAGTTTTTTGAAAGAAGGTGAAATTTTTGAACTAAAACTCAATTATAATTTTTAATCAAGGTACTTTCAAATTGAAGTCTCGAATAAGTCAAAAGTGGAGTCGCCACTGTGACGCGCGCCGAACCCCGTGGCCTCCCCGAAGGCCTCTTTAGGGCGATCAGGATGGGATTCATTAAAACTTGTAAGGTATTTACAAGGGCGTCTATTTTGGGCAACAATGAGGTTTCTTAGAGTCGCCACCCAATAGAACATTGGGAAGGGTCGTCTAGCCTCAGCGAGCCTAAGACGGCACATACATATCCATCTTGAGCTAGCCAGAAAGATCTTGGAGGCCACTGCCTCTACCCCCTGGAGCCTAGGATTATAAATTGAAGTCTTTTGGTGAGACTCACGAGGTGTCTTGGAAGTCCTAGACCTCTCGCCTCATTGAGCCCCAAAGACCAGAGTGAGTTCGGGACTTCTTATTTATTTATACCTTGATTAATATTATAATTAAGTTTTTGAATTCATTGTTTCACCAACTTTCCACACGATCCGATTAATTTAAAGCGCAATCATTCATGTCAAAATCAATAAATAAAACATTATTAAAATAAATCCCCACAAATCAAATTATAATAAAACTAGGGGCGGAATACAACCCCTATTGTAAAAACAACATACAGATCATACAGCAATCGGGATATTCATTGGAGTGAGGAGATTGGTCCTGCCATGTATATTTGTTACAAACTGGTTTTTAAAAGGTGTCAATTTTATTGGTTAAAAAAACAGGACATTGGTCCACAACTTTTTGAGAAAAGTCCAAATTAATTACTATAAAATATTTGGCCCTTTTCACTTTAATGACATTGAAATAATCTTAATATTAACATGAATAAAAAGTAAGGGTGAAGAAAGAACCCGTATGAAAATCCTCAGATTGGCTCGGTCCTCATCATTTACAACTCCAATTCCAAATGGTCAGAAAATAACTCTTAGGAATAAACATGTCAGTATCAAAATTGATGAATAAAATAAAGAAAAGAAAATAATAGGAAACTTTAAAAGAAATAAGTTAAAAGATAAAAAAAAAAAGGTAGAAAAATGAAAACAATTAATATAAGCTAATTAAATCACACAAGTGCTAATCCAGAATGTTTACCCTCGGATCTTACCTTTTTGGGTGAATATCAGATGGTTTCGGTCACGCTCCACAAGGATCAAATAAAAAACAAATCAAAGTAAGAAAATTTTACCTTCTTGAAAATTTAATAGCGATCGAATGTTTGAATTAGCTGTATTGATGGAAACAAATGAATTTCGTTACCTCAAATTGGCTTAATTCACAAGAAGAATTTGAGTAAATCAATTAATTGGAAGAATCTTTGTCAAATAAAATTCTAAAAATAGAGATTTTATAGCTTTTTGGTAAATTGCTCACAAAAAACCTTTCTAAAAAATGAAATCTCTCAAAAAATGGTTAATTTCTTCCACCAAAAAATTTATCAAATTTTCTAACCCCTAAAAATGAATTTTACCTCTCAATTTATAGAATTTTTGGAGATAAAATTAGATAAGCATCAATTTTGAGTTTGAATTTTAAAAGGAGTCTTTAAAATTCAATTTTTTTAACCAAAACTTATCCTATTTGAAAAATTTGAGATAAAATTTTATCAAATTCGGCGATAACTGATCAGATCCACTACCGACGGGCATCCCTGCAAATACCGACGGGCGTTCCTACTAAGGGCACATGTGGAAATTTGGATATAGATGGGCCGTAACGCGGACTAGGGACGGGCATCCCTACTCAGACACATGTCCGTCCCTAGCGACAGACGGGCAGTAACGTGGACTAGGGACGGGCGTCCCTACTCAGACACGAGTCCGTCCCTAGCTACAGACGGGCCGTCCCTACTATGCATAGAGACGGGGATCACCCCAAGTAGGGACGGGCATCCCTACTTCAGACGGCCATCCCGTCTGTGGAGCAAAGCTTCCAATTTCAAGCAAAATTTTCCAAAACCTCACGCTATAGCAAAAAAGATTTTAATCCTTGGGAAATCGAAAGACGAAAACCTCCGAATTCCATCCATTTATCCGGAAAACCAACATGGATTTCTTCATCGGGTAACTCTAACCTGGACTGCCTCAAGACCCGGTGTCTACAGTGGAGGTGGCAATTCCTTAGAGTGCCACACGAATTCCAGTAGAAAAATCTGTCTCTTGTTTAACTTTAATTTACCCTTTAGTTACTTTATTAATTAGCCACTAAACCACCATTAACTTAATCTTGTATAATCACCAATTAACCACTTAACTATCCTTTATATTTCAATTAGGTCCTTCCAACCTTTCAATTGATTCACAACTATAAATTCAATTCACGCACATGCCAAATTAGGTCAATACTATTAGGGTACATTTCCGGCCATGACAATTTTATCTCTCTTCTCACACGATTCATACAATATAAACTAAAGCGCATTACAAGCACATAGAAAAACGATAAATAAAGCGATAAATAAAATATAATAACAATTGTCCAAAAATAGACGCAAAATCCATAAAAATGAAATACATATATAAATCGGGACATTCATTTAGACAACATTGGTTCTCAACTACTTATTTTACAGAAAAGTACAAAACTCTCAAACCGACTTCATGAAAAAGGACGAAGTGATCTCATTTTAATGAAAATGTGAACCTTTTGTTTTTGGAATGAAAACAAGGACATTGGTCCAGTTTTATTAACAAATTTTCAATTTTGATAAAAAATATTTTTTGTGGTGGTTCTTTTTAAGTGCGGTCGAAAAGCCTTTATTATTACAGTCCTCAAGCAAATGAAAGAAAATAAAATAATAATTAATATATATCTCAGAATAATAAATAAATCCTAAAATTATTCGCCCCGATCGTGCTTCGCCTAGCTCCATGGATGAGCCACATGCTCCTCGCATATGCGGTCATAACAGAAAATAATATTGATCAGTAACAATTTAAATTAAGCTACGCGATAAATAAATAAATAAATAAATAATTGAATAGAATGAATTGAGAAAAGTAATTAATCTAATTCTATAAAAATAGAATGAACCGACGTAATTAACCAATTAATAGATATAAAGCGCGAATAGCATAATTATAATAATCACTAACAATAAAAAAAAATAATAATAATAATAACATAATATTAACATGCAGCAATAATAGTAATAATGATAACAAAACAACGAGTAATAATAATAATAATAATAACACAATCACAATCACAATAATAATATATATGATAACACAACAAAAATAATAATAATAATCATACTAATAATATAAAATAATAACAATAATAATAAAACACAATAATGCTAATAACAAATAATAATAATAATAATAATAATAATAATAATAATAATAATAATAATAATAATAATAATAATAATAGCACAGTAATAATAATAACAACCACTACAATAATATTAATTATAACAATAAAAATAAAAAAATTAATAATAATAATACTAAAACAAATACTAATACTAATAATAATAATAATAATTATAATGACAAAACTATATTAACATACACCAATAATAGTAATAACATTAACAATAACACAACTAATAATAATTAAGAATAATAATAAAAATGATAATGTAATAATAATAATAATAATAATAATAATAATAATAATAATAATATAAAATAAATAAAAAAGGGGACTCACCGGATTTCATCG
Organism: Excoecaria cochinchinensis; assembly: GCA_947683425.1. Taxonomy (NCBI): domain Eukaryota; kingdom Viridiplantae; phylum Streptophyta; class Magnoliopsida; order Malpighiales; family Euphorbiaceae; genus Excoecaria; species Excoecaria cochinchinensis. The sequence continues at coordinate 9,390,270 of CANTUQ010000005.1, forward strand.
CCGGAGCCTCACGGTGCTGCTGTTGAAGACACCGTTGCCACTGGAAGCTTTGTCTGGTCGCTGGAAACCCTCCGTCTGTGGCCACGCGCCGGAAGGAGCTGCCACCTCACCGAAAAACACGTCGGCAATTCCGCAACGTTAGGCTTAGGCAGTTGGTTACCAAGAAAGGATCAAGTTTCTAGAGAAAAGTGGCCGCAACGTTCACTCGATGGATGAAAGGACCATTCTCAGCCCAATTGCATACTATTCAAGAATTCTTGAATTTGGACTTGGTAGTACTTTTGCTCATCAAACTCAGAATAATAATTAAGTTAAAAAAGACGACAACTGAAACTCATCAAGGGGTATTATCCTAAGCTCTACTTTTTCTTCTTGTTCTTTTTTTTCTTTTTTTTTTTTACCTTTTTTCTTTATTTTTTTTTCTCTTCTTCTTTTTTTTCGCAAGCTTACATCTTTAATTACACACGGACAATGATTAAACCCCCTTCCTGAAGTATAAACCTATCCTCATTAGGACAATTTTTTGATAGTCCAAAGACTTATCAATGATTGAAACTCTTTTCCCCGAAGTGTGAACCCATCCTTATCAGGGCGATTTTTGATATCCTGAGAGAATTATCAACGATTGGAACTCTTTTCCCCGAAGTGTAAACCCATCCTTATCAGGGCAATTTTTGATAGCCTGAAGGAATGTCATAATGTACATCCATCCCTATTAGAGCGGCCATTCTTCTAAGGGGAAGGCAAAATCAATTTAGGCAAAGGGTAGTTTTAACATGTGTAACAATAAAATCAGTACGCATTTAGCATACAAAAATAAAGGCTCAACGGGCTAGCAAGCGATTGCAAAATAAGGGTAGCAAAATGGTCATTTAGAGAGCTATAAAAAGAAATGGTTGCCTAAATCATTTTCTATATTCAGCCTTATCCAGGGATTGCTTTGACGGGTAATCAGAAATGTTCTAGTGCTCTTAGTGATTTTTCATCCAATCCCCTAATTGCAACTAGCTTTTTTCAGTTTATTTCCAAAATGGGCCAAAAGTGCTCTGAACTTAGAAATTACACGGTATAGTCAAATGTTTCCATGTGATCCAGCAGTTAAAGACCAAAGATATTTATCCTTTACTTAATTGGAAATGGAATGAAACGCAGATTTCTAGAATTGAGATCAAAGCCATTCATAGTTGAGAACTACTTAGGTAGAGTCAAAATTTGAATTAAAGGTACCTTAATAAAGTGCAAACATGTCAGTGTTTTAGGGAACAACTTAACACAAAAAATTTTTATTCTATCAAAATTTATATACACAAGAATCATGTAGGCATACAAAGAATTGTTTGTAAAATATGTGCAAACTATGTGGTAAGAATCATATACAGGGCAAGATGCACGCAATAGTGTCGTGCAGATTAGTAATGCATGTAACGAACTATAAGTGCGAAGCATGTGTAGGAACATATTGTGTAGGAATGCGTACATGAAATATGTGCAAGGACGTGTGTGCGCAAAACTACTACAAAAAATTATACGTGAGTGTGTAAACACTGCATGACAAATGATGTGCATGAATAGATTTGCAGTGTTCATGCAAGCAGCATATAATGAAAGTATAAGTACAAAATATGGCACAACATTTGATTGAATGTTCATGATATATGGTGCATGTGCACATGGCATTATTTAGACATGATAGTGATACGTGTGTGATGTAAGATGAAGATGATCTGGCATGATAATGTATACTAATGAGTCATGAGGAATGGCAAAACGCGCATAGATAAAAGTGCAAAATATATACAAATAATGCACATGACATGGGACACAGTATAAGAATGATTGTGTACAGTGAATGGCATATGTGTGCGATACAAGACACGGGATGAAAGTGGTTGCAAGAAATGAATGACATTTACAAAGTATGTGTATTTACATGGCATGTATATACAAGACATGCACTGGTATTCACAATGACTAACATACATGATGCAGGATTCATATGTGCATGGCATAACTCATGCATGACAATGCATGTGCATGATATGGTATACAATGTGAAAGATGCAAGGTGTCTGTCGTGCATGATGTGTATAATGCCCAGCCTAATGATGTATGTTAATATGTGTATGTTATGACACGCAACGGTATGTACATGCTCTAGCACACAATGCTTATGTACATATGCAATATGAGCACACTACGACATATGTACATAATTAATTGATTTTATTTTATTTTTATACGTATGTCCATGTGTACTTTCCATGCTACATGCTTGATGTAATGATTATGGTGCATGATAAATATTATGGATGTCATGATGAATGTTAATATGTATGTGTTGCGACAAACATCGCTATGTATATGCATGACAAATACATGTTATATTTATACTCACAAATTATGATATAAGCAATTTTACATACAAAGTGCACAGTTTCTATAATTATACATGAAACAAAATGCATATACTTTCTTTACTATTGTTGTTCATGAAAAAAACGCGAGCATGAATACACACATACATGAAAAAAAACTCCTCCCAACCGTATTTCACTTACACAGGAGGTCGTGCAGTCTCTTTCCTAGGTGGGCTTGACCCATGAGTCAACGGGGAACCAAATGGGCTCGTACAGTGTGCTGTGAAAAACCAACAGCACAAACTCTCATTACTAAAAAGCACATGCAGATGAATTTTTGACCACTGTGTATTTAAACAATCCGAATAAACCGAAACGCGCCCCTTAGGGCATGAAAACCTTTAATGAGCAAATATCTAGATTTATTTGGATTTGTTCAATACACGAAAACCCAATTCACAAGCAACGTATTATGGCGCATGCCCCCTAGGGGAAGTATCTATTTCCATTACATGAGTTTTGGTCAAAGGTGATGATATTTTAGGGTTACCCAAGCATGATCCCTGCTAACGGGCCTAGCTTGTCATGAGCATAACAATCGGTTGGGTCATCATTTAATAAAACGTAATGGTACGAGGCTTGGACTGGTGATTATCCTTAAAACTTCCCTATATTGAGTGAATGTAGAGTCGTGCTTTGGGAATGCATTGGGGTTAAAAGAGGGTCCAACCTAGCATAATTCTAAGGCTCTAGTAAAATGCAATGCAATTTTTTGAAAAGCGATAAAATTTCTTGATCCTAAATCCATTTACATTAGATTAACCAAAAGTACTTTCGGAGCAAAATCCCATGATGTCCCCAGCGGAGTCGCCACTGTGACGCGCACGAAGCCCGCTCGGCATCTGGGTCGCTCTCGGGTGTCCGCTTTTAGGACCAGAGACTGGATAGAGGTTCTCTTCACAATGGATAGAGATTCACCCCCATTCCATTGTTGGCAATCAACTTACGAAGGCATCTGTTGGGTATTATAAGGTAGGTATCATGGAGTCGCCACCCAATAAAACATTGAAAAATAAATTCTAACCTTATGAGGCCAAAACCAGAGAGAGTTCGAGACCTCGCTCTTATTCATACATTTGGTTAATGTTATGCGAATGAGTTTTTAGGGTCCATTATTTTATCTCTCTTCTCACACGATTCATGCAATGTAAACTAAAGCACATTACAAGCACATAGGAAAATAATAAATAAAGCGATAAATAAAATATAATTATAATTGTCAAAAAATAGACGCGAAATCCATAAAAATGAAAAACATACATAAATCGGGACATTCATTTAGACGAGAACATTGGTTCTCAACTACTTATTTTACGGAAAAGTACAGAGCTCTCAAACCGACTTCATGAAAAAAGACGAAGTGATCTCATTTTAATGAAAACACGAACCTTTCATTTTTGGGATGAAAACGAGGACATTGGTCCAGTTTTATTAAAAAAAATTCAATTTTAATAAAAAATATTTTGTGTGGTGGTTATTTTTAAGTGCGGTCGAAAAGCCTTTATTATTACAGTCCTCAAGCAAATGAAAGAAAATAAAATAATAATTAATACATATGTCAAAAAATAAATAAATCCTAAAATTATTCGCCCCGATCGTGCTTCGCCTAGCTCCATGGATGAGCAACATGCTCATTGCATTTGCGGTCACGACAGAAAATATTATTGATCAGTAACAATTTAAATTAAGCTACGCGGTAAATAAATAAATAAATAATTGAATAGAATTAATTGAGAAAAGTTATTAATCTAATACTATAAAAATAGAATGAACCGACAGAATTAACCAATTAATAGATTGTAGACACCGGGTCCTGAGGCAGCCCAGATCAGAGTTACCTAATAATGATAAGATGCCTTGTCACAGGCAAAAACGTTGAAAGTGGTGATTTCTTGTTTAAATTTGCATTTTAGAGTGAACAAGTAAAAAATAATAAAAAATGTTTTGAAAATTAGATTTGAAAAATGGGTTTTAGAAATTGTAGTATTTTTAGTTAATCTTTAATAAAAAAAAATAAAAATTCGTAGCATCGGCCACGGTGTCGCCTTGCGGCAGCGCACAGGCGCGCATGCTGCGAGGTGCTGCGGCGCGCGGAGCGCCATCGCGCGCGATAGTCCTCGCACTGGGGGAACGCGCTTGCCCAGCATTTTGGGTAAGCCAAGAGGGTTTTGGAGGTGCCAGCCTAATAGGACATTAGGATGACCCTCTAACCGCGTGGAACCTAGGATTACACAGCGCGTAAATATCCATCTTGGGCAAACTAGAGAGATCTTGGAGGTCTCAGCCTAATATAACATTAGGATGATCCTCTACCCCCTGGAACCTAGGATTATGTAAATTAGGCCTTTTGGAGGGGAACAAGAGATATTTTGGAGGTTCTAGACCTCTAACCTCATTGAGCCCAAGACTAGAGTGAGTTCGGGACTTCTCATTTATTTGTACCTTGATTAATGTTATAATTAAGTTTTGAATTTATTTTTTCATCAACTTTCCATACAATGCAGCTAATTAAAGCGCAATCCATTCAAGTAGATAAAGCAGCAAATTGACACGAAATAAAATACGCGAAATAAATTACAATAACACTGGTGGCGGAATGCAAACCCCATTATAAAAACAATATGTAAATCATACAGAAATCGGGATATTCATTGGAGTGAGGACATCGGTCCTGCCATGCATATCTATTACAAGCTGATTTTTGAGAAGTGTCGGTTTTATTGGCTAAAAACGGGACTTTGGTCCTCGGCTTTCGAAAAAATCCCAAATTAATTACTATAAAACATTTTGCCCTTTTTATTTTAACGACATTAAAATAATCTTCATAACAAAATGAATAAAGACAAGGTTAAAGAAAGAACCCGGATGGAAATCCTCATATTAGCACGACCACCATCATTAACAACTCCAATTCCAAAATGGTCAGAAAATAACTCATAGAAATAAACATGTCAGTGTCAAAATCGTGAATAAAGTAAAGAAAAGTAAAATAACAAGAAACTTTAAAAGAAATAAAAAAAAGGGGTAAAAGAAATAAATTAAAAACATGAGAATTTGCCTAGGGACGGCCTTCTGCACAATACCAACGGGCGTCCTTAGTGTGACCAGCGGACGGAGTGGTGCGTCACCTACGTTCCGTCTCTCAGAATAGGGATGGGCGTCGGTAACCACTCTGCCCGTCGATCACCCCTGGTTGCAGAAAAAGTTAAAAGACCTTCAAAATTTCAATTGAAATTCTTTGTTAAAAAAAATTATTAAAAATGAAAAACAATTAATATAAGTCAATTAAATTACACAAATATTAATCCAGAATGTTTATCCTCGGATTTTACCTTTTTAGGTGAAGGTCGAATAACTTTGGTCCCCGCACGCTTCACAAGGATCGAATGAAAATGGATCAAGGAAAGAAAATTTATGTTTTTCTTTCCTGAAAATTTGACAGCGATTCAAGTATTAGAATTAGCTGGATTGATGGAAACGAATGAATTTCGTTACCTCAAATTGGCTTAATTCACAAGTAGAATTTGAGAAAAAAAGTCAATTAATTCTAAGAATTTTTATCAAATAAAAATTCTGAAAATAATAGAGATTTTTTAGATTTTAGTAAATTGCTCTCAAAAGATTTTTTCCATTAAAAATTTGCCAATCTCTCATAATTTGCTAATTTTTCTCACCAAAAATTTGTTAATTTTTCTAACCTCTTATAATGAAATTTAATCCAATTTATAGAGTTTTTAGGAGATAATTAGGATAAACATCAATTTAAAGTTTGAATTTTAAAAGGATTTTAAAATTCAATTTTTAACCAAATAACTGCCCCAAATCTCATCCAAATTTGAAAGATATCAAGCTCATCATATTAAATTTTACCAAATCCGGCGTTATCTTATCAGATCCACTACCGACGGCCGTCCCTAGAGCTACCGACAGGGCGTCCCTAAGAAGGGTTCGCATGGAAATCTGGACAATAGACGGGCCGAGGCGCGGGACTAGGGACTGGCGTCTCTATGCAGACATGTGCCCACCACTTATATTACAGATGGGCCGTCCCCATATGCTAGAGACGTGGAACACCAAATAGAGACAGGCATCCCAACTCGACGGTCATCCCGTCTGAGGAGCAAAATCTCAATTTTCAAGCTAAATTTCCCAAACTCTTTCAAAACCTCACGATATAGAGAAAAAGATTTTAATCCTTATATAACCGAAAGACGAAAACCTCCGAATTCCATCCATTTATCCGAAAACCGATGTTGATCTCTTCATCGGGTAACTCTGACCTGGACTGCCTCAAGACCCGGTGTCTACAATGCAGTATATCAAATGAGTCGCAGTAGAGTACCCAGCAACTCAACGATAATCAGATGCCATGCAGATCCGATGGTCAGCAAGACAAATGGGGTATATCAAATGAGGCACAGTAGAGTAAGCTGCAACTCGACAACAATCAGATAACGTGCAGACCGGATGGTGGTCAACAAGACAAATGCAGTGTATCAAATGAGGCACAGTAGAGTATGCTGCAACTCAACGACGATCAGATATAATACAGACCGGATGGTGGTCAGTAAGACAAATACGGTATATTAGATGGGTCGCAGTAGAATATGCTGCAACTCAATGAGGATCAGATACCATACAGACCAGATGGTGATCAGCAAGACAAATGCTGTATATCAATCAAATTGTAGTAGAATACGCTGCAACTCAACAATGATCAGATACCGTGCAGACCAGATGGTGGTTAGCAAGATAAATGCGGTGTATCAAATGGGTCACAGTAGAGAAAGCTACAACTAGACAATAGTCAGATACCGTGTAGACCAAATGCTGGTCAGCAAGATTAATGCGGTATATCAAATGAGTCGTAGTAGAATACACTACAACTCAACGGCAGTGATCATATTCCATGCAAACTGGATGGTGGTTAGCAAGGATATGCCTTGTAGACCCGATGGTGGTGAGCAAAACAATTTTACTATATCAAATGGGTCGTAGTAGAATACGCTACAACTCAACGGCGACAAGCCATGATCTTCAACACAGCAAAAAGGTAAGGACTGCCTCAGGTACACACTTCTTTCCTTCTTTTCTAAATTTTGGCTCATCTAGACACTAGTGCACTAGTTTTCCCAAAATTGGGGCCAACTATAGACATCGGGTCTCGAGGCAGCCCAGATCAGAGTTAGCTGATGAAGATACCGATACCCGTCTCGCTGGATAAGGAGTGAATTCATAAGCTATCGCGCTTGGAATTCACAAATTTTAGGCATATTAGTCACCAAAAACCTTTTTTGTTGTAAGGGAGCTTTATTAGTTTAAGAAAATTGAAAATTTGTTTTTTCAAGGTTGACCGATACCCATCGGTCAATCGGGTGCCCGTCGCTCGAACATCACCCATGTATGCACGGCCCGTCACCCGTCCAAGCGAGCGGTGCCCGTTACTTAGTGCGACTGGGTGCCCATTGCTCGCATAGGAGAGCGACGCCCATCGCTTGCATGAGCGGGTGCCATTCGCTCGCTTAAGCGAAAGGACTCCTATCCCTCGCGCGAGTTGGTGCCCTCTGCTCAAATGGCCGGCGTATCCCCTTGACCGACGCCTGTCGGTGGGCCGAGGCAGCGTATTTATGGATAAAATTGCTTTTTCTTATTGTTTATCTTTAAAAATAAATATCCAAGATTTAATTTTATCTTATAAAATCCAATTTGAATTTAACAAGATTTTATTTTATATCCAAATCTAATTTGAATTCAAAAATATTTGACTTTATGTCCTAAAATCTAATTTGAATTCAAAAATATTTGATTTTGTCTTCTAAAATCTAATTTGAATTCAAAAATATTTGATATCTACCTTTAAAGATAATTTAAATTTTAAAAAGATTTGAATTTTTAATTTAAATTTTAAAAAGATCTGAATTTTTAATTTAAATTTTAAAAAGATTTGAATTTCATATCATTACCCTCTGCTAGCTTATAAAAAGCATGTTGAGGATCGAGGTTTGGTGTTGGTAATTTTAGTTAGAAATTTCAGATTAAAACTTTTCAGAAGCAAAAGTTTTCTTTTCATCTTGTCTTTTAAAGCTCTCTAAAACGAATCAGGAAAGCTCGAGAAAGTAAAAATGATTTTCTTTCCTTGACTTATTCCTTCTCAGATTTCAAATTGTCTACAAATGACGAAATTGGAATTAAGAAAATGAAATAAATTCTTTTCTCTTGGTTTATTTTCTTGAAATTTCAAATCATTTAAAATGAGTAGTTTTATTAAGGTAATTGTCCTGAAACATTTTTTTTTGGTCAGCTGGTCCCTACAGAATTCAAGGGACCTTCATGTGACTTCTACCTTCCGAAAATCAACCTTCCAAAAATCAACGTTCCAAGGCTAAACATTCTGGATTAGCTCATTTTATTGCTTTATTTGTTTTGTTAATATTTCATTGCTTGAAAAATGAATTAAAAGTGAAAATCTTGCTTTTTAGTTGTTTCTTCCCATTTTTAAGAGGTCTGGAGTGACCGACGGGATGAAGGCCTCACCGACGGCCGTCGCTCAAGCAAACAATAGGCCGTAGCGGAGAATCGCTTCTACTCGTCGGTCAACCCAGAGACGGCCTTCGCTCGAGCGAGCCATCAGTCCCTGGGCCTTCTTCCTTCCTTTCTTTGTTTCCTTTCATCCTTTTTTACTCTTTTTTTTTAATCTAGGTAATTCATTTTCCTTTTTTCCTAATTTATTTATTTATTTTACCTCTGATATTTCCTTTGATTATCATTATTTTTATTTTTATTTTGTTATTCCACTAACATGTCATTTGTATTTTTGTGAGTTTTCTTTATTTTGTCAAATATTGGGTGCTGAGGAAGGAAGCCAACTAGAATGATCCGGGGACGCCAATTGGGTTATATTTGCTTTACCCTATTTTCCTTTCTAGTTGTTTTTTTAATTCTAATTCATTATAAATGCTATCTTTATATTCATAAATACAAAAAGTGGCAATTGATTTCTACAAACAAATGGGGTTTTTTTAAAATAAAATGGGACCAATGTCCTGATTTTTCCAAGCTAAATTGACACCTTAATATTATTCTTTCTGGATATGCAAGCCAGAACCGATGTCCTCACCCCAAATCAATATCCCGTTTTACATATGTTTTCTCTTATTTCCTATTTATTTAAAGTGGGGGTTGTATTTCACCCCTAGTTTTGTTGTAATTTATTGCGCTTTTATCTATTTTATTTCAATTTTTTTAGTGCTTTCATTATGTGATTGATCTAAGCTTTAATTATTGCATCAAGTTGTGTGAGAAAAGGAATGAATTTTAAGTGTAAAACTCAATTGTAAATTTAACCAAGGTGTGAATAAGAGTGGAGCCTCGAACTATAACACCCCCTACGTCCCCATTGGAAGGTCGCCGGAGAGTGCTACCAACGCTCACTCACACACATGCGCACATGCACTAAGCGGAAGTATTCATCCATACATAAAAACAATCGGATATACCATGGAAATTAAAATTTTAACCAACAGTAGCTGAGCATACAATAACTCACATACGTACACATAATCATTTAGCGAAAGCAGAAGGCGAATGAATAATTGAAACTTCAATTACAATAAGATCCTTACATATAATTACATATACATAGGACAAGAGAAAAACAAAAGCAAAAATACAGAGGTTGAGCAAAATACAAAACTCCTAACTCCTATGTGGCCGACCTTGCAGATGCTACTCGAACCGGACCATACCTGCCACCTGCACTGGAAAAGAATCCGTGCTAAGCGATAACGCTTAGTGGGGAGAACACACAAGCAAAATGGATGGCCATTTACAATGGTCGCCAAGTCAAGTCATATACACAAATGGCATATGCAAATAATCATAGCAGATAGATATACATGCTTGTATATGAAACCATGAACTCAGAAACTCACATCCACATACGTAGATATATACATACGGTTACCGCATTTATAATCATATTAAGCAAATCAAGCAGATGGGATATGATATAAGATACAGATTTTATCATGCAGAAATACTTACCATCCCACATGCATATACTTACCGAGATATCAGATATCAGAATTGTGTCATACATAAACACAAACCTTTAAACATGCAATTATCATACCAGAATATCTAGTACTCAATAAAAGCCAATTCACATGAATTGCAGCTAGTATATATACATTTAGCATGCAAATTCATAGAAATCTCAACATGTCCATATCAGACCATAATACACCCACACTATCCGAGAACCAAGGGACATCGTCTAAACACTACTCTTCCACTGCGTAACTCTAATACATAAAGTATCATGCCATGGAATGCGACACATGACAACATACCGAAGACGCTATGGTAACTGAGACCAAAGAGACATATAATATAACATTCCGTTATGGCACATGCACTTACCGAAAGCTGATCCACGTACTTAGCAACACAATAATACATATATAATCAAATAATGAGATGAAACGCATGCCAACATGCCGAGACTACAACCATAGCAAAACTAGAGAAAATAATTAACATTACTCATTATTTATAACAATCCATAGTCAAGAATGCACTCATACTTATACTAATTCACCATAGTGGTTAAAAGTACAAAATCACATTCATGTACATACTAATTAGCCCAATCACTTAATAATTCAAGCTTATATTCAACCCATTTAGAGATTCATAATCTCATTCAGATTCATAACTGTTCCACATGTCCGAAATAATGCTCATTCGGATATCACATTCATTTACTCATATCACACAAAACAATTAAAATACTGCTGACTCAAAATCGTGGATAACGAGTGAACTGACAGTGCCTTACGGGTACGAATCGAATATAGACATCACCTTACGGGTGCGAATCGAATACAGATATCACCTTACGGGTGCGAATCGAATACAGACATCACCTTACGGGTGCGAATCGAATACAGACATCACCTTACGGATGCGAATCGAAAATCAATTTCATTTTCACATTCAACATGCTTTAGCACTATTCAATATTCTAAAATTTATCAGAGTCAAATATGGAACATTATCAGGTCAATCATTAACTTAACATTCAAACTTTACTTTTAACAACTAACTATTCTTTACAAAAATAGGGTAGGTTACGGTCACAACAAGATTGGTTGTCACCGTGACATACCCAAAACTCTCGACAGAATGCAATCTTGGGGTACCTCACGGCGGTAACCCATTAGGTTGTCACCGTGACATACCCACTGCCCAAAACAGAATGTTATTCCTCACACTTTATCGTATCATTCATACCAACTATTTGCACATTTATATAAATACTTGCTTACCCGGTTTGCCACATTATGGGTCTCCATTTAAAAGAGGAATTCATAAGCTAAAAGCATTAAATCATATTTATCATTATCATATCATATAATCACTCAAATATCCACATGAACCATAATAGCATCCTAGATATCTTGCATATTAATACATTCTAATAACATTTATTATTAATGCATGTATCATATAATATTGTTAGGCAATTACTTCAATCACACATTCGCTGCTCATATCCCATATATATATATGTTCCATTAAGCAAACTCATTTCATGTGATGTCTTCATTTGTATATAACTTAAATCTTAATTTATAACTATGCATACTTGTTCATATCATACACGTTTATCTAGATTAAAGTATTATAATGTTCAATAATGTCAATAAACTTGACTTGATTCTAATACATACAATTACACATCATTACTTCATTAGTTTGCTATTAATCTTAATCCTATTCATGTTTATTTTCCAAGTGATAACTATTATTATACTCATTTAATAGTCCTAAACATACATCGGATGGATCTTAGAAAGTTTCGGTGCAATACGGGTTCAATTCGGGAAGAAAAACACATAAAATGGTCAAAACAGAAGGGGTCACGGTGGTAATGAATTTTGTGACACCCCAACCTATACAATGGAGACTTCTCCTCGGATTAGAGGGAGAAGGGTCCAAATAGGTAGAAGTGTCACATCCCACTAGTACAAATAGGAAAACATCGCATACAAAGTGACATATCAGAGTTAAAGTAAAACTTTGAAAGAAAGAAGAGTGATACTGAACAAAATGAATACTTTTATTAATATACATAAAAGAGGTCTTTACATCTTACAGCAGATAGCAACAAAACAAATATACAAAAGCCCAAGGTACACTGTTCCAAAAGGGCCAACAAAACATTATATCTGCTACAAAAGAAAGGAAAGCCTATACTATAAAACCCCGATCTCTAGTTGTGTTGGCCTTCCCGATGCGACACACCCAGACTGTGCGTACCAGAACCTTCCACACCTGCACGGTTAAACACCCATGCTAAGCGAAATCGCTTAGTGGGGAACACAAAATGCATAACCACCACTCACAGTGACGATAACAGAAAACACATGATGATGGTATAATGATAAATAGAACATCGTATACAGTTAATCTAACTATTCCTCATTAGTTAAGAGTTCACAGCACATATATATATATATATCATCCAGAATTCATGTACAAAAGCATATTAACACCTTAGCACCTGTTTAATCAAAAATTAGTGGATAACGAGTACACATAGATACCCGAGGGTACCGATATCGTATCATGAACACTTAGATATCCGAAGGTATCAAAACGTTCTTTTGATTTTTATTCCATTCGTTTTCACATAGAATCTTAAGAAAGATTCGAACAGAAGGATCGAGAAGATCCGATCGGGGAACCTGATTAGGGTCCAAAAGCATACACATAGCTGCAGCAACACATAACTCTATCAGGCATGCCTAATTATCCACTGATTCGACATTAACAAGTTACACCGAAGTTCATTAAGTTAACATACATGTTATTCCTTTAAATGAGTGGTCAAGGCTTTAATAAAAGAGTGCATGCAAAAGAAATCGACTCCTCAAGCAAAAAGGAGAGGAAACCAAATTTGGAAGTTACGCCTGTCGCGCTCGCGACAGAAGCCAAAATACACCTCCCCGCCTCGCCTCGCGGTCACGAGTAACCTCGTGCTCGCGAGAGGGCGTGGGTGCTGCTCTCTGTCGCGCCCGCGACAGAAGAGAGCCTTGCACATACTCGGAGATCGAGCACTCTGTCGCGCTCGCAACAGAGAGCTCCCTGTCGAGCTCCTCGGCGCGACACCTCTCACGCCGGCGCGAGGGCTGAAACCTCCGCGCTCGCGACAGTTGTCGCGCTTGCGACAGATACGGGTTTTTAAGCTCTTACGCCCAAATTCTGCAGAAATCTCATTCTAAACACATCCAAACTTCCAAAATTGATTCTAAACCTCAAAATTAAGCAACACAAGCATCAACAATTCATAATATAACTAAAAACCCATCTTTATTACCATGTATCTCAATTAAATCAAGCCAAATAAATGTTCAATTTCAAGAAATCCCAAAACAGCAACTTTAACAACAATTGCAGCTATCCACATGATTTCTTGTAAATTATTCAAACAATACACACCTTATAGCATCACATATCATGCTTAACTCAATTTAAGCCATGCTTACACAACTCATAACTCCAATCAAAGCAAAAGTGCAAATATCTAACTCAAATCACAAATATATACAAAAAGACAATTGTTCCCAAACCTGGTCTCCTTTGCTCCTACTCGTGAACTTTGCTCCCGCTAGCTATTTCTTTCCCTTTCGCCGGTCTAGGAGGCTCCTCTGAACCACAAACCCACAATAACCAAGATCAATTCTATAACAACCCACATATACATATATAATTATTTAAAACCTAGAGAAGAGGAAGAAGAAGGATCTAAGGCATCACTAACCCATACTCACCTTTGAGCTTTAAAATCACCAACCAAACAACTCAAACTACTCAAGGAAAGGAGAGGAAACAAGATTGTGCAAAGAAGAAGGAAGAACAAAGAAGAAGAAAAAGGAAAAGAAGAGAATGGCGTGAGAGAGGGAAGAGGAACGGGAATCAAAGGGAATGGCCGTCCTCTCTCTCTCTCTCATTAAAGTCATTCTTATCTCTAAGCCACATGTCACTCTCCCCATAGGACAAATACCCCATAGCACACCCTACTCCCATACACTAATACACACATAAAGTTATCCCTTACTCATATCTTACTTCCATGCACCAACTCATACACTAGCCTATCTCCTCTTCTCATACTAATACACATACTAACACATATTTAAAATAAATAACCAAAATTAACACACACACATGCAACACCTAAACCACACACATACAGACATGGACAGGCTCAAACTACTGGGGTGGTTTTGGGGTGTTACAATACTCCCCCACTTAACAGAATTTTGTCCTCGAAATTCTTACCTGTTCCGAATAACTGAGGGTATTGTAATCTCATGGCTTTCTCTGGTTCCCATTTAGCTTCCTCAATACCATGATGTTGCCATAAGACCTTGACTAATGGTATCTATTTATTCCGGAGCTGTCTGATTTCCTTATCCAAAATCCTTTTTGGTTCTTCATCATAAGAAAAGTCTGGCTGAATCCGGATATCTGGCACTGGTAACACATGCGAAGGGCCAGACCGATATCTCCGAAACATAGATACATGGAAAACGTCATGTAATCCAGCTGGCTCCATAGGCAAAGCCAATTGATACGCTACTGGACCTACTTTTCTTAAGATCTCATATGGTCCAATAAAGCGTGGGCTTAACTTGCCTTTCTTCCCAAAACGGAGGACCTTCCGCCACGGTGACACTTTCAAGAAAACCTTATCACCCACTTCATACTGAATATCTCTGCGCTTCAGGTTAGCGTAAGAACGTTGTCGGTCCTTAGCTGCTTTCAAGTTCTGTTGCACAACCCTCACTTTCTCTTCGGTATCCCGTACTATATCCGGACCTATCATAGCCTTTTCTGATAGTTCAGTCCAACATACTGGTGTTCTACATTTTCGTCCATACAATACTTCGTAAGGGGCCATACCAATGCTCACCTGATAGCTGTTATTATACACGAATTCCATCAAAGGCACATACCGATCCCAGCTTCCCAAGAACTCTAAAGCACAACCCCGTAGCATATCTACCAAAACTTGAATAACCCTCTCTGATTGACCATCGGTCTGTGGATGGAAAGCAGTACTGAAATTTAATCGAGTTCCTAAAGCCGCCTGAAGCTCTTTCCAAAACTTGGATGTAAAACGCGGGTCTCGGTCAGATACAATGGATAACGGAATCCCATGTAATCGAACTATCTCATTTATATAATGTTCCGCTAACTTGTCCATAGAATAATCCAGCCGCACTGGCAGAAAATGCTCAGACTTCGACAATCGATCAACTATAACCCACACTGAATCATGCTTACGCTGAGTCATAGGCAAGCAAGATATAAAATCCATCGTGATGTCATCCCACTTCCATTGAGGAATGGGTAAGGGATGAAGCAATCCCGATGGCACTTGATGCTCGGTTTTCACTTGTTGACAGGTGAGGCACCTTGAAACAAATTCTGTTACATCTCTTTTTCTGCCTGGCCACTAGTAAAATTGTTTCACATCTTGATACATTTTGTCCCCACCAGGATGCATAGTAAAGACTGATGAGTGAGCTTCTTGCAATAGCTTCTTCCTTAATTCGCCTACATTAGGTACACATAACCAATTACCGTGTCTAAGCACTCCTTCACCATTTATCAAATATTCAGTCCGCTTGCCCTCTCTCACTGCTTGACAAACAAGCTGTAGCACATGGTCATCTAACTGTTCCCTTGCAATCTCCGACTTCAAACTTGGTTTAACTTTAAGTTGAGCAATCAAAGCACCTTCAGAATCAAATCTCCATCTACCTCGGCTAGCTAGCAACGCAGACATAGAATTCCTATTGAGAGCATCCGCCACTACATTAGCTTGACCCGGATGGTAGTAAATAATACAATCATAATCCTTGAATAGTTCTAACCATCTCCACTGTCTTAAATTCAACTCTTTTTATGTTAACAAGTACTTGAGACTCTTGTGATCAGTAAAAATCCTGCACGTCTCCCCATATAAGTACTGCCGCCATACTTTAAGCGCAAGCACTACCGCTGCTAACTCCAAATCGTGGGTCGGGTAGTTCCGTTCATGAGGCTTCAACTGTCTCGATGCATAAGCTACAACTTTATCCCCTTGCATCAAAACACAACCTAAGCTAACTCCCGACGCATCACTGTACACAGTGTACTCTTTACCCGAAATCGGCTGTGTGAGCACAGGAGCTTTAACCAACAACTCTTTTAAATGATCAAAACTGGCTTGACACTTCTCAGACCATATGAACTTGACTTCCTTCCGAAGTAGTCTGGTCAAAGAAAAGGCTAACACTGAAAACCCCTGAACGAACCGTCGATAATACCCTGCTAAACCCAAAAAACTTCTCACCTTTGGTACACTTTTCGGAGGCATCCAATTAACAATTGCTTCAATTTTACTGGGATCAACACGTACACCCTCTGCTGACACCACATGTCCAAGGAAAGCCACTTCTTTCAACCAAAACTCACACTTACTGAGTTTCACATACAGTTGATGATCTCTTAACATTTGCAACACCAGCCTAAGATGTTCCTTATGCTCCTTTCGGTCTCTGGAGTATACCAAAATGTCATCAATAAATACCACAACAAACTTATCTAGATACGGTCGGAAAACTCGGTTCATCAGATCCATAAAGGCTGCAGGCGCGTTGGTCAAACCAAAAGGCATCACTAGAAATTCATAATGACCATAACGTGTCCGGAAAGCCGTCTTAGCCACATCTGCTTCTTTATCCCCCAACTGGTAATAGCCTGATCTCAGGTCTATCTTAGAGAATACCCCAGCTCCTCTCAACTGATCAAAAAGATCTTCAATCCGCGGCAGTGGATACTTATTCTTAATAGTCACTTTATTAAGCTGTCGATAATCAATGCACATCCGTAGGGTTCCATCCTTCTTCTTGACAAACAACACTGGAGCGCCCCACGGTGATACACTGGGCCGAATGAATCCTTTGTCTAACAACTCCTATAACTGACTCTTCAATTCCTTCAGTTCCACTGGAGCCATTCGGTAAGGAGCCTTAGAAATCGGAGTTGTCCCTGGGACAATATCTACTGACAATTCAACCTCTCTCTCGGGAGGTAATCCCGGTAGTTCTTCCGGAAAGACATCTACAAAATCTCTCACAATAGGAATGTCTTGAATCTTAACTTGTGCTCTCCAAGAGTCCAATACCACAGCCAGAAATGCTTCACAACCCTTCCTGATAAATCTTCTGGCTTTCATAGCTGACACCACATTATGTAGAGAACTGCTTCCAATTCCCTTCACAACAACGGACATTTGGTCTTTATCCTTTAAAATCATCACTTTCCTATGACAGTCCACTACCGCGCGGTGCTTATCCAACCAATCCATCCCCAAAATAACATCAAACTCATGAAACGGCAAGCAGATCAAATCCTCCATAAACTCTGTACCCTGAATCTTTAAGGGACATTTCCGACACACCCGATTAACCATAACACTCTGACCCAACGGACTAGATACACAAATCTCATATTCCATCTTCTCCTCATTTCCCAATTTATCCCATAACTTACCAGAACACACATAAGAATGGGTAGAGCCCGGGTCAATCAAAGCATAAACTTCAGAATCAAACAAAGAGAACTTACCGGCAATCACTTCGGGAGCATTCTGTTCCTCTCGGGCCTTCATAGCGTAGGCCCTACCAGCTGTCGGCACAGGGCGATCTACTGATTCTGAGGGTTCTCTCTCTCGGGCTCGACCATGCTGACCCCTACCTCTTCCCCGATTACGGCTTCCTTGGGGTGTATTGGACCCAGCTCGACTAGCTTCCTGCTGTCCGGATGGATCTCCATACCGACTTGGACAATTCGTAAGCAAATGGTCTGTAGAACCACATCTGAAACAACCTCCTGTTAACCATCGACACTCACCCCAATGTTGTTTGTTGCAATGAGTACATCTGGGAGTGCCATCTCCTCTACCTGTGCCTGATCACCTGGAAAAACCCTGTCTCCTCCCTCTAGGAGCCGGACTAGCTGCAGACTCATCAGCAAAGTTTCCTTGCGACTCCCTCGGCCTCTTGCCTGAAGAAGAGCCACCTCTGGCAGACTTCCTTCTTTGAGCTTTCTCTCTCAGAATATTCTCAGAACGCTTCGCCCTCAAGGCTGCTTGAACCAACTGATAGTACTTCACATTTGGAGCCGACATCAAAGAGATTAACATCACCTTCAAAGACTCATTTAAGCCTGATTCAAAATGCTGACATCTGAACTCATCTGTGAGAACCCTTGACGGTGCATACTTACTAAGCTTGTTAAACTCATTTTCATATTCGGCCACAGACATTATTCTTTGCTTGAGAGTTAGAAACTGTGCCCACTTGGCCTCCTTATATGCTTTAGTCACATACCGGTTCTGGAACTCACTCTCGAAAAATTCCCATGTAATCGGTTCAGGAACCTGTGGTTGACTAACCACTAGCCTCCACCAATCATAAGCAGAGCCTTGCAACAAAGACAATGCACACTCCACTTCTTGCTCTGGTGGACATCTTATCTCCCTAAGTACTCTGGACGTATTCTCTATCCACATCTCTGCCTTATTAGATTCATCTATGCCAGTACCAAAGAAATCCTCTGCACCATGCTTTCTTAACTTCTCAATAGGGGCACTTGGTGCTGTTACCCTTTCAAGTACCCTCATCATATTCTGAAGCATCGCCTCCAACGGTCCCATAGGCACCTCAGGTCACCCCCTAGGAGGTTGAGCCAGACCAGAAACTGAGGGATCTTGCTCTTGAGGATTAGCACTTTCCGCTGACCCCTCAAGTGATCCACGAATGGACTCTATAACTACAAAACATAAACGCAGTACGCATCAGGCCAACACAACACTAACACTAACTAACACACTGAAACCCAGTAACATCTAACCCAATAGCTCTGATACCACCTAATGTCACACCCCAACCTATACCATGGAGATTTCTCCTCGGATTAGAGGGAGAAGGGCCCAAATAGGTAGAAGCGTCACATCCCACTAGTACAAATAGGAAAACATCGCATACAAAGTGACATATCAGAGTTAAAGTAAAACTCTGAAAGAAAGAAGAGTGATACTGAACAAAATGAATACTTTTATTAATATACATAAAAGAGGTCTTTACATCTTACAGCAGATAGCAACAAAACAAATATACAAAAGCCCAAGGTACACTGTTCCAAAAGGGCCAACAAAACATTATATCTGCTACAAAAGAAAGGAAAGCCTATACTATAAAACCCCGATCTCTGGTTGTGTTGGCCTTCCCGATGCGACACGCCCAGACTATGCGTACCAGAACCTTCCACACCTGCACGGTTAAACACCCGTGCTAAGCGAAATCGCTTAGTGGGGAACACAAAATGCATAACCGCCACTCACAGTGACGATAACAGAAAACACATGATGATGGTATAATGATAAATAGAACATCGTATACAGTTAATCTAACTATTCCTCATTAGTTAAGAGTTCATAGCACATATATATATATATATATCATCCAGAATTCATGCACAAAAGCATATTAACACCTTAGCACCTGTTTAATCAAAAATTAGTGGATAATGAGTACACATAGATACCCGAGGGTACCGATATCGTATCATGAACACTTAGATATCCGAAGGTATCAAAACGTTCTTTTGATTTTTATTCCATTCGTTTTCACATAGAATCTTAAGAAAGATTCGAACAGAAGGATCGAGAAGATCCGATCGGGGAACCTGATCAGGGTCCAAAAGCGTACACATAGCTGCAGCAACACATAACTCTATCAGGCATGCCCAATTATCCACTGATTCGACATTAACAGGTTACACCGAAGTTCATTAAGTTAACATACATGTTATTCCTTTAAATGAGTGGTCAAGGCTTTAATAAAAGAGTGCATGCAAAAGAAATCGACTCCTCAAGCAAAAAGGAGAGGAAACCAAATTTGGAAGTTACGACCGGTCGCGCTCGCGACAGAAGACAAAATACACCTCCCCGCCTCACCTCGCGGTCGCAAGTAACCTCGTGCTCGTGAGAGGGCGTGGGTGCTGCTCTCTGTCGCGCTCGCGAGTATTGTCGCGCCTGCGACAGAAGAGACCCTTGCACATACTCGGAGATCGAGCACTCTATCGCGCTCGCGATAGTTGTTGCGCTCGCGACAGAGAGCTCCCTGTCGAGCTCCTCGGCGCCACACATCTCGCGCCGGTGCGAGGGCTGAAACCTCCGCGCTCTGTCGCGCTCGCGACAGTTGTCGTGCTCGCGACAGATACGGGTTTTTCAGCTCTTACGCCCAAATTCTGCAGAAATCTCATTCTAAACACATCCAAACTTCCAAAATTGATTCTAAACCTCAAAATTAAGCAACACAAGCATTAACAATTCATAATATAACGAAAAACCCAGCTTTATTACCATGTATCTCAATTAAATCAAGCCAAATACATGTTTAATTTCAAGAAATCCCAAAACAGCAACTTTAACAACAATTGCAACTATGCACATGATTTCTTGTAAATTATTCAAACAATACACACCTTCTAGCATCACATATCATGCTTAACTCAATTTAAGCCATGCTTACACAACTCATAACTCCAATCAAAGCAAAAGTGCAAATATCTAACTCAAATCACAAATATATACAAAAAGACAATTGTTCCCAAACCTGGTCTCCTTTGCTCCTACTCGTGAACTCTGCTCCCGCTAGCTATTTCTTTCCCTTTCGCCGGTCTAGGAGGCTCCTCTGAACCACAAACCCACAATAACCAAGATCAATTCTATAACAACCCATATATACATATATAATTATTTAAAACCTAGAGAAGAGGAAGAAGAAGGATCTAAGGCATCACTAACCCATACTCACCTTTGAGCTTTAAAATCACCAACCAAATAACTCAAACTACTCAAGGAAAGGAGAGGAAACAAGATTGTGCAAAGAAGAAGGAAGAACAAAGAAGAAGAAAAAGGAAAAGAAGAGAATGGCGTGAGAGAGGGAAGAGGAACGGGAATCAAAGGGAATGGCTGTCCTCTCTCTCTCTCTCTCTCTCATTAAAGTCATTCTTATCTCTAAGCCACATGTCACTCTGCCCATAGGACAAATACCCCATAGCACACCCTACTCCCATACACTAATACACACAAAAAGCTATCCCTTACTCATATCTTACTTCCATGCACCAACTCATACACTAGCCTATCTCCTCTTCTCATACTAATACACATACAAACACATATTTAAAATAAATAATCAAAATTAACACACACACATGCAATGTCACACCCCAACCTATACCATGGAGACTTCTACCCCGGTAGAGGGAGAAGAGTCCCGATAGATAGGAGTGTCACATTACACATACCAAAACATTCGATCACATCAAGTAAATAGATAATACAGAGATAATATAAAGCTTATAAAAGAGAAGCACAGCGGTACGGAACAGGATAAATTTTTTTTTTCTTTCTATTATATATTAATAACCAAAGTCTGTACATATTACAAAAGATTTCATGTACAAAGGCCCAAAGAATACTGTTCCAAAGGGCACACAAAATATTACAATCTTATACAAAAGACAGGAAAGCCTATACTATAAAACTCCGATCCCTAGTTGTGATGGCCTTCCCGATGCGGCACGCCTTGACCGTGCATACCAAAATCTTCCACACCTGCACGGATAAAACACCCGTGCTAATCGAAATTGCTTAGTGGGGAAAAACATAAAATGCAATACCGCCACTCACAGTGGCATTAACAAACAATCACAAACGAATGGCACAGTTACTTGATAAAATGTCATAGATCAAGCTAATGCGTAGTAGCACTGTAATTATATTATTCTCAATAAGCAATAATTCAGAACTTATGCATAACATCCAATGACACTTTTGCACCTGCTATATCAAGATAGTGGATAACGAGTACACATAGATACCCGGAGGTACCAGAAATATTCTCATAACACATAGATACCAGAGGGTATCAAAACAATCTTTTTATTCTTGTTCCAAAGTATTTTCACATAGAATCTTAGGTAAGATTCAACAGAAAGATCAAGAAGATCCATTCGGGGGACCTGATCAGGGTCCAAATCATACACATGGCTGCAGCTACACATAACTCTATTAGGCATGCCTAACTATCCACTTATTCGACTCTAGCAGGTCATGCATAAACCATTCAATCCAAATTTCAAAGTGCAGCATACAATTCATCTAAAGGATCATGATATCACTTATATAAAAGCACATAAAAGTATGACATGTATCATACAATAGTATAAGTTCATTAAGAAGAGATACAAAATTCATTTAAGCTAAAACTGAGCAAAAATTCCAGAAAAATGGGTGGTGATTAATAAGGTTGGCCGGTCACGAGTCGTCACGGATGTCACCACTCGTGACAAGCCTCCTCTGTCACGAGTCGTCACGGTCGTCACCACTCGTGACACACATCTCTTGGCTAGTCACGAGTCGTCACGACCGTCACCACTCGTGACAAGCCTCCTCTGTCATAAGTCGTCACGGTCGTCACCACTCGTGACAAACCTCTCTTGGCTAGTCACGAGTCGTCACGGCCGTCACCACTCGTGACAAGCCTCCCCTATCACGAGTCGTCACGGTCGTCACCACTCGTGACAGACCTCTCTTGGCTAGTCACGAGTCGTCACGGCCGTCACCACTCGTGACAAGCCTCCTCTGTCACGAGTCGTCACCACTCGTGACAGACTCTCTCTTCTCTTCTCTTGGCTGGTCACGACACACACACACACTGGGAACGGGAAATTCATCAGAATTAACTCCAAAATGGCTCAAAACAATTCAAATCTCCTCTTACCTTCCCATAGATCCTCCATACATAATAAATGACATAAAAATAACTTAATTCCACAATCAGCACAACCAAAATCATGCATAAACACATCCAAGTCCCTCAAGAACACAAACCCTAAAATTTTCATTAAGTTCAAATTCAATCAAATTTCTCAAACAAAAATCCAAAATTACACAAACGTTCCCAAACCTGATTTCCTTTGCTCCTAGTCGTGAGCTCCGCTTCCACTCGCTTTCTCTTTCCCCTTAGATGTTCTAGGAAGCTCCTATGAACCATAAATCAAACACAACCAGGTTTAATTCTAACAATTAACACATAAATGAAAATCAAATCTAGAGAGGAAGAAGAAAAGAATCTAAGATTTTACTAACTTAAACTCACCCTTTGAACTTATAAGACACAAACCCAGCAATTCAATCACTCAAGGCTAAGAATAAAGAGCAAAAACAGGTAAAGAAGAAAAAGAAAAGAAGAAGAAGAGAAAGAAGAAGATGAATAGCGTGAGGAGGAAGAGGAGAACGGGAAGAGGAAGAGAAGCAAAATGGTTTACAGCTGTCCTCTCTCTCATCACCCACTAAATTCAACCCTATCCACTTGCCATATGTCAATTTCTCATAGGAAATGATCCCACTAGCATACCCTACTCCCATACTCTCACTTACACACAAATAACATCACTTATTCACATCCTACTTCCCTATCCTTTGCACACACGCTAACAAACCCCTTTCCACACATAACATTTACATAAACACATACACTTAAATAAATTAATATGCATGCAACATCAAAATGCACACAAGTACGCACACACATAGATACAGACAAGCATATTCAGACTCAGACAGGCCCAGACTACCAGGGCGGTTTTGGGGTGTTACAATACTCCCCCACTTAACAGAATTTCATCCTCGAAATTCTCACCTGCTCCAAATAACAGAGGATACTATAATCTCATAGCTTCTTTCGGTTCCCACGTAGCTTCCTCAACACCGTGATATTGCCATAGGACCTTAACCAACGGTATCTGCTTATTCCGAAGCTGTCTGATTTCTCTATCCACGATCCTTTTTGGCTCTTCATCATACAAAAGATCTGACTGAACCCGGATATCTTGCACTGATAATACATGAGAAGGGTCTGATCGATAACGACGAAGCATTGACACATGGAAGACATTATGTAGTCTGGCTAACTCCAAGGGCAAAGCTAACCGATATGCTACTGGACCCACTTTTCCTAAAATCTCATATGGTCCAATAAAGCGCGGGCTTAGCTTGCCTTTCTTTCCAAAACGAAGAACTTTTCGCCATGGTGACACTTTCAAGAAAACCTTATCACCCACTTCATACTGGGTATCTCTGCGCTTCAGATTGGCATAAGAGCACTGTCTATCTTTAGCTGCTTTTAGATTCTGCCGAACAATCCTTACCTTCTCTTCAGTATCTCTTACTATATCCGGACCTATCAAAGCCTTCTCTGACAATTCAGTCTAGCAAACTGGTGTCCTGCACTTCCGCCCATACAACACCTCGTAAGGAGCCATACCAATACTCACCTGGTAACTATTATTATAAGCAAACTCCATCAAAGATACGTATCGATCCCAGCTTCCCGAGAACTCTAAAACACAACCTCGAAGCATATCTTCTAACACCTGGATAACTCTTTCTGACTGCCCATCGGTCTGTGGGTGGAATGCAGTACTGAAGTTTAACCGAGTCCCTAAAGCTGCCTGGAGTTCCTTCCAAAACTTGGACATAAAATGGGGATCTCGATCAGATACAATGGATAGCGGAATCCCATGAAGTCTAACTATTTCATTCACATAAAGCTCCGCCAACTTGTCCATGGAGTAGTCCAACCGAACTGGCAAAAAGTGTGCTGACTTGGATAACCAATCCACTATAACCCACACAGAATCATGCTTACGCTGTGTCATTGGCAAACCAGACACAAAATCCATCGTAATATCATCCCATTTCCACTGAGGAATGGGTAAAGGATGAAGTAATCCCGATGGTACTTGATGCTCCATTTTCACTTGCTGACACATAAGACACTTTGAAACAAACTCCGTTATACTTCTTTTCATGCCTGGCCACCAATAAAACTGTTTCAGATCCTGATACATTTTGTCACCTCCCGGATGTATGGTGAAGACCGATGAGTGGGCCTCTTGCAATAGCTTTTTCCTTAACTCGCCCACATCGGGTACACACAAACGGTCTCCATGCCTAAGCACTCCATCACTATCAACCCTGTACTCGGACTGCTTACCATCTTTCACTGCTTGACATACCCGCTGTAGCACATGATCATCTAACTGAGCTTTCACAATCTCCTGCCTCAGACTTGGCTTAGCTTTAAGCCGAGCAACTAAAGCACCTTCAGAATCAAACCTCCATCTACCTCGACTAAGGAGCATTGCAGGCATAGATTTCCTACTGAGGGCATCTGCCACCACATTAGACTTTCCCGGATGGTAGTCGATGATACAATCATAGTCTTTAAATAGCTCTAACCATCTTCGTTGTCTCAAATTCATCTCTTTTTGTGTCAACAAATACTTGAGACTCTTGTGGTCGGTAAAAATCCGGCATGTTTCTCCATACAAATAATGCCGCCACACCTTAAGCGCAAATACTACTGCTGCTAATTCCAAGTCATGAGTCGAGTAGTTCTGCTCATGAGGCTTCAACTGTCTTGACGCATAGGCCACAACTCTACCCTCTTGCATCAAAACACAACCCAAACCAATCCCGGAAGCATCACTGTACATGATAAATTCCTTACCCGAAATCGGTTGTGTAAGCACAGGAGCTTTAACTAACATCTCTTTCAACTGATCAAAACTGGCTTGACACTTTTCAGACCACACAAACTTAACTTCCTTCCAAAGTAGCCTAGTCAAAGGAGAGGCTAATACTGAAAATCCTTTAACAAAGCGTCGATAATAACCTGCCAAACCCAGAAAACTTCTAACCTCAGGCACATTCTTCGGAGGCATCCAATTAACAATTGCCTCAATCTTACTCGGATCAACTCGGATACCATCTTCAGAAACTACGTGTCCAAGAAAAGCCACTTCCTTTAACCAAAACTCACACTTGCTGAGTTTCGCATAAAGCTGATGATCTCTTAGCATTTGCAGTACTAACCGAAGATGCTCCTCATGTTCCTTTCTATCTCTAGAGTATACTAGAATATCGTCGATGAACACCACAACAAACTTATCCAAATACGGTCGAAAACTCTGTTCATCAAATCCATAAAGGCTGCAGGCGCGTTGGTCAATCCAAAAGGCATCACTAGGAATTCATAATGACCATAATGCGTCCGGAAAGCCGTCTTCGCTACATCTGCCTCTTTTACCCTCAACTGATAATAACCCGATCTCAGGTCTATCTTGGAGAACACTCCAGCTCCTCGCAACTGATCAAAGAGATCCTCAATTCTCGGTATGGGATACTTATTCTTTACAGTCACCTTATTAATCTGTCTGTAATCAATACACATTCGTAACGTTCCATCTTTTTTCTTGACAAACAACACTGGAGCACCCCATGGTGATACACTAGGCCGAATAAACCCTTTATCCAACAATTCCTGCAACTGACTCTTCAACTCTTTTAATTCCACCGGAGCCATCCGGTAAGGAGCCTTAGAAACTGGAGCTGTCCCTGGCACAATCTCTACTGACAGTTCAACCTCTCTTTCCGGAGGTAATCCAGGTAATTCTTCCGGAAAAACATCCACAAAATCTCTGACCATAGGAATGTCCTGGATTTTCACTTGTCCTCTCCGAGAATCTAACACTAATGCCAAAAATGCTTTACATCCCTTTCTAATGAACCTTCTCGCTTTCATTGCCGAAATTACATTATGTAAAGTGCTGCTCCCAATACCCTTCACAATCACCGGCAACTGATCCCTACTATTCAGTACCATCACCTTTCTATGGCAATCCACTACAGCTCGGTGCTTATCTAACCAATCCATACCCAGGATGATATCAAACTCATGGAACGGCAAACAGATCAAATCCACAGCAAACTCTATACCCTGAATCTTTAAAGGGCACGCTCGACACACCCGATCTACCATAACACTTTGTCCCAATGGGCTAGATACACAAATCTCATACCGCAACTTCTCCTCATTACCCAAACTATCCCATATCTTACCAGAACATACATAAGAATGGTTGGAACCCGGGTCAATCAAAACATAAACTTCAGAGTCAAGCAAAGAGAACTTACCGGCAATCACTTCTGGGGCATTCTGTTCCTCTCGGGCCTTCATAGCATAAGCCCTTCCAGTCGTCGGCACAAGACGGTCCACTGTTTTAGAGGATTCTCTCTCATGAGGCCGTCCACCACGACCCCTTCCTCTACCTCTATTATGACTGCCTTGGGGTATATTGGACCCAGCTCGACTAACTTCTTGTTGCCCCACAGGACTCTCATACCGACTTGGACAATTCGCAAGGAAGTGGTCCGTGGAACCACATCTAAAACAACCTCCCGTTAACCACCGACACTCGCCCCAATGTAGCTTATTACAATGGGCACATCGGGGAGTACCATCACCTCTACCTGCGCCCGATCCCCTAGAAGAGCCCTATCTTCTCCCTCTAGAGGCCGGACTAGCAACAGACTCATCAATAGGGTTTCCTTGCGACTCCCTGGGTCTTTTTCCAGAAGAAGATCCAGCCCTATAAGACTTCCTTCTCTGAGCTTTCTCTCTCAAGATGTTCTCTGAATGCTCCGCCCTCAAGGCTGCTTGAACCAACTGATAATACCTAACATTCGGGGCCGACATCAGAGAAACTAACATCACTTTCAAGGATTCATTCAACCCTAACTCAAAGTGTTGACATCTGAACTCATCTGTAAGAACCCTTGGCGGTGCATACTTGCTAAGCTTAGTGAACTCATTTTCATACTCAGCCACTGACATCCTCCTTTGCTTCAGACTTAGAAACTGCGCCCACTTGGTGTCTTTATAAGCCTTAGTCACAAAACGATCCTGAAACTCGTTCTCGAAGAACTCCCAGGTCCTAGGTTCAGGAATCTGAGGTTGACTAATCACTAACCTCCACCAATCATAAGCAGAGCCTTACAACAAAGACTCAGCACATTCCACTTCTTGGTCAGGTGGGCACTTAATCTCCCTTAACACCCTTTTTACCTTTTCAATCCACATCTCCGCTTTATCAAACTCATCCAAACCCGTACCAAAGAAATCCTCCGCTCCATGCTTTCTCAGCTTCTCGATAGGTGCTACCGGTGCCGTCACTCTTTCAAACATTCTGGCCATATCCTGCGAGACCTTAAGCATCGCCTCCAACGGAACCATAGGCACTTCAGGTTGCCCCCTAGGAGGCTGAGTCGGACCCCCAACTGATGGATCTCATTCAGGAGGATTCACACTCCCAGCTAAACCCTCCGGCATCTCATGCGAGGACTCTATCAACTACAAAACATAGACGCAATGCGCATCAGGCCAACACAACTCTAACAGACTCACTAACATACTTAGACCCAGAAACATCCAAACCAAATGCTCTGATACCACCAAATGTCACACCCCAACCTATACCATGGAGACTTCTACCCCAGTAGAGGGAGAAGAGTCCCGATAGATAGGAGTGTCACATTACACATACCAAAACATTCGATCACATCAAGTAAACAGATAATACAGAGATAATATAAAGCTTATAAAAGAGAAGCACAGCGGTACGGAACAGGATAAATTTTTTTTTCTTTCTATTATATATTCATAACCAAAGTCTATACATATTACAAAAGATTTCATGTACAAAGGCCCAAAGATTACTGTTCCAAAGGGCACACAAAATATTACAATCTTATACAAAAGACAGGAAAGCCTATACTATAAAACTCTGATCCCTAGTTGTGATGGCCTTCCCGATGCGGCACGCCTTGACCGTGCATACCAAAATCTTCCACACCTGCACGGATAAAACACCCGTGCTAAGCAAAATCGCTTAGTGGGGAAAAACATAAAATGCAATACCGCCACTCACAGTGGCGTTAACAAACAATCACAAACGAATGGCACAGTTACTTGATAAAATGTCATAGATCAAGCTAATGCGTAGTAGCACTGTAATTATATTATTCTCAATAAGCAATAATTCAGAACTTATGCATAACATCCAATGACACTTTTGCACCTGCTATATCAAGATAGTGGATAACGAGCACACATAGATACCCGGAGGTACCAGAAATATTCTCATAACACATAGATACCCGAGGGTATCAAAACAATCTTTTTATTCTTGTTCCAAAGTATTTTCACATAGAATCTTAGGTAAGATTCAACAGAAAGATGAAAAGATCCATTCGGGGGACCTGATCAGGGTCCAAATCGTACATATGGCTGCAGCTACACATAACTCTATTAGGCATGCCTAACTATCCACTTATTCGACTCTAGCAGGTCATGCATAAACCATTCAATCCATATTTCAGAGTACAGCATACAATTCATCTAAAGGATCATGATATCACTTATATAAAAGCACATAAAAGTATGACATGTATCTTACAATAGTATAAGTTCATTCAGAAGAGATACGAAATTCATTTAAGCTAAAACTGAGCAAAAATTCCAGAAAAATGGGTGGTGACTAATAAGGTTGGCCGGTCACGAGTCGTCACGGATGTCACCACTCGTGACAAGCCTCCTCTGTCACGAGTCGTCACGGTCGTCACCACTCGTGACACACATCTCTTGGCTAGTCACGAGTCGTCACGACCGTCACCACTCGTGACAAGCCTCCTCTGTCACGAGTCGTCACGGTCGTCACTACTCGTGATAGACCTCTCTTGGCTAGTCACGAGTCGTCACGGCCGTCACCACTCGTGACAAGCCTCCCCTATCACGAGTTGTCACGGTCGTCACCACTCGTGACAGACCTCTCTTGGCTAGTCACGAGTCGTCACGGCCGTCACCACTCGTGACAAGCCTCCTCTGTCACGAGTCGTCACCACTCGTGACAGACTCTCTCTTCTCTTCTCTTGGCTGGTCACGACACACACACACACTGGGAACGGGAAATTCTTCAGAATTAACTCCAAAATGGCTCAAAACAATTCAAATCTCCTCTTACCTTCCCATAGATCCTCCATACATCATAAATGACATAAAAACAACTTAATTCCACAATCAACACAACCAAAATCATGCATAAACACATCCAAGTCCCTCAAGAACACAAACCCTAAAATTTTCATTAAGTTCAAATTCAATCAAATTTCTCAAACAAAAATCCCAAATTACACAAACGTTCCCAAACCTGATTTCCTTTGCTCCTAGTCGTGAGCTCCGCTTCCACTCGCTTTCTCTTTCCCCTTAGATGTTCTAGGAAGCTCCTCTGAACCATAAATCAAACACAACCAGGTTTAATTCTAACAATTAACACATAAATGAAAATCAAATCTAGAGAGGAGGAAGAAAAGAATCTAAGATTTTACTAACTTAAACTCACCCTTTGAACCTATGAGACACAAACCCAGCAATTCAATCACTCAAGGCTAAGAATAAAGAGCAAAAACAGGTAAAGAAGAAAAAGAAAAGAAGAAGAAGAGAAAGAAGAAGATGAATAGCATGAGGAGGAAGAGGAGAACGGGAAGAGGAAGAGAAGAAAAATGGTTTACAGCTGTCCTCTCTCTCATCACCCACTAAATTCAACCCTATCCACTTGCCATATGTCAATTTCTCATAGGAAATGATCCCACTAGCATACCCTACTCCCATACTCTCACTTACACACAAATAACATCACTTATTCACATCCTACTTCCCTATCCTATGCACACACGCTAACAAACCCCTTTCCACACATAACATTTACATAAACACATACACTTAAATAAATTAATATGCATACAACATCAAAATGCACACAAGTACGCACACACATAGATACAGAGAGGCATATTCAGACTCAGACAGGCTCAGACTACCAGGGCGATTTTGGGGTGTTACATGCAACACCTAAAACACACACATACAGACACGGACAGACTCAAACTACTGGGGTGGTTTTGGGGTGTTACAAATTTGGTTACCACTGTGAGGTCCAAACTAAGCATTCTGCCTAGCATTTTCATATGTCATGGTGGTAATGAATTTGGTTACCACCGTGACCTACCAAAAGTTTGCAAAACAGAAGCTAGGATTCAGGACTGCTTCACAAGTCATTTTTGTTCAGCCTAAACGGACATCTAAACGACATTTGAATGCACATCTTCCTTCTTAGAATTTGTTTCTTAAGATGTTAACTTTGAAATGCAACAAATGTCAGATCAATTGGACATCTATAGCTTTAGATATGATCTAGACAACCTATAGTGCTCCCCTGAACCCGACCAGAGAAGATAGCTCTATTTCTTGACCACTTTTCGGACGCTTAGAGTTAAAATTAGCTCAAACTTATTTCTAAGACATTTGTAGGGATATATCTTAGCTTTCCAACGGAACTTGTTTCATACCATTTGGAGTTCTACAACTCGCAATAAAGCTTAATAATCTAAGGAAGGTCAAGTGCATTCTAACCCAGTTTTTCACCCAAAATCCTATTCACATGTACAAATGAACAATTTAAACCAACACTCACTACCATCATCATATATCATCAACAAACATTCAAGAAACTTATATCATACATAAATATACTAAAATTCACATATACAATAGAAATTTTCCCAAACCTCTATGAAGCACAGCCCATTATCCTCTTCAAGCTATAATCCTCAATCTTTTCCTTTGTCCTTCTTTCTCACTTCAATCACTTGCAAACAATCCAAACAATAACTCTATTAACCCAAGCAAAACACCCACAAAACCCATCAATCCCGTAAGAAGGAGAAGAAGGAGAAATCTAAACAAACTTACGTCTTTGTAGCAACTCAAATCTCAACCCTAGCTCTTAGATTGAAGAATAGCCCCAATGTGCCATACACCACTCACACACTAAATGATCCCTTAAATCAATGCTTTGAAATATTTTGTACCAAAACACAACACACTCCAAATAATTGCTCAAAAACACTTTATATCCTTGGGTACAATACACACACTTCACTAGATAAATGCCACAACAAAACACCCTACAACCATACACCACATGCATACCAAATAATTCCCACACTTAACTTATTTAATAAATTAATTACTTTAAATCCTTATCATCCAAATTCCTCATGCACAAATTACCGAAATACCCTTAAATTCCCGACTTAGCTCGCCGATTCCGACTAGGCCCGATTTGGGGTGTGACACGAACTCTCTCTAGTCTTAGGCTTCACAAGGTTAGATGAATCTTCCCAATGTTCTATTGGGAAGGGAATTCCAAAATATCTCATGTTGCCCAAAATAGACTTATGTGCATCGTCTTAGGTTTCACGAGATTAGATGAACCTTTCCAATGTACTTTTGGGAAGGGGATTCCAAAATATCTCTTGTTACCCAAAATAGACTCATATGCATTATCTTAGGCTTCGTGAGATTAGATGAACAATTTCCAATGTTCTATTAGAATGGGAATTTTAAAATATCTCTCGTTATCCAAAATAGACATCTACGCATTGTCTTAGGCTTAGTGAGACTAGATGAACTTTTCCAATATTTTATTGGGTGGTGACTCCAAAACACATATTGTTGCCAAAAATAGATGCCCTTGTAATCTCTTACAAGTCTTATGAACCTCTCTTGAACACCTTAAAAGCAGGTCTTCGAGCGCGCGTCACAAAGCCGAATTATTAAAATTTCTATTATTAAGTTGAAAACTTATGAATTCACATGCAAAAATCATCATGCTTAATATTATTATAGCAGTAAAAGTTCCATTACAATATTATAGTAGTACAGGCCTGCACAAACATCTTTGTTATTACAAAACGTAAACTACATTATACCCGTTCAAAAGTTACATTCACAAAGTTCTATACCACACTATACAAAAATCTTACACAAAACGAACCCCCATTATGTTGGCTTCGGGAGATGCGGAGTGTCCTTCAAAATCACCTTGTCTTAGGTGCCTACATGGATTAAACACCCGTGCTAAGCACGAACGCTTAGTGAGGAAAATACATGAAGTGGATAACAGTTCATAGCAGTTATCAATGCAATCACAAGCGTATGATATAGAAATGAATCAAAGAAACATAGTAGATATGTATAAAATACAAAATCATATATATATCAACAGTCATATACACATACGTTCATAATCACATGCTTACATGTCCAAATCACTCATTTATTCCTTATTAAGTGCTTGCATTTACAGCGGGTGGAAACACATAGGTACCTGAAGTTACATCTGTTTCCGTACACATTAGGATCTACCGCGATCCGATGACACATTAGGGATAATATCTGATCCACAATTTAGAAGAATCCAATTCAAGATTCTAACACATATATGGACTGTACCGTGGTCCAAACATAGCCTGTAGCACTCAGAGTCCCTATAGGCATGCCTATCTAGCCAAGGCTCATTAATTGCAAGCTTAATAAATAATTAAAGTTCCATTCATTATAAACCATTCATTTTCCATTACATTCAATATATTTCCGTACAAAAATACACAATAATAATCCATGCAATTATGTTATCATAATAACATTCAGTAAATGACTAACACATAATTTCTTGATCAAAATATTAATCAATCAACTTGTAGAAGAAAGCACATTAAGCATTTCAATAGCTAAAACAGGGGTCACGGTGGCAAGGTTTTGGTGCTAACCTTGACCCCTATCTTTAGGCAATTCTGCCTTCCCTCAGCATTGGTCAAAGGCAGCAGGTTTTGGTGCTGACCATGAGGTAACAAAATTTTGCCTTCCAGAAGCAGAATCTTAGGACTGCTTCACTACTCTATTTTGCACAGCCTATAACGACATCTAAACTTTAATTTTAGGCAAAACTCCCTTATTAACAATTATTTCCTAGGATGTTATGTTTCATATGGAACAAATATCAGGTTATTTGGAGATCTACAACGTCAGATATGATATAAACAACCTATACTGCTCCAATGAACTAGCCAAAGTAGAGGCATCTCTATTTTGGCCACTTTTAATGGTCTTAGAGCCAGAATTTACTCATGATTATTTCTATGACTTTTGTAGGAATGAAAGTCATGGTTATAAAGGCACTAGAATTGTAACACCTTACACCCGTAAATAGTACGGATATCGGATGTCACGACACTGCACTGAAATACACTGAAAGCACTCAATAGATTCAGTAGAATTTTTTTTTCACCCATAATAATCACAAACGTGCATATACGAAACCTTAACAATATAATAAGATATAAATCAAAAGCTTATATCATATATCATTGCTTTCATCTACTGCGGTCATATACATGCCATGCCAATTCTTCTATCCTTGCTGTCGAATACTTATTTCTATCGCTACTACATCTTCGGCCACGTCAATATCTATCACAACCTGCGTGCAGTAACACTCTACACACTAAGCATTAAAAATGCCCAGTGGTGGATACATATCCTAAATTTTCCATACTAACAAAACATGTGCGCACGCACAAACATTTTTCCTTTTTCCGACTATGAGAACATTAATTTCTTAATCTTTTAGACTGTTATGAGATACTTTACTATAATCATTTATCTTTACCTTTGCCATTATCACTGCAATCATATTTACCATTATTATTACTATTATCAATATCACTCTCATTTACACTGTTAACTTTTACGATATATTATTATTGCATTCCGTCTGTTAATATAAGCACAAGTTATAGTGAATATTTTGTAATTATCTTATAAATGCATCTGTTTGTTTTTATTTCTGTAACTATTCTTTATCAATTACTTTATCGTTTTCATTTCTATTATCAATATCTTTATTATATGCACTAATAATCTTAACAATTATTATTCGGTCTATCAATTAGTAATCAATTCCATTAACAATCCCTTTTATTATTTTATCTATATTTATAACTTTTTGATTCCTTCCCCTTTTTCCTTAACTTATATACTTAATTACAGTCTAAATTCAGACGCTCGATTATTTACTGAATCACTTGTTAAAATAGTCATTATTTTTGGATATTAGCGACACTGATTTAATATTATTACTTTCTTTATACCGTTAGCACTTTCTTGATTCTTCTTGTATTACACTAACTCTCTTGCATTTTATATTTGCATTAATATTTTTCACTTTATCAAATCTTTCACTGGGTTACTTAACTTTAACCAATTGCAAGTCATAATATCCCTTAAAG
Organism: Excoecaria cochinchinensis; assembly: GCA_947683425.1. NCBI lineage: Eukaryota > Viridiplantae > Streptophyta > Magnoliopsida > Malpighiales > Euphorbiaceae > Excoecaria > Excoecaria cochinchinensis. The sequence continues at coordinate 9,425,913 of CANTUQ010000005.1, forward strand.
GGTTAACACTATAATTCAATCACTAGCCTATTTGGGACACTTATTATTCTATCATTATTCTTTTATTTATTTCTTAATCAATGTTATTTCTATTATTAATGACACTGTTATCAATCTGAACCTTTACTCTAGAAATCTTATACTCATAAATAATAATATAAATTTACGTTGTCTTAACAATTACCTTAATCTATATTTTTCATTATTGTTATTCTTATAGTTTATTATTAATACGTAAATTCCCTCTCAATTCCATTCACTTATATAATTAACATTATAATGTGTCCATTAATTTCTTTTATATTAACACTATTCTATTTCTCATATTACAATTTGTTGCTATTACCATTACATTTATTATTTCCCATTATCACTTAATTAAACACCTTTAACATTCTAATTTAACAAATTACACAATTAATTTAATCAGTCCTTTTTAAACTTTTATTCAATAGCCATGCACTATAATTTAATTTACTAAACTCCTTTTTCCTTATCAATTTACATTTAAATCCTAACATTAACCTTATTATGATTAATTACATTTAAGTCCATCCTTTTTCACTTATTTACAATAATGCCATTAATTTACTTTTATACCCTTCTTTGCCACTTAGCTACAATTACATCATTATCTTAAACTTAATTAAGTAACACACACATTCATAATCATTATATATATAAACCAATTAAAACCATTATACATCTATTAATTATACAACAATATTCTATAATTATTGATTACTCATTCACTAATTATCAATTACGCGTTTATTACCTATATCATTGATTAATTACACTTTAACCCCTTAATTAGCCTCAATATTGTAAATTTACAATTTAGTCCTTAAACTTTATATTAATTTATGATCTTACCCTTAATTGTTTCACATTTACAAAAGTGCCACTAAGTAATTTTATTATTACATTTGTTTATCATTTAGCGTATAATTTACCATTTAGCCCTTACCATAACATTTAAAAATCAAATTACACTTTAATTCTTATTTTGCACTTAAATTCCAATTCACTATAATTACAATTATGCCACTAATTAATCTTAATTTCACTTTTAATTTATTAATAACTTACAATTTCACATTTTAGTCCTTAAATCACTCATTTAAATCATTTATCCACTCAGATACTTACATTAGTCAATAATTACACTTAGGTTTTAAATTGCTATTCATTTGTAAAAGTCCTTAATTTTCAATAATTCCAATAATGTCCCCATCTTTTTCAATAATTCCATATACGTCCCAACTTTTTCAATAATTCCATCTACATCCCTTCTTTTCACTTATTCACCAAAATACCCTTTATCTACTCTTAATTACTAATTTACCCTTTTTATACTTAATTTCCTTCTTTAACTTTTATGATTTATCAAATTACATTTTAGTCTCTATTTTAACACTTTTACCCCAAATTACTATTTTATCCCTACGTTTTCAATTATTTATATTATTACCCTTTTTATTACACTTTTTTACCTAACTTACAACATTCTTATCCATTAGGTGTAAAATTACCATTTTACCCCTAATCTTTTTATTTCTTTTAATTTAGTCCTACTTTCACTTATTTTCTTATTTATCACTATTTTAATCAATTTTATATCATAATTACCATAATGCCCCTAGTATACATTCGGTAAGAATCTATGAGCCGGATATGCGGGACGTAGATCCCACAGATCCACTACACTAAATAATGATTCCGATGGAACCATTCAACACTGGTATTGCACTACACTAAACACAGTGAACACTGAACACTGCACTGGGATAGACCGTCATTGGCCTATCGATAGCGAGTCATCATGACTCGAACCACGGTGTGCAATTCCTATGGCTAGCCAATTATATCTTGAGCTAGATTTCACTACCAGACTACTACTAAGGGTAATTATCATTAAAATTTCACTTAAATCACATAATTTGTCAATATGTTCCATTCGGCCATCACATACACTTCACTTTAAAATTCACATATCACTTATAATTCACTTCCATTTCTTATATTTAAGCATTTTAACACTAATTATAACATACTTCATAATTTTCATAACATATAACCATATTTTCACTTTTCACATAATAGGTAACATACCAAAATATATTCAAATTAAATCCATTAATTCCAATAGAATTAATATACACTCATTTGTTATTATATAATTATTTCATTCCATTTCACTTATCACTTTATTAAAATACTTTTAGATATTCCATTGATTACCATTTAGCCTAACCATAACTTCTTCACTAAGATTATTTTCCATTCCATTAATCACTCATTTAACTAAATTACATGATATACACTTCAAATATACCATTTATATGCTTAAATCACTAAAGAAATTCATTACTTTCTTTATTATTCAATTCGGCCAAGACTTCATTTCTTTATCCATAATTAATTTCCTTCCTTTATTCATTCATTTGACTAGATTACATATTATTCATCATGATTAAATAGTTATTATGCCTTAAATATCCATTTACACCTTAAGAACATACACATAACAATTCCATCATATACTTAATTCTTTATCAATATTTATTTTTCTTCAATTAATCACTAATTTATCTAGATTACATGTTATTTATCACAAATATACCAATTATTTGCACTAATCACTAAAGTATACCCTTGTATACTAAGGTATAGCATTCGACTTACATAGTGTCTATGGTATATGATTTATTTCTTTCCATTTTAATCATTCAAAATCCCATTTTTAGCCTTCCTAAACATGTCTATCAATTTTTTTTCAATTAAACATGCATAAATCACATACATACAATATGAAAATAACCTAAAATTATACTTTTTCAATGGAAAAGGAAGGATATTGTATCCACTAAACTTGGATCCTTATTTTCCATGGTTAGAGCTCCCTTATCCATGCCTTAATCCTTTGAAACACCTTTCTTCACAAAAATTCCTTAAGAGGCCGAATCTCATCTTTAGGACACAACCTTTGCCACTTTTTTTTTCGCACTTCTAATCCACCAAATGGACTCCAATCACCATCATCATGTTGTAGAGGAGTTGAAATTTGTCTATAAGGCTTAGATTTAAGGAGAGAATTGGATAAAAGATGAAGAAATTTGGTGAAAAGAAAGAGGAAATAATTCGGCTAAGAGAGAAGGAAGAGGAGCTGCTGAAATTCTACTGATTTCTCTAGAGAAATATGATATTTCAGCCATTATATAGCCTCTCCTAATGGGCCCATCAATTGGGCCAAACCCAAAGCCCATTTAAGTAATTTAAGCCCATTTTCCAACCAAAAATAATTTTTCTCACACTACAAGAAAATACACGTTTCCCGACGAAAATTACCGACGGAAAATGTGTAATTTCCGTCGGGAAAATAAAATACCGATGGAAAATATTCCGTCGGCAATAAAGGCATAGGGAATTTATCCCGACGGAAATGGATTTTCCGTCGGTAATTTACCGACGGAATTGTGAATTCCGTCGGTAAATAATTCCCGACGGAATAATGTATTCCGTGGGTAATTATTTACCGACGGAATTCACAATTCCGTCGGTATTTATTTACCGACGTAATTCATGATTCCGTCGGTAAATAATTCCCGACGGAATAGTGTATTCCATCGGTAATTATTTACCGACGAAATACATTATTCCATCGGGAATTTTTTGCCGACGGAATACACTATTCCGTCGGGAATTATTTACCGACGGAATGCACTATTCCGTCGGTAATCCGTAGGAAAATTAAAAAAATTTTCCCCCCTTAATTAACAATTATATTTTTATAATCCAAATTATAACCTGTAAAATTAATTGCAAAATAATGAGCGAATGAAAATAATATCTAAATTTTAATATACAATAATAGTCGAATTTAATAATTGTACTAGTTATAAAGTTAGTAATTATGTAATAACATAATATCCATTTTTAATGCAGAATCATAACTAATTAAGCTGATGGCGGCGGCGGCGGCGGCTGAGAAGTACGATCGGACTGCTGCGATGACACCATACTCTTCAAATTTGCCATCTCATTGCGCAGCTCAGATATGTAGTCGATAGATTGCTGCCATCGAGTCTGTGACTGATGCAATTCAGATCTCAGCTCATGTACAGTATTCTCAAGTTCATGGACTCGCCTGGATTCAGACCGTCTATGTGATGCGGCAGTACTTGAACTTGAGGCATGCGAGTGACAGGATTTGGCCAAAGAACCTAAGCCAAATATCCGTCCTCGCTGGTCTCTACCACCAGACACATCATAATAGATTTGATTCGCATCAACATAATCAGAAGTCTGTGAGCGTTGCTGAATTGCATCTTGAACTTGTTCCTGTCGTAGGACAAATGTTTTACAATAAGTAACGATTAATAATAAGTAATATTTAAAATTTGTAAATTATAGTAACTTGGACATACATGTAAAACCCTTGACCGATCATTGACGAACGTTTGACCATCATGCTTGTTGGTGTGGGTGTGTAAAAATACCTCACCATAGGTAGCCGGTCGACCCATCGATGCTCCCTGTAAACATAAAAAAAATTAAAGATGAACTATAATTTATTGACTATTCGTATAAGTTTTTACTTAAATTTCGGCAGAATTTCCCCTATATTTGGAGCATACCTCCTGTATATATAGACAAAAGAACACTTCAAAATCCAACATTCAACAACAAACCAAACTCCTCACTCAAGTAACATTCTCATCATCCTTTATGGTAATGAGATAAAATTCAGACATCCTAACCATTAATTACAGCAGTAAAAGTAATATTTTGTAAAGTTTTTACTTAAATTTCGGCATAGTTTCCCCTATATTTGGAGCATACCTCCTGTATACATAGACAAAAAAACACTTCAAATTTTGAAACTACGATACAATCCAACATTCAACAATAAAGCAAACTCCTCACACAAGTAACATTCCCATCCTCTTCTATGGTAATAAGATAAAATTCAGACATCCTAACCATTAATTACAGCAGTAAAAGTAATACTTTGTAAAGTTTTTATTTAAATTTCGGCAGAGTTTCCCCTATATTTGGAACATACCTCCTGTATACATAGACAAAAAAACACTTCAAATTTCGAGACTACGCTACAATCCAACATTCAACAACAAAGCAAACTCCTCACACAAGTAACATTACCATCCTCTTCTATGGTAATAAGATAAAATTCAGACATCCTAACCATTAATTACAGCAGTAAAAGTAATATTTTGTTAAGTTTTTATTTAAATTTCGGCAGAGTTTCCCCTATATTTGGAACATACCTCCTGTATACATAGACAAAAAAACACTTCAAATTTCGAGACTACGCTACAATCCAACATTCAACAACAAAGCAAACTCCTCACACAAGTAACATTCCCATCCTCCTCTATGGTAATAAGATAAAATTCATATATCCTAACCATTAATTACAGCAGTAAAAGTAATATTTAGTAATACTTACAAGTCTATCTGCATGGTCCCGATGCGACAACGATCCTCCAGTATGCAAGCATGAACTGAGTCCATCAGGTCCTCCCCGTCTGTTACTAGAATTCTGCGATGCGACGAAAATGGCTTCAGGGGTCGTCCAATACTGTCTCCAATGTGCCCATATATCTTCGGTCATGTAGGGAGGTCGGACACCACCATTTTTTATCAAGCAGATTAAATCTCTGTAACGTGCCCGCGCACGAGTCTCCCACACTGAAGGCATGATATCGTCCAATGCCGAATTCCAATAACATTGTTTCTTATGAGACAGACAGAACAAAAAAAACTTTTATGTAAGCAAGTGTAAAGTATAATTTGTTATGTAACCGACTTTATCATAAATGTTTTACCTTGAATTCTTCGAAATAAAAATTTTTTGTTTCCTCTGACACATTCTTCCAGGCAAACCCATCGTATTCAATTCTGTTTTTGAAAGAGGTTGTCATTATGCGTGAACACCTTCCTGAAGGATTCAATCTAAGATACAACAATGTAAATAATGTTAGTACAAGTAATAACTGTCATTGAAATCACAATGAAGTGAAATATTAATTACTTACTCCTTAGCTGTGATATTGATGTATATTCTTCCATCCTCTCCAATTGAGCCAGGCGTAGGCTCTTCCGCTTGTTCTGTTCCCAACCCCTGAGCTGGCATAGATTCTGGGTGTGCCATAGGAGTAGAATCAGTGGAAGGAATGGTAGATGGTGCATCAGAGATGGGCGGTGATGCTGCGGCAGCCTCAGTGCTGGCATTATTCCCATGCGATGGGGATCCTCCAGTACCAGTACTGTCATCGCCATCATGCAACCTGAGACGCGGAGGAATCGACGTTCTCTTCTTTCGCTTAAACATTTTTCAACCTGCCATTATAAGAAAAATGCATATTGTCAGATAATAGAAAATAATTACATTGTAATAAGCATATTAAATTAATATCCAAGTCAGTGCAATATTAATTGGTCTCACATGATAAGCAAGTAGTTAAACAAATTATTCGCTATCGTCACTAAGCTGTAAATCGTAATTCAAATCATCCTCATTTTCCGATGTATAAGAGGAAAATTCTGGCTCGTCATCAGATCCATCGCCAACCAAAGTTTCTTCATCATCCTCACCATCAATGTCAACAAATTCATTGTGTGCATAGTTCAATGGTTCGTTATCTTCAAAATGCAGAGAGTTGTTGATTTCATGAACTTCCGGTTCTTCCTCCTGAAATGCATCATTATTTTCAGAACGTTCACTTTGTCCGGCGCCTTTCCTTTCATAAATGCCTTTTGGTTTGACTTTGCATGCTGCAAACCATTCCGATCTGTCTCGCTTTATTGTTGGATAGGAGACATAATATACCTGGCCCACTTGCATTGCCAACACAAATGGTTCAAAGTTAATCAACACTAATTAATATTTAATTTTTTCTTTGAACAATAGTTAATTAAGTTAATTCATTGGCTAATTAAGTTAAATAATTCATTGTCTAATAAATTAAAAATAATCTATTTCAACATTCAACAATAATAATTTATTCTAACAACAATAATCTATTTCAACAATCAATCAACAATAATTCATTGTCTAATTAAGTTAAATAAAATAATAATAATAATAATAATAATAATTAAAAAAAAAAAAACTCAAAAGGTCTGTTGGCTTACCAGACGCCGGAGGAGAGGAGAGGAGGAGGAGACGGAGGAGGGAGGTCGACCAGGCTGAGGAGGAGAGGAAGCCAACGCCGGAGCAGCGGCGGTCGACGGCGGCGGCGAACAGAAGGTGCACGGCAGCGAGGGAAGAAGAAGGGAAGATCGGGGCGGGAAAAAAAGAGAGAAGGGAGGGAAGAGAGGAGGAGGAGGAGGAGGAGGGGAGGGGACCGGCGATCGGAGGGGAGGGGCGGTCGTCGGCGGCGAGAGGGCAGGGGATCGGACACCGGAGGCAGAGTGAGGGGAAAGGGAGGAGAGAGAGAGGATCGGGGGGGAGGGAGTTAAATCTGAATTTAATTCAGATTTCCCGACGGAATGTATTTCCGTCGCTAAAAATAGCGACGAAAATTGTGTTCCATCGGTAATTAGCGACGGATTAGTACTTCCGTCGGCAAAACTAGCGACGGAAATCCATTCCGTCGGAAATTAGCGGCGGAATAGTACTTCCGTCGCTAAAATTCTTTTATTTTTTAAAGCTTATTTTTTTCGCGACGGAATTCGATATCCGTCGCTATATTTAGCGACGAAATAATATTCCGTCGCTAAATGTAAATAAATTTTTTTTATAGCGACGGATTTATATATCCGTCGCAAATTTCTGTCGCAATTTATGGAGGGAAGTTTTGGCGCTTCTTTTCGTGATGGACTTCTTTTTCCGTCGCTATTTTAGCGATGGAATATTATTGCCATCGCTATTTAGCGACGGAAATTATTTTCGTCGCTAAATAGCGACGGAATGTTTATTCCGTCGCTATTTAGCGACGGTTTTGATGCCGTCGGTAAAATTCCGTCGGGAATCATGTATTTTCTTGTAGTGTCACTTCCTAAAATCAATTTCAGTCAAAATAAATTTCATAATTCTTAAAATTTATATTTTAGCATCCCTGTAAAGTTTTAGCTCAATCGGAGATCGTTTCCCGGTCCTATAATTTCTTACTAATCAGATAACTAATATTTTTGTCTCACCGTAAAATTTATTTTTATTTGCCATTTGATTCTACATAATATTTCAAGCAAATCCATGCTTTTAGATAATTTTTTTGAGATCCATAACTTTATTTAGAGTCCGGTCAAATTCTGGTCAAACTAGTCAAACAAAAGTCAATTGGTCCAGTTCACTAGTTGAGCCGGTTCGGTTCACTTTTCATACTTGACCTTAATTTTACTCTTAATAACTCTTTTAACCTTCGTTCTATCTCATTCAGGGTCCTTATCTAGTCTGGTTCACTAATTTTTCAATGTCATCAAAAATTTATTTTTTTACTACTAAAAATTCATAAATATTATTTAAAGTCTATCCATGCCTTCAATACTATTTTTAGAGGTCATATACTATTTTTAAAAATTTGGTCAAAATTCGGTCAAACCCTTAGTTACTATTGAACCGAACTAGAAGCTTTTGTTCAGTTTGACTTTCGGTGACCTATTTGACCTCATTTTCACTCCAAATTATACCACCAAACTCCTTATAACTTGTATTTTCCAATAGTGTAATAAAATATTTTTCACTACCGGCTTCCCGGGAGGTCACCCATCAGTGGATTACCTAGCCTGACGATGTTTAACCTTTCTATTCTATTGCCTTTTTAGGCACAGTCACTGATATTTTCGTACGAAATTCACACTATATATTCTACAGATTTCACTGATCATTACTAACCCGGTCTTCAGGCCAATTCAAGAATCACTTAATTTGGAGTTCTAAAACTCCACTTATGACCAACACATCATATAGAGGTCTAACAAAATTTTAGCAGAGTTTCCCCTAGAAACTCTACTTCTCCAAATTAGCTACTTAACCAAACCTAACCACAACAAGGCAACTCAACAATATATATTTCATTCACATAGACTTCAAAATAGAAATTTAAGTATCAAGAACACACCTAAATGAATTTTTCCCTACCTTGCTCAATATCCTTCAATTGGCTCTACTTGCACCAATTTTCTCCTTTCCTTTAGCTTTAGTTCCACTACCTTCTACAAAAGCATCATAGCACAGCCATCAACATATAAAACTCACCAATTCTTCACCCTCACCACAAGGAAGGAGGAGGAGAAGAAAAAGAAAGAGAAACTTATCAAATGAGTTTAAAAACACACTTGAATCCACTTGCTGGGCTAAAAGGAGCTTGAGCAAAATTTTAATGGAGATGAAATGAGTTTTGAGGGACAAGGAAATGGCTGAATTGGGGAGAGAAGGGAGGCCAGATTCTTGGCTCCTAAATGCACCGAAATTATGGCTTTTAAGCCATGCAAATCTCTTCCCAAGTCATCCTAATCCACACAATCCAAAATGGCATCTATTGATTAGCCCATAAGTCAAACTTCTATATGGTCCTTTGACCCATCAAAACTCATACACAAGTCCCTCAAATCAACCTAATTCAAGTGCAGCCCAACTACAAAACTTAATTAATGCAATCTAATCCAAAATAGTCAAATGACAAAACTATCCCTAATAAATCAATTAATACCAATTACGTCGCAACGTGCAAAAACTCAACTGAAAAGCACAAACTCAACCTCTCTTGTACCGTGAGCATATCCAATACAACTAGGGTATAAGTCAGGGCCTTACAATCATGGTACCATGGCTTCCCATTAATAGTCTCGACGTCCATCATCTGCTTGATTTCAAAGCATAGCTTATCTGAATAGGAAATCGGTACGGGCTTCTTGATGACCCCTTCTGGGTTGTCCCACATAGACACTAGAGTGTTAAAGGTAGCTGCTAATTGGTTCTCATCCTGAGGCATATGGTTGAAAGTGCAGACTTCAAATTGACCACTTAATTCCTTTAAGCACTTCACATATGGTAATAGTCGTTCTTCCTTGATATTCACCTTTGACTTGATAAACTACTAAGGATGAGTCTCCGAAGACTTCCACGGTCTTTGGCCCTATGGCTGAGAGTGCTCCTAACCCTAAGATGCGGGCTTTGTACTAATCTTCATTATTGGTAGCTATGACGCGCGCCGAACCTAGCAAAGGCCCTCGTTGAACCCGCTTTTATGGTTCGAGGGATTGGTTCGCGTCTTTTTTATCATGGGCGCCATGAGATATCTTAGATGCTTCCTTCCTAATAGAACATTGGAAAGGAACATTTAGCCCCATAGCACCTTTGGTCACCTTTGAGGTATTTTGGAGTCGCCACCCAATTTGCAAGAAATTGGGAAAGGTCTCTAACCTCTTATTGGTCTAGACCAGAGATTAGTGTTCGGAACTTCCCCCTTATTTATGTTTTGGTTAATTATAAATGAGTTTTTAACCTCTTAAAATTCTATCCCTTATCTCACACGATCAATGCATTTAATTAAAAGCGTATTGCAAGCACCCAAAATCAATAAAAGGAAGCGATAAAGAAAGCAATAAATAAAGCAATAAAGGAAAGCGATAAACACTCCAAGCACACAATTACAAAGTAAGTTGGGGCAGAATACAGCCCCCTTAAAAGGAGACTAAAGTATAAGTTGGGACAGAATAGAATCCCAAATGAAAAATAAATAATGTTGCCCCAAAATTAATTACAAGGGCCCTAAAAGAAAATGAACATAAATTTAAACAATTAAACAAAATCAAGCATAAGAAAAAACATACATAAATCGGGACATTCATTTGGTTTAGGAACATTGGTTCCTTCACACTTGTTTGAATATTTAGGAACATTAGTTCCTTCGCACTTATTTAAAAAGGGATCGAAGAGTTGTTTGATTGGTGGATTGAAAACCGGGATGAGTGATCCCATTTTGGAGAAAAAGAAACTATTCATTTTATTGTGACGTTTTACATTTCTTGGCTAAAATGAGGGACATTGGTCCTAATTTTATTAGTAAAAATTCCAATTTAATTATAGAAATATTTTTGTTATTTTTTATCTCATGCGCGCATAAATAAAATATTTATTTTACAAGCAAACACAACAAAAAAGGAGGGAAATAAGGAAGGTCTTACCAAACCGACGTGATCCTCTACGCGTCGTGACCCATCCGGGAAGTCACGGGGACACTCACATAATGCGACTCAAATTGAATCTCAGGTAGAAAATAATATCAAAAATATTAGTAATACTTCTAAAAATTAATCAAGTAAAGAAAAAAAATAATAATTGGGCACGATAATAAATAATGATAATAATAATAATAATAATGACCAAGTTGCCAGCAATCACACATATAATAATAATAATAATAATAATAATAATAATAATAATAATGTCAACAGTGAATAAACATGGAATAATAATAGCAACAACATAATATCATGATAACAATATAAAATGGTAATAATAATAATAGTGGTGTAGAACACATAATGATGATGATGATGATGATGATGATGATGATAATAATAATAATAATAATAATAATAATAATAATAATAATAATAATAATAATAATAATAATAATAATAATAATAATAATAATAATAATAATAATAATGAAAATGAAAATGAGAATAAAGGCAACGGGAATCACAAAGAAATCAAACTAAAACGATAAACAACACATCAACAGTACTAAAATCACATTAAAATGCTAGGAATAAATTATAAATGATAATAACATGAAAAACAATAATATTGACAGCAAATAAATGATATACAAAAATAAATGAGGACGAGTCCAAAGTGTTTACTCTCAGAGATTATAGATATGAGAAAACGGTGTTTTGGTCCGTCACCTTGTTGAGTCTCGATGATAGAAACATAAAATATTCAAGGAAAAATGCTAAGTTTAAACAGGGGATGTTTTGAGATAATATTCAAGGAAAAACGCTGAGTTTAAACAGAAAATTTTCTTCTTAATTCAAGAAAATAGATTTTTCTTTGTTTGAAATGGACTCACCCGACTAAAAATCTTTTGAAGAAAAATTAAGAAGAAGAACAAAAGTTAAAACTTTAAAAATCCTAGCAAAAACCATGTTTTCTTTTTGCTTCAGAGGAAACCAGTTCCTCTCTTTTTTGAATAAAATTGCCTATATCCTAAATGAAAGACCAGCTCCTCTTTTGATTTCCTTTCTCCCCCAAAAATGTAAAGAGACAAATAATGCTTTCATTTTTAGTTAACCGAAAATTGCATCAAATTGTGAAAGAACCAGAAGAAAAAACAGACTATAAAATAGGCTGAAGACTGATCAGAAAACACGCGGAGAAAGGCCAAAAATAGTCGCATACGGAGGGGCGAGACGCACCCCAGTGGGGCGCGTGCCTCATCGTAAGACGCGCCCTTGCGGGGAGCGCGCTGCCTCCACAGCGCTCGCGAGGGCGCATGCTGCCTCCACAGCGCTCGTGCGGGCGTGACTCGCCCGCGCGGCATGCGAACAAAATATAAAATAAAATAAAATAAAATAGAAATAAAAATAAAGGGAATAAAATAAAATAAATAGATAAATAAAAAAGAGTAAAAATGCAAATTTTTGAATTAAAATTTTTAGAGTAACGAAGGAGATTTTCGACAAGGAAAACATTATTTTTGATACCTTTGCTTGTGGCAAGTATCATTTTCGTCATCGGGTAATCCTGATCTTGGACCGCCTCGGGACCCGGTGTCTACAGTAGCCTTATATCTCAGCTTTTTAGCTAGTGGTAGCTTCTTCCCCTCTGGGGTTATCAGAATTACTCCTACTCCAGCTCCTTTGCTATTTACTTGTAACACTCTTAACTTTCTATACTATACGTAAGACGATCCGATATTTCACAAGTTAACAGACAATAGCCAGATCGGTAATTATTTTTTATATGTACAAGACATTTGCACATATTTAATAATAATATAGTCTATGCATAATTCTATTAAATGTTCACACTTACACATAATCATAAGTCCGTACATCGAAATTCCTAACTCTATCCAACTCGACCATATACATGCTATAGACACCGGGTCCTGAGGTAGCCCAGACCAAAGTTACCTAGTGATGAAAATGATACCTGTTTGCAGGCAAAAAATTAGAAGTGATGATTTTCTTGTCGAAACCGTTCTTTTTAAATAAAAAATTATTATTTTTTGGTTTTTGGGGCTTTTGATGGCCTGCGGCCACGCGGTGTGCAAGAAGTACGGAGCCTGTTGCTAGCACTCGTGAAGAGCCGCGCGAGGTCGCACCTCATGCTATGCGGCCTTCCCCGAGGCCGCCCCCCTCACAACCCCACGAGGCCACACATCATGTTGTCCGGCCTTACATGAGGCCGCACCTCGAGTTGTGCGGCCTTTCGCGATGCTGCACCCCATGTTACAAGACGCGGCCTCCCAGTGCGAGACCGCACCTTACGCGCGCGAGGTACGGCCTCCTGCAGGGCCGCACCCTGCATTGCAAAGCGCGGCCTCCCAACGCGAGACCGCACCTCACACACGTGAGGCGCGGCCCCCCTCGAGACTGCACCTCGTACTTCTCCTACCTTGCGCGGACTCCATTCTTTCACTGGATTTTCGTGATTTTGAGTTAAAGTTAAACTAAAATTCTGTTTATCCAATTTTCAAAGGGATAAAAATTTGATTTTAAAGGATAAATAAGAATTTGAATGGGAATAAAGTACTTTTAAAACCTAATTTTTGAGTGATGATATAATAAGAAAAGGGAGAACCTCAAATAGGGGAGGGCATTAGAACGGCGAACAAAAATCTGAAAAAGGAGATTTTTGAGAGCTAGAAAGTTTTTCGATAATTCTAAAATTGTTCTTGAGCCAAGGAAATTAATTCTTTATGTTTAAGATTCAATTCTCATTATCTGTTCTCTTTAAAAAATTAGATTTTGAACTTCAGTTTCCAAGCTTTCTTGTCTTTATTTTTCAAAGCAATCGAAGAGGAAATCAATCTTTCTTCTTTTGCTGAAAAAATCAAACATCTGAGGGTAAATTTACGGGTCAGAGCCAATTCTCTCTTTCTTTCCTTACTTTGTGTCATTCTTTTGTTTTCTCCATTGTAATTATTGTAAGCTACTGCTAGTTTATTTGTTGTTGTTTATTATTAATGTATTTGTCGTTGTTTATTATTAACATGAACTTAGATTAACTTGATTAATTTACCGAATAAGATGCATGGAACATAGGTCGAACCTATAAAATATCTAATACTAATTTTATTTTTTTTTAATTCTACCTTTGATTATTAATATATTTCATTAATTTCCAGTTTTTTATCAAATATTATTTTTCTGTAATAATCATAAATGCTTTCTTCCTCAGTTAGAATTGTTTATTGTATTTGCTTTATTTAATTGCTTATTTCTACTATAACATATTTTGTACGTTTGACTCATTTAATTGCTTGTTTATATTATATCATACTCTATTCATTTGATTCAATCTGCTAACATTTTATCTTATTTTTGTTTTTTTTGTCCATCAAACCTATTAATCTCACTTTGATTACTGTTCCTGGGCATGCTGGAGAATCAAGAGATTAGGAGCCTTCACAGTTTTGTTTGCATTTTAATTCTGTATTTCTCTTATTTTATTATTTGATATATTTTTTATGCAAAAAATAGTATTTAGATGCGTTTTTTAGAGAAACTCATGTTTTTTTACAATAATAAAAATTGGAATTTTTATTACTAAAATAGGACCAGTGTCTTGATTTTAGTCGATAAACTTTCATTTTCAAAAGAAAGTTAATTTTCATAAAACGGGATCCAATTATCCCTATTTTTATAGCCTAAAATAACTCTCAGATTTTTAAGTTAACATAAAGGAACCAATGTTCCTAAAATCTAATAAATGTCCTAATTTATGCATTATGTATTTTAATTTATTCTTTTTTGTGTATTATTTATTTTTGGCCATTGTAATTAATTTTGGGGCAATTTTATTCCTTTATTTATTTATACTTTTATTATTTTGGGGGATTGTTATGTCCCATTTTTCACTTGTAATTTTTTTATTTATCGCTTTCTTTATTGTTTTTCTTTACTGCTTTCCAAAAGTGCTTGAGATGCGATTTAATTGTATTACATGATCGTGTGAGATGAAAAATGGAATTACAATTGCTAAAAAACTCATTCATAACTGAGCTTAAAAAACCTTCTTTGGTTTAAGAATCCCGAGGATAGACGACCTTTCCCAATTTCTTGTAAATTGGGTGGCGACTCCAAAATATCTCAAAGGTGCCTAAAGGTTTCATGAGGTTAGATGAACTTCCCAATGTTCTATTGGGTAAAGAATTCCAAAATATCTCATGTTACCCAAGATCTAGATGCAAACCCTTTTTGGACCCTAAAAGCGGGCCATCCGGGAAATATAAGCGGGTTTTCGTGCGTCAGAGTGGCAACTCTGGTAGGGAAAATCGAAACTTTGCTTCAAAAGTGACTTAAGTTAGAATTATAATTGAGTTTTTAAGAATTGAAAATTCCGTTTCTATTCAAAAAATTTCATTGTATTCATTAGAGGCTTAGAACTATGCTAGTTGGTCCCTTATGTTACCCTGGTGCATTCCTAAAACACAACCCTACATTCATTCATTGTAGGGAAGTGCTAAGGATAATACCGACCCAAGCCTTGTACCATCAATGGTATATCAAATCGGTCATTATGCTCGCAATAAGCTAGACCCATTGGCAGGGACCATGCTTTGGTAGACCTAAAGTAATACCACCATTGACCAAAGCTCATGTAATAGCAATAAAAACCTCCACTAGGTGATATGTACCCTAATAATGTGCTTGCTACGTGGGCCCTTATATGTTGGACAAATTCAAACATATTAATTGGACACTCATTAAAGGCTCTCATGCCCCGGTGGGCCAATTTTTAGTTTGTTTGAAAGGTCTAAATACATAATGGCCAAAACTCATATGCATGTGCTTTAAAATAAGAGTGTTATGCTGCTAGTTTCTCACCATGCACCATACGCGCCCACTGGGTTCCCCGTTGACCCATGGGTTAAGCCCACCTAGGAAAGAGATTGCACAACCTCTTTTGTGGGAATAACAAGGTTGGAAGGATCTACTTGCTTGCATGTGATTGTGGATGTTGCACAACATGCTTATGCATTACGTGTCATTCATACATGTTAAAAAAAAAAACCCTTACATTTCATTTTGTGTGTGTACATTCTATTCTGTGCAAATAATCTTGTGTATAATTTTTCCATTTATCACATGTATTATTGTAATTTCTTGATCTTTCAGTGATCGAGGACCATTAGCATAGCACGATCCTGCACTATATGTCATTCATGCACTTAAAAGCATATGCATTTCATTTTGTGTGTGTACATTCTACCTTGTGTATATAATTTGCACACATACATGTCACCCTATGCATAAATTTTTCTCATGCATTGCATGCATCATCCTAACCCCTCTACGTTTCAGCCACTATAGACCATTTGCCTAAGTAGTTTTGGGATTTCGACAATCACCTAATTTAAGGACCTTTTGTCTGAACAGCCAGGATCAAGATCAAAGGCAGCTAATGGAAATTAAAGTACTTGAAAATGGCTAATCCACAAACAGAGGTAGATGCAACCCGGGCTATGATTACTGAGGAAGTTGGGTGGAGATTTGAAAATTTTAAAGCCCTGATGATGACTATGATGGAGAATTTAACTGCCGCAATGATACCACCCACCAGGCAATGACTTACTGCTCCTACCGTGTCACAGAACGAGCATGATCCAACTAGGAAAGTATGCTAACCACCAACTGAGCCTAGGGGAAGGATGCCTTTTGCTCCACAGTCTGAGCGAAAAGGCAAAGGAAATGTTTCAGAAGATGGGTTTCTGGCAGTGAAACAGGGCCTGAAAAGAAGGATAGATGTCCTCGAAAAAGAAATTTTAAAGTCCAAACTTGCAACTACCTTAGCTGTTTGTAAGAAGGTCGCCATGGACTTAGAAATAAAAATTCGACTATATAGGCATGACAGCTATGTTGGCACTCGAGGGATAGAAGAAGTATCGACGACTAGAACAACCTAAAAATATTATTTTGGCATAGACATACCTTTACCTCAAGCATTAGAGAGGAACCTACGACCATGGTCAGTTAGGCCAGCTAGAGATCAAGGGGAACCGAAGCATCACCAGCACCTTAGATATCTGATGGATGATGGCTAAATGTGATGCGCGCCGAACCCCGTGGTCACCCCGAACCCCGCCTTTAGGCCGAACGCCCGAGGTTCATAAAACTTGTAAGAAATTACAAGTGCGTCTATTTTGGGCAACAAGGAGGTTTCTTGGAGTCGCCACCCAATAGAACATTGGGAAAGGTCATCTAACCTCAGTGAGCCTAAGACAGCGCTACTATGTCCATTTTGGACAAGCCAGAGGGGTCTTGGAGGCCCCATCCTAATAGAACATTAGGATGGCCCTCTCGCCTCGTGGAGCCTAGGACTATGCAAGTTAAAGCCTTTTTACGGGACACAAGAGGTGTCTTAGAAGTCCCATTCTGATGGAACATTGAAATGGTCCTCTCGCCTCATTGAGCCCAAAGACCAGAGATGGTTCGGGAATTCCTATTTATTCATACCTTGATTAAGTTTATGATTGAGTTTTGAATTTGTTGTTTCGTCTCTTTTCTCATTCAATTCAATGCAATTTATTTAAAGCGCATGTCAATCACATAATAAAAGCGGCAAATAAATTAAATGAAAGCAAAATAAATTACAAAAAACTAGGAGCGGAATACAACCCCCACTAGTAAATAAAATACAATTCATGCATAAATCGGGCTATTTCTTAAAGATGAGGACATTGGTCCTCTCATGTATGCTTAAAGAAAATAATTTTGATGTGACAATTTATTTGGGATGAAAACTAAGACATTGGTCCCATTTTTATTTAGAAAAAAAATCAAATTAATTAATATAAATATTTTTGTATTTTTTTTAATTAAAGTGCATAAAAATTAAATTTATTTATTACAAATTACATGATAAAATGAATTAATCAAAAATAATGAAAAGCAATAAAAAAAATAAACAACATCCAAATGGTATCTTCGAGTCTCCAATGGGCTCCCACTTGGCAAAAACTCACACATAAAAATGAGTATTGAAAATAAAAACAAATGAAAATGAAGTTAGTAATAAAATGAATTAAACATATAACATGAAAACAACTAAATTAAGGCAAAAAAAAATTGCATCATGTATGACAAGCCAATTAAAATGACATAATAAAAATATGCAATTTAATTAATTAACAATTTAGCATGCATAAAAAATAACATAATAATAATAAAATTCAACATGCATAAACAAGCATAAAATAATGATGATAGAATTTAACATGCATAAAAACATAAAATAACAACAATAACATCCAATCATGCATAAAAAGTATAATATACATAAATTCAGCATGCATAAAACATAAATAATAGCATTAACACCCAGCATGCATAAAAACCAAAGGTAATAATAAAAATCAGCATGCATAAGAAATATAAATAATAATGATACTAGTATCAAATATTAGCAATAAACAAGGATAATAAAAATAAAACTAGCAATTGCAACTATAATAATAACAATAATAAACACAATGAAATCAAAGAATATGAACAACCCAAGTTAAGCATGCAAGAATAATGTCACATCCCAAATATGGCCTAGTTGGAAATAGCAAGATTAATTGGACATTAAGGGTATTTTGGTAATTTATGCAAGAGAATTAAGGGCAATTGAGTAATTTTACAAGGAAAGGAGGACTTAATTGCAAAGGATTAAAAGTATTAAATGACAGAATTTTCTTTTAGTGACCAATTGGTAATTTGTAAGGACTTCAAGAGTTATGCAAGGAGCTATTAGTAAAAGTGTAGTTAGTGGAATTGAGGGTGCAATGCATGAGTGCCATGTGGATAAGTGAGTGTGTGCATGATGGGGAGAGAAGAAGGCAGAAATTTTAGCTTCTCTTAGAAGCTGTGACGCGCGCCGGATCCCCGAGGCCACCTGTTTGGCCGCCCGCACGTGGGCGACCGGGGCATTTGTGGGTCTGTTGACAGCTTGCAATAAATCGCAAGTGCGTCTATGTTGGGCAACAAGGAGGTTTCATGGAGTCGCCACCCAATAGAACATTGGGAAAGTTACTCTCGCCTCGGAGAGCCTAAGACTGCGCTTGGTATCCATTTTGGGCCAACCAGAGGGGTCCTTGAAGGTAAACTTCTCGCCCTAAGGAGCCTAGGATTAGCGCTAAAGCCTCGTGGCACAAAAAGGTGTCTTGGAGGGTAGACCTCTAGCCTCTTTGAGCCCAAAGACCAGAGCTGGGTCCGGGATTTCTCATCTATTTCTACCTCGATTATTTTACGATCAATTTTTAATTATCATTGATTCGCTCTCTCTCCACACGATGCAATTTATTAAAGGCGCATTTATTCACGTTTAGAAAGTCGTAAATGAGCAAGTAAATATCAAAAGACGATAAATTACAATAATACAAGGAGCAGAATACAACTCCCTTTATAAATGTGTGATACATACACAAATCGGGGCATTGTTTGGTTTGAGGACTTTGGTCCTCGCATGCATCATTATCAAAATCGGATATTTTTGTTCGTGATGATTTTTATTGGATAAAAATGGGGCATTGGACCCCTTTGCCTTTGTGTAGACCTCATTTTATTGAATATAAAACATTGAGTCATTTTTATACATTAACGGGATATGAAAAGAGTACATCCATATGCATAGAATAATCAATGAATAACAAATGAAGGAAATAATCAAAAGGATTAGGAAACTAAACCGGACGAAAATCCTCCGAATATGGTAGGTAGCCGCTCAAGCTCGGGATAGTCCAAGAGAATCAATATACACTCATAGAAAGCTAAAAGATGTCAATATGCATACAATCAATATATGGGAATCCAAAAGGACTTGAAAAAAATAGAAAATCATTAAAAAAGGGGAAGAGACAGAACCTACCGACGGCCACTTTTAGGTGACCGACGGGCGTCAGTCAAGATGACCTGTGACACCCCAATGCCCCCTGGAAGGACAAGGGAGCGCAAAACAGCACTATCATGCAATTATCTTATTAACTTTCCTTACATTTTAACATTTCCATTTCTTATAATTCATACATACCACCACACTATAAGTTTATCGGATGTTCTTCACTATACACTATTACAAGTTACTAGCTTCACTACTATACGTTACATTTAACACTATACATATACAAAAGAATAGCTTTTACAAAATGGAGCTCCAAATACAAAACTATACACCTGAAGAGACACTTCACGCTCCTAGGGTGGCCTGCAGTACTTCTTCAAAACTCGACTCCAATTCACAACCTACACGGGAGACAAGCACCCGTGCTAAGCGATAACGCTTAGTGGGGATGTACAAACAGATACTAACACAATAATCACAAAGCATTACACAATAGAGAGCATGCTTAACACATATGGCATATGATGTACACTCACTAGATCAATATTACGCTATCATGTCAATATGCTGTAACTCATGTTAATCACAAGCCATAAGCCATCTATAACATGCTTTAGAATCGCTATTCACTTACCATGTTCAATATTCACTTCACCAAGTCAATGAGGAACAATAAGTCACTATCATTCAATATCCATGTACACTGCTCATTAATCACTACACTAAGCCAATCGTAGGCTCATTGCATTATTTCAAATTCAATAGCATGGCATAAATATCACACTATCATCAAGAACAATAATTCCAATACACATTTATCATGAACACATACAATATTCTTGTTAATCATTAATAGCCTGTATAGTCTTAGGAATGGATACGGGTACACTGATCAATAACATTAGAGACCGAGGCCTCGAACACTATATCACTAAAGACAGAAGTCTTGATCGCTATATCACTAGACACCCGTCGGTATCAATCACTAGCAGCCGCATATCACTAGCCCTTCATAAGCATGCTTATTTATCCACGACTCGACTACAGGCTTATTACTTTATTCACACATTACGCATTCATTCTCATGGCATTATTCATTCGCATATTACATTCATTCGCATGATTTGATTCTCCTCACATGTTCATAACTCGCATGATAATGCAAACAAGCTTAGTTAGGCTGTCATGCATTTGTAATTCACATTGTTATATGTTCACATGATGATGCATTCAAGCTTAGTTGGGCTATCATGCATCTCTAATTCACATACTCACATAGTTGTATGCACATATACTTCATTTATCATTGATATAATGCTCATACAATAAGGCTCCTAGTTATAGATAAGATTGCACAATTTATACATTCATATGTAATAGGGTTACATTGCCAAGACAGAGGGGACACGGTCACAACGAATGTGGTTGTCACCGTGACATACTGAATTCCCAAAACAGAATGTAGTTTGTGATAGGTCACGGTCACAATCAATCTGATTGTCACCGTGACTTATGACCAACTCACGGGCAGAATGCATGTCTGGGGTATGTCACGGTCACAATGAGTTTGATTGTCACCGTGACATACTGCACTTCAAAACAGAATGCTCATTTTGATGCCTCACGGTCACAACCAATTTGGTTGTCACCGTGGCGCATGCCAAATTTCCACTTCATAGCTGTGTTTTACCAAGACACAGCTGTGCTTTTTCTCATACTTGGCATTCTTGCATTCACATGCTTGGACAACCCTCTTCACCACACAAGCATACTTTACCTCTTCATTTACATGCCATGATACACAATCAATTTGAGCATGCCAATAAATATTACAAATCACTAGATGCCATTAACACTAATATCACTATCATAATCACTTTACACTTGTTCACTATCCAATTCAATATCAATAACAAAATCAGTATCACATCTCATTTACAAGAACTTCAAACACACTAAACACATCAAAACACAACAAATCCCTAACCTCTTGGAGCACTCCTTCTTACTCTTCTATATCACTTTCTCCTTCCCTTTTCCAGCTCTACCTGGCTCTTTAACTCATAACACATAAGCACACAACACATTTAAGTCCATTAGACTTTACCCATAACAATTATGAAGCAAATAGAAAGATATGAAGAAGATGAACTCAACATCAATATACCTTTTCTAGACAATAATGCACAATCTTCTATCTATCCTTTGGTCTCCATGGTCAAAGAGAACAAATGAAAGAAGAGCAAAAAGGAAGAATGAACTCATGAGAGAGTGAGGGCCGGATCAAGGGATCAAAATACAGATTCATTCCACTAAACCACCTCATGCTTGCATGCATGAATGAGGTGTCAACCTCTCAATCCCCTTATGCTAGGTGGCTCCCTTAACACAATCCACTTGGACTCCACTAAGATACAGCTGATCCCACTAACTATTGACTAACTTAATTAATCTCCACTACACTAATTAATCTTCACTTGTTAGCTAATCATGCAAAGTGCAATTCAGCCACTACAATACTTTATTTTTCTTCAATTGGGTCCCTCACTTCACTTTTTCACTTAGGTCCAATGCTGTAAACCCTAATTATCATGCACTCTATTACACTAATGACACTTAATTCTTCTAGGGTGATTTTCGGGGTGTTACATGACCGACATGTCCATCTGTCACTCAAAAGTGGGCGTCTGTAGAAGAGGTGACCGACGGGCGTCGGTGATAGAGATGACCCGTCGGTCACCACTGTCTCTGAAAAAACAGAAAGAGAAAAATTCCTTTTAAGGCCAAAAGGAGATTTTACAATAAAATCAAGTAATGAGAGTCAAAATAAAGAAAAATAATGACAAAATTGGAAGAATTAACAAATAAAGAATAAATATGAAATGATATGGAGAAGGAATCTGGAATATTTACCCTCAGATAATCGCTTTAGGTGAAATTCTTGTGTTGATTAGAGCCCCGCGTGTTCCACGAAAAGCAAGATGAAGGATTGAAAAGAGGAAATCAGATTACTTCCTTCTCAAACCTTCAAAGTATTGTATTTGGAATCAAAATCTAAAGGAAAACTAATTAGTTTTTTAGTCCCTTTTGATGGATTTGATCTTCTTTGAACAAGATTTCTTTATGAAATGTGTTTGCTGGAAGAGAGAGAAAATATGCTTGAATTTGGGCAGAGTTTCCCCTCTTTAAAAATTTTGGAACCCCTTTCTATTGAAAATCTGGAGCTTTTATAAGCCAGACACGACCTACGGGCGTCGGTGTATGGAGGCGGGCGTCGGAAGAATCCTTCTGACACAAGGATTCGTCCGACGGCCCTGCCACATCCACCGACGGGCGTCGGAAAGGTTGCGTGCTCCGGGAAACCAGGCGGCGTTCTGACAGGGGCAGTGACTTTTCGACGGGCGTCAGAAAATACCACAAGCCCTCAGTGACCCCAAGCGACGGGCTGACTTCACAGACGGGCTGGCCGTCTGTGGAGGAAAAAAAAAGCTTTTTGACTTGAAAAAACCCTCGTTTTCTCCCCCTCTACCTACGAAAAGTAAAAAGACTCATTTCTCGTGGAACGCGAGACTAAAACCCCCAAATCCAAACCATTTATACAGGCTAGGATACTGATTTCATCACAGGATAACCTCTGATCCGGACCGCTCCGGGACACGGTGCTTACAGTTGCCCCCAATTTTTGGGAAACTAGTGCACGAGCGCCTAGATAAGCCAAAACTCAGAGAAAGGACAGAAAGAAAGAAGGCGTACCTGTGACGGTTCTTACCTTCCACGCTGTAGACACCAGGTCCCGAGTAGCCAAGATCAGGATTACCCAATGATGAAATTAAGTGTGCCAATCTATAGGCAAAAAGAATGGAGTTGGAAGTGATGATTTCCTTGTCGATTTGTTATTTTAAAAATGTATTTCAAAAATATTTTTAAAGTATTTTAAAATTTATTCTGTGAGGAAAAAAGTGAGTTTTTGAATTATTATATTTTATAGGAATTTAAAAAAAATTAAAAAAAAAAATTCCGCGCGAGGGACGGGCTGGCCGTCGGTCGCGCCTTCAGGCGGGCAGGCCGTCGGTCACGGCTTCAGACGGGCAGGCCGTTGGTCGACCCCTCCGCGCCCCTGTTCTTCCGTTTTGCCTATTTTTGCCATTTTGGCCATAACTTCTTCATTTTAAATGCTTTTTAACTCTTTTTTTTTTTTGCAAAATTTAATTCAAAAAGCCTTCTATCTTCCAACCCAATAAATTCAATGGTTTTTTGTAATTAGGGGAATTAAATTAATTTAATTTCTTAATTAAAAAATCTGAATTTTAAGGGGAATAAAAAGAGTTTTTTAGTGGGAATTAGAGAGGATTTTTTTAGAAAATATTTTTCTTCTTCTTCGTCTTTCAAGAACCAAATTCTCTCAATTTCTAAAGGAATTTCCAGCAATTCTTGAGACAAAAAAAAATAACTATTTTTGTTCTTGAGAATTTTCTTATTTTCAATCAAATAATTTTCTACTTTGAGACAAACAAATTAATTGTTTGTTCTTGAGTAAAATTCATCTTTCAATTTTTTTATTTTTCTAATCATATTCATCAAATCAAGACAAGGAATTGGATCATCTACCTTCATCTCTTCAAGATAAATTTGAGGGTAATTATTCTTGGCTCAATTTCTTAAATTAGTTTTAATTTCATTCTTTTGTTTTTATTCAATTAATTAACATGTAAATTCTTTTAGTTCTATCATTTTATTCTTTTCTTATTCTTTTTATTTAATTAATCATCATGTAAATTCTTTTAGATCTATTATTTAATTGTTCATTTTTCTTATTCTTTATTTAATTGTTCTTGCATGTTTATGTGATTGTTCATCTTCTTTATTTAATTGAATTGTTCATATTTTATTATTATTATTTTTATTATTATCATTATTATCATTATTACCATGTGCTTATGTGATTGTTCATATTATTATTATCATGCCTTAAAATATGCCATATTGTTTTTATTTCCTATTGTTCTTGCATGTTTATGTGATTGTTCATCTTCTTTGATGTTATTATTATTATTATTATTATTATTATTATTATTATTATTATTATTATTATTATTATTATTATTATTATTATTATTATTATTATTATTATTATTATTATTATTATTATTATTATTATTTATTATTGTTATTATTATTATTTATTATTATATTTGATTGTTCATATTCTTGTCATTATTTTTGTTCATATATTATTATTATTATCATTAGTATTATTATTATTATAATTTACTATTATTACCATTATTATTTTATCATTATTATTATTACTTGTACATTTAATTGGATTGTTCATATTCTTTGATATTATTATTATCATCATTATTATTATTTGTTATTATTATTGTGATTAGTGTTATCATTATTATTATTATTATTTGTCATTACTATCATCATTATTATTTTTATTAGTTTTGTTTATTTTTATAATTTGTTATTGTTGTCATCATCATTGTTATTTTTATGTTTTCATACATGTTGAATTTGATTATCATTATTATTTTCATGTTTGATGCATGTTAAATATTATTGTTTATTTCTTATGCATGTTGATTTTATTATTACCTTTGCTTTTTATGCATGATTGGATATTATTGTTATTATTTTATGTCTTTATGCATGTTAAATTCTATCATCATTATTTTATGCTTGTTTTTGCATATTGAATTTTATTATTATCATGTTATTTTTCCTATGCATGTTGATTTTGTTAATTTGTTAAATTGCATATTTTTATTATGTCATTTTAATTGGCTTGTCATATATGATGCAATTTTGTTTGCCTTAATTTAATTGTTTTCAAGTTATATGTTTAATTATTTTTATACTAACTTTATTTTTATTTGTTTTTTTATTTACATTTTTCAATACTTATTTTTCATATGTGAGTTTTTGTCAAGTGGGAGCCCATGGAGATTTGAAGATCCACTTGGGAGTTGTTTATTATTTTTGTTGCTTTTTATTATTTTGCTTTAATTGATTATTATGTAATTTGTAATAATTTATTTTCATGCACGTTAATTAAGAAAATCACAAAAATATTTCTGTTAAACTAAATTGGATTTTATTAAACTAAAAATGGGACCAATGTCCTAGATTTTTCATCTAAAGTAAATTATCACTTTAAAATTGTTTTCTTAAATTATACATGAGAGGACCAACGTTCTCACTTTTAATAAATAGCCCGATTTATGTATGATTTGCATTTTATTTACAAATGGGGGTTGTATTCCGCCCCTAGTTTTATTGTATTTTATTTTGCTTTCATTTACTTTATTTATCGCTTTTATTATATGATTGATATGCGTTTAATTAAATTGCATTAAAATTGAATGAGGAAAGGCATGAAATACTAAATTCAAAACTCGATTATAAACTTAACCAAGGTATGAATAAATGGGGAGTCCCGAACTTTCTCTGGTCTTTGGGCTCAAAGAGGCGAGAGGTTTACCCTCCCAGACACCTCTTGTGTTACGAAACTTGGCGTTAATCCTAGGCTCCTTAGGGCGAGAGGTTTACCTTCCAAGACCCCTCTGGCTGGCCCAAAATGGATACTAAGCGCAGTCTTAGGCTCTCCGAGGCGAGAGAAACTTTCCCAATGTTCTATTGGGTGGCGACTCCATGAAACCTCCTTGTTGCCCAACATAGATGCACTTGCAATTTATTGCAAGCTGTTAACGGACCCTCAAGTGCTCGATCGCCCTCAAGCGGGCGGTCATAGGGGCGGCCGAGTGGACATCCGGCGCGCGTCACATAGGCCTTTTTGCCGGGTAGACCTTGTCTCGATCTGTTCGGCGATGCGAAGATATCCCTACCAAATCTCGTCTCGACTTGTAGGTGTTGGTGAGACGTAGCATTCTCTAGCTACGCACTCGATCTGGTGAAGAGCAGTGTTTCTTTAACTGCAGCTTCGATATGAAGTTCCCTTGCTAACCCCCATTCGATCTGCAAGGTGCGTTGCATAATCTGGCTGCCGCGCGAACTGTGAGATGTAGCAGGCTTTGGCTACAATCCCGGTTTGGTGAAGAGCAGTGTTTCTTTAACTGCAGCTTCGATCTGAAGTTCCCTTGCTAACCCCCATTCGATCTGCAAGGTGCGTAGCACTCTCTGGCTGCCGCGCGAACTGTGAGATGTAGCAGGCTTTAGCTACAATCCCGATTTGGTGAAAGTGTTTCTTTAACTGCAGCTTCGATCTGAAGTTCCCTTGCTAACCCACATTGGATCTGCAAGGTGCGTAGCACTCTATGGCTGCCGCGCGAACTGTGAGATGTAGCAGGCTTTGGCTACAATCCCGGTTTGGTGAAGAGCAGTGTTTCTTTAACTGCAGCTTCGATCTGAAGTGAAGCGATACTCTCTGTACCTGTGTGATAAAAAGGTTTTGTTAGTTCATATTCGAGTGGTCATCTTTTAACCTGTTTATTAATGGCGGGATTTTCGCTTTTATCTGTTATGCCATGTTTCATTTGTTATTTTTTATTGAGTTGTTATTCATCATTTTTTCACCATTTTTATTTTAGAGTATGAGTGATTGTGAAGGTATATATTCATCTGCTATATGAATGAATCATAAATTTTGAAAATAAAAGTTTTGCACTAAAAATATCTATTTTGTACAACGTATATACAAAGTACAAGTATACAAAAAATATGACTCCCTGAACGTCATAGAGGTGTGTAGTCAGAGGGCTCATCGGGGTCCTCATCATCCGATATATGCACTGTCCCGGGCGAAGGTGGAGGCGGAGCTGGCCGTGTCGGAGGTGGAGGCTGAGCTGTGGAAGGTCCTGCCTCGGCATCGTGGGCCCGCCTGAATCGGATCTGAGCGTGGCCATCCAAGAAAGGCTGGGTGCAAGTCTTGATGAACTCCAATGTCTCTGATACTGTGCCTCCCAACTTCTTGAATGCCTTGCTCAACTGAGTGGTCTGCTCGCTGGCGGCCCCCTTCATGTGCTCTAGGCGCTGCTCTGTCTGGTCCCTGAACTCCCTCATGGTCTGAGATAAAGGTTGGAGTATCCCCTCTATCGCCTGGACGCGGGATCTCAGAGAGTCAAGTGACTCGTCAATCATCTGCAGGGTCATGTCAACCCTTTGAGACGCCTGGTCCTGTGACATCCTCAAATCATGAGCGACCTGTTGTCTGAGCTCCCTCTGACCCTGAGCAACCTGCTCAATCAGCCTCAACTGCTCACCTCTGAGGGTCTCTACGACCCGAGCCTGCTCATCCCTGAAAGCATCCATAACCCGAGCCTGCTCCCGCGTAGTATGCTCAATGTAGCCAGCCTGCTCTCGGGCCAACCGCTCCACTGACTGGGACTGCTCCTGAATAGCAGCCTGCTGGCAGTCCAACCTCTCATGAATAGCTCTGTCCCTCTCGTCCTATCGTCGCTCTAAAGCTGCGAACATGGAGGTGAGGAGCTGAGAGAAGTCGGGCTGTGCTGGCTGCTGCTGTGGTGGCTCTGGAGGCGGTGCTGTAGAGGTGGATGCCCCCGGGTCGCCTCTAGAATAAGGGTGATACCTCTCGTGGGCCCGTGGGTAGTCCTATGCACTCTAAAACCCGGCGATGGGATAGGAGTCGGTGCCCGGGATGCTGGTGAGGCAGCAAAAAGATCATCCATCGTGATCTTTATATCGAAGTCCGAGGGGGTCCTGGGCTGCTCCTGCTGCTGCGGCGGTGGCACGGTCTGAGGCTGAGGAGGCTGAGGCTCTGGCTCTGGATGTAGAGGCTGGTGCTCTGGCTGAGGCTCGAGCTGAGGCTGGGGCTCTGGATGTAAAGGCTGATCCTCTGGGTGCTCCGGGTGATCTGGATCTGGACCCAAGGGTGGAAGCGAGAACATCCACCAGGTCTCATGAATGGTCAACACCCTATAGGCCTCCGCCTGGCCTGATATCTGGGAGATCATCCCCATCTGTACTGCCGTTGCGGCGTCTACATGGATCCCCTCCTCCAAGGGTCCTCTCAACCTGTCAGGGGCAACTCCGAACCTCAAAAGTAGCCGGGTGATAACTCCTCCCACTATCACCACAGGTGTCAACCCTCTACTGACTATGGTCAAGTTGGCCAAGATCTCATGGCTAATGTTGAGACACTGGCCTGCCACCATGGCCCAGAAGCTCCAGATCTCGGCCGCATTAAGCGACCCTGGATTACCAGCTCGACCGAGGTACGAGCTGGAAAGCACTCTGTGCAAATATCGGAGTGCCTGAGACACCAGTACGGTGCTCTTTGCTGTATCATGATCATACAGCACTCCCGGTATGGCAATAGCCGCCCAATGGGCGCGTCTAATAGCTCGCCGTGGGATCTTGACCCCCTCCTCTGTAGGGAGCCCCATGGCCTGAGCAAATCTCTGCCTAGTGATACTGAAGTGGTTGCCGTCGAACCAAAACTGCACCACCCCTGGGTCGGTATCTGCACTCTGAAAACCGGTGTGGCGAAGAGTGGCTAGGACCTGGCGAGTAGCCTCTGGAAAAGTCTGGAAGGAGGGCTCAAGGAACTCTGTCGACTCAGCACCCTCGACGAGCAAATCAAACTCTGGGGACATCCCTAGGGCCTCCAGGAACGGCCGGGATACAAAATGGCTGGCCCAAAGCTCTACCTGAGCCAATGCTCTATACCTCTGAGCTGACTCAGCATCCATCCAATCCGGAACTATGATCTAGGGCTGGGCCTGCGGTACTCTACGTCTGGGAGGCATCCTGCAAAGACGAAAAAATTAGATAGCGAAAATTTGATAAAACAAGTATTATTAGACTTATTCTCGAGGGGACGGCCCACTTGGGCCTCACCAGGGCAATGGCGGCCCGAAAACTAAATAGAGAAATTGATAATAAATGAAAAGGGCAAAGGTTGCCCACATGCTTTGCACATATCAAGGCAAAAACAATATGCAATTAGCATGAAAATAATTTGAAACGAGTAAAGGAAATGGGCTTACTAGGTCCCAAGGCATGCATTATACATGAAAATATTCAATTCTAGAATAAATAATAAAAATTTGGGCAGCACCCCGGCAGGGGTATGCCCGACCTCCTGCATAAAAAGGCAACAAAATAGGCCTCAGGCCTCGACAATAATATACGCATGTAAATGGGACACACCCCGGCAAGAGTGAGTCCCCAATAACACAAAATAATGGCCTCAGGCCTCACAAGCAATATATACACAGAATAGCGCGCTAGAAACTGTCTATTTCTAAAGCACCAAAGTTATAGAAAAATTCTATTTCTATGTGATCATGCAAAAATTCAGATTTAATTGCACTAAAATAAATAAAAAAAATGGGCAGCATTCTCCCTAAATTCTTAAGGCATCTAAAACTTTCTAAACATTTCTCAAGTTAGAAGAAGAAGAAATGAAGAAATAAATTAATTAAAATTCGAAAGAAAGTAGTTATTTACTTACTTGTAGTCGCGAGAAGTGTAGAAACTGGGGAAAAATAAATATCCAAGCACCTGGTGCGTAGAGAATGCGAAAATATGAAGAAATCGCGAAAAAATAAGAGGAAATGCTTGAAAAACCGCTAAAAAACGCAAAAAAACGGTTTGAGAGAGGAAATGAAAGGGACAGCAGCGTTTGCACCGTCTGTCACTCGCCCTTATATAGAATTTCATGACCGACGGGCTGGGCATCTGTATGTGACCGACGGGCTGGTCGTCTGTCACGCCATAAATGCAAGTTAATGCGCGTGATGAATGCAATGCTGACGTCTGCCAGGTGGATCTATACCGACGGGCAGGCCGTCTCTTAGGAGAGGCGGGCAGGCCGTCCCTAAGGATAGGCGGGCAGGCCGTCTCTGTGGAGAGGCGGGTAGGCCGTCGGTGACTCTTCCCTATAAATTCTCACAAAATTTTTGCTCTTCTTGTGTCTCTTCATTTTCCAACATCTTGAGCCTTTCATCTCTCCCAATATGTCTTTTTCTCTAGCCCAAAGGATGCACCGTATTTTAGATGACAAACACACTTGGGAAGAAGGCGCCCTTTCCTCTCTGTCCGGGCTGAAATATTTGTGCCGGGTCAAAGTCGACCAAAACCTCCTTCTGGCGGCTACCCACTTCTGGAATCCCCGGTTTCACGTCTTTCGCTTCACCTACCAGGAACTGTGCCCTTTGCCTGAAGAGTTAGCTACCATTCTGGGAGCCTGGTTCCCTCCTAGTGCTCTGCCTTGCGTCCCCCGCTGCGGTCTATTTCAGACCCGGGACATAGCCATGGCTCTGGGCATACCTTCTTCTGAGGCCGTCCGGCTGATTCCTCCGGGCTCTTCCTTTGCTTTGGGGCCACTGATCGAGGCTCTGGATTAGTTCACCGACATCCCCACCTATCGGGTAAGCATCATATTCTTGTTTTGCATGGTGAACTTCCTTACTGTTGTTCCAGCGGGTTTGACAGGTGACTCTCGCCTGTTCGGAGTCTTGGGCGACTTTCATCTGGGATTATCACCCTTGCCGCTCATCCTGGCTGAGACCATTCTGGGCTTGGACGCTGTGAGCTCTGGATGCACTACAACCTTTGCCGGCAGCCCTTATTGCTCCAGGTACGTCATTATTTTAAAGGTAGTACGTCCCTTATGGATTTTTACACTAGCTTTTCTTAGCGGGAGATGCGTCCTTTCGGATTTTCACACAACCCTGTGCCTTATTTTTGCCTGAAGTAAACCCTACTTACTCCAGCGGCTTCTTTCTCTTTTTTTCTTTTTCTTTTCTTCTTTTTTTTTTTCTCTTCTCTTCTCTTTTTTTTTTTTTTTTTTTTAGATCTGGCTGCAAGAGAAACTGAAGATGCTGTCTGAGCCACCCCCTCGAGTTACTCCACAGTACTCGCCGAGCCACTTTCTGTCTCGTCGACGACTTCATGGGTGTGCCACTACTGGTGAAGGCATTACCAGATTTGGCGAGCTGTCAGATGACGACATCAGTTTTACGTCTGCCTGGCTCCCACTGTCTCATGTGGTCATTGATGGGCCATCGGGGTTGTTCCCCTCTGCGGCCTCTGTTAGGCCACCTTCTGCATCACCTCTCGATGTACACGTCAGCTCGGGATGACCCAGGATGTAGTGAGGGTTCCCTTGTCTTTACGGGGAGGAGCTCTCTCGGCTGCGTTTGCTTCTCGGTATCATGAGCTGTGGGGCAGACTACCAGTGAAGACTGCTATCCCGAGGTTTGGCAATCATTCCGTGTCTTCGACTAACGAGTACAAGAAGTGGATCCTTAGTCCAGCATCTGATAACAGGACTCGAGGGCTCAAGCATCTGGTCGGCGAGAGCAGCAGCAGGACTTAGCTTAGCCTACATATGTATTTCTTTTGGTGCTACATTTCTTTTTAATGCAGAACTGGGAAATGACAAAAAATGAAAAGAATAATATTCATTCTATTTCACGAATTTGTGTACATTTTCATATAATTTCAGCATACATGATCAGTTTTTGCATTTACTCAGCTGCTTACGCGCTGTCAATACAAGGAACCAAATTTTAACAGCATCAACTCCTGTTACCAATCGGCCCTCTCGGGTTTTCACGATCGGACATTTTCTATCATGCCTCTAATTTTTGCACAGGATGCCTTTTTTCGGTTTTCACCCTGTCGAGGCGCCCAATTTTAGCACAGCCGCCTTTTTTCGGTTTTCAACTTGCAGGGCATTTTATTCTCTTCTTTTTATTTTGGTCTTTAGCCGTGGAACCTTTTGAGTCTGTTAACATTGATCGGCTCTTTGAATTCGTTCCCATCACTATCCAACAAGATTGTAGCTCCTTTGGACAGCAGTTTCTTAAGGATATACAGCCCTTCCCAGGTCGGTCTGAATTTCCCTCTAATATCTGGTATGCCTGGCCTCATCTGCTTGAACACCAAGTCCCCTTCTTTCAGCGGATGCTTTCTTACCTTCTTTCCGAAAGTTCTTGCCAATCTTTTCTGGTAAATCTGATTATGATATTAAGCTTTCAGCCTACTCTCATCCAGTAAATTCAAGTGCTGTAGCCTCTGCTGCGCCCATTCGGCCTCTGGGATTTGGGCTTCCATGACCACCCTCAGTGATTTGAGCTCTATCTCAACTGATAATACTGCTTCCATTCTGTATACCAGGGAAAATGGTGTAGCACCTGTAGACGTCCTTACCGTTGTTCTATACCCCCACAGGGCGAAAGGTAACTTTTCAGCCCAGTCTTTGTAGGTTTGGACCATCTTGGACAGGATTTTCTTCATATTATTATTAGCGGCTTCTACTGCTCCATTCACTTGTGGTCGGTAGGGAGAGGATTTATGATGCTCGATACCATACTTCTCGAGGAGCTTCCTGGTTTCTCCCATGAACTGCACCCCATTATCAGACACTATATGATGAGGGAGACCATATCTGCAGATCAAATTTCTCTCTATGAACTTGGCCATATCCCTTGCGTCAATCTTCTTGAAGGATTCCACCTCTATTCATTTGGTGAAATAGTCGATTGCGACTATGATGTATCTGTGCCCATTGGACGCCGTAGGGCGAATCTCTCCAATGATATCTATCCCCCAAGCAGCGAAAGGCCAAGGTGATGTCAGGTTATATAACTCTGATACCGGCAGGTGTCTCAAGTCTGCATATTGTTGGCACAACTGGCATTGTTTAACATACTTTGAGCAGTCATTGCCTATCGTAAGCCAATAGAAGCCTTGTCTCATGATTTTCTTAGCCAAGGTCAAACCGTTCATGTGGGCCCCATAGACACCTGCATGGGTTTCCTCTATCACTTTGCGGGCTTCCTTTTCATTCAAGCACCTGAGCTGAATCCCGTCCGACTGTCTTTTGTACAACACCCCTTCCAAGGATATGAACTGAGTAGATAGCATTCGGATCATCCTTTGGTCTTTCTCAGTAGCTTCTTCTGGAAATTCATTGTTTTCCAAATAATTCATGATGTCGAAGTACCATGGTTTCCCGTCCGCCACTTCTACTTCCATTACAGGCTCGGTCTCAAAGCTGGGCTTATCAGAACTCGAAATTAGCACCAGCTTCATAGCCACTCCCTCAGGGTTATCCCACATCGACACTAAGGTTGCCAGTGCGTCAGCCAGACGATTCTCATCTCTCAGCACGAAGTGGAAAGTGCAAGTCTCAAACTAACCGCAGGCTTCTTTCAAATATTCGACATAGGGTACCAGCCGCTCTTCCTTTACAGCCCACTCACCTCGGATCTGGTTAATTACCAAGGCTGAGTCACCAAAAACCTCTATATTCTTTGCCCCCAATGCCGCTAAAGCTTCCAATCCGAAGGTGCATGCTTCATATTCGGCTTCATTGTTGGTTGCTTTGTATCTCAGTTTCTTGGCTAGGGGAAGTTTTTCGTTGTCTGGGGTTGTCAGGACAATTCTGATTCCGGCCCCTCTATTATTCACTGCCCCGTCGAAGTGTAACTGCCATCCTTGGACAGAAATTGTGACTATGCTCTCATCAGGAAAGGTAAACTCGGGAGTATCTCCTTGAATAGGATGCTCAACAAGAAATTCTGCTACGGCCCACCCCTTAATAGTTTTGCGAGTGATGTATTGCACATCGAACTCCTGTAGCAAGAGCAGCCACCTCCCCATCTTACCAAGCAAAGACGACACGTCCTGCAAATATCTTAACGGATTCTGCTTGGCCACTGCCTGAACTTTGTATGAGTGGAAGTAATGCCTCAATTTCTTTGATGCCCAAATTACTGCGAGGCAGATCTTTTCTACTTCAGCATATTTTATCTCATAAGCCAAGAACTTCTTGCTGAGGTAATAAATTGCGAATTCCACCCCAAATTCATCTTCTTGAGCCATCATGGAGCCCACTGAACTGCCTTCTACTGCCAGATACAGGATAAGCGGTTTGATTGGTTGCGGCGGCCATAGCACTGGCGGATTCAACAGGTATTCTCTGATGCTGTCAAAGGCTTTCTGGCAGTCTTAATTCCAGACCACAGGTTGATTCTTTCTAAGCAGCTTAAAAACAGGTTCGCATATCGAAGTGAGCTTGGCGATAAATCTGCTGACATACTGCAGCTTACCCAGGAAACTTCTTACATCCTTCTCTCTTTGCGGCACGGGCATATCTCTGATGGCCTTCACCTTGTCCGGGTCAATTTCTATTCCCCTCTGACTGACGACATATCCCAATAATTTTCCTGAAGTCACTCCGAAAATGCACTTCTTGGGGTTAAGTCGCAGATTATACTTGTCAATCCTGGTGAAGAACTTCTCTAGAGCTTCAAAGTGGCCCTCTCGAGTGGCTGACTTGACCATCATGTCATCGACATACACTTCCACTTCTTTGTGGATCAGGTCACTCAAGATCGTGGTCGCCATCCTCTGGTACATGGCCCCTGCATTCTTCAGGCCGAAAGGCATGGCTCGATAGGCGTAGGTCCCCCACTCCGAGATGAAAGCGGTTTTAACCCGGTCAGCTATTTTTTTCAGGATCTGGTTGTAGCCCACATAACCATCTCCAAAGCTATACATCGCGCAATTGGCGGCACTATCTATCAATACATCGATATGAGGTAGTGGAAAATCATCTTTGGGGCAGGCCTTGTTCAGATCTCGATAATCTACACATACCCTGACCTTTCCGTTCTTCTTTGCTACAGGGACCACATTTGCCAACCATGTAGGATACTGCACTTCAACAAGGAACTTGGCTTCGATCTGCTGACGAATTTCCTCCTTGACCTTGTCTGCCCATTCTGGCCTGAGCCTTCTCAACTTCTGCTTCACAGGCTTGTAATCTTGGTAAGTCGGGATAGCATGTTCTGCCACGTCTCGGTCAATTCCTGGCATGTCCTCATAGGTCCAGGCGAAGACTTTTTCATGTTTTCTTATTATTCTCTCAAATTTTTTCTCTCCTCAGGAGTTATATTTGATGCTATTATAATTTCTCCCGGATTTTCCAAGGTTCCAAGATTAAAAGGCATTGTATCAGTGGAATCAATGTCAAAAATTGATGGAATATGATCATGTTCATGCATGTTGAAATCATTAGAAACATCGCACAAGTAAGAGAAATTGTTTGCCTTATTAATAATATTATAATTGTCATTTACATCATAAAAGAGTTATGGAATAAAAAGACAGTCTAAACTAGAGTCCTCTTCTACCACTCCAGAGGTTGATGCTGTCACAGCTTGCTCACTGACTTCCTGATTCAGCAGAGGCCCCTCAGGCATGTCGGAGGAAATCTTCAAACCTCCCATTCTCGGCTCTAATTCTGCTATCTTCTCTTTCCCTTTCAACTTGGCAGCTATCATTTTCTCGGTAACGACCTCTTCAGGCTCGCATCTGTCCCAAGTGATACCCTGAGTCATGACCTCCTCATCCCAGAAGTCTTCAGCAGTCTTGATAAACCCGAATCTCCAGTCAAATACATCATTAAAGATCTCAAACCCAGGGACAATTCTCCCCTTCACCCACTGCGGTTCATCTTCGCCAGTGTATGCGCAAACTGAGATGCGGGCACAAAGCTTTCTGAAATGTGAGGGATCTTGTCTGTCGCCTTCTTCTTGCCGAAGCCGCCTCTGTAGCCTAGACCTTTTCGGTTCTTCTGACCTCCAGTGGTGATCGCTGTTTGCAACCCCTGAGAGTTTCTACCCAAACCAGCCCCGGGGAGATAGTGCATCTTCTTCAACATATTAACCACAGCCGGGTTATCCACTGACCTGTGCTCTTCTCTTATCATGGACACATGGAAGCCACTAAAGGGCTGGTTAGCTATTTCAAGCGCTGAGACCTGGTTCTCTCTGGCTGCCTTGACAGTCACCACCTCCCCTTCATGTGGGAACTTTATCATTTGGTGCAGCATAGATGGTACTCCTCCTAATTTGTGAAACCAGGGTCTCCCAAGTAGAGCTGAGAAGTTAGCAGGGATGGGCAGAACTTCAAATTCTACCTCCACTTCAATGGGTCCTGTCTTGACCAAGGTCTTAAAGGTTCCCGAGGCTTGCCTCCTTGAATTATCATAGGCCGTGATAGTCAGATCTGATCCATTGAGCATATCTTCGTTTAAACCAAAAGCCTGCAGAGCTATCAGGGGGCACACATTGATAGAAGACCCATCATCTACCATAATGCAAGCAGTGTGCTTGTCATTAATCTGCGCTTTAATGTACAGGGGTCCGTTATGATTACGGCCCTCGACCGGTAGGTCGGCATCAGAAAAGACCAATCTCTCCTCGGATCCTCCTTTGACCAAGCCCAACAGTTCTGATGGGGAAATCGTGGTGGCGACCGTGGCCTCAACCAAAGCCTCCACTACCTTCTGCCTATGAGAGGGGGACTGTCTCAAAAGATCCCAAATGGATATTGGAGCTGCAGTCTTCTTCAATTGCTTGACAATCTGATTCTCCTCTGGCTCCTTCTCTGCAGGCATCTGCACTGGCTCAGGCAGCCCTGTAATCTCGGGGACCACTCTCCCGCTTCTCGTTACAGCCCCTATCTCTTCTTGATCTTCATCAGATCCCCACAAGTCAAGGTTCATCTCTCCCTCCTCCTCAGCTTCTCCGCCGCTCTCACTGCTAGACCAGCAATCAAGGGTAGCCACAACTGCTCTCTCCTCTCTAATCTCGGAACAACCAGCAGCAGAATTCTTGCTCCCATATAGATCTTGTAGCATGTACCATTCTGGCAAGCTAGATCTAATCATAAACACGGGTGGTGGTACGGCATTATAACCGGGCTTCTTCTCAGCTTCCCTCTTTTCGGGATCAAAAATCTTCTTGTTATCAATCAAGTCTTGGATAGCGTGCCGCAGCGCTTTACACTTATCTGTGACATGGCCTGAATGTTGATAAAATGCACAGAATTCATTGTCTTTGTGCCTAGGCTTTCCCAGCGTCAAAGCAGGTCTAGGAGCTAGGGGTTGCAACTTTCCCTCCTTCATTAATCTTCTCAAGACCCAAGATAATGGTCTCCCCAAGTTCGAAAACTTCCTCTGGGTGGTTACCTCAGTAGCAGACACCTCACCTGTTCTTCTGGTGCTACCACTGGGACCCGCCGGCCTACTGGTTCCTTGATCGGGGTTAGCCCTTTTGGCAAAATTATCATTGTTAGCCTTCCTAGCCAAGAACTCTCCTTCTGCCTCGATGGCTATATCCTTGAGAGACTCCCAATCCTTCAACCCCTTCATCTTCAACCCATCTTTCAAGTATGGGCTTGCATTCTTGATGAATAAATGAATCTGGTCCTGGGTGTCAGGCTTTCTCCGCATCTCCATTACTCGGTTTCGCCATCAGGTGAGATAATCATGGAAGGATTCTCCGGCTTTCTGCTGGAGCAGTTCAAGATCTTTTAGAGTCACCTCCATTCTAGTATTGCAGTCATACTTCTTTAAAAACTCCTCAGTAAGCAGATCCCAATCTTCTTTAGTGCGACGGTCAAGACTATGATACCAGTCGATGGCATGGGCGGTCAGACTCAGACAAAAGTATTCTACCTTTTGCTTCTTAGACAACGTGGTCCCCTTCATGACCAGAGAATACTGTTTCACATGAGCGGTTGGATCAGAAGTTCCATCAAATTTTGGCACATCTGGCATCTTAAAGTTATAAGGGATCGGGTCCTCTCCCTCCAATTCCTTATCCTCTGGGTTCATCCCTTGACCCCTGCTCAACATACGAGCCATAGCTTCGAACCTCTCTTCCATTTTCCTTAAAATGAAGTAATCGGTCTGAGGTGCCTTCCCCCTCTCAGATGAAATGCTCATCCTATCATCTTCGATATCATCATCAATTCTCAGCACAGGCCTTCTTCTTTGCTCTCCCGAGGCCACTAATCTTAACTCTACTGGCGGCGGCCTAATAGGCTCCTCTTGTCTTTTGGCTCTTTCTTCCTCTGGCTCATTCTGCCTTACTGGAGGAGGAGGAGGAGGAGGATTTTGTGGAGCATTCTGCTGTGCCAGGGCGGTCAACATATTCATCATTCTGCCCTCGAAATCCTCAAATTGCCGGCCCACTTCTTTCGCAATCATGGCCCTGGTGGCATCATCCCCCCTAGGCGAGTTTGCCATCTGAGATACAGTACCGCTGATTTCTGATAAGATTTCTAGTAGACCCTCTCTATCTGACAGCTCAGGAGTAGGAACTCGGATCAGTCGTCCGATTGGTGATCTAGTCCACCTGGGCGGATCTATAATGGCTGCAGGGACAAGACGTTAGGCATGATGCATGAAATGCAGGTATAATGCATGGTCGTGATATGAAACATTCACAGAGCACAAGCAAGCAAGTAGGTCCTTCCACCCTTATTTCTCCCACACATGTGGTCGTGCAGTCTCTTTCCTAGGTGGGATTAGCCCAGGGGTCAACGAGGGACCCGATGGACGCGCATGGTGCGCGGCGAAAAACCGGCAGCATGACACTTCTATGCTAATGTACAAGCGGATGGATAATGATCGTCACGTATTTGGACGTTCAATAAATTTCGACATGGCCCTACCGGGGCATGATAGCCTTTGGCTAGGTTACCAAGCGAGATATCGGGACTCACCCAATACATGAGGATCCATACAGCAAGCATGGAATTTAGGGTTCATTTCACCTGTGGAAAGTAACTACAGCCATTACATGAGCTTTGGACAAGGGAGATGTTTCTTTAAGGCTACCCAAGCATGATCCCTGCCGACAGGTCTAGCTCATCACGAGCATAGCGACCGATCGGGTCATCATTTTGATATACCATTTGAGGTACATGGCTTGGGCTGGTGATTATCCTTAACACTTCCCCAAATTGAGTGAAAATGAGGTCGTGCTTCAGGAATGCACCAGTGCTAAAAGAGGGACCAAACTAGAATATTCTAAGGCTCTAATGATATGCGAATGCAAAATTTGAGAGAAAGCAAATTTATGAAATAAATTTTAATCATAAATGTTAAACGAGGTATTTTCAAATCGAAATCTCGAACCATAAACGTCCCCAGTGGAGTCGCCACTGTGACGCGCGCAGGATCCCCGCGGCCGCCCGTTTGGCAGCCCGCACGTGGGCGACCGGGGCATTTGTGGGTCCGTTGATAGCTTGCAATAAATCGCAAGTGCGTCTATGTTGGGCAACAAGGAGGTTTCATGGAGTCGCCACCCAATAGAACATTGGGAAAGTTACTCTCGCCTCGGAGAGCCTAAGACTGCGCTTGGTATCCATTTTGGGCCAACCAGAGGGGTCCTTGAAGGTAAACTTCTCACCCTAAGGAGCCTAGGATTAGCGCTAAAGTCTCGTGGCACAAAAAGGTGTCTTGGAGGGTAGACCTCTAGCCTTTTTGAGCCCAAAGACCAGAGCTGGGTTCGAGATTTCTAATCTATTTCTACCTCGATTATTTTACGATCAATTTTTAATTATCATTGATTCGCTCTGTCTCCACACGATGCAATTTATTAAAGGCGCATTTATTCACGTTTGGAAAGCCGTAAATGAGCAAGTAAATATCAAAAGACGATAAATTACAATAATACAAGGAGCGGAATACAACTCCCTTTATAAATGTGCGATACATACACAAATCGGGGCATTGTTTGGTTTGAGGACTTTGGTCCTCGCATGCATCATTATCAAAATCGGATATTTTTGTTCGTGATGATTTTTATTGGATAAAAATGGGGCATTCGACCCCTTTGCCTTTGTGTAGACCTCATTTTATTGAATATAAAACATTGAGTCATTTTTATACATTAACGGGATATGAAAAGAGTACATCCATATGCATAGAATAATCAATGAATAACAAATGAAGGAAATAATCAAAAGGATTAGGAAACTAAACCGGACGAAAATCCTCCGAATATGGTAGGTAGCCGCTCAAGCTCGGGATAGTCCAAGAGAATCAATATACACTCATA
The DNA here is from genome assembly GCA_947683425.1 of Excoecaria cochinchinensis. Taxonomy (NCBI): domain Eukaryota; kingdom Viridiplantae; phylum Streptophyta; class Magnoliopsida; order Malpighiales; family Euphorbiaceae; genus Excoecaria; species Excoecaria cochinchinensis. The sequence continues at coordinate 9,466,803 of CANTUQ010000005.1, forward strand.
GAAAGTTAAAAGATGTCAATATACATACAATCAATATATGGGAATCCAAAAGGACTTGAAAAAAATAGAAAATCATTAAAAAAGGGGAAGAGACAGAACCTACCGACGGCCTCTTTTAGGTGACCGACGGGCGTCAGTCAAGATGACCGACATGTCCGTCTGTCACTCAAAAGTGGGCATCTATAGATGAGGTGACCGACGGGCGTCGGTGATAGAGATGACCCGTCGGTCACCACTGTCTCCGAAAAAATAGAAAGAGAAAAATTCCTTTTAAGGCCAAAAGGAGATTTTACAATAAAATCAAGTAATGAGAGTCAAAATAATGACAAAATTGGAAGAATTAACAAATAAAGAATAAATATGAAATGATATGGAGAAGGAATCTGGAATATTTACCCTCAGATAATCGCTTTAGGTGAAATTCTTGTGTTGATTAGAGCCCCGCGTGTTCCACGAAAAGCAAGATGAAGGATTGAAAAGAGGAAATCAGATTACTTCCTTCTCAAACCTTCAAAGTATTGTATTTGGAATCAAAATCTAAAGGAAAACTAATTAGTTTTTTAGTCCCTTTTGATGGACTTGATCCTCTTTTGAACAAGATTTCTTTATGAAATGTGTTTGCTGTAAGAGAGAGAAAATATGCTTGAATTTGGGCAGAGTTTCCCCTCTTCAAAAATTTTGGAACCCCTTTCTATTGAAAATCCGGAGCTTTTATAAGCCAGACACGACCGACCGGCGTCGGTGTATGGAGGCGGGCATCGGAAGAATGCTTCTGACACAAGGATTCATCCGACGGCCCTGCCACATCCACCGACGGGCGTCAGAAAGGTTGCATGCTCCGGGAAACCAGGCGGCGTTCTGACAGGGGCGGTGACTTTCCGACGGGCATCGAAAAATACCACAAGCCGTCGGTGACCCCAAGCGACGGGCTGACTTCACAGACAGGCTAGCCGTCTGTGGAGGAAAAAAAAACTTTTTGACTCGAAAAAACCCTCGTTTTCTCCCCCTCTACCTACGAAAAGTAAAAAGACTCATTTCTCGTGGAACGCGGGACTAAAACCCCCAAATCCAAACCACTTATACAGGCTAGGATACTGATTTCATCACAGGGTAACCTCTGATCCGGACCGCTCCGGGACACATTGCTTACAGAAGCTATCAGATTTTGCTCATCTTCCCTACTCTCTCTCACGTTTCCTTGCTCTTTCCCTTCTCCATTTTCTGTTCTCAAGCTTGCATGTGTAATCCTCCATTCCTTGAGCTAGGGTTTTAAGTTTTGAAGGGTTCCAAGAGGTAAGTGGCTGAAAGTTTTCTTTGGGTTTTCTTCTTCTTCTCCTCTCACGGTTTGGTTTGGATTTTATAAGGTTTTGGTTTCTGGGTTATCTGAATATTGGTTTTGTTGGATCTTTACAAGCATTTGAAGAGAAGAGGAAGGATAAAGGAAAAGGAAAAGTTGTAGATTGAAGTCAGTGGAATTTTTGAGCTCCATTCCAGGTTTAGGAGTTTACTTGGTTATATGTTTGGGAGTTTATTTGGAGTGTTTTGTCCATCTCATTTTGGATCCTGTTTTTGAGTTTAATGTTAATATTATTTGTGTATTTATGGTATATGAAAATGCATGAGTAAAATAGCTTTGTATATATGAATATTGATAGATGATATAATTGAGATATTTAATTGACTTGTGTTGAAATTGCTGATTGAATGATTTTTGAGCTTACAATTTGTGTATATACCCTAGTTTAGGGAGAATTCTGTTTATGTCTTACCAGACCTCTGTGTATTATTTTGATCATATCTAGAGTTTGAAAACTCGAATATGAGTGTTTGTTGCACCATTTGAACCATGACTAACGTACCTTTAAAATTATAGGAGAGACCATATTTAATTCTGTCATTAAGAGGCTTAGAAATTGCCAAAACCGGACGTGTCTCTGTCTAACTGGGTTCATTTGAATAGTCTTTAGTGTTCAATGTATATCTCTTAATTTAGGAATCCAATTTACCTGAGACTTGTCCCATTTGAAAGACAAGACGGAGGGGAACAATTTTTAAGAGACCATTTTGCCTAAAAATGAGGTCTATGGTTGGTTTTTACGATGCAAGTCTAGAGTGAAAACTAGTCTCGAAGGGTTCCTGAGGTGAGCTATTATCGCGAGCGTGACAGAGTCGCGACCTCACGATAGAACAACACATATAAAGCCTTTTATTCTTCATTTTTGAGCCCATGGTTGGCATGGATTAATCCCCTACCTTTCCTCTCAACATATTATGCATGAAACCTTTCCTCTCAACATATTATGCATGATTAGGGTTATTAAATGACTATAAAAGTAGTTATCATTGGGAAAACTTATGAGTATGATTAAGATTGGTAATTTAGCTAATAAAGTAACAATATATAATTATGTGAAGGTTAGAAAATTGAATGATAAATATGTGTAGGAGCTATAATATCTTAAGCATAATGAGTTATATATATATGTACATGAGTATTATTATGATTTAAATGCATATAATTTATATGCACCTGCATTATTTAATCGTGAGTTATATGTTCATATTGAGACTTATATATGATGTATATATTTCTGAGTTTGACCAACATACATGTATTCATAAAATAACATGATTATACTTGATTTATCCTCAGTTATATGATAATTATTTTAGATCATGATTGAGTTGTTATTTGAGCTTGGTAGTCATAGTTAGTGGATAGATAAGCGCTTATCAAGGGCCAGAGTGTGTGTGCAGCTGCTGTATTTTAATTGTTTCATGCAGGCCCCGTTTGGGTCTTTGATTCGGGCCCCGTTTGTGTCATATAAGATGTATGAGGCCTCGGTCTCCGGTATACCTTCGGGTATACATGATTATAAAAAAATTTTTGAGGCTCATGTCTCCATTTACTTGGGATACTGTGTCCTATCAGTATCATTAGTACTCGTATCCAGTAGTTAGCGAGTAATCAGGCTATTACTTGAAGTTATTATATGAGTTTAATTTATGCAGCCGTTATTTATATGAAATGAATATATGTTACATGTATATGTATATGCGTTATGACATGATGAAATCTAATACTTATATTTGAATATGAATGGTTATTTTTCCAATATACTTGAGTATGATGAACAATTGTTATATGCATGAGTAGTATATGTTTTTATGCTTTTGTTATTATTAAGCTTATATATATGTTTATTGAAATCATATTTACATGCATGTGTTGTTCCTCCCCACTAAGCATTATCGCTTAGCACGGGCTCTTTTCCCGTGTAGGTGGCAGGTTCTTTTTTTTTTAGTCAGATATCTATAGGTCGGCTACTAGAAGTATTTAGTTAGAGTTATTTTATCTTCCGCTGTATTTTTGTATATGGGAACTGATTTGGGAAAATGTAATTTTGTAAAGGATCATTTTGTATATGTAAATGTTTATCTATTACAAATTCCCTTTTGTAAAACTATATGATTATTTATATAAGGATTTGATATCTTTATAGTTATATGTAATTGTTCTAGCATGCTTGAGTATGTAAATGTATTTGTGCGCGTGGCGCTCCGGTATCCTTCCAACGGGGGTAACGGGATGTTACAAAATAAATAACATATGGCAAACTAATAAAACATGGCAAATAATACCAACAATAATAACAACAACAACAACAACAACAACAACAACAACAACAATAATAATAATAATAATAATAATAATAATAACAATAATAATAATAATGATAATAATAATAATAATCACAAAAAAACTAATAATCAAGTGAAGACAATAGACATAAAAAATAATAACATGCATAATGACATGAACAATTAAATAAGAACATAAAAATAAGAAGATACTAATAGAACTAATAGAATTTACATGATAAAAAGTCTAGAAGAATTTACAAAACCAACAAAAAAGATCTAAAGAATTTACATGTTAACCAATTAATTGGAAATAAAAATTGAATTAAAATTGGAGCCAAGGATAATTACCCTAATGATTAGCTTGATGAAATGAAGGTAAGAAGATCCAATTCCTTGTCTTGATTTGAAGAATATGACTAGAAAAATAAAATGTCAAAAGTGAATTTTTACCCAAGAACAAACAATTAATTTATTTGTCCTAAAGTAAAAAAAAAAATTGTTAATTGAAAGGAAGAAAATTCCCAAGGACAAAAATTTATCTTTTTGCCTTAAGAATTCACTTGGAAAAAAATCTTTTAGAAAAGTTGAGAGAATTTTGTTTGAGAGAAGAAAGAAGAAGAAAAATAATTTCTCTAAAGAAAAAAATCCCCCCAATTTTCCTTCCAAAATTTCTTTTTATTCACCCCCCAAAAATCAGAATTTTTATTCCCTTAAATTAAATTGATTTTATTCCAACAAATGCCAAAAACTGAAGAATTGGAAGGGTTTGGAATTTAGAAAGATTTTGCATTGAATTCTACTAAAAACAATTGAAGAAAAATCAATTTTTAGGCCAAAGACACCAAAAACGGCAACGACGGGCGACCAGGGCGTCGATGCGCCCAGCTCGCACGTGCGGGCAACGCTCAGGGCGTCGCTCACCCAGCGCGCCCCGCACGCTGGCCTGAGCACTGGGGTGCTGCCGCGCGCGATATTCGCCAAAACTTTTTTTTTTAATTTCTAAAAAAAACAATAATTTAAAAACACTCACTTTTTTACCCAAAATAATTTTTAAAATATATTTTTATTCATTCCTAACAAATCGAAATGACAAGGAAATTATCACTTCCAACTTTGATTCTTTTTGCCTATAAATCGGCACACTTAATTTCATCATTGGGTAATCCTGATCTAGGCTGCTCGGGACCCGGTGTCTACACTAAACTCTAAAAGGTTGAGTCCAGATTCCTATTAATAATGAACTGCTGATGATCCTTGAAGGAGGGAGCAATGCCATGGGAAAAGGTAGACATGCGAGCTCGTGTCTCAGTGGTAACAGTGTGAGAGATGCTAGAGCCACCAAGGTTTCAACCATTGGAACGACTCAAGGCTGCTATACCACCTTGGATAAGCCTTTATCTAAGCACCTCTTTCATTTCATGAATAGGGGGAAGTTATAGCCAAAGCCTACAAAACTTGCCAGAAGCCAGGGGTGTCTCAGTCATCGAGTAAATCAGTATTGTCCTTACCATCAACAGACTGAGAATGAGACTGATGGGTGCCGAACTCTAAGGAGACAAGTTCAAGACCTCATTGATGAGGAGTTAAGGGGAAAGGAAGATGGTTCATAAGGATGATAACGAACCATTAACTACAACATCTATATTGGTGGGAGAGGAAGATGTTAGCTATTTAGATGTTCTTTTTGTTCTTGAACTATTTGATAATGACGTTTTTTTTTAATTCTAGTTTTTATTAAATAAAATGACTAGTTTTGCTCATTTGTGCGATGTTTCTGATGATTTCACTGTGCATAATCATAATCATGATATATTCATATTTGACATTGATTCAATTGATGCCATTCCATTTAATCTCAGAACTTTGGAAAACCCAAAGGAAATCTTGATAGCATTAATGTAACTCCTGAAGAGAGATTAAAATTTGAGAGAAAAAAAAACTTATGAAAAAGTCTTTAGTTGGATCTATGAAGACATGCTAGGAGATGATCATAAAGTCACTGAATATGCTATACCCTGATCATGAACAAATCAAGCAAAAGCTTAGAAGACTCAAGCTAGAATGGGCAGAAAAGGTCAGAAAAAGACATCGACAAGAAAAAATGAGGAAAAAAATTTCTTCTCGAAGTACAACACCCGACTTGGTTAGTCACCATCAACCCATTAGTGAAGAAGAAAAGTACGTGTATGTGTAAACTATTAGGACTTGAACAGAGCTTGTCCCAAAAAAAAACAAAAAAAATGAAGGAAAAGAATTGATATGAAGATAGGGCCGAGTTTATTGAGAAGAATTTGATGCGGTCTCCCACACCGCGTTGTGTCTAGTAATAGGGTGCAAAAGCTACTTCAGAAGTATGCATCAAGCATCACAAGCCTCTCCGCATCACCCTCAAGCCAATAGGGTAGTAGAGGCTGCTAACAAGAATGTCTAGAAGATTTTTTCCAAAATGATTCAGAACTACAAGGATTGGGAAGAGAAATTGCCCCTCGCACTCTGGGGCTATAGAACCACTGTTAGAACTTCTACAGGAGCCATGCCATATTCTCTAGTGTATGGAACAGAGGTGGTATTTCCAGTTGAGTGAGGGCTCAAGTCATTAAGAGCAATTACGAAAATGGAGATTCCAAAAATTTTTCGAGCACAACAACTGTGGCAATAGCTGAACATGTTAGACAAGAAAAGGTTGTAGGCTTGTTATCACAACCAGATCTATCAGAGAAGACTTGCTTGGTCATTAAAAAAAAATTCTAAAAAAAGGACATCCGCTAAAAGAGGGAGATTTGCGAATGATACCAAGCATTCTGGACACACGGGGTAGATTTAGGCTAACTTGAGAAGGTCCATTTATTCTCAAGAAGTTATTATCCAAGGGAGCGGCAATTCTGGCAAACAGTGATGGAAATGATTTCAAAGAGCCGGTCAATATCGATAGACTCAAGAGGTTCCATGGCTAAAGACTAAAAATCAAAAGAAGAGAATAAAAGCCTCGCGGGTCAAAAATAGAAAAAGGCGGCCTTGCTAAAATTGGGCTCCTCGTCAGGGTGAAAACTGAAAAAAGGCATACTGGGCAAAAATTAGAGGATCAAGAGAAAATATCCAATCAAGAAAATCCCACGAGGGCTGATTGGAAATAGGGGCTAAGATGCTGTCAAGATCTGCTCTGATATTAGATGTAGTTCTTCATTTTCAATCTATGTTAGATAATGATCATGTATAGGGAAATTATATAGAAATGTACACAATCTTTGCAAGATAAATAAAACGTAAGCAATTCAACTCATATGTTCATTATTTCCTAGTTCTTTTATAAAAAAAATACATTTGTTCATTATTGAATACGTAAAAATCTAAACTATGCTCTGCTACCACTCTTATCAGCCAGATGTCTAAGTTGATGGGTCGTATTATCGAATAAGGGATTATGCACTCACCTCTTGTAAGCCCTTATAGAAGTAAAGGTGTAATCTTTAATCTGCGATGCAATAGTCTTTACAGTTAGTTGTGTCCAGAGGCTATGATACCTGGAGGTGAAGGACGAGGATAAGGGACCACCTTGGAAAGATAAGGGATGCCTCACTACATCTTGAATCCCTTTGAACTGTTGAGCACAATGGGTGGCAATGTAAAAGGTAGTCTCATGGACCCCACACAGTGAGACACATCTTGAAGAACCATCTAGAGTCACAGCAGAAAGGAGGAGTCAGAGACACATGAAGCTGACCCTTATTCACCACCTCACCAAATCTAGCAATACCTTCATCGAAAGAGGCAAAGGAATACAACTGGTACCTAAAGGGAAAAGGCCTCAGCGAATGAATTGCCAATTACTCTAGGAGGGGGCTTTGATATTAGCTTTAGCTATTTTTTGCAACCATACCTGAAAGACATGAGGGATTAAAAAAAAAAAGAGTTCATTCGAGATAAAAACCGTAACTGGATCTTTAAACAAAAGTTAGGCCAAAAGGCAGGCTGAAAACCTGAAAATAAGTAGTCAATCCTACAAAAAAAATGGATAACGACTGTTGGAGTGGGTTGGGTCAATTCCAAGCAAAAAATTAGGTACAGGGTTATGTGAAAATCCCTAAAAGGGCGCATTTCCTGAAAAGAAAAGCTAGTGTGAAAATCTACAAGGGATACACTACCTTTAAAGTAATTACTTCTGATACCTGGAGCGATAAGACGGTATAGCTTTAGATAATCTCCTTTCGGGCAGATGGTGTATAATGCAGGACGTGAGTCATAATCCTGGGGGGGAAATTGTTGCACTGGCTCATAGCAAAAGGGCACATACTCATTGGCTAGGGGGCAAAGATGCACACCGGAAATTTCTATCTTGAAAGCTTAGGGGTCAGAGTTCCTTAGCTAGGATGATATCCTTCTAGATCACTGGGGGCATCAGACAGTATGAGCAATACTTTCAGTGAGTCCCTTAACCACCTAGGATGTGGTATATTCATTTTTCATCTCATGTGTATCTCGAGTGTACAATCTCGCGGATATCTCTTTGCATAACTTGACACATGCATAACCTTTCACGACGCCAAACATGCATTCATGCATGCATGAACTTTGTGTATATTTTGCATATGCAATTCTTTGTGCACATTTTGTGTATATAATTTCTGCATACATGCGACACATAATTCTTTGCACATGTTTAGCATGCATATCAAGAGCACATATCACATGCATTTAATCTTTTACACGTATAGTTGTGTACACATAATCTTTATACATTTCACACACACTACGCACACACAATCTTTTGTACATACTTTTATACCAATAACTTTGTAGGAAAAGGCCAAACCAAGGGATAGTTAGCTTTAGCTTTTTTTTTGGAACCATACCTGAAAGACATGAGGGATTGAAAAAAAAAAGAGTTCGTTAGAGATGAAAACCCTGACTGGATCTCTAAACAAAAGTTACGCCAATGGGCATGGTGAAAAACTGAAAATAGGCAGTTCGTCCTACCAAAAAAATGAATAACAGCCACTGGAGTGGGTTGGGTCCATTCTTGGCAAAAAATAAGGCACAGGGTTATTTGAAAATCCTTAAAGGTATGTATTTCCGAAAAGAAAAACTAGTGTGAAAATCCACAAGGGATGTACTACATTTAAAGTAATGACTTCTGATACCTGGAGCGATATGACGGCATAGCTTTAGATAATCTCCTTTCGGGCAGATGGTGTATAATGCAGGACGTGAGTCAGAATCCTAGGGCGCAAAATGTTGCACTGGCTCATAGCATAAGGGCGCATACTCATTGGCAAGGGGGCAAAGATGCACACCGGACAATTCTATCTGAAAAGCTTAGGGGTCAGAGTTCCTTAGCTAGGATGATATCCTTTTAGATCACTGGGGACATCGGACAGTATGAGCAATACTTTTAGTGAGTTCCTTAACCACCTAGGATGTGGTTTATTCATTTTTGCATCTCACGTGCATCTCGCGTGTACAATCTTGTGGATATCTCTTTGCATAACTTGACATATGCATAACCTTTCACGATGCCTAACATGCATTCACGCAAGCATGAACTTTGTGTATATTTTGCATATGCAATTCTTTGCACACATTTCGTGTATATAATTTATGCATACATGCAACACATAATTCTTTGCACATGTTTAGCATGCATATCAAGAGCACATATCACATGCATTTATTCTTTCACATGTATAGTTGTGTGCACATAATCTTTATACATTTCACACACACTACGCACACACAATCTTTTGTACATTCTTTTGTACCAATAACTTTATAGGAAAAGGCCAAACCAAGGGACAGTTTTGGCAAGATGAAGCCCACACAAGTTGAAATCATGCGAGCGTATTAACAGGTTAGATACGGCAGCGAAGGAGGTTAGACACCGCATTAATAGATTAGATACCAAAACGACTAGGGCTATATACTGCACAAGTTAGATGCTACAACGAATAAGGTTAGACACCGCATTAACAGGTTAGATACTGACACGGCTAGGACTATACATCACACAGGTTAGATGCTGCAACGAAGGAGGTTAGACACCGCATTAACAGGTTAGATACCGACACGGCTGGGGCTATACACCGCACAGGTTAGATACCGCTACAAAGGAGATTAGACACTGCATTAATAGGTTAGATACCGACATGACTGGGGCTATACACCGTACAGGTTAAATGCCGCAAAGATAAAGGTTAGACACCGCATCAAATTCAATTACAGACCACAATGTCAAAAGCTAGACACCGCACAGGTTAGATGCCAAAACGATAAGGGTTAACACGTCGACAAATTGATGATAACGACCCCTAGCTACTTCATTTAGATCGGGAAGACAGCTACATCAGGTACGTGTTTCTTACTTTTTTCATTGAGTTTTGGCTCACCTAGGCACCCATGCATTACATTTCCCAAAACTGGGGGCAACTGTAGACACCGAGTCCTGAGGCAGCCCAAAACAAAGTTACCCAGTGATGAAAATGATACCTGTTTATAGGCAAAAAATTAAAAGTGATGATTTCCTTATCGAAACCGTTCTTTTTAAATAAAAAATTAATTTTTTTCGTTTTTGGGGCGTTCGATTGCCTGCGGCATAAAGTACTAAGCCTGTTGGCAGCACGCGTGAAGTGCGACGTGCAACCACAACGTGAGGCGTGGCCTCCGCGCGAGGCTGCTACCGCCACGCCGCACCTCGTGTTGTACGGCCTTTCGCGGCCGCACCTTGTGTTGTGCGGCCTTCCGCGAGACCGCACCTCGTGTTGTGCGGCCTTCCATGAGACCGCACCCCGTGTTGTGAGGCATGGTCTCCCAGCGTGAGACCGCACCTCGTGCGTCTCCTACTGCTTGTGGACTCCATTTTTTCACTGGATTACCGTGATTTTGAGTTAAAGTTAAACTAAAATTCTATTTTTTCGATTTTCAAAGGGATAAAAATTTGATTTTAAAGGATAAGCAAGAATTTGAGTTGGATTAAAGTACTTTTAAAACCTAATTTTTGAGTGATGATATAAAAAGAAAAGGGAGAACCTCAAACAAGGGAGGGCATTAGAACGGCGAACAAAAATCTGAAAAAGGAGATTTTTGAGAGCTAGAAAGTTTTTCGATAATTCTAAAATTCTTCTTGAGCCAATGAAATTAATTTTTTGTGTTTAGAATTCAATTCTCATCATCTGTTTTCTTTAAAAAAATTAGAGTCTGAACTTTTCCAAGTTTTCTTATATTTATTTTTCAAAGCAATCGACGAGGAAATCAATATTTCTTCTTTTGTAGCAAAAATCAAACCTCTAAGGGTAAATTTATGGGTCAAAGCCAATTCTCTCTTTCTTTCCTCACTTTGTGTTGTTCTTTTGTTTTCTCCATTATAATTATTGTAAGATACTGCTAGTTTATTTGTTGTTGTTTATTATTAATGTATTTGTTGTTGTTTATTACGAAAATGAACTTAGATTAACTTGATTAATTTACCGAATAGGATGCATGCAAACTAAGTCGAACCTGTAAAATATCTAATACTAATTTTATTTTTATTTAATTCTACGTTTGATTATTAATATATTTTATTAATTTCCAGCTTTTTATCAAATATTATTTTTCTTTAATAATCATAAATGCTTCTTCCTCAGTTAGAATTGTTTATTGTATTTGCTTTTTTTTAATTGCTTATTTCTATTATAACATATTTTGGACATTTAACTCATTTAATTGCTTGTTTATATTATATCATGCTCTATTCATTTGATTCAATCGGCTAACATTTTATCTTATTTTTGTTTTTATTATCCATTAAACCAATTTATCTCACTTTGAGTAATGTTTCTGGGCAGAGATTAAGATCCTTCACAGTTTGATTTACATTTTAATTTCTGTGTTTCTCTTATTTTATTGTTTTGTATGTTTTTTATGCAAAAAATAGTATTTAGAAGCGTTTTTTAGAGAAACTCATATTTTTTTACAATAATAAAAATTGGAATTTTTATTACTAAAATAGGACTAATATCCTGCTTTTAGCCGATAAACTTTCATTTTCAAAAAAGAGTTAGTTTTCATAAAACGGGGTCCAATTATCCCTATTTTTATAGCCTAAAATTACTCTCAGATTTTTAAGTTAACACAAATGAACCAACGTTCCTAAAATCTAATAAATGTCCCGATTTATGCATTATATAATTTATTTTATCTTTTTTGTGTATTATTTATTTTGGGCACTTGTAATTAATTTTGGAATAATCTTATTCCTTTATTTATTTATACTTTTATTATTTTTGGGGATTGTTCTGCCCCATCTTTCACTTGTAATTTATTTATTTATCGCTTTCTTTATTGATTTTCTTTCCTGCTTTCCAAAAATACTTGAGATGCACTTTAATTTTATGCATGATCGCATGAGATGGAAATTGGAATTTCAATTGCTAAAAAACTCATTTATAACTTAGGTTAAGGCATTAATAAGAGTGAAATTCCGAACACATCCTTTGGTTTAAGACCCCCGAGTTTAGACGACCTTTCCCAATTTCTTGTAAATTGGGTGGCGACTCCAAAATATCTCAAAAGTGACTAAAGGTTTCATGAGGTTAGATGAACTTCCCAATGTTCTATTGGCTAAGGAATTCCAAAGTATCTCATGTTACCCAAAATCTAGATGGAAACCCTTCTCGGACCCTAAAAGTGGGCCATCCGGGAAACATAAGCGGGTTTTCACGCGTCACACTTGCCATGTCTATTTCCTTACGCTTGTTTTCCATCAATTCTTCCCATTCGACAGTAACACATCTGCCATTTCAATCTTCCTACCTTCTATAACCTACGCGCAGTAAAAACTTTATACGCTGAGCATTAAAATGGCCAGTGGTGGATACATATCCTAAACTTTCCATAATTTATATACACATGTAGGCACACACACATGTATTTCCATTTTATATGTAGATGTTAGTTTCTCTAATACCTTCAATTAATTCATGTTTAAGTTTAATATTTATAATACTTTACTATTATAATCAATTGTCATTTTATTGATACGTATATCTATATGTCTTTGACCATATTTTCACACTACTGACTCGATTACTAACTTTATTACTATTATCATTATTATCAGAAACATTAATACTAATATATTCGTGATCATTCTTTTAATTCTATTTATAATGATTTTAACATTACTATCCTAATTAATCTCATTAATGTGACTATTTGTTTCTTTGATCCTTTTTAATACTATTATAATCCATGTGATTATCCATAATTTCTATTTCTGTACTTATTCCAAGTATTCTTAATTAATTCATTCGTTATCATTACTATTACTATTAACATTGACATTACTATCTCAATTAAATCATTTAATTTAGCTTACCCTTCAATTTATAACTACTCCTATACTATTATTAACATCTAAATTAACACTAGCATTATACTTTTAGCCCTTTCCATTACCATTACTGTTATTTACTTTTCTTTTGACCATCATTCTTATCAATTTCGTTACTCTTGTCATTAGCTTTACATTTTGTCAAAATTAATCTTATCATTTTACTTCTTAATACTTCATTGTCTTTTCTTAATTTTTCATTAGGCTCTCATACATGTTCACATCATATCTTGTGGATGTACTTCTAAATTGACTAATTCATTTTTTTTTCTTAACTCTATTTTTAAGTTATTCCACATAATATGTATAACACTTATTATTATCTCATTATTTTGTTACTTCCATTATTCTTGCCAACTTAGTTAATCCCATATACTAACTTTCATAATTGCTATAACTTAAATTTCCCAATTCTTATTAAATTATTAACTAGTTTATTTTTCCTTTTATATTAATTCATACTATTCTTTATATATATATATATATATATATATATATATATATATTCTTTCCTTATTACATTCTATCCCCTTTTTATAAGTTATAAATTTGTACTAGAATATGTATAACCTTAACTATGTATTTTTCTACACTGTCACTTTTATGATCCTATACATTTATATGTTATTATTATACTAACTTTACTTTTTATTTTTCCATAACTACTCTTTGGCTATTTCTTGATTGTTACCCCTTTTATTTTACAAATCCATATATACAATATATATAAATTTTTTATTAACTAAACATGTATACATTTTCATACATACATTTATAGAAGCACTAATCATAAATAATTTTTCTTATTCAATTTAACATATTTTATAGTTATTCATTCCTTAACTCTATTATATTAATTTCATATAATATACATAATTATTGCCCTACATTAATTTTATTTACAACAAAACTATTATCTATATTATTATTATTCACCTATTCATCTATACAAAACATCATATCCATATTATTCTTGTAATTACACTTATTAGTTATTTTACTATCCAATTTGCATTTTAATTCTTCTTTTAACATTATTATTGTCAAATTACACTCTAGTCCCTTAACTTTATTCGATTTACGATTTATCCTCCAATTTACCCATATTTACAATTATGCCACTGCTTAACCATTATTCACATTTAAGTTATTATTTGACTTGTAAAATTTGTATTTAGTCCCTAATTCTCATTTTTATAGAAAGTTCCTTTTTAAACTTTATATTATCAATATTTACCTAGCTTAATATTAGACAATTTTATATCCATATATATTTTTAATTTATTTATTATATAATTTTATATAAGTTAATTTCATGGTTATCATTATTTATTAGTTAACTATTCCATTATCACTTAATAAGACTATTAATTCTTATATTATCATTTAAATACATTTTAATCATTTAATTAATATTTTAATCATTTAATTAACATTTTAATTGTCAATTTACAATTTAGTCCTCAAACTTTCATTAAATTACAATCTTGGCCTTCTTTTCACTTATTTTCTATAATGCCACTAATTAATCTTATTTCCACATTTAATTCATTATTTAACTTATAATTTATCATTTAGTCCTTAAAATATTATTTTCCTGCCAAATTACATTATAGTCCTTATACGATGATCAATTTACTTATTTTACCAATTTATTTCATATTTTCTCTTATTTAACCTAATTAACTATTAAATTTATACTTTTGCCATTTAATCCTTAAATCTTTTTAATTTCTTACACTTAAGTCCTTTATCACTCTATTTCTCATATTAACTCCCATTTACTCAACTTTATTTATTTTTACCATTTTGCCCCTAGGATTAATCCGATAGAAATCTTCGAACCTGATATATGGGAAGTGGACCCCACAGATCCATAACATTTTAGAGTAACCCCGAAGGACCACAAATACATTTACATTTCATTTCATTGTACATTTCAATATTTCAACATTCTATCATTTTAGTAGACCATCATTGGCCTACTGATGTGAGTTGTCATGACTTGCTACCGCAGTATAGGTGTCCCTATGGCTAGCCAACTATATCCTGAGCTACATTTAACTACCAGACTACTACTATGGTCAATTAAATCATTCACTTTATTAAATCACCATGAAATATTTGATTTACATTTAATTCACATTATTAATTCTTTAAAACACTATTTAGCCAATAAAACATTTTTACATCAAATTCATTCTTTTTTCTATCTATTCAATTCCAAACCATTTATTATCTAATTCCAATCTCATTTATATCATAAACTCATTCTAATATAACATATTCTAAAATTTTCAACTTAAACATAATACAATATTACACTTCAACATATTCAAATATGCTCTATTAATTCCAAATAAATTAACATATACTTAATTTTTATTCTTTATTCATTTTATGCCATTATACTTTGTTAATTAACTAAGTACACTATAATTTATTTATGTTCACCATTCGGCCGAAACTATTTTTTCTTCTTATTTTTATTTTTAATTCATTTTTCATTTATTTAGCTAGATTTCATATTAATATACCTACAAATACAATTATATAGCATTAAATCACAAATTATACTTATGTAAACCTAAACATATCATTTGGCCAATATATTAATTCTTCATTAAATTTATTTTTCATTCCTTTAATCATTAATTTAACTAGGTTACATGAAATTTATCATAGATATACCATTACTTTGCATTAAACCCTAAGGTATACCATTATATACTTAAAATATACATTCAACCTACATGATGCCCCTAATATAAAATTTATTTCTTTTCATTTTAATCATTCAAAATCTTATGTTTAACCTTCCTAAACATCTTTATCAAATTTATTTCAATTAAACATGCATAAATCACATACATACAATATGAACATAATCTAAAATCATACATATTCAATGGAAAGAGTTGGATATTGTATTTACTAACCTTATTTTCTCTTTCTCCACACCTTTAACATCCTTTTTGAGCCTTTACACCTTGAAACACCATCACCTCCTTTACATTCCTCATTTTTAGCACATAACCTTTTCTACTTGATTTTTTTTTTGCCTTCATATACTTCAAATAAGCTTTAGAGACCACTATAATTGAAAAGAGATGTTGGAAATTACTTGGCAAGATTGGATTTAGTGGAAACCATGGAAGAGAAATGAAGAAAATCCATAGACGAGAGGGAAAGCAATTGGGCCATGGAGAGATTTGTAGATTTCTCTAGGTCTCTTGATGGGTTGGGCTTGGTCCAACCAGTTATGCCAACCCAATTCCAAGCCCATTTAGGTTTTTAGGCCCGTTAAGCAAATCCAATTTATTTCTCTCACTTCCTAATTTCAATTTCTCCCAAAAATGATTACAAAATTCTTCAAATATATTATTAGGCTCCACGAATATTTTTATGTCAATCGGAGACCGTTTTCCAGTCTGGTAATTACTTACCAGTTCAATAATCCAATTTTCTGTCTCACTGTAAAATTTATATTTTTTATCAACCATATGATTCCCCTCATTATCTAGAGCAAATCCATGATTTTAGATAATTTTTTTGAGCTCCGTAGCACCATTTAGATCTCGATCAATTGTGGTTAAATCGGTCCGACCAGTTCAATTTTTCTGTTGAATCGGTTCGACTTACTATTCATCATTCCCTTTCTTTATGCTCTTAATAGCATATTTAACATTGGTTTCAACTCAACCAAGGTCCGTTTGCTACCCGGTTTAATTGAACCGGTCTGATTCACCAATTTTTTTCATTATTACCATAAAATTACTTTTTTACTGCCAAATCGTTCTATATGTTATTCTAAGTCTTTCTATCCCTTCAGATAAATTTTTAGAGGTCATTTAAAATTTTAAAAGTGTTGTCAAACCCAGTTACTATTTGAACCAAACTCGAGAGTTTTTCTTATTTTTGACTTTTGAGGAGCCATTTGACCTCATTTTCACTCCAAATTACATTTGACTCATCATAACTTGTACTTGCCAATGATCCAATGAAATATTTTTTGACCTTGGGTGGTATTATTCATCTCGGTGACATTACCATTGCCCGAAAATCATTATTCGCGTAAATAACTATTTTAGGCCATTACATTACTACCCCATCAAAGTACATCTGCCACCCCTGTACTATAATGGCTGCCATATCTTTATTTGGGAATTCATATTATAACACCCCTTACCCGTACATAGTAACCCATGCCGTGGTCTGGCGGGTTTACTACGACGGTACAAGGCATTACCGAAACAGTAGCTTGTAAGATACGAAGTTTATGCCAAAAATAATGGTTACAAAATTTCATCAATTTTCAGATTCCATAAAGTCACAATACACAAAAAATTGCTTTCACAAGCACTTTAAAAATTACAAACTGACCAATCATACACTCATATTACATTTTACAGAACATATATTACAAAATTGCAAATCGTAAACACACTCTTAAGACTATACAAATCCTACCCTAAAATCTCTTCATATACTTGCATTGGCCTGGATTACTACAGATGACCGTCAAGAAGACCCGATCACTTGTACCTACACTGATTAAAAGAAAATCCGTGTTAAGCATAAAGCTTAGTGGGAAACACATAAATATGGATGACAACTAAGAATAGCCATTAAAAAGGTTCAAAGGAAAGCACATTATAGAAAATATAATCATGCCAATTATAACAATTTAGGCACTTCAAAAGATTTCAACAAAATATATACACGTACTTTGCATATACATCTATTTAATTAACATATGCTTTAGGTGCATTTTAATGCACATTTAATATCTTATTATCTATATTCAAATCAACGTGCACACATCAGTCAACCCATGTTTTTATTCACACATTAATGTTAATAGATCACCTATACATTATTTATACCTTTACACATCTTATACATTTCATTTTTCTCACTTATTCACATTTATTCAGGTTTAACAAATTCACTTAACACACCTCGCTTAATAGCTGCCTTATCACATTATTTTAATAATTCACATTATTCCATGTCATATTTATACACATATTTATGCCTACAAACTCAATGAGGTGGATAATGGGTAAATGCATAGGTACCCGTAGGTACAAATAAACTTGTATTTCCTTTCTAAGCACAAATGCATAGGGATCTTATCAAGATCCAATTTCATAGGAAATGTATAGGGACCTTATCAGGGTCCAAAGTACACATAGGCTACAGCAAACAAATATAGGCATGCCTATCTATCCACAACTCGACTATTGTAGGGTATTCATTAATTCAATTATAGTTTTCATGGTATAACATATTATAGTTCACACATTGAATCATATATAATTCATAAGTGAGAAACCATACAAAGTATATCAAATAAATGAACATTCATAGCACAACGGAGGGTCGCGCTCATGACAGAGACGAATTGCACCATATGTCGAGCTCGCGACTACCTGTCGCGCTTGCGACAGAGAGCTGGACGGCCTCCGTCGCACTCACGTACAAGGTCGTGTTAAACAAAAAATCATATCACAGGGTTCTCTGTCGCTCTCGTAACAGAGACAAGCATCACGCTCCGTTATTATCCTTCATAGCTCTCTTCAAATAATATCTCCCAAAAAACACCAAACTAATTCCATACCCACATGACACATATACAAACACCTCAGACTATTCAATTTATCAACAACTATTCAGTATTAAGACAGTCATTCAAAATCATTTTATATACCAAAGATTCATTTCATTTTTGGTTCATGTCACACTTAACAGAATCATTTAATTAAATCTTAACATCGCATAATAATTTTTAAACCATAATTAAGCCTACTTGAGCCTCGAATCATTAATAGCCCAATAAACCTTCTATACATCGGCACATACATGCCACCTTTATTTTTAACAAGCACATAAGCATTATCAGAGTTTCAGTCAATACATCATCTTTTATACATGAATCAGTTCCTATTACTTGGTTCGGACTTGGAATGGTATTCCAAGCTTCCTATGTATCCTAAGGGTGGGGAATCAGAATCTCGTAGTTCTATAGGTTCAATATATAAAATCTAAGTGCTGTCACTTATAACCCTATTAACATATCATGTTATGTCTCTATTGGATTTATTTGAAAATGTTGGACTAATTATGCCTTTAAGTACCTTAGTAATTATTCATATATATAACCTTACTCACTTGTATGCCTAAGTGATAACCATTCATTTACCTTTTTATAAAACTCCAAACATGTATTGGATAAGTCATGGAAAGTTCTAGTAAAGTTTGGGTGTGTTTCTAGAGGTAAAACACCTAACCTATACAAAATAGAGGAGGGTAATGGTGGGCAATGATTCATACCAGCCATGAGGTCCCAAATAAGAAGAAAAACCCTCATCTAGCATATTCTATCGTGCTCACGACAAAGGTTGCGCTCGCGATAGAGACCTCCATTAAGTGCCCCATGAAAAATAGAATAACAGGACGACTTTTCACATCAAACTTGCACCGCCTAAATCGACATCTAAAAATCATTTTTAACACAAACTTCCTCTTAACAAATTATTTATAGGATGTTATCTTTCATATAGCACAACTTTCAGATAATTTGAACATCTAAATCATCAGATATGATCAAAACAACCTAAATTGTTTCAATAAACCGGCCAAAGTAGAGATACCTCTGTTTTAGCCAATTTTGGAGCACTTAGAGCTATAAGTAGCTCCTGACTATTTCTAAGACATTTGCGAATATGTATCTTATATTTGAAACGGCACTAGTTTTATACAATTTGAAGTTATAAAACTCCAACTACAGCCTAACAACCAAAGAGGGGTCAAGTGTGTCCCAACACAGTATTTCACTAAATCCTATTCACAAGCACATTTTTAACAATTTAATGCCAACACTCAATACCATCATCATAAATCAATATAAACACATTTAAATCAGCTTATATCACACATCAATTCACCGAAAAAATTCATACATAAACAAAAGAGTTTCCAAACCTCATGAAGACACCAAATCACTTTCTTTCAATTTATTTTCACTTTTCATCTCTTCTTTTCTTCTTCTCTTTGCTCCACCAAAGCCATAATCATCAACATCCCTCATCAAAAACCATTGATATCATCAATTACAATTTTAAGCATAAGAGAAGAAGATAATAAGAAATAACTTAAATTCTTACCTTAAATTATACAATCTCCCCTTTTGTCTAGCATGAACTATAGAAATCCACAAATCAAAATCTGTATTTTTGAGTCCTAAAGAGGGAAAGTGAGAGAGGAAATGGCGTTGGAAGAAGAAAAATGCTTCAGAATTTTTGCCCTCCAAACCATCCCTCTCTCCATTAAATACCCCCTTCAATATCTCACTTATCCACAATGCAAGGTGTCAATCTACAATAGGTCCATTTTAGATTTTTATGACAATTTTCCAATTTAAACCTTTTTCATCCATTCATTCTTATATTTATCCTATAATAATCCAATCTCATACTTTGGTCCATTATATTAAGAATGGAAATAGTGTCTTTACATATTTGAAGCCCAGATTACTGTAACACAAATCTTTTCACTTCAACATACTTGGCTTGGTAAAGAAGGAATTTATTACTAAAGTAGTAAACTACAAATAACTCATCTTTATGGGCCATCGTAGCAGCTTATAGAGTTCTCCTCTATTGCTAGGTAAATGATTAGGAGCTTAACTGCTAATTGGTTATGGTGGTTGTAGAATTGGAGGGTGTAAAAGGTATTCCTTAATAGTGTCAAAAGCTTTCTAGCAGTCATCATTCCACTGAACTGGTTGATTCTTCTTAAGAAGCTTGAAGATCTGTTTGCATACTGACGTTAGCTTGGAAATGAACCGACTGATGTACAGCATTCTGCATAAAAAACCTTTGATCTCTTCTTTTTAAGACACTGGCATTTCTCTGATAGCCTTGACCTTGTTTAGATCTGCCTTGCTTACCCTCTGACTTACCACATGACCCAGCAGCTTACCTAAGGTCACTCCAAATATGCACTTCTTGGGGTTAAAGCGGAGATTGTACTTGTCGATCCTCTAAAAAAATTTCTCTAGAGCTTTGAGGTGACCCTTTCGAATAGCTAACTTGATCATTATATCATCAACATACACCTCTACCTCCTTGTCAATCAGGTCATCAAGAATTTTGCTGGCCATTCTCTGATAGGTTGTTCCGGCATTCTTTAACCCGAAAGGGATTACCCTGTAGGCGAAAGTACCCCATTCTGCTCTGAAACCCATCTTGATCCGATCTTCCATTTTATTTAGGATCTGGTTATACCGAGCATATCAGTCCATAAAGTTGTACATACTGCAAGTAGCAGCACTATCTACTAGGACATCTATATGAGGCAAAGGAAAGTCATCCTTCGGGCAGGCCTTGTTTAGGTCTCGGTAGTCAACACATACTCGAACCCTTCCGTCCTTTTTGTCTGTGGGGAAAACATTAGCTAGCCATGTCGAATACTGGACTTCCATCAGGAATTTGGCTTCAATCTACTTGTGCACATCTTCCTTGACTTTTTCTGCCCACTCTAGTCGAAGCCTTCTGAGTTTCTGCTTGATTGGCTTAGTGAAGGACCACCCCTCCTAGCTTTTGAAACCATGGCCTCCCTAGCAACACAGCGAAGTTGGCTGGAATTAGTAAGACAATAAATTCAGCTTTAGTCTCCACTGGCCCGGTATTCATGACCTCCTTGAAGATCCTAACAGCTTACCTCCATGAATTATCATAGGCCGTGATGGTCAAATCAGATCTACTCAGCATGTTCTCATTCAACCCAAAAGCAAGTGAGACTACTAACGGACAGACATTAATAGAAGACCCATCATCCACCATGACATAGGCTATGTGCCTGTCGTTAATTTAAGCTCTGATATACAGGAGCTGGTTATCATTGTGACACTTAATCGGTAGGTCTGTGTAGACACTGGGTCCTGAGGTAGCCCAAACCGAAGTTACCCAATGATGAGAATGGTGCCTGTTCACAGGCAAAAGACAAATAGAAGTAATGATTTCCTCGAAAAAAATGCTTTTCATTTTTTTAAAAATAAATAAAATAAAATAATTTTTTGGGGGCCTGTGGAGTGAGGCCCATGTCACCCACGTGAGATGCAGCCTCACAACATGAGGCCCATCTCACCAACGTGACATACAGCCTCACTATGTGAGGCGCATCTCATAGGTGAGGTGCGTGCCTCACGCACGCTTCTCTCTCCCAGCGCCTCCTTTTCCAGTTTTCATGATATTTTGTTGGAAAATGCAAGCTATATGTTTGATTCTAAAAAGGAGAAATCTGATTTGAAAAAGAAAAATCCTAATTCCTAGAGGGAAATATAAAAGGAAAAAGTTAAAGAACTGAAGGGGGGGGGGGGGTGGAGGTTATTTTGAAAACGCCGAAAAGGGCCAGAAAAAGAGAGAAAAAAAGTTTTGAGAGCAAGAAAATGATTTTTGTTTTCAAAGCATTCAGAGATTATTCTTGAATCCAGGAAATTAATTCTTGACGTTTGAGATTCAATCGTCTTTCATCTTTTCTTCAACATAACTTTCATTTAAAGTTTTTCTCAGTCTCTGTTTTAATATTCTTTTCAAGCAAATCAACAAGGAAGCCAGCACTTCTTCACTTGTAATCTAAAGTCATATATGAGGGTAAATACTGGGATAAACCTCCTCTTTCTTTCCTTCTTCTTTCTATTTCTTATTTTGCTTTTACTAAGTTATTCTTCGATGTATATAATGTGTATACTTATTGTTTGATTTTATTAATCTATATATCGTATGTTTGTTGTTGTTCGTTATCAGACACGAACCTTAAGTATTTATTATGACTAGTTTTTGTCATTTTATTATGCATGTATTTGCTGGTATATTATCGTATTTATTAGTCTGTTGGTGTCCCTCTGTTCGTCTCTGTTTGTCTGAGTCATGCCTTTATTTTCTATCAGAATAGTGATTGTCCGACAGGGTCGTGCTATGCATCCGAGTCATGCCTTTGGTTTTCCGTTCGTATCGTGATTATCCGATCGGGTCATGTTCTGCGTTCGAGTCGTGCCTTTGTTTTTTTGCACGAGTCGTGATTTTTTTTCGTCCGAGTGGTGTTCCTGCTTCACGTGTCACGCTCCCCGATTGCACGTTCGGGTCAAGCATTTTTGCATGACTCGCGTCCCTTACGGTAGCCTTCACGACTCATGCATCCCTGCATGAATTGTGCTTTCCTTGCACGACTCGTGCAAGGATGCACGAGTCGTGCTTCTGTCCTCACCCTTTCTTCAGCTTTTCCTTCCTATTTTACCTAAGTGCTCGAACATATAAATAGACCTAAACACAAAAAATGCCCCATTTACCTTGTCAATTTCTGTCTTAATTCACTTTGTTGATTTGTAGTTTTTTGCTCAATTAATTTCCTGTAATAATTATTAATGCTATTATTGTTGTATTATTTGTCGTGATTTAATTATTTTTTATTGGCTTATTTAATTCATTTATTTATTAGTTTTTTATTTAATTATTTGTTCATATATTATTCACTTAATTTATTTTACTAACATTTTATTTTATTTTTTCATTTTGTTGCCTCACAATTTGTTTATTTATGCGAGTCATATTTAAGCAATATCGGGAGATCAAAAACCTTCGAATTTAGGGTTTGCATTTTTTAATTATTGTATTTCCTTTTAATAAATTATTTTTATATTGTATGTAAAAATGTATTTTAGATTCGTCCACATTATAAAAAATTATGTCTTTTTACAATAATTAATAATTTGGAATTTTTCCTAGTAAAATGGACCAATGTCCTATTTTAACCAAGTAAAATCTCACTTCCAAATGGGAAACTAATTTTTATAAAATGGGATCACTCATCCTGGTTTTCTCAATCAATACCAAAAAATAGTTCTCCAATTTTTTATTTAAAAAAAAGGAACCAATATTCCTAAAATTCAATAAATGACCCGATTTATGTATGATGTATTTTATTCTCTTTTGTGAAGTATTTATTTACTTATTCATTTCGGGCCCTTGTAATTAATTTTTGGAAAAATTTTATTCTTTTATACTTTCTTATTTAGGGGGATTATTCTGTCCCAATTTTTTCACTTGTAATTTATTTTTTGCTTTCTTGCCGCTTTATTTATTGCTTTCCAATATGCTTGCAATGCACTTTAATTTCAATGCATAACCGTGTGAGATTGAGAGATGGAATTTTGTTTTCTCAAAAAACTCATTCATAAACTTAACTAAGGTATTAATAAGAGTGAAGTTCCGAACACCTTCTCTAGTTTAGACCATTAGAGGTTAGATGACCTTTCCCAATTTCTTGTAAATGGTGTGGCGACTCCAAAATATCTCAAGGGTGCATAAAGGTGTCATGAGACTAGATGATCCTTTCCAATGTTCTATTGGAAAGGAGGTGTCCAAAATGTCTCGTGATGCCCAAGATCAAAAAGACACGAGCCAATCTCTCGAGCCCTAAAAGTGGGTCTTGCCTAAGAGGGCCTTTGTTAAGGTTCGACGCGCGTCACAGTGGCGACTCCACTAAGGATGTTGAAACTTTGCTCCGAAACTGTCTTGGTTAATAATATAATTGGGTTTTTTTATAAATTAAAATTCTATCTCTTTTCGAAATATTGCATTGCATCCATATTAAAATCTTAGAATTATGCTAGTTTGGTCCCTTTCTTAACCCCGGTGCATTCTCGAAGCACGACCCAACTTTCACTCAATGTGGGGAAGTGTTAAGGATAATCACTAGCCCAAGCCTCGTACCTTATGGTATATCAAATGGAGACCCAATCGGTCGTTATGCTCATGATGAGCTAGACCCGTTAGCAGGGACCATGCTGGGGTAGCCCTAATGTATCACTACCTTTAGCCAAAGCTCATGTAATGGCAAAAGATACCTTCACAGGGTGAAATGTACCGTAATACCATGCTTGCTGCATGGGCCATTATATATTGAACAAAGTCAGTTAAGTTAAATTGTCTTTCATCAAAGGCTTTCATGCACCGGTGGGCCCATCTTAATTTAGTTGAAGTGTTTAAATACATAATGGCCAAAAACCCATACGTATGTACATTAGACGATAGATGTTATGCTGTCGGATTTCCACTGGATTTCCACCGTGCACTACCTCATGCCCGGTTAACCCTTGGATAAAGCCCACCTAGGAAGAGACTACACTACCTCATGTGTGGGAGAGATAAGGTTTGAAGGATATATCTCCTTGCATGTGTTTGTCTATGCTACATCAGCACAACCATGCATTCCATTTCAATCATGCATCATCCTAACAAGGTGTATTCTGTAGCCATCATAGATTTATCTAAGTGGTCTAGAGATCCCAGAGGATGGCTGAGCAGAAAACCTATCTTCAAGTTGCCAAAAAGGGTATCAGTTTGGGGTTCAAATTCACTCTCAGAGGGCATTAAGACTTTATTTTCAGTTTTTCTTCAACATAATGGTTGATCTTCCAAGGGAGACAGAGGCGATCCATGCTTTGATTGTTGAAGAAGTAAGTAAGAGATTGGAGGAATTTGAGAATAGAGTAATGGCTATGATGAGCAATTTGACTGCTATAATGACCCAGCTTGTTGGGCAGCCATTCATCACTCCTGCAGTAGGACAAGAGAAATCAGATCTGGTTAAGGAGGATCCTCCAGTGATTTTACTCCCACCAATGGCTGAGCTCAAGGGTGCACTCAAACCCAAAGGGGTCGTAGATCCTGACGGTGATTTCTTCGAAGAGGACTTGGTCTCAGTAAAGGGCAAGCCACCTATTGTTGAGGAGGCAATGTGGAAGAAGATAGAAGGGAGGTTTGAAAAGTTTGAAGCCCGAACGATGGCTATTATGGAGAATTTAGTGGCTACCGTGATGCCTGTAACACCCCCCACTCATACGTTGGCTATCCCATCCGATAAGGAGTAAGATGCCGTATGGATAAAGATGCCACCACGCAGATACAGAATAAACATACATTCATACACGAACATACACACCAAAAATACAATGTAATTAAAATTTTACGAAACCATTCCAGAAAGAAGCTGATCATGCATTAATATAACGGAAACATTAAATTACTGTTTGATCAACCCGAAGGTACAAAAGATAATTACATAACCAAAAATACACTTATACATATGCAGAAGCTATTACAAAATTATCATAAGAGAGTTCTATACAAAAAGAATCATCAGAATACAAAAATTAAGCCCTACACTAAAACCCAGCTGTGTTGGCCTGGCTGCGATGACTCTCTCCCAAGGCAACTCCTTCCGCACCTGCACGGGTAAACACACCGTGCTAAGCGATAAACGCTTAGTGGGGAAACACACAATTCAAATGGACGGCCATTCACAATGGTCGTCAAGCAAACACATATAGATGGCATAGTCAAAAATACACATTACATAAGAGTATGAACATACGAACATATAGAGTCATACATGTTATATAACATAACTGTCTTCATAAAATCACATTAATAAACATATTCGGATAATACATTCTCATAATAATCAAAACAGTTCAAAGTATTAAATCACCTGCAGACTCGAGGTAGTGGATAACGAGTGAACGGATAGTACTTTATGGGTACGAGCCGATTACAGACAGTACCTTACGGGTACGAATCGAAAACCAATTTACTTTGTCATTTGCAAAACGTTTAATGAGGGGACCTTAAATAAGATCCAAACACATAGAGGGTTTGCGAGGAACCAAACGGGACCTGATCGGGGTCCAAACTGAACAGAGGCTGCAGCTATAAGACTCTATTAGGCATGCCTAACTATCCACTAAACTGACTCTAGTAGGTTATGCATAATCCATTCAATTCTTTGCATTATATCCCAAAATCATATATATATATACATACATATAGGCATATTCATATCATGTATTCACATTCGAATGATTCATAAGTTAGAAGATATAAGACTCATAGTCGCCAAAAGAAACTGTAGTTCAAAACCACACACACACCATGAGAAAAACTCATTCAGCCTAACAAGTCTGTCGCGCTCGCGACAGAGACCATAGTCTCCTCGTTGAGTGCGTACGACGGACTTCGCGATCGCGGGGAGGAGGAAGAAGCCTGACTCTGTCGCGCTCGTGACTCTGTCGCAATCGCGACAGAGAGTCAAACCTCGCTATCGCGGGCTCGCGACAGATCGCTTGCTCGTGATAGCACAGGTCAGTATTGCGCTCTGTCGTGCTCGTGACATCTTCATGCTCGCGATAGAGAGCACCAAACAACTTTTGGTATCGCGACTTCACGACAGGGTCGCGTGCTCGCGACAGTAAAAGCCAAGATCATCGGTGTCTGTCGCGCTCGCGACAGTGTCGCGCTCGCGACAGTGTCGCGATTGCGATAGAGTCGGGATTTCCAAAATCTGCAGATTTCTTCCTCTCCCAAAATTCACACACAACCTCAGAATTCACATCCAATGGCCTCTTACCTCAAATCCAGCCACCCATCACCATCAATATCCATAATATAACATTTATCCACAAGTAATTTCACACCAAACATCAATTCAAACTCACAATCTCACAAATTATCAATACTCATAAATTTGCAGCAAAAACCCATCAATCTTCACAATCACTACAATAATGCCATGCTCATGCAAAATTACCTTACCCAAACAAAAACCCATAAGATATATGCCATATCAAGAGCATATCACAACCCAATTTCCAGAAATCAACAAGAACACATACATGAACGTATTTACATACAACAACAAGAAATTTCCCAAACCTTGAAATCCTTTGCTCCTAATGCTTAGATCCACTAGATCCCGCCTTCTCTTTGCCCTTTGGCTCACGAGGAGACTCAACTAAGCATCAAACCATCAAAAACACAAACACAAAACCCTAACTTAGATCCAAACCAAAAAATAAGAAGAAGATGAAGAACCAATTGAAGAAAAGAAGAACAAATGCAATAGATTTACCTCTAAAATGCTAAAGGATGATCAATTCCCACCAACTAAGCCTTGATTCCAAGCTAGGATTCTTAGAGGAAGAGAAAAGGAAGAAGAAGAGAGTGAGGGGAAGGCAATGGGAAAATGGAGGTAGCCACCACCCCTCCCACTCTTCTCTTTTCTTTTTCTTTTTCTTTTCCTAACCCTAGACAAGTGTCACTTCCTTATTAGTGGCATTTGATCACTCACACCCAAAGCACATGCATCACATACACACAAGACTCTCCCAACTAATGCATACCCTACAAATGTGTGAACACACACATTCTAGCATAGCCCAACAAGCACATCCTACAAACATATGAATAAACACACCCAAGTGCAACCCAACTAATTCACACCCTAACACCACACATGCACCCACATGCTAACAAAACTCTAAAAACATGCATTTCTACCCAAAATGCCCTTTACACATGGCAAAACTCACACAATGCACATGCACAAACATGGCTCATTCTACTAGGGGGCAAACGGGGTGTGACAACTCTCCCCTACTAACAAAAATTTCGTCCTCGAAATTATCACCTGATTTGAATAAATGCCGGTACTGAACTCTCATCGACTCTTCCGGTTCCCAAGTCACTTCCTGAACCCCATGGTGACTCCACAACACTTTAACTAGTGGAATCTGCTTGCTTCTCAGCCGTCTTACTTCCCGGGCTAGAATAGTTCTTGGTTCTTCATCATATGAAAAATCAGACTCAACTTGTACATCTTGCACTGACAAAACATGCGACGGATCCGACCGGTACCGACGAAGCATCAAAACATGAAACACATCATGCAACTTCGATAACTCCATTAGCAAAGCCAATCTATAAGCCACCGGACCAACTCTAGCCAAAACCTTGTCTGGACCAATGAAGCGAGGACTAAGCTTTCCCTTCTTTCCAAATCGAAGCACTCTCCTCCAAGGCGACACTTTAAGGAAGACTTTGTCCCCAACTTCAAACCGCACATCTTTTCTCTTCACATTGGCATAAGACTTTTGTCGATCCTTAGCTGCCTTCAAGTTCCATTGCACAACTCTGATCATTTCTTCTGTATCCCTAACCAATTATGGCCCAATCACTGATCGCTCGGATAACTCGATCCAACAAATTGGAGTCCTACACTGCCGACCATACAAAGCCTCATATGGTGCCATACCAATACTCGACTGATAACTGTTATTGTAGGCAAACTCCATAAGCGACACATATCTGTCCCAACTACCTGAAAAGTCCAAGACACAAGCTCTCAACATATCCTCTAGAATCTGTATAACTCGCTCGGACTGACCATCTATCTGAGGATGAAATGCTGTACTGAAGTTCAACTTGGTACCCAAAGCTCTTTGTAACTCTTTCCAAAACTTAGATGTGAACCTTGGGTCCCGATCTGAAACTATGGACAACGGCACTCCATGCAACCGAACTATCTCATCCACATAGATATTGGCCAGCCTATCCATCGGATAATCCACTCTCACTGGCAAGAAGTGAGCTAAGTTCGTAAGCCGATCCACTATTACCCATACTGAGTCGTGCTTCTTCTGAGTCAAAGGCAACTCGAAAACAAAATCCATGGCGATATCATCCCATTTCCATTCGGGAACGGATAGAGGCGTGAGCAATCCCGAAGGGACTTGGTGCTC
The DNA here is from genome assembly GCA_947683425.1 of Excoecaria cochinchinensis. Lineage (NCBI taxonomy): Eukaryota > Viridiplantae > Streptophyta > Magnoliopsida > Malpighiales > Euphorbiaceae > Excoecaria > Excoecaria cochinchinensis. The sequence goes on from CANTUQ010000005.1 coordinate 9,496,454, forward strand.
AGCGTTCACCTGCTGACATGTCAGGCACTTGGACACAAAATTCACTATGTCCCTCTTCATACCGGACCACCAATAAAACTGTTTCATGTCCCTGTACATCTTCTCACTACCAGGATGCATAGTAAAAACCATACTATGCGCCTCACACAATAGCTATCTTCTTAATTCCTCATCCCCCGGAACACACAAATGGTTTATAAACAGAAGAACCCCATCCTGAACTGAGAACTCTGACCACTTGCCCAAACTAACTTCCTGTACAATCCGCTGTAGCCTATCATCAACCCTCTGAGCATCAACTATCCTCTGTCTCAAGTTAGGCTTCACTCTCAACTGAGCCATCAAAGCTCTATCTGAACCAAACCTCCATCTAAACTGCCTCAGAAACAAAGCAGAAACTGACCTTCGACTCAATGCATCCGCGACTACATTAGCCTTACCCGGATGGTAATCCACAATGCAGTCGTAATCCTTAAACAACTCAAGCCAATGACGCTGTCTCATATTCAACTCCTTCTGCGTGAGGAGATACTTTAAACTCTTGTGATCCGTAAATATCCTACATCTCTCCCCATACAGATAATAGCGCCAAATCTTCAAAGCAAAGATTACGGCCGCAAACACTAGATTATGCGTCGGATAATTCCTCTCGTGTGGCTTCAACTGTCGAGAAGCATAAGCCACCACCTTACCTTCTTGCATCACAACACAACCCAAACCAACACCCGAAGCGTCACTATACATAACAAATTCCTTACCCAAGATGGGTTGAGTCAGTATAGGAGATTCAACTAACAACTTCTTCAACTGCTCAAAACAAGTCTGACATCTGTCTGACCACTCAAACCTAACTCCTTTCCTCAACAACCTGGTCAACGAAGCGGCAATCACTGAGAAACCCTTAACAAACTGATGGTAATAACCCGCCAAACCGAGGAAACTCCTCACTTGCTGAACATTCCTAGGCGCTTTCCAATCAGCTATCGCCTCAATCTTGGCTGGATCCACTTGGATACTCTTAGCTGAAACTATATGACCCAAAAACGACACTTCCCGAAGCAAAAAATCACACTTGCTAAGCTTAGCAAACAGCCGATGCTCTCTCAAAACTTGCAAAACTAATCGAAGATGCTCCTCATGCTCGATCTCACCCTTGGAATACACCAAGATATCATCTATAAACACCACCACAAACCGGTCTAAGTATGGCCTAAACACTCTGTTCATCAAATCCATGAATGCCGCTGGAGCATTGGTCAAACCAAACGGCATGACAAGGAACTCATAATGGCCATACCAAGTCCGGAATGCAGTCTTAACCACATCTCATCCTTGACCCGAAGCTGATAATACCCCGACCGAAGATCTATCTTGGAAAACACACCTGCACCCCGAAGCTGATCAAACAAATCCTCTACTCGAGGCAGAGGATACTTATTCTTCATGGTAACCTTATTGATCTGCCTATAGTCGATACACATCCTCAAGGATCCATCCTTTTTCTTAACAAACAAAACCGGAGCTCCCCAAGGAGATATGCTGGGTCGAATAAATCCCTTATCCAATAGCTCTTGTAGTTGAGTTTTGAGTTCCCTCAACTCTACAAGACCCATCCGATAAGGTGCTTTCGATATAGGTGTGGTACCCGGCATCATCTCTATGGACAACTTGACTTCTCTCTATGGAGGCAACCCAGGCAAATCACTCAGGAAAACATCACTAAAATCCAGCACCACAGGAATATCCTCAACCCTTACTTGATCACTCTTGGAATCCAAAACCACAGCTAGGAAAGCCTCACAACCTTTTATAATAAACCTCTTGGCTTGCATCGCTGAGATCACATTATTCACAGAACTAGCACCCAAACCATTTACAAACACTGGAAATCTGTTCCTATCCTGAAGCACAAAGGTCTTCCTATGGCAATCAACCACGGCCCGATGCTTACCCAACCAGTCCATACCCAAAATCAGATCAAACTCATTGAAAGGCAACTCTATCAAGTCCGCTAGAAACTCAATTCCCTCAACAAACAGGGGACAACTCCTATAAACTCTACTCACATTGACACTATGCCCTAATGAATTGGTCACACATATCTCATAGTCTAACTGATCTACCATATGTAACTTATCAATAATCTTATCTGTGCACAAATATGAGTGTGTGGAACCAGGGTCTATTAGAGCATACAACTCAGTGTCATGGAGTAGGAACTTACCAGCAATTACATCAGGGGCATCCTACTCCTCTCTAGCTCTCACAGCATAAGCTCTGGTTGCGACTAGTGGAGGACGGTCAACTGTCTCCGAAATAGCTCCATCTCTAGGTCGACTGGCTCGACCTCTACCCCGGCCCTTACCACGGGCAGCCTGCGTAGCATTAGATCCAACGCCACTAGCCCCTCTCTGTGGACCAAAATCCTCACTCATCTGTGGACAACTAGCCAGACGATGCTCGGTGCTTCCACATCTAAAACACCCACCAGTGAGCCACCTACACTCACCCCGGTGAGCCTTACTGTAATGCGAACAAATAGGCATAGGCTCAGATCTACTACCCCTGCCAGAACCAGACTCAGCTGCTGAACCCTACCTTCTACCCCTCGCGGCTGAATCAGATGATAATTGATCTTGGGGATCCCTTGCTCTCTTACCCGATGAAGAAGAAGAAGAACCACCCCGAGACTGATTCCTCCTCTGAGCTCTCTCTCTCAGCACCGACTTTGACCTTTCAGCCCTCAAGGCAGCATCTGCAATCTGATAGTAGCTCACCCCTGGCGTGCTCATCAAGGAGATCAAAGCTACTCTTAAGGATTCATTCAAGCCAGCCTCAAAATGCTTACATCGAAAATCATCTGTCATAACCCCTCGTGGAGCATATCGGGACAACCGATCAAACTCTTTCTCATAATCCAAAACCGACATAGCTCTCTGCTTCAAACTCAGAAACTGCGCCCATCTCGCATCCTTATAGGTCTGAGTTACATACTTCTTCGTGAATTTCTCAACAAAGAATTCCCATATAACAGGATCTGGCATCTGAGGTTGTCTGCACACCAGCTCCCACCATTCGTACGCCGACCCTTGAAGCAAGGCCACAGCACATTCTGCTTGCAGCTCTGGAGGACACCTAACCTCTCTCAAAGCCCTCTTCACCTTATCCAACCACCTCTCTGCCAACTCAGATTCATCCAACCCAGTTCCATAGAAATCTTCGACCCTGGCTTTCCTTAAGTTCTCAATGGGAGGCCTGGGGGCAACCACTCTCTCTAAGATCCTCGCCATGTCCTGTGACAGCCTGAACATGGCTTCAAAATGCATGACAGCGGCCTCGGGCCGGACCCTAGCAGCTTGGGCCGACACAGTAATAGAAGGATCCCTGGCTTGAGGGTTCACACTTTCAGCGGACTCCTCAAGCGATCCACGAGCAGAATTAGAAGCCATCTAAGCAAACAAAGAGAACCGCATCAGCCAACACAGCCCTAGACATAGACATACCCATACACATCATCACATAAACAACACCCAAAAATGCCTAAACCGGGCTCTGATACCACAACTTGTAACACCCCCTACTCATACGTAGGCGATCCCATGCGATAAGGAGTAAGATACCGTATGGATAAAGATGCCACCACGCAGATACAGAATAAACATACATTCATACATGAACATACACACCGAAAATACAAGGTAATTAAAATTTTACGAAACCATTCCAGAAAGAAGCTAATCATGCATTAATATAACGGAAACATTACATTACTAATTGATTAACCCGAAGGTACAAAAGATAATTACATAACCAAAAATACACTTATACATATACGAATGCTATTACAAAATTAACATAAGAGAGTTCTATACAAAAAGAATCATCGGAATACAAAAATTAAGCCCTACACTAAAACCCAGCTGTGTTGGCCTGGCTGCGACGACTCTCTCCCAAGGCAACTCCTTCCGCACCTGCACGGGTAAACACACCGTGCTAAGCGATAAACACTTAGTGGGGAAACACAAAATTCAAATGGACGGCCAGTCACAATGGTCGTCAAGCAAACATATACAGATGGCATAGTCAAAAATACACATTATATAAGAGTACAAACATACGAACATATAGAGTCATACATTTGATATAATATAACTGTCTTCATAAAATCACATTAATAAACATATTCGGATAATACATTCTCATAATAATCAAAATAGTTCAAAGTATTAAAGCACCTGCTGACTCGAGGTAGTGGACAACGAGTGAACGGACAGTACTTTACGGGTACGAGCCGATTACAAACAGTACCTTAGGGGTACGAATCGAAAACAAATTTACTTTGTCATTTGCAAAACGTTTAATGAAGGGACCTTAAACAAGATCCAAACACATAGAGGGTTCACAAGGAACCAAACGGGACCTGATCGGGGTCCAAACTGAACAGTGGCTGCAGCTATAAGACTCTATTAGGCATGCCTAACTATCCACTAAACTGACTCTAGCAGGTTATGCATAATCCATTCAATTCATTCCATTATATCCCAAAATCATATATATATATATACATACATATAGGCATATTCATATCATATATTCGCATTCGAATGTTTCATAAGTTAGCAGATATAAGACTCATAGTCGCCAAAAGAAACTAGAGTTCAAAACCACACACACACTATGAGAAAACCGCATTCAGCCTAACAAGTGTGTCGCGCTCGCGACAGAGACCATAGTCTCTTCGTTGAGCGCGCGCGACGGACTTCACGATTGCGGGGAGGAGGAAGAAGCCTGACTCTGTCACGCTTGTGACAGAGAGTCAAACATCGCTATCGCGAGCTCGGGACAACACAGGTCAGCATTGCGCTCTGTCGCGCTCGTGACAGAGAGCACCGAATAACTTTTGCTATCGCGAGCTCGCGACAGCATAAGCCAAGATCACCGATCTCTGTCGCGCTTGCGACAGTGTTGCGATCGCGACAGAGTCAGGATTTCCAAAATCTGCAGAATTCTGCAGATTTCTTCCTCTCCCAAAATTCACACACAACCTCACAATTCACATCCAATGGCCTCTTACCTCAAATCCAGCCACCCATCACCATCAATATCCATAATATAACATTTATCCACAAGTAATTTCACACCAAACATCAATTCAAACTCACAATCTCACAAATTATCAATACTCATAAATTTGCAGTAAAAACCCATCAATCTTCACAATCACTACAATAATCCCATGCTCATGCAAAATTACCTTATCCAAACAAAAATACATAACATACATGCCATATCAAGAGCATATCACAACCCAATTTAAAGAAATCACTAAGAACACATACATGAACGTATTTACATACAACAACAAGAAATTTCCCAAACCTTGAAATCCTTTGCTCCTAATGCTTAGATCCACTAGATCCCGCCTTCTCTTTGCCCTTTGGCTCATGAGGAGGCTCAATTAAGCATCAAACCATCAAAACACACAAACATAAAACCCTAACTTAGATCCAAACCAGAAAATAAGAAGAAGATGAAGAAAAAATTGAAGAAAAGAAGAACAAATGCAATAGATTTACCTCTAAAATGCTAAAGGATGATCAATTCCCACCAACTAAGCCTTGATTCCAAGCTAGGATTCTTAGAGGAAGAGAAAAGGAAGAAGAAGAGAGTGAGGGGAAGGGAACGGGAAAATGGAGGCAGCCACCGCCCCTCCCGCTCTTCTCTTTTCTTTTTCTTTTTCTTTTCCTAAACCTAGACAAGTGTCACTTCCCTATTAGTGGGATTTGATCACTCACACCCAAAGCACATGCATCACATACACACAAGACTCTCCCAACTAATGCATACCCTACAAATGTGTGAACACACACATTCTAGCACAGCACAACAAGCACATCCTACAAACATATAAATAAACACACCCAAGTGCAACCCAACTAATTCACACCCTAACACCACACATGCACCCACATGCTAACAAAACTCTTAAAACATGCATTTCTACCCAAAATGCCCTTTACACATGCCAAAACTCACACAATGCACATGCACAAATATGGCTCATTCTACTAGGGGGCAAACGGGGTGTGACAATGCCACCCTCCGGGCAGCAACGTATTGCTCCTACCTTGCCCCAAGAAAAGCATAATCTAGCTAAGGAAGTATGCATACCACCCACTAAGTCTAGAGGAGAGTCGCCTATTGCTCCATCATCTGAGCAAAAAGGCAACGGGAATGCTTGAGAGAATGGTTTTCTGGCAGCGACACGGGGCCTGAAAAGAAGGATGGATGTCCTCGAAGAAGAAATTTTAAAGGCAAAACTTGCAACTACCCTGACTGCTTGCAAGGAAGTCTCTGTAAACTTAGGAAAGAGAGGTCGACTGCATGGGTGCAACAGCCATGTCGGTTCTTGGGGGATGGAAGGAGTATCAGCAATTAAAACAACCAAGAAGTGTTGTTTCGGCATATGCAGATTTTTGCCTCAAGCGTTAGAGGGGAACTCGCGACCAGGTTTGGCTAGGCCAACTAGAGGTCAGAGGCAACTAAATCATCATCAGCACACCAGCTATCCAGTAGACAGTTCCCAAACCCTAAAAGGTCAAGTCCAGGATCCCATTAATAATGAGCAGCTGGTAATCCTTGAAGGAGGGAGCAATGGCATGGGAGAAGGTAATCATGGGAACCCGAGTCTTGATAACGACAGTACGAGAGACGTTGGAGCTGCCAAGATTTCAACCATTGGAACTACTTAAGGCTGCTATACCATCTGGGATAAGCCTTTATTTGAGCATCTCTTTCATTTCATTGACAAGGGGAAGTTACAGCCAAAGCCTGCGAAACCCGCCAAGAGCTAAGGGCGTCCTAGCCATCGAGTGGATCAGTTTTACGCCTAATATCAGCATACTGGGCATGAGACTGATGGGTACCGAACTCTAAAGAAGCTTGTCCACGGCCTCATTAATGAGAGCTGAGAGGTAGGGAAGACGGTTCTCGTGGGTGATAATAGACTATCGACTATAACACCTGCGCTGGCAAAAATGGGAAGAAGATAGCTATTTAGATGTTCTTTTTATTTTTGAACTAGTTGATAATGACATTTTAATTCTACTTTTTATCAAATGAAATAAATGGTTTTTGCTTATTTGTGTGATATCTCTCATGATTTAACTGTGCATAATCATGATCACGACTCATTTATATTTGACATTGATTCAATTGATGCCATTTCATTTAATCTCGGAGACTTTGGAGAACCCAAAGGAAATCTTGATAGCATTTGTAACTCCTGAAGAGAGATTAAAATTTGAGAGAATAAAAAAAAGTGTGGAAAAGTCATTGCCTGGACCTACGAAGACACGCCGGGAGATGATCGCAAAGTCGCCAAACACATTATGCCAGCATATCACGATCATGGACCAGTCATGCAGAAGCTCAGAAGACTCAAGTTGGAAGGGGCAAAAAACGTTAAAAGGAGAGATTTACAAGCAGCAACGGGGCCAAATTTCTTATTGAAGCGCAACACCAAACTGGGTTAACCTACGTTGTCCCCAATGGTTAGGAAGAGAAGTGTGTCTATGTGTAAACTATTAGGATTTGAACAGAGCCAATTAAAAAAAACAAAAAAAAATGAAAAGAAGAAAAATAATGCAAAAAAAATAAAAGAAAAAGAAGGAAGAAAAAGAATCAATATGTAGATCCGGCCGAAAACTGTTGATATGGGGGCAAGGAAAAGTAATCCTGCGGGCAAGTTTTGTTCAAATCCCGTTGATCTACACATACCCATACTTTGCCATTCTTCTTGACTTTCGAAAAGGACCAAAAGGGTTATGTTAACTTCTAATGGATACGGATTCCACGAGCTTGGGAATAGACATCATAGGGGAGGTGCAACCTATGGCCTCCAGCGGACAAGTTCATCGAAAGGAATCCAATTTGTCGATATGGTCTCCCTCACCATGTTATGTCCAAGGACGGAAGGGCAGTTTGTGGCTAAGGCTAGGGAGTTACTCTAGAGGCATGGCATTAAAGACCACAAGTCCTCTCGGTATTACCCTCAAACCATTGGGGCATGAGAGGCTGCTAACAAGAGGATCTTAGTTAAGATGGTTCGAAACTACAAGGATTGGACAAAGAAATGGCCTTTTGCACTTTGGGGCTAGAGAACCACCGACGGAACCTCTATAGGAGTCACCTTTTATTCCTCAATACATGGGGCGAAAATAGTACGGCCGGTTGAAGTAGAGCTCAAATCTTTAAGGACAGTCATGGGAGCCCAGATTCTGGAAGCCAACAGGCTGCAGTAGTTAAACATATCAGACGAGGGCAGATCGTGGGATTACTATCATAGTCAAATCTATCAGAAAACACTATGTTCGATCATTCGAGAAGGAAGTCAGAAAGCACCTATTGAAAGAGGAAGATTTAATCTTTAAGCAAATGAGTCCAAATATTCTAGACAGATGAGGCAAATTCAGACTAGTGTAGGAAGGCCCATTTGTTCTTGAGAAGTTATTATCCAAGGGAGCAACGTTTTTGACAGATAGTGATGGAAGCAAATATGAAAAATTAGTCAGCACCGAAAGATGCAAAAGGATCCATGGCTAAAGACTAAAAATTAAAAGAAGAGAATAAAAGCCCTGCGAGTTGAAAATTGAATAAGGTAGCCTTGCTAAAATTGGGTGCCTTGTTAGGATGAAAACCGAAAAAAGGCATCCTGGGAAAAAATTAGAGACTTGAGAGAAAATGTCCAATCAAGAAAATCTGAGAGGGCTGATTGGAAACAGGAGTTTTGATTCTTTCAAGATCCATTCTGAGATTAGATGTAGTTTTGCATTTTAAATCTATGTTAGATAATGATCATGTATAGAGAAATCATACTGAAATGTACACAATTTTGTAAAAAAGATATGAAACAAAGGCAATTAGACTCATGTGTTCATTATCTTCTAGTTCTTTTATACAAAGAAAAGCATCAATCAATATTGAATGCATCTAATCTAAATAACTATACTTTGCTCTTACTGGCCAGGCGCTTAAGCTGATGGGTCCTATTATCAACTGCTGGATTGGGCACCCGTATCTTGCATGCACTAGTAGAAGCAATGGGGGCAACCTCCGATTAGTTGTATAACAGCCTTCACCGGCAGTTGGGTTCAAAGGCCATGGTACTTGGAGGTGAAAGTCGAAGATAAGATGCCATTTGGAAAGGATGGGAGGGGCCTCACAACATCTTGAATTCCATCTGAACTATTCTCTAATTATTTTTCGTCAGAAAGTGTCTAAGCAAATTGTGTTGGTCGTCCTTAAGGGAGGATCTGATAATAGCTTTCACTCCTCTTGTAGCCTTTTTAGATTAAAACAAAAAATAGAAAAAAGGCCATTAGAGTTCAAAACCGTGACTGGCTCTCTAATCAAAAGTTAGGCCAAAGGGCAAGGTAAAAATCTGGAAACAGGCAGTCCACCCTAAAAAAAATGAAGTGAATAAAAGTCACTGGATTGGGTTGGGTCTGCTCCAGGCAAAAGTTAGGCACAGGGTTATGTAAAAATCCTTAGAGGGATGCATTTCCTATAAAGAAAAGCTAGTGTGAAAATCCACAAGGGATGCACTACCTTTAAAACAATGACTTTCGATGCCTGGAGCGATAAGGTTGCATTACTTCGGATGATTTCCCTTTAGCTAGATAAGGCATAATTTAGGACATGAGTCAGAATCCTGGGCGTATGCTTATTGACCGGGGGCAAGGATGCACACCTTACGGTTTTCTCTAGGAGGTTTTGGGTCAGAGTTCCTAAGGCCAAGATGACACTCTCCTAGATCCATGGGGGCATGGTCGAGTAGCCAAGCCGCATCCTCAACGGACCCTTAACCACCCAAGACATGGTCTATCCATTTTTGTGAGCATCTGCATATCATATCATACGATTCCTTTGCAAGCATCAGCATTTTGCTTTTTACACATACACACACTATTTCTTGTATATATTTCTGTGCACATAATTTTGCAAGAAATGTCTAAGTGAAAACTATTGCCAGTTGAGGATGGCAACCCCGCACTTTGTAAGTCTGGAGTAGACTCGGTGTAGCTCAAGAGAACACTTCCCATATTTTGTAAGTCTGGAGCAGACTCGGCGCATCACCATCTAAAGATGGGACTTTAAGCACCGTGTCCCGAGGTAGTCCAGATCAGAGATTACCCGATGAAGAAATCGATGCCCGAGTCCGAATGAACGGTCGAGATTCGGAGATTTTGGCCCTCTAGATTGACGAGAAATATGTTTTCTTTATTTGCAACAAAGAGAAAAAGAAAATTGGGAATTTTAGGGTAAAAAAAGGAAGTTTACCTCCATCGGCGGCTGGCCCGTCTGTCACACTATGCCCGTAGCTCGATGGGGAGCCCCGACGCCCGTCCGTGGTCCTCCGACTCCCGTCGGTAGAATCCCATTTCCTATAGGAAAATGGATTTAACCAAAGCCCGTCGGTGGGCTTCAAACGCCCGTCGGTTGAATCCTATTTCCAACAGGAAATAGGATTCAACTGACGCCCGTTGGTAGACTTACGACGGCCGTCGGTCATTCAAAAACTATAAGAAGCCTTTTTTCACCTATTTTTGGGGTTCGAGGAATTTGCATACTTTTCTACCTAAAAAAAATGCATTTTCCAGCATTCTTTTTCATCCCAAGATTTCTCCATTTTACTTTGATTTTTGTGAATCAAAATTAATTCAAAGGAGCTAAACTTGATTAGTTTCTAATAATTTTGATTCCAACATTTGTGCATTTTTCGTGAAAACCAAGAAAGAAAAATCCAAATTCTTATTTTCTTGATTTTTACCCATTTCTCGTGAAGCGTGCTGGATTCGAATCACCAAAAATCCAACCTAAAAAGGTAAAATCCGAGGGTAAATATTCTGGACACCTATTTCATTTAGTTTATTTTTATTATTTGCATTTATTCTGAATTTTGCGGTAGAAAAATTACTTTGTTTGAAAAAGGTTGGTTTTTACTGTTTTTTTAAGAACAGTAGTGACCGACAGGCGGTAAGTTCACCGACGCCCGTCGTCATTCATTAGTGGCCGTCCCCGGGTCTTGTTTTCAGCTTTTCAAATTCCTTTTATTTTTTTTATTTATTCATTTTTTGTTATTTATTTTCCTTCGATTTTCAAATCTTTCTTTCCCTTTTCTGCTAAATCGTTATTTATTTCTTTATTTATTTATTTCAGTTTTTGAGTTGTAATATTAATTTACATTATATTTATTGATGTTGCGATTTTTTGTATATTAATATTCATTGATTATGTTGTGAGATTTTGTTTCTTCCTTGGATGCTTTGAACTTGAGGTGAGATTTGCCATGCTTGGAGGACTCCGTTTGGTTTAATCCCTCATCTGTTATTTATTTATTTATTAATTATTTTATGCATGCGATAAATTATTTTATTTCTCATTAATGTAAAAATGGATAAATGTTTTATAGTAAATAAAATTGGGATTTTCATAAACTCGAGGATCCAATGTCCTATTTTTTCATCCAATAAAAAACCATCACAATAAAAGATCATTTTTATAATAAGTGCATGTAAGGACGAAAGTCCTCAAAATAAATGAATTTCCCATTTTATGTACGTACCGCACTTTCACAAATGGGAGTTGTATTCCACTCTTAGTGTTATTGTATTTATCTTTATAGTCCTTTTTTGTTACATTTTATTTATTTATTACGCTTTTGATATGAGTAAGTGCGCCTTTAATTATATTGCATCGTGTGGGGAGAGAGCGAACTAATAAACTCAGAATTTAATTATAAAATTAATCAAGGTAGAAATAGAAGAGAAGTCCCGAACCCAGCTCTGGTCTTTGGGCTTAACGAGGCGAGAGGTCTGTCCGATCACTCATTGGAACGAGACCTCCAAGACACCTCTTGTGTCAAATGACTTAACAAATCCTAGGCTCCATAGGGTTAGAGGGTCATTCCTAATGTTTTATTGGGGTGATTGCCTCCAAGACCCCCTTGGCTTGCCCAAAATGCAAATATGCGTTGTCTTCGGCTATCCGATACGAGAGGAACTTTCCCAATGTTTTATTGGGTGGCAACTCCATGAAACCTCCTTATTGCCCAAAATAGTCGCACCTGTAATTTGTTGCAAGTTGTCAACGGACCCTCATTTTGCCCGATCGCCCTGAGGCGGGAGGTCGATGGGCGCCCCCGGGATCCAGTGCGTGTCATAGTGGCGACTCCACTGGGGACTGGTTCGAGACTTTGATTTGAAAATACCTTCATTAAAATTTATAATTAAGATTTAGTTTATAAATTTGCTTTTTCTCAAATTTGCATTACATCCCATTAGAGCCTTAGATTACGCTAGATTGGTCCTTTTTAAACCTCGGTGCATTCCCGAAGAACAACCCTACGTTCACTCAATGTAGGGAAGTGTTAAGGATAATCACCAGCCCAAGCCTTGTACCATTTGGTATATAAAATGGAGACCCGATCGATCGTTATGCTCACGATGAGCTAGACCCGTTGGCAGGGACCATGCTTGGATAGACCTAAAGTGACACCACCCTTGACTAAAGCTCAAGTAATAGCCATAGATACTTCCCCTAGGTGATATGAACCGTAATACCGTGCCTGCTGTACGGGTCCTTATGTATTGGCTGAGTCCAAATGTCTTGCTTGGTAACCTAGCCAAAGGCTTTCATGCCCCGACAGGGTCATATCGATATATTTGGATTACCTAAATATGTGATGATCATTATCCATACGCTTGTGCATTAGTATAGGAGTGTTATGCTGCCGGGTTTTCACCGCACACCATGCGTGTCCATCGGGTTCCCTGTTGACCCATGGACTAATCCTGCCTAGGAAAGAGACTATGATCGCGTGTGTGGGAGAAATAAGGGTGGAAGGACCTATTTGCTTGCATGTGATTTGTGGGTGTTGCATATCACGATCATGCATTTCATTGCATTCATGCATCATTCTGACTCCTTGTCTCAGTAGCCATGATAGATCTGCCCAGATGGATGAGAGGACCTGCAAGATGTTTGATCCGAAATCCTGTGTCTGAGCTACCAGAAAGGGAGAGCTCCTCAAAGACCCATTCAGAGACCAGCTGTGCCGTATCAAAGATGGCTAACACTCCAAGAGAGAATGATGCCACCAGGGCTTTAATTGCAGAAGAGGTTGGCCGAAGGTTTGAGGAGTTTGAGGGCCGCATGATGAACATGATGGCCGTGATGGCCCAGCACACTGCTCCACAGAACCTGCCTCCTCCTCCTATGAGACAAAATGAATGGGGAGAGGATAGAGAAGAGAGGCAAGAAGAGATCTGACTACCGCCGGTAGACTTGAGGTCAGTGGCAGCAAGGGTTCAGAGAAGAAAATAGGTTTAGAGGTTAGAAGATGACCGTGAAGACGAAGATTATGAAGAAAGTATTGTGTCAGAAAGGGGAAAGGCGCCCCAGTCAGAGGAGACCATGTGGAAGAAAATGGAGGAGAAGTTTGAGGCAATGGCTCGAATGTTGAGTAGGGGTCAAGTAATGAATCCTGAAGATAAGGAGCTGGAAGGAGAGGATTCGATCCCATACAATTTCAAAATGCTAGATGTTCCCAAATTCGATGGCACCTCAGACCCAACTGCCCATGTGAGGCAATATTCATTGACCATGAAGGGGACAACCTTGATAAAGAGATAAAAGGTGGAGTACTTTTGCTTAAGTCTGACTAGCCCGGCTATAGATTGGTATCACAGCCTTGACCGCAGAACCAAAGAAGACTGGGATTTGCTCACAGAAGAATTTTTGAGGCAGTATGATTATAACACGAGGATGGAGGTGACCCTCAAAGATCTAGAATTGCTGCAACAAAAGGCTGGAGAATCTTTCCATGAGTACTTAACTCGCTGGAGGAACAGAGTGATGGAAATGAGAAGGAAGCCGGAGACTCAAGACCAGATTAGATTATTCATCAAGAACGCAAGCCCATATTTGAGAGAAGGGTTGAAGATGAAGGGATTAAAAGATTAGGAGTCCTTGAAGGATACAGCCAATGAAGCGGAGGGAGAGTACCTGGCCTGGAAAGCAAATAGTGATAACTATGCCAAGAGGGGGAGCACCAGTCAGGGGGCAAGCAGGCCAACAAGTCCCAATGGTAGCACCAGAAGAACGGTTGAGGTGTCTGCTGCTGACGCAACCACAAGACATTTTTCAAACTTGGGGAGGTCCTTATCGTGGGTTCTGAGAAGGCTGATGAAGGAAGGGAAGTTACAGCCATTGCCTTTTAAACCTGCCAGGACACAAAGGATGCCGGGTCATAAGGACAACGAATACTGTGCCTTCTATCAGCACACGGGTCATTTAACAGATGGGTGCAAAGCTTTGAGGCATGCAATTCAAGACCTAATTGATTCAAAGCAGATTACAGACCCCGAGAAGAGGGAAGGCTAGAAGAAAGCTGGGTATAACAAGGTGCCCCCACCCGTGTTCATGATTGGATCTAGTTTATCAGAAGACTTTGTCTTGAATGAGTTAAACGGCGTCGATGTGAACACTACTGTCACGAGCCTCTATGAGGTAAGTGAAAAAGGGATGCCCGCTGCAGTGATCGATTGCTGGTCCACTAGTGAGAGTGGAAGTGATGATGATGAAGCTGTTGAGTTTCCTGACCCATAGGGTTCCGAGGAGGAGGAAGCGGAAGAGCAGAAAGGAAAAATGAAGGTAGGGGCGGTGACCCGCAGTGGAAGTGGAGTGCCGAAAGTGGCAGCGCCTCAGGAGCCAGTGGAAGGTCAGAAAGAGAAGGATAAGGAGCCAAAAGGAGATCAGATAGTCAAATAGTTGCAGAAAACGCCAGCTCAGATTTCCATTTGGGATCTACTGAGGCAATCCCCCTCTTATAGGCAGAGATTGGTAGAGGCTCTATGCGCGATGACTGTAGCTACAACTATTTCGCCCACTGAGCTGCTGGAAGTGGTGAAAGGAGGGGCTGGAGAGAATGTGGTGTTCACAAATGCTGATTTACCTGCGGAAGGCCGTAACCACAACCGCCCCTTGTACATTCGGGCTCAGATCAATCAAAAGCACACTTCTTGTGTAATGGTGGACGATGGGTCATCAATCAACGTATGCCCACAAGTAGCCATGGCCACCTTTGGAGTGACGGAAGATATGCTAGTCAAGTTGGATTTGATGATCACAGCTTATGACAACTCTCGTCGGCATGCTTTAGGGACTTTCAAGACAGTGGTCAAAACCGTGCCTGTGGAAACTGAGGTACAATTTGTAGTGCTGCCCATTCCTGCCAATTTTTCAGCATTGCTAGGGAGACTGTGGTTTCACAAGCTGGGAGGTGTTCCCTCTACGCTTCACCAGATGGTCAAAATACCACATGAAGGGCAAGTGGTGACCATCAAGGCTGCGAGAGAGAATCAGGTGTCAATACTCGAGATAGCGAGGTAGCCTTTTAGTGGATTCCATGTGGCCATGATTAATGAGGAAGAGGCAATGAAAGGAAGCCCTCAAGTGCTAGCTATGATGAAGAGGATGTCATTTCTTCCGGGTGCTGGATTGGGTAAGAATTCCTACGGGATGCCAGAGGTCATCGCTACTAGGGGTCAAAAAGACAGAAAGGGCTTGGGCTACAAAGGAGGAGTGCAGAGAGGGGTGAAGCCGATGAAGGAGATCCCCCACATTTGGGAAAGTTTTGTACCAGCATCAGCAATTTGTGCCTATACTGGGGAAGCCGAGCCTCAGCTGGTCGATGGAAGGATTGTGCCGGGATTTGAGGTATTCAGGGATGTTTATGGCTGGGACATTGGAGTGGTCAAGCCAGCTGATGACTTTTGGGATGAAGAGGTCTTGACCAACAGAGCAATCTTGGACATGGAAGAGCCTGAGGAAGTGGTGACCGAAGCTATGGTGGCCGCTCATGTCAAAGGGAAGACGAAGATGGAAGAAGCTGCTCAAGAGGTGGATGAAGAGCCTCTGATCAACCCTGATGATGCAGGACCATCAGCATTGGCAGATCCAGCAGGAGATGAGGAAGAAACCGGTTTAGATTGTCTTTTCATTCCTGAACTTTTTAGTGATGTAAATGACAATTATAATTTTATTAATAGAATGAACGATTTTGCTTACTTGTGCGATGTTTCTGATAATTTCAATATGCATAATCATGATCACATTCCATCCATATTTGATATTGATTCTACTGATGCTACCCCATTTAATCTTGGAACCTCGGAAAATCCGAAAGAAATCTTGATAGCATCAAACATAACTCCTGATGAAAGAGAAAGATTTGAGAGAATAATAAAAAAGTATGAAAAAGTCTTTGCCTGGACCTATGAGGACATGCTGGGAATTGATCGGAACATCACAGAGCACGCTATCCCAACTTATCCAGACAACAAGCCTGTGAAACAGAAGTTGAGAAGGCTCAGGCCGGAATAGGCAGACAAGGTGAAAGAAGAGATTCGGTAACAGATTGAAGCTAAGTTTCTGGTGGAAGTAAAGTACCCCACGTGGTTGGCCAATGTAGTCCCTATGGCAAAAAAGAATGGAAAAGTGAGGGTATACGTGGACTATCGAGATCTGAACAAGGCTTGTCCTAAGGATGATTTTCCGCTACCCCATATTGATGTATTGATAGACAGTGCCGCCAATTGTGCGATGTATAGCTTTGGGGACGGTTATGCGGACTACAATCAGATCCTCAATAGGATAATTGATCGAATCAAGACGGCATTCATCACGAAGTGGGGAACATATGCTTACAGAGTGATGCCTTTCGGTTTGAAAAATGCAGGGGCTACCTACCAGAGAATGGCAATGAAGATCTTGAGTGACTTGATCCATAAAGAGGTGGAAGTATATGTAGATGACATGATGGTCAAGTCAGCTACCAGAGAGGGCCACTTCGAAGCATTAGAGAAGTTTTTCACCAGAATAGATAAGTACAACCTGCGGCTAAATCCCAAAAAGTGTATCTTCAGAGTAACTTCAGGAAAGCTACTAGGACATATGGTCAGCCAAAGAGGGATCGAAATCGACTCGGATAAGGTGAAAGCTATCAGGGAAATGCCAGTGCCGTAAAAGGAAAAGGATGTGAGAAGTTTCCTGGGAAAGTTACAATATGTTAGCCTGTTCATTGTAAAGCTCACCTCGATATGCGAGCCAATCTTCAAGTTACTCAGAAAGAATTAGCCCGTGGTATGGAACGAGGAGTGCCAAAAGGCCTTCGACAATATCAGAGAGTATTTGCTGAACCCACCAATACTGAGGCCACCACAACCAGTCAAGCCGCTCATTTTGTATTTGGCAGTGCAAGATGGCTCTGTAGGTGCCATGATGGCTCAAGAAGATGAGATCGGAATGGAATTTGCAATCTATTGTCTCAGCAAGAAGTTTCTCGCTTACGAGGTAAAATATGCAGAAGTAGAAAAGATCTGCCTCGCCGTGATTTGGGCATCGAAGAAGCTGAGACACTATTTCCATTCATACAAAGTGTAGGCAGTGGCGAAGCAGAACCCTCTGAGGTATTTGCAGGAGGCACCGTCTTTGCTTGGGAAAATGGGAAGGTGGTTGCTGTTGCTACAAGAATTCGATATCGAGTATATCACTCGAAAGACTATCAAAGGGCGGGTAGTAGCCGAGTTTCTGGCCGATCATGCCATTCAGGGCGATTCACTTGAATTCATTTTTCCTGATGAAAACATAGCCGCAATCTCTGTTCAAGGTTGGCAACTGCACTTTGACGGGGCTGTTAACAATAAGGGGGCAGGAGTAGGAATCATTTTGACAACCCCGGATGATGAAAAACTCTCGTTGGCCAAAAAGTTGAGATACAGGGCCACTAACAACGAAGCTGAGTATGAGGCGTGCACTTTCGGATTAGAAGTCTTAATTGCCTTGGGGGCAAAGGATGTGGAAGTGTTTCGAGACTCATCCCTAGTAATCAACCAGATTCGGGGAGAGTGGGCTATCAAGGAAGAGCGATTAGTGCCGTATGTTGAATATATGAGGGAGCTATGTAGTCGGTTTGAGACTTGTACGTTCCATTTCGTGCCAAGGGATGAAAATTGGTTGGCTGATGCACTGGTAACCCTAGAGTTAATGTGGGATAATCTGGAAGGAGTAGCCATGAAGCCAGTTCTAATCTCGAGTTCTGAGAGGCCTAGCTTTGAGGTCAAACCGATAATGGAAATAGAGGTAGCGGATGAAAAGCCGTGGTATTTTGATATCATGAATTATTTGGAAAGCGCAAAATTTCCAGAAGAAGCTATTGAAAAAGACCAAAGAATGATCCGCAAGCTGTCCACTCAGTTCATATGCATAAACGGAGCATTGTACAAGAGATAGGCTGACGGTATTCAGCTCAGGTGCCTGGATGAAAGGGAGGCCCGGAAGGTGATGGAAGAAACTCATGCAGGTGTGTGTGGAGCTCATATGAATGGGTTGACGCTGGCGAAAAAAATCATGAGGCAAGGATTTTACTGGCTCACCATGGATAATGATTGCTCGAAATATATAAAGCAGTGCCAGTAGTATGCGGACTTGAGGCACCTGCCTGTGTTAGAACTACATAGCTTAACATCGCCTTGGCCGTTTGCAGCCTGGGGAATAGATATTATTGGGGAAATTCGTCCTACAGCATCTAACGGACATAGATATATCATAGTCGCCATCGACTACTTCACTAAATGGGTAGAGGCGGAGTCCTTTAAGAAGATTGATGCACGGGATATGGCCAAGTTTATTGAGAAGAATTTGATTTGCAGATACGGTCTTCCGCATCATGTTGTGTCTGATAACGGAGTCCAATTTATGGGAGAAATAAGGAAACTACTCGAAAAGTATGGGATTGAGCACCACAAGTCTTCTCCATACCGACCACAGGCCAATGGAGCAGTAGAGGCTGCTAATAAGAACGTCAAGAAGATTCTGGCCAAAATGGTCCAGACGTACAAAGATTGGGCAGAAAAGCTACCTTTCGTGCTTTGGGGTTACAGGACAACGGTTAGAACATCTACGGGTGTTACGCCATATTCTCTGGTATATGGGACAGAAGCAGTGCTGCCAGTTGAGGTAGAACTCAAGTCATTAAGGGTAGTCATGGAGGCTCAGATTCCGAAAGCTGAATGGGCACGACAAAGGTTACAACATCTGAACCTATTGGATGAGAGCAGATTGAAAGCCTACTACCATAACCGGATCTATCAGAAGAGACTAGCCTGGTCCTTTGGGAAGAAGGTTAAGAAGCATCCACTGAAGGAGGGAGACTTGGTGTTTAAGCAGATGAGACCAGCTGCGCCGGATATCCGTGGGAAGTTTAGACTAACTTGGGAAGGGCCGTTCATCCTCAAGAAGCTATTGTCTAAAGGAGCTACAATTCTATCGGATAGCGATAGCAACGAATTTAAGGAACCGATCAATATAGACAGACTCAAAAGGTTCCACGGCTAAAGGCTAAAAATAAAATAAAAAGAAGAGAATAAAATGCCCTGCGGGTCTAAAACCGAAAAAAGGCGGCTTTGCTAAAATTGGGCACCTCGACAATGTGAAAACCGAAAAAAGGCATCCTGTACAAAAATTAGAGGCATGAGAGAAAAAGTCCGATCGAGAAAACTCGAGAGGGCCGATTGGTAACAGGAGTTGATGCTATCAAAATTTGGTTTAATGAATTAATAGGGCGTACACAGTCGAGTTAACGTCGAAAATTGATCATGTATGCTGAAATTATGTGGAAATGTACACAATTTTGTGAAATAAAATAAGAATTATTCTTTTCATTTCCATCATTTTTTTTTAGTTCTGTTTTGAAAAGAAATATAATACCCAAAGGGTGTACATGTATAAGCTAAACTAGGTCCTACCGCTACTCTCGCCGGCTAGATGTTTGAGCCCTCGTGTCCTATTGTCAGACGCCAGGCTGAGGACCCATCTCTTATATTTGCTGGTGGAGGCCACAGAATGAGCTCCGAATCGAGGTATGACGGTCTTAACTTGAAGTTGGCTCCACAACTCATGATCGCGAGAAGCAAAAGCAGCAGAAAAAGCTCCTCCCCGAAAGGATAACCGAACTCTCACTATGTCCTGGGTCATCCCAAGCTGACGAGCACATCGGGCTGTAATGCAGAAAGTGGCTTAACGAAGCCCGCATAGGGGAACACACCCTGATGATCCGTCAATGACTGCATGGGACAAAGGAAGCCAGGCAGACATGAAGCTGATGTCATCGCCCGATAGCTCGCCAAATCTAGCGATGCCTTCATCACGAGTTGCGAATGAATACAATCGTAGACGCTGGAGGAAATGTCTCGGTGAGTATTGTGCGATGACTAGGGGAGGTGGCTCCGACAGTATCCTCAGCTTTAAAAAAAAAAAGCCCCTGGAGTAAGTTGGGTTTACTTCAGGCAAAAAATAGGCATATGGTTGTGTGAAAATCCGAAAGGACGCACTTCCCGCTAAGAAAAGCTAGTGCGAAAATCCACAAGGGACACACTACCTTTTAAAATAATGATGTACCTGGAGTAATAAGGGGCTTCCGGTGAATGAGGTGGCGGATCCAGAGCGTACAACATCCAAGCCTAGAATGGTCTCAGCCAGAATAAGGGGAAAGGGAGATAATCCGCGGTGAAAGTCATCTAGAACCCCAAACAGGCGAAGGTCGCCAACCAAGTCCCCTGGAGCTACGGTAAAGAGGCTCATCATACAGAATAAGAACACAATGCTTACCCGGTATGTAGGGACATCAGAAAATTTGTCCAGAGCCTCGACCAGTGGCTCCAAGGAAAAGGTAGGACTCTGTGGAACCAACCGTGCAGCCTCGGAAGGAGCTATGCCCAGAGACAAAGCGATATCCCGAGTCTGAATTAGACCACAGCGGGGGATGCAGGGGAGAGCATTAGGAGGATACCTTGCTCCGGTAATAGCAGCTAACTCCTCGGGCAGGGGGCACAACTCCTGATAAGTAAACTTGAAAACATGGAAGCGGGGATTCCAAAAATAGGTTGTAGCTAAGAGTAGGTTGTGGTCTATTTAGGCTTTGAGTAAGTGTTTCAGCCAGGACAGAGTAGCGAGGATGTTATTTTCCCAGGTGCGGGTGTCGTCTAAGATGCGGTACATCTTTTGAAAAAGAGGAGAAGTCATCCTTTAAAAATCAAAGATTGAAGATAGAAAAGGGTTAAAATAAGAGAAAAGGCGCGAATTCTAAGGAAAAATGATAAAATTTATAGCAGAGCTTCACAGACGGCGTACCCGTGCCTCAATACCGACGGCCTGCACGTCGAAAGTTGTCCACCTGGCAGTTGCATGCGTCATCATTACATTTATCACGCGCATTTATTACGCATTTAATGGGAAAATATAGAACGATAGACGGGTAGCCCGTCGGTCGCTCCTGGAGACGCCCAGCCCGTCGGTCATGAAAACTATAAATATGTGCAGAGACCGACAGACAAACAGTTTTCAGAATTTTGTCTCTTTGTTTTTCACTTCAAACCGTCCCTCACTGCGTTTTTTGCATATTTTCTTCATTCTTCTTCATCTTTTCACCTGGTTGCCTGCATTTTTACACTCCTCACGTGACCGGGTGCCCAGTGAAGTATATTTTATACTTTTTCACCAAATTTCTGCGAATTACAGGTTAGCAACTACTTCCTTTTTTCTTTCTTAATCTTGAAATAAATAAAGCTTAACTTTCTGAGTTGCTGTTAGTATAGTTCTTTTTTTTTTTGCCTTAGTAGTTAATATTAGAAATTGTTTAATGATTAGCTTTAATATCATTCTGGCATTTTTTTTATTATTTGGATTATTAACTAACTTTGCATGAATATTTTTTTGTTGCCTAATAAAGCATGCTTGCTTAGAAATGAGAAATTCTTATGCATGCGCTAGTTGTGAAACTAATAAATATTGTGCTGCTGTTGGGGCCTAAGGCCCGTTGTTTTCTTGTTTTTAATGCAGGGGGTTGGGCACGCCCTTGCCAGGGTGCTGCCCAAATTTTTAATTTATTATGATGTTTGATTGTTGGGGCCTGAGGCCTGTCCACTGCTGTGTGAATTTTTGTTGCCTTTTTTTTTATGTAGAAAGTCGGGCACATCCCTGATGCTGCCCATTCTTTTTTTTATTGTTATCTTTATTTTTGTCGTGTTTCTTCTCGAGCCAGACAATCATTATCTGAATGATGCCCTATTTGCCCTATCTCAGAAATCAGGGCTATTTATGGCCATTATATTAAATTGATTGTATAACTCTTCTCTTGCAGGATGCCTCCACGATGACACGTTCCGCAGGGCCAGCCCGAGCCACAGGCTCCGGATTGGATGGATCGTGAGTCCACACAGAGATACAGAGCATTGGCTAAAGTAGAGTTCCGAGCCAGTCGCTTTATTTCTAGGCCATTCCCAGAGGCCTTAGGAATGGCCGAGGAGATCGACGCACTCTTGGAGGGCGCAGGCTGGACGGAGTTTTTGATACCCGCCTTCCAGACACATCCCGAGGCGGTATGACAGGTTCTGGCCACACTGCACTACGGAGGATACCAGAGGTCTGATATGGAGCCTGGGGTAGTTCAGTTCTTGTTTGATGGTCAGCAGGTCAGTATCACGCATTAGCATTTTGCGGAGGCCATGGGACTCCCACGGGGTGACGGAGTGATGGTGCCCCAGCGAGAAGTGAGACGCACCCATTAGGCGGCCATAGCCCTACCCGGAGTGCTGTATGACCACGATACAGCAAAGACTACCGTGTTAGTTTCACAGGCACTCCAGTACTTGCACAGAGTGCTCTCCAGCTTGTACCTTAGATGGGTTGGTAACCCAGGGTCGCTTGATACGGCGGAGATCTAGAGCCTCTGGGCCAAGGTGGCAGGCCAGCGTCTCAATGTTAGCCATGAGATATTGGCTAACATGGTCAGGGTTTCCAGGGGGACAGCCCCAGTGGTGATTATCGGCAGAGTCATTGCCAGATTACTCTTGTTGTTGGGAGTCGCCCCGGACACACTTGGGGATGCCTTGGATGAGGGGATATACGCAGATGCACTAGCCGCTGTACAGATGGGGATGGTGTTGCAGCTAGCAGAGCAGCCTGAGGCATTCAGACTCCTTACCATACACGAGACTCGGCCGGCCTTTGCACTTCCTCCGCTAGCACCAGCGCAGGAGCAGGCACCGCCACAGCCGGAGCAGGAGCAGCCCAGGACTCCATTAGAATTTGAGGTGGAGTTCACTATGGATGACCTGTTTGGCACTCCTACGGCACCGAGGGTGCAGACCCCCACTCCTCTTCTAGCTATGAGGGTACAGAACCATACTCAGGCCATCAGAGAGGTTCCACCCCTACTCTAGAGGCGACTCGGGGGCATCTACCTCCACAGTTCTGCCACCAGAGCAGACTCCGAAGCCAGTTCAGCCTCAGCCATCACAGCCAGGCATCTCCCAGCTCATGGTCTCCATGTTTGCAGCATTTGAGCGTAGGCAGGAGGAGAGGGGCAGGGTCCTACATGAGCAGAGCAGAGAGAGACGGACTTACCTAGGAGAGGTTGGACCAGCAGCAGGCCATCATCCAGGAGCAGGCGAGGATCATTGAGCGCCTGGGCCAGGAGCAGGCCAGGCTCATTGACCACATGGTCCGGGAGCAGGCCAGACTTATAAAGAGCATGGGGTAAGAGTAGGCTAGACTCATAGAGCTTATCGCGCGAGAGCAGGAGGGGCCCAGAGAGTAGCTCAGACAGGAGTTGAGGATATCCCAGGACCAGGCGGCTCAGAAGATCGACGTGACTCTTCAGATGATAGATGAGTCACTCGACTCTCTCAGGTCCAGAGTCCAGGGATTAGAGGGGGTCGTCTCTCCCCTTGCCCAGTCTATTCAAGGGTTTCGGGAGCATACAGAGCAGAGGCTAGATCGTATGGGGACCGCTTCTATTGAGCAGACCCACCAGTTGAGCAGAGCCTTCAAGGATCTAGGGGGATGATCACAGATACCCTGCACTTCATGACAGCGTTCGCGCAGCCCTTCCTGGATGGATATGCTCGGGTATAGTTTCAGCAGCAGGGTTCTGAGAGGCCACAGCCTCGATCTGTGCTAGTGGCAGTTCCTCCTAGGTTCCGACCCATGGTTAGAGTATGGGACTCTCAGAAGCCGGACCCAGCAGGTCCTTCTAGCCAGCCTTCTGCTTTTGGGGCCGGACCTTCTACCTCTCAGCCTCAGCCTCAGCCAATACATCTGTCTGATGATGATGATGACCCCGAGGAGGAGCTCACAGATTATCCACCATTGTAGTCATTCAGGGAGTTTGGACGACATTTTTTTATATATTTTGTTTATTATTATCATAGTTGTATATACGTTGTACAAATTTGAGTTTTAGTGAAAAACATTTGCTATCAGATTTACATGTTTTTTTTCTCTTTCTATCTTTATATGTGCTTTACTTATATTAAAGATAGCTGAGTACTTTCTCTTTATTTACATTAAAACTAAATGACTATATAATCATAAAAAATGATGATGCACCGAAAATAAACAATAAATGGTAATACAAAACCGTTTATGAGCCTATTAAATAGGGATAGCTTTCATAGGAATTAACAAAAATTCTTTGACACACGGGAATATTATTTAACATCGATCCAAGGATGGACATCACGCACATTGAAGGATGGACAGACCAAGCGTTATGTCCTTTAAAGTCATACTCAACTAGACACGCCTTGCAGAACGGATGGGGGTTAGCAGGGGAGCTTCTTACCAATCGAAGCTGCAGTTGGCAAACACTGCTCTTCACATCGAGACTGTGGTTAGAAAACACCGCTTCTCACCAATCGAAGCTGCAGTTGGCAAACACTGCTCTTCACATCGAGACTCTGGTTGACAAACACCACTTCTCACCAATCGAAGCTACAGTTGGCAAACACTGCTCTTCATATCGAGACTCTGGTTGAAAAATACCGCTTCTCACCAATCGAAGCTGCAGTTGGCAAACACTGCTCTTCACATCGAGACTCTGGTTGACAAACACCGCTTCTCACCAATCGAAGCTGCAGTTGGCAAACACTGCTCTTCACATTGAGACTCTGGTTGACAAATACCACTTCTCACAAATCGAAGCGGCAATTGGCAAACACTTCTCTTCACATCGAGACTCTGGTTGACAAACACCGCTTCTCACCAATCGAAGCGGCAGTTGGCAAACACTGCTCTTCACATCAAGACTCTGGTTGACAAACACCGCTTCTCACCAATCGAAGCTGCAGTTGCCAAACACTGCTCTTCACATCGAGACTCTGGTTGACAAACATCGCTTCTCACCAATCGAAGATGCAGTTAGCAAACACTGCTCTTCACATCGAGACTCTGGTTGACAAACACCGGTTCTCACCAATCGAAGCTGCAGTTAGAAAACACTGCTCTTCACAGTGAGGTTGTAGCTAGAGAACGCTGTATCTCACCGACACCTTATAGGTCGAGACGAGACCGATAGGGGCACCTATATCAAACTCACTCTCCGCTGAGCGGATCGAGATAAGGATTGCTACAGGTACGCTATTCTTCCTTTTATTTTCTTTCTTTCTCTGAATTTTGGCTCATCTAGGCACTTGTGCACTAGTTTTCCCAAAATTGGGGGCAACTGTAAGCACCATGTCCCGAGGTAGTCCAGATCAGAGATTACCCAATGAAGAAATCGATGCCTGAGTCCAAATGAACGATTGAGATTCGGAGATTTTGGCCCTCTAGACTCACGAGAAATATGTTTTCTTTATTCACAACAAAGAGAAAAAGAAAATTGGGAATTTTAGGGTAAAAGGAGGTTTACCTCCACCGGCGGCCGGCCCGTCTGTCACACTATGCCCGTCGCTTGATGGGGAGCCCCGACGCCCGTCGGTGGTCCTCCGATGCCCGTCGGTAGAATCCCATTTCCTATAGGAAAATGGATTTAACCGACGCCCGTCGTGGGCTTCAGATGCCCGTCGGTTGAATCCTATTTCTAACAGGAAATAGGATTCAACTGACGCCCGTCGGTAGACTTCCAACGGCCATCGGTCATTCAAAAACTATAAGAAGCCTTTTTTCGCCTATTTTTGGGTTGGAGGAATTTGCATACTTTTCTACCTAAAAAAAAAAAACCATTTTCCAGCATTCTTTTTCATCCCAAGATTTCTCCATTCTACTTTGATTTTTGTGAATCGAAATTAATTCAAAGGAGCTAAAATTGATTAGTTTCTAATAATTTTGATTCGAACATTTGTGCATTTTTCGTGAAAACCAAGAAAGAAAAATACAAATTCTTCTTTTCTTGATTTTTACCCATTTCTCGTGAAGCATGCGGGATTCGAATCACAAAAAATCGAACCTAAAAAGGTAAAATCCAAGGGTAAATATTCTAGACACCTATTTCATTTAGTTTATTTTTATTATTTGCATTTATTCTGAATTTTGCGGTAGAAAAATTACTTTGTTTGAAAAAGGTTGGTTTTTACTACTTTTTTAAGAATAGTAGTGACCGACGGGCGATAAGTTCACCGACGCCTGTCGGTCATTCATTAGTGGCCGTCCTCGGGTCTTATTTTCAGCTTTTCAAATTCCTTTTATTTTTTTTATCTATTCATTTTCTGTTATTTATTTTCCTTCGATTTTCAAATCTTTCTTTCCCTTTTCTGCTGAATCGTTCTTTATTTCTTTATTTATTTATTTCAGTTTTTGAGTTGTAATATTTATTTACATTATATTTATTCATGTTGCGATTTTTTGTATATTAATATTCATTGATTATGTTGTGAGATTTTGTTTCTTCCTTGGATGCTTTGAACTTGAGGGGAGATTTGCCATGCTTGGAGGACTGCGTTTGGTTTAATCCCTCATCTCTTATTTATTTATTTATTTCATTCGTTCATTTATTTATTAATTATTTTATGCATGCGATAAATTGTTTCATTTTTCATTAATGTAAAAATGGATAAATGTTTTATAGTAAATAAAATTAGGATATTCACAAACTCGAGGATCCAATGTCCTATTTTTTCATCCAATAAAAAACCATCACAATAAAAGATCATTTTTATAATAATTGCATGTGAGGACGAAAGTCCTTAAAAATAATTAATCTCCCGTTTAAATAAATGAATTTCCCGTTTTATGTATGTACCGCACTTTTACAAATGGGAGTTGTATTCCGCTCCTAGTGTTATTGTATTTATCTTTATAGTCCTTTTTTGTTACATTTTATTTATTTATTATGCTTTTGATATGAGTAAGTGCGCCTTTAATGATATTGCATCGTGTGGGGAGAGAGCAAACTAATAAACTCAGAATTTAATTGTAAAATTAATCAAGGTAGAAATAGATGAGAAGTCCCGAACCCAGCTCTGGTCTTTGTGCTCAACGAGGCGAGAGGTCTATCCAATCACTCATTGGAACGAGACCTCAAAGGCACCTCTTGTGTCAAATGACTTAACAAATCCTAGGCTCCATAGGGTTAAAGGGTCATTTCCAATGTTCTATTAGGGTGATTGCCTCCAAGACCCCCTTGGCTTGTCCAAAATGGAAATATGCGCTGTCTTAGGCTCTCCGAGGTGAGAGAAACTTTCCCAATGTTTTATTGGGTGGCGACTCCATGAAACCTCCTTGTTGCCCAAAATAGACGCACTTGTAATTTATTGCAAGTTGTCAACATTTTGCCCGATCGCCCTCAAGCGGGCGGTCGATGGGTGCCCCAGGGGTCCGGCACACGTCACAGGGACCCTCGCATTTAAAAAGTTGGAGCAGACTCGGTGCAGCTTAGAAGAGCAATTCTCACATTTTGTAAGTCTAATGCAAACTTAGTGCATCACCATCTAAGGATGGACCCCTCGCACTTTGTAAGTCTAGAGCAGACTCGGTGCAGCTCAAGAGGGCACTTCCCGCATTTTGTAAGTCTGGAGCAGACTCGGCACAACGCCATTTGAGGATGGCACCCAAGCACTTTGTAAGTCTGGAGCAGACTCGATACAGTTCAGAAGAACATCCCTGCATTTTGTAAGTGTGGAACAGACTCGGCGCATCGCCATTTGAGGATGGCACCCCCAGCACTTTGTAAGTCTGAAGCAGACTCGGTGCAACTCATAAGAGCAATTATCGCATTTTGTAAGTCTGGAGCAGACTCGGCGCATCACCATCTGAGGATGGACCCCTCGCAATTTGTAAGTCTGGAGCAGACTCGGTACAGCTCAAGAGAGCACTTCCTGCTTTTTGTAAGCCTAGAGCAGGCACATCTCCATTTGAGGATGGCACCGAAGCACTTTGTAAGTCTGGAGCAGACTCGTTGCAGTTCAGAAGAACAACCCCACATTTTGTAAGTCTGGGGCAAACTCGATGTATCGCAATTTGAGGATGGCACCCCTAGCTCTATGTAAGTCTGGAGCAGACTCGGTGTAGCTCAAGATAACACTTCCCACGTTTTGTAAGTCTGGAGCAGACTCAGCACATTGCCATTGGAGGATGACACTTTGCACTTTGTAAGTTTGGAGCAGACTCGGTGCAGCTCAGAAGAGCAATTCTCGCATTTTATAAGTCTGGAGTAGACTCGGCGTATCACCTGGAAGGATGAAAATCGCTCTGCAGTCTATATGGTGACTTAAAGAGATGATTTCATTCTCATGGCTAGGAAGATAGCTGCCTCAGGTATGCGCATCTTCCTTCACTCTTTGAGTTTTGGCTCACCTAGGCACCCAGGCACTACGTTCCCTAAAATTGGGGGCAACTGTAGACATTGGGTCCTGAGGCAGCCCAAACCGAAGTTACCAAATGATGAGAACGATGCCTGTTCACAGGCAAAAGACAAATAGATGTGATGATTTCCTCGAAAAAAAAATGCTTTTCATTTTTTTAAAAAAAAAAATAATAATTTTTTTGGGGCCTGTGGGGTGAGGCCCATCTCACCCACGTGAAATACAGCCTCACAATGTGAGGCCCATCTCACCAATGTGAGATATAGCCTCACTATGTGAGGCGCATCTCAAAGGTGAGGTGCGTGCCTCACGCACGCTTCTCTCCCCCAGTGCCTCCTATTCCAGTTTTCATGGGATTTTGTTGGAAAATGCTGGCTACATGTCTGATTCGAAAAAGAAAAAATCTTATTTGAAAAAGAAAAACCCTAATTGCTAGAGGGAAATATAAAAGGAAAAAGTTTAAGAACTAAAGAGGGTGGTGGTTATTTTGAAAACGCTCAAAAGAACAAAAAAGAGTGAAAAAAGAGAGAAAAAAGTTTTGAGAGCAAGAAAATGATTTTTGTTTTCACAGCATTCAAAAATTATTCTTGAATCCAGGAAATTAATTCCTGACGTTTGAGATTCAATCGTCTTTCATCTTTTCTTCAACGTAACATTCATTTAAAGTTTTTCTCAGTCTCTGTTTTAATCTTCTTTTCAAGCAAATCAACAAGGAAGCCAGCACTTCTTCACTTGCAATCTAAAGTCATATTTGAGGGTAAATACTGGGACAAACCTCCCCTTTCTTTCCTTCTTCTTTCAATTTCTTATTTTGTGTTTACTAATTTTTTTCTTCGATGTATATACTGTATATACTTATTGTTTGATTCTATTAATCTATATATCGTATGTTTGTTGTTGTTCGTTATCAGACACGAACCTTAAGTATATATTGTGACTAACCGGCATTTTTATCATTCTATTATGCATGTATTTGCTGGTATATTATCGTATTTATTAGTCTGTCGGTGTCCCTCTGTTTGTCTCTGTTCGACTGAGTAATGCCTTTGTTTTTCTATCCGAATCATGATTGTCCGATTGGGTCGTGCTATGCGTCCGAGTCGTGCCTTTGGTTTTTCGTTCATATTGTGATTGTCAGACCGGGTCGTGTTCTGTGTCCAAGTCGTGCCTTTGTTTTTTTGCACGAGTTGTGATTTTTTTTCGTCTGAGTCGTGTTCCTGCTTCACGTGTCGCGCTCCCCAATTGTCCATTCGGGTCGTGCATTTTTGCACGACTCGCGTCCCTTATAGCAGCCTTCACGACTCATGCATTCTTGCATGAGTCGTGAAGGCCTTGCATGACTCGTGCATCCCTGCACAAGTTGTGCTCTTTTTGCACGACTCGTGCTTCTGTCCTCACCCCTTCTTCAGTTTTTCCTTCCTATTTTACCTAAGTGCCCGAATATATAAACAAGCCAAAACACATAAAATGGCCCATTTACCTTGTCAATTTCTGTCTTAATTCAGTTTGTTAATTTTTAGTTTTTTGCTCAATTAATTTCCTGTAATAATTATTAATGCTATTGTTGCTGTATTATCTGTCGTGATTTAATTATTTTTTATTGTCTTATTTAATTCATTTATTTATTAGTTTTTTATTTAATTGTTTGTTCATATATTATTCACTTAATTTATTTTACTAACATTTTATTTTATTTTTTCGTTTTGTTAACTCAAAATTTGTTTATTTATGCAAGTCATATTTGAGCAGCATCGGGAGATCAAAAACCTTCAAATTTAGGGTTTGCATTTTTTTATTGTTGTATTTCCTTTTATTATATTATTTTTATATTGTATGTAAAAATGTATTTTAGATTCGTCCGCATTATAGAAAATTATGGCTTTTTACAATAATTAATAATTTGGAAATTTTCCAAGTAAAATGGACCAATGTCCTATTTTAACCAAGTAAAATCTCACTTCCAAATGGGGAACTAATTTTCCTATAATGGGATCACTAATCCCGGTTTTCTCAATCAATACCCAAAAATAATTCTCCAATTTTTTAATTAATAAAAAGGAACTAATGGTCCTAAAATTCAATAAATGACCCGATTTATGCATGATGTATTTTATTCTCTTTTGTGAAGTATTTATTTACTTATTCATTTCGGGCCCTTGTACTTAATTTTGGGGCAAATTTTGTTCTTTTATACTTTCTTATTTTGGGGGATTGTTCTGTCCCAATTTTTTCGCTTGTAATTTATTTATTACTTTCTTATCGCTTTATTTATCGCTTTCCAATATGCTTGCAATGCGCTTTAAATTCAATGCATAACCGTTTGAGATTGAGAGATGGAATTTCAATTTCTTAAAAAACTTATTTATAAACTTAACTTAAGGCATTAATAAGAGTGAAGTTCCGAACACCTTCTCTGGTTTAGACCAATAGAGGTTAGATGACCTTTCCCAATTTCTTGTAAATTGGGTGCCGACTCCAAAATATCTCAAAGGTTCCTAAAGGTGTCATGAGAATAGATGATCCTTTCCAATGTTCTATTGTAAAAGAGGTGTCCAAAATGTCTCGTGATGCCCAAGATCAAAAAGACGCGAACCAATCCCTCGAGCCCTAAAAGTGGGTCTCGCCTAAGAGGCCCTTTGCTAAGGTTCAGCTGCAAGCCCTCCGAAATTTTTTTTTTAAACAATTTTAACAAAAACTATCACTTCCAACCTTCTTTTTTATTTTTTTTTATTTTTAACTTATATATAATTTTTATTTTTTTTTAAAATAAATTTTGACAAGGAAACTATCACTTCCAACCTTTTTTTTTTTCCAATGAACAGGCATGTAACTTCATCATTGGGTAATCCTAATATTGGCTATTTCGGGACCCAATGTCTACTTTATGCATTTAATTTCTTTTATTTCATATATAACTTATGTTCGTGTATGCAGTGTGGTGGACATAGTGAAGTAATTTTATTCCCATGTACTTATTTTATTATTATTAGTGTATTTATTGTAGTAAAAATGGCATTTTGATTGCTTAAAACAAAATATCACACAAAAATATTTATGGCAAATTATTGGAATTTTTATTAATAAGAAAGGACCAATGTCCTATTTTATACCTTAAAAATCACATGTAAATGATAATAGTTTTAATGATGTAAACGATTTTGTATAAAATTATTTAACACTAGAATGTTTTAATGAATTAGGATCACTAATCCCCATTTTCAATCAAAAACACACAATAGAATGCCTATTTTTAAAAATGCATGCAGGGACCAATGTCCCAAAAAAAAATGATTATAATGAACTATCCATTTTATTGATGTTTATTAAAATTCTAGCGAATATCTTATTCCATGATTTTACCAGTTTTTATGCCATGATTTATAGCTTTGCAACTTATATGACCACGCGTTTATTTTTCCTTACCATGATTATGCATGTGAGAAGAGAGATAAAATAATTAATCTGGAAAGCCTAATTATGCCGCATTAACCAAGAGTATAAATAGGAGTGAGGTTCTAAACCCTATCTAGTTTTTACCTTATAGGGTCGAAACACCATTTCCCAATTTTATATTGGGTGGCAACTCCTCTATTTACTTACCTTATGGTGCCCAACAAGATGCATCCTACAATGGCCCAAAAATTTCAATTTTTGTGAACAGTGATTTTCAGCCCGTAAATAGTGACACCAAGGTAAAAAGTACATCAGGTGTAATAAAATATTTTATTTGATAATTGGAAAATAGTAGTCGTAATTAGTCCAAGGATAAAATTTGAATTGAAAACAATGTCAAATAGGTCCCTAAAAGTTGAAAATAAGAAAAAGCCAATGTTTCAGTTCAAATAGTAACCGTTTGACCGAAAGTTTGACCGAGTATTTAAAAATAGTAAATGACCTCTGAAAAATTATTTGAAGTCATAGATTGACTCTAAATAATATAGGGGAATATTTGACAGTGAAAAAGTAATTTAACGGTATCATTGAAAATTGGTTAATCGAACCGGTATTAGAGAACCGGACTCCGATTGCCCTAAAAAATTTTATATAGGCTAATTAATATATTTTAAAAATTATGAAATCATATTTGGGAGGAATTGAACTTGGAAAATGAGAGAAAGAATTTAAGGTTACATAATGGGCTGTTTAATACATTTGGGCTAAATTGGGTTGGCCTAATTGGTTGGACTAAGCCCAAGTCCACTTAAGAGGTGTATATGAGGCTAGAATATCTACAGAAAAAAAAAAAAAAACGTTAGCCTTCTCCTCCCTCATGTATAGTCGAATGATGTTTCTCAATTTCTCCGTAACTTTCTTCATCTCTCTTCCAAAGTTTCCACTAAATTCAACCTTTCTAAGTAGTTTTCAACCTCTCTCCTCATTGGTAGTTGTCTCAAGAGTTCATTTGAGGTGAAAGAAGAGGTGGAAATCAAAAAGAGGAGATTATGTATTAAATTTTAGGTAAGTGATTTTGAGTATCACTGTAACACCCCATTCCCATGCACTCACACAGCTTCGTTGCGACAGTCGAGAATGGTTGTCACGACGCACATCATAAGCACATCCTATGCAGTTCCAATAACATACACAATCCTATACCACTTACTTTCATTCACATACAACGGAAGACTTTTAATATGCATACACATAAACATACTTCATCCCAATTTACCAATACATTAACATTACATTGTATTTAATTACACACCCAAAAGATATTAATTACATACGCATAATACAAAAGACAGTGTGTTGACCAACTGCAATGCGGGAACATCCTTCGAATCACTTTGCTTCAGAACCTAAACGAATTAAAAACCCATGCTAAGCGATAACGCTTAGTGGGAAAACAATACCAATAAACGCATATACATATATATACATATATATACATATATATATATATATATGTGTATATATATATATATATGTATATATATATAATAAGAAGCATAGGATAAATAATTTCAATTACATGCCCTAAGTTCATACTTCATTTCGAACATGCCTCGTATTCTTATTATCAAGTACACTATCAATATTCATAGGAGATATCAGAAAATCATATTACTACATATCAATTTATAACACATCGCATTCACCATATCATATCGCATGGCATTCACTTGTACATTATAGCTTATTTCATTATTTAAAGCCTTGCCTGCAGTTCAAAGATGCGGATAACGGATATCGCATCAGTACTCAAGAGTACTACAATCACAATTGTATTCGAAGATACACACTTTCACATTAGTACCCGTAGGTACAGAAATAACCAGTAAGAGATATTAAATACACTTTAAGAATCCAGAAAGGATTCAATACGCATTGGGATTCTAGAGCAATCATACACTTTGGCTGCAGCAGTTAGACCCTAGAGGCATGCCTATCTATCCACTACTTTACTCGCAGGCTAAAATTAATAATCTATTTATTATTCGTATTATCATAGAGAATATCATCAACGTCATAGCATCTTAAAAGGCATCATCACATTACTTAATTACACTATAGCTTACTTCACAATTCACCCATCATTGCATATATATATATATATATATATATATATATATTCACCTGGTATATCAAAACAATAGTTTTCATATGCATATCTCATAATGGATATCTCTAACATATTATAGGCATATCTCATAAGAACCTAATCCCTTTAGTCTCGTTCAATTTAGAGTTTTGCAATTAAAGTTATAGCCTGTACAAACCTATAAGATCAATTTACCCTACTGTAGACACCGGGTCCTGAGTAAGCCTAGATCGAAGTTACCCAATGATGATAATTGCCTTCACAGGCTTAAAAAGTTAAAAGTGATGGTTTTCTCGTCAAATTTGCATTTTAGAGTGAAAAATTAGAAAATAATAAAAAATATTTAAAAAATTAATTTAGAAAAATGGGGGCTTAAAATTATGATGTTTTTAGTCAATTTAAAATTTAAAAAAAATAGAAAAAAAAAAAAAAAAAAATTCGGACCGCGAGTGTCGGGCGCGGCAGCGCACAGGCGCGCTGGCGCCCAGCACGCCGACGCCCAGGCGCCCAGGGCGCTGGGCGCGTTGCGCGTCGCCAATGCCGCGCGTCGCTAAAGAGCGACGCGCTGCGCGCCGCACCGTGCGCCTCTGCGCGCGATTTCCGCGCCTCTGCGCGCGGATTTCGCGCGGCTGCGCTGCGAGAGGCCCCGTCGCTCTATAGCGACGGGCTTCCTGGCCGTCGGTATAGGGTCTGATACCCTATTTTCCCATTTTTCAGCCCTTTTTCCGATTTTTTCACCCAAAAATCCGTTTTTATCCCAAAATTAAGGGTTTTTGACTTCAAATAAAATTCCAAAATATTTTTTATAGATTATTAATTAATAAAACTTGATTTTATCCCCAAAAATAAAGGAATTTGAATAAAATTAGGTTTTTTTTCCTTAATTAAATTAGGGCAACATTTTCTATTCTTTAAATACTTTATGATGAATCAAAAAAGGGGAGCCTCCACTACTATTTTTTACATCAGAATTTCCAGCATTTCTCTTCCTCTTTGATTTTTCTTCTAAACATTTTGAGATTTCTCTTTGAATTAACAAGGTTTAATTGAGATTGGAAAATTAATTTTCAAGACTTAATTATTCCAATTGATTCTTTTGGAGGCCTCCACATTTTTTAGACCTAGAATTTCCAGAATTCTTCTTCTTCTATTTTTCTTTTCAAGATTTTTCAGATTTTTCTTTTAATTAAAAAGGTTTAATTGAAATTAAAAGATCAATTTTCAATTCTTAATTATTCCAATTAATTTCTTGGTTTTTTCTTCATAAACACAAGAAATTAATCATCCTTTTGACATCAATTTCTTTTTAATCTTAAGCAAACAAATCAATTCCTTTGTTTTCTCCATAAACAAAGAGAATTAATTTTATTTCTAAAATTATTCTTTCAAGCAATTTTCCGGAAAATCATCACTTTTCCTTCATCAAATCCAATATTCTGAGGGTAAATATTCTTAGCTCCATTTCTATTTTATTTTATTTTTATTTAATTTATTCATATATATTTTATTGTTTTTATTGACTTATTTATTGTTTTCATCTATTCATTTGTTGTATTGATCTTATATTTGTTCCATTTAGTTGTTTATATATGATTTGATTTTTATTCATGTGAATATTGTTTTTTTTAATTCCTAACATGTAAATAATTTATTTTGATTCCTCATTATTTTTAACATGCAAATAATTAATTAATTGAAATTAATCTTTTTGCCATGTAAATAGTTTGTATTAATTATGAACACATCAATTAACCTTGTTATATATCATTATTATTTTCATCATTCCTTTGTTTACTAATTTTTATCATTGTTACATGATTTTATTATCATTTGTTTATTTATTCATTCATTATTTTTCACTTATCATCATTATTTTCATCATGTGTATATTTTCATGTACTAATTAATTAACATGTTTGATTTTATTTTCATCACATCATTCAATCATTTGTCATACATAATGCATGTTTCTCATTTATTTTGGTTTGTTAATATTTTTGGATTCAATTATCATTCTTTTCATATCATCTTATTTTATTTTAATTTGTTATTCATTATTTTGTATGTTTAATTGATTTAATTACTAACAGTATTTTAATTGTATTTTGTTTTTATGTCTAAACTCATTTTTTTCGCTTGGGCGTTTTTGCGAGCACATCGGGAGGTCCAAAAAGGCTCGTTTGGTTCAGATATTTATTTTCTTTATTTGTAATATTTTATTTAATTTCGCCATATAATTTTCTTGTAAAATTATTTATTTAGGCACGCTATAAAGAAAATCACAAAAACGTTTTTATTAATTAACTTGACATTTTTTAAATAAAAGGGGACCAATGTCCTAGTTTTTCATATCCAAATAAATCATCACATCAAAACTGTTTCATAATAAATATGCATGCGAAGACCAATGTTCTCACTATTAATGAATAACCCGTTTTATGCATGTATTTCACTTTTATAAATGGGAGTTCTATTCCGCTCCTAGTGTTATTGTAATTTATTTTTAAATGCTTTGTTTTGGATTTTGCTTACATTTACCGCTTTTGATATGAATGATTGCGCCTTTAATTTAAATTGCATTGTGTGGAAAGTTGATGAAACAATGAATTCAAAACTTAATTATAATATTAATCAAGGTATAAATAAATGAGAAGTCCCGAACCAGCTCTGGTCTTTGGGCTCAAGAGGTTAGAGGTTATCCTCCAAGATACTTCTTGTGTCACGAGGCTTTAGCGTTAATCCTAGGCTCCTTTGGCTGGCCCAAAATGGATACTAAGCGGAGTCTTAGGCTCTCCGAGGCGAGAGAAACTTTCCCAATGTTCTATTGGATGGCGACTCCATGAAACCTCCTTGTTGCTCAACATAGACGCACTTGCAATTTATTGCAAGCTGTCAATGGACCCACAATTGCCCGATCGCCCACGTGCGGGCGGTCGAAGGGGCGGCCGCGGGGATCCGGCGCGCGTCACACCTACAAATTCAGTTTTACTATCACAAGCTAGTCAAGCTTGAATTGTAGTAAATTGGTAAACTTCCGAACGTGCACACACACAACTCAACATGTTTAGTTTTACATTAACAACAAGTCACACAAATTGCATAACAACAGCACAAGTCATTTAAAAATAGAGCAACATACTTGCATCTACATCTATGGCCACTTATTACCACATTAATTCATTCTATCGATTCAATTCATATCAACCAATAATTACATATTTTATATATTCATTACCCACATAGTGAGATCATGCTTCCCAAAATCTATACAACATCAAACGATACATGAGAATAATGTTTCCCAAACCTCTTCTCCTAAGCTCCTCTTTAATCACTTAGTGCTAGGCTCACCAACCTTGCCTTTATCCTTATCTTTCCTTGGTTCCACAACTATAAGCATTATCCAATTTCAAGAATTGGATACAATTGATCAATTTCCATTTAAACTCAAATATCAAAGAAGAGAGTAGAAGGATATAAAGAACACACAAATTAACCACTTACCTTGAAAAGATGAACACTACACAAGCAACACTTCTAAACCCCAACAAATAGAAATTACAATTAGTTTAACTTAAAAAAAGAGGGAAATGAAGAAGAAGAGAAAGAAGAGGAAGAAGATGTCGATCAACACATGCAGTAAAATGGGTTTCTCTCTCCTCAATTGTTATTTATTGCATGTAAGATGCTAAGGTGGCAAAGGCAGAAATGGACACATGGATTGCACCACACACACCCACCAAATCTGATTTTGTGTAATTAAACCCCACTTAGGGCTAATTAAACCAACTTAAACTTAGTCATATACATTTACATCTTGACCACTTAAACTTATTTAATAGTTCAATTAAGTCCTCACTTCAATTACACTTAAGTCCTGAATTTAGCAAACTTCAATTAAAACTTACCCAATTACCACAATTAGACCAATATTGCTACTAGGGTATAATTCAGGCTGTCACAACTCTCCCCTCCTAATAAGAATTTTGTCCACAAAATTCATACCCGAATTAAAAAAACTGAGGGTATTGCTCTCGCATAGCCGCTTCCGGTTCCCAAGTCACTTCATCAATCCCATGATGCTGACAAAGCACTTTAACCAATGGAACCTGCTTGTTCTGAAGTTGCTTTACTTCTCTTGCCAGAACTGCTTTGGGCTTCTCATCATAGGAAAAGTCCGGTTGCACTTGCACTGGAATAATATGGGATTCATCCGAATGATATCTCCGAAGCATTGATACAAGGAAGACATCGTGGAGCTTAGCCAAAGCTAGAGTCAAAGCTAACTGATAAGCCACGAATCCCACTCTTTCCAAAACCTCATACGGCCTAATGAATCTCGGACTCAACTTTCTCTTTTTACCGAACCTTAATACCTTTCTCGAAGGGGAAAATTTTAGAAATACCTCATCACCCACTTCAAACTCAATGTCTTTCCTATTCAAATCCGCATATGATTTATGCCTGTCACTTGCAGCCTTCAATCGCTGCTGATTTATCCTCGGTTTCTCCTCAGTATCCCTCACTAAATCAGGACCAATAGCCTCATACTCAGTCAATTCTATCCAGCATACCGGAGTTCGATACTTTCTACCATACAAGACTTTAAATGGTGCCATACCAATACTCACTTGATAACCATTATTGTACGCAAGCTCCATTAATGGAATATACTGATCCCAACTTATAGAGAAGTCTAGCACACTTGCTTGAAGCAAATCTTGTAACACCCCTTACCTATACGTAGAGAACTTCACCCTATGAAGAGGATGAAAGTCCCCGATAGATAAGGGTTGCCACCTACAGACACTCAAATAGAACCAAATGCACACCAATCACATATGCACATGAATAAATTAAAATTTCATAATTCATCAGAGAAAAAGTCACAGAGCCAAAATATTGCATTTTATTAATAGAACCAAGGTAATTTTACATATTCCAAAAAGATACAAAAGTGCCTCAGCACAACTGAATAGTTACATATAACTACCATTAAAACGATTTACAAAATATTCTTTACCTAGTTTTAAAAGTACAAGACTTTAATACATACAAAAAGAAAGCAAGGCCTAAACTACAAAATCTTCTATCCACTAGTCGTGTTAGCCCTGCTGATGAGAAACCTGCTGATAAACCCTTCAAAATCTTCCACACTTGCACGAATAAAATACCCGTGCTAAGTGAAATCGCTTAGTGGGGAACAAAGATGCACAACGATCACTCACAGTGGCGTCAACAAAT
Source organism: Excoecaria cochinchinensis (assembly GCA_947683425.1). Lineage (NCBI taxonomy): Eukaryota > Viridiplantae > Streptophyta > Magnoliopsida > Malpighiales > Euphorbiaceae > Excoecaria > Excoecaria cochinchinensis. The sequence continues at coordinate 9,535,940 of CANTUQ010000005.1, forward strand.
AATCACAAGCAAATGGCACAGTTACATGTTAAAATTTCATAAGTTAACTTAAAGCATACAACATTATAATCATATTATTCCTGACATGCAATATTTTGAAATTCACATATAATAACAAATAGCATTCTTGCAACTACTTTACCAAAACAGTGGATAACGAGTACGCGTAGATACCCGAAGGTATTAAGATTATTCTCATAACACATAGATACCCGAGGGTATCAAAATAATCATTTTAATTTTATTCCAAAACATTTTCGCGTAGATTCGGTACATAGGGATGACGAAGATCCACTCGGGGGACTTGATCAGGGTCCAAATCATTCGATAGCTGCAGCAACAGTAACTCTATTAGGCATGCCTAACTATCCACTTATTTGACTCTAGCAGGTCATGCATAATTCAAGGCACATTTCAATTCACAACATATGTTTGCATCATGTATTATTCATGATATAGGAAGTGTGACGCGCGCCGAACCCAGCAAGGGCCCTCTCTTTGAATCCGCTTTAGGATTCGAGGTATGAAGGTTCGCGTCTTTTGATCATGGGCGCCATGAGACATCATCGGTGTATCCCTCCCAATAGAACATTGGGGAGAATAACCTAGCCTATTGACGCCTAAAGGCACCTTTGAGGTATTTGGAGTCGCCACCCAATTTGCAAGAAATTGGGAAAAGGTTTCTCACCTCTATTGGTCTAAACCAGAGATATGGTGTCCGGAACTTCCCTCTTATTTATGCTTTGGTTAATTATAAATGGGTTTCTAACTTCTTAAAATTATATCTCTCATCTCACACGAGCGATGCATTAAAAGTAAAAACGCATTTCAAGCACATAAAGGAAGTAAGTAAAAAGCGATAAAGCAATAGATAGGGAAAGCGATAAATGAAAGCGGTAAACACGCAAGCACGCAATTACAATAGAAATAGGGGCAGAATACAACCCCAATAAAAGGAGATTAAAGATGTAAGTGGGACGGAATACAATCCCCAAAAGATAAATAATGTTGCCCCAAAAATTAATTACAAGGGCCCGAATAGAAAAGAACTTGAATTTAAAACACTCACACAAGATCGAAATAAAAAGACATGCATAAATCGGGACATTATTTAAGGAGCATTGGTTCCTTCGCACTTGTTCGGAATTTAGGAACATTGGTTCCTTCGTGTTAACTTAAAGAGGGTTCGAAGAGTCATTTTTGATTGCTTGAATTAAAAAACCGGGATGAGTGATCCCATTTTTGTAGAAAAGTTGACTCTTCGTTTTAATTGTAACATTTTTATTGTCGGGCTAAAATAAGGGACATTGGTCCCAATTTTATTAGTGAAAATTCTAATTTAATTATAGAAGTATTTTTGTGATTTTTTATCACACGCGTGCACAAATAAAATTAATGTTTACAAATAAGCACATAACACATAAAAAAGGGGAGTTGGAGGGATCTCACCAAACCGGAGTGTCCGTCCACGCGTCGCGACCCATCCAGGGAGTCGCGGGGCGCTCACATAGCCCGACTCAAATTAAACTCATACAAAAATAATATCGACAATATTAGTAAATATCCCAAATAAATTAATCAAACAAATGCAAAATATGATGATAACCACAATAATGGCGATGACAATAATAATAAAAATAATACGAAATATTAAATAATAATAATAATGATAATGATGCTAACCAATTAATTAATTAAATGATAATAATAGTAATGGCGATAATAATAATAATAATAATAATAATAATAATAATAATAATAATAATAATAATAATAATAATAATAATAATAATAATAGGAAAAAAATTAACTTTAAATAGTAATAATGGTTAAACTAAATAAAAAACAATAAATTAATAAAAGAAAATAAAAGAATAAATCAAAAGAGAATGAAATATCTATAAATGAAGAAAACTAAAACAAAAGTAAAATAAATGAAGTGAAGAAAAAGTATGTAAATCCGTGGAAGGCAAAGCAAAAAAGACAAAGAAAGTACTATAGATTGGCCCAAAATATATAAAATGCAATGCAAAAATGAAGGAATATAGTGACAATGGAACATGCATTAACATAAAATAGGATTTAACAAATAATGATAATGATGAAATAATAATAAATTTAACAAATTAATACGACATATAAAACATGTTTATTAAATAGAATAAAAATGATAATAGAATAGAAATTATATAAAATAAAGAAAAATGTGAACAAATAAAAAATCAAATAAATAAATGAGAACAAGTTCAAGAATGTTTACCCTCTGAATTTTTGAGATTGGAAATAGGATGCCTCGATTGATTTCCTTGTCGGATTTTTTTTTTTTATGATAATAATATTTGAAATAAATATAAAATCTGTGTTCTAAACAAATTATCTTGAGAAAAATATTTTTTGTGGGATGAAGGAACAAAGAAAATTAATTTTTCTTGCTCAAATCAACCCAATATCAAATATTTTGTAATGGCAAAACTAAGATTTTTGAAGAGAACTTGAAGATTTTTTGAAGAGTTTTTTAAGAAGCAAGAAAAGCTTCCTGGAGAGTGGAAAGGCTAGAGAGAAAAAGCTAAGAAAATCCTTGAATTAATCCCTCCGTCCTCCAAAAATGAAGTGCCAACCCTCATTTAATCCTGTCTTGGCCAAAAATGGCAAGAGACAAAAAAACTTTCATTTTTAGTTAATCTAAAATAACATAAAATGGTGAAACAATGGAAACTGAAAAAATCAGAAAATCAGACTGAAAACAGCGAAAAAAACGGACAGGCGAAACAGGTCGCGCGGAGGAGCCAAGGGCGCGCGGCAGCCTGCGCGTGGTGCCTTGGCACCGCGCGCGGCAGGCTGCTGCGCGCAGCCTGCCTCGCGAGGCACCTGCCTCGCGCGCAGGGGCCTCGCGCGAGGCCCCCCGCCTCGCGCGCAGGGGGGTCGCGCGGAGCGCCCCGCCTCGCGCGCAGGGGGGTCGCGCGAGGCGCCAGCCTCGCGCGCAGGCGCCCCTGCGCGCTGGGGCGGCCTGCCTCGCAGGCGCCCCTGCGCGCTGGGGCGGCCTGCCTCGCAGGCGCCCCTGCGCGCTGGGGCGGCCTGCCTCGCAGGCGCCCCTGCGCGCTGGGGCAGCCTGCCGCGCAGGCGGCCCCGCGCTGCCGCAGTGGCACTCGCGATAAAAAAATAATAAATTTTTTTTTCTTTTTTTTTTTATTTTTTATTTTGACACAATATTAATATTTTTTCCCATTTTAAATTTTTATCCCTGAAATATATATTTTAAAATTATTTTTCGAAAAAAAAAAAACACAATCTTGACAAGGGAACGGTCGATTCTCACTTTTCTTGCCGAAAGTCGGTCTTTTGTTTCATCGTCGGGTAATTCTGATCTTGGACCGCCTCGGGACCCGGTGTCTACAGTTGCCCCCAATTTTGGGGAACTTAGAACGCAGGCGCCTAAGTGAGCCAAAATTCAGAAAAGAGAGGGAGAGATGCGTACCTGAGGCGGTCGCTGTCCGGAACTTGGCATTGCCAGCTTGTCGGCATCATAGGACTACTCCGGTCACATGATTGAGGAACGTCAGCTTGTCGACGTGAAACCAGGGCTGAGCGACTGATAAACACCAGCTTGTCGGTGTGTGAAGGCGCCAGACTTTGAAGAACGTGATTGATAGAACACCAGCTTGTCGGTGTGTGAAACCACGGCTGAGCGACTGATAAACACCAGCTTGTCGGTGTGTGAAGGCGTCAGACTTTGGAGAACGTGATTGATAGAACACCAGCTTGTCGGTGTGTGAAACCACGGCTGAGCGACTGATAAACACCAGCTTGTCGGTGTGTGAAGGCGCCAGACTTTGGAGAACGTGATTGATAGAACACCAGCTTGTCGGTGTGTGAAACCACGGCTGAGCGACTGATAAACACCAGCTTGTCGGTGTGTGAAGGCGCCAGACTTTAGAGAACGTGATTGATAGAACACCAGCTTGTCGGTGTGTGAAACCACGGCTGAGCGACTGATAAACACCAGCTTGTCGGTGTGTGAAGGCGCCAGATTTTCCTGCGAAAACAAAAGAGATTTGTATGCAAAGGTAAGTTATGCACGTGCATATGCATATGTCATGCGGAATGCAGGTGACACCGTTCATCTGAGTGGCCCTGTAGTCGAGGTGCGATAACTCTCGTTGAAATGACTCGTGGCTTCGTCTGGTCGATTATGCCCCCAAGTGTCGGAGGACGCTGTCCTGATTCAGGGGCTCTGACTCATAATTTTTCAGGGAGGTTTGCCCGATGTGTGTCTTTGCTTGAAAGGGGTTGCCCAAGGTAATGCTGCCTTATCACTCCAAGCGTCATTGTTTTAAAGGTAGTGCATCCCTCATGGATTTTCACACTAGCTTTTCTTAGCGGGAGATGCGTCCTTGTCGGATTTTCACATAACCCTGTGCCTTATTTTTTGCCTGGAATGGACCCAACCCAATCCAGCGGCTTTTATTTATTTCATTTTTTTGTAGGGCAGACTGCTTGTTGCCAGGTTTTCACCCTGCCCTTTGGCCTAACTTTTGCTTAGAGCGCCAGTCACGGTTTTCATCTCTAACGGCCTTATTTTTATTATTATTATTTTTTTTTTAATAAAAATTTCTGTCGGTTTCACGTATAAATTGTGCTCATTCGAATGGGAAGTGACAACAGTGACATATTACTCGTCTAAAAAGAACTATGGACATTCATTGGATAAAAGAAGTTCTCTGAGTGCATAATTGCATGCATGTACACGTTTCTCGTGCGATTTCATTACACATGATCATCATTTGACATTAGGCCCCAAGATACCAGACCACATCTAATCTCGAGATAGATCTCAAAAGCATCACACTCCTGTTATCAATCAGCCCTCTCGGGTTTTCTTGATTGAACATTTTTCTCTCTCTTTTCTTTTCTTCTTTTTTTTTTTTTTTTTTTTTTTTTTGTCTTCAGCCGTGGAATCTTTTCAATCTGTCGACGTTGATCGGCTCCCTGAATTCATTCCCATCACTATCTGTCAGTATCGCAGCTCCTTTAGACAAAAGCTTCTTCAGAACGAAGGGTCCTTCCCAAGTTGGTCTGAACTTGCCTCGAAAATCCGGAACCCCTGGCCTCATTTGTTTGAAGACTAGGTCTCCTTCCTTCAATGGGTGCTTTCTTACTTTCTTCCCAAATGAGCGGGCTAGTCTTTTCTGGTAGATCTGGTTGTGGTAGTATGCCCGCATCCTATCTTCGTCCAATAGGTTCAACTGTAGTAGCCGCTGCTGAGCCCATTCGGCTTCTGGTAGTTGAGTTTCTGTCACCACCCTCAATGACTGGAGTTCTATTTCTACCGGTAGAACTGCTTCCGTCCCGTAAACCAGGGAGAAAGGGGTAACCCCTGTGGAAGTTCTGGCGGTGGTCCTGTAGCCCCATAGAGCGAATGGCAATTTCTCGGCCCAGTCTTTATAGGTTTGCACCATCTTAGCCAATATCTTCTTGACGTTCTTATTAGCTGCCTCGACCGCCCCGTTGGCCTGTGGTCGGTATGGAGAGGACTTATGGTGTTGGATGGCGTACTTCTTGAGCATCTGTTTAGTCTCAGCTTGGAACTGTACCCCATTATCTGACACGATGTGATGAGGGAGACCGTACCTACAGATCAAGTGTCGCTCGATGAACCTGGCCATTTCCCGGGCGCCTAATTTCTTGAAGGATTCAGCTTCAACCCACTTGGTAAAGTAATCAATGGCGACCACAATGAACCTGTGCCCGTTAGAGGCTGTCGGGTGTATCTCCCCTATTATGTCAATCCCCCATGCGGCAAATGGCCACGGAGATGTCAGGTTGCACAATTTCGACACCGGCAGGTGTCTCAGATTAGCATACTGCTGGCATAATTGGCATTCCTTCACATATTTAGAGCAATCTGTATCCATTGTCAACCAGAAAAAACCTTGCCGCATTATTTTCTTTGCCAGGGCCAGACCATTCATATGGGCCCCACAGACCCCTGCATGGGTTTCCTCCATAACCCTTTTAGCCTCTTTTTCATCTAAACATCTGAGTTGCATGCCATCGGCTTGTCTCTTGTACAACACCCCATCTACACTGATGAATTGAGTGGACAGTTTGCGGATTAGCCTTTGGTCTTTTTCAGTGGCTTCTTCCGGGAATATTGACCTCTCCAAATAATTCAGGACATCATAGTACCATGGCTTTCCATCGGTAGTTTCAATATCCCCGACTTGTTCGGTCTCAAAGTATGGCTTGCTCGAACTAGAAATGAGCACGGGCTTCATAACTATTCCTTCGGGGTTATCCCACATGGATACTAAGGTAGCTAGGGCATCTGCCAATTGGTTCTCATCTCGGGCACGTAGTTAAAAGTGCAAATTTCAAACCGGCCACTAAGTTCTTTCAAGCACTTTACATATGGCAACAGCCGCTCTTCCTTGATGGCCCATTCACCCCTGACTTGGTGGATTACTAAAGATGAGTCCCCGAAGACCTCTACTACTTTTGCCCCCACCGCTGAGAGCGCTTCTAACCCAAAGATGCAGGCTTCATACTCAGCCTCGTTATTGGTGGCTCTGTACCTTAGTTTCTTGGCTAATGGAAGCTTCTCTCCGTCTGGGGTTACTAGAATCACTCCTGTTCCGGCTCCCTTGCTATTTACTGCCCCATCAAAATACATCTGCCATTTCTGCACGGTGATGGCTACCACGTTTTCGTCAGGGAATTCATACAATAGCTGGTCTCCTTCAATTGGATGGTCAGCAAGAAACTCGGCCACTGCTTGACCTTTAATGGTCTTTCTAGTAATGTATTCCACGTCAAATTCTTGTAGCAATATCAACCATCTTCCCATTTTCCCTAGTAAAGAGGGTGCCTGTTGCAGGTATCGGAGGGGATTTTGCTTGGCAACCGCCTGCACTTTGTAGGAATGAAAGTAATGCCTCAGTTTCTTGGATGCCCAGATTACTGCCAGGCAAATCTTCTCCACTTCAACATACTTGGCTTCATAAGGGAGGAATTTCTTGCTGAGGTAGTAAACCGCAAATTCGACCCCGAATTCATCCTCTTGGGCCATCATGGCTCCTACAGAATTTTCTTCTATTGCTAGGTAGAGAATCAGAGGTTTAACGGGCCGTGGCAGTCGTAGTACTGGGGGATTTTGGAGGTAATCCTTAATGACATCAAAAGCCTTTTGGCAGTCGTCGTTCCACCTGACTGGTTGATTCTTCCTGAGGAGCTTAAAAATTGGTTCGCACACTGAAGCGAGCTTGGAAATGAACCTGCTGATGTACTGCAATTTGCCCAGAAAACTCCGAACTTCCTTTTCCTTTTGGGGCGCTGGCATTTCTCTGATTGCCTTGATTTTATCAGGGTCCACTTCTATTCCCCTTTGGCTTACCACATGGCCTAACAGTTTACCCGAGGTGACTCCGAAAATGCATTTCTTAGGATTGAGGCGAAGATTATACTTGTCGATCCTCTGAAAGAACCTTTCCAAGGCCTCGAAATGTCCTTCTCGAGTTGCTGACTTGATCATCATATCATCGACATACACTTCGACTTCCTTGTGGATCAAGTCATCCAAGATCTTGGTAGCCATCCTTTGGTACGTCGCACCGGCATTCTTCAACCCAAAAGGCATTACTCGGTAGGCGAACGTTCCCCATTCTGTGATGAAAGCTGTCTTGATTCGATCCACAATCTTGTTAAGGATTTGGTTGTATCCCGCATACCCATCCACAAAGCTATACATCATACAGGCGGCCGCGCTATCCACTAGTACATCAATATGGGGTAGGGGAAAGTCATCTTTTGGGCAGGCTTTATTCAGGTCTCGGTAGTCAACACATACCCGGACTCTCCCATCCTTCTTGGCTACGGGGACAACATTGGCTAACCACGTGGGGTATTGGACCTCTACTAGGAACTTGGCTTCGATCTGCTTGTGCACCTCTTCCTTTACCTTTTCTGCCCATTCTGGCCTCAGTCTTCTGAGCTTCTGTTTGACCGGCTTGCACTCTGGGTAGGTCGGAATGGCGTGTTCAGCAACTGCCCGATCAATCCCCGGCATATCCTCATAGGTCCAGGCGAAGACTCTTTCATATTTTTTCAAAATTCTCTCAAATTTTATCCTTTCCTCAAGAGTTATGTCGGATGCTATCAAGATTTCCTTTGGATTTTCCAAAGTCCCGAGATTAAATGAGGTGGTATTGGTTGAGTTAATGTCAAATATAAATGATTCATGCTCGTGATTATGCATAATGAAATCATGAGAAACATCACACAAGTAAGCAAAGTCATTCATATTATTAAAGTACTCAGAATTACAGACAGAATTGTCAAATAGTTCGGGAATAAAAAGTACATCAGCAAAGCTATCATTATCATCTTCCACTGGTGCTGGTGCTGAAGCCGACGGCCCCTCATCTTGAACCTCAGCTGCATTCAAACTCTTCGATTCTGGCACTGCCGCTCCGTCTTCCATCTTCTCTTTACCCTTTGATTGAGCGGCCAGCAGGCTTTTGGTGATAACTTCCTCAGGAACTTCTCGATCCCATGCTAGAGTCTGATTGAAGATTTCCTCATCCCAGAAGGCTTCCACCGCCTTGACCATTCCCTCGGACCAGTCAAACACATCATTGAAGATTTCAAAACCAGGGGTGATCTTGCCATCAATCCACTGAGGCTCTGCCTCCCCACAGTAGGCACACACCGATGCAGCCGGTACAAAAGTCTCCAAAATGTGCGGCACTTCCGCAGGCTTCCTTGCGGGCTTGTTCTTCTTGGCATCAACAACGTAGCCCAAACCTCGCCTATCCTTCTGCCCCCTTGTGGCGACGGGCTCTTGAATCCCTTGTGAGCTCTTACCCAAATCAGCCCCGGGGAGAAAGTTCATCCTTTTCATCATATTGACAACTTGAGGGCTTACCACCGACTCATCTTCCTCATTCACCATAGCCACGTGGAAACCACTGAAGGGTTGATTGGAAATTCCGAGCACTGACACATGATTATCACTAGCTGCTTTAATTGTTACAATCTGGCCTTCATGGGGAATCTTAATCATTTGGTGGAGCGTAGATGGAACCCCTCCCAACTTGTGAAACCAAGGCCTTCCAAGTAGCACTGCAAAGTTAGCCGGTATTGGCAGGACAACAAACTCAGCCTCTATCTCAACTGGACCGGTCTTGACTTGAGCTTTAAAAGTCCCAGCAGCTTGCCTTCTCGAGTTGTCATAAGCAGTGATAGTCAGATCAGATTCACTCAACATGCTCTCATTCAATCCAAGTGAAGGTAGCGCCACCAGTGGGCACACATTAATGGAGGACCCATCATCCACCATGACACAGGCCGTGTGTTTACCATTGATCTGAGCTCGGATATATAGAGGGCGATTGTGATTACGACCCTCGATTGGCAAGTCGGCTTCGGTGTAGACTATGTTTTCTTCAGATCCCCCTTTCACAATGCTTAATAACTCGGAGGGTGAGTAGTGGTGGCTACTGTCGATTCACATAAGGCTTCAACTAGCTTCTGCCTGTGGCTCGGGGATTGCCTCAATAGGTCCCAGATCGATATTTGTGCTGTCGTCTTCTTTAGTTGCTTCAGGATCTGATTCTCTTCCGTTTCTTGCTCCACCGTCGGAGGCATCGGGTCCTGTTGCTTCTCAATTTCCGGCACCACTCTTCCGCTGCGAGTAACAGCCTGTACCTCTTGCACTTTGTCTTCTTCACCCCCAGAGTTCCATACATCCTTCGGCTCGTCGGCCTCTTCAGTCTCACCTTCACTGGCTGAGTCCCAACATTCTATCATGTTGACCTGGAGCTTCTCCCTACTGACTTCCTGTTCGGGGCGGACGATAGCCATGTAGTCATTGCCGTAGAGATCCCTCAACACATACCACTCTGGCAAACTTGATCCTATCATGAAGACCGGGGGAGGAACGGCGTTATACCCGGCATTCTTCTTCTTTTCCCTCTTTTCAGGGTCGGAGATCTGTTTACTGTCAATGAGATCTTGGACCCGATCCCTTAAAGTTCTGCAGGAGTCAGTGAGGTGACCGGTGTGCTGGTGGAAGGCACAGTATTAGTCCCCTCTATGGTTAGGCTGGCCGTAGGTCTTAGCTTGTCTGGCTGGCAATGGCTGAAGTTTTCCCTCCTTCATTAATCGTTCTAAGACCCAGGACAATGGTCTTCCCAAATTTGAATAGTATCTCTGGTTCGCATCAGTGGCTGAAACTTTCGCTGTCTTGCCCACTCTGTTACTGCTGCTTCCAGCGCCACTCGACCTATTCCCCCCTTGGTTCCCAAAGTTCTTCCGAGCAAAACTGTCATTATTGGCTTTCCTTGCCAGGTACTCCGATTCAGCTTCAATTGCTATGTCTTTTAAGGATTCCCAATCCTTGAGCCCTTTCATCTTAAGCCCCTCCCTCAAGTATGGGCTTGCATTTTTGATAAATAGTCTGATTTGGTCCGAGGTATCGGGCTTCCTCTTCATTTCCATAACGCGATTCCTCCACCGCGTAAGGTAATCATGGAAAGATTCACCAGACTTTTGTTGCAGGAGCTCGAGGTCTTTCAACGTCACTTCCATACGGGTGCTGCAGTCGTACTGCCTCATAAAATCACTTGTAAGCAAAACCCAATCTTCTTTTGACCTCCTGTCCAAACCGTGGTACCAATCAATCGCTGACCCCGTCAAACTAAGGCAGAAGTACTCCACTTTTTGCTTTCTGGTAAGACCTGTGCCCTTCATGATCAAGGCATATTGTTTAAGATGGGCCGAAGGGTCAGACGTGCCATCAAACTTTGGTAAATCTGGCATCTTAAATCTTTGAGGCAGTAGCTCCTCCTCACCCAAGTCGACATCTTCGGGGATGACCCCCTTTCCGACCGACACCATTCGTGCGATGGCCTCCATTCTTTCCTCCATTTTCCTCACCACATCATCCTCTAGCTTAGGAGCTTTGCACCTCACCGCTTGGGGAACTACTAGCTCATCTTCCTCTTCCCCTAAGAAATCATCCCTTGGATCTGGAATTCTCACCCTCGGTTGCTCAACTGGTACCGCCACTCTAGGTTCAGTGACTGGCTGTGGTACAGTAGTAGTTGGTATAGTGGTCTCCACAACAGGTGTTTCGACCGGGTCAACAGCTAGAGTTCCAGACGGTTGTCCAGCGTGTGATGTCATCTGGGCGACAAGGTTCCCCATCATAGCAAGCATTTTCCTTTCAAAGTCTTCGAATCTCTTGTCCAAGTCTTGTGTTGTTACAGCACCCGAATCTTGCGGTAATTCTGCCATTACTGATCCGAAGGATTGTTCTGAATAAGAGTCTGAGTTTCTATCCCAATCTGAACCCGATGCTGATGCTAAACTTGACTGCTCAACTACTTGATTTATGACCAACCTCCCGCTAGGATCTCTGGACCACTCAAATGGATCTATGATGGCTGAAAAAATCCAATTCGTTAGCATGATGCATGAATGGCATTAAGAATGCATGGCCGTGACGATGCAGCATCCACAACCACATGCAAGCAAACAAACCCTTTCAACCTTATTACTCCCGCACACGGGGCAATGTGGTCTCTTTCCTAGGCGGGCTTAGTTCATGGGTCAACAGGGGACCCTACGAACACGCAAAGGACACGGCGAAAAGCCGGCAGCATAACAACTCTAGTCTAATGTACACGCGTATGAATTTTGGCCATTTACGTATTTGGACAATTCAATCAAGTTAAGGTGGGCTTATCGGGGCATGAAAGCCTTTGATAAAAGACCACTTAAATTGGTTGATTTCGTTTAATACGTGACGACCCATATCACAAGCATCGTATTAAGGAGCATACCTCTTAGGGGAGGTTTCTATTTGCCATTAGATGAGCTTTGGTCAAGGTGATGAAACTTTTAGGGCTACCCAAGCATGGTCCGCGCTAACGGGTCTAGCTCATCACGAGCATAACGACCGATCGGGTTTCCATTTTGATATACCAAAAGGTACAAGGCTTGGGCTGGTGATTATCCCTAACACTTCCCTACAATGAGTGAAAGTAGGGTCGTGTTTCGGGAACGCACCGAGGTAAGAAGGGACCAACTAGCGTAATTCTAAGGCTCTAATATGCAATGCAAATTTTTGAGAAGAGATATAATTTTAAGTTTTAAAAACCCAATTATATTTTAACCAAAGCACTTTCGGAGTAAAGTCTCAAACACAAATTCCCCAGTGGAGTCGCCACTGTGACGCGCGCCGAACCCAGCAAGGGCCCTCTCTTTGAATCCGCTTTAGGATTCGAGGTATGAAGGTTCGCGTCTTTTGATCATGGGCGCCATGAGACATCATCGGTGTATCCCTCCCAATAGAACATTGGGGAGAATAACCTAGCCTATTGACGCCTAAAGGCACCTTTGAGGTATTTGGAGTCGCCACCCAATTTGCAAGAAATTGGGAAAAGGTTTCTCACCTCTATTGGTCTAAACCAGAGATATGGTGTCCGGAACTTCCCTCTTATTTATGCTTTGGTTAATTATAAATGGGTTTCTAACTTCTTAAAATTATATCTCTCATCTCACACGAGCGATGCATTAAAAGTAAAAGCGCATTTCAAGCACATAAAGGAAGTAAGTAAAAAGCAATAAAGCAATAGATAGGGAAAGCGATAAATGAAAGCGGTAAACACACAAGCACGCAATTACAATAGAAATAGGGGCAGAATACAACCCCAATAAAAGGAGATTAAAGATGTAAGTGGGACGGAATACAATCCCCAAAAGATAAATAATGTTGCCCCAAAAATTAATTACAAGGGCCCGAATAGAAAAGAACTTGAATTTAAAACACTCACACAAGATCGAAATAAAAAGACATGCATAAATCGGGACATTATATAAGGAGCATTGGTTCCTTCGCACTTGTTCGGAATTTAGGAACATTGGTTCCTTCGTGTTAACTTAAAGAGGGTTCGAAGAGTCATTTTTGATTGCTTGAATTAAAAAACCGGGATGAGTGATCCCATTTTTGTAGAAAAGTTGACTCTTCGTTTTAATTGTAACATTTTTATTGTCGGGCTAAAATAAGGGACATTGGTCCCAATTTTATTAGTGAAAATTCCAATTTAATTATAGAAGTATTTTTGTGATTTTTTATCACACGCGTGCACAAATAAAATTAATGTTTACAAATAAGCACATAACACATAAAAAAGGGGAGTTGGAGGGATCTCACCAAACCGGAGTGTCCGTCCACGCGTCGCGACCCATCCAGGGAGTCGCGGGGCGCTCACATAGCCCGACTCAAATTAAACTCATACAAAAATAATATCGACAATATTAGTAAATATCCCAAATAAATTAATCAAACAAATGCAAAATATGATGATAACCACAATAATGGCGATGACAATAATAATAAAAATAATACGAAATATTAAATAATAATAATAATGATAATGATGCTAACCAATTAATTAATTAAATGATAATAATAGTAATGGCGATAATAATAATAATAATAATAATAATAATAATAATAATAATAGGAAACAAATTAACTTTAAATAGTAATAATGGTTAAACTAAATAAAAAACAATAAATTAATAAAAGAAAATAAAAGAATAAAACAAAAGAGAATGAAATATCTATAAATGAAGAAAACTAAAACAAAAGTAAAATAAATGAAGTGAAGAAAAAGTATGTAAATCCGTGGAAGGCAAAGCAAAAAAGACAAAGAAAGTACTATAGATTGGCCCAAAATATATAAAATGCAATGCAAAAATGAAGGAATATAGTGACAATGGAACATGCATTAACATAAAATAGGATTTAACAAATAATGATAATGATGAAATAATAATAAATTTAACAAATTAATACGACATATAAAACATGTTTATTAAATAGAATAAAAATGATAATAGAATAGAAATTATATAAAATAAAGAAAAATGTGAACAAATAAAAAATCAAATAAATAAATGAGAACAAGTTCAAGAATGTTTACCCTCTGAATTTTTGAGATTGGAAATAGGATGTCTCGATCGATTTCCTTGTCGGAATTTTTTTTTTTGATGATAATAATATTTGAAATAAATATAAAATCTGTGTTCTAAACAAATTATCTTGAGAAAAATATTTTTTGTGGGATGAAGGAACAAAGAAAATTAATTTTTCTTGCTCAAATCAACCCAATATCAAATATTTTGTAATGGCAAAACTAAGATTTTTGAAGAGAACTTGAAGATTTTTTGAAGAGTTTTTTAAGAAGCAAGAAAAGCTTCCTGGAGAGTGGAAAGGCTAGAGAGAAAAAGCTAAGAAAATCCTTGAATTAATCCCTCCGTCCTCCAAAAATGAAGTGCCAACCCTCATTTAATCCTGTCTTGGCCAAAAATGGCAAGAGACAAAAAAACTTTCATTTTTAGTTAATCTAAAATAACATAAAATGGTGAAACAATGGAAACTGAAAAAATCAGAAAATCAGACTGAAAACAGCGAAAAAAATGGACAGGCGAAACAGGTCGCGCGGAGGAGCCAAGGGCGCGCGGCAGCCTCGCGCGCAGGGGGGGTCGCGCGGAGTGCCCCGCCTCGCGCGCAGGGGGGTCGCGCGAGGCGCCCCTGCGCGCTGGGGCGGCCTGCCTCGCAGGCGCCCCTGCGCGCTGGGGCAGCCTGCCGCGCAGGCGGCCCCGCGCTGCCGCAGTGGCACTCGCGATAAAAAAATAATAATTTTTTTTTTCTTTTTTTTTTTTCTTTTTTTTTTTTTTTATTTTGACACAATATTAATATTTTTTCCCATTTTAAATTTTAATCCCTAAAATATATATTTTAAAATTATTTTTCGAAAAAAAAAAAAACACAATCTTGACAAGGGAACGGTCGATTCTCACTTTTCTTGCCGAAAGTCGGTCTTTTGTTTCATCATCGGGTAATTCTGATCTTGGACCGCCTCGGGACCCGGTGTCTACAGGAAGCATATAAATACATTCATATAGTAAACAGTAAGAATTAGCCATGAAAAAGACGTTAGAAACTCATTTTCAGACAACTGGGTGCTCGGGAAAAATAAGGAAGGTCGGAGCCTCTATCGCACTCGTGACTGAGTCGCAATCGCGACAGAGAGGAAATGAGCACGAGTCATGCTAAGGGACACGACTCATGTCCATTCTCCCTCAGACGTGCTCTGAAGCACGACATACAACGCCTCAGCACAGCACGAGTCGTGCTTGGCCAGCACGAGTCGTGCTGCATGAGCACGAGTCGCGCTGACTCCCATCCTTCCTCTGTCTCGTGCTCCATAGCAAGACTCGCACACCGAAGGAGAATGAGTCGGAGGATGGAGCACGAGTCAGATGCAGTGCATGCTACAGTGCCAAAAACACGAGATCTGGGTATTCCTCTCTATCATGATCGCGAGAACGTCGCGCTTGCGACAGAGACAAGATATCCAGTCCCAACGAATAGTAAAAACCCAGAATTTTCCCTCAAGCAAAACTATTTTGACCCAAAAACTTTTAATCAAATCTTACCTCAAATATGGCCTCCAAAACAGCACATCATACATAAATTAACATATTTCAATAATCAATTCTCATCAATTAATCACTTTACATGTTAACATTCCGTTAGTCACAAAATCTTGAAATTTGCAGCAAACTCAATGAATCCTCATAATCATTTCAACGACCCACACATATGTATAATCATTTTTCACAACTAAAAACCATAATATACATGCCAAAATAAGACCAATTACACACCAAAAATTCCAGAAATTCATGTACACCCACATAAGAACACATGAATATTCAAAGAGTAAAAATTTCCCAAACCTGAAATCAATGAACCTCCAATCAAGGGGCTCCACTCCCGCTCTCTATTTCCTTGCCCTTGAATTCTTTAGGAGGATTCTCTGAACCACAAACCCACAACACTAAACAAATTCAAAACCCTAACTCACAATTACAAAACTCATCTAAAGAAGGAGAAGAAGAATAAGAAAACTAATGCCACCCCAAACTCACTTGAACTCACAACTAAGGAGATGGATTCAAGAAGGAGCCAAGAAGAGATGAAGAGAGGAAGCTTGGAAACGTGAGAGGGGAAGAAGAAAAAGAAACGTGAGGAAGAAAACAAGAACAACTAAATTCATTCTCTCACTCTCCCAATACTTATCCCATCTTTTCTTTTTTCTTGCCACATGTCACACACTTAAAGGATAAACACACCCAACTCTCCTCCTCTATCACTTACCAAATTCTAATCTCCTAACACACACACTACTCTCATGCACACACTCACACTAGAACATAACCCAATTAAAGCATAATAACAAATTAATTTAACAAAAATAAATGCATGCTAAGAATAAACCACACATATTTACACGCACACAAGGCTCACGCTACTAGGGTGGTTTCGGAGTGTTACAATACTCCCCTCCTTAATAGAATTTCATGCTCGAAATTCTCACCTGATCCAAATAGTTGAGGATACTGAGTCCTCATTGCCTCTTCCGGTTCCCAGGTTGCTTCCTCAACACCGTGATGTTGCCAAAGCACTTTGACCAACGGTATCTGCTTCTTCCGAAGCTGCCTGATCTCTCAAGCCAAAATCTCTTTCGGTTCCTCATCAAAAGAAAAGTCTGACTGAACCCGAATATCTTGCACTTTGAGCACATGTGATGGATCTGATCGGTAGCGATGGAGCATAGATACATGAAAGACATCGTGTAATTTGGCTAACTCTGTCGGTAATGCTAACCGATAAGCCATCGGACTAATCTTTTCTAAGATCTCATAGGGTCAAATAAACCGGGGACTCAACTTTCCCTTCTTACCAAAACAAAGAACTTTTCACCACAGACAAACTTTCAAAAAGACCTTGTCTCTAATTTCATACTGGATATCTCTACGCTTCAAATTAACATACGATCGATGTCTATCTTTAGCTACTTTCAAATTCTGTTGCACAATTCTAACTTTCTCTTCAGTATCTCTCACTATCTCTGGACCTATCATAGCTCTTTATGACAATTCAGTCCAACATACCAGTGTTCTACATCTCCTCCCATACAATACTTCATAAGGTGCCATTCCGATGCTTGCCTGGTGACTATTGTTATACGCAAATTCCATCAGAGGCACATATCGATCCCAACTTCTAGAAAATTCCAATGCACAACCCCGAAGCATGTCTTCAAGAATCTGAATCACTCTCTCAAATTGACCATCGTTCTGGGGATGAAACACTGTACTGAAGTTTAGCCGAGTACCCAAAGCTGATTGAAGTTCTTTCCAAAACTTGGACATAAACCGAGGATCTTGATCCGACACAATGGATAACGGAACCCCATGAAGCCTGATTATCTCTCTCACATATATCTCTGCCAACTTGTCCATAGAATAGTCCAACCGAATAGGCAAGAAATGTGCTGACTTGGACAATCTATCAACTATAACCCACACGGAATCATGCTTGCGCTGTGTCAAAGGCAAGCTAGTCATAAAATCCATCGTAATATCATCCCATTTCCATTGAGGAATGGGTAAGGGGTTAAGCAAACCCGATGGAACTTGGTGTTCGGCTTTCACTTGCTGACACACTAAACACTTCGAAATGAAATCTACTATGTCCTTTTTCATACCCGGCCACTAATAATGCTGCTTGAGATCTCGAGATATCTTATCTCCGCCCGAATACATAGTGAAAATCGATGAATGGGCCTCTTGTAAAAGCTTCTTCTTCACATCACTCACATCTGGTACACATAACCGATTCCCAGGCTTAAGCACTCCTTCATTATCCACTGAAAATTCTGTTTGCTTACCATCTTTCACTGCTTGATAAACACGCTGCAAAATGGGGTCACTCAACTGTGCATTCACAATCACTTGCCTCAAACTCGGTCTAGCTTTTAACTGAGCAATTAATGCACCTTCTGAATCATCTTCCCCTACTAAGAGATAAAGCCGATATTGATTTCCTACTAAGGGCATCCGCTACGACAATCGCTTTACCCGGATGATAGTCAATAATACAATCATAGTCCTTGAACAGTTCTAACCATCTTCGCTGTCTCAAATTCAACTCTTTCTGAGTTAGCAGATATTTCAAACTCTTGTGGTCGGTGAAAATTCTACACTTTTCTCCATACAAATAGTGCCGCCACACCTTAAGTGCAAACACTACCACTGCTAATTCTAAGTCATGTGTCGGGTAGTGTTGCTTATGAGGTTTCAATTGCCTGGAAGCATAGGCAATTACCTTACCGTCTTGCATCATAACACATCCTAAGCCTGTGACACCCCTAATCGAGCCTAGTCGAAATGTGCAAGATAAGTCGGATAAGTGATGGGTATTTTGGTAATTTGTGCATATAGAATTTGAGTAATTAAGGACCTAATTGAAGAAGTGATTAAAGTTCAGGTGAGGGAAATATTTGTGTGAGTATAGAGTAATAAGACAAGATATGTTGGTTGGAGCCAATAGGAGGTTGCCATGTGGCTTGGTGGGTGTGTAATTAGTGAGGTGAGAAGAAAAAGGGAAAAGAAAGAGAGAGGGAGGCAGATCACGTTCTGCCCTCTCCTCCTCCTCTTCACATTCTTCTCTTTCTTTCTCTTCTCTTCTTGCTCTTCATCCCCTAGTTTTGTGTGTGGGTTGGAGTTGATTGGGAAGTCTTAGAGGTTGCTTTGAAGAGCTCTGGGTGACAAGAAGAAAGATAAAGGAAAAGGGAAGGTTCAAGCTTGAAAAGAACATCTGAGTTGTGCTTCAAAGAGGTTTAGGAGTCTCTGTATTTTGATGCTTTATGTATGTTGTGAAATGTTGATTTATTTGGTTGATAATTGAATGGGTTATGTTTTCATGTTGTAAAACTACTATGAGTTTGATTTGATCAAATTATGCTTCTGAATTTGGAGTTGATGGAAGGCAACGTGATGGGAATGAGTTACTGTCATTTTTCTGACTTCTGCAAATTTGAGTTTTTGATTTAGCTAATCTCTGTATTAAATATTGTTTTTACATTAATTTTGAGTGCTGGAAGAGGATAATTTCAGCTAAAATTGAATTGTGTTTAAGATGGGATGATTTCTGGGAATTCTGAGCTTCTGGGTGAATTTCACGACGTTAGGGTTTCAAAAATTTGTAAGCATGTGTGCCTGTCCTAGTCGTTGTTTGGGTGTGTGAGTCGTGCTCTCCCTTGCTTTCCCTTCTCTTTTCTCTTCCTTGTTTTGCTTGTTGTGTTTTGCTTTTCGAGTCGTGCTGGAGCGTGTGAGTCATGTCCATCTTCCTCTCTTTCTTCTCTTTTGCACCATCTGAGGGAGAAGTGAGAGAGCCAGAGCACGAGTCATGCTCTGGCAGAGAGTATGAGCACGAATGGTGCTCAAAGAGCACAATCCGTGCTCATGCTGAGGACTCAGCACGAGTCGTGCTTCTCAGAACGACTCGTATCCCTCAAAGCTTCTGTCTCTCTCGTTTTTCATCAACTCAAATGTGTATTTTTCAATCCTTTTTCCTTTGTTTTTTGTTCTTTAGTCTTCATTTACGTGTTTTCAATTAGCAAATGATGTAATATGGTATTTTAACTTAGCCAAATAATAAGTAATGTATACTGTATTGCATGTTATAGTTTGTTGAATGATATTGGGATATGCATGTCTTATTTATGATTTGTAAATAATGAATGTGAGTATAATTATGTATTACTCTTGGAAACATGATTTGAATGATGCATAACCTACTATAGTCAAGTGAGTGGATAGTTAGGCATGCCTAATAGAGTCTTTAGCTGCAGCCTCAGTTCCATTTGGACCCCGATGAGGTCCCCCTTTGGTTCTTCGCGAACCCTTTTATGTATTCGATTCGCACCCATAAGGTGATGTCAGTATTCGATTCGCACCCGTAAGGTACTGTCAGTTCACTCGTTATCAAATATTTTAAGTCAGTAGGTATTCTGTTCACTTTCTTTAATATGAATAAGTGAATAAGATATCCGAATGTGTAAGATTTCTGTCATGTGAATCAGTTACTTATTAGAATGTGATTATGAACCTCTGAATGGGATAAAAATAACTCAAGCATGTACATTGTGGATGATTATTCACATATGTCATAATGTGACTATGTTTGAATATAGACTGTTATGGTTATAAGCATGGGAATTGATACGTATATGAATGCGAGCCTGAATTACTGAATGCTATGGTTAATTAGTAAGTGGATGTGATGTCGCACGGTTGACTGTCATGGTTAAGCATGTGAATTAGTATGAATATGAATGTGATCTTGACTATTAAATGCCATAATTATGGTGTTATGGTATGCGTTTTCTCTAGTTTACTATAGTAGTGATTTCGGCATGTTGGCATGTGCTCTCATCTCATTGTCGGATGGTATGTGTATTATTGTGGTGCAATACATGTGGATTGGCTTTCGGTAAGTGCATGTGCATTAATGTAATGAGATGCTATATATTTCTTTGGTCTTAGCCATCATAGAGTCTTTAGCATGTTGTCAGGTTCTTACGTTTCATGGCATGATATTAAATGTATTAGAGTTGCGCAGTGGAAGTGTGGTATTTTAACGATGTCCCTTGGTTCTTGGCTTGTGCGTGTGTGCACTATGGCATGATATTGGTATGTTTAGACTGTAGCAGTTTTGTATAAGATTTGTGTACACTATGGTTGGGTAGTGTAATGCACTAACGTCCAGAGTCAATTATCAGTTAGTGTGTATGTACGTCCTTGTATGTTGGTTTCATGAAAGTTACATCATGTGTGAATCGGCTTTTAGGTTGGTATATGGGTACTATGGTAAGAAAGCTGCAAGATTTATTTATATTGCGAATACGCGTGAAGAGCCTTCTAATATCTGATATTCTGGTGAATGCTGTAAGTCTATGCAATTAAGTTTGTATTGATTTCTGCATGATAATATTGTATTCTGTCCGCTTGGGGTTGAATTGACATGAGTATTGAATGTGGAAATCGGACAAACATGTTAACGAGATGACCTATCAGTTAAAGTATATGCAGTTGTGGATACAAATGACTTAATATATGGCATTAATATGCAAGCATGATTATTTATATGCTATGATTATTTGCATTTGCTATTGTGAATGTGTATTACCTTGGCGATCATTGTGAATGGCCATCCATTTTTCTGGTGTGTTCTCCCCACTAAGTGTTATCGCTTAGCACGGGTTCTTTTCCCCGTGCAGGTGGCAGGATTGGTTCAGTTCAAGTCGCGCATCTGCAAGGTCGGCCGCATAGGAGCTAGAAGTTCTGTTATTTTGTTATCAGTTCCTGTATTTCGGATTATGTATTTCTGTGGCTTTTATTTTTATATTCATATGCAAGCACCTGGATGTATTATTTTAATGATGTATCAAGTTATCCGTTAGTTGTATCTTTCGTTTTTGCTTCCGCTGAATGATTGTATGTATGCATGTGTGTATGCGTCCGCTTAGAGCTTGTGTGTGTGTGAGTAGGCATGACCAGCTTTTGCCTTTCAAGGTAAGTTAAGTTTTTAATTACCCCGTATTTCTGTATATGCTTATGATGTATGAATATATGTTTTGTGTTGTATCTGTGTGGTGACACCCTAACTCATACGGCATCTCACTCCAATTCGGACGGGATCGCCTACATATGGGTAGGGGGTGTTACAAGTTGTGGTATCAGAGTGCCGGTTTGGTGGTTCTGGTTGTCTTGTTTGTTATGTGTTGAGTATTTGCATGCGAGTCGATTTCGTGTCGTGGTCTAATGCAGATGTGCCTTATGTGTCGTGTCTTGATGGAGTCTGATCCTAGTGAGAATGTGGGCGAGACAACAGAAAGTGTGAATTCAATTAGTGCTGATCAGAGTGTTTTTGAGCATCCTTCGATTGGAGATTCCGATCCTGTTTCTGATGATAGGACGTTAGTGCAAGGGTTGATTCGAATCTTGGATAGGCTGACTGTTCCTTGGGTTTCTCAAGTCCCTATTCAGAAGGTACCATAGAAAAGAAAGGTGTCAGGTAAAGAAGTGTTAGTGGGAAAGAAAAATCGAGAACCTCCGACGTGTCAACAATGTCAGAAGCAACATTAGGACTAGTGTAGGAAGAAGTTGGTACCGCCTATATGTCAGCACTGCTAGTAGCGACATCGAGGCACGTGTCGAAAGCTCACCGGTGCTTGTTTCAGGTGTGGCAGCGTGGGACACCAAATTGTTGATTGTCCTAAGATGAGTGAGAATCTAGCTCCGCAAGCTAGAAAGGATGTAGAGGAACTGCTTAGAGCCACTCGTGTGCCATCAGGATTTGTTGCGCATCGCAGTGAAGTGATGGAGCTTGTAGAGCCTTCCAGTAAGTTTTGTTTTGATATGATCAAGTAAAGTTTGTTTTGGTACTTTGAGAAAGAAGGGTATTTGGATTCTATAAGGTTTTGGTAAATACCCTGCATGCCTGTCAGCTATCTCCAGAAAAAGTATTTGAATAAAAGCATATTGAATCATGGGGATGGGATAAAGTGCATCATTACAGCATCAGTTGTATTTCTTTTGCATCACTCTACATACATGAGACATCACATTCTCATTGCATTATTCCTCTGACCATACATGAGAAACATTTGCATATGCATTTTGATTGAGAGAAAGCTGACAGGGTGTACATCGAGTATTTCGAAATCTTATACAAGTGAATGTAAAATGATTTTTGGAGTTTAACAGAAGTATTGTTAAGGGAAACAACATGTATGATAGACATCTTTGAAGTATTAAAGGATTTGTGTAGCTTTTGGTGAAAGTTAGTTGGTTTATGTGTGAAGTGTTTGTGCTTTGATTTCTAATGTGCAATTGACTAATGATTATTCTGGTGAGCATGTTTGATTTGAATATAAGAAAGAGATTTAAGAGTATAGTGATGGTGATAAGTTTAAGCAAGTGAGTAGTTTGGAAGCGAAGTGTATGAGTTTATTGGTGTATTGGAGTGTATTGTTGGGAATTCTTTTCGGTGTAAGTGAATTTCGAGGATGAAATTCTTTTAGGAGGGAAGAGTTGTCACACCCTAAATCGGGCCTAGTCGGAATGTGCAAGATAAGTCGAATAAGTGATGGGTATTTTGGTAATTTGTGCATATGGAATTTGAGTAATTAAGGACCTAATTGAAGAAGTGATTAAAGTTCAGGTGAGGGAAATATTTGTGTGAGTGAGTGACTTAAGAGTTTGCCAAGGACAAAAAAGTAATAAGACAAGATATGTTGGTTGGAGCCAATAGGAGGTTGCCATGTGGCTTGGTGGGTGTGTAATTAGTGAGGAGAGAAGAAAAAGGGAAAAGAAAGAGAGAGGGAGGCAGATCACGTTCTGCCCTCTCCTCCTCCTCTTCACGTTCTTCTCCTTCTTTCTCTTCTCTTCTTGCTCTTCATCCCCTAGTTTTGTGTGTGAGTTGGAGTTGATTGGGAAGTCTTAGAGGCTGCTTTGAAGAGCTCTGGGTGACAAGCAGAAAGATAAAGGAAAAGGGAAGGTTGAAGCTTGAAGAGAACAGCTGAGTTGTGCTTCAAAGAGGTTTGGGAGTCTCTGTATTTTGATGCTTTATGTATGTTGTGAAATGTTGATTTATTTGGTTGATAATTGAATAGGTTATGTGTTGCATGTTGTAAAACTACTATGAGTTTGATTTGATCAAATTATGCTTCTGAATTTGGAGTTGATGGAAGGCAACGTGATGGGAATGAGTTACTATCATTTTTCTGACTTCTGCAAATTTGAGTTTTTGATTTAGCTAATCTCTGTTTTGAAAGGATCTTTGTTGAAGGGGTGTTTCAATACTATTTTTACATTAATTTTGAGTGCTGGAAGAGGCTAATTTCAGCTAAAATTGAATTGTGTTTAAGATGGGATGATTTCTGGGAATTATGGGTTTCTGTGTGAATTTCATGACGTTAGGGTTTCGAAAATTTGTAAGCCTTTGTGCCTGTCCTAGTCGTGTTTGGGTGTGTGAGTCGTGCTCTCCCTTGCTTTTCCTTCTCTTTTCTCTTCCTTGTTTTGCTTGTTGTGTTTTGCTGTCCGTGTGCTTGTCTGAGTCGTGCTGGAGCATGTGAGTCATGTCCATCTTCCTCTCTTTCTTCTCTTTTGCACCATCTGAGGGAGAAGTGAGAGAGGCAGAGCACAAGTCGTGCTCTGGCAAAGAGTATGAGCACGAATGGTGCTCGAAGAGCACAATCCGTGCTCATGCTGAGGGACTCAGTACGAGTCGTGCTCCTCAGCACGACTCGTGTCCCTCAAAGCTTATGTCTCTCCCGTTTTTCATCAACTCAAATGTGTATTTTTCAATCCTTTTACCTTTGTTTTTGGTTCTTTAGTCTTCATTTATGTATTTTCAATTAGCAAATGATGTAATATGGTATTTTAACTTAGCCAAATAATAAGTAATGTATATTGTATTGCATGTTATAGTTTGTTGAATGATATTGGGTTATGCATGTCTTATTTATGATTTATTAATAATGAATGTGAGTATAATTATGTATTACTCTTGGAAACATGATTTGAATGATGCATAACCTACTAGAGTCAAGTAAGTGGATAGTTAGGCATGCCTAGTAGAGTCTTTAGTTGCAGCCTCAGTTCCATTTGGACTCCGATCAGGTCCCCGTTTGGTTCCTCACGAACCCTTTTATGTATTCGATTCGCACCCGTAAGGTGATGTCAGTATTCGATTCGCACCCGTAAGGTGATGTCAGTATTCGATTCGCACCCTTAAGGTACTGTCAGTTCACTCGTTATCCACTACTTTTAGTCAGCAGGTATTCTGTTCGCTTTGTTTAATATGAATAAGTGAATAAGATATCCGAATGTGTAAGATTTCAGTCATGTGAATCAGTTACTTATTAGAATGTGATTATGAACCCCTGAATGGGATAAAAATGACTCAATCATGTACATTGTGGATGATTATTCACATATATCGTATTGTGACTATGTTTGAATATAGACCTTCTTGGTTATAAGCATGGGAATTGATACGTATATGAATGCGAGCCTGAATTACTGAATGCTATGGTTAATTAGTAAGTATGTGGATGTAATGTCGCACGGTTGACTGTCATGGTTAAGCATGTGAATTAGTATGAATATGAATGTGATCTTGACTATTGAATGCCATAATTAAGGTGTTATGGTATGTGTTTTCTCTAGTTTACAATAGTAGTGATTTCGGCATGTTGGCATGTGCTCTCATCTCATTGTCGGATGGTATGTGTATTATTGTGGTGCAATACATGTGGATTGGCTTTCGGTAAGTGCATGTGCATTAATGTAATGAGATGCTATATATTTCTTTGGTCTTAGCCATTATAGAGTCTTTGGCATGTTGTCAGGTGCTTACATTTCATGGCATGATATTAAATGTATTAGAGTTGCACAGTGGAAGTGTGGTATTTTAATGATGTCCCTTGGTTCTTGGATTGTGCGTGTGTGCACTATGGCATGATATTGGTATGTTTAGACCCGTAGCAGTTTTGTATAAGATTTGTGTACACTATGGTGGGGTAGTGTAATGCACTAACCTCCAGAGTCGATTATCAGTTAGTGTGTATGTATGTCCTTGTATGTTGGTTTCATGAATGTTACATCATGTGTGAATCGGCTTTTAGGTTGGTCTATGGGTAGTATGGTAAGAAAGCTGCAAGATTTATTTATATTGCGAATACGCGTGATGAGCCTTCTAATATCTGATATTCTGGTGAATGCAGTAAGTTTATGCAATTAAGTTTGTATTAACTTCTGCATGATAATATTGTATTCTGTCCGCTTTGGGTTTAATTTGTAACAACCCAAAAAGGGCCTGGTCGGAGTCTGCGTGGTAAGTCGGTAAAGTAAGGGTATTTTTTGTAATTTGTGCAAGAGGAAATTTTGATAATAAGAAATTATTTGTTAAGGAATTAATTAATTAGGTAATAAGTTGAGTGAAGGAAATGTTAGTGTGTGCTTGTGGTGCAGGGTGTTAGTGGATAAGGGATTTTATTGTGTGGTTTTAGTGTGTATGGTGCCTTGGATGTAGAGTGGGTTATAAGAAATAATATGGTGTGATTGAAGTTTAGTGCATTCAAGATATTTGTGTAAGAGAAGCTTGTGTGTGTTTAGTGTATGGTGCCAAGAGTGGTTAAGTTAAGTGGATGGCTTGATTCTCTAAGATTGGGACAAGTGGCAAGGGGGTTGGTGAGCATTGAATGAAAAGTAGGAGAGAGGGAAAGAAGGGGGCAGAATTTCCTTGGCTTCCCGTGGAAGCTAGCTCACTTCTTCCTCTTTTCTTCTTCTTTCCCATTCTCTCTCTCTTCCTTCCATTTTTCTGCTCTCATCTCCTTTTCTCTTTTGTTTTCTTTGAGCTTTGAGTGGGAATCTTGGGCTTTAAGTTGGAGTTTTGAAGGTAAGTGGTCTGAAGTTCTTTGGTTTTTCGGTTCTTCTCTTCTCCTTCTTTTCTGATTTTGATTGTGCAAGTTGGGTTTGATATGAGTGAGTTTTGATTGGGTTTGTGCAAGAATCGGAAGCTAGAAGAAGGAGCAAGGGTAAAGAGAAAGCGGACTCGTGAGGGCCTCGGTTTGATGCTAAGATTTCCAGGTTTAGGAGCTGCATTTTTGAGTATGTGTATGTGTTTGAGAGTTTACTTTGGTCGTATTTTGAGCTGTGTATGTGGACTATTTTTTTCCCCTATTTTCCTCCTTGGATCAATTCTATCTAGTAATTGCATGTCACTTGTAACCTTGAGTGTTTTGTTAGATGAATGCATGTTTAAATCAAGTGGTGATTTATAGCGAAATGTTAGTGATATAGTGAGGATAGTATGTGTTTTCGGAACATGAGCATGTTATGTTAATGAATTTTGAGTTTGATTGAGAGTAAATTCGTGATGAATTGATGTTCGATTATTGCGTAAAAATGTTTGTGTGGCTTGTGAGTGATGCGGTATTGTGCAAGAGGCTAGAGGTAAGTGGTTGAGTATGTTTGTTTGCATGTATGAAGAATTGCGTGTGAAAAGAGTAGGAAAAGTGCAGATTGTGCAAATCTGGGTTCTGTCACGATCGCGATAGCTTATCGTGAGCGCGACAGAATACGAATTTGGACCCTTCGTTCTTGGAGAGTTCTCTATCGCGAGCGCGACAGAGAGCTCAAGACCCTAGTCCCCGTGTGAGCATGCTGCCATGCGTGCGCGTGAGGGGAAAGAAACTGGTCTCTGTCGTGACCTCGACGTTGTCGCGAGCGCGACAGAGCTCGGTTGCGCGAATCTGCCTAGCATGCTTCGTCGTGAGTAGGCCTTCTGGCGCGAGCTCGCGAGGGGGGTGTCTCGTGCTCTGTCGCGAGCGCGACACTGTCGCCATTGCGACAGAGGCCCTTCCTGCTTGCCCTATTTTCTGAATGTGCTGCTTTTGTTCCGCTTTGCACGGTTTCTCACTATTGCTTGAAATATGTTTGTGCTTATGACTCGTGATATCATTGTACCAGTGTCTTAATTATGAATTTATTTGATGTTAGAGTTATGTGTTGAACCTTGCTTTGATTTTGTATTGTCGTGTGAGTGAATGAGTTGTCGAGCTTGAAGTGTCAAGCTCCTGGATAATTAAGCATGCTTAAGAAGGGTTAGTGAGTGCAGCTGCCCGTGTCCGCCACGTTTGGGCGATGCGGTCGACCTCCTAGATGGTCATCTTCCGTGTAGTGATAAAATGTTTTGAGACTCCGGTCTCCCGCGCTACCTTCGGGTATTAAACTATTTTTGAGGCTTCGGTCTCCCGTGCCGTGTTCCCGTATCCTCCACCATTGAATTCAGGCTATTGTGTTAAGTGTCTAGTATGAGATTAGTGAAGTGTTCTGATTATTGCATGATTCTGATTATAATCATTGTATCATGTTTTCTACTTTAGTGCTGAGATACATATAGTGACTCTTGATCTGTGTATATATTTCTGCCCTCTGATGTTTAGTGAATTTTGAATTTTATGCTCAATATCTTGTATAGTGTTCTGTTGTGTTTTGTTTCGTCCCCACTAAGCGTTATCGCTTAGCACGGGTTCTTGTCCCGTGTAGGTGACAGGATTTTGGGAGTTTGCTCGTGTCGCGCATCTGCAAGTCGGCCACATAGGAGTAGAGTTATATTTTTGTTATCTACTCCTGTAATTCTTTTTGTATGTAATATTTTTGTTTAGTGGTTCATGTAACTTTTTGTAAAGGAATGATGTAATCTTTTTGGATTGTATTTAACTCTATATTTTGATTAAATGAGATTTATGTTCTGCCCTATTATTGGTAGTGAATGCTTCCGCTTAGCACATGTTTGTATGTTGTGAGTGAGCGTCAGGTAGCGCGCCCGCCGGCGCCCTTCCAACGGGGGCGGCGGCGGGGGTGTTACAGTTTGTGGTATCAGAGCGCCGGTTTAGGCGGTTCTGGTTGTCTTTGTTTGTAGTGTGTTGAGTCTTTGCATGTTAGTTGGTTTTGTGTCATGGCCTAATGCAGATGTGTCTTGTCTTGTGTAGTGTCTAGATGGAGTCTGATCCAAGTGAGAACGTGGGCGAGACGGTTGGTAGTGCATGTGTAGTGAGAGGTGAGCAACCTGCTCCGCAGCGTCAATAAGAAGAGATTCCTGGTATGGGTTTTGGTCATGAGAACCCGGCGTTAGTGCAAGGTTTACTCCAGTTGGTTGAGAGGTTGACTGCTCCTAAGGCTCCGACCGAGTTGTTAAGAAAGAGAGGAGCAGAAGACTTTCATGGGACCGCCATGGATCAATCTGATGTCGCCGAGTTTTGGCTTAAAAGAGTAGGCTGGATTTTGCAAGAGACTAGATGTCCTATAGATCAGAGAGTGCTTTGTGCAGTGTCGTTGCTTCAAGGGTCAGCGTATGATTGGTGGGAGCTTGTGATGCGAAATCCTCAACGACCAGCCGAGTTGACTTGGGAATTCTTCAAGTAAGAATTTGAGCAGAAGTATGTTACGAAGGCATAACAAGAAGCCAAGTGGAGAGAGTTCATCAGTCTGAAGCAGCGGGGTATGACCGTGAGTGAGTATGATAAGGAATTCAGCCGGTTGAGTAAGTATGTGCCTGAGCAGTTATTGACGGATGAGTTTAGATGTAGACATTTTGAAGAAGGACTGCGTGAGGTGATCAGAGGTCCTTTGTCGGCAATGACGATCTTGCAACCAGTGGGGTATTATCAGCTTGTGGCAGCGGCAATGAAATTAGAGGAATCTGAGGTGATCAAGGAGAGAATCGAGAGCAAGAGGAACGCACCAGATGGTGGGATAGGAAGTGGTAAGAAGTCGAGAGGAGTTCCGAGTGGTCAAGGTGGGAAGAGTTCGGTTTCGGTACGTTCGGAAGTCGGTAGTGTAGCGCCACCTTCTACCAAGGGAAGTGTGGTTCCAGAGTGTGAGCATTGTCATAGGCGCCATTGGGGCGAGTGTAGAAGGATCTCTGGAGCGTGCTTCAGATGTGGCAGCCAAGAGCACATGGTGGCAAATTGTCCGGATTGAAGAGAGCTTCAGTGTCAACCCGAGAGTAGAGCCAGTGGTCAAAGAGCAAGAGGGAAGCAGAGTGGAAGAGCCAGTGGACGACCTTCTCAAGCGCCATCAAAGACAGTGCAGAAGCCGCAAACTGAAGAAGTGTATGCGTGCCCGCGAGTATACGCCTTGATAGGAGAGGATGCAGCGGATCAAGCTGGACCTTCCAGTAAGTTGTGTTCTAGCTTTTGTTGTGTTCGGTTTGAGTTTTGGGTTGTTGAATTTAAGTGATTAGCGGGGAAATTTCGAGGACAAAATTTCTTTAAGGGGGAGTGATTGTAATAACCCAAAAAGGGCCTGGTCGGATTCTGCGTGGTAAGTGGGTAAAGTAAGGGTATTTTTCGTAATTTGAGTAAGAGGAAATTTGGATAGTAAGAAATTATTTGTTAAGGAACTAATTAATTAGGTAATAAGTTGAGTAAAGGAAATGTTAGTGTGTGCTTGTGGTGCAGGGTGTTAGGGTGTTAGTGGATAAGGGATTTTATTGTGTGGTTTTAGTGTGTATGGTGCCTTGGATGTAAAGTGGGTTATAAGAAATAATATGGTGTGATTGAAGTTTGGTGCATTGAAGATATTTGTGTAAGAGAAGCTTGTGTGTGTTTAGTGTATAGTGCCAAGAGTGGTTAAGTTAAGTGGATGGCTTGATTCTCTAAAATTGTGACAAGTGGCAAGGGGGTTGGTGAGCATTGAATGAAAAGTAGGAGAGAGGGAAAGAAGGGGGCAGAATTTCCTTGGCTTCCCGTGGAAGCTAGCTCACTTCTTCCTCTTTTCTTCTTCTTTCCCGTTCTCTCTCTCTTCCTTCCATTTTTTGCTCTCATCTCCTTTTCTCTTGTGTTTTCTTTGAGCTTTGAGTGGGAATCTTGGGCTTTATGTTGGAGTTTTTAAGGTAAGTGGTCTGAAGTTCTTTGGTTTTTCGGTTCTTCTCTTCTCCTTCTTTTCTGATTTTGATTGTGGAAGTTGGGTTTGATTTGAGTGAGTTTTGATTGGGTTTGTGCAGGAATCGAAAGCTAGAAGAAGGAGCAAGGGTAAAGAGAAAGCGGACTCGTGAGGGCCTCGGTTTTAAGCTACGATTTCCAGGTTTGGGAGCTACGTTTTTTAGTATGTGTATGTGTTTGGGAGCTTACTTTGGTCGTATTTGGAGCTGTGTATGTGGACTATGCTTTTCCCCTATTTTCCTCCTTGGATCAATTCTATCTAGTAATTGCATGTCACTTGAACCTTGAGTGTTTTGTTAGATGAATGCATGTTTAAATCAAGTGGTGATTTAAAGTGAAATGTTAGTGATATAGTGAGGATAGTATGTGTTTTTGGAACTTGAGCATGTTATGTTAATGAATTTTGAGTTTGATTGAGAGTAAATTCGTGATGAATTGATGTTCGATTATTGCGTAAATATGTTTGTGTGGCTTGTGAGTGATGTGGTATTGTGCAACAGGCTAGAGGTAAGTGGTTGAGTATGTTTGTTTGCATGTATGAAGAATTGCGTGTGAAAAGAGTAGGAAAAGTGCAGATTGTACAAATCTGGGTTCTGTCGCGATCGCGACAGCTTGTCGCGAGCGCGACAGAATACGGATTTGGACCCTTCGTTCTTGGAGAGTTCTCTATAGTGACCGCGATGTTGTCGCGAGTGCGACAGAGACCTCGGTACCCGAGTCCCCGCACGAGCATGCTGCCCTGCGTGCGCGCGAGGGGAAAGAAACTGGTCTCTGTCGCGACCACGACGTTGTCGCGAGCGCGACAGAGCTCGGTTGCGCGAATCTGCCTAGCGTGCTTCGTCGCAAGCAGGCCTTCTGGTGCGAGCTCGCGAGGGGGGTGTCCCGTGCTCTGTCGCGATCGTGACAGAGGCCCTTCCTGCTTGCCTTGTTTTCTGAATGTGCTTCTTTTATTCCGCTTTGCACGGTTTCTCACTATTGCATGAAATATGTTTGTGCTTATGACTCGTGATATCATTGTACCAGTGTCTTAATTATGAATTTATTTGATGTTAGAGTCGTATGTTGAACCTTGCTTTGATTTTGTATTGTCGTGTGAGTGAATGAGTTGTCGAGCCTGAAGTGTCAAGGTCCTGGATAATTAAGCATGCTTAAGAAGGGTTAGTGAGTGCAGCTGCCGTGTCCACCCCGTTTGGGCGAAGCGGTCGACCTCCGAGATGGTCATCTTCCGTGTAGTGATAAAATGTTTTGAGACTCCGGTCTCCCGCGCTACCTTCGGGTATTAAACTGTTTCTGAGGCTTTGGTCTCCCGTGCCGTGTTCCCGTATCCTCCACCATTGAATTCAGGCTATTGTGTTAAGTTTCTAGTATGAGATTAGTGAAGTGTTCTGATTATTGCATGATTCTGATTATAATCATTGTATCATGTTTTCTACTTCAGTGCTGAGATACATATAGTGACTCTTGATCTGTGTATATATTTCTGCCCTCTGATGTTTAGTGAATTCTGAATTTTATGCTCAATATATTGTATAGTGTTTTGTTGTGTTTTGTTTCCGCCCCACTAAGCGTTATCGCTTAGCACGGGTTCTTGTCCCGTGTAGGTGATAGGATTTTGGGAGTTTTCTCGTGTCGCGCATCTGCAAGTCGGCCACATAGGAGTAGAGTTATATTTTTGTTATCTACTCCTGTAATTCATTTTGTATGTAATATTTTTGTTTAGTGGTTCATGTAACTTTTTGTAAAGGAATGATGTAATCTTTTGGGATTGTATTTAACTCTATATTTTGATTAAATGAGATTTATGTTCTGCCCTATTATTGGTAGTGAATGCTTCCGCTTAGCGCATTTATGTATGTTGTGAGTGAGCGTCGGGTAGCGGCCCGCCGGTGCCCTTCCAACGGGGGCGGCGGCGGGGGTGTTACAGAATTGACATGAGTATTGAATGTGGAAATTGGACAAACATGTTAACGAGATGACCTATCAGTTAAAGTATATGCGGTTGTGGATATAAATGATTGAATGTATGGCGTTAATATGCAAGCATGATTATTTATATCCTATGAATATTTGCATTTGCTATTGTGAATGTGTATTGCCTTGGCAATCATTGTGAATGGCCGTCCATTTTTCTGGTGTGTTCTCCCCACTAAGCGTTATCGCTTAGCACGGGTTCTTTTCTCTGTGCAGGTGGCAGGATTGGTTTAGTTCAAGTCGCGCATCTGCAAGGTCTGCCACATAGGAGCTAGAAGTTCTGTTATTTTGTTATCAGTTCCTGTATTTCGGATTATGTATTTTTGTAGCTTTTGTTTATGTATTCATATGTAAGGACCTAGATGTATTATTTCAATGATGTATCAAGTTATCCGTTAGTTGTATCTTTCGTTTTATGCTGCCGCTTAATGATTGTATGTATGCATGTGTGTATGCTTCCGCTTAGAGCTTGTGTGTGTGTGAGTAGGCATGACCAGCTTTTGCCTTTCAAGGTAGGTTAAGTTTTTAATTACCCCGTATTTCTGTATGCTTATGATGCATGAATATATGTTTTGTGTTGTATCTGTGTGGTGGCACCCTGACTCATACGGCATCTCACTCCGATTCGGACGGGATCGCCTACGTATGGGTAGGGGGTGTTACAAAGCCCACTCCTGAAGCATCACTATACATGGTGAATTCCTTACCCGACATAGGCTGCGTGAGCACAGGAGCCTTAATCAAAATCTCTTTCAGTTGATCAAAACTGGTTTGATACTTATCAGACCAAACAAACCTCACCTCCTTCCGGAGAAATGTAGTCAAAGGTGAAGCTAATACTGAGAAGCCCTTAACAAAAGGCCTATAGTAGCCAGCCAAACCCAGAAAACTTCTTACTTCTGGCACATTCTTAGGTGGTAACCAACTCACAATCACCTCCACTTTGGATGGGTCTACCCGAATACCATCAGCTGAAACCACATGTCCAAGAAAAGTTGCTTCTTTTAGCCAAAACTCACACTTACTGAGTTTAGTATAAAGTTGGTGATCTCTTAACACTTGTAATACCAAACGGAGATGTTCTTCATGTTCTTTCTCATTCCTTGAATAAACAAGGATGTCATCGATGAACACTACCACAAACCGATCCAGATACTGTTTGAAGACCCTGTTCATTAGATCCATAAAGGTTGCGGGCGCGTTGGTCAAACCAAATGGCATTACCAAGAATTCATACTAACCATAGCGCGTCCGAAAAGCCGTCTTTGCCACATCCGTATCCTTTACCCTTAACTGGTAGTAACCTGATCTCAAGTCTATCTTGGAGAACACTCCAGCTCCTCTCAACTGATCAAAAAGGTCCTCAATCCGCTGTAACGGATACTTATTCTTTACTGTAACCTTGTTAAGCTGCCGGTAATCTATACACATCCGCAATGTCCCATCTTTCTTCTTAACAAACAAGGCAGGAGCACCCCACGGAGACACACTGGACCAAATGAATCCTCTATCCAGAAGTTCTTGCAATTGACTCTTTAGTTCTTTCAATTCCATCGGAGCCATCCGATACGGAGCCTTAGAAATCGGAGATGCTCCCGGTACAATCTCCACTGACAAATCTACTTCCCTCTCTAGAGGTAACCCCCGTAACACTTCCGGAAAAACATCCTCAAATTCTCTCACAATCGGAATATCTTGCACTTTAACTTGTCCTCTTCGTGAGTCCAGAACTAGTGCCAAGTACGCTTCACATCCCTTCCTTATAAACCTCTTAGCCTACATCGCGAAAATGACATTATGCAACGAACTACTTCCCTCACCTTTCACAATCACGGGCAACTGCTCTTTATCTTTGAGAACCAAAACTTTCCTGTGACAATCCACTATGGCTCGATGCTTGGCTAACCAATCCATTCCAAAAATAACATCAAACTCATGAAAGGGCAACCGAATCAAATCAACTGCAAACTCCATGTCTTGAATTCTTAAAGGACAATTCCTACAAACCCGATTAACAATAACACTCTGACCCAACGGGCTAGACACACAAATCTCATAATCCAATCTTTCCTCACTCCCCAAATCATCACTCAACTTACTAGAACACAAATAAGAATGAGTAGAACCCGGATCTATCAATGCATACACTTCAGAATCAAACAATAAAGACTTACCAACAATTACTTCCGGTGCGTTCTGCTCATCCCTGGCTTTCATGGCATAGGCTCTACCAGCTATCGGAATGGGGCGGTCCACAGACTCAGATAACTCTCTCTCTCGAGGCCGTCCACCACGACCCTGTCCTCTACCTCTACCATGGCTTCCTTGAGGAGCATTGGATCCTGCTCGACTACCATCTTGTTGACCTGGAGCATTCTTACGCATATTCGGGCAATTAGCAAGGAAGTGGTCCGTACTACCACACCTAAAACATCCTCCTGTCAGCCATCGACATTCGCCCCAGTGGCGCTTACTACAATGGGAGCACTGAGGTATAACATCGCCTCTACCCCCTGAACCTCCTCTACCCGTGCCTGATCCTCTTGAAGAGTCCTGTCTCCTCCCTCTAGTAGCCAGACTAGCAGGAAGCTCACCAGCAGGATTCCCTTGAGATTCTCTTGATCTTTTCCCTGAAAAAGAACTACTTTTGGAGGTCTTTCTTCTCAAAGCTTTCTCTCTCAAAACATTCTCTGATCGCTCCGCTCTCAAGGCCGCCTGAACTAGCTGATAACAACTAACATTCGGGGCAGACATCAAAGAAACTAACATTGCCTTCAAAGATTCATTCAAACCGGCCGCAAAATGTTGACATCGAAACTCATCAGTAAGAATTCCTGGCGGTGCATACTTACTAAACCTGTTGAACTCATTCTCATAGTCTGCCACAGACATCACCCTCTGCCTAAGACTCAAGAACTGCGCCCATCTAGCGTCTTTGAATGCCTTAGTTACATACTTATTTTGGAACTCCTTCTCAAAGAACCCCCATGACAAAGGCTCGGGAAGCTGGGGCGGACTGAGCACTAACCTCCACCAGTCATAAGGAGAGCCTTGCAATAGAGACACTACACATTCCACTTCTCTATCTGGCGGGTATCTGATTTCCCTTAATACCCGCTTCACTTTATCAATCCACATCTCGACTTTGTCTGATTCATCTAAGCTGGTGCCAAAGAAATCCTTAGCTCCATACTTTCTCATATTCTCAATAGGTGCTCTAGGTGCAGTTACTCTCTCCAGTACCCTAGCCATATCCTGGGATATCTTAAACATCGCTTCTAAGGGAGCCGCAGGGGCCTCAGGTTGCACCCTAGGAGGTTGAGCCAGACCCAAAACAGATGGATCTTGCTCTTGGGGATTCGCACTCTCGGCTGACCCCTCAAGCAATCCACGAGTAGACTGCATAGCTACAAAACATAAACCACAATTCGCATCAGGCCAACACAACTCTAACAGACTTTCTATGATACTCTAGCCCAAAAACGTTTAAACCTACTGCTCTGATACCACAAAATGTAACACCCCTTACCTATACGTAGAGAACTTCACCCTATAAAGAGGATAAAAGTCCCCGATAGATAAGGGTTGCCACCTACAGACGCTCAAACAGAACCAAATGCACACCAATCACATATGCACATGAATAAATTAAAATTTCATAATTCATCAGAGAAAAAGTCACAGAGCAAAAATATTGCATTTCATTAACATAACAAAGGTAGTTTTACATATTCCAAAAAGATACAAAAGTGCCTCAGCACAACTGAATAGTTACATATAACTACCATCAATACGATTTACAAAATATTCTTTACCTAGTTTTAAAAGTACAAGACTTTAATACATACAAAATGAATGCAAGGCCTAAACTACAAAATCTTCTATCCACTAGTCGTGTTGGCCCTGCTGATATGAAACCCGCTGATAAACCCTTCAAAATCTTCCACACCTGCACGGATAAAACACCCGTGCTAAGCAAAATCGCTTAGTGGGGAACAAAGATGCACAACGACCACTCACAGTCGCGTCAACAAATAATCACAAGCAAATGGCACAGTTACATGTTAAAATTTCATAAGTTAACTTAAGCATACAACATTATAATCATATTATTCCCGGCATGCAATATTTCGAAATTCACATATAATAACAAATAGCATTCTTGCACCTGCTTTACCAAAACATTGGATAACGAGTACGCGTAGAAACCCGAAGGTATTAACATTATTCTCATAACACATAGATACCTGAGGGTATCAAAACAATCTTTTTAATTTTATTCCAAAACATTTTCGCGTAGATTCGGTACATAGGGATCACGAAGATCTAGTTGGGGGACCTGATCATGGTCCAAATCATTCGGTAGCTGCAGCAACAGTAACTCTATTAGGCATGACTAACTATCCACTTATTTGACTCTAGCAGGTCATGCATAATCCAAGGCACATTTCAATTCACAACATATGTTTGCATCTTGTATTATTCATGATATAGGAAGCATATAAATACATTCATATAGTAAACAGTAAGAATTAGCCATGAAAAAGACGTTAGAAACTCATTTTCAGACAACTGGGTGCTCGAGAAACACAGGGCAGGTCGGAGCCTCTGTCGCGCTCGCGACTGAGTCGCAATCGCGACGAAGAGGAAATGAGCACAAGTCGTGCTGATGGACACGACTCGTGTCCATTCTCCCTCAGACATGCTCTGAAGCACGACATGCAACGCCTCAACGCAGCACGAGTCGTGCCTGGCCAGCCCGAGTCATTCTGCTTGAGCAAGAGTCATGCTGCGCCAGCACGTCTCGCGCTGACTCCCATCCTTCCTCCGTCTCGTGCTCCACAGCAAGACTCGCACACCGAAGGAGCAAGAGTCGGACGTAGTGCATGCTACAATGCCAAAAACACGAGATCTGGGCATTCCTCTCTGTCACGATCACGAGAACGTCGCGCTCGTGATAGAGACGAGATTTCCAGTCCCAACGATGAGTAGAAACCCATAATTTTCCCTCAAGCAAAACTATTTTGACCTAAAAACTTTTAATCAAATTTTACCTCAAATATGGCCTCCAAAACACCATAGCAAACATAAATTAACATATTTCAACAATCAATTCTCATCAATTAATCACATTACATGTTAACATTCCTTGAGTCACAAAATCTGGAAATTTGCAGCAAACTCAATCAATCCTCATAATCATTTCAACGACCCACACATATGTATAATCATTTCTCACAACTAAAAACCCATAATATACATGCCAAAATAAGACCAATTACACACCAAAAATTCCAGAAATTCATGTACACCCACATAAGAACACATGAACATTCAAAGAGCAGAAATTTCCCAAACCTAAAATCAATGAACCTCCAATCAAGGGGCTCCACTCCCGCTCGCTATTTCCTTGCCCTTGAATTCTTTAGGAGGATTCTCTGAACCACAAACCCACAACACTAAACAAATTCAAAACCCTAACTCATAATTATAAAACTCATCTAAAGAAGGAGAAGAAGAATAAGAAAACTAATACCCATCACTTACCACACCAGCTTAGGCCACCCCAAACTCACTTGTACTCACAACTAAGGAGATGGATTCAAGAAGGAGCAAAGAAGAGATGAAGAGAGGAAGCTTGGCAACGTGAGAGGGGAAGAAGAAAAAGAAACGTGAGCAAGAAAAAGAGAACAGCTAAATTCATTCTCTCACTCTCCCAATACTTATCCCATCTTTTCCTTTTTCTTGCCACATGTCACACTCTTAAAGGATAAACACACCCAACTCTCCTCCTCTATCACTTACCCAATTCTAATCTCCTAACACACATACTACTCTCATGCACACACTCACACTAGAACATAACCCAATTAAAGCATAATAACAAATTAATTTAAAAAAAATAAATGCATGCTCAAAATAAACCACACATATTTACACGCACACAAGGCTCACTTTACTAGGGTGGTTTCGGGGTGATACAAATCTTCTAACACCTGAATCACCCTTTTTAACTATCCATCAGTCTGCGGATGAAATGTTGTACTA
Organism: Excoecaria cochinchinensis; assembly: GCA_947683425.1. Taxonomy (NCBI): domain Eukaryota; kingdom Viridiplantae; phylum Streptophyta; class Magnoliopsida; order Malpighiales; family Euphorbiaceae; genus Excoecaria; species Excoecaria cochinchinensis. The sequence continues at coordinate 9,574,396 of CANTUQ010000005.1, forward strand.
AAGTTCAACCTTGTACCCAAAGTAGCTTGCAAACCCTTCTAGAACTTAGAAGTGAATCTCGTATCTCTATCTGAAATAATAAACAAAGGAATACCATGCAGTCTGAGAATCTCTTTCACATACAACTCAGGCAACCATCCATAGAGTAATCGAGTTGAATCGGTATAAAGTGAGCCGACTTAGAGAACCGATCCACTATTACCCATAGAGAATCGTGCAACCTCAATTTCATTGGTAATCTCGAGAAAAAGTCCATGGTAATGTTATCCCATTTCCATTATGGAATTAGAATAGGATTTAACAAACCATTTGGAACCTGATGTTCCCCTTTCACTTCCTGGCAGGTCAAACACTTAGAAATATATTCTATGACATCCCTTTTCATGCTAGGCCACCAATAAAACTGCTTTAAGTCTTCTTACATCTTATTACCGCCTGGGTGCATAGTGAAAACTATATTATGCGCTTCATGTAAAAGTCTCTTTCTCAACTTTTTATCGTTGGCAACACATAACCGATCTTGGTAGGATAATACGCCTTATTTATTCACTGAATAGTCACTCTTGCCTCCATTTCTGACTGACTGCAGAATGTGTTGCAACTTGGGATCACTTTTCTATGAATTCACCAACTCATCCCTCAAAACTGGCCTTGCTTTTAACTGTGCCACTAAAGCACCATCAGAAGCAAATTTCCGCTTGACTCTTTGTAATAACAAGGCTGAAACAGACTTCCTACTCAATGGATCCGCCAGCACATTGGCTTTACTCGGATGCTAATCCACAATACAATCATACACTTTAAATAGTTCCAACCGCCTTCTCTGTCTCAAGTTTAACTCTTTTTGAGTGAGCAGATACTTGAAACTCTTAAGATCAGTAAAGATCTTACACTTTTCACTATATACGTAATTTCGCTAAATCTTTAAAGCGAATACTACTTCAACCAATTCCAAATCATGAGTCGAGTAATTCTGCTCGTGTGGCTTCAATTGCCTAGAAGTATAAGCTATCACCGTCCCATCCTGCATCAATACACATCCCAATCTGACTCTAGAAGAATCGCTATACATAGCGTACTCCTTACCCGAAATAGGTTGAGTTAGGATTGGTGCCTCAACTAATATCCTCATCAACCGCTCAAATTTGGCTTAACACTTATCAAACCAGTTAAACTTAACTCCCTTATGGAGCAACTTAGTAAGAGGAGAAGCAATCACTGAGAATCCCTTCACAAAATGACTGTTATACCCTGCTAATCCCAAGAAACTTTGTACCTCAAGCACATTCTTGGGTGGCTTCCAATTCACCACTGCTTCTATCTTAGGTAGATCAACCTTAATGCCCTTACATGAGACAATATAACCCAGAAAAGACACTTCCTTCAGCCAAAATTCACATTTACTAAGCTTCGCATATAGCTAATTCTCCCTTCTGAAGCACATTTCTCAAATGCTGCACATGCTCCTTCTCATTCTTTGAATATACCAATATATCATCGATCAACACCACTACAAACTGATCTAACTATGACCTGAACACTCTATTCATTAAATTCATAAATACGGCAGGCGCATTAGTCAACCCGAATGGCATTACCAGAAATTCATAATGTCCATATCGAGTCCTAAATGCAGTCTTAGGTATATCCTCCTTTTTCACTTGCAACTTATAATAACTAGACCTCAGATCGATTTTAGAAAAAACACCAGCTCCCTTCAACTGGTCAAACGAATCCTCAATCCTTGGTAATGGATATTTGTTCTTTACTGGCGCCTTATTCAGCTGTCTATAGTCAATACACATCCTTATAGTCCCATCTTTCTTCTTTACAAACAACATCGGTGCCCCCCATGGAGACATACTTGTTCTTATGAAACCCCTATCCAACAACTCTTGTAACTGAGTCTTCAATTCCTTCAACTCAGTGGGAGCCATCCGATGGGGTGCCTTAGACACAGGTGCTGTACCTGGCACAATATCGATTGACAACTCTACTTCTCTTATTAGCGGTACACCAGCTAACTCTTCCGAAAACATATTAGGAAATTCCCTCACTACTGGTATATCCTGAATTCTCACTTATTCTCTATTCGAATCCAACACAAAAGCTAAGAAAGCCTCACATCCTTTCCTCAAACACCGATAAGCTTGCAAAGTACAAATCACATCTACTAACGGATTAGAGCATACACCCCTCACAATCACTTTAGACTTCTCTTCACTACTAAGCACAACTGTTTTCTTCATACAGTTAACTACAGCTTGGTGCTTACTCAACCAATCCATAACCAATATTAAGTCAAACTCATCAAAAGGTAACTCAATCAGATTTACAGGGAACATATGACCTTGAACCATTAAAGGGCAATCTCGAAATACCTTGTTCACATTCACACTATTCCCCAAAGGGCTAGTCACACAAATATCATAATCTAAATGCTTAACAATAGACATCTTATCACATAATTTCTTAGAACACACATATGAATGCAATCTTATCACATAATTTCTTAGAACACACATATGAATGCGTAGACACAGGGTCAATTAATGTAAATATTTCTATATTAAAGAGTAGAAATGTATCTACAATGGCCTCTGGCGCATCCTGCTCCTCTCGAGCCTTCATCGCATATGCCCTTGTTGGTGTTGTGAGAGGTCTATCCACATATTCTGACACTATTCCACCTCTGGACTGGCCACCTCTGCCACGCCCTCTACCTCTTCCTCTATTAAATGGAGGCAAATTCGATGCACCCCTACTAGCTTCTTGCTATTTTTTGGTTACCTTATAAGCCTTAGGACAGTTAACCAAATAGTGCTCTGTACTACCACATCTAAAACAAGCCCCAGTCAATTTCCAAAAATCACCTCTATGTCGCTTACAATAATGAGGACATTTAGGCACTTTACTTCTATTACCCGATGCACCCCTACTAGTACCAGATACAAAACAAGATCCTTGCCTTCTACCTCTAGTAGCTAGACTACTAGCTGACTCGGCTAGAGGTACTGCTAAAGGATCTCTTGGTCTCTTACCAGAATGTGCCCCACCTCTATTAGAATTCCCCCTCTGTATTCTCTCTCTCTGAATCTCAAGTGATCTTTCAGCTCTCATGGCTGCCTGTACTATCTGGTAGTAACTTAAAGTTTGAGATGTTGTCATTGAGATCAATAATGCCTTGATTGGCTTAATCAATCCTTCCTCAAATTATTAACATCTAAACTCCACTGTTAGCACCCTCGCTATGTCTTGCAACATTTTGAGTAAAGCTTCCAGAGGAACCATTGGAACATCACGTCCCACACTTACTGGTGCAGCTGACCAGATTCAAACACTTCAACTTCTCGGGATTCACACTTCCAGCGATTTCTTCTCTAGTATCTTGAGAAGGATCCATCAATCCGATACATAAACAAGGATGTCCGCATTAGGTCAACACAACTATACACATTCTAATCTATACTATGCCCATAAATGACTAAGCCTAGCCTCTGATACCACAACTTATAACACCCTATTCCCATCCAATCACACAGCTTCGTTGCGACAGTGGAGAATGGTTGTCACGACGCACATCACAAGACATCTTATGAAGTTTTAATAGCATATACAATCCTATACAAATTAATTTCCTTCACATACAACGGAAGACTTTTAATATGCATACACATACACATACTTCATCCCAATTTACTAATACATCAACATTACATTGTATTTAATTACATACCCAAAAGATATTAATTACATACTCATAATACAAAAGACAAAACCTACACTAAGCAAAGATGTCCTAGTGTGTTAACCAACTGCAATGCGATAACATCTTTCGAATCACTTTGCTTCAGAACCTACATGAATTAAAAACCTGTGCTAAGCGATAATGCTTAGTGGGAAAACAATAACAATATACGCATATATATAATTTCAATTACATGCCCTAAGTTCATACTTCGTTTCTAACATGCCTCGTATTCATATTATTAAGTACACTATCAATACTCATAGGACATATCAGAAAATCATATTACTATATATCAATTTATAACGCATCGCATTCACAATATCATATCGCATGGCATTCACTTGTACATTATAGCTTATTTCATTATTTAAAGCCTTGCCTGCAATTCAAAGATGCGAATAGCAGATATCGCATAAGTACTCAAGAGTATAGCAATCACAATTGTATCCGAAGATACACACTTTTACATCAGTACCCGTAGGTACAGAAATAATCAGTAAGAGATATTAAATACACTTTAAGAATCCAGAAAGGATTCAATACGCATTGGGATTCCAGAGGAATCAGACTCTTTGGCTTCAGCATATAGACCCTAGAGGCATGCCTATCTATCCACTAATTGACTCGCAAGCTAAAATTAATAATCCAGTTATTATTCATATTATCATAGAGAATATCATCAACGTCATAGCATCTCAAAAGGCATCATTACATCACTTCATTAAACTATGGCTTACTTCACAATTGACCCATTAATGCATAGATATAAATATTCACCTGGTATATCACAATATCAGTTTTCATATGCACATTCATTTATTATTCAAAATATTAATTTAGCCTGCGACAGAAGCCAGCCTTTGCCTATGTCGCGCTTGCGCACGCGGCATAAGCTAACAAATTTTGCCTAATGGAGCATTTTGTCGCGCTCGTGACACAACTGAATTTTCTATTCAATGCTCCACACTTCAAACCTATTTCTCAAGCAATTTTCCCTAAGCTCACTTATAACCTCCAAAACCCATCCTAATATAGTTATCTGCCTTCATAACCTTCTAGACACTTATTTAACTATGCATTAAGAGTACAATTGCACAATTCAAATTATTTTTAGTCATATATTTCTGGACTTATAGCCAAGGAAACAGTGCATGCTTCAAAAGCCCTCCTACAAACTTAAACCAACTTAGGCACACATTTTTGAAGACCATAAGGTCCCCAATTCAGAATGGCTATCTCTAACATATTATAGGCATATCTCATAGGAACTTAATCCCTATAGTCTCATTCAATTTAGAGTTTTACAATTAAAGTTATATCCCATACAAACCTATAAGATGAATTTACCCTACAAATTCAGTTTTACTATCACAAGCTAGTCAAGCTTGAATTGGACTAAATTGGTAAACTTCCCAACGTACACACACACAACTCGACATGTTTAGTTTTACATTAACAACAAGTCACACAAATTGCATAACAACAACACAAGTCATCTAAAAATAGATGAATATATTTACATCTATATCTATGGCCACTTGTACACAATAGCTTATTTAATTATCTAAAGCCTTACCTGCAATTCAAAGATGCGGATAACGAGTATCACATCAGTACTCAAGAGTACAATAATCACAATTGTATTCGAAGATACACACTTTCGCATAAGTACCCATGGGTACAGAAATAATTAGTAAGAGATATTAAATACACTTTAAGAATCCATAAATGATTCAATACGCATTGGGATTCCAGAGGAATCAGACACTTTGGCTGCAACACTTAGACCCTATAGGCATGCCTATCTATCTACTACTTGACTCGTAGGCTAAAATTAATAATCCAGTTATTATTTGTATTATCAAAAAATATCATTAACATCATAGCAACTCAAAAGGCATCATCACATCACTTAATTACACTATGGCTTAATCATTGCATATATATATATATTCACCTGGTATATCACAATAATTGTTTTCATATGCACATTCATTTATTATTTAAACTTATTAATTTAGGAAGAATAAGTTAATTTGAAATTCTTTGCAACATCCAAAAGTGTGGCGCTCGTAGAATAGCTTCTATCGCGATCGCGACACAAATCGCCCTGGTGATAAAACCTAGCATTTGCCTCTGTCGCGCTCGTAAAAATACTCGTGCACTCGAAGAAGCTAAGCTAACAAATTATGCCCAATGGAACATTCTGTCATGCTCACAACCCTTGTCGCGCTCGCGATAGAACTGAATTTTCTGTTCAATGCTCCACACCTCAAACCTAGTGCTAATGTAGTTTGCCCCAAACTCACTTCTGACCTCCAAAATCCATCCTAACATCGTTATTTGCCTTCACTACCTTCTAAACACTTACTTAACAATGTGTTAAGTGTAATGGCCCAAAATCTACTCTAGTAGTATGTTGGCGTAACTAGGGTAACTTGAGTGGGATTTCTAAATAAGGATCTAAGTATAACTTGGAATTGAGGACTTAATTGTAAATAATAAATAAGTTAAGTGGTTGTAAAGTATTTGCGCATAATTACACTAAAGAAGGATTAATTAAGAGTAAGTGAAGGATTAATTGAATTGATCTTGATTAAGTTTGGATGGTGGAAATCCAGGTGTCAAGCTGAGATCTTACTAACCCACTTAAATCAAGCAATAAAAGGTTTGGAATGAGAAAGAAAAGACAGTATTTTTGCATGTTGGTTCTTCGGCTTCTTCTTCTCCAATTCCTTTATTTTTCTTCCTCATTTATAGACTTAATCCTTTAAGTATGTGGTTAGCTAATTGACTGAGTGAAGTTAAAGAATTTCTAGATTGTGCTTTTAAGCAAGGTAAGTGTTTAGTTGTGGTTCTTCATCCTCTTCTACTCCTTATTTCTGAAATTAAGATTAAAGTGGTATTGATTTATTATTTTGAATTCTGGAATTTGGATTATACATGTATTGTTGAATGTGAGAAAAGGAAAAAGGAAAGAAGAGGATAGATGACCAAGATACCAAGTAAGCATTAGAGCTAAGAAATTGATAGGTTTAGGATTTCTTTGTTATTTCCTTGTTATAGATTTATGTTGATTGGTTTGGAATCTAAATTTCTGTAGATATATTATTATTTAGTTTAGAAGTTTTGCTTGATTATGTTATGATGGCTAAATGTTATAGTTGAGGTATGTTCTAGTGATGTGTATTGAATGGAAATAAAATTGTGTGATGGTTGTGTTAGTGATTGATGTGTTTAAGCATGGAAAACTTAATCTTGAGGGAAGTGTGTGAAGTTACCGTGAATTATGCATGTTTGAGTTTCTAATGTGAAGTTGAGAGGCTCATGTATGTGTATAGAAGGTTAGAGTGAGTATAATGAGTTAGTTTTGTCAAATTGGTCATTTGCATGCTTTAAATGTAAGTAGTGTAAAACTGTATCTGGGTTCTCTTGAACTTTAGTTACAATTTTGACCATAGATCGAGTTTTAATACTCCACATTGGTTGCTTAAAAATGTATCCTAAACCTAAGATCCATAGCTAAAAATGTATAAAAATATGGTTGAGCTAATTTGATAGGAGCTTAGTTAATGTATAATTGAGTATGTATTTTTATGAGTTTATGAAATTAATTGTACAATTATGTTTATACTAGATGTCATTTGTGTTAGTTTATGGGTATATCTATTAGTTTGTGTATTTGATGTGTTACAGGTCTATTTAGATGTAAAAGTGGGAAAAACATTCATTACTGGAGAAGGAAATGAAGAACTGGTGGAGCACGATTAGGACAATTCATCCGACTAGGATGGGAAAATCCGAGTCGGACAGGCCTTGAGTAGAAAAAGAAAGAAGAAGAAAAGGGAAGAGGAAGTAAGCATCCGAGTAGGACAATTCATCCTACTAGGATTGTAGAGCACGGGTCGGATGGGTATAGCAGAACGAAGAAGAGCACAAGTGGAACAAGGAGCATCCGACTAGGACAGGGGAGTGATGGTGCAAAGGAAGAAAAAGAAAGAAGCGAAGAAGGGAAGGAGGGCACGACTAGGACCGAAGTGGAACACGATGATGTGTCCGACTCGGATAGAGTAGCACGAGTCGTGCTAAAGCAGAGATAAACCGAAAGGAAAGAAGAAAAGAAAGAAGGAAAAAGAAAGAGCGCATTCTGTCGCGATCGTGGCAACGTCGCGATCGCGACAGAGAGTACCGTTGGACAGTTTTTAAGGCAAAAGTCACTTGAAAAGTCACCTATTTTCACCAAAAGTTGCAACTATTCTCAAGGGACATTTTCAAGAGACACAACTTTCAAATCAACATCTATCAATATGTAGTTTAACTGTAGTTTTAAGATATATAGATGAGACAATATAGAATAATATAAAATTTTAGTTATGTAATTTTCTGTATTTTCTTTAGTTTATTTTCTTACTTAGTCTTTATGTTTTGAAGAAGAAGATCAAGGAGAAGAAAACTTGTTTCAAGAGATTGAGAAAAGGGTTGAAAGGCTTCTATCTTATTCTCTTATTTTTAATTCTTCTCCATTATTTCAATGAATATCATTTCAATGAATTTGCATGTTATAATTCTTTCTATTTTCATCTACTTTCTATTCTCATCTACTTTCATAGTCTTTCAATGTAGATTCGCTATTAGTATATTTTGCATGATCTTTACAAGTTAAAGTAATTCGAGAGTTTGCTTTTTCTGACATCTAATAGAGTTTCATTATCAAGGTATATTTTGAGAAATCGGTATATTGAGATAATTGCTATAGGTTAGTGTTTATTCTTAAAATATGTAATTAGAAACCTCTAATTCATTAATGAAAATTGTGAGTTAGAATTTTAATTATATGTTTTAGGCATTTTAATTCATGTCGAGAGAGTGAGTTAAAAATTGATTCTAACTTGGCTTGCATAAAAAGATGAAAGATGTTAATCAAATTGATGGAATCAAGTTCACTGTCTTTAATTCTTCATGATTTATTTTATCTTCTTTTGACTATCATTAACTAGGTATATTTAGTTTACATGTTAGATTAGATTAAAATCAACTCTACCATTAATTAATCATTGTAAACAAGATTAAAATCAATTAGTAATAGTGTGTAAAAACGTTCCTCGTGGGATTGACATCTTAAGTACTATTGCGGTACACCGTATACTTGCGGTATAATTAGCATCTATAGAAAATGCTCAACAAGATTTTTTTGGCACCATGGCCGTGGAACGGTTGTTTTGCCATTATGAAAATTGATTTATGATTTTGGATTACAATATTTTCTTTTGTTTTAATTTGTTTGTTTGATTTAGAGTAACTTTGTGTTTTGTTTGTTTGTTTTATTTGATTGTGTTTATTTTCTGTTTTGTGGTCAATTATTTAGGATGTTAAATTAGAATTTCTTTCTATATGTATTTTATGTTATTTTAAGTTATTTCGTAAATTAATTTTTCTTATTTTTAATTTTCATGTTACTAACAAAGTTTGTTGTTATTATCCAGGTAGCATATGTATTATTTTTATTGTCTATACAAGAGAAATTAAAATTAAAAAAAAATATAATAAAAATAAATATTAAATTGTACATGATGGTGATTCTGTCGCGAGCGCGATATCCTCGCGATCGTGACAGAAGGCGATGTTCGAAAGCGACGAGTCCCACCAGGTAAGAAGCACCAGCACGAGTCGTGCTGTGTTGTCCGACTCTTGTTGGGTGCCCAGTATTCCTTTTCGTCGCCTTTCGGGCCTCTAAAAGTCGTGTAACTTTCCTTTTCTTCAATTGTTTAATTTCTTTATATTTTTTTTATTTTTTTTTCTTCTAATTTGCTTTTCTTTTCTTAATAGCATGTGACCTCAGCTGAATTAACTTAATTTTAATTACCCTAACCTTTAAATACACAAATCAGAAATTAGAATAGGGTAAGAGTGTTTAAAACCCTAACTTTGTAAATTTTTTAATCCCTAATTTAGAAATCCTGCTCCTTTTTCCAGCCCTTTCTTCTTATTCTCTTCCTTATCGTGTTCCATTTTCCGAGTCGCACACCATACTCAGTCTTCACGCAAGCACTCTATTTTCCTTTCATTGTTGTTTCTCTTCATTGTCCGCTTCTTGCTCTTCTCTATTTCTTCCTTTGTTTTGGTTTTTTTTTCGTTATTTTCTTTCTTCCTCTTCGTTTGTCTGTGTAGTCCATTTTACTTCCAGTTGTGCCTTTATCTCCATCATTCGCAAGGTTTCTTTCCTTCAAACTACACTTTGTTCTCTTAGTTTCGTTGTTTTCTTCACCGTTTTACCTGTTCCTTCCATCTATTTTAATTTCTGCATCTTTAATACAGCATTCTGTACTCCTTCCATTTGTTCCATTTTCTTCAGGTTTTACGTTATCCCTTGTTCACATTTTCTGCTTTAACACACAAGGCATGGTTTGGACTAAGAATCCAACACCTTCAAGCGGCAATCAGGAGCCAGTGGAGGAATCACAGGTACCTATTTCTACTGCCCTTGGTGCCAATTTTCCCATCCATTCAGCTGAAGAAGGTAATCGTTTCCTAACTCTACAGGATAGAGGTGCATTGCAATGTAGGTTTTTTCCTACAGATTTGCTTGAACAATCTGGTTTGCTTAACGTTGTGAATGAAATGCTTGCTGGTTATGGTTTGTCTAGATTTGCTGATATGCATGAACCCTTTTATCCTGATGTTGTGTTTGAATTTTACACTACCCTGCAATAAAATGAACAAAATGATAGGCTATTAGATTTTCGCCTAGAAGGTAGGCCATATACACTTACATATTTTATTATGCATAGGATTTATGGCTTTTCACAAAATGGATTAACAGAATTTCCTAGATCTTTTAACCCGAATGAGTTTTGGACGCATTTGACTGATATATAAACTCCTTTCAAAACTAGAGATGCTAAGTCCATGTTTATCAAAGATTTAAAATTTTGGATTTTGCACAAAATTTTAGCTTCCTATGTCTTTAATCGGATGGAGTTTAATCGGGTTTCTTTGAATGAATTATTTCTCATGTGGTGTGTGCATAAAGGTAAGCCTATTTGTTGGTCATATTGGATCTTCAATGAATTGTTGCAAGGTGTTAACAAGAAAAACTCACCTCTTACCCATGGGCATATCATTGCTTCTATTGCTAAACATTTACATGTTTCTGTTCGTGTCTTTGCTAATATACTTCCTTGTAAGTATTTTACTAAGCATTTATTTATGTGAGGAGGTATTGTTAATAATGATTTTCAGGCAATTCCACCTCGTTTGAGATCTTGTTGGAGGGATTTTGCAGGTCCCTCTGCACAACAAGAAGAAGAGGGTGAGGAGGAACCTAGTGGTGATGCATCAATGCATGAGGTTCATACTGCACTTGAAGTTGGATCATCAAGCTCCAATATTCCAGCCATGTTTGATCAGATTCTTAGTAACCTGCACCACATACAAGATCAACAAACCGTTTTAGCTAGAAGACAAAGAAGGTTGGAGTACAAATTTGATAACTTCATGAATCAAGTTGGGTTTCGTATTCCATCACCTCCACCATCACCATGATAGGGGAGTTCTCTTCTCTTACTTTTTCTTTATTTATTTGTTTATTGTGTGTCATTCCTTCACATTGAGCACAATGTATGTTTTAAGTGTGGGGGAGTGTGTTTATTGGTTTGTGTTTATGTATGTGATATAATTATGTATATATATATTGTGCATGTTAATTGTATGATTGTTTTGTGAGTATGCTTATAGGTTGTGTGTATGTTTTAATTAGGCTTTTGAGTAAGCTTTATTATAAAGTATTGTTCTTTTGGCATGTTATATAGGTTGTGAAGTCATATATTTTTTTATGCTCATTTTTACAAATTTTTCAACATTTTTGGTATGTGTTTTAAGTTTTTCAAGTTGATTTGTTTTACTTATTTCAACATTACAGATTATTTAGTCTTTTTACTAACCATGTTTTTAAAGTTAGAATTTGCTCATTTAGTTAAAGTTTTAGGTTTCTAGTTGCCTATGCAAACTATAGCCATAATACTTGCCCTTATTTCTTTTCAATAATGGATGAGGACTTAGAAAAATAAAAAGAAAAGTAAAAAGTGGGATGGAGCATAAAATGCACCCACCAAGTTCAACAATAAATAGCAAGATGTACATCCAAAATTGCAAAAATATGGGATGGAGCGCAAAACGCACCCATATTACCTTCTCTTGCTATACATGGGATTCAATAAAAAGTTATACCCATGTGAAAGAAAAAAATTGAAAAGAAAAATAAAAAGAAAAATTAAAGTCTAAAAATGCCATGAGATTAGAATAAGGGTGAGTGAGCTTATATTGGTATTAAAAAGCAACTAGAAAACTTAGAATTTTTAACTTTATGATCAAATTTCTCTCTTTAGTTCATGATTAGTTTTTTTAGATTTAGTATTCTTTATGTTGGAGTTAGTAAAGTTGAGTAACTTGTTGAATTTTTAATGCATATGTTGAACTTTGATTTATTGGCATTTGTGAGTATTTGGGATAGTTGATCTTTGCAACTCTAGTGTATATGCTGAATGGACATTACTTTGTAATTATGTTTACTAGCTGTTAAATTTGTTTATGACTTTTGTCTTGCTTGGGGACAAGCAAGAATTAAGTGTGGGGGAATTTGATAGGAGCTTAGTTAATGTATAATTGAGTATGTATTTTGTATGAGTTTATGAAATTAATTGTACAATTATGTTTATACTAGATGTCATTTGTGTTAGTTTATGTGTATATCTATTAGTTTGTGTATTTGATGTGTTACAGGTCTATTTAGATGTAAAAGTGGGAAAAACATTCATTACTGGAGAAGGAAATGAAGAACTTGTGGAGCACGATTAGGACAATTCATCCGACTAGGATGGGAAAATCTGAGTCGGACAGGCCTTGAGTAGAAAAAGAAAGAAGAAGAAAAGGGAAGAGGAAGTAAGCATCCGAGTAGGACAATTCATCCTACTAGGATTGTGGAGCACGGGTCGGATGGGTATAGCAGAACGAAGAAGAGCACGAGTGGAACAAGGAGCATCCGACTAGGACAGGGGAGTGATGGTGCAAAGGAAGAAAAAGAAAGAAGAGAAGAAGGGAAGGAGGGCACGACTAGGACCGAAGTGGAACACGATGATGTGTCCGACTCGGATAGAGTAGCACGAGTCGTGCTAAAGCAGAGATAAACCGAAAGGAAAGAAGAAAAGAAAGAAGGAAAAAGAAAGAGCGCCTTCTGTCGCGATCGTGGCAACGTCGCGATCGCGACAGAGAGTATCGTTGGACAGTTTTTGAGGCAAAAGTCACTTGAAAAGTCACCTATTTTCACCAAAAGTTGCAACTATTCTCAAGGGACATTTTCAAGAGACACAACTTTCAAATCAACATCTATAAATATGTAATTTAACTGTAGTTTTAAGATATATAGATGAGATAATATAGAATAATATAAAATTTTAGTTATGTAATTTTCTGTATTTTCTTTAGTTTATTTTCTTACTTAGTCTTTATGTTTTGAAGAAGAAGATGAAGGAGAAGAAAACTTGTTTCAAGAGATTGAGAAAAGGGTTGAAAGGCTTCTATCTTATTCTCTTATTTTTAATTCTTCTCCATTATTTCAATGAATATCATTTCAATGAATTTGCATGTTATAATTCTTTCTATTCTCATCTACTTTCATAGTCTTTCAATGTAGATTCGCTATTAGTATATTTTGCATGATCTTTACAAGTTAAAGTAATTCGAGAGTTTGCTTTATTTGACATCTAATAGAGTTTCATTATCAAGGTATATTTTGAGAAATCGGTATATTGAGATAATTGCTATAGGTTAGTGTTTATTCTTAAAATATTTAATTAGAAACCTCTAATTCATTAATGAAAATTGTGAGTTAGAATTTTAATTATATGTTTTAGGCATTTTAATTCATGTCGAGAGAGTGAGTTAAAAATTGATTCTAACTTGGCTTGCATAAAAAGATGAAAGATGTTAATCAAATTGATGGAATCAAGTTCATTGTCTTTAATTCTTCATGATTTATTTTATCTTCTTTTGACTATCATTAACTAGGTATATTTAGTTTACATGTTAGATTAGATTAAAATCAACTCTACTATTAATTAATCATTGTAAACAAGATTAAAATCAATTAGTAATAGTGTGTAAAAACGTTCCTCGTGGGATCGACATCTTAAGTACTATTGCGGTACACCGTATACTTGCGGTATAATTAGCATCTATAGAAAATGCTCAACATAATTCTAGCTCTAAGTGCCCTAAAAAGTGGCCAAAACATAGGTGTTTCTATTCTGGTCCGTTCATCATAATAGCATAGGTTATTTAGGTCATATCTGACGTTTTAGATGGTCAAATGACCTAAGACTTATTTCAATTGAAATAAAATATCCTAGGGAACAATTGTCTAGAAGGACATTTTGCCGAAAAATGTCTCTAACTATGTGAAAAATGCAGTACAATTGTGGACCTGAAGTATGTCTAGAATATGCCTCGTGCTTTGAGATAGAATAGGTTCACACGGTGGTAAGGAATTTCTCACCACCGTGTAAAAGCATTCTGCCCCTCAAAGACACATTTTTTAGCATCCCACATGGCAGTAAAGAATGTTTTACCACCGTGTGGCCTCATCTCTCTGTCTAAAATATACTTTTTCCTTCATGAATCGCACCCAAACGTAACTACAAGTTCCTATAACTTGACCAAATCATGTCTAACATTTTGAAATGAGTATATGAATGTTTGTCAATTGCAATTACAAGTAAATGATGCTATGGCATAATAGTTTAATAAAGGAACTAAATGTATACATGGTTTTTAATTATTAAGCATGACATGGTATGCGAAATTGATCATACATGATTGAATCATATTATATTGAGCCTATGAATAAGCATGATGGAGTGTATACTTGATAGACGAGTTTGTTTAATGAGAATATGAACCATATCTAGATGTGTAATGAAGTTGGATTGTATATGAGGAAAATATGGGTATGATTGAAGTGAATGAGATGTGTGAGAGTATGACTATATGTTCAATAAATGTGTGATTGAAGCATTTGCCTAGCATTATTATATGATGCGTGAATTGATATAGATGTTACTAGCATATATTATTATGCAAGGTACTTAATGATATTATATTGATTCATGTGGATATATGAGTAATTATATAGTATGACATTGATAACTATGATTTAATATTTTGAACTTATGAATTCATATTTATAATGTGTATGAAATTGATTATTGTGATATGCTTGTGAAATAATTGTGAAGTAAGCCATATTATTGTGGTATATATACGTTTAAAATGGGATAATATGAAAACTGGAATGATAATTTAGCCTGCGAGTCAAGTAGTGGATAGACAGGTATGCCTATAGGGTCTTAAGGGTTGTAGCCAAAAGCGATTGATTTTAATAACCGGCCCCATTTGGGTCAAGGGTAATCCTAGATTAGGTTCCCCAAAAATGAGTGATTGTGTATCTTTATATCAATGTATTTACGGATACCCAATGCAATTGATTATTTCTGTACCTACGGGTACAATTGCGATTGATTATTTCTGTACCTACGGGTACAAATGCGCTTGATTATTTTTGTATTGATTATTTCTATACCTACGGGTAGAAATGCAATTGATTATTTCTGTACCTACGGGTACAAATGCGATTGATTATTTCTGTACCTACGGGTACCAGTGCGACTGATTATTTTTGTACCTACGAGTACAAATGCGATTAATTATTTCTGTACCTATGGGTACAAATGTGATTGGATTGTTAGTATCTACGGATATCAGAGTGATAACCCGTTATCCATTATTATAGAAGTGCAAGCAAATTAGGATACAAATAATAAACAGATGATTGATTGTCATCCTCGTGTTTTAGGTGAACTTGTGAGTGTACATATTTATGCAAGTATAGATAATTATTTTGACATGTGTGATTATATATGTGTTATGCAATGTCTATAAATGGCATTATTAATTGAGCTGCAAACAAATAAGTAAGTGATAACAGAATGGGCAAATTAATATGAGAATTTAAGATTCGAAATGAAGAACTATAAAATGATTTCATAGTTGATAGTTGCTTGTGGGTATTTGATTGATGATTGCGTTAATATGGTTGCTAATTGATTACATTTATATATGTTATGGATTGAGCATGTGATTAGTATTGATGAACACCGTACGTGTTCATCCGTATATTTTATCGTTCCCCACTAAGCGTTATCGCTTAGCAGGGATGTTTTGTCCATGCAGGTACTTGAAGGTAGCATTTTGGAAGTCAGTCTGCATCGCCAATGGCCAACACAATGGAACTGCTGTAATTGTAGGTTATTTTGTAATAAGTATAAGATGTGTATTTTAGTTGGCATGTGTAATGAAAGTAAGTTTTGTAACAGAAAAGTTATATTCTGTAAAGCAAAAGCTGTTCTGAGACTTTAAGTGTTTTGTAATGAAATGAATGGATTTTGGGATGTGATATAATGATAACATGCTTTATTAAAGAAATTTATTAATCCTGAAATTTATGTGGAATACTATTTTATGCGCATGTGTTTGTGTTGTGACACTTAACGGTCACTGTAGTAAAGCTCCACGGATGATTAGGGGGGTGTTACAGTTATTGGTATCAGAGCCTAGGTTTAGTCATTTTTGGGTTAGTGTAGAATAGGAATGAGTATTATTGTGTTGGCTTGATGCAGATGTTTTGGTTTTCTTAGAATGTTGAGGGATTCTTCTTCGAAAGCGATGAAAGAGACTTCTAGAAGTGGTAATCTTAGGGACTCAGAACCGCCAGTTCTTGGTCCATCCGAGCCAGTGAGCGCTGTCAGTGATGTTCCAGTTGCACTTTTAGAGACCTTGCTTAAAATGTCACAAGAAATAATAAGAGCTTTGGATCAAATGATTGCATCTAGCGCTCCAATGGAATCGAGGAGCGATCTTCCTCCCGAAAAAGGTCTAGAGATTTACAAGAGACTTCTCCATTTAGGTCTGGTTGGGAACCTGTTATTAGAAGTAGACAGCAAGGACCTGTTGTTGTATCTGGATTTGGTAGAGGTTTAATTTATAAGAAGAAGGGTATTGTACAGAAGTGTGTTCATTGTGGTAAGCATCATAGAAGCGAATGCAGATGGCTAACTGGTGGGTGCTTTCATTGTGGAAGCACTGCACACATTTTAGCCAATTGTCCTAAGGCTTATGAGTTATGTGGAGGCCTGCAAGGAGTAAGTAGGAATAGTTCTAGTGCATCTCCTGTGGTCCGTGGTAGAAGAAGTAGTCGAGCCAGAGGTAATCCATTTAGAAGTGGAACAGTACCAAGATCAGTTAATAGTCCTAAAATGGTTCCAGTATAGGATCTTACTAAGGAGCGAGTGAGGGCCAAGATAGACCAGAAGTTATACCTGGTACTTTTCTGCTTCCTAAAGATTTATGTGTTAAATTGCGTACTGATTGTTTTGATTATGATGCATATGTGATTAGCTCTTCGGGACATAATGTAAATGTGTATAATGTGTATGAGAACTGTTTCTAAGTGATTCAAAGTAAAGATTTATCTGTTAATCTGATTGAAGTGTAATCCCATGAATTTAAATTAATTATGGGTATAGATAATCTTGGAAACTAGAGTGATGTGTAAAGTATGATCAAGTGGTAACACTTTGTATGCCTGTCAGCTATCTCATTGAAATCATTTGAACATGAGCATAACGAAACATGGGGATGGGAAAAGTGCATTACTATCGCATAAACTGCATCTTTGCATCATTTTGCATACATACATCATCATATATTCATTCGCATCCCTTGAGCATGAGTACAAAATATTTGTGTATATGTCTCATACAAAGAGAAAGTTGACATGATGTACATATAATGTTTGGAGATAGAAAGAGGATTATTGAGAAGGAGTTAAGTACTTGTTAATAAAAGTGTAAAGTATGAGTAATCCAAGACAAGAGGAGGAAGTTATTTAAGAAGTTTATATAAGAGAATGCGAATAAGATGATGGATGAAGTATGAATAACATGAGCGAAGGAAGCAACAAGCGTATCCCGTAAATTTCATGCATCCAGGAATTGCACAATAATAGAATGAGGTAGAAGTGTCTATGTATGAAGCATATGTGTTTGGGTTTCTGAATAGTGATAAAGTTTTATGGAAGTATCTCGATGGAGGGAAGTTAAGTACTCTCTCACATTGGATCGGGTTTGAATTTCACGGACAAAATTATTTTTAAGGAGAGGAGAGTTGTAATGGCCCAAAATCTACACTAGTAGTATGTTGGCGTAACTAGGGTAATTGGATAAGCTTGAGTGGGATTTCTAATTATGGATCTAAGTGTAATTTGGAATTGAGGACTTAATCGCAAATAATAAATAAGTTAAGTGGCTATAAAGTATTTGTACATAATTACACTAAAGAAAGATTAATTAAGAGTAAGTGGAGGATTAATTGAATTGATCTTGATTAAGTTTGGATGGTGGAAATCCAGGTGTCAAGCTGAGATCTTACTAACCCACTTAAATCATGCAATAAAAGGCTTGGAATGAGAGACAAATGACAGCATTTTTGCATGTGGGTTCTTCGGCTTCTTCTTCATCAATTCCTTTGTTATTCTTCTTCATTTATAGACTTAATCCTTTAAGTATGTGGTTAGCTAATTGATTGTGTCACACCCCAAAATAGCCCTAGTCGGATTGTGCATGCTAAGTTGGGATCGGAAGGGTATTTTGGTAATTTATGTTTGAGCAATTTGGAGTGTTAAGGACCTAATTGATAAGATTTAAGTTTGTAAGAAAGAATTGTGTAAGTGAGTGAAGTGTAATTTGTCTAAGGACTGAAGAGCAATAATGGAATTTGGAATAGTTAAGTGGATTTTGTGGTTCTGTTGGGAGCTGCCATGTGTCTTGGTTGGTGGACAATTAATGGGAAAATGAGAAAAAGAGACAAAGAAGGAAAGAGAAGGGCAGATCACATTTTCTACTCTCTCTTCTTCTCCTCTTTGATTTCTTTCTTTTCCTTTTTCCTGTTCTTTGCCTCCCCTTCCTTGGTTGTGTGCATGATTGGGTTTCTTGGTGGAGTTTGTGCTTTGCTTGAAGAGGTAAGTTGGAGTTTAACGTACTGTTCTTCTTCTTCATCTTCCTGGTTTTACTTCAGTTAGGGTTATGAAGAGTAATTGTGGGTTTCTTGTTTGTGCAAGTTTTGGATGGTAAGAAGAAGCAAAGTAAAGGCAAGGAAAGGATTGAGGATTGATTTTGAAGCTTGATTTTTGGATCTTCATTCCAGGTTTGGGAGTGTTTGATTGCATGCAACGTTTTTGAACTTCTCTGTTCTTCAATCTCAGTTGATTGTCTCTGCCCTATTTCTCACTAGGCTTTTAATGAGTTTGCTCTGCTTAATTTCTGGAAATGGGTGTGGTTGGCATGTGTATATGCATGATTATGTGAATAACTGTGTTAGTAATGCATGATAGGAATTGAATTGAAGTTCTTGGTTTAAGTTTTGAACTTACTGTTATTTGTTAGGGTTTATGTTCTTAAAGGAATTAAATATGTCTATATATGATTTTGGTTGATTTGATTGTTGAATTAAGTCGCAATTGTCTTGTTTATGCTGTTTGGGACATCGATTGAAAGGTAAGATGAGTTCTGGTGGTATTTTGAATTAGATTGAAAATGAATTTGTCGAGTTTTGAATTCTGGGTTACTGGGAACAGGAAATCGCAATTCTGTAGAATTCCCGTTTCCAGTGTGTCGTGACTTCCCTGTGAGAGACAAGTCACGAGACGTGACTTCCAGTCACGCCACGTGACTCTGCCTCCCAGTCACGACGTGTGACTTCTCAGCGGGCTGGACGTGATCGCGCGGCGTGACTCCCAGTTGCGAAGCGTGACTGTTTCTCTCTGTGAGAGGAAAGTCACGTCTCGTGACTTAGAGTCACGACGTGACTCTGGTAAAGGCAAGGCGTGACTCCAAGACACGAAGCGTGACTCCTCTCTCTGTGAGAGGGAAGTCACGTCTCGTGACTTAGAGTCACGGCGTGACTCATGTGAAGGGCAAGGCTTGCGAAGCGTGACTATTTCTCTCTGTGAGAGGAAAGTCACGTCTCGTGACCTAGAGTCACGGCGTGACTCTTGTGAAGCCAGGCGTGACAAAGAGTCACGTCCCGTGACTCTCTAGCAGGTCACGCCGTGACCCTCTTGTGAGGTCAGTAACGAGTCGTGACACGGCTCGTGACCGACCCCTCTTCAGCTCCTTTTTTCCGATTTTTGCCCAGTGTTAACCAAAATGAATTTCCTATCTCTTCTGTATGGGTCTTCACTGCGGTATAAATTATGTCATAGTGTGATATGCTCCTGTATGGTTCTTCTGTTTTGATTTGTTCTTCCGCGGCTAGTTTATTATGAAATGACTTTCAAATGCTTTTATGACTCTTTTCTTTGCTGTGTGCTATCTTATCGGATTGGTTAGCCTACTTTAGTTGTGTTTAGCATTATGTTATGCCTGTCCTTGATCAGGATCTTATCTAGAATAACATGTCATGTTTAAGAGCATTGTATCAGTCCTGATTTAGATTATGTGTTTTTGATCATGGGCATAATATGACTCCACATGTGTTCCTGACATGCTTTAATTTGATGAGTATTGCTAAAATGTGTTTAAGGGAATTATTGCATGCTTCTGAATATGACTTGTATGAGCTTTGATTGATAGTATGCTTTAGCCTTTAAACTCATTGTAATGTGTTAAATGTAATTTGGACTATGCATGGTTTATGCTTAGTATCTTCACCTAATGCATGTTTAGGATTATGTTTTGATAATCATTGGCATGGTAGTGCTTCTTTATCTGATTCTTGGCATACTTTGGAATATTGTTTAATGTTAAAATGTATGGACTGTAATACGTTTTGCAATGCGAATTGCATGATGTATGACCGACCTTTTGAGCATATTTATATGTCTATTGTACTTTGGTTTATGCATGATGTATATATTTATATACATATTTATGCGTTGTGCGATTCGGAATGTGTATTATTTTATGCATAACCTGCGAGAGTCAATTTAGTGGATAGTTAGGCATGCCTAATAGAGTCTTTCAGTAGCTGCAGCGCCCTTTGAACGTTTGGACCCTGATCAGGTCCCCCGTATGGTTCCTCGCGAACCCCCCTCAGTACGGATCCTCGTGGTCCCTTTTTAATGAATTTGGATCGGGTTAAGATCCCCCATCAATAAAATGCTTTTGTGATAAAATAAAGTAGTTTTCGATTTGTACCCGTAAGGTACTAATCAGTTCAGTACACTCGTTATCCACTATTGTGAGTCAGCAGGTGCTTTACTGGTTTGTATTACTTTGAAATAACTATATGAATGTGATATCCGTTTAATTATGATAAAGATCTCAGGAATCAGTTTATGTGTATATGAATGTGATTATGGGCTTCAGAATGTATGTCTGTTTTAAATAAGCATGACTTTATATCTAACATGATTATCCGTACTCGTCATGGGATTTGTTATAAGTTTCTGAATGCTTTGATTATGATGCGACTAGAGAATTTATGTATGTGACTTAAACATGTTTTGTTAATATACTAGCTTGTGAACCGAAGCAGCTGTGATGGTAAGTATGTGATGATTACTGTACTCTCTGCATGATGATGATATGAATGTAATGCTATGTGGTTATGCCTTCAGTCTCTGTTATCAGAGTGTTTCAGCATGATGCTTAATATATATATATTAGAGTTGCGCAGCGGTATTGTGATGCTCTAAATGTTATCCTTTGGATATTTGACTAGTGTGTGTGTTTAACATGTTTAAGTATGTTGGGTAGCTAGCATTCTTAACATGTTGGTTTGGTTGTCAGTTCATGCATGGGTACTTAGTTATATTTATTGCATGTGTATAGCTCTTGTGACTCCGCATGGTAAGATGCTATTATTTGATACCCATGTAGGTTTATGCATGAGTTATAGTATGTGATTCAGCATGATGATATTGTATTATGTCTGTTTTGGTCTATCCTGGACATGAGTTTATGGTTTGATTGTGAGTATTGAAATGAATGCCTTTATTATGCAGCCTGATTATTGATATGTTATGAATATCCGCATTTGCCATTTGAATGTGTTATGCCTTGGCGACCATTGTTAATGGCCGTCCATACTCTTGTGTGTTCTCCCCACTAAGCGTTTATCGCTTAGCACGGATTTCCTTTCCGTGCAGGTGGCAGGTTTGGTTCTGTTCGAGTCGCGCTTCTGCAAGGTCGGCCACGTAGGAGTTAGAAGTTTTGTATTTTGTTCAGCTTCTGTATTTCAGCTGTTGTAACTCTGTAGTATTGTATATGTATTTAATTATGTCTTAATCTTGAGTTTTCTTTTGGGTATGTAATAGTTAGTATGTCCTTATGTTTAGTTATTCCTTTGTTTTATTATTTCGACTATGCTTCCGTTGAATGGTGATATATATGCTTCTGTGTATGCTTCAGCTTAGTGTCTGCGTGTGCGTGAGTTATTGCATATTCAGTCTGTACCGCAAGGTAAGTTTTTAATTAACCCATATTTCTGTATGCGTGTTATGTATGAATGTATGCTTCCGCATTGTGCATGTGTATATCTGTATATGTGAGCGTCGTGTAGCGCGTCCGTCGGCGTCCTTCCAACGGGGACGGCGATGGGGGTGTTACAGTTAGTGGTATCAGAGCCCAGGTTTGATGGTTCTGGGTGTGTTGTTTGTTATGTGTTGAGTCTTTGCATGAGAGTCGGTTTTGTGTCGTGGCCTAATGCAGATGCGTCTTGTTTTGTGTCATGTCTAGATGGAGTCTGATCCTAGTGAGAATGTGGGCGAGACTACAGAAAGTGTGAACCGAGTTAATGCTGATCAGGATGTTTCAGAGCATCTTCCAGTTGAAGATTATGGTCGGGTTTCTGAGGATAGGGCTCTTGTACAAGGATTGATTCGGATTTTGGATAGATTGATTGCTCCTCGTGCTTCTCAAGAAGTTGTGCGGCATGTTCCTCAGAAGAGAAAAGGATCGGTTAGTGAAGTGTCAGCAGGGAAGAGGGTTCGAGAACCTTCAGTGTATCAACAATGTCAGAAGCAACATGGGATCAAGTGTAGGAAGTGGGTATCGCTTTTATGTCAGCACTGCCAGAAGCGACATCGGGGTCCATGTCGGAAGCTTTCAGGTGCTTGTTTCAGGTGTGGCAGTATGGAACACCGGATCGCCGATTGTCCTAAAAAGTTGAGTGAGAGTCTAGCTGGGCAAGCTAGAAAGGAAGTGGAGGATTTGCTCAGATCTTCTCGAGTGCCTACAGAGTTTGTAACATCTAGCAAGGATTCAAAGGAGACCGCAGGTTCTTCTGGTAAGTTGCTTTGCAAGCTTTTGTTTAAGTAAGTTTTGTTTGTTTGGGTTATGTGGATGTAAGTGTTTCACTGTGAATTTCGAGGACGAAATTCTTTTAGGAGGGAAGAGTTGTCACACCCCAAAATAGCCCTAGTCGGATTGTGCATGCTAAGTTGGGATCGAAAGGGTATTTTGGTAATTTATGTTTGAGCAATTTGGAGTGTTAAGGACCTAATTGATAAGATTTAAGTTTGTAAGAAAGAATTGTGTAAGTGAGTGAAGTGTAATTTGTCTAAGGACTGAAGAGCAATAATGGAATTTGGAATAGTTAAGTGGATTTTGTGGTTCTGTTGGGAGCTGCCATGTGTCTTGGTTGGTGGACAATTAATGGGAAAATGAGAAAAAGAGACAAAGAAGGAAAGAGAAGGGCAGATCACGTTTTCTACTCTCTCTTCTTCTCCTCTTTGATTTCTTTCTTTTCCTTTTTCCTGTTCTTTGCCTCCCCTTCCTTGGTTGTGTGCATGATTGGGTTTCTTGGTGGAGTTTGTGCTTTGCTTGAAGAGGTAAGTTGGAGTTTAACGTACTGTTCTTCTTCTTCATCTTCCTGGTTTTACTTCAGTTAGGGTTATGAAGAGTAATTGTGGGTTTCTTGTTTGTGCAAGTTTTGGATGGTAAGAAGAAGCAAAGTAAAGGCAAGGAAAGGATTGAGGATTGATTTTGAAGCTTGATTTTTGGATCTTCATTCCAGGTTTGGGAGTGTTTGATTGCATGCAACGTTTTTGAACTTCTCTGTTCTTCAATCTCAGTTGATTGTCTCTGCCCTATTTCTCACTAGGCTTTTAATGAGTTTGCTCTGCTTAATTTCTGGAAATGGGTGTGGTTGGTATGTGTATATGCATGATTATGTGAATAACTGTGTTAGTAATGCATGATAGGAATTGAATTGAAGTTCTGGGTTTAAGTTTTGAACTTACTGTTATTTGTTAGGGTTTATGTTCTTAAAGGAATTAAATATGTCTATATATGATTTTGGTTGATTTGATTGTTGAATTAAGTCGCAATTGTCTTGTTTATGCTGTTTGGGACATCGATTGAAAGGTAAGATGAGTTCTGGTGGTATTTTGAATTAGATTGAAAATGAATTTGTCGAGTTTTGAATTCTGGGTTACTGGGAACAGGAAATCGCAATTCTGTAGAATTCCCGTTTCCAGTGTGTCGTGACTTCCCTGTGAGAGACAAGTCACGAGACGTGACTTCCAGTCACGCCACGTGACTCTGCCTCCCAGTCACGACGTGTGACTTCTCAGCGGGCTGGACGTGATCGCGCGGCGTGACTCCCAGTTGCGAAGCGTGACTGTTTCTCTCTGTGAGAGGAAAGTCACGTCTCGTGACTTAGAGTCACGACGTGACTCTGGTAAAGGCAAGGCGTGACTCCAAGACACGAAGCGTGACTCCTCTCTCTGTGAGAGGGAAGTCACGTCTCGTGACTTAGAGTCACGGCGTGACTCATGTGAAGGGCAAGGCTTGCGAAGCGTGACTATTTCTCTCTGTGAGAGGAAAGTCACGTCTCGTGACCTAGAGTCACGGCGTGACTCTTGTGAAGCCAGGCGTGACAAAGAGTCACGTCCCGTGACTCTCTAGCAGGTCACGAGACGTGACACTAGGTCACGCCGTGACCCTCTTGTGAGGTCAGTCACGAGTCGTGACACGGCTCGTGACCGACCCCTCTTCAGCTCCTTTTTTCCGATTTTTGCCCAGTGTTAACCAAAATGAATTTCCTATCTCTTCTGTATGGGTCTTCACTGCGGTATAAATTATGTCATACTGTGATATGCTCCTGTATGGTTCTTCTATTTTGATTTGTTCTTCCGCGGCTAGTTTATTATGAAATGACTTTCAAATGCTTTTATGACTCTTTTCTTTGCTGTGTGCTATCTTATCGGATTGGTTAGCCTACTTTAGTTGTGTTTAGCATTATGTTATGCCTGTCCTTGATCGGGATCTTATCTAGAATAACATGTCATGTTTAAGAGCATTGTATCAGTCCTGATTTAGATTATGTGTTTTTGATCATGGGCATAATATGACTCCACATGTGTTCCTGACATGCTTTAATTTGATGAGTATTGCTAAAATGTGTTTAAGGGAATTATTGCATGCTTCTGAATATGACTTGTATGAGCTTTGATTGATAGTATGCTTTAGCCTTTGAACTCATTGTAATGTGTTAAATGTAATTTGGACTATGCATGGTTTATGCTTAGTATCTTCACCTAATGCATGTTTAGGATTATGTTTTGATAATCATTGGCATGGTAGTGCTTCTTTATCTGATTCTTGGCATACTTTGGAATATTGTTTAATGTTAAAATGTATGGACTGTAATACGTTTTGCAATGCGAATTGCATGATGTATGACCGACCTTTTGAGCATATTTATATGTCTATTGTACTTTGGTTTATGCATGATGTATATATTTATATACATATTTATGCGTTGTGCGATTCGGAATGTGTATTATTTTATGCATGACCTGCGAGAGTCAATTTAGTGGATAGTTAGGCATGCCTAATAGAGTCTTTCAGTAGCTGCAGCGCCCTTTGAACGTTTGGACCCTGATCAGGTCCCCCGTATGGTTCCTCGCGAACCCCCCTCAGTACGGATCCTCGTGGTCCCTTTTTAATGAATTTGGATCGGGTTAAGATCCCCCATCAGTAAAATGCTTTTGTGATAAAATAAAGTAGTTTTCGATTTGTACCCGTAAGGTACTAATCAGTTCAGTACACTCGTTATCCACTATTGTGAGTCAGCAGGTGCTTTACTGGTTTGTATTACTTTGAAATAACTATATGAATGTGATATCCGTTTAATTATGATAAAGATCTCAGGAATCAGTTTATGTGTATATGAATGTGATTATGGGCTTCAGAATGTATGTCTGTTTTAAATAAGCATGACTTTATATCTAACATGATTATCCGTACTCGTCATGGGATTTGTTATAAGTTTCTGAATGCTTTGATTATGATGCGACTAGAGAATTTATGTATGTGACTTAAACATGTTTTGTTAATATACTAGCTTGTGAACCGAAGCAGCTGTGATGGTAAGTATGTGATGATTACTGTACTCTCTGCATGATGATGATATGAATGTAATGCTATGTGGTTATGCCTTCAGTCTCTGTTATCAGAGTGTTTCAGCATGATGCTTAATATATATATATTAGAGTTGCGCAGCGGTATTGTGATGCTCTAAATGTTATCCTTTGGATATTTGACTAGTGTGTGTGTTTAACATGTTTAAGTATGTTGGGTAGCTAGCATTCTTAACATGTTGGTTTGGTTGTCAGTTCATGCATGGGTACTTAGTTATATTTATTGCATGTGTATAGCTCTTGTGACTCCGCATGGTAAGATGCTATTATTTGATACCCATGTAGGTTTATGCATGAGTTATAGTATGTGATTCAGCATGATGATATTGTATTATGTCTGTTTTGGTCTATCCTGGACATGAGTTTATGGTTTGATTGTGAATATTGAAATGAATGCCTTTATTATGCAGCCTGATTATTGATATGTTATGAATATCCGCATTTGCCATTTGAATGTGTTATGCCTTGGCGACCATTGTTAATGGCCGTCCATACTCTTGTGTGTTCTCCCCACTAAGCGTTTATCGCTTAGCACGGATTTCCTTTCCGTGCAGGTGGCAGGTTTGGTTCTGTTCGAGTCGCGCTTCTGCAAGGTCGGCCACGTAGGAGTTAGAAGTTTTGTATTTTGTTCAGCTTCTGTATTTCAGCTGTTGTAACTCTGTAGTATTGTATATGTATTTAATTATGTCTTAATCTTGAGTTTTCTTTTGGGTATGTAATAGTTAGTATGTCCTTATGTTTAGTTATTCCTTTGTTTTATTATTTCGACTATGCTTCCGTTGAATGGTGATATATATGCTTCTGTGTATGCTTCAGCTTAGTGTCTGCGTGTGCGTGAGTTATTGCATATTCAGTCTGTACCGCAAGGTAAGTTTTTAATTAACCCATATTTCTGTATGCGTGTTATGTATGAATGTATGCTTCCGCATTGTGCATGTGTATATCTGTATATGTGAGCGTCGTGTAGCGCGTCCGTCGGCGTCCTTCCAACGGGGACGGCGATGGGGGTGTTACAGATTGAGTTGAGTTAAAGAATTTCTGGATTGTGCTTTTAAGCAAGGTAAGTGTTTTGTTGTGGTTCTTCATCCTCTCCTACTCCTTATTTCTGATATTAAGATTAAAGTGGTATTGATTTATTATTTTAAATTCTGGAATTTTGATTATGCATGTGTTGTTGGATGTGAGAAAAGGAAAGAGGAAAGAAGAGGATAGATGACCAAGATACCAAGTGAGCATTGGAGCTAAGGAATTGATTGGTTTGGGATTTCTTTGTTATTTCCTTGTTATAAATTTATGTTGATTGGTTTGGAATCTAAATTTCTGTAGATATATTATTATTTAGTTTAGAAGTTTTGCTTGATTATGTGATGATGGCTAAATGTTACAGTTGGGGTATGTTCTAGTGATGTGTATTGAATGGAAATGAAATTGTGTGATGGTTGTGTTTGTGATTGATGTGTTTATGAATGGAAAACTTAACCTTGAGGGAAGTGTGTGAAGTTATAGTGAATTATGCATGTTTGAGTTTCTGATGTGATGTTGAGAGGCTCATGTATGTGTATAGAAAGTTAGAATGACTATGATGAGTTAGTTTTGCGAAATTGGTCGTTTGCATGCTTGAAATGTAAGTAGTGTAAAACTATATCTGGGGTTCTCTTGACCTTTAGTAACTATTTTGACCAAAGATCGAGTTTCAATACTGCACATTAATTCCTTCAAAATGTATCTAAAACCTAAGATCCACACCTAAAAATGTCTAAGAATATGGTTGAGCTAATTCTAGCTCCAAGTGTCCCAAAAAGTGGCCAAAACATCGGTGTTCCTATTCTGGTGGGTTCATCGGAATAGTATAGGTTGTTTCAGTCATATCAGACGTTTTAAATATACAAATGACCTGAAACTTGTCCCATTTGAAACTTAACATCCTAAGAAAGAATTGGCTAGAAGGATGTTTTGCCTGAAAATTTCTCTAACTATGCGAAAAATGCAGTACAAGTTTGGACCTGAAGTTAATCTAGAATATGCCTCGTGCTTTGAGGTAGAATAGGTTTACACGGCGGTAAGGAATTTCTCATCGCCGTGTAAAAGAATTATGCCCCTTAAACACCCATTTTTTAGCATCCCAAACGGCGGTATAGAATGTCTTACCACCGTATGGCCTCATCTTTCAGCCTAAAATGTATTTTTTCCTTCCCGAATCGCACCCGAACTTCACTACAAGTTCCTATAGCTTATCCAAATCATGTCTAACATTATGAAATGAGTATATGAATGTTTGTCAATTGCAATTACATGTGAATGATGCTATGGCATAATAGTTTAATAAATGAACTAAATGTATACATGGTTTTTAATTATTGAACATGACATGGTATGCGAAATTGATCATACATGATCGAATCATATTATATTGAGCCTATGAATAAGCATGATGGAGTGTATACTTGATAGATGAGTTTGCTTAATGAGAATATGAGCCATATATAGATATGTAATGAAGTTGGATTGTATATGAGGAAAATATGGGTATGATTGAAGTGAATGAGATGTGTGAGAGCATGACTATATGTTCAATGAATGTGTGATTGAAGCATTGGCCTAGCACTATTATATGATGCGTGAATTGATATAGATGTTACTAGAATGTATTATTATGCAAGGTACTTAATGATATTATATTTATTTATGTGGATATATGAGTAATTATATAGTATAACAATGATAACTGTGATTTAATGTTTAAACTTATGAATTTATATTTATATGTAAAGAGAACATGTGTATGAGATTGCTTATTATGATATGCGTGTGAAATAATTGTGAAGTGAGCCATATTATTGTGGTATATGTATGTTTGAAATGGGATAATATGAAAATTCGAATGATAATTTAGCCTTCGAGTCAAGTAGTGGATAGATAGGCATGCCTATAGGGTCTTAAATGCTGCAGCCAAAAGTGATTGATTTTATTAACCGGCCCCATTTGGGTCAGGGGTAATCCTGGATTAGGTTCCCCAAAAGCAAGTGATTGTGTATCTTTATATCAGGGTATCTACAGATACAAAATGCGATTGATTATTTCTGTACCTATGGGTACAAATGCGATTGATTATTTCTGTACCTACGGGTACAAATGCGACTGATTATTTTTGTATTGATTATTTCTGTACCTACGGGTACAAATATGATTGATTATTTCTGTACCAACGGGTACAAATGCAATTGATTATTTCTGTACTGATTATTTCTGCACCTTCGAATACAATGCAACTAATTATTTCTGTACCTATGGGTACAAATGCCATTGGATTGTTAGTATCTACGGATATCAGAGTGATAACCCGTTATCCACTATTATAGAAGTGCAAGCAAATTAGGGTATAAATAATAAACAGATGATTGATTGTCAACCTCGTGTTTTAGGTGAACTTGTGAGTGTATATATTTATGTGAGTACTGATAATTATTTTGACATGTGTGATTATATATGTGTTATGCAATGTCTATAAATGGCATTATCTATTGAGCTGCAAACAAATAAGTAAGTGATAACAGAATGAGAAAATTAATATGAAAATTTAGGATTCTAAATGGGGAACTATAAAACGATTTCATAGTTGATAGTTGCTTGTGGGTATTTGATTGATGATTGCGTTAATATGGTTGCTAATTGATTACATTTATATATGTTATGGATTGAGCATGTGATTAGTATTGATGAACACCGTACGTGTTCATCCGTATATTTTATTGTTCCCCACTAAGCGTTATCGCTTAGCAGGGATGTTTTATCCATGCAGGTACTTAAAGGTAGCATTTTGGAAGTCAGTCTACATCGCTAACGGCCAACACATTGGAACTGCTGTAATTGTAGGTTATTTTATAATAAATATAAGATGTGTATTTTAGATGGCATGTGTAATGAAAGTAAGTTTTGTAACGGAAAAGTTATATTCTGTAAAGCAAAAACTGTTGTAATACTTTAAGTGTTTTGTAATGAAATGCATGGATTTTAGGATGTGATATAATGATAACATGCTTTATTAAAGAAATTTATTAATCGTAAACTTTATGTGGAATACTATTTTATGCGCATGTGTTTGTGTTGTGACACTTCATGATCACTATAGTAAAGCTCTATGGATAATTTAAGGGTGTTACATTAAGAGTACAATGGCACAATTATCATTATTTTTAGTCATATATTTGAGGAGTTATGGCCAAGGAAATAATACATGCTCCAAAAGCCCTCCTACAAACTTAAATCAGCTTAGGCACACATTTCTGAAGACCATAGGGTCCCCAATTCATAACAGCTATCTCTAACATATTATAGGCATATCTCATAGGAACCTAATCCCTTTAGTCACATTCAATTTAGAGTTTTACAATTAAAGTTATAGCCCGTACAAACCTATAAGATCAATTTACCCTACAAATTCATTTTAACTATCACAAGATAGTCAAGCTTGAATTGGACTAAATTTGTACACTTCCCAACGTGCACACACAAAACTCGACATGTTCAGTTTTACGTTAACAACAAGTCACACAAATTGCATAACAACAACACAAGTCATCTAAAAATAGAGCAACATACTTGCATTTACATCTATGGCCACATACTACCACTACAATTCATATCAACCCATAATTACATATTTTATATATTCATTACCCACATAGTGAGATCATGCTTCCCAGAATCTATACAACATCAAACAATACATGAGAATAATGTTTCCTAAATCTCTTCTCCTAAGCTCCTCTTTAATCACTTAGTACTAGGTTCACCCGCCTTTATCTTTCCTTTGTTCCATAACTACAAGCATTATCCAATTTCTAAAATTAGATACAATTGATCAATTTCCATTTACACTCAAATATCAAAGAAGAGAGTAAAAGGAGATAAAGAACACATTAATTAACCACTTACCTTGATAAGATGAACACTACATAAGCAACACTTCTAAACCCCTACCAGTAGAAGTTATAATTAGCTTAACTGAAGAAAAGAGGGAAACAAAGAAGAAGAGAAAGAAGAGGAAGAAGAAGCTGATCAACACATGCAGCACTCCTTAATTGCTATTTATTGCATGTAACATGCTAAGGTGGCAAAGGCAGAAATGGACACTTGGATTTCACCACACACACTTACCAAATCTAATTTTGTTTAATTAAATCCCACTTAGAGCTTATTAAAACAACTTAAACTTAATCATATACATTTACAACTTGATCACTTAAACTTATTTATTAGTTCAATTGAGTTCTCACTTCAATTACAGTTAAGTCCTGAATTTAGCAAACTTTAATTAAAATTTGATTTAATGGTTCCTATGGGCAAAGGTTGTATAACATGAATATATGGTTGTATTGAATAAAGGAAGCAAGGAAGTAGTGATTTTTTATATGTGTAAATTCGGCCACTTTAGGAATTAAGGAGGAGGAAGGGACTTCTAAGGTGGAAAGCAAAGAAAAGGAAACTTAAATTGTGAATGACAAGGTTTAATGGTTAGTGGATACAATATCCTTTGTTTTCCATTAATTTTAATTAATTTTAAGCTTATGTATATTATATATGTGTGTGAATTATGTGTGTATAATTGAAATTAAGGTTATGAACATGTTAATGGAAGCTAGAATTGATGTTTAGAATGGTTAAAATGGAAAGAAATAATTTGTGGAGAAAAATATAACTTAGGCAAAATGGATGTAATGGGTATACAAGGGTATATCTTGATGTTTAATGCAAAATAATTACATATTCATGATAATTAACATGTAATCTAATGGATTAAATGGCAAAGGGAAGAAAAAGAATTATGGAGGAAAAATATAAGTCTTGGCCAAATGGGTGTATAATGCTTAATAGTGTATATTTTGTTAGTTTAATAAATATTATGCTATAAAATTAATGTATAGTTAAAATGGAGTGTATACTAATTTATTTGAAATTTTTAAATTATTAATGAACATAACTTATGTTGATATTGTATTATGTAATAAGTAAAGATTATGGAATATGTTATGTTTAAGTGAAATAATGACACAAATAAGGTTAGGGTGAAGTAATGAGTAAAGTGGAGTTGAAATTGGTGGAAGAGAAATTAAATGTGTGAATGATAGTGTAATGGCCGAATATAGTATAGGTTATGGAAATTTTATGTATTAAATGATAAAAATGAAATATGTACACTTAAAATGAAAATAATAGTGTAATCAAGAAAAAATAAGATAAAGGAATTAAAAGAAATCGGTTATGGTGTGATTGTATTACTATTAATATCGACAGTAAGTTATGTGATGATTATGGATATGTAAGTATAATAAAAGAATAAAAGATAATGTATGTATGTTTGTTTAGATATATGGAATAAGATATGGAATTACGTTTAAGAATAAGAAATAAGATTATGTTAAGGGATGGCATGTAATGATTATGGTTACGTACTTAAAGAATTAATAAAATAATGTATATTGTATGCCCTTAGTATACTGGTAGTAAGTCACTAGTTCAGGATATAATTTGCTAGCCATAAGGACGTTTATACCGCGGTTCGAGTCATGGCAACTCGTATTGGTAGGCCAATGGTGGTTTACTATGTATGGCACTATGCCATTATGGCTTATGAAATTAATGGTTCTATTTTTATGACCCAGAGTTAGTGATTCTTAGTGGTCACTTTCTCTTATGGCTCATAGAGTTAGTGATCCTCAATGATCACTTTCTCTTATGGCTCTAGAGTTAGTGGTCCTTAGTGATCACCATCTCTTATAGCTCTACGTCCTGTGTATCCGGTTTGGAGAGTTCTATCGGATTAATACTAGAGGCAAATTAAGGAAATGGATTAAAATGAATAAATATGAAGTAATAAGAGAAATGAAATGTGTAAGGACAAAATTGTAAGGATTCAAAAATACTATGGTTAAAATGGTAATTATGCTTAATGGTAAGAAAAGGTAGAATTGTGGAAAAATAAGTAATTAAATAATAAAATACGTAAAAATGTGAGAAATTAAGGATTAAATGTGAATTTATGCATAAAGTATAGGTAAGAGACTAAATGGTAATTTTACATGTTAAATAATGAATTAAATATGAAAGATGAATAAGTAGTGGCATAGTTGTAATTATAGTGAAATTAAAAGGGCAAAACCGTATTTTAATGGCAGTTAAACGACTAAAGTGTAAATTGATCATGGCAAGGTTAGTAGAGGGACTTAAATGCAAAATTGACTAGATATTTAATTATTAAATGTGATTAATAAGATAATGGGAGTTTATTATGTAATGTAATTAAAGAAATAAAAATAATTAAAGTATAATAATGATAATAGTATGATAACTATAAAAATAATAATAAGAGTTAATATTGTATTAATAATGAAAGTATATGTAAGGACAAAGATAAATATTATTTATGCTAATATAGATTATGGAAATATATGGATAAAGGTGAATGTTATTTATAGTAATTTTAGTTATTTTAATGGCAGTTAAAGGACTAAAGTGTAAATTGATCATGGTAAGGTTAGTGGAGGGACTTAAATGCAAAATTGACTAGATATTTAATTATTAAATGTAATTAATAAGATAATGGAAGTTTATTATGTAATTTAATTAAAGAAATAAAAATAATTAAAGTATAATAATGATAAGAGTATGATAACTATAAAAATAATAATAAGAGTTATTATTGTATTAATAATCAAAGTATATGCAAGGACAAAAATAAATATTATTTATGGTAATATAAATTATGGAAATGCATAGATAAAGGTGAATGTTATTTATAGTAATTTTAGTTATGGAAAATTTGGGATATGTATCAACTACTGGCCATTTTAATGCTCAGCGCGCAGTGTTGTTACTACGCATGGGTTACAGAAGATAAAAGGATTGAAGTGGCCGATGCGTTACTGACGGTTGAGAGGAGTATTGGAAAGTAAGGATAAAAAAAAAACACATGGCATGTATTTGATCATGATGGATAATATTAAGAACATGTATAGATAGGTTTATGGTTTATGTATATGTGAAAGTGTAGACTTTAAATAGAGTTATGTATAAACTCTTATTGTAACACCCCAAAAATCACCCTAGAAGAATTGAGTGTCATTAGTGTAATAGTGAGCATGATAATTAGGGTTTACAGAATTGGACCTAAGTGAAAAAGTGGAATGAGGGACTTAATTGAAGAAAAATAAAGTATTGTAGTGGCTGAATTGCACTTTGCATGATTAACTAGTAAATGAAGATTAATTAGTGTAGTGGCTGTTAATGAAGTTAATCAAAAGTTAGTGGGATCAGCTGTATGTTAGTGGACTCCATGTGTTAGTGTGTGAGCCAGCCACCTTGTGTAGGGAGAGTGAGAACTTGACACCTCACACTTACATGCAAGCATGAGGTGGATTAGTGAGTAAACCTGTCTTTTGTTCCTTGATTCAGCCATTTAGATCCCTTAATCCGGCCCTCTCTCTCAAAAGTTTACCTTCCTTTTGTCTCTCTCTTTTAATTGTTCTTTGATCATGGAGTCCAAAGGGTGGATAGTGATAGTTGAGAAGAAGGGTATTGACTAGAAAGGTATGTAGTATGTAGTGTATCTCCTCCATCTTCTTCTAATTCTGATTTTGATGGTTAAAATATGGGTATAGCCTCATGAATTTGTATGTGTTATATATGAATTTGAGTTGAAAGGCCAAGTAGAGCTGGAAAGGGGAAAGAGAAAGAGATATAGAAGAGTAAAGGAAGGAGTGCTCCAAGAGGTTTGGGATATATATGTGTTATGTGTTAATTTTGCTCAAGTGTATGTGATGGCTGTTTAGCTTAAATGTGTTATTGATATTGAATATGTGATTTCTAGAATTGAGCATGATTATGAACTTTGATAGAAGTGTTTTTGAATGTGTATTGATATGAGATGAGTATTGAACTATGGAATTAGCACAATATGTGAATCAGCTCTAACTATTGATTGTGTTAATCTGCCTTTGAAGCCTATACTGACCCCCGTGACTTGTTTATAGGGTAAGTTGAGTTTTACAATTCCAAAAGGGGTGAGACCAATTGGATTAGAACCGTACGATCCGTGTCTTTAAATGTCCTAGATATAGCTCTGTCGATTTGAGGACTCTAAGGTCTTCAAAATTGACCATAACCGTAGATAAAATTTTGTACGAGGGTTTCTGGAACCAGTTGTGTTATTTTGACAATAACTCCTTCATTATAAATTCAATTGACCTGAAAATTATCCCATTTGAAAGATAAGACATAGATGAAGAAATGTTAAGAAGAGACCCTTGCCTAAAATTGCGTGTAAGAGATCTGTTTGCACTGTACAAAATTGTGGTGTGAACCAGTGTTGAAAGTTAGCTTCTGTTTTGCTTAAATTAGTATGTCACGGTCACAACCAATCCATTGCCACCGTGACCCCTCCCTGTTTTGTCTATTTAGGGTATTTTTCTTCCCGAAATGCACCCGAACTTCACCACGAGTTCCCATGACTTGTCCAATACATAATTATCATTATAAAATGAGTGTTTTAAGCATGATGAACTAGGTATGCTAATGCATATAAATATGTATGAGTTATAAGTATTTTAAGCATGATGAACTATGCATGCTAATGCATATAAATATGTATGAGTTATAAGTATTTTAAGCATGATGAATCATGTATGTTAATGTGTAAAATTATATGGGAGCAATGTATAATTTATGTATGGTGAACCATGAATGAGAATGCGTATCACCATGAGTGCGAATGCGAATAATCATGAATGCGAATATGATAAATCATGAATGCGAATGCTATAGTCTTGAATGCGAATATGTATACTATGTGTATAATGAATATGATTATGATTTGTGTTATAAATGAATGCCACTGTCAAGAAGGGAAATCAGGTATGTGCTAATTGAATAAGTGGATGATGTATTTGGGTTGATTGCCAAACGTGAGAATGAGATTTGAAGTCTAAATGAGAAGGAAGAATTGAACTGAAAAGCACAGTTGTGCTAGTGTCAAAACACAGCTGTGTTATGGTGATTTTGCATGGGTCACGGTGACAATGAAATTCATTGTGACCGTGAGGTATGCTTGAGTTCAATTCTGCCTAATGGATTTTGGTATGTCACGGTGACAATGAACTTCATTGTGACCGTGATGTACCCAAGGGGGCATTCTGTTTTGCAAAGAGAGAATATGTCACGGTGACAATGGAATTCATTGTGACCGTGACATACCCTCAAGTTGCATTCTGCCCAGAATTGGGAACATGTCACGGTGACAATGAAATTCATGGTGACCGTGACTTGCCCCCAGTTTGCATTCTGTTTTGAACTTCAACATGTCACGGTGACAATGAAATTCATTGTGACCGTGACCTACCCTGTTTTGGCAATATAACTCTAATGTGTTTGGCCTTTCAAATAGCAAGGCTTTGAGCTGAAATGAAGGACAATATGAGTAAGTATTATGTGTGTATTAGGTAATGTACAATTGCATATTACATGATGATTCTTGAATGCAATCAAATATGTGATTATTAACTATGAAGAATGAGTTTGGAAGCATATTGAGTATGCAAGTGAAATGTTTAGCTATGTGCTAATGTGAATGTGTAAAGCGAATGTGATGTTAACTATCAACATACGAGATATGTACGAGATATGAAAAGTGATCAATGTGAACTGAAAAACATGTTTAATAACTTAAGCCTGCGAGTCAAGTAGTGGATAGTTAGGCATGCCTATAGGGTCAAGTGCTGCAGCCCCATGCGTTAAATGTGTCTGATTCCATGGGAATCACAATGCGAATAATCCTTGCTGGATTTTATTATATGTGGAATAATGTGAAGTACCAGAAGGTACTAATGTGATGTGAAGCACCAGAAGGTGCTAATATGAAAATGTAGTCTCGATGAGATTACTGGTACCTGAGAGGTACCGATGCGATACCCGTTATCCGCGTCATTGAGTTGCAGGCGAAGCATGTGATAATAACAATAATAATGATATTGTGACCATGAATTGAGCATTATGCTAGTGAGAATGTGAATGTGATATGTTATAATTATCATGCGATACAGTTATACACGTATGACTCATTAGGAAGAATATATGTGTATGTGCATGAGTATTTGTATAAATCAAGCTATAAATTGCTGAAATAACATTAAGAGAATGCCAAAATATGATTAAGTGCATATCCATTGATTTAAGCAATGCAATATGCTTATTGATATAAGAGTATATGAATAATCTGCATAAAAAGCCTGCAAGTTGTTATGTACCTTAACCTGCTATAAATGTCATGTACTATATGGTTTGTGATTGTAATTGATGGGGATTGGTATTATATGGCTGTTGGTGTTGATAACTGATATTGTATAATGTAAGCTAATACATTATGAGTATAATATGTGGTATCTTGAATGCTATGTTCAAATCACAAGTAAATAACGGTAAGCTTTGCATTAATTAATGTATATGTGGTACTATTGGAAATTGAATAAAGGTATGCATTGTTTGAGTTTGTATTTGTAACATGCTGAAGGTATTCTCACATTGGTGAGTGCTAATGGCTATTTGATGTACATATGTTCATATTTATATGTATACTCATAGGTAGTTATAAAGCTGTATATAAGTATGCGATTCTAGTAATATTAAGACTTATATAATCCAAATGAATAACTGAGTAAATACCATATTAAGCAAACAAATATTCGTGTGAGAATTTGGATGGTTACTTATGAGTAATTCCTGATGAGTGTGCTATTGATGTTGTTAAAATGAACTATATGTATATGTGAATATTGCTTGGGTATGTGATTGATATTAGTAAACACCATGAGTGTTTATCCATCTTTTGTTGATCCCCACTAAGCGATTATCGCTTAGCATGGATGTTTTGTCCATGCAGGTATCTGAGGATAGTTTATGTGAAGATGGTTCTACATCGCCAACAGCCAACACATAGGAATCGTTATAGTTATAGGTCATTTTGTAATAAATGTAAGAGTTGTATTTGTAAAGCGAAACTATTGTAAAACATTATAATATTATGCATGGAATTTCAGACCTATATATATATCTTTTGTAAGAAATTTGTTTAACCTGAACTTTGTTTGTAAAACTGTTTGATGCGCATGTGGTTGTGTTGTAACACTCCATAGCCATTATAGTGAATCTCTACAGGTGGTTAGGGGGTGTTTCACTTATATTGTTATATGTTCTTGAATGTCTTTGATGTTTGAAAAGATAAGGTAAAAAAAATTTTATTGAACTGTCAAGTATAGTGTATCTCATAATTTCAGCACTGATGTGTCGTCCAACTTAACCGACCACCGTACGTACAGTATAGAAATTTAAGGGTGTTACACATCCCGAGGTTAATTGCCATCAATGGAATAAAGGTACCCCAAAACGTTTTCCCATGCCTTTTTGAGGCCTGAAACTCGGTAAATTGGGTCGAATCCTTTGACCATTACAAAGCGACCGATTGTCTAGGGCAAGAAAGCTTTAGCTAGATTGGACTCTAAAAGTGGGACCGGATAGCCAGGTGAATGTGGGGAATCCATTCACAATGTCCATCCCGAGATTGAAACCCCCGAAGCCCATGCATCACAAGGATAAGAACACAGACTTTTTTCATCTTTCTGCAACTATTAAGGAAGCCTTAAATTGTATTCTTTGGATCCAAACCAAGCATGGTACGGTGCAAGACCCATATTAGATTAGATAGGAGATTACTAATTTTTATGTTGTTTTTTGATGGAAATATGCAATCCAGACCTTTGTTTCCTCCTTATTTCTTTAACAAATTACCAAATGAATATGCCTCTCTTTTAGAAAAACCTTTTTACGCTTAAGAAAGTCAAGCATGTAGTTGGAATTGTTACAAACCAAACGGTTTTAATATTTGTTTCGTTAAGGCTGCATTAAATTGTATTTGTTTGGATATTTATCATATGATTGAATCTTTCTATAAAGATGGGAACTTGTCTTAGGGATAAATTCATATTTCATCACCCTTATTTTAAAAGTTCATATTGCAACTTATAAGGATCCAAAATATACCCTAGTCTATTAAAGTATGATTAGGATGAAACTATAACCAAACATGAACGAATAAGTAGTCGAGTGCAAAAAAGGGCATAGCAGTCATTAATTGAAAAGATTCGGTGAGTGCGGTTGTAGACACGAGGTCCTGCGGTAGCCCAGGTCAGAGTAACCCGATGAAGAAACCGGTACCTATTTCATTGGTAAAGGAGTGAAGTTGTAGGCTTTTGCCCTTGAAATTCATAAATTTTAGGGATATTGGTGACCAAAAATCGTTTTTATACCTCTTTTGCTTCGAAAACGGTCTTTTATTCTAAGGATTTGCCTATTTGATGACCGATGACAGTCGCTCAGTGCGGCGTCCATCGCCCGCGCTTGAGGGATGCCTGTCCCTCACGCAAGTGGGTGCCCATCGCTCATGCTTATGGGGCGCCTGTCCCTCGTTTGAACGGGTGCCCGCCGCTTGTAAGGGAAGGCTGCCCTCCTGACCGACGGCCATCCCTTGGTCGAGGGACACCCGTCGGTCGGCCCCTGGCGACGACTTGGCGGTTTGGCTTGTGGATAAATGTAAAACCTTTAACATTTATCCTCAGAGATTTGTTTTGAATTCAAAAAGATTTCATTTTATCTTCTAAAAGATAATTTGAATTCAAAAAGATTTAATTTTATCTTCTAAAAGATAATTTGAATTTCAAAAATATTTGATTTTATCTTCTAAAAATCTTTTTTAATTCAAAAAGGATTTGATCCTATCTTCAATAATAATTTGAGTTTTAAAAAGATTTGATTTTTTATCTTTATTTTCAGTTAGCCTATAAATAGCAGTCTGAGGATCGAGATAAGGGGTTGGAGATTTTAGAAAATTTATTTTCATAAGTAAAAGTTTTTCTTTCTATGTCGTATTTTATTTTGACTCTCTTCAAAAAAGAATTAGGAAGAACTCGAGAAAGTGAAATCAATTTTCTTTACTTGATCTATCCTTCTAAGATTCGAGATTGTTCCAAAAGACAAAAGTAAAATCAAGAAAGAGAAATCAATTCTTTTCTGTTGATTTGCCATCCTGAAAACTTCAATTTATTTTGAAAAGAAAAATTTTTGATGAAGGAAATTGTCTTAAATAGTTTTTATTGGTCAACCTATCCTTGTATAATTCAAGGGAGATCTACGTGACTTTCACCTTCTGAAAATTAACATTCCGAGGATAAATATTTTAGACTAGCCATTCTTGTGGTAATTTCAATACATTTGACTTGAGGCATATAAATTGATTTCAAAACATGAATTAAGTCATTTAAATTAATTCGTTTTATCGCTTTATTCGCTTCTTTAGTAATAAATTGCATAAAAAAATGGTTTAAAAATGTGAGATCTTGGACTCAAGCGAGCAATGGGTCATCGCGGAGTGCCTCTTCTGACTGTCAACCATCCCAGGGATGGCCGTCCCTCGTCCCTCCTTGGCTGTCCTTAGACCTCTTCTTTCCGTTTTTGATTGTTTTTAATTTTCCTCCTTTTACACTTTGTTTCTTCTAGTTTTAGGCAATTTCTTCCAACATTTCCTATTGTTTCAATCATTTATTTTGCTTCTGATATTTTATTTTGCTAACATGTTACTTTGTCTTTTTTTTAGTTTTCTTTAATTTGTTGAATATTGGATGCCGGAAAAGAGGACTAATTAGGATGATTCGAGGACATCGATTCGGTTAATTCCTTTTACTCTATTTCTCTCATTAGTTTGTTTTTTCCAATTCCTATTCATTGTTATAAGTGTCATTTCTGTGCTCGTTAAAATAAAAAGCGGCAAAAGATTTCTAGGAATAAATAAGATTTTCTTTGGACTAATATCCTAGTTTTTCCTCCAAATAAAATTATTACTTTAAAATCATCCTTTTAAACATGCATGTGACGATCAATGTCCTCACCTCGAATGAATGCCTTATGTTATGCATGATTTATATTTTCTTTATTGGGGGTTGTATTCTGCCCCTTGTTTTATTGTAAATTAATGTACTCTTATTTACTTTATTCTAATTTTGTGTTATTTACAGCTTTCACTATGTGATTGGACTATGCTTTAATAATTGCATTAAAATGTATGAGAAAAGGAATGGAATTTTAATAACAAAAACTCACTTGTAACTTTGACCAAGGTATGAATAAGAGTGAAGTCCTGAACTC
This sequence comes from Excoecaria cochinchinensis, assembly GCA_947683425.1. Taxonomy (NCBI): domain Eukaryota; kingdom Viridiplantae; phylum Streptophyta; class Magnoliopsida; order Malpighiales; family Euphorbiaceae; genus Excoecaria; species Excoecaria cochinchinensis. The sequence continues at coordinate 9,615,924 of CANTUQ010000005.1, forward strand.
TTTATGGTCTTAGGCTTCAAGAGGTTAGATGAATCTTCTCAATGTTCTACTTAGGAGGGGAATTCCAAAATATCTCCTGTTGCCCAAAATAGACATATATACATCGCCTTGCACTCCATGAGGTTAGATGAACATTTCCAATGTTCTATTGGAATGGGAATTCCAAAATTTCTCTTGTTGCCCAAAATAGACATATACGCATTGTCTTAGGCTCAGTGAGGCTAGATGTACTTTCCCAATATTTTATTTAGTGGTGACTCCAAAACACCTCTTGTTGCCTAAAATAGACGCCCTTGTAATCCTTACAACTTCTATGAACCTCTCTCAAACTCCCTAAGAGTGGGTTTTCGAGGCCTCCACTCGGCAGGCAATATAATGGCGACTCCGCTGGGGACTACTACGAGACTTCGCTTCGAAAGTATCTTGGTTAAAACATATAATTGAGTTTTAATTTATAATTTTATCCCTTTTCAAACTGCATAGCATTTCATTAGAGCCTTAGATCTATGCTAGTTTGGTCCCTTTCTTAACCACGGTGCATTACCGAAGCACGACTTTACGTTCACTTAATGTGGGAAAGTGTTAGGAATAATCGCCAGCCGAAGTCTAGCACCATTTAGTATATCAAATAATCACCCAACCGATCGCTATGCTCACGACGAGCTAGACCCGTTGGCAGGGATCATACTTGGGTAGACCTAAAGTATCATTACATTGACCAAAGTGCATGTAATGAAAATAGATACTTCCCCTAGGTGGTATGAACCTTAATATCATGCTTGCTATATGGATTATTATGTACTGAATAGACCCAGATAAATTGGATGGTCACTTAATCAAAGGCTTTCATGCCCCGGTAGACCCGTCTTGATATATTTGGACTATTTAAATACACAATGATCAAAAGCCATGTTCGTACGCTTCAAATTAAGAGATGTTATGCTGGCAGTTTTCCACTATGGACCATATGCATCCATTAGGTTTCCCGATGACCCATGGGCTAAGCCCACCTAGGAAAGAGACAACATGACCCCCTGTAAAGGAGTGATAAAGTTGGAAGGATCTACTTGCTTGCTTGTGGTTGTGGATGCTGGAAAAAAGCACGATCATGCATCATATGTCATGCATACATCATCCTAATAGGCTATGTTTTGTAGCCATCATAGATCCATCCAAGTGGTCTAAAGGTCCTGGTGGACGACTTGTTAAAAATTAGTTTTTTGAACTGTCAGAAAGGGTAGCATACTATAGACACCGAATCCTGAGGCAGCCCAGATCAGAGTTACCCAATGATGATAAGATGCCAGTTCACAGGCAAAAAAGTTGAAAGTGATGATTTCCTTGTCAAATTTGCATTTTGGAGTACAAAATAAAATAATAATAATAAATGTATTAAAAATTAAATTTGAAAATGGAGTTTGAAAATTATAGTGTCTTTAGTTAAATTTGAAAATTAAAAAAAAAATATCGGATGTTGGTCACGTTGGCGCGCTGCATATGTCACGCCCGTCGCTAGCGTGAGAGATTCGTCTCTCGCTACGAGTTCCGGATGTCGCTCACCCGCCAGAGCCCGTCTCTCGTGTGGAGCGATGCCCATCGCTCGTTCGAGAGACACTTGTCTCTCGCGATTTTGTCCCTTGAGAGGGGCCCACCGACAAAAAGACCAGGCATGCCCCCAGTCAGCGACGCCTGTCGGTAATCCAACGACGCCAATCGGTTGATGATCTGATGTTATTTGAGTGGGATTTTCCAGATTTTTAAGGAGATCTCCTAATATTTCCAAGATTTTCCCAAAATATTTTAAATCTTTTCAAATATTTTCAAATCGTGGATTTGATTTTGAGAATATTCTGAAAATCATTCGGTTTTGATCTTGATTTTAGAAATCTTTTCCAAATTTAAATTTATTTGAATTTGTCACACCCCGTTTGCCCCCTAGTTGAATGAGCCATATATATGTGTGTGTGCGTTTGCATGAGTTTTGTATAATAAGGGCATTTTGGTAATTTTGCATGTTTTAAGAGTTTTGCTAGCATGTGGGTGCATCCATGGTGCTATGGTGTGAATTAGTTGGGACAGATTTGTGTGTGCATGAGTGCACCATAGTAGGATATGCACTAGTGGGTTATTGTAATATGTGGACATGCATATGTTTGTAGGGTGTGCTTAGGGAGATGTGCTTGTGTGTGTTGCTTACACATTTGTAGGATGTATTATTAGGGTGTCTCATTGTGTGTATGTGATGCACTTAGTTAGGGTGTGAGTGTGTAATCTCCTCCACTAGATGACTGACATGTGTAAAGTGGGAAAGAGAAAAAGATGAAAAGGGAAAAATCAGATTTTGGAAACCCATTCCCGTTTTCCTTCTTCTCCTTCTTCTTCTCCCTCCTTTGCACTCTCTTAAGTGCCCTAACTTAGATTCAACCCTCTAGTGGTGGAAATTGATCATTGCATAGCATTTTAAAGGTAAATCTACTACATTATTCTCCGTTTCTTCTTTTGGTTCTCCATCTCATTCCCTTTTTCCTATTTTCGAATTTGGGTTTGAAGTTGGATGTTGTGTTTGTGTGTTGTGTTGTTTTGTTGCTTAGTTGAGCCTCCTCGTGAACCGAAGGGTAAGGAGAAGGTTGGGCCAAGTGGAACTAAGCAATAGGAGCAAAGGATTTTGAGGTTTGGGAATTTCTTGCTTTTGCATGTGAATATGTTCATGTATATGTTTTGATGGTTTCTTGGAATTGGGTTATTAGATGTCCTTTATTTTGATGTATATGCTATGGGTCTTTGTTGTGGAATGTGGAATTTGCAAGATTATGAGTTGATTATGATGATTTTGGATTTGAGGTGACTTGATGCATAATTGGATTTTTGATTGATTCTTGAAATTGAATGTTTAAATCATTGGATTGTATGAAGTTTGTTGTTAATAAATGTTTTATTATGGTGGATGATTTTAATGGATGGCTGGGTTTGAGGTAAGAGGCTCTTGATTGAATTGTATGTGAGTTTGGGTGTTTTTGGAGGAGGAAAAATCTGCAGAATTCTGCAGATTTTCGAAATCCCGATTCTGTCGTGATCACGACGACTGTCGCGATCGCGACAGAGAGCGGTGTTGGGAGCTTCGAGCACGCGACGCCGTCGCGAGCCCGCGACAGCCGAAGTGTTGTGCACCCTCTGTCGCGAGCGCGACAACTGTCGCGATCGCGACAGAGCGCGTTGCTGGGCAAGTGCTATCGCGAGCCCGCGACAGCACCATTTGTCCTCTGTCGCGAGCGCGACAGAGCCTTGCCCTTCCATCCTCCTCGCGGTCGCGAAGTTCGTCGCGCGCACGCAGCGAAGAGACTTCGGTCTCTTTCGCGAGCGCGACAGTCCCTTGTATGTTAAATGAGTTTTCTTTCATTGCGTGTGGTTCGAACTTCTGTTTCTTTTCACAGTTATGAGATTTATGCTTGGTATTTTATGAATAATACGAATATGGAACCATGATATGATTATGCACATATATGATGGAAATTTTGAAATGGATTGAATGGTTTATGTATGACCTGCTAGAGTCTAGTAAGTGGATAGTTAGGCATGCCTAATAGAGTCTTTGCTGCAGCTTCTGTTTCCGTTTGGACCCTGATCAGGTCCCCGATTGGTTCCTCGCGAACCCTTATGTGAAAGGATCTTGTTTAAGATCCCCTTTGAAATATTTTGTAAAAGTTAAAATGCAAAATTAGTTTTCTCGGCTTGTACCCGTAAAGTACTGTCTGTATCGGCTCGTACCCGTAAAGTACTGTCCGTATACTCGTTATCCACTCCCTCGGGTCAGCAGGTGCTTTGTATGAATTTTTATATGGGAAAAACATATGTTATATCTTTATGGTTTCAGTAGTGAAAAGTATAATCTGTTATGAAGATATGACTATTATTATGAACTTTCTGATGAATGGCTCCACGTATGTGGGCATGAGTTTATGCTATTGTTATGCTATGATTATCGTATGTACATGAAGTATGCATGTGAATTGCCTTGATGACCGTTGTGAATGGTTGTCCTTATTTTATATGTGTGTTTCCCCACTAAGCATTTATCGCTTAGCTCGGTGTGTTTACCCGTGCAGGTGCGGAAGGAGTTTGTCTTGGGAGAGTCGCCGCCATCGAAGCCAACACAGCAGGGTCTTAGTGTAGGGCTTCATTTTTGTATTTTGAGGATTTTTTGTATAGAACTCTCTTATTTTGGTTTTGTAATAGCTTCCGCTTATGTACATGTATCTTGGGTTTTGTAATTATCTTTTGTATCTCTTAGTTGATCAGAACAGTAATGTAATGCTTTCGTTATATTAATGCATGATCAGCTTAATTTTATGAATGGTGTTGTAAAGTTTTAAATTACCCTGTATTTCATTATGTATGTTTATGTATGAATGTATGTGTATTCTATATCTGTGTGGTGGCACCTTTACTCATACGGCATCTCACTCCTTATCGGATGGGATCGCCTAAGTATGGGCAAGGGGTGTTGCAAGTTGTGGTATCAGAGCTCCGGTTTATGCGTTTCTGGGTGATTGTTTATATGATGCTATGTGTGCATATGTCTATGTCTAGGCCTGTGTTGGCTGATGTTGTTGTCCTCTTGTTTGTTAGATGAATTCTGATTCTGCTCACGATGCGCTCGAGGAGTCCGCTGAAAGTGTGAACCCTCCAGCAGTAGATCCGTCTGTCTCTGTTTCGGTGTCGGATCAACGTGCTAGGGTCCAGCCTGAGGCCGCTGCCATGCCTTTCGAGGCGATGTTTAGATTGCATCAGGACATGGCTCGGGTTTTAGAAAGGGTGACTGCCCCGAAAGCTCCGATAGTAAGTCTGAGAAGAGCTGGTGTCGAAGATTTTTATGGGACCGGACTTGATGAATCTGAGTTAGCTGAGATGTGGCTTGATAAAGTTAAGAGAGCTTTGAGGGAAGTTAGGTGTCCTCTTGATCAGCAAGCTGAGTGTGCTGTAGCTTTGTTTCAAGGTCCAGCATATGAATGGTGGGAGTTGGTGTGTAGGCAACCTCAGATGCCTGATCCTGTTACTTGGGACTTCTTCAGTGAGGAGTTCACTAAGAAATATGTGACTCAGGCATATAAGGAAGCAAGATGGGCGCAGTTTCTGAGTTTGAGGCAAAGGGCCTTGTCAGTTGCAGATTATGAGAAGGAGTTTAACCGGTTGTCTCGTTATGCTCCGTGTGGGGTTATGACAGATGATTTTAGATGCAAGCACTTTGAAGCCGGGTTGAATGATTCTTTGAAGATTGCTCTGATTTCTTTGATGAGTATGCCAGGGGTAAATTATTATCAGATTGCTGAGGCTGCCGTGAGGGCGGAGAAAACAGAATCTTTGATTAGAGAGAGAGCTCAGCGAAGGAGTTCTGCTAGGGGTGCTTTTTCCTCATCTTCAGGTAAGAGATCAAGGAACCTGCAAGATGAACCATCAGCTGGTTCGGCTACTAGAGGAAGAAGGCAAGGTTCAGCTACAGTATCTGGATCTGGTAGAGGTGGTCGGTCTGATGCTATTCCAGTTTGTGAGAATTGCGGTAAGGCTCACCGGGGTGAGTGTAGGTGGCTCACTGGTGGGTGCTTTAGGTCTGGGAGCACCAAGCACCATGTGGCTAATTGTCCTCAGATGGGTGAAGACTCGGGTCCTCAGGGAGGAGCTAGCAGAGTTGGATCGAATGCTTCTCAGGCTGCAAGAGGAAGAGGTAGAGGTAGAGGTCGAGGCGGTCGACCTAGAGATGGAGCTGTTTCTGAGACAGTTGAGCGTCCTCCCCCAATGGCCGCTAGAGCTTATGCAGTTAGAGCCAGAGAGGAGCAGGATGCCCCTGATGTGATTGCCGGTAAGTTCCTACTCCATGGCACTGAATTATATGCTCTAATAGATCCTGGTTCCACACACTCATATTTGTGCACGCATAAGATTGTTGATAAGTTGCATGTGGTAGAATAGTTAGACTATGAGATATGTGTGACCAATCCATTAGGGCATAGTGTCAGTGTGAGTAGAGTTTATAGGAATTATCCGTTGATGGTTGAAGGTGTGGAATTCCCTATGGATTTGATAGAGTTGCCCTTCAGAGAGTATGATTTGATTTTTGGTATGGATTGGTTGAGCAAGCATAGAGCTGTGGTTGATTGTCATAGGAAGACTTTCGTTCTTCGGGATAGGAACCGAGCTCCTGTGTTTGTTAGAGGTTTGGGTGCGAGTTCTGTGAACAATGTGATTTCTGCAATTCAAGCTAAGAGGTTTTTGAGAAAAGGTTGTGAGGCTTTTCTGGCGGTGGTTTTGGATTCCAAGAGGGATCAAGTTAGGATTGAGGACATCCCTGTTGTCCGAGAATTTAGTGATGTTTTTCCAAGTGACTTGCCGGGTTTGCCTCCGGAAAGGGAAGTTGAGCTAGCCATAGAGATTATGCCAGGTACCACACCGGTGTCGAAAGCACCTTATCGGATGGCTCATGTAGAGTTGAGAGAACTTAAAACTCAATTACAAGAGCTATTGGATAAGGGGTTCATTCGACCCAGCATATCTCCTTGGGGAGCTCCAGTTCTATTTGTTAAGAAAAAGGATGGGTCCTTGAGGATGTGTATCGACTACAAGCAGATTAATAAGGTCACAGTGAAGAATAAGTATTCGTTGCCCAGAGTTGAAGATTTGTTTGATCAGCTTTGGGGTGCAGGTGTGTTTTCCAAGATTGATCTTCAGTCTGGGTATTATCAGCTTCGTGTTAAGAATGAGGATGTGGTTAAGACTGCATTTCGGACTCGGTATGGCCACTATGAGTTCCTTGTTATGCCGTTTGGTTTGACTAATGCTCCCGCAGCATTCATGGATTTGATAAATAGAGTGTTTAGGCCATACTTAGACCGATTTGTAGTGGTGTTTATAGATGACATTTTGGTGTATTCCAGGGATGAGACCGAGCATGAAGAGCATCTTCGGTTAGTTTTGCAAGTTTTAAGAGAGCATCGGTTGTTTGCCAAGTTAAGTAAGTGTGATTTTTGGCTTCGGGAAGTGGGCCATATAGTTTCGGCTAAGGGTATCCAAGTGGATCCAGCTAAGATTGAGGCGATAGTGGATTGGAAAGCGCTTAGGAATGTTCAAGAAGTGAGGAGTTTCCTTGGTCTAGCAGGGTACTACCGTCGGTTTGTGAAAGGTTTCTCAGTGATTGCTGCTCCGATGACCCGGTTATTGAGGAAAGGAGTTAAGTTCGAATGGTCGGATAGGTGTCAAATCTGCTTTGAGAGATTGAAGCAGTTGTTAGTCGAAGCTCCTATACTAACTCAACCCACCTCGGGTAAGGAGTTTGTTATGTATAGTGACACTTCAGGTGTTGGTTTGGGATGTGTTCTAATGCAGGAAGGTAAGGTTGTGGCTTATGCTTCTCGACAGTTAAAGCCGCACGAGAGGAATTATCCGATGCATGATCTTGAGTTAGCAGCGGTTGTCTTCGCTTTGAAGATTTGGCGTCATTACCTCTACGGGGAGAAGTGCAGGATCTTTACGGACCACAAGAGTTTGAAGTATTTTCTGACTCAGAAGGAACTGAATATGAGGCAACATCGTTGGCTTGAGCTGTTTAAGGATTACGATTGCATTGTAGATTACCATCCGGGTAAGGCCAATGTGGTCGCTGATGCTTTGAGTAGGAAGTCAGTTTCTGCCTTGTTTTTGAGACGGTTCAGATAGAGGTTTGGTTCGGATGGGGCTTTGATAGCTCAGTTGAAGGTCAAGCCTACTTTGAGACAGCGGATAGTTGATGCTCAGAAGGTTGATAAGAAGCTTCAGCGATTTGTGCAAGAAGTCAGTTTGGGCAAGCAATCAGAGTTTTCAGTTCAGGATGGGGTTCTTCTGTTTAGAAACCGTTTGTGTGTACCGGATAGTAAAGAGTTAAGAAGATAGATTTTGGATGAGGCACATAGTTCAGTTTTCACCATGCATCCTGGCAGTGTGAAGATGTATCGGGATTTGAAGCAGTTCTTTTGGTGGTCTGGTACGAAGAGGGACATAGTGGACTTTGTATCCAAGTGCCTGACTTGTCAACAGGTAAAGGCTGAGCACCAAGTACCTTCGGGATTGCTTACACCTTTGTCCGTTCCTGAGTGGAAATGGGATGACATTGCTATGGATTTTGTCTCTGGATTGCCATTGACTCAGAGGAAGCATGATTCTGTGTGGGTTGTTGTGGATCGACTCACAAAGTCCACTCACTTTTTGCCGGTTAGGATGGATTATCCGATGAATAGATTGGCCAGTATTTATGTGGATGAGATAGTTCGGTTGCATGGAGTGCCTTTGTCCATAGTTTCAGATAGGGACCCAAGGTTCACATCTAAGTTCTGGAAAGAGTTGCAGCGAGCTTTGGGTACCAAGCTGAAGTTCAGTACGGCATTTCATCCTCAGACAGATGGTCAGTCCAAGCGTGTGATTCAGATCTTAGAGGATATGATGAGGGCTTGTGTTTTGGACTTTCCGGGTAGTTGGGACAAGTATGTATCTTTGATGGAGTTTGCTTACAACAACAGTTTTCAATCGAGCATTGGTATGTCACCGTATGAGGCTCTGTATGGACGTCAGTGTAGGACTCCTGTTTGTTGGACAGAGTTATCCAAGAGGTCAGTGATTGGGCCAGATTTGGTTAGAGATACAGAAGAGAAGATCAGAGTTGTGCAGCGGAATTTGAAAGTAGCCAAGGATCGACTGAAGTCTTATGCCAATCTGAAGAGAAAAGATGTGCAGTTTGAAGTTGGGGACAAGGTTTTTCTTAAAGTGTCTCCTTGGAGAAAAGTGCTTAGGTTTGGAAAGAAAGGAAAGCTTAGTCCTCGCTTTATTGGTCCGTATGAGGTGTTGGCAAGAATTGGTCCAGTGGCTTACAGGTTAGCTTTGCCGATGGAATTATCGAAGGTTCATGATGTGTTTCACGTTTCGATGCTCCATCGGTATAGATCGGATCCTTCCCATGTGTTGTCGGTTCAAGAAGTTCAAGTTCAGTCAGATTTTTCTTACGATAAGGAACCTAGAGCTATCCTATAGCTTGGGAAGTAAGGCAGTTGAGGAATAAGCAGATTCCTTTAGTCAAGGTTTTGTGGAATCACCACGGGGTTGAGGAAGCAACTTGGGAACCGGAAGAGTCAATGAGATTGCAGTACCCGCAATTGTTCAGTTCAGGTGAGAATTTCGAGGACGAAATTCTTGTTAGTAGGGGAGAGTTGTCACACCCCGTTTGCCCCCTAGTTGAATGAGCCATATATGTGTGTGTGTGCGTTTGCATGAGTTTTGTATAATAAGGGCATTTTGGTAATTTTGCATGTTTTAAGAGTTTTGCTAGCATGTGGGTGCATGCATGGTGCTATGGTGTGAATTAGTTGGGACAGATTTGTGTGTGCATGAGTGCACCATAGTAGGATATGCACTAGCGGGTTATTGTAATATGTGGACATGCATATGTTTGTAGGGTGTGCTTAGGGAGATGTGCTTGTGTGTGTTGCTCACACATTTGTAGGATGTATTATTAGGGTGTCTCATTGTGTGTATGTGATGCACTTAGTTAGGGTGTGAGTGTGTAATCTCCTCCACTAGATGATTGACATGTGTAAAGTGGGAAAGAGAAAAAGATGAAAGGGAAAAATTAGATTTTGGAAACCCATTCCCGTTTTCCTTCTTCTCCTTCTTCTTCTCCCTCCTTTGCACTCTCTTAAGTGCCCTAACTTAGATTCAACCCTCTAGTGGTGGAAATTGATCATTGCATAGCATTTTAAAGGTAAATCTACTGCATTATTCTCCTTTTCTTCTTTTGGTTCACCATCTCATTCTCTTTTTCCTATTTTCGAATTTGGGTTTGAAGTTGGATGTTGTGTTTGTGTGTTGTGTTGTTTTGTTGCTTAGTTGAGCCTCCTCGTGAACCAAAGGGTAAGGAGAAGGTTGGGCCAAGTGTAACTAAGCAATAGGAGCAAAGGATTTTGAGGTTTGGGAATTTCTTGCTTTTGCATGTGAATATGTTCATGTATGTGTTTTGATGGTTTCTTGGAATTGGGTTATTAAATGTCCTTTATTTTGATGTATATGCTATGGGTCTTTGTTGTGGAATGTGGAATTTGCAAGATTATGAGTTGATTGTGATGATTTTGGATTTGAGGTGACTTGATCCATAATTGGGTATTTGATTGATTCTTGAAATTGAATGTTTAAATCATTGGATTGTATGAAGTTTGTTGTTAATAAATGTTGTATTATGGTTGATGATGTTAATGGATGGCTGGGTTTGAGGTAAGAGGCTCTTGACTGAATTGTATGTGAGTTTGGGTGTTTTTGGAGGAGGAAAAATCTGCAGATTTTTGAAATCCCGATTCTGTCCCGATCGCGACAGAGAGCGGTGTTGGGAGCTTCGCTGTCGCGAGCACGCGACGCCGTCGCGAGCCCGCGACAGCTGAAGTGTTGTGCACCCTCTGTCGCGAGCGCGACAACTGTCGCGATCGCGACAGAGCGCGTTGCTGGGCAAGTGCTATCGCGAGCACGCGATTCGTCGCGAGCCCACGACAGTACCATTTTTCCTCTGTCGCGAGCGCGACAGAGCCTGGCCCTTCCGTCGTACTCGCGGTCGCGAAGTCCGTTGCGTGCACGCAGCGAAGAGACTTCGGTCTCTGTCGCGAGCGCGACAGGCGTCGTGAGTGCGATAGTCCCTTGTATGTTAAATGAGTTTTCTTTCATTGCGTGTGGTTCGAACTTCTGTTTCTTTTAACAGTTATGAGATTTGTGCTTGGTATTTTTTGAATAATACGAATATGGAACCATGATATGATTATGCATATATATGATGGAAATTTTGAAATGGATTGAATGGTTTGTGTATGACCTGCTAGAGTCTAGTAAGTGGATAGTTAGGAATGCCTAATAGAGTCTTTGCTGCAGCTTCTGTTTCCGTTTGGACCCCGATCAGGTCCCTGATTGGTTCCTCGCGAACCCTTATGTGAAAGGATCTTGTTTAAGATCCCCTTTGAAATGTTTTGTAAAAGTTAAAATGCAAAATTAGTTTTCTCGGCTCGTACCCGTAAAGTACTGTTTGTATCGGCTCGTACCCGTAAAGTACAGTCCCTATGCTCGTTATCCACTCCCTCGGGTCAGCAGGTGCTTTGTATGAATTTTTATATGGGAAAAACATATGTTATATCTTTATGGATTCAGTAGTGAAAAGTATAATATGTTATGAAGATATGACTATTATTATGAACTTTCTGATGAATGGCTCTACGTATGTGGGCATGAGTTTATGCTATTGTTATGCTATGCTTATCGTATGTACATGAAGTACGCATGTGAATTGCCTTGAAGACCGTTGTGAATGGTTGTCCTTATTTTATATGTGTGTTTCCCCACTAAGCGTTTATCGCTTAGCACGGTGTGTTTACCCGTGCAGGTGCGGAAGGAGTTTGTCTTGGGAGAGTCGCCGCCATCGAAGCCAACACAGCAGGGTCTTAGTGTAGGGCTTCATTTTTGTATCTTGAGGATTCTTTTGTATAGAACTCTCTTATTTTGGTTTTGTAATAGCTTTCGCTTATGTACATGTATCTTGGGTTTTGTAATTATCTTTTGTATCTCTCAGTTGATCAGAACAGTAATGTAATGCTTTCGTTATATTAATGCATGATCAGCTTAATTTTATGAATGGTGTTGTAAAGTTTTAAATTACCTTGTATTTCGTTATGTATGTTTTATGTATGAATGTATGTGTATTTTGTATCTGTGTAGTGGCACCTTTACTCATACGGCATCTCACTCCTTATCGGATGGGATCGCCTAAGTATGGGTAAGGGGTGTTACAGAATTTGCTTCCTAAACCTATAAATAGCAGTTGGGAGCTCATCGTTCGGGGCAGGATATTTTGACCAAAAAAGAGGATTTTAGCTATTTTTCTTTCAATTTAGGCGAGTCTGAGGGAACGACACTAATTCATTTCTATTGAATCCAGCCATTTTAGCATTCACAACTGCTATAAAAACATCGAGAAAAAAAATATAATTTTCTTCTCTTGATTTGTTTCCGAAAAACGATTTTTGTAGTAAAAAAATCTTCTGAAAATTGCACATCGCAGACCAATCCTTATAGAATTCGAGGATTCGAAATCGCACAGCATTCACCTTCAAAAGTAAAAATACAAGGGTAAATATTCTGGATTTGTCATTCTCTATTTAATCATCTCGTAATAATTTTATACACAAAAATCTCATTTATTTAAAAAAAATTAGTTTTTATTTGATTTTTTACATTTTTTTTTTCAAAGTTTGATGTGACTGATGGGCAGAGAGTCGAGCGATGGCCGTCGCTCGCCATTGATGGACGCTGCCTCTGCCCGCCGGTCAACCCAGGGACGCCCGTCGCTGAAGTATCTTGGGTCGTCCCTAGGCCTTTTCTCACCATCTTTTCTCTTTCTATTTTACTTGTTTTCCCATCCTTTTTTATGGCAATTTCTCATGGATTTTCCTTGTTATTTAATTTCTTGCACCTTATTTTACCCTTAATTTTGGCACTAACATGATTGTTTATTTTTTGAGTTTTATTTGACTTATTTGATGAATTTTGGGTTGTTGAAATGGAGGTCGCCATGGTGATTCGAGAATCTTCATCCGGGTTTATTCTTTTAACTTTACTCCATTTCTTTTACTTTATATATTATTACTGTAAATATTGTTTTTATCCCGCTAATATAAAAATGGTTAAAAATTTAAAGTAATTAAATTGGAGTTTTCATTAATAAATTAAGGACCAATGTCCTATTTTTTCAGCAAATAAAATTGACACCTTAAAATTGTTTTGTAATAAATATCTATGCGAGGACCAATGTCCTCATATTTAACGTATATCCCGATTTATGTATGAATCGCATGCTATTTACAATGGTAGTTACTAGTTTTGTTGTAATTTATTTTCATATACTTTATTTTAATTACACTCCTGCTTACCACTTTCCTTGTATGGCCAACTTGCGCTTTAATTCATTGCATTAAATCGAATGAGAAATGGGATAAAACGCTAAACTCAAAACTCAATTATAATGTTAATCAGGGTATTAATAAATGGAAAGTCCCGAACCTTCTCTGATCTTAGGCTCAACAAGGTTAGAGGACCATCTCAATATTTTATTGGGATGGGGTCTCCAAAATATCTCTTATTACCCAAGAAAGGCCCAATTTGCATAGTCCTAGGCTCCACAAGATTAGAGGATGATCCCAATGTTCTATTGGGGTGGGGCCTCCAAAATTTCTCTGGCTTGCTCAAAATGGCTACACATGCATTGTCTTAGGCTCACTAAGGCTAGACGACCTTTCCCAATGTCCTATTGGGTGGCGAATCAAAGAAACCTCCTTGCTACCCAAAATAGATACAATTGTAATTCCTTACAAGCTGTCATGAACCTCTCCCGAATTCCCTAAAAGCGGGTCTTCGGGGCGCCCCAGGGTTCAGTGCTCATCACAGTGGCGACTCCACTAGGTACTTACTTTGAGACTTCTCTTCAAAAGTACCTTGATTAAAACATATGATTGAGTTTTAATTTATAAATCTCATCCTTTTTTAAAATTTGCATTGCATCTCATTAGAGCCTTAGATCTATGCTAGTTTGGTCCCTTTTTCAACCCCGGTGCATTCCCGAAGCACGACCCTACGTTCACTCAATGTAGGGAAATGTTAAGGATAATCACTAGCCCAAGTCTCGAACCGTTTGGTATATTAAATGGAGACCCAACCAGTCATTACGCTCATGATGAGCTAGACCCATCAGTATTGACCATGCTTGGGTCGCCCTAAAGTATCATCATCTTGGCCAAAGCTCATGTAATGGCAATAGATACTTCCCCTCAGTGGTATGAACCATAATACTATGCTTGCTGTATGGATTATTTTGTATTGGACAAACCTAGATAATTTGATTGGCCACCTAATCAAAGGCTATCATGCCCTGATAGGCCCATGTCAATTTATTCGGACTGCCTAAATACACAACGATCACAACCCATACGTTTGAGCATTAAGTTAGGAGAAGTTATGCTGCAAGTTTTTGCCATGCATCATGCACGTTCATTAGGTTCCCTGTTAACCCATGAACCAAGCTCACCTAGGAAAGAGACTATGGCCTCGTGTGCGGGAGTAACAAGGTTGGAAGGACCTATGTGCTTGCATGTGACGTGTGCCATGCATTATATGTCATCCATGCATCATCCTAACAAGTATGTTTTACAGCCATCATAGATATGCCCAAGTGGTCTAAAGGTGTCGACGAGCGACTAATCAGTAATCCTTATTTTTTTTTGAAATGCTAGAAGAGGGAGAAGAGGAGAAAAGGGCAGTATACGTGAACTTAGAGTTAATCTCAGAAAGCAGTGAGTCATACCCCTTCGCAAGTGTTCAGCAGAGAGTGACATGGCAAACCCATCAAGAAGGCCCAGCGCAGCTCATGCACTTATTTTTGATGAAATGGATAGGAAGGCACGGGAACTAGAAAGGAAGCTTTAAGAGTTTGAAGCTAGGATGAGGACTATGAGGGAGAATTTTGCTGCCGTGATGACTCCATCTGCCAAGGTGCAATATACTGTTTTTACCTCATTGCAGAGTGAGCATAACCTAGTCAAGACGGCATGCATAACATAGACTAAGTCTAGAGGGAAAATGCCTTTTGCTCCGTCATTTAGGCGAAAAGGCAAAGGACATACTACCAAGGATGAGTTAAGGATGATGACAGGTGGCCCAAAAAGAAGCACGAATGTCCTCGAGGAAGAAATTTTGCGATCTAAGCATGCTACTATGCAAGCCACCTATAAGAGGCTAACTTTTTGTGCCGCAAATGTGGAAGAGAAAAATTGCTTTTGTAGATGTGATAGTTGCATTGGTATTCGGGAGGAGGAAAAAGTATCGACGGCTGGAATAGCCCAGAAATATCAATTCAGCCTAGGCAGACCTTTTCCTGAAGTGTTGGAGAAAAGCCTGCAAGTGTGGTCAGCTAGACCTACCATGGGTCAGGGGCTAACGAGTCACCATGAGTATACCAAAGGTCTGATTGATGATGGCCAAGTCCTGAGGGGGCAAATGTGGGATCTTGAGCCACCTATAATCCCTGAAGGAGGAAGTGATGGAAGTTCAGGCCGTGTCGATAGCAGCAGGGTAAGTTTTGGAGACACGAAGGTTCCAACTAGGGGGGTATCATCTTGGAAAAACCTCTATCTATACAATTCGCTTATTTTGTTAAGCAAGGGAAGTTGCAGTCGATGCCAGCTACACCTGTCAGAGGGCAAGGATGTCCGGGTCATCGAATAGATCGGTATTGCACCTACCATCAATAGACTGGGCATAACACTGATGAATGCCGAACTTTGGGAAACCAGGTTCAAATACGGTTTGATGACGAGTTAAGAGAAAGGAAGGATGGGCCCTAAGAATGATAGCGGGTCATCGGCAATAATATCTGTGTCGGCAGAGAGAGGAAAAGATGATAATTTAGATTTTCTTTTTATTCCTGAACTTTTCAATAATGTTGATGACATTTCTAGTTTTATTAATAACATGAGCGCTTTCACTTATTTATGTGATATTTCTGATGATTTAATATGGATAATCATTAGTGTGATTTATTTATATTTGACATTGATTCAACGAATGCCACTCCATTTAATCTTAAAAACTTTGGAGAACCCAGACAAAATCTTAATAGCATCAAATATAACTCCTGATGAAAGGTTAAAATTTAACAAAATAAAAAATAAATATAAATAAAAAAGCCTTTGCCGGGACCTATGAAGATATGCCTAGAATAGATCATGAAGTTGCAAAACACACCATCCCAACATAGCTGGACCATAAGCCAGTAAAGTAAGAGCTCAGAAGACTCAAGCCAAAGGGGCAAAAAAGGTTAAAAGGAGAGATCCACAAGCAGAAACGAGGCCAAACTTTCTTTGATGGTAAGTGTTGCTCCAATATCGAGAAGAGGAGGAGTATGTATATGTGTAAACTATTAGGATTTGAACAAAGCTCATCAAAAAAAAATAATAACAATAATAGAAGAAAAAAAAAAGAGAAAAAGAAAAGAAAAACAAAGAAAAAAAATAAAAAATAAAAGTGAAAAAAAAAAGGAGAAGAAGAAGTCAAAAGGTTGTTGATACGGGGGCAAAGAAAGGTCATTTTTGGGGTAAGCTTTGTTTAAATCCCATTGATATACACATACCCGTACTTTTCCATTCTTCTTGAAAAGTACCACAAGGGTTCTATTGGCTCGCAATGGATACGGACTGCTCAAAGTATGTAAAACAATGTCAGTTGTGCCTGCAGCATGCAGATTTAAGGCACTTGCCAGTTTCAGAATTACACAGTTTGACATTGCCTTTGCTGTTCGCAGCTTGGGGGATCGACATCATCGGAAAAATATGTCCCATGGCCTCTAATGGACATAGATTCATCATAGTCGTTGTCGATTATTTTACGAAATGGGTGGAGGCTGAATCTTTCAAGAAAGTTGATGCTCGAGATATGGCCAAATTCATTGAAAAGAACCTGATATGTAGATACGGTCTACCACATCACGTGGTATCTAGCAATGGAGTCCAGTTCATGGCTGAAATGAAGAGGTTGCTTCAAAAATATAGTATTTATCATCACAAGTCCTCTCCATATTGTCCTCAAGCCAATGGGCCAGTAGAGACCGCCAACAAGAATGTCAAGAAGATCCTGGCAAAGACGGTTCGGAACTATAAAGATTGGGCGAAAAAATTGCCTTTTACACTCTAGGGTTACAGAATGACTGTCAGAACTTCTACAGGGGCCACGCTGTATTCTTTAGTTTGTAGGACAGAAGAAGTACTGCCAGTAGAGATTGAGCTCAGGTCATTGAGGGTAGTTATGGAAGCCCAAATTTTGGAGACTGAGTGGGCACAGCAGTGCTTGTAACATTTGAACCTGCTAGACGGGAACAGATTAAGGGCCTATTATCATAATCAGATTTATCAAAAAAGGCTAGCCAAGTCTTTTGGGAAGAAAGTCAAGAAAGACCCGCTGAAGGAAGGAGATCTGGTATTCAAACAGATGAGACCGGGTGCGGCCGACATCAGAGAGAAATTCAGACCAACGTGGCAAGGCCCTTTCATCCTTCATAAGTTGTTGATGAAAGGGGAGGCAATTCTGGTAGACAGCGATGGCAACGAGTTCAAGGAGCCAATTAACATTGGTAGACTCAAGAGGTTCCATGGATAAAGATAATAAAAATTAAAAGAAGAGAATAAAAGCACCGCAAGTCAAAAACCAAAAAAAGGCAGCCTTGCTAAAATTGGGCGCCTCGTTAGGGTTAAAATCAAAAAAATGCATCCTGGGCAAAAATTAGAGGCTTGAGAGAAAATGTCCAATCAAGAAAACCTGAGAGGGCAGATTGGTAACAGGAGTTCGATGCTGTCAAGATTTGTTCTATGAATGAATATAGCTTTTCATTTTGAATTAGTGTTAAATGTTGAAATGTACATAACTTTATGAAATGAAATAAAATAGAATTTATTCATTTACATTATTTTCTAGTTCTATTTTAAAGAGAAACACATCTCTTAAAATGCATGCAAATCTAAACTAGGCTCTATCACTACTCTCACCGGCAAAGTGTCTAAGTCGTCGAGTCCTGTTATCAACTGCAGGGTTGAGCACCAATCTCTTATATGTACTGGTAGAAGTAATAGAATGATTTTTGAATGAGGATATGGCGGTCTTCACTGGTAGTCCAGCCCAAAGATCATGATATCGAGAAGCAAAGGCCGAGGATAGAACTCCACCTCAAAAAGATAAAGGGAGCCTTACCACATCTTGGGTCATCCCGAGCTGTTGAGCATAGCGGCCTGTGATGAAAAAGGTGGCTTCGCTAAGCCCACATAAGGGGGCACACCACGAGGAGCTATCGACTGCTGCAGTAGGTAGGGGAAGCCAAGCGCTCATGAAAGTAATATCCTCGTCCATTACCTTGCTAAATCTGGTGATGCCCTCGTCAGGAGTTGCAAATGAGTACAGTCACTGGCGGGGAAGGAAATGCCTCAGAGAGTATTGATGGATGATCCTGGGAGGTGGTTCTGACAATAACTTCAACTTCTCTTGCAGCCATATCCGAAAAGAAAGAAAAAAAGAAAAATATAAGGGAAAAGAAAAATAAAATAAGAGTCACTGGAGTGAGTTGGGTTCACCCCAGGCAAAAGTAAGGCATAGGGTTGTGTGAAAATCCGAAAAGGATGCACTTCCTGCCAAGAAAAGCTAGTGTGAAAATCCACAAGGGACACACTACCTTGGAAGATGATAACGTACCTAGAGTAATAAGGGACTCCCAAAAAATGTAGCAGAGGGCTCAGCACGGGCATAATCCAGACCAAGGATAGTCTCCACGAGGACCAGTGGAAAAGGGGTTAAGCCACGATGAAAGTCACCCAGAATCCCAAATAGACGGGAGTCACCAGTCAAGTCCTCTGAAGTCACAATCAGATATCTCACGAGACAAAATAGGAAGATGATACTCGTACGGTATGGGGGGAAATCAGAGAACTCATGAAACGCCTCAATCAACGGCTCTAAAATAAAGGTGGAACCCTGGGGAACTAAGCCAGTAACGTCAGAAGGAGCAACGCTTAAGGCCAATGCAATGTCTCGGGTGTGGGTCAGACCGCAGCGTGGAGTGCAGGGTAAGGCACTGGGAGGATACCAAGCCCTAATAATGGCGGCAAATTCTTCAGGCAGGGGGCACAGTTCCTGATAAGTGAACCTAAAGACATGAAGGCACGGGTCCCAAAAGCAGACTGTAACAAAAAGGAGGTTGCGATCTATCCTAGCCCTTCTCAAAAATTTTAAACCAGAAAGCGGAGCAAGGGTGGTATTCTCCCAGGTTTGAGGGTTATCCAGGATTCGGTGCATCTTAGTAATGGCCGACGAAGACACGTCCTAAGGGTTGCAACTAAGAAAGTAAAAGCTAGTAAAGGGAAGTAAAGGAAAAAGGAGAGTGAAACCTGAGATAGAAGCTTGGGCTGAGACTCAGAATGATTAAAATGCACAAAATCCTAGAAAGGGGTGTATTTAAAAGGAAGAAGTGACCGACGGGGTCCCCGTCTGTCATTTACCCGACAGGTAGCCCGTCGGTCAACCTTGTTGACCACTGGCAGGTTTATTTCCTGCATATTTCATGCATGTCACGAGTATAAAATAATTTTTGCATATTTCTTCACAATTTGACAGGGACGCACGTTGGATGTAGAAATCGAAGAATATTCAGAGAGTTTAAAAAAAAACTATTTAATGAGTTCATTAATGGCTTATTAAATAGGCCATTAATGAAAGGAATAAAAACAGAATTTTTAACGACTGACGGGCTGCCCGTCACTCGATATTCCGATGGGAAGCCCGTCGGTCATGAAAAATTATAAAAGGGGCGCCCAGCGATGCCCCTTTAGTTTTTCTCCTTCTTCTTCCTTCTTCCCTTGCGAAACCAATGCCACCCCTTCGTTTTTTGCACTTTTCTTCTTCATATCTTGCCCGTTTTGCGCACCGTTTGACCAAAACGATTGTACTATCGCGCACACTTAGGAGTATTTTTTTCGCATTTTCATCAAGTTTTTTTTTTCAGTAAATTTTCGTCGACTACCAGGTTAGTAAGTTATGTTTCTCTATTCCTTTTTATTTTTTTTTAATAAATTTGCATGTAAAATGCATGTTTAGTGCAGTTTAGCAAGATGTAGTATTGATTTCTACTCCTGCCAACTTAGTTTCTTTGGACTGCATGTGAAACATAGTTGTAAGAATATAAATATGCATGAACAAATAATAAATCAAAAAGAAAAGAATTTGAGATTTGTGGACTAGCCCTGGACTAACTTAGTTTTAGGAGTAGTTTGAACTAAATAAGACATGAAAATAACTCGCAAATGATGAAATTATTACTTGGGGCCAGAGGCCTGTCCCTTTATTGCATTTTTTATGCAGGAAGTTGGGCACATCCCTGCCGGGATACTGCCCAATTTTTATTTTTTAAAAAAATCGGTAGGCACATCTTTGTTGGGATGCTGCCGAAATTTTTTGTTATAGGCACATTTCAGCCGAAATGCTGCCGAATTTTTCAAAATTCATAATCTTTTGTTATTTGCAATAATAATGTAAAGCTAACTTTCTTTTCTTTCCAGGATGCCTCCACGACGTAACATTCCTCGTGACCAGCTTGAGCCTCAGGCTTCTCTCTGGATGAGCAATGAGGCTAGAGAGATTCAGAGCATTAGCTCGCACATAGTTTTGGGCCAGCCATTTCGTCTCCAGACCTTTCTTAGAGAGTATCGGTATGCTAGGGGAGGTAGACCCCTTGGTGGTGGCCACGGGATGGATAGAGTTCTTATGGCCGTCATTTTAGACTCACCCCGGGGTCATTCGGGAGTTTCTGGCTACCCTTCACTATGGAGGATTTCAAAGATCTAATATGGAGGAGGGGGTTATACAGTTCTGGGTTCGGGGCTACCATTACAGCATAACGCGCCAGAGGTTCTCCGAGGCTATGGGTCTCCCACTTGGGCCGGATGTTATAGTTACCTAGAGAGCCGTGAGGAGGCAGCACTGGGAGATGATTGCCTTGTCGGGAGTGTCGTATGACCATGATACGGTGAAGAGTATGGTACTCTCGTTATAGGTACTGAGGTACGTGCACAGGATGATATCTAGTTCTTACTTGGGATGGGCAGGTAATCCTGCGTCAGTGAATAGGTAGAGATTTGGAGCCTCTGGGCGATGGTAGCGGGTCATCGCCTTAACATTAGCCACGAGATTGTGGCAAACCTGGTCAGAGTATCATGGGGGGGGGAGCCCCTATAGTGTTTGCAGGAGGAATGGTTACCAGGTTGCTACTAAAGTTGGGAGCTCTTTCAGACATTTTTGGGCCCGCCTTAGAGGAGAGTATCTATGTGGATGCACCGGCGGCCCTGACCATGGGGATGATTGCCCAGGTGACAGGCTAGGCTGAGGAGTACCGGCTGCTATCCATACATGAGACCAGACGTGCATTCAGTCTCCCTTTGCTCCAGCTAAAAGAGGAGGGCCCTCAAGCGAAGGAGCAGCCTCCACAGTAGCAGGGGTATCAGGAGGGGCAGCCTCCACAGCAGCTAGTACAGGAGGAGCAGCCGCAGACTCCTTTCGACATGTGTATAGAGTTTTGTATGGATGATTTGTTGGTCACTCCTCCACCACAGAGGGTTCAGAGTCCAACTCCTCCTCCTATAGCATGAGTACAGAGGTTAGCGCCCCGGGATACTGAGAGGTTCCACCCTTATAGTATAGAAGGGCATCTGGGGGCATCTACCTCTACGGCACTGCCTCTAGAGCAGATGACAGAGCTGGTACCTCTCACACCACCACCATTGTCCCAGCCAGCCCAGTCGAATGTAGTGGCAGTTATAACTTCTATGCTCGCCTCCATGAAGTGCAGATAGGAGGAGGGGGACCGAGTTCTTCTAGAGTGGATTGATCGATACGATGAGCGAGATCAACTGCTGTTGGAGTGGCTAGGTTAGCAGGAGAGGGTCATAGAGGACCAAGGGAGGCTCACTGAGGAGCTGAGGCAAAGTCTGGTTGCCTCCCATGATGCTGCAGCTCAGAGGGTTAACACCGCAGTTCAGATGGTGGACAAGTTCGTCAACGCCCTCAGGTTCAGGATAGAGGTGTTGGAGGGTGCCATACCGCCTATCTCTGACTCCATCAAAGAGTTCCGAGAGCAGACAGAGACTAGGATTGGGGGCATCAGAGATGCGGCCAGGGACCAGACTTTGAGACTATCGAGAGCTTTTATAGAGCTAGGTGGCATAGTCAGAGACACCTTGGATTTCCTCGGGGTTGGCGCTCAGCCTTTCCTAGATGGGTATGCCCAGGTCCAGTTTCAGCAGACCGCTCCAGCAGCAGGGCAGCCAATGTCCGCACTAGTAGTCGTCCCGCCTCGCCTTCGGCCAGAGGTTAGACCCTCAGCACCTCCTAGCCGTCCCTCTACGTCCAAAGCAGGACCATCCGCATCGTCATCTCGGAGTCAGCCAATGCACATGTTTGATGATGAGGAGGACCCGGAGGAGCCTTCGGATTACTACCCTCTCTAGTTTGTTCAGGGAGTTTTTTGCTTTTATTTGTATATGATTGTACAAAATTCGTATTTTGTTAGTGGAAACTTACATTTACATTTTGTTAAATTTATATTACATTTTGTATATTTACATCGTGATTAATATCTTACTTATATTGTCCGAACGTTTGATAAGACGAATAAGTAAGAAGGAGGAAATAAACGACGACATAAAAACTGCTTATGAAATTACCAGATAAATTGATTTACAATTAATTAATGAAAATTCTGCATAACCACAGGAACACGACATCATGTCAGCTCGAGGATGGTCGACAGTCATACTTTGCCAACTGGATGGTGGTCAGCAAATCAAGTGTCATACATCGCAAAATAGGGATGTAGTTGGAAAACACTACCTCTCACACTGTGCAAGCTGAGACGAGGCCAGCGGGACATCCGCGGTGGAACAAACCGCAACAGAGTTGTAGTTGGATAACACTACCTCTCACACCATGCAAGCTGAGACGAGGCCAGCGGGACATCCGCGGTGGAACCAACTGCACCCGAGTTGTAGTTGGATAACACTACTTCATTGACCGTGCAAGCCGAGATGAGGCCAGCGGGACACCTGCGATAGAATAGATCACAACGGGATTGTAGTTGGATAACACTACTTCTCTCATTATCCAAGCCGAGATGAGGCCAGCGGGACACCTGCGATAGAACAGATCGCAATGGGATTGTAGTTGGAGAACACTGCATCTCACAGACACCATGCAAGCCGAGATGAGGCCAGCGAGACACCTGTGAAAAAATAGATCGCAATAGGATTATAGTTGGAGAACACTGCATCTCTCAGATACCGTGTAAGCCGAGATGAGTCTAGAGGGACACACGCAATAAAACACATTGCAATTGGGTTGCAGTTGGATAACACTACCTCTCACAATAGTCAGGCATCGCACAGGTCGAGACGAGGCCTGCAGGAAGAAGGTGGTCGGATGAATTGTCAAAGGGTTTCAGTAAAATACACTACAGCTTAGCAGCAAGGGGTCACTAGCTTGAACGCACCACGGAAGGCAAGGGACTGTCTCAGGTACATATCTCTTTCCTTCTTCTCTAAATTTTGGCTCATCTAGATGCTAGTGTACTAGTTTCCCCAAAATTGGGAGCAACTATAGACATCGGGTCCTGAGGCAGTCCAGATCAGAGTTACCCGATGAAAACATCAAGGTCTATTTTCAGACAAATGGATGAAGGTTGTGAGTTTTTTTACTCTCCGGTTTTACAAGGATTGAGGATTTTTTCTCGGCAATAGAAGTCGGGGGGAGTTAATATCTTGGAAATTGGGTTTTGCTCCACCGACGTGCATACCGTCGGTAGAAGCGATGCCTGTCGCTCGCGTTAGAGACCTGTCTCTCATTACAAGCGCTGGCTATCTCTCACTTGTGTAGCCCCGTTTCTCGGGACGAGCGCCGACTGTTGCTCACCCGCAAGAGCTTGTCTCTCATGTGGAGCGACGCTCGTCGATCGTTCGAGAGATGCCTGTCCCTAGCAGTTTCGTCCCTTGAGAGGGGCCCACCGTCCGAAAAACAGGCACGCCCCCCATCAGCGACGCCCGTCGGTCGATTATCTAACGTTAGTTGAGCGGGATTTTCCAGATTTTTAAGGAGATCTCCTAATATTTCCAAGATTTTCCCAAAATCTTTTAAATATTTTCAAATCGTGGATTTGATTTTGAGAATATTCTGAAAATCATTCGGTTTTGATCTTGATTTCAGAAATCTTTTTCAAATTTAAATTCTAAATTCTAAATTTATTTGAATTTGCTTCCTAAACCTATAAATAGCAATTGGGAGCTCATTGTTCGGGGGAGGATATTTTGACCAAAAAAGAGGATATTAGCTATTTTTCTTATAGAAAAATTTTCTTACAAAAGTTCTCTTGCTTTTATTTTTTTTTTGAAAAATCATTATCAATAATTCTTTCAATTTAGACGAGTCCGAGGGAACGACACTAATTTGTTTCTATCGAATCTAGCCATTTTAGAATTTACAATTGCTATAAAAACATCGAGAAAGAAAAATATAATTTTCTTCTCATGATTTGTTTTTGAAAAATAATTTTTGTAGTCCAAAAATCTTCTAAAAATTGCACATCGCGGACCAATCCTCGTAGAATATGAGGAACCAAAATTGCACAAAATTCACCTTCAAGGGTAAAAATCCGAGGGTAAATATTCTGGATTTGTCATTCTCGTATTTAATCATCTCGTAAAAATTTTACACACAAAAATCTCATTTATTTAAAACAAAATTATTATTTGATTTTTTACGTTTTTTTTTCAAAGTCTGATGTGACCTATGAGTAGAGAGTCCAGCGACGGGCCGTCGATGGACACTGCCTCTGCCCGCCGGTCAGCCCATGGATGCCCATCACTTGAGTATCTTGGGCCGTCCCTGGGCCTTTTCTCACCATTTTTTCTTTCTTTCTATTTTACTTGTTTTCCCATCCTTTTTTATGGTAATTTCTCATGGATTTTCCTGGTTATTTAATTTCTCACACCTTATTTTACCCTTAATTTTGGCACTAACATGATTTTTTATTTTTTGAGTTTTATTTGACTTATTTGATGAATTTGAGGTTGTTGAAATGGTGGTCACCATGGTGATCCGAGAATCTTCATCCGGGTCCATTCTTTTAACTTTACTCCATTTCTTTTACTTTATATATTATTATTGTAGATATTGTTTTTATCCTGCTAATATAAAAATGGTTAAAAATTTATAATAATTAAATTGGAGTTTTCATTAATAAATTAAGGACCAATGTCCTATTTTTTTATCAAATAAAATCGACACCTTAAAAGTGTTTTGTAATAAATATCTATGCGAGGACCAATGTCCTCATCTTTAACGTATATCCCGATTTATGTATGAATCGCATGCTATTTACAATGGGGGTTGTATTCCGCCCCTAGTTTTATTGTAATTTATTTTCATAAACTTTATTTTAATTACACTCCTGCTTACCACTTTCCTTGTATGGCCAACTTGTGCTTTAATTAATTGCATTAAATCAAATGAGAAATGGGATGAAACGCTAAACTCAAAACTCAATTATAACGTTAATCAAGGTATGAATAAATGGGAAGTCCTGAACCTTCTCTAGTATTTGGCTCAACGAGACAATATTGCATTGGGATGGTGTCTCCAAAATATCTCTTGTTGCCCAAGAAAGGCCCAATTTGCATAGTCCTTGGCTCCACAAGATTAGTGGACCATCCCAATGTTCTATTGGGGTGGGGCCTCCAAAATATCTTCGGCTTGCCCAAAATGGATGCACATGCACTATCATAGGCTCACTGAGGCTAGATGACCTTTCCCAATATTCTATTGGATGGCGACTCCAAGAAACCTCCTTGTTGCCCAAAATAGACACAATTGTAATTCCTTACAAACTTTCATGAACCTCTACTGAACCCCCTTAAAGCGGGTCTTTGGGGCACCCCGGGGTTCAGCGCACGTCACAGCATCTCTCAAACACCGTGCAAAATACGATGAGGCCAGCGAGACACATGCGATAGAACAAATCACAACAGGGTTGTAGTTAGAGAAAACTGCATCTCACAGACACCGTGCAAGCCGAGATGAGGCCAGCAGGACACATGCGATAGAACAAATTGTAATAGGGTTGTAGTTAGCGAGCACTACATCTCATAGATACCGTGCAAGCCGAGATGAGGCCAGTGGAACACATTTGATAGAACAAAATGCAACAGGGTTGTAGTTAGAGAACACTATATCTCAAAGACACCGTGCAAGCCGAGATGAGGCCAGCGGGACACATGCGATAGAACGAATTGCAACAGCGTTATAGTTAGAGAATACTGTATCTCAGAGACACCGTGAAAGCCGAGATGAGTCCAGGGGGACACATGCGATAGAACAAATCGCAACAGGGTTGTAGTTAGAGAACACTGCATCTCCCAAACACCATGCAAGCCGAGATGAGGCCAGCGAGACACATGTGATAGAACAAATTGCAAAAGGGTTATAGTTAGAGAATATTGCATCTCACAGACACCGTTCAAGCCGAGATGAGGCCAGTAGGACACATACGATAGAACAAATTGCAACAGGGTTGTAGTTAGAGAACATTGCATCTCACAGACACCATGCAGGCCAAGATGAGGCCAGCAGGACACATGCGATAGAACAAATCGCAACAGGATTGTAGTTAGAAAACACTACATCTCACAGACACTGTGCAAGCCGAGATTAGGCCAGCGGGACATATATGATAGAACAAATCGCAATAGGGTTGTAGTTAGAGAACACTGCATCTCACAGACACGGTGCAAGCTGAGATGAGGCCAGCGGGAGACACGCAATAGAACAAATCGTAATTGTGTTGTAGTTAGAGAACACTACTTCTCAAGACATTCAGATACTGTGCGAGTCGAGACGAGGCCAGTGGGGGACATGCAATAGAACAAATTACAATTGGGTTGCAGTTGGATAGCACTGCATCTCACGACAGTTAGATATCGTGCAGGCCGAGTGGAGGCCAGTAAAATGAAGGTGGCTAAACAAATCGTCAAAGGATTGCGGTAAAATACACTACAACTTTGCAGCAAGGGGTCACCAGCTTGTACGCATCTCTTTCCTTTTTCTCTGAATTTTGGCTCATCTAGGCACTAGTGCACTAGTTTGCCCAAAATTGGGGGCAACTGTAGATACCGAGTCCTGTGACAGCCCAGATCAGAGTTATCCAATAATGATAAGATACCTGTTCACAGGCAAAAAGGTTGAAAGTGTTGATTTCCTTGTCAAATTTTCATTTTAGAGTACAAGATAAAATAAAAATAGAAAATGTATTAAAAATTAAATTCGAAAAATGGAGTTTGAAAATTATAGTGTTTTTAGTTAAATTTGAAAAAAAAAAAATCGGATGTCGGCCGCGTCGGCGTGCTGCGGCAGCTCGCAGGCGCACGAGCGACGTGCAAGGCATCGTTCCGCACGCGCACCTACGGACGTCGGCGCCCCAGTTCCAGCGAAAATGCTGATTTTTGGCCCAAAATTATATTTTTTCGGGATTTTTTTCACCAAATTTGATTTTTTCTCCCATTTTTTATGGTTTTCATGATTTTTTCCATTTTTAAAATATAGATGAATAATATTTGAATTAATTAAGGGTTTCTTCCTTAATTAATTTTATTTTCCTTTTTTCTTTATATAAATAAAAGAAGATGAAACAAAAAAAGGGGGAATTCATTTTTTAGGGTTTTTCTTTATTTTTCTCTTCTTCTCTTCTTCAAGAAATATCCTCTTTACATTTTTAGGTTTTCTCCTCAAAATAAAAATTCTTTTAAGTGAAAATGTTTAATTTCTTTATGAAGAATTTTTCTTGAGACAAAGAAATTCATTTTTTCTTCTTAATAATTTTCATTTTTCTTTTATTATTTTTATTTCTTCTTCAAATAAAAATTATTTTTTTAATCAATAATCATTCTTTAGACAAAGAAATTTATTCTTTATTCTTAAGCATTTTTATTTTATTTCATCTTTTTGCAAATTTATTTCTTGGAATAAAATTCCAATTTTTATTATATTCAACTCTAATTTTGCAAAACAAAGTAACGAAATCAATCACTTTTTTTTTCCTTCTACGAATCCGAACTCTGAGGGTAAACACTCTAGGCTTGATCTCTTTTTTTATTTTCTTTTATTTATTTTTGTTCATATTTAATTGATTAACATGTAATTTTTTATTGTTTTCATTTACTTATTTATTCTATTTTTTGTATATTTGTTTTATTTTAATATGTTTATATATTATTATTATCATTTAATTATTATTATTATTATTATTATTATTATTATTATTATTATTATTATTATTATTATTATTATTATTATTATTATTATTATTATTATTATTATTATTATTATTATGTATTAATTCATTAACATGTTTTATTTATTTCAATCATATCATTTAATTCCTTTGTCATTTATAATGCATTTTTTCATTTATTTTAATTTATTAACATTTTAATTCATTTGTCGTTTTGATGTAATCCTATTTTATTTGATTTGATTTTATTATTTATTATATGTTTAATTGATTTAATTGATTTGATTACTAACATTAATTTTTTGTATTTGTTCTTCACTCAATATCTATTTTTCTTTTTTGAACATTATCGCAAGCAAACGGGGAGATCAAAGAACCTCGTTTGGTTTGATCATTTATTTTTATTATTTGTATTATATGCTTTATTTGGCTTTTTATTTATTTTCTCAAATGTAATTCCTAATAAAATTATTTATTTTAGGCACGCTAAAAAGAAAATCACAAAAATGTTTCCATTAATTAACTTGGAACTTTTTCTAATAAAAATGGGACCAATGTCGTAGTTTTTCCATCCAAATAAATTATCACTTAAAAATTATTTTCTTTAACTATATATGCGAGAACCAATGTCCTCATCCTTAATAAATATCCCATTTTATGTATGATTTATATTTTATTTACAATGGTGGTTGTATTTTGCTCCTAGTTTTGTTATAATTTATTGCATTCTTATTTACTTTATTTTAATATTATTTTATTTACCGCTTTCATTATATGATTGATCTGACGCTTTAATTATTGCATTTAACTAAATGAGAAAATGGAATGAAATTTAAAATTCAAGACTCAATTAAAATTTAACCAAGGTATGAATAAATAGGGAGTCCCGAACCATCTCTGGTCTTAGGCTCAATGAGGTTAGAGGACCATCTCAATGTTCTATTGGGATGGAGTCTCCAAAATATCTCTTGTTGCCTAAAATAGCCCCAATGTGCATTGTCTTAGGCTCCAATAGATTAGATGATCTTTCTAGTGTTTTATTGGAAAGAGGTGTCCAAAATATCTTTGGTCTGCCCAAAATAGACGTATATGCATCGTCTTAGGCTTCACGAGATTAGATGATCCTCCCAATGTTCTATTGGAAGGAGGTGTCAAAAATATATCTGATTGACAAAAATAGACACACATGCGCTGTCTTAGGCTCAGTGAGGTTAGATGACATTTTCCAATGTTCTATTGGGTGGTGACTCCAAAACACCTCCTTATTGCCCAAAATAGATGCCCTTGTAAATCTCTTACAAGTTCCATGAACTTCTCTCGAACGCCCTAAAAGCGGGCGCTCGGGACTGCCGGGGTTCGGTGCGCGTCACACATACTCAGGCTCAAAATCACTCTCAAAAAGTAGCGAAGCTACCTCCTCCCAATTCCCAATAGAAAGGGATATGGCCAATCAACCAAGAGAAAAAAATGCCACTCATGCCATGATTACCGAGGAAGTAGGTAGAAGACTAGAGGAATTTGAAAATTGGATGATGGCCATGATGGGGAGTTTAACAGCAGCAATGGCACCACCTGCTGAGCCAAACCCAGTTGCCCCTCCTAGAGGAAAATATGAGCAAGAGGCAATTAGGGAAGATCCGCCAGAGGAGGTACGACCACCACCAGTTGATCTCAAAGCTACTATATCTTCGGGCTAGAAAATGGGTAGAGCACACATACTGGAGAATGATTTCGTAAAAGATGAGTATGAGGAACCCGTAATGGAGAGAGGAAGGGCACCTCAAACAAAAGAGGTTATGTGGAGGAAGATGGAGGAGAAATTCGAGGCAATGTCTCGTATGCTGACCATGGGAAAAGGGATGAACCCGAAGACAAGGAGCTAGAGGGAGAGGATCTAATGCCTCAGAATTTTAAAATGCCTGATGTCCCAAAGTTTGATGGCACTTTAGACCCAATCACTCACGTTAAACAGTACTCGCTGGTAATAAAGTGTACGACCTTAACGAAAAGGCATAAGATAGAATATTTTTGCTTATGCTTAATAGGGCCCACGGTGGACTGGTATCATAGGCTGGATAGAAGAATAAAGAAAGACTGGGATCTACTGACAGAATAGTTCCTCAGGAAGTACGACTGCAGTACGAGGATAGAGATAACTCTGAATGATGTAGAGCTGCTGCACCAGAAAGCTGGGGAGTCATTCCATGAATACTTGACCCGATGGAGGAATCGTGTGATAGAGATAAAGAGGAAATCGAGCACTCTAGATCAGATCGGGCTTTTTATCAAAAATGCCAGCCCATATCTGAAAGATGTGTTAAAGGTGAAGGGATTGAAGGACTGGGAGTCTCTGAAGGTTATAGCCATAGAAGCTGAGAGTGAATAGTTGGCGAGGAGGACAAGTAGGGAGGCCTATGCCAAAAGGAGCAATAGTAAGTAAGGAGATAATAGACCAGCGAGCTCTAGCAGTGGTAGTAGGATAGGCAAGACAGCCGAGGTCTCAACCACAGGAGTCCGACAGAGGCACTTTTCAAACTTAGGGAGGTATCCCTCATAGGTGTTAAAAAGGGTAATGAAGGAAGGGAAGTTACAGCCTTTAGCGCCCAGACCTACCCAAAACTAAGGACGACCGGGGTATAAGGATTATGAGTTTGGTGCTTACCATCAGCACACCAGACATAATATGGAAAATTGTAAGACATTAAGGCATGCTATTCAAGACCCGATTGACTCTAAACTGATCATTAATCCAGAAAAGAGAAGCAGCCAGAAGAACTATGGGTATTACAATGTTCCCCTACCTATTTTCATGATCGAGTCTTGTCTGTCGGAATGGTACATTCTAAAAGACTTGTATGATGTTGAAGACATTGCTATCACGTGCCTTGAGAAGGCAAGTGAAAAAGCAATTCCTGTGGCAACGATTGATTGTTGGTCCACTAGTGAGAGTGGAAGTGAAGATGAAGATGAGGAACCCGCTGATTTATAGGATTCAGAAGATGAGAAAAAAGAGATCGGAGTAGTGACCCAAAGTGGAAGGGTAGTTCCAGAAGTGGAAAAGCTGTAAGATCCAATAGCGGTACGCACGAAGAAAGAGCCAGAGAATCATCAGGTAATGAAGCAGTTGAAAAGGACTCTGACTTAGATATTGATTTGGGATTTTTTGAGATAATCCCCATCGCCTAGGCAGAATTTAGTAGAGGCCTTATGCGACTCTACTGTTGTAACCACTATTTCCTTAACAGAGCTGTTAGACATGGTGAAAAGGGGTGCTAGAGAAAGTTTGGTTTACTCAGATACTGATTTATCGGTTGAAGGCTGTAATCATAATCGCCCTTTGTATATAAGGGCATAAATTAATGAAATGCACACCGCTTACATTGTGGTAGAAGACAGTTCTTTCATAAATGTGTGCCCTCTTGTGGCAATGTCAGCTGTTGGGGTGACGGAAGACATGTTAAGCAAATCAGATCTCATGATCACCGCTTATGATAACTCTCGAAGGCAGGCATCAGGGACCTTCAAAGCAATAGTGAAGACTGGGACAATACAAACAAGGGTTAAGTTTGTGGTCCTTCCTATCCCAGCTAATTTCTCAGAATTGTTGGGTAGGCCATGGTTCCATAAGTTGGGAGGGGTGCTATTTACTTTGCACCAGATGATAAAGATCCCACATGAGGGACAAGTAGTATCGATCAGGGCCACCCGTGAAAATTAGGTGTCCATCTTAGAGATCGCAAGGCAACCCTTCAATAGTTTTCATGTAGCTGTGATAAACGAAGAAGACGATATTGTAGGGAGCCCTCAGTTCGTGAATATGCTGAAAAAATATCTTTCCTTCTCAGAGCTGGTTTGGGTAAGAACTCCCAGGGGCCACAAGCAGCCATCATGATAAGTGATCAGAAAGATCAGAGGGGCCTCGGGTATAAAGGCACAATGAGTAAGAAAACAACATGTGAAATCCCTCATATTACGAAAAGTTTTGTGTCAGCCGCCTCAGTATGTGCTTATGCTTGAGAAGCTGAGCTTTAGTGGATAGATAGGAGGGTCGTACTAGGATTCGAGGTTTTTAATAACATCTTTGATAGGGACATTGGATTGATCAAGCCAGTAGAGTGCTTTTGGGATGAAGAAATCATGACCTAGGGGATGGTTTGGGACCGAAACACACCCGAAGAGATTGTCACTAAGAGGTTAATGGCCACCTGTGTGAAGGGTAAGGAGAAAGTAAGAGATGAAGCTACCGATTTGGAGAGGCAGGATAAAGGTCCACAAGAGGTTGCTACAGAGCTCCGAAAAGCCAAGATCTTACTCAACTGTCGAATGCAACGCATGCGGCAGAGAAAGAAGACAATAATGAATTGGATTTTCTTTCTATTCCAGAACTTTTAGACAATGTTTATAATGTTTCCAATTCTATTAATAAGATGAACAATTTTGCTTACTTGTGCGATGTTTCTAATGATTTCACTATGCAAAATCATGATCATTACTTGTTCATATTTCACTTTGATTCAACTGATGCCACTCTATTTAATCTCGGAACTTTGGAAAACTCAAAGGAAATCTTGATAGCATCTAACATAACTCCTAAAGAGAGATTAAAATTTGAGTGAATCTCAAAATAGTATGAAAAAGTCTTTGCCTGGACCTATGAAGACATGCCAGGAATCAACCGTGAAATCACCGAACATGCCATACCAACATATCCTGATCAAAAATCGGTCAAACAAAAACTCAGAAGACTTAGGCCATAATGGGCCAAAATGGTTAAAAAAGAAGTTAACAAATAGATTGAGGCCAAGTTTCTTATTGATGTGCAATACCCGACTTGGTTGGCCAACGTCATTCCAGTAGCTAAGAAGAACGAAAAAGTACGCGCATTTGTAGACTATAGGGATTTGAACAAAGCTTTTCCAAAAGATAATTTTCTTCTGCCTCACATCGATGTTTTAGTAGACAGTGCAGCATTTTGCATGATGTATAGCTTTGTGGATGGATATGCCGGGTATAATCAGATCGTCTCTAAGATAGCTTATCGAATTAAGACAGCCTTTATAACTAAATGGGGTACATTCGCTTATAGGGTAATGCCATTTCGTTTGAAGAATGCGGGCCCAACCTATCAAAGGATGGTTACTAGGATCCTCGATGACCTGATCCATAAGGAGATAGAAGTATATGTCAATGATATGATGATCAAGTCAGCTACTAGAGAAGGTCACTTTGAGGCTCTAGAGAAGTTCTTTCAGAGGATCGACGAGTACAATTTGTGGTTTAACCCTATGAAGTGCATCTTTGGAGTCACCTCGGGAACACTGTTGGGGCATGTAGTGAACCAAAAAGGGATTGAAATCAACCCAGATAAGGTCAAGGCCATTAGGAAGATGCCGGTGCCCCAAAAGGAAAAAGATGTCAGAAGCTTCTTAGGAAAGTTGCAATGTATTAGCAAGTTTATCGCTAAGCTCACTTCAATGTGCAAGCTAGTCTTTAAGCTGCTCAAGAAAGACTAGCCTGTGATATAGAATAATGGTTGTCAGAAGGCTTTTGACACCATTAATGAATACTAGTTAAATCACCCGGTTTTGCGACCACCACAGCCAGTCAAGCCTTTGATCCTATACCTCACGATAGAAGATAGTTCCATTGGTGCCATGATCGCTCAGGAGGATGAGTTTGGAGTAGAATTTGTTGTTTATTACCTTAGTAAGAAGTTTCTTTCTTATGAGATCAAATATACTGAAGTCGAAAAGATTTTCCTAGCGGTGATTTAGGCTTCTAAGAAATTAAGACACTGCTTCCATTCTTACAAGGTACAAGCAGTCACTAAGGAGAATCCTTTTAGGTACCTGCACGAATCTCCCTCTTTGTTGGGAAAGATGGGAAGATAGTTACTACTCCTACAAGAATTTGATGTTGAATACATCACCTAAAAAATAATCAAGGGGCGCACAGTAGCAGAATTCTTGGCAGAGCACCCCATCGAAGGAGATCTAATTGAGTTTAATTTCCCAGATGAGGATGTTACGGCCATTTCAGTACGGGGTGTTGCATTTTTATGGAGTAGTTAATAGAAAAAGGGCATGAGTAGGAATCATTCTCTCAACCTCGGACAGTGAAAAACTTCCATTAGCTAAAAACCTAAGGTACAAGGCTACTAATGACGAAGCCGAATATGAAGCCTACATTTTTGGATTAGAAGCTTTGTTAGCCTTAGGGGTAAAAAATGCAGAGGTTTTTGGTGATTCATCACTGGTAATCCATCAGATTCGAGGAGAGTGGTCTATTAAGGAAGAACGATTGATGTCGTACATAAAACAATTAAAGATATGGTGCAGTCAATTCGAGAAATGTACGTTTCACTTTGTGCTTAGGGATGAAAACCAATTGGCAGATGCCCTCGCCACCTTGGTATATATGTGGGATAACCCCATAGGAGTTGTAATGAAACCGGTGTTAATCCCAAGTTCAGAAAGGTCCAGTTTTGAATCCAAACAAATAGTAGAAATTGAAGTTGTCGATGAGAAGCCGCGATATTATGACATTCAAAATTACCTAAAAAAGATGGTATTCCTAGAAGAAGCTACTGAAAGGGACCAAAGATTGATTCGAAAATTGTTTACTCAGTTTATCTGTATAGATAGTGCAACACCCCATTTTTACCCTTGTACTTTAAGCCTTATGGTGTGTGATTTTGTATGTACACTATTATTTTAGCATGTGTTATTTGAATTAAGTTTATTATTGTGTTTGTATGGGGTTAGGGTGTGTGTAAGTAAGGCTGGTGTTTGGTGTAGTGTGAAGGTTGGTAGTTGGGTGTGGTTAGAAAGATCCTGCAATAGTAGTTTTCCATGTGGCAAGTGGGGGAGACTTATATTGTGAAGAGAGAGTGAGAGAGAGGGGCAGTTGTCCCTTTGTTTTCTTCTCCCGTTTCTTTTTCCTCTTCACGTCGTTCATCATCTCCTTTTCCTTCTCTTTGTTTCCTCTTGATCTTTCCCCTTGTGGCTGCAATTATTGGTCGGTTTTAGTAATCTTAAGGTGGTTTGGTAAGTTTTTAGTTAGTTTTCTTCTTTCTCTTCTTTTTTTTCCTTTGATTTGGTTATTATGTGTTCTTGGGTTAGGGTTTTGAATCCTATAATTTTTGGGTGTTTTGCCCAGAAATTCCTCCTCAAGAGCCTAAGGGCAAAGATATAGCAAGTGGAAGTGGAGCGCCTTGATTGGAGCATAGGAATTTGAGGTTTGTGATTTATGTGTTTTTTTTATACATTTCTATGATTTTTGTATTTTGGTATGATTTTCTGGAAAATTATGAGGTTTAAGTTATTTATGTTTGTCTAATT
Organism: Excoecaria cochinchinensis; assembly: GCA_947683425.1. NCBI lineage: Eukaryota > Viridiplantae > Streptophyta > Magnoliopsida > Malpighiales > Euphorbiaceae > Excoecaria > Excoecaria cochinchinensis. The sequence continues at coordinate 9,651,219 of CANTUQ010000005.1, forward strand.
GTTGTGAACTTTGATTGAATTGAGTTGGCATGCTTTGATTATGAAGTATTGAGCAAAAATATTAATTTAGATGAGTGTTGGAGTAAAAATGCAGATTTGATGAAGTATGGAGTTTGATTGGGATAATTGTGTGTTTTTATTGTGATTATTGCTTTAAAACATGAGTTTTAAGTTGTTGAGTCTTTTTTGAAAGTTTATTTTGGTTATGTTGAAGTTTTGAGGCAATTGGAGGTTGTGGGTGAAGTTTGGAAGAATGGATTTTCTACAGATTTTCGCTTGAGGGCTGGAAAATGCGATTCTATCGTGAGCACAATAGAGCTCGGTGATCCCAGCCTTCATCTGTTGCTGAGGTCCTCTGTTAAGCTGCACCAGCATGAGCACGTTGTCCTAAGCGCGATAAAGAGCTTAGCTGCCGAGCTGAAGTTGAGCAGTCCACTGTCGCGAGCGCGGGCCCTTGCACGAGCACGAAAGAGATTCTGGTCGTTCTCTGTTGCGAGCACGACGTATGCCGCGAGCACAACAGAGGCTGCTCTTTAAGTCTTCGCGAGAGCACGAAGGCTATCGCGAGCGCGACAGCATCGCGAGCTCGACACCTCCTGTCTTTTAAATTAATTTTCCTTTGTGCTTTCAATAATTACTTTCCAAACTTGTGATGCTATTCAACTTCTGTATGGAAGGTTTATAATCTCCTGTAATTGATGCCTTTTGAATTTCTGCTTTGTAAGAACATATTTAAGATATCATTGAAAAGTTTCCAAATTTCTATTTTCCAACCTTGATTTCCTGTTATCTTTCAGAAGTTTTAATCTATTCCGCTTTTGATGTATGTTTATACTTATATGTTCAGTATGAGTGTGTGTGTAACAACCCTTATCTATCGGGCATACCCTTCTCTTCTGGAGAGGTGAACTTCCCTATGTATAGGTAAGAGGTGTTACAATTTTGTGGTATCAGAGCATAGGTTTAGAATTATGTATTTTTTTGTGTGTTCTTGGTTTAGGGTTTTAAATCCTATAATTTTTGGCTGTTTTGCCCAGAAATTCCTCCTCAAGAGCCTATGGGCAAAGATATAGCAAGTGGAAGTGGAGCGCCTTGATTGGAGCGTAGGAATTTGAGGTTTGGGATTTATGTGTTTTTTATACATTTCTATGATTTTTGTATTTTTGTATGATTTTCTGGAAAATTATGAGGTTTAAGTTGTTTATGTTTTTCTAATTGTTGTGAACTTTGATTGAATTGAATTGGCATGCTTTGATTATGAAGTATTGAGCCAAAATATGAATTTAGATGAGTGTTGGAGTAAAAATACAGATTTGATGAAGTATGGAGTTTGATTGGGATAAATGTAACACCCCTTACCTATACGTAGAGAACTTCACCCTATGAAGAGGATGAAGGTCCCCGATAGATAAGGGTTGCCACCCACAGACGCTCAAACAGAACCAATTACACAAAAATCACATATGCGAATGAATAAATTAAAATTTCACAACTCATGAGAGAAAGAGTCATAGAGCAAAATATTGCATTTCATTAATATAACAAAGGTGGTTTAACATATTCCAAAAAGGATACAAAATGTGCCTGAATAGTTACATATAATTAACATCAAAACGACTTACAAAAGATTCTTTACATAGTTTTAAAAGTACAAGACTTTAATACATACAAAAAGAATACAAGGCCTAAACTACAAAATCTTCTATCCACTAGTCGTGTTGGCCCTGCTGATGCAAAACCCGCTGACAAATCCTTCAAAATCTTTCACACCTGCACGGATAAAACACCCGTGCTAAGCGAAATCTCTTAGTGGGGAAACAAAGATGCATAATGACCACTCACAGTGGCGTCGACAAAATAATCACAAGCAAATGGCACAGTTACATGTTAAAATTTTATAAGTTACTTAAAGCATAACATCATCATAATTATATTATTCCCAACATGCAATATTTCAAAGTTCACATATAATAACAAATAACATCCTTGCACCTGCTTTATCAAAACAGTGGATAACGAGTGCGCGTAGATACCCGAAGGTATTAACATTATTCTCATAGCACATAGATACCCGAGGTATCAAAACAATCTTTTTAATTTTATTCCAAAACATTTTCGCGTAGATTCGGTACATAGGGATCACAAAGATCCAGTCGGGGGACCTGATTAGGGTCCAAGTTATTCGGTAGCTGCAGCAACAGTAACTCTATTAGGCATGCCTAACTATCCACTTATTCGACTCTAGCAGGTTATGCATAAACCAAATTGTACTTCAACTAGCAACATATATATATAATTTGTCATGCATAGTTCTTATGGATATAGTTATAGAACAATTCATACACCCACAGTAGAAAAAAAGACAAGAAAAAGACATTTAGATTTAATTTTTGGGAAACTGAGTACAAAAGAAAACAAGGCAGAATGGGGGGTCTTTGTCGCGCTCGCGACAGAAAGGCATCGGATATGAGTCGTGCTGACGGACATGACTCGTGTTGGATGACTTCTCCACAAGCACGACAAGCTAAGGAAACACAACAGCACGAGTCGTGCTTCATCAGCACGTGTCGTGCTGAACCTCTCCTGCTGCCCCGCCCTGCTGAAATGCACAACTCGCACGCACAGAAGGGAGCACGAGTTGTGTGTCTCAGCATGAGTCGGACGGCCAAACACTTCCTCCATCTCGTGCTCCATAGCAAGACTCGCACACTAAAGGAGCACGTGTCGGAGGATGGAGCACGAGTCGGACGCAGTACATGCTACAGTGCAAAAAACACGAGATCTGGGCATTCTTCTCAGTCGCGATCGCGAGAACGTCGCGCTCGCGACAGAGACAAGATTTCCAATCCCAACGAAGAGCTGAAACCCAGAATTTTTCCGTCAAGTAAAACTATTTTGACCCAAAAACTTTTAATCAAGTCTTACCTCAAATATGGCCTCCAAAACACCATAACAAACATAAATTAACATATTCCAACAATCAATTCTCATCAATTAATCACTTTACATGCTAACATTCCATGAATCACAAAATCTAGAAAATTGCTGCAAACTCAATCAGTCCTTATAATCACTTCAATAACCCCACACATATGTATAATCATTTTTCACAGAGTTGGTGTCACACCCCAAACCGGGCCTAGTCGGAATATGCTTGCTCAGTTGGAGTGAGTGAGGGTAATTCGGTAATTTGTACATGAGTAATATGGATAAGAAGGATTTATTTGCTAAGAAATTAATTAAGTAAGTTAAGTGAAGGAATTATTATGGTATGCTTGTAGTGTATGGCAGTAGGATGTATGTGGGCTAAGAGATTTTTATTGTGTGGTTTATGAGCATGGTGCCTTGGATGAAAAGTGGGTTATAAGGAAATGTTAGGGTGTGACTTAAATTTGGTACCATGAAGATATTATTGTAAGAGGTGCTTGTGTGTGTTTGGTGCATGGTGCATGTTTGAGTAAGTCAAAGTGGGCTTGTAAGATTATGACATGTGAACCTATAGGAAGTGGACAAGTGGAATTGGGTAGGTGTGCATTTAGTGTAAAAGAAATACTAAGTGTACGGGAGAGGAGTCCTCGTTTTTGCCCTCTCATCCTCCCTATTCCCCATTTTCTTTTCCTTTTCTTCGCTTTCCTTTGCTCAATCTATTGGTTTTGAGTGAGTTAGAGTTGATTTGGTGGAGCTTGGGAAGTAAGATTGAAGAGTGATTGGTGATAAGAAGAAGCAAAGTAAAGGAAAAGAGAAGATTAAAGCTTGAAGAGAGCAGCTATTGTGCAACAAGAGGTTTGGGAGTTTGATTCCTATATTTGAGTTTTAATTTGTCTCTACCCTAAATTCTTCTTGAATTATGAATATACATTTGTATATGATTTCCAGTAAATTGAGTGTTTTGATATGAGTCTTATGCATGTATTTCTTTGGGTAAATGTATTAGTAATGCATGATGTTGATTAAATTGAAGGTATGTGAGAATTGAAAGTGAAATGCATGATTGGGTAAACTCTATTTAGTTCTCATCTTACCCCTGTGCAATGTTTTTGTCTTTAATAGGGTTTTAGAACTCCAAATCATGTGATTCTTGAACCATTAGAACCATGACTTCCATTAATTTAAAAGGCCCAGAAATAGCCTTGGGCGAATTCTTGCTCTAAGATACTGAAAATTTGCTAAAACCGTAGTGTCTCTGTTTGGGTCGGGTTACTTGACCACTATAGGTTGTTTAGATCATATCGGAATCTTTAGACGTCCAATTAACCTGAAATTGTTGCATTTGAAAGCTAACATCTTGGAGAACAAATGTTAAGAAGGAAGGTTTACCTAAAAATGTTGTTTAGATGTCCGTTTAGGCTGAACAAAAATGAGTTGTGAAGCAGTCCTGAATCCTAGCTTCTGTTTTGCAAATTTTTGGTAGGTCACGGTGGTAACCAAATTCATTACCACCATGGCATATGAAAATGCTAGGCACAATGCTTTGTTTGGATCTCATGGTGGTAACCAAATTCATTACCACCATGACCCCTTCTGTCTTGACCGTTTTATGTGTTTTTCTTCCCGAATTGAACCCGCTTTCCACCGGAACTTTCTAGGATCCATCCGATGCATGTTTAGGACTGTTAAATGAGTATAAGAGTAGTTATCACTTGGAAAATAAGCATGAATAAAATTAAGATTAATAGTAAACTAATGAAGTAATGATGTGTAATTATATGTATTAGAATCAAGTTAAGTTTAATAACATTATTGAGCATTATAATACTTTAATCTATATAGACGTCTATGATATGAACAAGTATGCATAGGTATGAATTAAGATCTAAGTTATATACGCATGAAAAACATCATATGAAATGATTTTGCTTAATAATAATAATATATATATATATGGGGTATGAGTAGTGAATGTGTGATTGAAGTAATTGCTTAACAATATTATATGATGCATGTTTTGATAATAAACATTATTAGAATGAATTAGTATGCAAGATATCTTTGATGCTATTATGGTTTAGGGGGATATTTGAGTGATTATAGAATATGATAATGATAAATGTGATTCAATGCTTTTAGTTTATGATTTCCTCTTTTAAATGGAGACCATAATGTGGCAAACAGGGTAAGTAAGTATTTATATAACTGTACAATCAGTTGGTATGAACGATATGATAAGTGTGAGTAGTGCATTCTGTTTTGGGCTGTGGGTATGTCACGGTTACAACCTAATGGGTTAGCACCGTGAGGTACCCCAGAAGTGCATTCTGTTTTGGGAGTGTGGGTATGTGACGGTGACAACCTAATCGGTTACCACCGTGAGGTACCCCAAGAGTGCTTTCTGCTGAGAGTTTTGGTATGTCACGGTGACAACCAATCTGGTTGTGACCGTGACCTACCCTATTTTTGTAAAGAGTGGTTAGCTGTTAAAAGTAAAGTTTGAATGTTAAGTTAATGGTTGGCCTAATAATGTTTCCATATTTGAATCAGATAAATTTTAGAATGTTGAATAGTGCTAAAGCATGTTGATAGAATTATAGTGTATGCTTTGTAAAACGAATAGTATGATGATATTTATATACTGTCTGATATGACACATGATTTGAATGATGCATGACCTGTGAGAGTCAGTTTAGTGGATAGTTAAGCATGCCTAATAGAGTCTATATAAGTGTAGCTACAGCGCGCTTTGAACGAACGGACCCTGATCAGGTCCCTGGCTGGTTCCTTGCGAACCCTTTTATGTGAAATGTTTTTGGAATGTGGAAAAAGATGATGTTGCTTTTCGACTCGTACCTGTAAGGTACATTATATTATGTGTTCGATTGGTACCCGTAAGGTACCTTATGTGTTCTATTTGTACCCGTAAGGTACCTTATATGTTCGATTCGTACCTGTAAGGTACAATTCAGTTACTCGATATCCACTAATGTGAGTCAGCAGGTGTATGATTTGTTATGTTGTGTTTAAAAGCATGCGATTCTGATTAGTTACGAACATAAGAATGTGAAATCCGTATGAGTATGGTTTTGGGATATGTGAATGTGATTACAAGTCTCTGAACAGGCTAAATGTAACTCTGACCTGTATATTGTACCTTTGTGGTTATCTGTAAACGATCTTGTTTATAGTATGTGTATGTGAGGTCGGTGTGTCACATAATATGGACACTACATTTCTGTATAGTAGTTTTGAGAAATTAACATGTATATGAATGCGAGTCTGAATTACTGAATATTGTGGTTGAAGTATATGTATATTAACGTGAATATGTATTGTTAGTTATTAAGATTAAGTATACTGATTTGCATACTTATGAATGTGATCGTGAATTAGCATATGTAACAAATTTAGTACGATGCTATATAGCTTCTTGTTGTTAGCTATCATAGTAATTTCGGTATGTTATTATGTGTTTACGTTTCATGGCATGATAATTTATGTAATAGGCTGGCACAGTGGAATTGTGGTGTTTTGTCGTCGTCTCTTGGGTTTGGGCTGGTATATATCTTTTGGCATAACAAAAGTATGTTTGGATATATATATATAATGATTTTGCATGATAATTGGGTGTGTTAAGCATATGAGTGTATGAACGTGGTTAAGAACATTCGAGTGCATGGCTATATTATGCAAGCATGTATATTTATCTGTTAGGATTTTATGCTTTCACCCTTGTGTATGTTTTATGCCTTGGCGACCGTTGTGAATGGCCGTCTATATTTTCGTGTGTTCTTCCCACTAAGCGTTATCGCTTAGCACGGGTTCTTTTCCCCGTGTAGGTGGCAGGTTTGCTTTTGTTCGAGTCGCGCATCTGTAGGGTCGGCCACATAGGAGCTAGAAGTTTTGTATTTTGTTTAGTTTCTGTAGCCTGGATTTTGTAATTCTGTATAATATGTATATGTAATAATATGTAAAGAGAATGATGTAATATTTTAGGCGATGTAAATATTTTTATATTTATGTCTTAAGTATTTCCTCTGTCCAATCTTTCGTCTAAGGCTCCTATTGTATGATTGTAAATTTGTATATGTGTATGCTTTCGTTTAAAATATGCGCATTTGTGAATTATGTATGTTCAGTTTTTGCTCCTTAAAGTTTTAAATTCTTTCGTAGTTATTTATGCTTTGTATCGCTTCTGTTCGGTAACACACCTACTCGTACGGCTTCCTACTCCCTTGCGGATGGGTTCTCCTACGTATGGGTTGGGGTGTTACAGTTGGCCAAAGTGATTAGTGAGTTTTTAGAGTTCCTCAAGACTTGTGCTCAGCCTTTCCTGGATGGGTATGCCCGGATCTAGTTCTAGTATCTTCCACAAATAGAGCTGCTTGCTGCACCATGATCTCCACTAGCAGTTGTCATTCCTCCTCGGCTAGGCCACCAGCATCAAGGGATCAGCCCTCCTCTTCTAGAGCTGGACCATCGGCATCCAGGGATCCGCCCTCCTCTTCCAGAGCTGGACCATCGGCATCCAGGGATCAGCCCTCCTCTTCTAGAGCCGGACCGTTGAATTCTAAGGCAGGACCGTCTTCATCCAGTGCTCAGCAGATCAATCTATTAGTCAGTAACCAGGATCCAAACGAACCCTCGGAGTACTCTCCTCTTTGGCACATATTCAGGGAGATTTGTATATATATCTATTGATGTACAAACTTTGCATTTTACTTATTAATATTTACATTTTGCTAAAATTTCATTTTTGCTTTGAAAATACTTGATGCCTCAAAATGATAAAATAAAAGAAAGTAAAGAAAAGAAAGAGCAAGAAAAATAAATGATAAATAATATCAATAGAAAATAAAAGACGTAAAATTTACGCTTTTAAAAGGATCCGATTAATGCAACAAATTAATAAGATTCTTTGAAATTACATGAAACACATTGCAACAGTCTACTTCACGACATAGAGGTCGAATTCATCATAGCTCAGTAGCGTTAATGATAAGCTGCTTCAGATGAAAGTCTTCTGCAAAATGAGTTGCTGCGATAATCATATACCTGTAGCTTAACGGCGACAATCATATGGCATACAGATCAATTGTAGTCCACAAAATGAGTGATGGCGACAATCATATGCCTACTGCTTAATAGCGACAATATGCTAATGTCTCGAAGGCGACAATCATATGCCAGACGAACAAATTATAATCTACAGAATGAGTCGTGGCGCCAATCACATGCTTACGGCTCGACAGCAACAATCATAAGCTGATATCTTGATGGCGACAATCAAATGCCTAATAGATTACCAGTGATTTGACGACGACAATCATATGCTGGACGAATAAAAAATAGTCCTTTAAAAGACCTAGTGGCGACAATCACATGCCGAAGTCTCGGAGGCGACAATCATATGCATGGAAGGATTAACCAAAGCCTTTAGAACGAATGGGTGGTAACAATCATAGGCCACCATCCATGATCGTCAACTAGCACAACAAAAAGGTAAGGACTACCTCAGGTACGCGCTTCTTCTCTTTTTTCTTTGAATTTTGGCTCATCTAAACAATAGAGTACTAGTTTCCCCAAAATTAGGGGCAACTATAGACACCGGGTCTCGAGGCAGCCCATATCAAAGTTACCCGATGAAGATACTGGTACCTATTACACGGGTAAAGGAGTGAAGTTGTAGGCTTTCGCCCTTGAAATTCACAAATTTTAGGGATATTGGTGACCAAAATCCTTTTTATACCTCTTTTGCTTTTAAAGGGGTCTTTTGGTCTAAGAATTTGCCTTTTTTGATGACAGACGCCGATAGGCCGGTGCGGGACCCGTCGCTCGCGCTTGAGGGACACCCATCCCATGCGAAAGCGGGTGCCCATCTCTCGCGATTGAGGGATGCCTGTCCTTTGCATGAGCGGGGGCCCATCGCGCTTAAGGGATGCCTGTGCCTTGCACGAGCGGGTGCTCGCCGCTCGAAAGGCAAGGTTGCCATCCTGATCGACGCAAGTCCCTCAGCAGACAGACGCCCGTCAGTTGGCCCTTGGTGGCAACTTGGCAGTTTGGCCTGTGGATAAATGTAAAATATTTAATATTTATCCTTAGAGATTTGATTTGAATTTAAAAATATTTCATTTTATCTTCATTAAGTTAATTTTAATTTCAAAAAGATTTGATTCTATCTTCTAAAAATCTTTTGGAATTCAAAAAAGATTTGATTCTATCTTGAAGGATAATTTAAATTTTAAAAAAATTTGATTTTTTATCTTTATCTTTAGTTAGCCTATAAATAATTGGTTGAGGATCGAGATAAACGGTTGAAAATTTCTTAGGTTGGAGATTGTAGAAAATCAATTTTCATAAGCAAAAGTTTTTTTTTCCATATCGGATTTTCTTTTAAAACTCTTCAAAAAAGAATTAGGAAGAACTAAAGAAAGTGAAATCAATTTTCTTTACTCGATCTGTCCTTCTAAGATTCGAGATTGTTCCAAAAGACAAAAGTGAAATCGAGAAAGAGAAATCAATTCTTTTCTCTTAATTTACTGTCATGAAAACTTTAATTTATTTTGAAAAGAACAATTTTTGGTAAAGGAAATTGTCCTTGATAGTTTTCATTGGTCAACCGATTCTTATAAAATTCAAGGGAGATCTACGCGACTTTCACGTTGCCAAAATTAACATTCCAAGAGTAAAGATTCTAGACTAGCCATTCTTGTGGTAATTTCAATACCTTTGACATGAGGCATATAAACTGATTTCAAAACATGAATTAAGTCATTTTAATTAATCCGTTTTATTGCTTTATTCACTTCTTTAGTAATAAATTGCATGAAAAAATGGTTTAAGTGTGAGATCTTGGACTCAAAATAGTTCTTCCCTTTATTTGAGGTCTAGCAATGACCGATTGGCTAGCTCTACCGACAGCCGTCGATCATCATTACGGAGTGCCTTTTCTACCTGTTGGTCATCCCAGGGACGGTTGTCCCTCGTCCCTCCTTGGCCGTCCCTGGACTCCTTCTTTAAGTTTTTTATTATTTTTAATTTTCCTCTTTTGACACTTTGTTTCTACTAGTTTTAGGCAATTCCTTCCAATATTTCCTATTGTTTTAATCATTTATTTTGCTTCGGATATTTTATTTTGCTAACATGTTACTTCATTTTTTTGTGAGTTTCCTTTAATTTGTTGAATATTAGATGCCGAAAAAAGGAACTAATTGGGATGATTTGAGGACATCAATTCGGTTCATTCCTTTTACTCTATTTCTCGCATTAGTTTGTTTTTTCCAATTCTTATTCATTGTTATAAGTGTTATTTCTGTGCTCATTAATATAAAAAGCGGCAAAAGATTTCTATGAATAAATAAGGTTTTCTTTATAAAATAGGACCAATGTCTTAGTTTTCCCTTCAAACAAAATTTTCACTTTAAAATCATTCTTTTAAACGTGCATGTAAGGACCAATGTTGTCACCTCGAATGAATGCCTAGTGTTATGCATGATTTATATTTCCTTTTATTTGGGGTTGTATTCCGCCCCTGGTTTTATTATAAATTAATGTACTCTTATTTACTTTATTATAATTTTGTGTTATTTACAGCTTTCATTATGTGATTAGACTATGCTTTAATAATTGCATTAAAATGTATGAGAAAAGAAATGGAATTTTAATAACAAAAACTCATTTGTAACTTTGACCAAGGTATGAATAGGATTGAAGTCCCCAACTCTCTCTTGTCTTAGGCTTCACGAGGTTAGAAAAACCTTCTCAATGTTCTACTTGGGAGGGGAATTCAAAACTATCTCCTGTTGCCCAAAATAGACTCATAAGCATCATCTTAGGCTCCATGAGATTAGATGAACCTTTCTAATGTTCTATTGGAATGGGAATTCCAAAATATCTCTTGTTGCCCAAAATAGGCATATACGCATTGTCTTAAACTCAATGAGGCTAGATGAACTTACCTAATGTTTTATTGGATGGCGACTCCAAAACACCTCTTGTTGCCCAAAATAGACGCCCTTGTAATCCTTACAAGTTTGATGAACCTCTCTCGAACTCCCCAAGAGCTGTTTTTTGGGGCCTTGGGGTTCAGCGCGCGTCACAACAGCTACTTAGTAAATTGTTAAATTATGGTATATATGGGTAAATGGAATTCTTTGGTGGGCCAATGTATAAACATATGTTAATTCCATGCTAATATGAGAATCAAAAGGAAATAGAGGATTAAATTTTAATTTGCTAAAGTAGCAACCAATGAGAATTTGGTAACACATCTCTCTTTAAAAATCTCATGAATGTTGGCTAAAGTGCCCGGCTATATGGGGAGAAAAGCACAACCATTTTCCTCCATCTTTTCTTCAAATTTCACACATCAAAACATATGCTCAAGGATTTGTAACGAGGGAAGTTGAATTTAGTGTAAATAATCAAGGGAAAAAGGTAAGATTTAATTCAAATTTTCTTCTCCATCTTCTTCTATTTGATAGATTGTTGGAAGCATGAGCTGGGAATGATATTAATGTGAATTTGTCGTGTTATTTATATGGGAAAATCAGCCAAAAGAAGAAAAGGATAAAAGAGGAAGCAAGGTTAAGGGGGAATTGCTCAAAGATAAGCTTTGGGAACTTATTCTTTTATGTGTGCTTGAGTTGAGATTGAGACGTTACATATGTTATATTTGATGTGGAAATGTTGCTGTAGCATTAAATTTGGACTAAAATTGCATGATTATTATTCTTTAGGGAATGTTTTGGTGAAATTTTCATTAGGAATAAAGATCACTTACTCTGAGCCATAAATGAGCCATAAGTCCGTAAAGCCATAATGGCATAGAGCCATAAATAGTAGACAGCCATTAGCCTACCCATACGAGTCGCCAAGACTTGAACCATGGTATGATGTCCTTATGGCTAGCCAACTATATCCTGAACTAGATTTAACTACCGGAATAATAAGGGCAATATTATTTAATTATATCACTTTTATTCATATATGTATTCATCACGTTCAAATTATTTCTTATGCCATAACAATCTCGGTTCTCGTCATTCATTTTAAATCTCAAGTTTTCATATACTTATACTTTTCATATCTTTTATCCGTGCATGTATTATAATATACATACATATCATATTTACATAGCCATACATATATATCATATAAAGATAAATTTCCGTACATATATATTTATTGAGCCATAGCATAACATTATACTTTTTTATTTCCTTTTTTTTTTATTTTCTCATTTATTTTTCCTTACTTGTTATCAAAATTATTTTCTTCTACTTTAAATTTCCTTACATATGCTATATTCATTTAATATTTATCTTTAATTATACTATGCTGATATATAGTCTTTAAATCTAATTATTTCATTTTTATTCATATTATTCATTTAATATAATTTCTTTAACATACTACACATGATTATCTTATTCATATTCCTATTATTCTTATTATTATCATATTTATTATTAATATATTTATTATTACTATTATTATTACCACAATTAATATTATCACTATTTTTTCTTTTTAAAATCCTTAATTTCATTACTAACCATAATCTTGTCAATTTTTTCATTTAGTCCTTATTTTAAGCTAAAATTATGAAAATTACCATTTAATCCTTAAATTTTACTCTCATTCCAATTTTGCCTTTTAATGTCTCATATTTACCATTTCAATTCATTTTCTCTACATTTGCTACATATTTTCTCATTTAATAATGTTTTCTTATTTTGTCTCTCTAAATTATTTTTCTTTTATATAACATGGTTTTATAATATTCTTTATTTATTTCTCATCTAATTACTGTAGCACCCCGTTTCCCACCCTAGTAATTTTGAGCCTTTTTGGTGTGTATTTTAAATGTGCTATGTTAATTTTGGAGTCAATTGCATGTTGGTTATTAGTATGTAATGTTATTGATTTAATATGTAAGTTTATTGGGGTTTGGTTTAGGTGTAGTGAGGAAGATGGAAGCAGGGTGTGAATTGTTAAAGACCACCAATAGTTTATTGACTTGTGGCATGTGGAGTAGGCTTTATAAGCCAAGAAGAGAGATAGAGAGAGATTAGATGTCCCCTTCCGTTCCCTCCTCTCCTTCTTCTTCTTCTTCTTCTTCTTCTTCTTCTTCTTTTTCTTGATTCCCATCCTCTTTTGCTACAATTATTGGTGGAATTTAACAATTGTAAAGCTAATTGGTAAGTTTTGGTTCTTCTTCTACTTATTCTTCATCCTCTTCTCTTTTGGGTATTCCCTTTTCTATGTGTTCCTTGGTTTAGGATTTTGAGTTTTGTATGTTTTGGGGTTTGATTGTTCAGAATTTCCTCCTAGAGAGCCCAAAGAGAAAGAGATAGCAAGTGGTAGTGAAGTCCCTTTACTTTGTGGAGCAAAGGAGCCAAAGGTTTGGGAATGTTCAAATTGTGCATTTTATTTAATTTATGATATTACATTTGTTTGTTAGAAAATTAATGTATGAATGTAATTAGGTATGTGTTTAGGGGTATTATGAGTAGTATTGTTGAAGTACTTTGTTGATTTATTGTATGGTGAAGTTTTGATTTTAGGCATGTTCAAGACTGAATTTCTAGGTTTTGTATGATCTACACGGCGGTATGAAAAGGGCATACCACTGTGTGATCGTATTCAGTGTGTGTGTCTATTTGTCCGTGGTTTTATATGGCAGTAAGAAATCACCATACCGCCATGTAAAGTCATTCTATTTTTAAGGAGTTTAGCTATGCATTTTACATGGCGGTAAGGTTTGGTCATACCGCCATGTAAATGCATTCTGTTTTCTGGGGAGTTTGGCTAAGCAGGCCACACAGCGGTATAGTTTCTCCTTACCACCGTGTGGAATGTCTTACGCAGTGTAAATGCTCTCTATTTTGAGAAATGAAACTTTTGATTTTTGTATATTTTTGTCCCTTTTTAACTTGTTTTTGCTTTCAAACTTTACTTAGTGGCATCTCATATAGTATTGATATTGAATTGTAATTTGCCTAATCAAATATGTTGATGTTATGTTTCGGTTATGAAATGTTTTATGCATAGCCTGCAAGTGTCAATTAGTGGATAATTAGGCATGCCTAAAGAGTTCTTATAGCTGCAGCCCCAATGTGTTATGGACCTTGATTAGGTCCCCGTTTCTGTCCTCACGATCCTCAATGTGTTCGGATCTTGTTTAAGATCCTTAATATGAAAATATTTTTGGATAAAAATAAAGAAATTGCTTTTGACCGTACCCACGGGTACTAATGTGTTCACTCGCTATCCGCTATTATGAGTTTGCAGCCATTTATGTGATTCTTAATTATTGTTGAATTTATTGTGTTATTAAATGATATATATGTTTATAGCATAAAATTCCTTTAAATGCCATTTATACTGCGTATTGTTATACTGTTGGTTTGATATGATTGCTTGTAGCATATCTATGCGTTTGCTTTGACGACCATTGTGAATGGTTGTCCATATTTGTGTTTTCCCCACTAAGCGTTATCGCTTAGGATGAGTGTTTCATCCGTGCAGGTGCGAAAGTAGTGGAGCTTTTGGGAGTGTCTTCGCAGGCTAGGCCAACACAGTAGGGGTGCAGATTTGGGAAGAATAGCTTTTTATTTTTGTATATCTTTTTCTAATCTTTTAGCTATGTAATTTTTAGGGATCTTATAATTATTGTAAAGGCATCTTTCTACTAGCATATTTTTATAATGAATCCTTTGGTTATCAATGAAAGTATATTGAGATTGATGTTTTAGTTTTCCTTTGCTATCTGCAGTTATCTACTTTTTTTATTTTTGCCAATTCTTATTTTGTGGATTGTTTGGTGATACCCTTATCCATACAGGCATTCACTCCCTTCACGGATGAGCTCCCTTACGTATGGGTATGGGGTGTTACAATTCTTAGTATCAGAGCCTAGGTTTAGGCGTTTCTGGGTAACCGTATGATATAGATATATATTTAGGACTATGTTGGCCTAATGTGGATGTCTTTATGTTTGTAATAGATGGAGTATACGCGTGGGTCTCTTGCCCAAGAGCAAGATCCATCGGTGTCTGGTCCGGTTCAACCGGCTAGGGTGTAACCTGAGGCCACAACCATGCCCTTTGAGATGATGTTTAAGATATCCCAAAACATGGCCCGGGTCTTATATAGGACGACTTTGGATGAATTAAAGTTGGCAAAGAAATGGATTGAGAAGGTGGAGAGGGTTTTAGAGGAGATTTGTTGCCCTTCGGATAGGCAAGTGGAATGTGTAGTAGCGTTGCTTCAAGGTTCGGCTTACAACTGGTGGAAGTTGGTTTGTAGGCATCCTCAGTTGCCAGGCCCGGTCACATGGGAGTTCTTTGAGAGAGAGTTCATTAATAAGTATGTGTCCAAAGCTTATAAGGATACTAAGTGAGCTCAATTTCTAAGTCTTAAGCAAAGAGTGATGTCGGTAGCTGAGTATGAGAAGTAATTTAACCGGCTCGGTAAGTATGCTCCTCCGGGTAATTTAACAGAAGATTTTCGGTGTCAACATTTCGAAGCTGGGTTGAATGATTCTTTGAGAGCCATGTTGATATCTTTGATGAGTGCCCTTGCTGTTAGTTATTATCAAATTGTCCAAGCAGCTCTGCATGCAAAGAGATCCAAATCGATATTGAGGGATAGAGCTCAGAGAAGGAATCCCCCTCATGGAGGTTCATCTTCGGGTAAGAGATCGAGAAACCCGCATGTTAATCCTCAGGATGAGTCCTCTGCCAGTCCGGCTATGAGGGGTAGGAGATAAGGATCTTCTTTTGTTCTTGGCGGGGGTAGAGGTGGTTCTAGTGGCAGGAGTGAGGTGGTGCCTGAGTGTTCTCACTGTAGTAAGCGCCACAAGGGCAAGTGTTATTGGCTAACTGGAGGGTGTTTCCATTGTGGAAGCACGGATCATTTCTTGGCAAATTGTCCCAAGTTGAGCAAGAACACTCGGGATCAACAAGAGGCCAGCCGATCAGGATCGAATGCCCCTCAAGCTAGTAGGGGTAGAGGAAGAGGTAGAGGTCGAGGTGGGCAGCCTAGAGAAGGAGCTCCATTGGAGTTAGTGGACTATCCTCATATGGTACCAGCAAGGGCCTATGCCATGAGAGCTCAGGAAGAGCAGGATACACCTGATGTGATTGCAGGTAAGTTTCTACTCTGTGACACTGAATTGTATGCTCTAATATCCCTTGGATCCATACACTCATACCTGTGTTCTAATAAGTTATATGATAAGTTACATGAGATCGATCAGTTAGATTATGAGAATTGTGTGATCAGTCCTTTAGGGTATTATATCAATGTGAGTATGGTATTTAGGAATTGCCCCCTCTTGATTTAAGGAATATAATTTTTAGCAGATTTGATTGATTTGAATTTTTGAGAGTTTGATTTGATTTTTTGAATAGATTGGCTATTTAAGCATTAAGCTGTAGTAAATTTTCATAGAAACACCGTAGTGCTTCGGAATAGAGATTAGTCTTTAGTTGTGGTCAGAGGTTTGGGTTCTGGTTCCTTGGGCAATGTTATTTCAGCTATGCAAGCAAGGCAATTTATGAGGAAAGGTTATGAGGCATTTTTTGCTTTGGTGTTGGATTCTAAGCATAGTCAAGTTAATATGGAGGACATTCCATTGATTAAAGAGTTTGGACATGTGTTTCCTTGTGAGTTGCCTGGGTTGCCTCCAGAGAGAGAAGTGGAGTAGTCCATAGAGATTATACTGGGTACTGCTCCTATTTCTAAATCACCTTATCGAATGGCTCCTATGGAATTGAGAGAACTCAAGACTCAATCACAAAAGCTATTGGATAAAGGCTTTATTAGACCCAGCATATCTCCATGGGGTGCACCGGTTCTGTTTGTGAAGAAAAAGGATGGTACATTAAGGATGTGTATCGATTACCACCAGATCAATAAGGTCACTGTGAAAAATAAGTACCCATTGCCTAGGATTGATGATCTGTTTCACCAGTCAATAGGAGTTGGGATCTTTTCTAAGATTGATCTATGGTCTGGATATTATCAACTTCGTGTTAAGGATGCAGATGTGGTTAAGACTGCTTTTCGGATGCGATATGGTCACTATGAGTTTCTTGTGATGCCGTTTGGATTGACCAATGCACCATGGATTTGATGAATAGGGTGTTTAGACCATATCTCGACCGATTCGTAGTGGTATTTATTAATGACATCTTGGTTTATTCGAAGAATGAGAGTGAACATGAAGAGCATCTTCGAATAGTGCTTCAGGTTTTAAGGGATCACCATTTGTTTGCCAAGCTCAGTAAGTGCGACTTTTGGCTTAAGGAGGTGTCCTTCTTGGGCCATATTGTTTCTGCTGAGGGAATCCGAGTTGATCTGGCAAAGATTGAGGCTATTGTGAATTGGAAAGTGCCTAGGAATGTACCTGAAGTGAGAATTTTTCTGGGTTTTGCTAGGTATTACAGACGGTTTGCGAAAGTGTTTTCGGTTATTACGGGACGTATCACAAGACTTTTTGGAAAGGGGTGAAATTTGAATGGTTCGATAAGTGTCATGTGTGTTTCAACCAGTTGAAGAGTTTATTGATTGAGGCTCCTATACTTACTCAACCCATTTCGGGTAAAGAGTATATGATGTATAATGATGCTTCAGGAATTGGAGGCTGTGTCCTGATGTAAGAGCGGAAAGTTGTGGCCTATGCATCTCTTCAGTTGAAACCTCATGAAAGGAATTATTCGATGCATGACCTAGAGTTGGCTTGTAATACCCCAAAGTGTACCCTAGTTGGATTGTAGTGTCAATTGCATGTTAGGGCACAAATGAGATTGGAATTAGTGAGTAATTAAGTGAGCAAGGGTGTAATTGAAAAGAGAAAGTAAGAAATTAAAAGATAGAATTGAGTGAGGGACTAAAAGGTTGTTTGCCAAGGACCATTTTCTGAATTTGGCTTGGAGGTGGAAGTGGAATCCACGTGTGGGACTTCCCTCTTGCCAACCAGCCATTTCTCATGCAATTTAAGTAAGGTGAAGAGGCAGAAAATGGGATTTAAGTATTAAGTGATCCGGCTACTTCTCTCTCTACATTTTTGAAATTTATCTCTTCTTTTCATTGAGTTAAACTTGGTCTCTTAATGCTTTAATCTGGAATTTGATTGGTATTGGATTGGTTTTAAGAGTTGAATCAAGAAGGTAAGTGAATTGTTAGTTTATGTGCATCTCTACTTCTACCCCTTTCTTTAAGTTTGATTTGGATTTGGATTTTGAGTAATGGACTAAGAGAGCATGCGTTTGATTGTTGTGTAAGAATTCTTGGATAAGAGAAGAGCTAAGGGCAAGGAGAAGATCTAGCTTGAGATAGAGTACAACAACCTGCTTTTGAGAGGTTTGGGATATATGTGTTTATATGTTGATTTTACTTGAGTATGCATGTTGATTAGCTTGACCTTGATGTGTAATTGATGCATGAACATGAGATTTGAGATATTGAGCATGATTATGTGCCATGTGATGAAATATAATTGAAGTGTTATACATGCTATGTGATGAGAATGGAAATCCAACATGTGCATGACAATGAACAAGCAGAACCCTAGTTTCGGAGATGTGACTATTAGTTGTGTAATTTAAAGATAATGGCATGCATGGAGATTTTGACTGATTTCAAATGTTCACATATGTGTATAGAAACTATAGTTTGAATTTGGTGTATCGGTTGGGCCAAGTTGGCTATGTTCAAGCTTAACAAGCTTGATTGTGTTAACCTGTCTTTGAAGCCTCTATTGACCCTTGGGATATAATTATTCTGTACAATGAGTTTTATAATAGCAAAAGGTGTGAGACATATTGGATTAGAACCATAAGATCCGTGGCTTTAAATGTTGTAGAAATAGCTCTATTGGTTTGAGGACCCTAATGTCTTCAAAATTGACCATAACCGTAGTTAAAATTCTATAGGAGGGCTTCTGGAACCAGTTGTGTTCCTTTGGCCATAACTCCTTAATTTCATATCTAATTGACCTAAAACTTGCCCCATTTGACAGGTAAGATCCCAAGAAACAAATGTTAACAAGGAACCTTTGCCTGCAATTGAGTGTAATATATCGGTTTGGGATGTAAATAATTGTGGAGTGAAGCAGTCCCGAGATTATGCTTCTGTTTTGCTTGATTTTAGTATGTCATGGTCACAACCAAAATGGTTGTCACCATGACCAATGCCTGAGGAAGGAAGAATTGCCTATTTTTTGACCTCACGGTCACAACCAAAAGGTTACCACCGTGAGATACCTTCAAATTGCATATTTCTTTGTTAAACATCATCAAATGTTACATATGTATGCCAAATGGAATCTAAACTACTTTAAATACATTATTTGAGAATTCTAATGTGGTAAACGTATGAATATGTATATATATGCAATGTGGAAATGAATAATGGATCGTGTATTTGTATGTTGAACTATATGAACATGTTTTTGGTTTTGTAAAGTTAGTATATGTATTTATTGAGTTGTATGAGCAATAGTATAGCATGATAGTTGAATATAAGTAATGTATATGGATAAATGTATAGAGTATTTATTCAAAGCCTGAGTTGTTCATAGAAGTGGATAGATGGGCATGCCTATAAAGGGTTAGATGTTTTGCAGCTGTTAGATGTTTGGCATTGACGGATGTCTATATGTTTGGCATCGACGGATGTCTAGATGTTTGGTATCTATTGGTATCTACATGATTTGAGACTTCAGTCTCCAGATAATTTGAGACTCCTGTCTCTAGATGTTTGATACTGTTTATCGGTATCCATATGTTTACCCGTATCCACTTATAATATGAAATCAGGCTATAAAGTACTTGCTATATGTATAAGAGATGTTATATGTAAATGAATTATAGGAAATGCTAATAGAAGTACATGACTATTGTACCAGAGATGTGTGACGCCCTTTTTCCCACGTCAGACTAGCTTAGCTAATCTTAGTTAGAAAAGGTCGTACACACACATACAGAACACACGCATAACCTTATGAAACCTAAAACAAAAAGTTTCCATCACATACGATCATACATCATACATACTTATACCATTGTTTCGTTACTATTCTTAGTTATCTCATTATTACATGCCTTTACATATTTGTTACACATAATAATTACACAAAAGTCTATACAAAATTACCAAGTAAGAAACCCAAAAACCTACACTATCCACTTCATATTGTTGATCGTCGATATGCGGGTGCGTCCTTCAGTCACCTCTTGTCCGTACCTGCACGGATTAGAGTAAACCCGTGCTAAGCGATAACGCTTAGTGGGGAACACATATAACAAGTAATTTATCACACATTGCATGTTAACAATCATGCTTAATTAAGAATCACTTCATCAAATTCCATTCCATGCATGACATGGTTTTATACTATATTCAATCATAAAGCAACATTCACATATTCACGTATTCACATTGCATACTATATTGTATCACATTCATTTCCAGTTATTAATTAGTTGGTTAGCCTGCAATCCAAAGACGCGGATAACGGGTATCGCATTGGTACCACTCAGGTACTAGAATCTCATCGAGATTACATTTACGCATTGGTACCCTCAGGTACTTAACATCAATCCACTTATAATAAAATCCAGCAAGGATTATTCGCATTGTTTTTGCATTGTGATTCCCATGGAATCAGACACATTAAACGCATGGGGCTGCAGCACTTGATCCTATAGGCATGCCTAACCATCCACTACTTGACTCGTAGGCTTAAGTTGTTAATCATATTATTCATTTCACATTGATCACTTTTCATATCACATATGACGTTAACCAACATCACATTCATTTTACACATTCGCATTAGCACATAGCTATTCATTTCACTTGCATACTCATTGTGTTTCCAAACTCATTCTTTATAGTCAATGATCACATATTTGCTTGCATTTAATAATCATGTAGTATGCAAATGTACATTACTTAATACACACATAATACTTACTCATAATGTCCTTCATTTCAGCTTAAAGCCTTGCCATTTGAAAGGCCAAACACATTAGGGTTATATTGCCAAAACAGGGTAGGTCACGGTCACAATCAATTTGATTGTCACCGTGACATGTTGAAGTCCAAAACAGAATGCAAATTGAGGATAGGTCACAGTCACAAACAATTTGATTTCCACAGTGACATGTTCCCAATTCTCGGCAGAATGCTACTAGAGGGTATGTCACGGTCACAATCAATTTGATTGTCACCGTGACATATCATATTTTTGCAGGGCAGAATGCTTCCTTGGGTACCTCACGGTCACAACCATTTTGATTGTCATCGTGACATACCCAATTCAGCTAGGCAGAATAGAACTCCAGCATACATCACGGTCACAATCAATTTGATTGTCACCGTGACCCATGCAAGATTTCTCCAATTTCCCATTCAATTCCCATTTCCTTTCAAGGACTTCCAACCCATTTTCCTTTTTGACAAATTAACCCAATTCAACAACCACATACCTAATTGGCACATACCTGATTTCCATCTTGACATTGGCATTCACTCATAGCATAAATCATAATTATAATCATTATACACAAAGCATACATATTCTCAAACAACATTTTCACAAAGCATATCTCCACGTCCAACATTAGACCTAGCCATACAATTTCATTCTCAAGGCTATTACTTCTCATATACACACAATTCATACCAAATTCCTTTTTAAGCAACACAATTTTACAACTAGGGTTTGTTCCCAAACCTTGTCGCCTTAGCTCCTAATCTCGACGAACGCTCGGTTCTCCGATTATAGCTTTCCCTTTATCGTTCTTCACTTTTTCAACTAGCAAAACCAGTTCAATTCCAGAATTGAACATAATCCACCAATTCTCATTCCAATACCAAATCAAAGCAAAGAAGAAGAGTAGAAGATGAGAATATGCATTCATAATCACTTACCTCCTAAGTCCAACAACTTAACTATTGAGAAACTTAACAATTATGCAATTGATTTAGAGACTAAAGGAACTACTCACATGGCAAGAGGAGGTAGAAAACACAGAAAATGACTCAATCCTCACAAATGGGTCATTTCTCAACCTCAAGGTCTATTGCATGCAAAAGATGGAGGTGGCACACTCACAAGGAGCCACACGGATTCCACTTCAATTTCTGCCTCCCACTAACTGATTTCTTACCTTATTTTATTCCTAATTAATCCATCATTAAGTGACCTAATCAGCCCTTAAACCATTCCTAACTTAATCTCATAAATATACCAATTAGCCACTAAACTATCCACTCAACTTTCAATCAAGTCCTGCCTTCATTTCAATTTAGTCCAAACCACACATTCAATTCACACACACAATCCAATTCAAGTTAACTCTTTTAGGGTACAAGTCCGTCCATGACAACTCTCCCCTCCTTAAAGTATTTCGTCCTCGAAATTCATACCTGTGATAAACAAATGCGGGTGTTGCTCTCGCATAGCCGCTTCCGGCTCCCATGTTGCTT
This sequence comes from Excoecaria cochinchinensis, assembly GCA_947683425.1. Lineage (NCBI taxonomy): Eukaryota > Viridiplantae > Streptophyta > Magnoliopsida > Malpighiales > Euphorbiaceae > Excoecaria > Excoecaria cochinchinensis. The sequence continues at coordinate 9,673,656 of CANTUQ010000005.1, forward strand.
CCTCAACACCATGATGCTGCCAGAGCACTTTCACAAGCGGTAACTGCTTATTCCGAAGCTGTCTCACCTCCCTTGCTAGTATCGCTTTTGGCTTCTCATCATAGGTGAAGTCTGGCTGTACTTCCACCTCTTGTACAGATAATACATGAGATTCATCTGATCTGTATCTTCTCAGCATGGACACATGGAACACATCATGAAGCTTGATTAATGCCGGAGGCAATGCCAATCGATATGCTACAGAGCCCACTCTTTCCAGGACTTCATATGGTCCAATAAACCTCGGACTCAGTTTTCCTTTCTTACCAAACCTCAGTACCTTCCTCCAAGGAGATACTTTCAAAAACACTTTTTCACCCACTTCAAATTCAACATCCCTTCGCTTCAAATCTGCATAGGACTTCTGTCTATCACCAGCTGCCTTTAACCTTTGCTGAATAAGTCTTGCTTTCTCTTTTGTATCACGAACCAAATCTGGCCCAACAATTCTTTGCTCATTCAATTCCATCCAGCAAATCGGTGTGCGACATTTCCTTCCGTACAAAGCTTCATACGGTGCCATGCCAATACTAGTCTGATAACTGTTGTTATAAGCAAATTCCATAAGTGGAAGATACTTATCCCAACTCTTAGAGAAATCCAATACACACGCTCGCATCAAATCTTCCAGAACCTGGATAATTCTTTCCGATTGTCCATCAGTTTGAGGATAGAAAGCAGTACTGAAGTTCAATTTACCAAAAGTAACTTACAGACTCCTCTAAAACTTAGAAGTAAATCCGGGATCCCTATCAGAAACAATAGATAAGGGTACTCTATGCAACCGAACAATCTCTCTCACATACAATTATGCCAACCTTTCCATAGAGTAATTCATCCGAACTGGTATAAAATGAGCAAATTTTGAGAACCTGTCCACAATAACCGATACTGTGTCTTGCTGTCTTGAGGTCAGATGCAATCCAGAAACAAAATCCATTGTGATGTTATCCCATTTCCATTGTGGAATAGGGAGGGGATTCAACATTCCTTATGGGACTTGATGTTCCCCCTTAACTTGCTGGCATACCAAGCACTTGGACACATACTCCACTATATCTTTCTTCATACCGGGCCACCAATACATCTGTTTCAAATCCTAGTACATCTTGTTTCCACCTGGATGCATAGTGAAAACTGTATTATGGGCTTCATGCATCAATCGCTTCCTCAATTCTTTATCATCTACCACGCATATCCTGTTCTTATGTAACAACACTCCATGACCATTTACTGAATAATTAGTCTTGTCACCAGTACCGACGGACTGCAAAATCTGCTGTAACCTTGCATCATTCCTCTGTGCAGCTATTAATTCATCTCTCAAGATCGGTCTCGCTTTCAACTGTGCTAGCAAGGCTCCATCTGCAGAGATTCTCCATCTAATCGGCTTTAACTTTAATACTGAAATAGATTTCCTACTCAATGCATCCGCTACTACATTAGCTTTTCCCTGGTGATAATCCACAATACAATCATAATCTTTAAACAGCTCAAGCCATCTTCGCTGTCTCAGATTCAATTCTTTCTGAGTAAGCAGATATTTCAAACTCTTGTGATCGGTGTAAATTCTACACTTCTCACCATACAAGTAATGTCGCCAAATCTTTAAAGCGAACACTATTGCTGCCAATTCCAAGTCATGAGTTAGATAATTCTGCTCATGCGGTTTCAATTGCCTTGATGCATACGCTATCACCTTTCCATCTTGCATTAATACACAACCCAACCCTATTCCTGAGGCATCGGTGTATAGAACATACTCTTTACCAGTCATAGGCTGTGTAAGAATCGGTGCTTCGACCAACATCCTCTTTAACTGGTCAAAACTTTGCTGACACTTTTCTGACCACTCATACCTAACTCCCTTTTGCAATAACCTTGTCAGTGGAGAAGCTAAAACCGAGAACCCTTTCACAAACCTCCTATAGTATCCAGCCAACCCCAAGAAACTACAAATTTCAAGCATGTTCTTAGGTGGCTTCAAATTCACAATCGCTTCTATTTTAGCCGGATCCACTTTAAAACCTTCAGAAGATATCACATGACCCAGAAAAGATACCCCTCACAACCAAAACTCGCATTTACTCAATTTGGCATATAGCTGATGCTCCCGCAACGTCTGTAGCACAATTCTCAAATGCTGCTCATGCTCCATCACATTCCTTGAATAAACCAGAATATCATCTATAAACACTACCACAAATTGATCCAAATACGGTCTAAACACCCGATTCATCAAATCCATAAATGCAGCAGGCGCATTAGTTAACCCAAAAGGCATCACCAAAAACTCATAATGCCCATATTGGGTTCTAAATGCCGTTTTGGGTATATCTTCTTTCTTTAATTGCAATTGATAGTACCCAGAACGCAAATCAATATTTGAAAACACACCTGCTCCTCTTAATTGATCAAACAAGTCCTCAATTCACGGTAGAGGGTACCGGTTCTTTACTGTCACTTTGTTTAACTGCCGATAATCAATACACATTTGCATGGTACCATCCTTCTTCTTTACAAATAAGACCGGTGCTCCCCAAGGAGACACACTAGGTCTAATGAACCCCTTATCTAGTAACTCTTGCAACTGTGACTTTAACTCCTTCAATTCAGTCGGGGCCATCCTGTAAGGCGCTTTAGACACTGGCGCTGATCCAGATACAACCTCGATGGACAATTCCACTTCTCTTGCTGGTGGTACACCATTCAATTCTTTTGGGAACACATCAGAGAACTCTCTTACCACAGGTATATCCTGCACTTTCACATGTTCCCTTCTACTGTCTAACACCAAAGCCAGGTATGCTTCACACCCTTTCCTCATGCATCGATACGCTTGCATTGCTGAAACCACATTCACAAGGGAATTCACACCGACTCCCTTTACAATCACTTTATTACCCTTACCAATACTGAGTATCACAATCTTTCTTTTACACTTAACCACTACATTGTACTTAGTCAACCAATCCATTCCCAGTATTATATCAAATTCATCAAAAGGCAAGTCGATTAAATCCACTAGGAACACACTACCCTGAACTTCTAGTGCACAATCCCTATACACTTATTCACATTCACACTATTTCCCAAAGGACTAGATACACATATATCATATTTCAAACATTCCGCTTTAGGCATCCTTTCACATATCTTTTTAGCACACACATAAGAATGAGTTGAACCAGGGTCTATAAGTGTAAACATTTCCACATCATAAAGTAGAAAAGTACCTGCTATCACCTCAGGCGCATCTTGATCCTCTCGTGCCTTCATTGCATAAGCCCGCACTGGCGCCGCATTAGGCCTATCCACAATCTTAAAATCTGCTGCACCTCTGGACTGGTTACCTCTGCCACATCCTCTTCCTTTTCCTCTATTAGCAGAAGGCAAATTTGAACCACCCCTACTCTGCTTTTGCTGATTTCCTGTCGTCTCATAAGCATTCGGGCAGTTAGCAAGGAAATGCTCAGTGCTTCCACATCTAAAGCAAGCACCCGTCACTCTCCAGCATTCTCCTCTATGCCTCTTACCACAGTGAGGACACTCATGTACCTCGCTTCTATTACTAGATGTTCCTCTCCTAGAACCAGATGCTGTAGGAGTGCCACGCTTCTTACCTCTCGCTGCAGAACTGAATACTGATTCCGCAAGTGGTGCCATAGGAGAGTCTCTTGATCTTTTACCCGCATGAGAACAACCTCTATTTGCATTTCTCCACTATAACCTGTTTCGCTGAGCTCCCAAGGATCTCTTAGCTTTCATTGCTGCCTGAACTATCCGGTAATAACTCACATTCTGTTCAGTAGTCAATGAAACCAACAATGCCTTAATTTCCTCATTAAATCCCTCTTCAAACTGCTGACATCGAAACTCCACAGTCAAAACACCTTTCGGCGTATACTTGCTCAAACGACATAATTCCTTCTCATAATCCGCTACTGTCATAGCTCTCTGTCTAAAATTCAAGAACTGCTTCCAGTTGGCCTCTTTGTGTGTAACACCCCCTACCCATACGTAAGCGATCCCGTCCGATAAGGAGAGAGATGCCATATGAGCAAAGATGCCACCAAACAGACACAAAGCAAAACATACATTCATTCATACCATACATACTGAAATACAGGATAATTAAAACTTTAAAGGGAAAGGAAAGCAATAGCTGATCATACATTAATATAACAAACCATTACAATAATGTTCTGATTAACTAGCTGAAACAAAAGATATTACATAACCAAAAATATAAATACAAGAGCGGAAACTATAACAAAACTGATGCAGGAGAGTTCAATACAAAAAGAATCATTACAGATTACAGAACTGAGCCCTACATTAAAACCTTCTGTGTTGGCTTGACGGCGGCGACTCTCTCAAAACAAACTCCTTCCGCACCTGCACGGGTAAAAACACCGTGCTAAGCGATAAACGCTTAGTAGGGAAACACACATAAAATATGAACGGCCATTCACAATGGTCGTCAAGGCATAACACATTCACAATGGCAAAATGCAATAGCTCATAACATAATTCATAAGAACATGCTCACAATTTAAAGCCATACATTCTGCATCTCAAATTCATATCCATTTCCAGATTAGTTGAACATACATTTCATCAATATACTCATGCAGATATCACATGTATATAGTCATAAGAGTAAAGAAAACCAATCAAACACCAAAAGAACACCTGCTGACTCTGGGTAGTGGATAACGAGTGTACAGACAGTACTTTATGGGTACGAGCTGATTACAGACAATACCTTACATGTACGAATCGAGAAACCATTTTACTTTTAACTTTCACAAATCATTTTAAAAAGGGACCTTAAACAAGATCCTTACAAATAATAGGGTTCGCGAGGAACCAAATGGGGACCTGATCGATGTCCAAACAAAACTGAGGGCTGCAGCTAAAAGACTCTATTAGGCATGCCTAACTATCCACTTACTTGACTTTAGCAGGTTATGCGTCATTCAAATCATATTTCAGAACACAACATATAATTCATCTGAAGAATCATGGTATCACTCATATCAAAGCATATAAAAGTATGACATGCATTATACAGCAGTATAAGTCCATTCGGAAGTATTACGGAATCCATTTTTGTGTTAAAACTGGGAAATTTCCGAAAATGGGCCGAACGGGGTGACCGACGAGGTTGGCTGGTCACGTCGTGACTTGTCTCTCTCTTGCTGGGCACGAGTCGTGACTGGATGTCACGTCTCGTGACTGGCTTCTTTAGGGCTTGTCACGCTTGACTGTCTTAGGCCGGTCACGAGTCGTGACTGGGAGTCACGCCTCGTGACTGCCTTCCTCTTGGCTGGTCACGAGTTGTGACAGGCAGTCACAACTCGTGACTAGCTTCTTTCTGGCAGGTCACGTCTCGTGACTTGCCTCTCTCTTGTGTAGTCACGTGACAGACACAGCAAAACGGGAATTTTCTACAGTAACACGATTTTCCAGTTTTCCAGAATTTTCCCAGAACACAGAAATCAACTCCAAACTTGAATCAAAATCACACAAATCAGTTCTTACCTTCCAGAAGATCATTCAAGCATCAAAATGACATATAACAACTTAATTCAACACTCATCACAATCAAAATCATACATAACCACATTCAAGAACATAAACCCTAGAAATTACAGTAAGTTCAAATCAAGCACAATCCACAAGTAAAAATCCCAAACCTGAGATTCTAAGCTTCAATCACTTATCTCCACTCGTCCTAGCAATATCCTTGCCCTTAGGATCATGAGGAGCCTCAGCTAAACACAACACAACAAAGAACATCCAACAATGCAAACCCTAAGTTAAATCTAAACCCAAAGAGGAAAAAGAAGATGAAACAAATGGAAAACAAGATGAGAAGAATACAATTACTTACCAAAGAGATGATTAACTCCACCAACACAAACTTGAATCTACACCACAATTCTTAGAATGAAGAAAATGAAGAAGAAGAAGGTGAGTGAAGAAGGAAACGTGAATCTGCCAATTTCCTTTCTTTCTTTCCTTTTTCTTTTTCTTTTCTTTGCCCTAAGCATGTGTCCATTTCCTATTGGTGAAGCTAACCACTCACACAAAACTAACATGCACTACACACACCTAATACACTCCCAACTAATGCACACACTACAATGGTATGAACACACACACAAGCATATCCCAACTTAAAACACCATAATATGATATGCTCAAGTGCACACAACTATAACCCATTTAATACACACACTAATACCCTATATGCACCCACATACTAACAAAACGCAAAAACATGCATTTTTACCAAAATACCCTTATGATATACCGAACACATGCAAATGCAGGCTCACACAGATAGGCTCATTCTACTAGGGGGCAAACGGGGTGTGACAACTCTCCCCTACTAATAAGAATTTCGTCCTCGAAATTCTCACATGAACTGAACAACTGTGGATACTGAGCTCTCATCGACTCCTCTGGTTCCCAAGTCGCTTCCTCAACTCCATGATGAATCCACAATACTTTTACCAAAGGAATCTGCTTACTTCTCAATTGTCTCACCTCTCGGGCTAGAATAGCTCGCGGTTCCTCATCATAGGAAAAATCTGGCTGAACCTGAATTTCCTGAACTGAAAGAACATGAGAAGGATCTGATATGTACCGACGAAGCATCGAAACATGGAACACATCGTGCAACTTTGCTTACTCTATCGATAATACCAATCTATAGGCTACAGGTCCTACTTTAGCCAAAATCTCATAAGGACCAATGAAACGAGGACTAAGCTTGCCTTTCTTTCATAATCGAAGCACTTTCCTCCAAGGTGAAACTTTAAGGAAAACTTTGTCCCCGATCTCAAAATGCACTTCTTTCCTCTTCAAATTGGCATAAGACTTTTGTCGATCCTTGGCTGCCTTCAAATTCCGCTGCACAACTCTGATCCTTTCTTCAGTATCTCTCACCAAGTCTGGCCCAATCACTGATCTCTCGGATAGCTCGGTCCAACAAACCGGAGTCCTACACTGACAACCATACAAAGCCTCATATGGTGACATACCGATACTCGACTGAAAGCTATTGTTGTAGGCAAACTCCATAAGCGACACATATCAGTCCCAACTACCCGGGAAATCCAAAGCACAAGCCCTCATCATATCCTCTAAGATCTGAATGACCCGCTCTGACTGACCATCTGTCTGAGGGTGAAACGCTGTACTGAAGTTCAACCTAGTGCCCAAAGCTCTCTGCAACTCCTTCCAAAACTTGGAAGTGAATCTCGGATCCCGATCTGAAACTATGGATAAAGGCACCCCATGCAACCGAACTATCTCATCTACATAGATACTGGCCAATCTGTCCATCGAATAGTCCACTCTAACTGGCAGAAAGTGAGCTGACTTCGTAAGCCGATCCACAATTACCCAAACTGAGTCATGCTTCTTCTGAGTCAAAGGCAAACCATAAACAAAGTCCATGGCGATATCATCCCACTTCCACTCAGGAATGGATAAAGGCGTGAGCAATCCTGAAGGAACCTGATGCTCGGCCTTTACCTGCTGACAAGTCAAACACTTGGACACAAAATCCACTATATCACGCTTTATACCAGACCACTAATAAAACTGTCTCATGTCCCGATACATCTTCTCACTGCCAGGATGCATAGTAAAAACTATACTATGCACCTCACTCATAAGCTGTCTCCTCAACTCCTCAGACTCTGGCACACACAAGCTATCTCTGAACATAAGCACCTCATTCTGAACTGAAAACTCTGACTGCTTACCCGATCTGACCTCTTGCACAATTCGCTGAAGTCTCACATCATCCCTCTGAGCATCCACAATCCTCTGTCTCAAGGTAGGCTTCACACGCAATTGAGCAAGCAAAGCCCCATCTGGACCAAATCTCCATCTGAATCGTCTCAGGAACAAGGCTGAAACTGACTTCCGACTCAAAGCATCAGCGACTACATTGGCCTTACCAGGATGATAATCCATAATGCAGTCATAGTCCTTAAACAACTCAAGCCAACAGCGCTGTCTCATGTTCAACTCTTTCTGTGAGAGGAAGTACTTCAAGCTCTTGTGGTCCGAAAAGATCCTACACTTTTCTCTATACAGATAATGATGCCAAATCTTCAAGGCAAAGATCACAGCCGCCAACTCTAAATCATGCGTCGGATAGTTCCTCTCATGTGGCTTTAACTGATGAGAAGCATAAGCCACAACCTTACCTTCTTGCATCAAAACACATCCAAGGGCAACACCCGAAGCATCACTATAAATGACAAACTCTTTACCCGAGATGGGTTGAGTAAGAATAGGAGCCTCAATAAGCAACTGCTTTAACTGATCAAAATAAGCCTGGCATCTATCTGACCACTCAAATCTGACCCCTTTCCTCAACAATCTAGTCATCGGAGCGACAATCACAGAAAAGCCCTTAACAAACCGACGGTAGTAACCTGCCAAACCAAGGAAACTCCTCACTTCCTGAACATTTCGCTTTCCAATCAACTATCGCCTCAATCTTGGCCGGATCTACCTGAATACCCCTAGCTGAAACAATGTGACCCAAGAATGATACTTCTCGAAGCCAGAAATCACACTTGCTAAGCTTGGCAAACAACTGGTGCTCTCTCAACATCTGCAAAACCAATCAGAGATGCTCCTCATGCTCACTCTCATCCTTGGAATACACCAAGATATCATCAATGAACACTACTACAAATCGATCTAGATACGGCCTAAACACACGGTTCATCAGATCCATAAAAGCCGCTAGAGCATTGGTCAAACCAAATGGCATCACAAGAAATTCATAGTGGCCATACCTAGTCCGAAATGCAGTCTTAACCACATCTGCATCCTGAACTCGCAGCTGATAGTACCCTGATCGAAGATCTATCTTGGAGAACACACCTGCACCTCGAAGCTAATCAAACAAATCTTCAATCCTAGGCAACAGATACTTATTCTTCACTGTGACCTTATTTATCTGCTTGTAGTCAATACACATCCACAGAGATCCATCTTTCTTTTTAACAAACAGAACTAGAGCTCCCCAAGGAGATATGCTAGGTCGAATAAACCCCTTATCCAATAGCTCTTGTAGCTGAGTCTTAAGTTCTCTCAACTCTACAGGAGCCATCCGATAAGGTGCTTTCGAAATAGGTGTGGTACCCGGCATAATCTCAATGGACAACTCAACCTCTCTCTCAGGAGGCAAACCAGGCAACTCACTCGGGAACACATCACTAAACTCCCGCACTACAGGAATATCCTCAATCTGAACCTGATCTCTCTCGGAATCCAACACAACTGCTAGAAAAGCCTCACAACCTTTCCTGATAAACCTCTTGGCTTGCATCGCAGATATCACATTATTCAAAGAACTACCACCCAAACCCTTCATAAACACAGGAGACTGTCTTCTATCCCGAAGTACAACCGTCTTCCTATGGCAATCAACTACAGCCCGATGCTTACCCAACCAGTCCATACCCATAATCAGATCAAACTCTCTGAAAGGCAACTCAATCAAATCTGCTGGAAGCACAACTCCCTCAACCAACAAAGGACAACCCCTAAAGACTCTACTCACCCTGACACTATGCCCTAATGGACTGGTCACACATATCTCATAGTCTAACTGATCAACCACATGCAACTTATCAACAATTTTATCTGTGCACAAGTATGAGTGTGTGGAACCAGGGTCAATTAGAGCATACAATTCAGTGTCATGGAGTAGGAACTTACCAGCAATAACATCAGGCGCATCCTGCTCCTCTCTGGCTCTCACTGCATAGGCTCTAGTTGCAACCTGAGGAGGACGCTCAACAGTCTCAGAAGCAGCTCCATCTCTAGGCCGACCGCCTCGACCTCTACCTCTAGTAGCCTGAGAAGCATTCGATCCAACTCTGCTAGCTCCTCCCTGAGGTCCTGAATCCTCACTCATCTGGGGACAACTAGCCACACGGTGCTCGGTGCTCCCACATCTAAAACATCCACCAGTGAGCCACCTACACTCTCCCCGGTGAGCCTTGCTGTAATTCCTACAAACAGGTATAACATCATATCTACCACCTTTGCCAGAACCAGATACTGCTGCAGAACCCTGTCTTCTACCTCTAGAAGCTGAACTAACTGCTGGCTCATCTTGCGGGTTCCTGGATCTCTTACCCGAAGATGAAAAAGAACTACCTCTAGCTGAATTCCTTCGCTGAGCTCTCTCCCTAAGTAATGATTCCGTTCCCTGCCCTCATGGCGGCCTCTGCAATCTAATAATAACTTATCCCAGGCATACACATCAAGGAAATCAAGGCAATCTTCAAAGACTCGTTCAACCCGACTTCAAAGTGCTTGCATCTGAAATCATCTGTCATAACCCCACGTGGAGCATAGCGAGATAACCGGTTGAACTCTTTCTCATAATCCGAAACTGACAAAGCCCTCTACCTCAAACTCAGAAACTGTGCCCATCTTGCATCCCTATAAGCTTGAGTCACAAACTTCCTAGTGAACTCCTCACTGAAGAAATCCCATGTAACCGGATCAGGCATCTGAGGTTGCCTACATACCAATTCCCACCATTCATAGGCTGACCCCTGAAGCAATGCCACAGCACACTCAGCTTGCTGATCGGGAGGACATCTGACTTTTTTCAAAGCTCTCTTTACCTTACCAAGCCACTTCTCAGCAAACTCAGACTCATCTAGCCCAGTCCCATAAAAATCCTCAACACCAACTCTTCTCAAACTCTCAATAGGGGCTCTAAGAGCAGTCACTCTCTCCAAAACCCTAGCCATGTCCTGATGCAATCTGAACATAGCCTCAAAAGGCATGGCTGCGGCCTCGGGCTGGACCCTAGCATGCTGAGCCGATACAGAATTTGATGGATCTACAGCTTGAGGGTTCACACTCTCAGCGAATTCCTCAAGTGATCCACGAGCAGAATTAGAAACCATTTAAACAAACAAGAAACACCCGCATCAGCCAACACAGATTTAGACACAAACACATCTAAGTAACTCAACATAGTAACAACAACAACACCCAGAAATGCCTAAACCTATGCTCTGATACCAAAAACTGTAACACCCCCTACCCATACGTAAGCAATCCCGTCCGATAAGGAGTGAGATGCCGTATGAGCAAAGATGCCACCAAAAACATACAAAGCAAAATATACATTCATTCATACCATACATACTGAAATACAGGATAATTAAAACTTTAAAGGGAAAGGAAAGCAATAGCTGATCATACATTAATATAACAAACCATTACAATAATGTTCTGATCAACTAGCTGAAACAAAAGATATTACATAACCAAAAATATAAATACAAGAGTGGAAGCTATAACAAAACTGATACAGGAGAGTTCAATACAAAAAGAATCATTACAGATTACAGAACTGAGCCCTACACTAAAACCTTCTGTGTTGGCTTGACGGCGGCGACTCTCTCAAAACAAACTCCTTCCTCACCTGCACGGGTAAAAACACCGTGCTAAGCGATAAACGCTTAGTGGGGAAACACACATAAAATATGAACGGCCATTCACAATGGCCGTCAAGGCATAACACATTCACAATGGCAAAATGCAATAGCTCATAACATAATTCATAAGAACATGCTCACAATTTAAAGCCATACATTCTGCATCTCAAATTCATATCCATTTCCAGATTAGTTGAACATACATTTCATCAATATACTCATGCAGATGTCACATGTATATAGTCATAAGAGTAAAGCAAACCAATCAAACACCAAAAGAACACCTGCTGACTCTGGGTAGTGGATAACGAGTGTACAGACAGTACTTTACGGGTACGAGCTGATTACAGACAGTACCTTACGGGTACGAATCGAGAAACCATTTTACTTTTAACTTTCACAAATCATTTTAAAAAGGGACCTTAAACAAGATCCTTACACATAATAGGGTTCGCGAGGAACCAAACGGGGACCTGATCGAGGTCCAAACAAAACTGAGGGCTGCAGCTAAAAGACTCTATTAGGCATGCCTAACTATCCACTTACTTGACTCTAGCAGGTTATGCGTCATTCAAATCATATTTCAGAACACAACATATTATTCATCTGAAGAATCATGGTATCACTCATATCAAAGCATATAAAAGTATGACATGCATTAGACAGCAGTATAAGTCCATTCGGAAGTATTACGGAATCCATTTTTGTGTTAAAACTGGGAAATTTCCGAAAATGGGCCGAACGGGGTGACCGACGAGGTTGGCTGGTCACGTCGTGACTTGTCTCTCTCTTGCTGGTCACGAGTCGTGACTGGGTGTCACGTCTCGTGACTGGCTTCTTTAGGGCTGGTCACGCGTGACTGTCTTAGGCCGGTCACAAGTCGTGACTGGGAGTCACGCCTCGTGACTGCCTTCCTCTTGGCTGGTCACGAGTTGTGACAGGCAGTCACAACTCGTGACTAGCTTCTTTCTGGCAGGTCACGTCTCGTGACTTGCCTCTCTCTTGTGTAGTCACGCGACAGACACAGCAAAACGGGAATTTTCTACAGTAACACGATTTTCCAGTTTTCCAGAATTTTCCCAGAACACATAAATCAACTCCAAACTTGAATCAAAATCACACAAATCAGTTCTTACCTTCCAGAAGATCATTCAAGCTTCAAAATGATATATAACAACTTAATTCAACACTCATCACAATCAAAATCATACATAACCACATTCAAGAACAGAAACCCTAGAAATTACAGTAAGTTCAAATCAAGCACAATCCACAAGTAAAAATCCCAAACCTGAGATTCTAAGCTTCAATCACTTATCTCCACTCGTCCTAGCAATATCCTTGCCCTTAGGATCATGAGGAGGCTCAGCTAAACACAACACAACAAAGAACATCCAACAATGCAAACCCTAAGTTAAATCTAAACCCAAAGAGGAAAAAGAAGATGAAACAAATGGAAAACAAGATGAGAAGAATACAATTACTTACCAAAGAGATGATTAACTCCACCAATAAAAACTTGAATCTACACCACAATTCTTAGAATGAAGAAAATGAAGAAGAAGAAGGTGAGTGAAGAAGGAAACGTGAATCTGCCAATTTCCTTTCTTTCTTTCCTTTTTCTTTTTCTTTTCTTTGCCCTAAGCATGTGTCCATTTCCTATTGGTGAAGCTAACCACTCACACCAAACTAACATGCACTACACACACCTAATACACTCCCAACTAATGCACACACCACAATGGTATGAACACACACACAAGCATATCCCAACTTAAAACACCATAATATGATATGCTCAAGTGCACACAACTATAACCCATTTAATACACACACTAATACCCTATATGCACCCACATACTAACAAAACCCAAAAACATGCATTTTTACCAAAATACCCTTATGATATACCGAACACATGCAAATGCAGGCTCACACAGACAGGCTCATTCTACTAGGGGGCAAACGGGGTGTGACATTGTGAGCTTTTATCACAAACTTATTTCTAAATTCCTTTTCAAAGAACTCCCAAGTAATAGGATCAGGAAGCATCGGATTCTGCAGAACTAGCTTCCACCAGTCGTATGCTGCACCATGAAGCAGCGACACCACACAATCCACTTGTTGGCCCAAAGGACACTTGATCTCTCCCAAAATCCTCTGTACCTTTTCCAGCCAGTACTCTGCCTTTTCAGACTCATCCAAACTAGTACCATGGAATTCTTCTGCCCCATGTTTTCTCAAGGTTTCCAATGGTGCTTGTGGTGCAGTCATGCGTTCCATAACCCTTGCCATATCTAGCGACATTTTCATTAGAGTTTCCATAGGACCCTCTAGAAGAAAATTCCCAAGGCTAGCTGGCCGAGACTGACTAGACTCCGTTACTTCTACTTCTCGAGGATTCACACTTTCAGTGGTCTCCTCTCTAGAATTGCGATAAGGATCCATCGCTAACTACACAGACTACACAAGGACGTCCGCATTAGGTCAACAATACTAAACACAATCTAGCTACCCAATCTCCCAGAAAAGACTAAACCTAAAGCTCTGATACCACAACTTGTGACGCCCTTTTTCCCACGTCAGACTAGCTTATCTAATCTTAGTTAGAAAAGGTCGTACACACACATACAGAACACATGCATAACCTTATGAAACCTAAAACAAAAAGCTTCCATCACATACGATCATACATAATACATACTTATACCATTGTTTCGTTACTATTCTTAGTTATCTCATTATTATATGCCTTTACATATCTGTTACACATAATAATTATACAAAAGTCTATACAAAATTCCCAAGTAAGAAACTACCAAAACCTACACTATCCACTTTCTATTGTTGACCGTCGATATGCGGGTGCGTCCTTCAGTCACCTCTTGTCCGTACTTGCACGGATTAGAGTAAACCCGTGCTAAGCAATAACGCTTAGTGGGGAACACATATAACAAGTAATTTATCACACATTGCATGTTAACAATCATGCTTAATTAAGAATCACTTCATCAAATTCCATTCCATGCATAACATGGTTTTATACTATATTCAATCATAAAGCAATATTCACATATTCATGTATTCACATTGCATACTATATTGTATCACATTCATTTCCACTTATTAATTAGTTGGTTAGCCTGCAATCCAAAGACGCGGATAATGGGTATCGCATTGGTACCACTCAGGTACTAGAATCTCATCGAGATTACATTTACGCATTGGTACCCTCAGGTACTTAACATCAATCCACTTATAATAAAATCCAGCAAGGATTATTCACATTGTTTTCGCATTGTGATTCCCATGGAATCAGACACATTAAACGCATGGGGCTGCAGCACTTGACCCTATAGGCATGCCTAACCATCCACTACTTGACTCACAGGCTTAAGTTGCTAATCATATTATTCATTTCACATTGATCACTTTTCATATCACATATAACTTTAACCAACATCACATTCATTTTACACATTCGCATTAGCACATAGCTATTCATTTCACTTGCATACTCATTGTGTTTCCAAACTCATTCTTTATAGTCAATTATCACATATTTGCTTGCATTTAATGATCATGTAGTATGCAAATGTACATTACTTAATACACACATAATACTTACTCATAATTTCCTTCATTTCAACTTAAAGCCTTGCCATTTGAAAGGCCAAACACATTAGGGTTATATTGCCAAAACAGGGTAGGTCACGGTCACAATCAATTTGATTGTCACCGTGACATGTTGAAGTCCAAAACAGAATGCAAATTGAGGACAAGTCACGGTCACAAACAATTTGATTGCCACCGTGACATGTTCCCAATTCTCGGCAGAATGCTACTTGAGGATATGTCACGGTCACAATCAATTTGATTGTCACCACGACATATCATATTTTTGCAGGGCAGAATGCTTCCTTGGGTACCTCACGGTCACAACCATTTTGATTTTCACCGTGTCATACCCAATTCAGCTAGGCAGAATAGAACTCCAGCATACCTCACGATCACAATCAATTTGACTGTCACCGTGACCCATGCAAGATTTCTCTAATTTCCCATTCAATTCCCATTTCCTTTCAAGGACTTCCAACCCATTTTCCTTTTTAACAAATTAACCCAATTCAACAACCACATACCCAATTGGCACATACCTGATTTCCATCTTGACATTGGCATTCACTCATAGCATAAATCATAATCATAATCATTATACACAAAGCATACATATTCTCAAACAACATTTTCACAAGGCATATCTCCACGTCCAACATTAGACCTAGCCATACAATTTCATGCTCAAGGCTATTACTTCTCATATACACACAATTCATACCAAATTCCTTTTTAAGCAACACAATTTTACAACTAGGGTTTGTTCCCAAACCTTGTCGCCTTAGCTCCTAATCTCGACGAACGCTCGGTTCTCCGATTATAGCTTTCCCTTTATCCTTCTTCACTTCTTCAACTAGCAAAACCAGTTTAATTCCAGAATTGAACATAATCCATCAATTCTCATTCCAATACCAAATCAAAGCCAAGAAGAACAGTAGAAGATGAGAATAAGCATTCATAATCACTTACCTCCTTAGTCCAACAACTTAACTCTTGAGCAACTTAACAACTTGAACTTCTTAACAATTATGCAATTGATTTAGAGACTAAAGGAACTACTCACACGGCAAGAGGAGGTAGAAAACATAGAAAATGACTCAATCCTCACAAATGGGTCATTTCTCAACCTCAAGGTCTCTTGCATGCAAAAGATGGAGGTGGCCACTCACAAGGAGCCACACGGATTCCACTTCAATTTTTTCCTCCCATTAACTGATTTCTTACCTTATTTTATTCCTAATTAATCCATCATTAAGTGACCTAATCAGCCCTTAAACCATTCCTAACTTAATCTCATAAATATACCAATTAGCCACTAAACTATCCACTCAACTTTCAATCAAGTCCTGCCTTCATTTCAATTTAGTCCAAACCACACATTCAATTCACACACACATGCCAATTCAAGTTAACTCTTTTAGGGTACAAGTTCGGCCATGACAAGATGCTTATATGAGTTTACAAGAGCACATGAAAAGCTGGTAGTTATACATGAATATGCTATAAGTATGCTTTTACCTTATATGTATATAAATGGACATCATATGCAATGATATGATATTATATGTTATATGAGCTGATTGTTAAAGTTAGAAGAATATGAGCATGATATATGTTATATGAGATTAGTAGATATGTTACAAAGCATGTTGATAAAATGTTTGGTATGTTACAAGTATGGTAAATGCTTATTACTTTATATGCTCTTAATTTATTGGCATGTCGACTATTGATATGATTTGATGATTATGTTTGTGACTTCGTTAGAACTCTTTTATATTTGATATCCCCACTAAGCGTTATCGCTTAGCACGGGTGTTTGTCCCGTGTAGGTTTATAGGTTCAGAGGGTTGCGCATCTGTAAGGTCATGGCCACTGGGAGTATAAGTTAAAGTCTTTTTGTATATGGCATAGCTTTTTGTATACATGATATAGAAGGTTTGTATAGCTTGGCACATGTAAATGTAAAGCAATTTTGTATATTATATGTAATCGAAATGTAAGCGTAAAAAGAATGTTTTGTAATGTATAAATAATAGTATATGTTGAGATGTACATGATTATAAAGTTTTATTTAAGAAATGTTTATAGCTTATATTTAAAAGGTATTCCGTTGCGAATGTGTCTTACATGATTATTATTTTCGCTTCCGCATGACTGTTTGTATGTGTATGAGTGCGTAGCGACTCCGATATCCTCCCAAGGCGTATTGGGGTGCTACAAGTTGTGGTATCAAATCCTGGTTAGATGTTTCTGGATGATAAGATGTTAGAGTATTGATTAGATGTATGTAAGTGTCTGTCTATAGTGTGGCCTAATGCAGATGTTGTTTTGTATGGAGTATGGATGGAATCGGATTTGAATGAAGTTGTTAGTAAGAATACTATGGCCTTATGTTCAGTAGCGTGGGAAATTTCGAGGATGAAATTTCTTAAGGAGGGGGGAATTGTAATACCCCAAACTATACCCTAGTTGGATTGTAGTGTCAATTGCATGTTAGGGTGCAAATGAGATTGGAATTAGTGAGTAATTAAGTGAGCAAGGGTGTAATTGAAAAGAGAAAGTAAGCAATTAAAAGATAGAATTGAGTGAGGGACTAAAAGGTTGTTTGCCAAGGACCATTTGCTGAATTTGGCTTGCAAGTGGAAGCGGAATCCACGTGTGGGACTTCCCTCTTACCAACCAGCCATTTCTCATGCAATTTAAGTAAGGTGAAGAGGCAGAAATTGGGATCTGAGTATTAAGTGATCCGGCTACTTCTCTCTCTACATTTCTAAAATTTATCTCTTCTTTTCGTTGAGTTAAACTTGGTCTCTTAATGCTTGAATCTGGAATTTGATTGGTATTGGATTTGTTTGAAGAGTTGAATCAAGAAGGTAAGTGAATTGTTAGTTTATGTGTATCTCTACTTCTACCCCTTTCTTTGAGTTTGATTTGGATTTGCATTTTGAGTAATGGACTAAGAGAGCATGTATTTGATTGTTGTGTAAGAATTCTTGGATAAGAGAAGAGCTAAGGGCAAGGAGAAGATCTAGCTTGAGATAGAGTACAGCAACTTGCTTTTGAGAGGTTTGGGATATATGTGTTTATATGTTGATTTTACTTGAGTATGCATGATGATTAGTTTGACCTTGATGTGTAATTGATGCATGAACATGAGATTTGAGATATTGAGCATGATTAAGTGCCATGTGATGAAATATAATTGAAGTGTTATAAATGCTATGTGATGAGAATGGAAATCCAACGTGTGCATGACAATGAACAAGCAGAACCCTAGTTTCGGAGATGTGACTATTAGTTATGTAATTTAAAGAGAATGGCATGCATGGAGATTTTGACTAATTTTAAATGTTCACATATGTGTATAGAAACTATAGTTTGAATTTGGTGTATTGGTTGGGCCAAGTTGGCTATGTTCAAGCTTAACAAGCTTGATTGTGTTAACCTGTCTTTGAAGCCTCTATTGACCCCCGTGAAATTATTATTGTGTACAATGAGTTCTATAACTCCAAAAGGGGTGAGAAAATTGGATTACAACCATAAGATCTGAGCCTTTAAATGTTGTAGAAATAGCTTTGTTAGTTTGAGGAACGTAATGTCTTCAAAATTGACCATAACCATAGTTAAAATTCTGTAGGAGGGCTTCTGGAGCCATTTGTATTCCTTTGGCCATAACTCCTTAATTTAATATCCACTTGACCTGAAACTTGTCCCATTTTAAATCTAAGATCCCAAGAAACAAATGTTAAGAAGGAACTTTTGCCTACAATTGAGTGTAATATATCAGTTTGGGCTGTACAAGATTATGGAGTGAAGCAGTCCCGAGATTCTGCTTCTATTTTGCTTGATTTTAGTATGTCATGGTCACAACCAAAATGGTTGCCACCATGACCAATGCCTGAGGAAGGCAGAATTGCCTATTTTTGGACCTCACGGTCACAACCAAAAGCTTACCACCGTGAGGTACCTTCAACTTGCATATTTCTTTGTTAAACCTCATCAAATGTTACATATGTATGCCAAATGGAATCTAAACTAGTTTAAATACATTATTTGAGAATTCTAATGTGTTAAACATATGAATATGTATATATATGCAATGTGGAAATGAATACTGGATCGTGTATTTGTATGTTGAACTATATGAACATGTTTATAGTTTTGTAAAGTTAGTATATGTATTTATTGAGTTGTATGAGCAATAGTATAGCATTATAGTTGAATATAAGTAATGTATATGGATAAATGTATAGAGTATTTATTCAAAGCCTGAGTTGTTCATAGAAGTGGATAGATGGGATGCCTATAAAGGGTTAGATGTTTTGCAGCTATTAGATGTTTGGCATTGACGGATGTCTATATGTTTGGCATCGACGGATGTCTAGATGTTTGGTACCTATTGGTATCTACATGAATTGAGACTTCGATCTCCAGATGATTTGAGACTCCTGTCTCTAGATGTTTGATACTATCTATCGGTATCCATATGTTTACCCCTATCAACTTATAATATGAAATCAGGCTATAAAGTACTTGCTATATGTATAAGAGATGTTATATGTAAATGAATTATAGGAAATGCTAATAGAAGTACATGACTATTGTACCAGAGATGCTTATATGAGTTTACAAGAGCACATAAAAAGCTGGTAGTTGTACATGAATATGCTATAAGTATGCTTTTACGCTTATATGTATATAAATGGACATGATATGCAATGACATGATATTATATGTTATATGAGCTGACTGTTAAAGTTAGAAGAATATGAGCATGATATAGGTTATATGAGATTAGTAGATATGTTATAAAGCATGTTGATAAAATGTTTGGTATGTTACAAGTATGGTAAATGCTTATTACTTTATATGCTCTTAATTGATTGGCATATTGACTATTGATATGCTTTGATGGTTATGTTTGTGACTTCATTAGAACTCTTTTGTATGTGACATCCCCAATAAGCGTTATCGCTTAGCACGCGTGTTTGTCCAGTGTAGGCTTACAGGTTCGGAGGGTTGCGCATCTGCAAGGTCATGGCCACTAGGAGTATAAGTTAAAGTAATTTTGTATATGGCACAACTTTTTGTATACATGATATAGAAGTTTTGTATAGCTTAGCACATGTAAATGTAAAGCAATTTTATATATGATATGTAATCGAAATGTAAGTGTAAAAAGAATGTTTTGTAATGCATAAAGAATAGTATATGTTGAGATGTACATGATTATAAAGTTTTATTTAAGAAATGTCTATAGCTTGTATTTAAAAGGTATTTCATTGCGAATGTGTCTTGCATGATAATTATTTTCTCTTCCGCATGACTGTTTGTATGTGTATGAGTGCGTAGCGACTCCGATATCCTCCCAAGGGGTATTGGGGCGCTACATGGCTGCTATGATCTTTGCTCTCAATATTTGCCTGCATTATCTGTATGGCGAGACATGTAGGATTTTTACTGACCATAAGAGTTTAAAGTATCTCCTCACATAGAAAAAGTTGAATTTGAGACAGCGTCGTTGGTTAGAGCTATTTAAAGATTATGATTGTATTTTGGAATACCACCCGGGTAAGGCGAATGTTGTTGCCGATGCTTTGAGTAGGAAATCAATGTCGGCTTTAGTACTGTAGCATTGTAGGTGGAGATTGGACTCGGAAAGAGCTTTGGTTACCCAGTTGAAAGCTAAGCCTTCTTTGAGACAATCAATAGTTGATGCTCAGAGAGATGATTTGAAGTTGAAGCAAGTGTTGCGGGAAGTTCAGAATGGTGAGCAGACTGAGCTTTCGGTTAAGGACGGGATGCTTATGTATAGAAATCATTTGTGCGTGCCAAGTGATGTTGAGTTAAAGAAGAAGCTTTTGCTTGAGGCACACATTAAGGTTTTTACCATGCATCCCGGTAGAGAGAAGATGTAGCGTGATTTGAAGCGGTTCTATTGGTGGCAAGGGATGAAGAGAGACATTATTGAATTCGTGTCTAAGTGTTTGACCTATCAGCAGGTAAAGGTCGAGCATCAAGTTTCTTCAGGATTGCTTAATCCTTTACCCATCCCTCAGTGGAAGTGGGATGATATTACCGTGGACTTTGTAGTTGGTTTGCCTTTAACTCAGCAGAAGCATTGTAACACCCCCTACCCATACGTAGGCGAACCCATCCATATTGGAGTGAGATGCCGTATGAGCAGGGTGTGTCACCGAATAGATCGAGACCAAAGCAACCATTCATACATCAAAACATACGAAAATACAGCGAAAATTAAAACTTTAGAGAAATAGCAGCATGATCATGCATTAATATAACAACATTCATTACAATAATGTTCTGATCAATTGCTAATACAAAAACAACTACATATCCAAAATAAACATAGCTGAAGCTTACAAAATTACTGATACAATGAGAGTTCTATTACAAAAAGAATCATCTTATAAAACTAAAAAAATGGCCCTAACACTAATCCCTTCTGTGTTGGCTTCACTGGCGGTGACTCTCCCAAAACACAGCACCTTCCACACCTGCACGGATAAAACACCGTGCTAAGTGCCGCTCACAAGTCCTCAGCCTTCAGACGCGAGAGCTGGAAATTCCGTTCTGTCATGCTCGCAAGAATATCACGCTCGCGACAGCATCAGGATTTCCATTTCTCAACAAAAATGCAGGAAGCCCAGAAAATTCAAATCAAAACCATTTTCACCCAAATCAAACTTAAACTCCAACTTACATCAAAATAGGCCTTCCAAACACCATAACCAACATAAAACAACATATTTCCACAATTAGTTACAATCAATTTATCAATTCACAAATCAATATCTCAATAATCACAAAACCAGAAAATTCTGCAGCAAAGTTCAATCAACTTCACATTTGATTCAATAATTCAATAATTATGCAACATAACCCATCAAAACTCAAAACCCATATCATATATACCAATATAAGCCTATTTACACAACATAAATTTCCAGAATTGCATCCATAACTCAAACCCACATATGAACATCAATTCAAAGAAAGTTTCCAAACCTGTTACTCCTTAGCTCTAATCTAATGAGCACCACTTCCCGACGCCTTCTCCTTCCCTCTACGATCACGAGGAGGCTCAACTAATCAAACAAACCCACAAATCACACAAACAACAAACCATAGATCAAAACCCAAACCAGAAACGTGAAGAGAAGATGAAGAACAAGATGAAGGAGATGAAGGAGATGATGAAAATGTAGAAAACTTACCCAAAAGAAGACTAAGAGATGATCAATTCCCACCACACCAACTTGGATCCAAGCTAGGGCTCTTTTGAGAAGAGAAAAGGAAAAAGAGAGATAGAGAGAAGAGGAGAACGGGAAAAAGAGATGGAAATTCTGCTTTTCCAATTCTCTTTCTTCTTCTATTCATCTTTTCCAAACCCTAAACACATGTCATTTCCTCATTAGTGGGATTTGATCACTCACACCCAACCACATGCTCTACAACACACACTAGACCTCCCTCACTAAAGCACACCCTACTTTGATATGCTCATGCACACACCATTACAACCCAACGTACTCACTTACATCCTACAACCATGTGAGCAAACACACACAAACATAAACCAACTTACATACACTCTAATACCATACATGCGCCCACACTATATTAAAGCCCATAAACAAGCAATTATCCCAAAGTACCCTTATCACATGCCAAAACACATACAATGCACATACACAATCATGGCTCAAGCTTTTATGGGGCAAATGGGGTGTGACAACTCTCCCCTACTAACAAGAATTTTGTCCTCGAAATTCTCACATGCACTGAACAAATACGGATACTGAGCCCTCATCATCGCCGCTGGCTCCCAAGTCACTTCTTTTACCCCATGATGATTCCATAACACTTTGACCAATGGGATTTGCTTGTTCCTCAACTGTCGTACTTCTCGAGCTAAAATGGCCTTCGGTTCCTCATCATATGAGAAATCTGGCTGCACTTGAACATCCTAAACTGACAAAACATGCGACGGATACAATTTATACCGACGAAGCATCAAAACATGGAAAACATCATGTAACTTCGCTAACTCCATCGGTAAAGCCAACCTATAGGCTACTGGACCAACCTTAGCTAACACCTCATACGGTCCAATAAATCGAGGACTAAGCTTACCCTTCTTACCAAATCTCAGCACTTTTCTCCAGGGAGAAACCTTAAGAAAAACTTTGTCCCCGACCTCAAACTGAACATCTTTCCTCTTAAGGTTAGCATAGGATTTCTGTCGATCTTTAGCCGCTTTCAGATTTTGCTGCACAACTCTGATCTTTTCCTCTGTATCCCTAACCAATTTTGGCCCAATAACTGAATGCTCGGATAACTCTGTCCAACATACCGGAGTCCTACACTGACGACCATACAAAGTCTCATACGGTGACATGCCGATGCTCGACTGATAACTGTTGTTGTAGGTAAACTCCATCAACTGCATATATCTGTCCCAACTACCCAAAAAATCCAATGCACAAGCCCTCAACATATCCTCCAGAATTTGAATAACCCGCTCTGACTGACCATCTGTCTGAAGATGAAACGCCGTACTGAAATTCAACCTGGTAACAAAAGCCCTTTGCAAATCTTTCTAAAACTTAGATGTAAACCTTGGGTCCCGATCTGATATTATGGACAATGGCACTCCATGCAATCTGACCACTTCACCCACATAGATACTGGCCAACCTATCCATCGAATAATCCACCCTAACCAGTAGAAAATGAGCTGACTTCGTAAGTCGATCCACAATCACCCAAACCGAGTCGTGCTTCCTCTGAGTCAATGGCAAACCAGACACAAAATCCATAGCAATATCATCCCATTTCCACTCTGGAATGGATAAAGGAGTGAGCAATCCCGAAGGAACTTGATGCTCAGCCGTTACCTGCTGACAAGTCAAGCACTTAGACACTAAATCCACAATGTCCCTCTTCATAACGGACCACCAATAAAACTGCTTCATGTCCTGGTACATCTTATCACTATCGGGATGCATAGTGAAAACCGTAGTGTGCGCCTCACTCAAAAGCTGTTTCCTTAACTCATCATTCTCGGGCACACATAATCGATTCCTATACATCAGCACCCCATCCAGAACTGAGAACTCTGACTGATTACCAAATCGAACCTCTATCCTTCTGAGCATCCACAATCCTCTATCTCAACGTAGGCTTCACTCTCAACTGAGCAGCCAAAGCCCTATCCGAATCAAACCTCCACCTGAACCGCCTAAAGAACAAGGCAGAAATCGATTTTTGACTCAAAGCATCAACCACTACATTGGCCTTACCAGGATGGTAATCCAATATGCAGTTGTAGTCCTTGAACAACTCTAACCAACGGCGCTGTCTCATATTCAACTCCTTCTGCGTGAGGAGATATTTCAAGCTCTTATGATCCGTGAAAATCCTACACTTCTCCCCAGACAGATAGTGACGATAAATCTTCAAAGCAAAGATCATAACTGTCACACCCCATTTGCCCCCTAGTAGAATGAGCCTGTCTGTCTGTCTGTATGGGTAAGCATTCGCATGTGTTCGGCATTTCATAAGGGTATTTTAGTAAAATGTATGTTCTTGGGGTTTTGTTAGTATGTGGGTGCATACATGGCATTAGTGTGTTAATTAATTGAGAAATAATTGTGTGCACTTGAGCATACCATATTAGGGTGTTTTAAGTTGGGACATGTTTTTGTACATTTGCTCATACCATTGTAGGGTACATTTAAGTGAGATTACTTTGGGTGTGTTTAATGCATGTTAGTTTGGGTGTGAGTGGTTAGCTTCACCAATTAGAATTGGACACATACTTAGGGTAAAGAAAGGAAAAAAGAAAAGGGAATGAAAGAAAGGAAATTCAGATTTACGTTTCTTTCTTTTCTTCTCATCACCCTCTTCTTCTTCTTCATTTTCCTTACTCTAAGCATTGTGGTGTGGATTCAAGTTGGAATTGGCGGAGTTAATCTCTCTTTGCATCTTTTGTTGGTAAGTCACTGCATTTCCTTAACTTTCTTTCCATTTACTTCATCTTCTTCTTCTTCCTTGAGCTTAGGTTTAACATAGGGTTTTGCATGTTGGATATTTGTGTTTAGTTGAGGCTCCTCGCAATCCCAAAGGCAAGGAGGTTGCTGGGAGCAGTGGGACTAAGTGTTAGAAGCTTAGATTCCAGGTTTGGGAACAATTGATTGTGATTTGTATGATTTTAAGTTACTGTAAATTTTCTAGGGTTCTTGTTCTTGAGAAGTTTGAATGCTATTATTCTTGAATTGATTTAGTTGTTTAAATGTTGAATTGAGTTGTATAAATGTTTCCTATATTGTTTGAGATGATTTCTGGAAGGTAAGAACAGGTTTTATTGGTTTTGAATCAAATTTGAATTGATTTTTTTTGTGTTCTGGGAAAATCTGGAAATCGATTACTGTTGAAATTCCCTTTGTCGCGTGACTCGCCAAGAAGAGAGGCAAGTCACGAGACGTGACCTCAGGTCACGCCTCGTGACCTGCCAGCTTGAGGCCGGTCACGAGTTGTGGCTGCCTGCCACAGCTCGTGCGCCTCGTGACCAGCCTGAGAGAGAAGGCAAGTCGCATGACAAGCTGAAGAAGAAGCCAGTCACGGGACGTGACCCTCAGTCACGTCGCGTGACCAGCGAGAGACGTTGCGTGATCTGTGAGATCACGCAACGTGATCTGCAAGGGACAAGCAAGTCACGAGGCGTGACCCTCGGTCACGTCTCGTGACCTGCCTGGTGAGGAGGCCAGTCATGCCTCGTGACCAGCAAACCTCGCTGTTTCTCCATTCAGCCCATTTTTCCGAAATTTCCTAGTTTTTAACTCAGAAATGAATTTGGTATTTCTTCTGAATGGACTTTACTGCTGTGTGATGCATGTCATACTTTTAAATGCTTCGATATGCGTAATACCATGATTTTTTTGATGTTTGTACACGATATTCTGTTATTTGATTTGAGTGACGCATAGCCTGCTAGAGTCAAGTAAGTGGATAGTTAGGCATGCCTAATAGAGTCTGTTGGCTGCAGCCCATAGTTCTGTTTGGACCCCGATCAGGTCCCCGTTTGGTTCCTCGCTAACCCTTTTCTGTATTGGATCTTGTTTAAGGTCCCTTTTGAAAATATCTGTGAAAGTTAAAGTTTAATGGTTTAATCGATTCGTACCCGTAATGTACTGTCTGTAATCGGCTCGTACCCGAAAAGTACTGTCTGTACACTCGTTATCCACTACCTAGAGTCAGCAGGTGTTCTTTGAATATTTATTTGAACTGCTCTGATCTGATTTTGCTATAAATGGATTATCTGAATGAGTATATTGTTGTAATGTATGTCGGATTATTTCTGAATGAATATGATTATGAAATACTGATTGTATGGCTGTATTATACGAGCATGTTTATATGGATTATGTTTAGCCTTTGCATATTGTTCTTGTGAATGTGAATTGCCTTGACGACCATTGTGAATGGCCGTCCATTATTTATGGGTGTTTCCCCACTAAGCGTTTATCGCTTAGCACGTTGTTTTTACCCGTGTAGGTGCGGAAGGAGTTTGATTCGAGAGTCGCCGTCATCAAGCCAACACAGGAAGTTTTTAGTGTAGGGCTCCTTTTGTATAGTTGATGATTATTTTTGTATAGAACTCTCATGTATCAGCTTCCGGTTTTGTAATTATATTTTGGACATGTAAGATTATTTTACATCAGGTAGTTGATCAGATCATTATTGTAATAGTTTATTATAGTAATGCATGATCAGCTTTTGCTTTCTGCATGTAAAGTTTTTAATTATTCTGTATTTCTGAATGTATGTTATGAGTGAATGTATGTTTTTGCTTTGCTAGTGTTTGGTGACACCTTGACTCATACGGTATCTCACTCCTTATCGGATGGGATCGCCTACGTATGGGAAGGGGGTGTTACAGTTTGTGGTATCAGAGCCTAGGTTTAGGCGTTTTTGGGTGTTGTTGTTGTAATTGTTCTGAGTTTCTTAGATGTGTATGTGTCTAGATCTGTGTTGGCTGATGCGGTTGTTTCTTGTTTGTTTAGATGGCTTCTAATTCTGTTCGTGGATCACTTGAGGAATCCGCTGAGAGTGTGAATCCTCCAGCTGTGGATCCGTCTGTTTCTATTACTGTGTCGGTACAGCATGCTAGGGTCCAGCCTGAGGCCGCAGCCATGCCCTTTGAGGCTATGTTCAGATTGCATCAGGACATGGCTAGGGTTTTGGAGAGAGTGACTGCTCCTAGAACACCCATGGAAAATTTGAGAAGGGCAGGAGTTGAAGATTTTTATGGCACTGGTTTGAACGAATCTGAGTTGGCTGAGAGATGGTTAGATAAAGTAAAGCGTGCTTTGAGAGAGATTCGGTGTCCTCCCGATCAGCAGGCAGAGTGTGCACTGGTTCTTCTGCAAGGGTCTGCATTTGAATGGTGGGAATTGGTTTGTAGGCATCCTCAGTTACCGGATCCGATTACTTGGGAGTTCTTTGAGGGTGAGTTTATAAAGAAGTACATCACTCAGACTTATAGAGATGCGAGATGGGCACAATTTTTGAGTTTGAAGCAGAGGACTTTGTCTGTAGCAGAGTATGAGAAAGAGTTTAATAGGTTATCTCGCTATGCCCCACGAGGAGTTATGACTGATGACTTTAGATGCAAGCATTTCGAAGCGGGGTTAAATGAATCTTTGAAGATTGCTTTGATTTCTCTGATGTGCATACCTGGGATCAGTTATTATCAAATTGTAGAGGCTGCTGTGAGAGCTGAGTTATCAGAGACTGTGTTGAGAGAGAGAGCTCAGAGGAGGAACTCTTCTCGTGGTGGATCTTCAACGGGTAAGAGATCTAGGAACCCACAGGACGAGTCATCTTCTGGTCCGGCTTCTAGAGGCAGAAGACAGGGTTCTGCAGCTGTGTCAAGTTCTGGTAGGGGAGGTAGATCTGATGCCATACCTATTTGTGCGAATTGCAGCAAGGCTCACCGGGGTGAGTGTAGGTGGCTCACTGGTGGATGTTTTAGATGTGGGAGCACTGAGCACCGTGTGGCTAGTTGTCCCCAGTTGATTGAGGATTCAGGACCTCGGGGAGGAGCTAGTAGGGTTGGTTCGAATGCTTCTCAGGCTACCCGTGGTAGAGGCCGAGGTAGAGGTCGAGGTGGTCGGCATAGAGATGGAGCTGCTTCTGAGACTGTTGAGCATCCTCCTCAGGGTGCCGTTAGAGCCTATGCCATGAGAGCCAGAGATGAGCAGGATGCGCCTGATGTTATTGCTGGTAAGTTCCTACTCCATGACACTGAGTTATATGCTCTAATTGATCCTGGTTCCACACACTCATATTTGTGCACAGATAAAATTGTTGATAAATTGCATTCGGTTGATCAGTTAGATTATGAGATTTGTGTGACCAGTCCATTAGGGCATAGTGTCAGTGTGAGTAGAGTCTTTAGAAGTTGTCCTCTGACTGTTGAGGGAGCCGTGCTTCCAGTGGATCTGATTGAGTTGCCTTTCAGAGAGTTTGATTTGATTCTGGGTATGGACTGGTTGGGTAAGCATCGGGCTATAGTTGATTGCCATAGGAAGACAGTTGTACTTCGGGATCGCAGTCAGTCTCTTGTGTTTTTGAAAGGTTTGGGTGCTAGTTCTGTGAATAATGTTATTTCTGCAATGCAAGCTAAGAGATTTATCAGGAAAGGTTGTGAGGCTTTTCTAGCAGTTGTGTTAGATTCCAAGAGGGATCATGTTCAGATTGAGGACATTCCTGTAGTGCGGGAGTTTAGTGATGTGTTCCCGAGCGAGTTGCCTGGGTTGCCTCCTGAGAGAGAGGTTGAGTTGTCCATTGAGATTATGCCAGGTGCTGCACCTATTTCGAGAGCACCTTATCGGATGGCTCCTGTAGAGTTGAGGGAACTTAAATCTCAGCTACAAGAGTTATTGGATAAGGGGTTTATTAGACCGAGCATATCTCCATGGGGAGCTCCAGTTCTGTTTGTCAAGAAGAAAGATGGATCATTGCGAATGTGTATTGACTACAGGCAGATTAATAAAGTTACAGTGAAGAATAAGTATCCATTGCCTAGGATTGAAGATTTGTTTGATCAGCTTCGAGGTGCGGGTGTTTTCTCCAAGATAGATCTTCGATCAGGGTACTACCAGCTTCGAGTTTAGGATGCGGATGTGGTTAAGACTGCATTTCGGACTAGGTATGGCCACTATGAGTTTCATGTGATGCCGTTTGGTTTGACTAATGCTCCAGCGGCTTTTATGGATCTGATGAATCGTGTGTTTAGGCCATACTTAGATCGATTTGTAGTAGTGTTCATTGATGACATCTTGGTGTATTCCAAGGATGAGAGTGAGCATGAGGAACATCTCCGATTAGTTCTACAGACGTTGAGAGAGCATCAGTTGTTTGCTAAGCTTAGCAAGTATGATTTCTGGCATCGAGAAGTGTCATTCTTGGGTCACATTGTTTCAGCTAGAGGTATTCAGGTAGACCCAGCTAAGATTGAGGCGATAGTTGATTGGAAAGCGCCTAGAAATGTTCAGGAAGTGAGGAGTTTCCTTGGTTTAGCAGGATACTACCGTCGCTTTGTTAAAGGATTTTCTGTGATTGCTGCTCCAATGACTAGATTATTGAGGAAAGGAGTCAGATTTGAGTGGTCAGATAGATGCCAGGCTTGTTTTGATCGGTTAAAGCAGTTGCTTGTTGAGGCTCCTATTCTTACTCAACCCATCTCGGGTAAAGAGTTTGTCATTTACAGTGATGCTTCGGGTGTTGGTCTTGGATGTGTGCTGATGCAGGAAGGTAAGGTCGTGGCTTATGCTTCTCGTCAGTTAAAGCCACATGAGAGGAACTATCCGACACATGATCTTGAGTTGGCAGCCGTAATCTTTGCTTTGAAGATTTGGCGTCATTATCTGTATGGGGAAAAGTGTAGGATCTTTTTGGACCACAAAAGCTTGAAGTACTTCCTTTCACAGAGAGAGTTGAACATGAGACAGCGACGTTGGCTTGAGTTATTTAAGGACTACGACTGCATTGTGGATTACCATCCTGGTAAGGCTAATGTAGTCGCCGATGCTTTGAGTCGGAAATCAGTTTCAGCCTTGTTCTTGAGGCGATTCAGATGGAGATTTGGTTCAGATGGAGATTTGGTTCTGATGGAGCTTTGCTTGCTCAGTTGCGTGTGAAGCCTACCTTGAGACAGAGTATTGTGGATGCTCAGAGAGATGACCAGAGGCTTCAGCAGATTGTGCATGAGGTTAGATCGGGTAAGCAGTTAGAGTTCTCAGTTCAGAATGAGGTACTTATGTTCAGAGATCGCCTGTGTGTGCCAGAATCTGAGGATTTGAGGAGACAGCTTATGAGTGAGGCGCATAGTACAGTCTTTACTATGCATCCGGGCAGTGAGAAGATGTATCGAGACATGAAGCAATTCTTTTGGTGGTCCGGTATGAAGAGACACATTGTGAATTTTGTTTCCATGTGCTTGACTTGTCAGCAGGTAAAGGCCGAGCATCAGGTTCCTTCGGGATTGCTTACGCCTTTATCCATTCCTGAGTGGAAATGGGATGATATCGCCATGGACTTCATTTCTGGTTTGCCTTTGACTCAAAGGAAACATGATTCAGTTTGGGTTATAGTGGATCGGCTTACGAAGTCAGCTCACTTTCTGCCAGTTAGAGTAGACTACTCTATGGACAGATTGGCCAGTATCTATGTGGATGAGATAGTTCGGTTGCATGGTGTGCCTTTATCCATAGTGTCAGATCGAGATCCGAGGTTTACTTCTAAGTTTTGGAAGGAGTTACAGAGAGCTTTGGGCACTAGGTTGAACTTCAGTACATCATTTCATCCTCAGACCGATGGTCAGTCAGAGCGAGTCATTCAGATTCTGGAGGATATGATGAGGGCTTGTGCTTTGGACTTTCCGGGTAGTTGGGACAGATATGTATCGTTGATGGAGTTTGCCTACAACAACAGTTTTCAGTCGAGCATCGGTATGGCACCATATGAGGCTTTGTATGGTCGTCAGTGTAGGACTCTGGTTTGTTGGACCGAGCTATCCGAGAGATCAGTGATTGGACCAGACTTGGTTAGAGATACTGAAGAGAAGATCAGAGTAGTGCAGCGGAATTTGAAGGCAGCAAAGGTTCGACAGAAGTCTTACGCCAATTTGAAAAGGAAAGATGTGCATTTTGAGATCGGGGACAAGGTTTTCCTTAAGGTTTCACCTTGGAGGAAAGTGCTTCGGTTTGGCAAGAAAGGCAAGCTTAGTCCTCGTTTCATTGGACCTTATGAGATTTTGGCTAAGGTAGGACCTGTAGCCTATAGATTGGCGCTACCGATGGAGTTAGCAAGGTTGCACGATGTGTTCCATGTTTCGATGCTTCGTCGGTACAGATCAGATCCTTCACATGTTCTGTCAGTTCAGGATATCCAGGTTCAGCCGGACTTCTCTTATGTTGAGGAACCGCGAGCTATTCTAGCCCGAGAGGTGAGGCAGTTGAGAAATAAGCAGATTCCTTTGGTTAAAGTATTGTGGATCCATCATGGAGTCGAAGAAGCGACTTGGGAACCAAAGGATTCGATGAGAGCTCGGTATCCGCAGTTATTCAGTTCAGGTGAGAATTTCGAGGACGAAATTCTTATTTAGTAGGGGAGAGTTGTCACACCCCATTTGCCCCCTAGTAGAATGAGCCTGTCTGTCTGTCTGTATGGGTAAGCATTCGCATGTGTTCGGCATTTCATAAGGGTATTTTAGTAAAATGTATGTTCTTGGGGTTTTGTTAGTATGTGGGTGCATACATGGCATTAGTGTGTTAATTAATTGAGAAATAATTGTGTGCACTTGAGCATACCATATTAGGGTGTTTTAAGTTGGGACATGTTTGTGTACATTTGCTCATACCATTGTAGGGTACATTTAAGTGTGATTACTTTGGGTGTGTGTAATGCATGTTAGTTTGGGTGTGAGTGATTAGCTTCACCAATTAGAATTGGACACATACTTAGGGTAAAGAAAGGAAAAAAGAAAAGGGAATGAAAGAAAGGAAATTCAGATTTACGTTTCTTTCTTTTCTTCTCATCACCCTCTTCTTCTTCTTCATTTTCCTTACTCTAAGCATTGTGGTGTGGATTCAAGTTGGAATTGGTGGAGTTAATCTCTCTTTGCATCTTTTGTTGGTAAGTCACTGCATTTCCTTAACTTTCTTTCCATTTACTTCATCTTCTTCTTCTTCCTTGAGCTTAGGTTTAACTTAGGGTTTTGCATGTTGGATATTTGTGTTTAGTTGAGGCTCCTCGCGATCCCAAAGGCAAGGAGGTTGCTGGGAGCAGTGGGACTAAGTGTTAGAAGCTTAGATTCCAGGTTTGGGAACAATTGATTGTGCTTTGTGTGATTTTAAGTTACTGTAAATTTTCTAGGGTTCTTGTTCTTGAGAAGTTTGAATGTTATTATTCTTGAATTGATTTAGTTGTTTAAATGTTGAATTGAGTTGTATAAATGTTGCCTATATTGTTTGAGATGATTTCTGGAAGGTAAGAACAGGTTTTATTGGTTTTGAATCAAATTTGAATTGATTTTTTTTGTGTTCTGGGAAAATCTGGAAATCGATTACTGTTAAAATTCCCTTTGTCGCGTGACTCGCCAAGAAGAGAGGCAAGTCACGAGACGTGACCTCAGGTCACGCCTCGTGACCTGCCAGCTTGAGGCCGGTCACGAGTTGTGGCTGCCTGCCACAGCTCGTGACCAGCTTAAATGAGGCCAGTCACGAGACATGACTCCCCGTCACGCCTCGTGACCAGCCTGAGAGAGAAGGCAAGTCGCATGACCAGCTAAAAAAGAAGCCAGTCACGGGACGTGACCCTCAGTCACGTCGCGTGACCGACGAGAGACGTTGCGTGATCTGCGAGATCATGCAACGTGATCGGCGAGGGACAAGCAAGTCACGAGGCGTGACCCTCGGTCACGTCTCGTGACCTGCCTGGTGAGGAGGCCAGTCATGCCTCGTGACCAGCCAACCTCGCCGTTTCTCCGTTCAGCCCGTTTTGCTGAAATTTCCCAGTTTTTAACTCAGAAATAAATTTGGTATTTCTTTTGAATGGACTTTACTGCTGTGTGATGCATGTCATACTTTTAAATGCTTCGATATGCGTAATACCATGATTTTTCTGATGTTTGTACACGATATTCTGTTATTTGATTTGAGTGACGCATAGCCTACTAGAGTTAAGTAAGTGGATAGTTAGGCATGCCTAATAGAGTCTGTTAGCTGCAGCCCATAGTTCTGTTTGGACCCCGATCAGGTCCCCGTTTGGTTCCTCACGAACCCTTTTCTGTATTGGATCTTGTTTAAGGTCCCTTTTGAAAATATCTGTGAAAGTTAAAGTATAATGGTTTAATCGATTCGTACCCGTAATGTACTGTCTGTAATCGGCTCGTACCCGGAAAGTACTGTCTGTACACTCGTTATCCACTACCTAGTGTCAGCAGGTGTTCTTTGAATGTTTATTTGAACTGCTCTGATCTGATTTGGCTATAAATGGATTATCTGAATGAGTATATCGTTGTAATGTATGTCGGATTATTTCTGAATGAATATGATTATGAAATACTGATTGTATGGCTGTATTATACGAGCATGTTTATATGGATTATGTTTAGCCTTTGCATATTGTTCTTGTGAATGTGAATTGCCTTAACGACCATTGTGAATGGCCGTCCATTATTTATGGGTGTTTCCCCATTAAGCATTTATCGCTTAGCACGGTGTTTTTACCCGTGCAGGTGCGGAAGGAGTTTGATTCGAGAGTCGCCGTCATCAAGCCAACACAGGAAGTTTTTAGTGTAGGGCTCCTTTTGTATAGTTGATGATTCTTTTTGTATAGAACTCTCATGTATCAGCTTCCGGTTTTGTAATTATATTTTGGACATGTAAGATTATTTTGTATCAGGTAGTTGATTAGATCATTATTGTAATAGTTTATTATAGTAATGCATGATCAGCTTTTGCTTTCTGCATGTAAAGTTTTTAATTATTCTGTATTTCTGAATGTATGTTATGAGTGAATGTATGTTTTTGCTTCGCTAGTGTTTGGTGACACCTTGACTCATACGGCATCTCACTCCTTATCGAATGGGATCGCCTACGTATGGGAAGGGGGTGTTACAATAGCCGCTAACTCCAAGTCGTGCGTCGGATAATTCCTCTCATGTGGCTTTAACTGACGGTAAGCATAAGCCACAACTTTGCCGTCTTGCTTCAACACACAACCGAGACCGACACCGGAAGTGTCACTGTACATCACAAACTCTTTACCCGAGATGGGTTGAGTAAGTACAGGAGCTCCGACCAACAACCTCTTCAACCGCTCAAAATAGACCTGACACTTATCCGACCACTCAAATCTGACCCCTTTCCTTAACAATCTTGTCATCGGGGCAGCAATAACTGAGAAACCCTTCATAATTCGATGATAGTAGCCTGCCAAACCGAGAAAACTCCTCACTTCTGGAACATTCCTAGGCGCTTTCCAATCAACAATCGCCTCAATCTTGGCTGGATCCACCTGGATACACCTAGACGAAACAATATGCCCCAAGAATGACACTTCCCAAATCGAGAAGTCACACTTACTAAGCTTGGCAAACAACCGATGCTCTCTCAGAACTTGCAAAACCAACCGGAGATGCTCCTCATGCTCACTCTCATCCTTGGAATAAACCAAGATATCATCTATGAACACTACTACAAATCGATCAAGATATGGTCTGAACACTCGGTTCATCAAATCCATGAATGTCGCAGGTGCATTGGTCAAACCAAAAGGCATCTCTAAAAACTCATAATGGCCATACCGAGTCCGAAATGCAGTCTTAACCACAACCGCATCCTGAACTCACAGCTGATAATACCCCGACCGAAGATCAATCTTTGAAAAGACTCCTGCACCTCTAAGCTGATCAAACAAATCCTCGACTCTAGGCAGAGGGTACTTATTCTTCACTGTGACCTTGTTAATTTGCCTATAGTAAATACACATTCTCATAGAACCATCCTTCTTCTTAACAAATAAAACTGGAGCTCCCCATGGAGGCTGGGTCTGATAAACCCCTTATCTAATAGCTCTTGTAGCTGAGTTTTGAGGTCTCTCAACTCTACAGGAGCCATCCGATAAGGTGTTTTTGATATAGGCAAAGTACCCAAAACTATCTCTATGGACAACTCCACTTCTCTCTCAAGAGGAAAACCAGGCAACTCGCTTGGAAAAACATCACCAAACTCCCGAACAATCGGGATATCCTCAATCCTAACTTGATTCCGCTTAAAATCAAACACCACAACCAGAAAAGCCTCACAACCCTTCCTAATAAACCTCTTAGATTGCATTGCGGATATCATATTATTCAAAGAACTAACACCCAAAACAGAAGACCGATCTCTATCTTGAAGCACAACTGTCTTCCTATGACAGTCAACCACTGCCCGATGCTTATCCAACCAGTCCATACCCAGAATTATATCAAACTCTCTGAACGGCAACTCAATCAAATCTGCTAGGAACTCGACTCCCTCAACCAACAGGGGACAATTCCTAAACACTTTACTCACATTGACACTATGCCCTAAAGAACTGGTCACACAAATCTCATAATCCAACTGATCTACTACATGCAACTTATCAAATAACTTGTCTGTGCACAAATATGAGTGTGTGGAACACGGGTCAATTAGAGCACATAATTCAATGTCATGGAGTAGGAACTTACCGGCTATCACATCTGGAGCATCCTGCTCCTCCCGAGCTCTCACTGCAAATGCTCTAGCTGGGACTAGCAAAGGACGCTCAACTGACTCTGATGCAGCACCCACTCTAGGTCGACCACCTCGACTTCTTCCACGACCTCTACCACGACTAGCTTGAGTAGCATTCGAACCAACTCTACTGGCCTCTCGCTGATCATCGGAAACCTCATTCGATCTAGGACAATTGGCTAAAAAGTGATCGGTGCTCCCACAGCGAAAACACCCACCTGTGAGCCACCTACACTCACATCTGTGCCGCTTGTTACAATGAGAACATTTCGGTAACATCTCAATCCTTCTACCCGAATTACCTCCACCCGAACCAAATACTGTAGCTGAACCTTGTCTTCTACCTCTAGTAGCCAGGCCTGCAGATGACTCATCATGTGGGTTCCTTGACCTCTTACTCGAGGATGAAGAAGACGAACCTCCACGAGAGGGATTCCTCCTCAGAACAGATTCTGATCTCTTAGCCCGTACAGCAGCTTGCACAATCTGGTAGTACCCAAATCTTGGAGTACTCATCAGAGAAATCAACATCGCCCTTAGCGACTCATTCAACCCGGTCTTAAAATGCCCACACCTGAATTCCTCTGTCAAAATACCTTCTGGTGCATACTTTGCCAAATGGTTAAATTCCTTCTCAAAATCAGATACAGACATCGCTCTCTGCTTCAATCTCAAGAACTGAGCCCACTTAGCATCCTTGTATGTCTGAGTCACATACTTACTTGTGAACTCTCTTTTAAAGAAATCCCATGTAACCGAATCAGGCAACTGAGGATGCCTACAAACCAACTCCCACCATTCAAAAGCAGACCTCTGGAGCAATACCACTGCACACTCCACTCGCTGATCAGGAGGACGCCGGACCTCCCTCAAAGTACGCTTCACCTTATCTAACCACTTCTCAGCATACTCCGATTTATCCAAACCAGTCCCATAAAAATCTTTTGAACCCACTCTTCTCATACTTTCAATCGGGGCCTTAAAAGCTCTCACTCTCTCCAAGACTCGAGCCATGTCTTGAGATAGCTTAAGCATCGCCTCGAAGGGCATGGCTACGGCCTCAGGCTATACCCTAGCAGGTTGAGCCGACACAGAAATTAAAGGATCAACAGCTTGGGGATTCACGGTTTCGACGGACTCCTTAAGTGACCCACGCACAGAACCAGAAGCCATCTAAACAAGCAAAGACAACTGCATCAGCCAACACAGTCCTAGACATATGCGCATCTATACACAACAACAACAACAAAACACCTAAAAATGCCTAAACCTAGGCTTTGATACCAAAAACTGTAACACCCCCTACCCATACGTAGGCGAACCCATCCGGATCAGAGTGAGATACCGTATGAGCAGGGTGTGTCACCGAACAGATCGAGACCAAAGCAACCATTCATACATCAAAACATACAAAAATACAGTGAAAATTAAAACTTTAGAGAAACAGCAGCATGATCATGCATTAATATAACAACATTCATTACAATAACCTTCTGATCAATTGCTAATACAAAAATAACTACATATTAAAAATAAATAGAGCGGAAGTTACAAAATTACTGATACAATGAGAGTTCTATTACAAAAAGAATCATTGTATAATACTACAAAAATGGCCCTAACACTAATCCCTTCTATGTTGGCTTGACTAGCGGCGACTCTCCCAAAACATAGCACCTTTTGCACCTGTACGGATAAAACACCATGCTAACTATAATGCTTAGTGGGGAACACACAAATAACGTGGAAGGCCATTTACAATGGTCGTCAAAACATAACACATACGATATGACATATACGGATAATCGTGTCATATATATAATCATGCTTGCATAATAAAGACATACATTCAGAAGCTCATAACCACATTCATAGACATATTAACTAATTTCTCATACTTATCATTATGCGTATTAAAATATCATATTCTTGTAATCATTTCAAAGCAGAACAAAACAAACAGCGCACCTGCTGACTCACAATAGTGGATAACGAGTATACAGTGACGGTACCTTACGAGTACGAATCGAACAGTGACGGTACCTTACGGGTACAAATCGAAAACCATTGTATTTATCACATTCAAAACATTTTACAGAGGGGACCTTAAACAAGATCCAAATACATTCAGGGATCGCGAGGATCCAAACAGGGACCTAATCGGGGTCCAAACAGAACGGAAGGCTGCAACTAAAAGACTCTATTAGGCATGCCTAACTATCCACTAGACTGACTCTTGCAGGTCATGCGTAATCCAAATCATGTTCTAAACCATAGCATATAATTTATCATGGATAACATGTTATTTGTCATGAAGAAATCACGATATTACACATATAAGCAAAATAATATAGCATATAGCAGTGAAAAGCCAAGAAAAGACATTTAAAACCCATTTTATAAAAACAAAACACGTGAGAGAAACAGGGAATACTGGAGTCACTGTCGCGATCGCAACAAACACCATAACAAACATAAAACAACATATTTCCACAATTAATTACAATCAATTTATCAATTCACAAATCAATATCTCAATAATCACAAAACCAAAAAATTCTGCTGCAAAGTTCAATCAACTTCACATTTGATTCAATAATTCAATAATTATGCAACATAACCCATCAAAACTCAAAACCCATATCATATATACTAATATAAGCCTATTTACACATCATAAATTTCCAGAATTGCATGCATAACTCAAACCCACATATGAACATCAATTCAAAGAAAGTTCTCAAACCTTTTACTCCTTAGCTCCAATCTAATGAGCACCACTTCCCGATGCCTTCTCCTTCCCTTTAGGATCACGAGGATGCTCAACTAACCGAACAAACCCACAAATCACACAAACAACAAACCCTAGATCAAAACCCAAACCAGAAACATGAAGAGAAGATGAAGAACAAGATGAAGGAGATAAAGGAGATGATGAAAATGCACCACACCAACTGGATCCAAGCTAGGGCTCTTTTGACAAGAGAAAAGGAAAAAGAGAGACAGAGAGAAGAGGAGAACGGGAAAAAGAGATGGAAATTCTGCTCTTCCAATTCTCTTTCTTCTTCTATTCATCTTTTCCTAACCCTAGACACATGTCATTTCCTCATTAGTGGGATTTGATCACTTACACCCAACCACATACTCTACAACACACACTAGACCGCCCTCACTAAAGCATACCCTACTATGATATGCTCATGCACACCCCATTATAACCCAAGTTACTCACTTATATCCTACAACCATGTGAGCAAACACACACAAACATAAACCAACTTACATACACTCTAATACCATACATGCGCCCACACTATATTAAAGCCCATAAACATGCAATTATCCCAAAGTACCCTTATCACATGCCAAAACACATACAATGCACTTGCACAAACAGGGCTCAAGCTTCTAGGGCGCAAATGGGGTGTGACAAGCATGATGTGGTTTGGGTTAAAGTTGATCGACTCACCAAGTGAGCGCATTTTCTACCAATTAGGATGAGTTATTCTATGGATAAGTTAGCAGATATTTATGTGAATAAAGTGGTCAGATTGCATGGCATTCCGTTATCGATTGTGTCAGATCGGGATCCGAGGTTTACGTTAAAATTTTGGAAAGAGTTGCAAGTAGCTTTGGGTACTCGATTGAACTTCAGTACCTCTTTTCATCCTCAGAAAGACGGGCAGTCATAGATGGTTATTTAGATTCTAGAGGACATGCTTCGGGGCTGTACATTGGAATTGCCGGGCAGTTGGGATAAATATGTGTCGCTTATGGAGTTTTCCTATAATAACAGCCATCAAGCAAGTATTGGAATATCACCATATGAGGCTCTTTATGGTTGGAAGTATAGAACTCCGGTCAATTGGATCGAGCCAACCGACCGTTCTTTTATTGGGCAAGAATTGGATAGAGATACCGAAGAGAAGATCTGAGTAGTGCAATAGAATTTGAAGGCGGCCAAGGATAGACAGAGGTCCTATGCTAATTTGAAGAGAAAGGATATTTAGTTTGAGGTTGGTGACAAGGTGTTTCTTAAAGTATCGCCTTGGCGAAAAGTTTTGCATTTTGGCAAAAAGGGTAAGTTAAGCCCCCGATTTATAGGACCCTTTAAGATTTTGGAAAAGATTGGATCAATTGCTTATAAGTTGGCTTTGCCTTTGGAATTGGCTAAGCTGCATGACGTATTCCATGTGTCCATGTTTCGTCACTATCGATCGAATCCATCACATGTACTGTCAGTTCAAGATGTAAAGATTCAACCAAATTATTCATTTGACGAAGAGCCGAAAGCAATTTTAGATCAAGAAGTGAGACAACTCAGAAGCAGACAAGTTCCTTTGGTTAAGGTATTGTAGTAGCACCATGGGGTAGAGGAAGCTACTTGGGAACTAGAGTCAGTTATGAGATCTCAGCATCAGCAGTTGCTCAGCTTAGGAGAGAATTTCGAGGACGAAATTCTTGTTAGGAGGGGAGAGTTGTAACACCCCATTTCCCACCCTAGTAATTTTGAGCCTTTTTTGTGTGTATTTTGCATGTGCTATGTTAACTTTGGAGTCAATTGAATGTTGGTTATTAGTATGTAATGTTATTGGTTTAATATATAAGTTTATTGGGGTTTGGTTTAGGTGTAGTGAGGAAGATGGAAGTAGGGTGTGAATTGTTAAAGCCCACCAATAGTTGATTGACTTATGGCATGTGGAGTAGGCTTTATAAGCCAAGGAGAGAGAAAAGGAGAGATCAGCTGCCCCCTTCTGTTCCCTCCTCTCCTCCACGCCTTCGCCTTCTTCTTCTTCTTCTTCTTGATTCCCATCCTCTTTTGCTGCAATTATTGGTGGAATTTAACAATTTTAGAGCTAATTGGTAAGTTATGGTTCTTCTTCTTCTTCTTCCTCTTCCTCTTCTCTTTTGGGTATTCCCTTTTGTATATGTTCCTTGGTTTAGGATTTTGAGTTTTGTATGTTTTGGGGTTTGATTGTTTAGAAATTCCTCCTAGAGAGCCCAAAGGGAAAGAGATAGCAAGTGGTAGTAAAGCCCCTTGACTTGGTGGAGCAAAGGAGCCAAAGGTTTGGGAATGTTCAAGTTGTGCATTTTATTTGATTTATGATATTACGTTTGTTTGTTAGAAAATTGTTGTATGAATGTAATTGGATATTTGTTTAGGAGTATTATGAGTAGTATTGTTGCAGTGCTTTATTGATTTGTTGTATGGTGAAGTTTGGCTATGATTTTAGGCATGTTGAAGAATGAATTTCTGGGTTTTGTATGATCTACATGGCGGTATGAAAAGGGCATACCACCATGTGATTGTATTCTATGTGTGTGTCTACTTGTTCGTGATTTTATACGGCAGTAAGAGATCACCATACCGCCGTGTAAAGTCATTCTGTTTTGAAGGAGTTTCGCTATGCATTTTACATGGCGGTAAGGTTTGGTCATAGCACCATGTAAATGCATTCTATTTTCTGGGGAGGTTTGGCTAGGCAGGCCACACGGCGGTATGGTTTCTCCTTACCACCGTGTGGAATGTCTTACTAGGCGGTAAGGATTTGTCATACCGCCGTGTAAATGCTCTCTGTTTTGAGAAATGAAACTTTCGATTTCTGTATATTTTTGTCCCTTTTTAACTTGTTTTGCTTTCAATCTTTACTTAGTGGCATCTTATCTAGTAATGATATTGAATTGTAATTTTCCTAATTAGATATGTTGATGTTATGTTTCGGTTATGAAATGTTTTATGCATAGCTTGCAAGTGTCAATTATGTTTCGGCTAAAGAGTTCTGTTAGCTATAGCCCCAATGTGTTATGGACCATAATCAGGTCCCCGCTTGGGTCCTCACGATCCTCAATGTGTTAGGATCATGTTTAAAATGCTCAATGTAAAAATCATTTTAGATGAAAATAAAGAAATTGCTTTTGACCGTACCCACGGGTACTAATGTGTTCACTCGCTATCCGCTATTATGAGTTTGCAGCCATTTATGTGATTCTTAATTGTTGTTGAATTGATTGTGTTATTACATGATATATATGTTTATAGTGTGAAATTCCTTTGAATGCCATTTATAAAGCGTATTGTTATATTGTTGGTTTGATATAATTGCTTGTGGCATATGTATGTGTTTACTTTGACAACCGTTGTGAATGGCCATCCATATTTGTGTTTTCTCCACTAAGCATTATCGCTTAGCATGGGTGTTTCATCCGTGCAGGTGCAGAAGTAGTGGAGTTTTTAGGAGTGTCTCCGCAAGCCAGGCCAACACAGTAGGAGTGCAGATTTGGGAAGAATAGCTTTTTGTTTTTTTTTATATCTTTTTGTAATCTTTCAGCCATGTAATTTTTGGGGATCTTGTAATTATTATAAAGCCATCTTTGTACTGGCATATTTTTGTAATGAACACTTTGGTTATCAATGAAAGTATATTGAGATTGATGTTTTAGTTTTCCTTTGCTATTTGCAGTTATCTACCTCTTTTTTTTTTTTGCCTATTCTTGTTTTGTGGATTGTTTAGTGATACCCTTATCCATAAAGGAGTTCACTCCCTTCACGGATGAACTCCCTTACGTATGGGTATGGGGTGTTACAATTGCACCATTATTTCATTTTTATTATTTAGTGCATAATGCTTCCATAACCTAAAATATGTTCAATTTATTCTTAAAAATTATCATTAAATTCCTACTAGCCTAAATTTAATTCTATTTTCGATTTCTTGCTTAAAATCCCTTAAAACATCAAAAATTCATATGATTTGCCCTAAGGTTCTATTCGCTTAGTGGAATTTGTGGACCTATACAAATTGAATATGTGAATATTGTATATTTTAAGCTATTATAGTTTTAGTCCAAACAAAAGTGATCTGGTTAATTTAAAGTCAAATTAGACTCAATAGTTGTCTTATTAAAAATATGAAGGTTATTTTATAAATGTGTAGAAATCTAAAGGATTTAATCTAATTTATGATGGGCAAATTAGTAAATAGGTCACTCTATAAATAGGTTATGGTCCTGGTTGCACAGATAACGCTAACCCTAATTCTTTCTCTCTGGTATCCCATTGCCTTAGAGAAAATTCAAATCTTTATGCCAACTAGGAACCATAGAACCTTTAGTATCTTTGATGGCTATAGATTTAGGTATGCTTCTGCATCTATTTTATTTTTGATGATTTGACATAATTGTTTTATGGATTATTGTGTATTTAGGGTTTTTCCATCAATTGGTATTAGAGCCTAATTCATGTTGATTTATTGAGAATGGATTAAAGTTATTATTAAGAATAATATCGCCGCCAATAGCATAAAAATTGTGGCCTAATAGTATTTCAATTTGTTTGGTTTTGCCGAGTGGTATTGGGCAAGAATTATTGTTGCCGTTTTGCTATTTATTATTTTTATCTGGAATTTTGGTTTTTCCAATTTGTTTACTTTTTGGTTTCATAATTTTGTCTTCTTGTGCAATAAATATTGCTGGATCAATATTATTTTAATTTAGGTGTTTTGATCTTTGCGGAATAATTTGCATATCTTCGGTTGCTGTTGATTTTTTTTATTTTGCTATACAATTTCGATTTCTATTATTTAGCAATCGGGATATTGATATTCTTTGGTTTGTTTAGTCTTGCAGCACAATTGAATTGCAATATTTTTTATTTTATGCGATCACTAGCACATGTTGTGCACTTTTATGGTTTGGGTAATTATTTGAATTTACTTTTAAGTTTTCATAGTCATGGTTTCGGTTTCTTATGGCTTTCTTCTTCATGTATTAAGAAAATTTTATTGCATTTGGCTTCAATTTTTTGTCCAGTTTATGATGTGCATTTGGTACATTGTATATATATATAAATGGTATTTGCCATTACTTGTTAATTATAGGGTCAATTTCACTCATGGTCACTCAACTTATCACTTATTGCACAAAAGTAATTGACTTTTTTTTTTCTGAATTAAATGTCACTGAACTTCTAACATTTTTGCAAAAAAGTCATGTAGACCGGAATCCGATGAGAACCCTTGCTGGATAGATGACATGGCATATGACACGTGGCGACGAATAGTAAATACATGACTTTTTTGCAAAAATATTAGAAGTTCAGTAACA
This sequence comes from Excoecaria cochinchinensis, assembly GCA_947683425.1. Taxonomy (NCBI): domain Eukaryota; kingdom Viridiplantae; phylum Streptophyta; class Magnoliopsida; order Malpighiales; family Euphorbiaceae; genus Excoecaria; species Excoecaria cochinchinensis. The sequence goes on from CANTUQ010000005.1 coordinate 9,717,783, forward strand.
TTTAAGTTGGAAAAAAATAAGTTGGTTATTTTTGCGCGATAAATGATAAATTTAGTGACCGTGAGTGAAATTGATTTAGATGTAGCATTTGTTGGAAATATTCTTAAATGACATATAGTTTCTGACATGGGATGCCATGTCATAAATCCGATGAGAGTCCTCGCCGGATTTCGGTCAACATGACTTTTTTGCAAAAATGTTAAAAGTTCAGTGACATTTAAGTCAGAAAAAAAAGTCGGTTACTTTTGCGCGATAAGTGATAAGTTGAATGACCGTGGGTGAAATCAACCCATTAATTATGGGATTCTTTGTTCGGTCCATTGAGTAGACATATTAATTTCAACATTTTGATATTTTATTTATGACTTCCTTTGGCCTCTAAGAATCTTCCTTTGTTATTACGATTCTTTTTGCTGCAATATTTTACTATTGAATGTCTTTCACAGTTTTAGGCTGTGTTTGGCATTACTTTTAGAAAGCCAAAAAAACTGCATATTTGATGAAAAAACTGATTAAATGATAAAAATAAGTGTTTGGTAAATGCTATATTAGAAAAATTAATTTTGTAAAAAGTGAAAAAATCTTCTATTAGAAAAAGCTAGAAATTAAAGTTTTTCAGAAAATCTAATTTTCAGATTTTGAGAGTAGCAGATTTAGTATTTTTTTAGACAAAAATATCTGTTATTTTATTTCATAATAACAATTATATCTAATATAAAAAAAATAAAAATAAAAAACTCTTTTACTCTTTTTTCTTACCCTACCACCCAAAATCATCTAACATTAAAAACGACTCTATTCTTTTTTTTTTTCTTTTCTCTTTTCTTATGACCCAAAATAATATGTATGATTGTGACGCACGTCGGACCCCGCGTGCCGCCCCTTTGAACGTCCGCTTGAGGGCGATCGGGCAATTGAGGATCCGTTGGCTACTTGTAAGGTATTTACAAGTGCGTCTATTTTGGGCAACAAGGAGGTTTCATGGAGTCGCCACCAAATAAAACATTGAAAAAGTCCGTCTCACCTCAATGAGCCTAAGACGGCGCATGTATCCATTTTGGGCAAATAAAGGGGTCTTGCAGGATGAACCTCTCTCCCTTGTAGCCTAGGATTATTAATTAAGTCTTTGAAAGGGACACAAGAGGTGTCTTGGAGGTTCCAATGAGTGATCGAAAAGACCTCTCACCTCGTTGAGCCCAAAGACCAGAGTTGGGTTCGGGACTTCTCATCTATTTCTACCTTGATTAATTTTACAATTAAATTTTGAACTTATTATTTCACTCTCTCTCCATACGATGCAATTTGATTAAAAGCGCATTTATTTAGATCAAAAGTGTAAAAACAAAAATGGGCATTCCAAAATAAATTACAATAATACTAGGAGCGGAATACAACTCCCATTTATAAAAGTGCGATGAATACATAAAATGGGGAATTCATTTATTTCGAGGACTTTGGTCCTCGCATGCACCTATTATGAAAATAATTTTTTATATGACATTTTTCATTGGCTAAAATAGGACTTTGGTCCTTTATTTGCAAAAATCACCAAATTAATTAATATAAAACATATATCCATTTTATTTAACGTGAAATAAGACAATTTATACAAGCATAAAGATAAATAAATAAATAAATGAATAAAAAAACGCGAAATTAAATTAAATAAATAAATGGCAAAAAAGGGGAAAGGACTAAACCAACTGGAGTCTTCCACATTTGCGCATGGCGACCTCCTCTCAAGCTCAAATCATCAATATTAGAATCTCACAAAATAATCAAAAATATTAGTATTTAGTAAACAAGCTAGAATAAATGTAAAAGAAGATTAAAAATCAAAAATAAATAAAAACTATTAATATTCTACTTTTTACAGAAAAGAAAAGATTTTAAAAACTAAATAATAAAAAAAAGGAAGAAATAATGAAAAGAAGTACATTGCAAAGGAAATAAAATAGCTTAAAAAATGGGAACCGAACACAGGGACGGCCATAAAAACTCTACCGACGGGCATTCGCTGGGGTGACCGGCGGGTAATAAGGTGCGTCGTCACGCACCGTCGCTCGACAGAGAGATAGGCATCGGTGACCTTATTGCCCGTCGGTCGCCTCTGTTTCTCAAAACAACAGCAAAAACGCAATTTTTCGCAACCAAACAATCTCCTCAAAAACAAGAACTAAAAATAAATGAAAATAATTAAAATGAAATCAAACAGAGCGTATGTCAAGAATATTTACCCTCGAATTTTACCTTTTTGGATGGATTTTCGGATGATTCGAGTCCCGCACGCTTCATGAGAAATAAGCAAAAATCAAGAAAAGAAACTTGCATTTTTCTTTCTTGATAATTGTGAAAATATTAAGATGTAAGAATTTACAAATATTGATGGGAAACAAATTGATTTTAGCTCCCTTTAATTAGTTAAATTATTCCAAATCAAAAAAATGAGAATGAGAATAAAAAAATTTTAATGAGATGAAATGGTTGGAATCAGATAATCAGAAAGGGGTTTTAGGGATATCTCCTAGCCAAAATCGTCCAACTAGCTAAACAACCAAATAGCCAACCCCAAAAACGGGTGAAAAATAGCTTTTTATAGGTTTTGAATTACCGACGGTCGTGAGAAGCATACCGACGGGCGTCGGTTGAATCCTATTTCCTATTGGAAACAGGATTCAACCGACGGACGTCTGAAGCCCACAGACGGGCGTCAGTTAAATCCATTTTCCCATAGGAAATCGGATTCTACCGGCGGACGTCGGAGGACCACGGGCATCGGGGTGCTCCGTCGAGCGACGGGCATACAGTGATCGACAGGCTGGCCGCCGGTGGAGGTAAACTTCTTTGTTTTACCCTAAAACTCCCAATTCTCTTTTTCTCTTTGTCGTGAATAAAGAAAACATATTTCTCGTGAATCTAGAGGGCCAAAATCTCCGTATTTCAACCGTTCATTCGGACTCGGGCTTCGATTTCTTCATCGGGTAATCTCTGATCTGGACTGCCTCAGGACACGGTGTTTACAATGATGAATTATGAAGACAATATATATATTTTTAATTTTTTTATGTTATATTTTTTTATTTAGTTATATATGTAAATATATGGTTCCAATAGTTTAATGAAATAAAAAAGTGCAAATAAGTGGGAATTATTATTATTTTTTAGTGAAATTTTGAATATATTATATTCAAAATTTATATGTCTTTTTTTTGTTTTTTATTCTAAAAAACCATTTTTAATCGTATCATTTATCAAACAGTTGGTAACTATTTTTTATTTTATAAGTCATTTTGAATTTTATTTACCAAACAGTTTTATTTATCAAACAGTTACCTACTTTTTGAAATACAGCTTTTTAGAATACAACTTTTTTCAATTAAAAAAACTGTTTTCATATATTTTGCCAAAATGGCCCTTAATGTAAAATATTAATCAATTATGATTACGATTAATATTTTATATTCATTTGTACAATTAAAGTTTAGATTCAAAATTGGCCTAAGATTTCACTACTGATATTTTAATTTTTTTAATTAAAGCAATATGTTGCCAAAGTAACCTCTATTGTGTAGGTTAATTAAATCAAAATATTAGGAAGATATATATATATATATATATATGTTCAAAATTTTATGCGAATAATAACCAGCCGAAAGGAAGGTTATTATTGTCTGGCCGAAATTAGAACATATTTATGGTAATAAATATGTGATAATTATTTGGTTTTCCATGTGAATGTTAAGTCGGTCCAAAGAAAGGCTTAATATTTGAAAGGAATTTATTATCAATACTTGATTACTGCACTAAGATTACCACTTACAAATTTTTTTTTTGTCTACAGACTAAATTTCAATGTTGTGCTAGGTGTCTTGTGATGGGATTCGCCATTATTTTGAATCTATTGTTTTGTAAAATTTAAAGTATCGATTGTGAGCTTATATGTTTTGTGTTGTTCTCTAAATTCAAAAAATACCTCTATTGGTTCAATATCTGCAAATATTAACTCACTTCCTATGTTGAATGGCACAAATTTTAAGAAATAGAAGTAGAACGTTACAATTGTTTTGGGCTGTATGGATCTAGACTATGAGATTCGGGTTAAGCCTCCTCCTCCTCTTTCAGCTAAAAGTTCCTCAGAATAAAAGAGGAACTTTAAAAAGTGGGAGCACTGAAATCGCTTAAGTCTAATGATCATGAGACACGCAATTCTATATACATTTAGGGACACTGCATCTGAAAATCAAAATGCCAAATCGTTGCTTGAAGTCCTTGAAAATAGCATTGCTAAAATCGATAAGGTGGAAGCAAGTAGTTTGATAAACAAACTTGTTTTCATAAGGTATAAGGTTAATGGGAGCATAAGGAAATATATTTTGGCAATGGAGCAGATTGCATCCAGGCTAAAAGCACTAAAATTAGAAAATTTTGAGGATTTATTAGTGCATTTGGTTTTTATCGCTCTTCCTTCTCAATTTAGTCAGGTTCAAGTGTGTTATAATACTCAAAGGGAGAAGTGGACTCTTGATGAGCTCATTTCTCATCTGGTGAATGAGGAAGACAGGATAATGCTTAGGAAAGCAGAAAGTGCTCATTTGACATTATCTTCCAAGGGCTACAATAAGAAAATGAAGAAGGATATAGAAGTTACAGAATAAAAGAAGCAACATAAAGAAAACAAAGATAAAATTCAACAATTTGGTTGCTTCTTTTGTAAAAGAACTTCTCATAAGAAGAAAGATTGTACCAAATATCATGCTTGCCATGCAAAGAAAGGTCTATTTCATGCTTTTTCTTGTCTGAGGTTAATTTAATATCAGTACCTAAATACGCTCGGTGGATAGATATAGGTGTCACTACTCACATAAGTGTATCCATGCAGGGTTGCCTGAGCTGCCGAAAGCCGAGTGATGATGAAAGATACATCTATGTAGGCAATGGCAAGCAAATTGAAGTTGAGACAATAGGCACTTTTAGGTTATTATTAAAGACTAGAATTTATTTAGATTTGAAAGATACTTTTATTGTACTGTAATTTTGACTGAATTTAATTTATGTTCTTCTATTGGACAGATCAGGATATTCTTGTTCTTTTGGAAACAGTCAATTTAGTCTTTTTCAAAGTTTGAAACTCATTGGTTCTGGTTCTTTATCTAGTAATGATAACCTATACTTACTCGATACAATTGCTTCATATAATGAAACCATGCATGTCAATACTAAAAGAAAATTAATTAATGAGAATTTTGTATCACTTTGGCACAAGAGATTAGGCCATATTTCTAAAGAAAGAATTGAAAGGCTTGTGTCAAATGGAATTCTTGATTCACTTGATTTTTCATATTCTAAAATCTGTATTGAGTGTATTAAAGGAAAACAAACAAATAAAAGGAGATTAGGTGCCAACAGATCTATAGACGTCTTAGAACTAATACATACAGACATTTATGGACCATTCCCTACTGCTTCCTGGAATGGTCAACGATACTTTATTATATTCATATTTGATTATTCATGTTATGGGTACCTTTATTTCATTCGTGAGAAGTCTCAAGTGTAGCACCCCCTACCTATACGTAGGCGTTCCCATCAGATAAGGAGTGAGATGTTGTATGGGTAGAGGTGTCACCACACAAATACAGGATAAACATACATTCATACACGATCATACATACCGAAATATAGGGTAATTTAAAACTTTACAAAACCATTCATGAACGAAACTGATCATGCATTAATATAATGGAAAACATTACATTACTGTTTGATCAACCCCTAAGCTACAAAAGATAATTACATAACCAAAATTACATATACCCAAGCGAAAGCTATTACAAAACTGATACAAGAGAGTTCCATACAAAAAGAATCATCTCAGACTACAAAAGATCAAGTCCTACACTAAACTCTGCTGTGTTGGCTTGGCTGCGACGACTCTCCAAAGGCAAAACTCCTTCCACACCTGCACGAGTAAACACACCGTGCTAAGCGATAAATGCTTAGTGGGGAAACACACATGAAAAAGGATGGCCATTCACAATGGTCGTCAAGCACAACACATACAAATGGCATAATCAGAAATACACATTAGATATAAATATGAACATGCGAACACAAATAGTCATACGTTTGATAATACATAATTGCATTCACATTAACTCATCATCGTACACATTCGGATAATTATCGAAACAGTTCAAGCAATTAAGCACCTGGTGACTTAAGGTAGTGGATAACGAGTGAACGGATAGTACTTTACGGGTACGAGCCGATTACTGACAGTACCTTACGGGTACGAATCGCAAATCATTTTTCTTTGTCATTTACAAAACATTTTATTACGGGACCTTAAACAAGATCCAAATACATTAAAGGGTTCGCGAGGAACCAAACGAGGACCAGATCGGGATCCAAACTGAACTGAGGCTGCAACTATAAGACTCTATTAGGCATGCCTAACTATCCACTAAACTGACTCTAGCAGGTTATGCATAATCCATTCAATTCATTCCATTATATCACAAAATCATATATATATACATACATATAGGCATATTCATATCATGTATTCGCATTCGAATGATTCATAAGTTAGCAGATATAAGACTCATAGTAATCAAAAGAAACTGGAGTTCAAACCACACACACACCAAGAAGAAAACTCATTTAGCATAACAGGGCTGTAGCGCTCGCGACGTCTATCGCGCTCGCGACAGAGACCATAGTCTCTTCGCTGCGTGCGCGCGACAGACTTCACGATCGTGGGGAGGAGGGAAAAGCCTGGCTCTGTCGCGCTCGCAACGATATCACGATCGCGACAGAGAGCACTACACATCGCTATCGCGTGCTCGCGACAGCACAGGCCAGCATTGCGCTCGCAACGACAGGGTCGCGTGCTCGTGACAGCACAGCTCAAGATTACTGGTCTCTGTCGCGCTCGTGATAGTGTCGCGATCACGACAGAGTCGGGATTTCCAAAATCTGCAGATTTCTTCCTCTCCCAAAATTCACACACAACCTCTCAAATCACATCCAATGGCCTCTTACCTCAAATCCAGCCACCCATTACCATCAATATCCATAAAATAACATTTATCAACAAGTAATTTAACACCAAACATCAATTCAAACTCACAATCTCACAATTTATCAATACTCATAAATTTGCAGCAAAAACCCATCAATCCTCGCAATCATTACAATAATCCCATGCTCATGCAAAATTACCTTACCCAAACAAAAACCCATAAAATACATGCCATATCAAGAGCATATCACAACCCAATTTCCAGAAATCACCAAGAACACATACATGAACATATTTACATATAAAAACAAGAAATTTCCCAAACCTTGAAATCCTTTGCTCCTAATGCTTAGATCCACTAGATCCCGCCTTCTTTTTACCCTTTGGTTCACGAGGAGGCTCAACTAAGCCCAACCCAACAAAACCCACAACAAAGTAACTCTAGATTAAAACCCAAATCCAGAAAATATGAAGAAGAAAGATGAAGAAGAGGAAGAAGAAGATAGAAAATGCAGAAAACTTACTAATTAAATGCAAGGTGTGATCAATTCCCACTACCAAGAACTTGAATCCAAGCTAGGGCAACCAAAGAGTGAAGAAGAGGAAGAAGAGCAGTAGAGGGAGGAGAGGAACGGGAAAAAACGATAGGAAAATCTGATTTCCTATTTTCCTTCCCTCCTTTTACTTACCCTTACCCAAACCCTAGACACATGGCATCTCTCTAGTGGTGGAAATCAACCACTCACACGCTACAAACATACATCATGGACACACAAAGAACACCCTACTTAAAATACACCCTACCATGGTATGAGCAACCAGACACAAACACAGGCCCAAAATCACACTCTACAAACATATGAGTAAACACACCCAAGTGCAACCCAACTAATTCACACCCTAACACCACACATGCTCCCACATGCTAACAAAACTCTTAAAACATACATATCTACCCAAAATGCCCTTAATACATGTCAAAATTCACACAATGCACATGCACAAACATGGCTCATTCTAATAGGGGGCAAACGGGGCGTGACAACTCTCCCCTACTAACAAGAATTTCGTCCTCGAAATTCTCACCTTATCTGAATAAATGCAGGTACTGAACTCTCATCGACTCTTCCAGTTCCCAAGTCGCTTCCTGAACCCCATGGTGACTCCACAACACTTTAACTAGCGAAATCTACTTGCTTCTCAGCTGTCTTACTTCTCGGGCTAGAATAGCTCTTGGTTCTTCATCATACGAAAAATCAAGCTGAACTTGCACCTCTTGCACTGACAAAACATACGATGGATCTGATCGGTACCGACGAAGCATCGAAACATGAAACACATCATGCAACTTCGATAACTCCATTGGCAAAGCCAATCTATAAGCTACCGGACCAACTCTAGCCAAAACCTCGTACGGACCAATGAAGCGAGGGCTAAGCTTTCCCTTCTTTCCAAACCGAAGTACTCTCCTCAAAGGCGACACTTTAAGGAAGACTTTGTCCCCCACTTCAAACCGCACATCTTTTCTCTTCAGATTGGCATAAGAATTTTGTCGATCCTTAGCTGCCTTCAAGTTCCGTTGCACAACTCTGATCTTTTCCTCTGTATCCCTAACCAATTTTGGCCCAATCGCTGATTGCTCGGATAACTCGGTCCAACAAATTGGAGTCCTACACTGTCGACCATACAAAGCCTCATACGGTGCCATACCAATACTTGACCGATAACTGTTATTGTAGACAAACTCCATAAGCGACACATATCTGTCCCAACTACCCAAAAAATCCAAGACACAAGCCCTCAACATATCCTCCATAATCTATATAACTCGCTCGGACTGACCATCTATCTAAAGATGGAATGCTGTACTGAAGTTCCATTTGGTACCCAAAGCTCTCTGAAACTCTTTCCAAAACTTAGATGTGAACCTTGGGTCCCGATCCTAAACTATGGACAATGGCACTCCATGCAACCGAACTATCTCATCCACATAGATACTGGCCAACTTGTCCATCGAATAATCCACTCTCACTGGCAAGAAGTGAGCTGACTTCGTAAGCCGATCGACTATCACCCATACTAAGTCGTGCTTCTTCTGAGTCAAAGGCAACCCGGAAACAAAATCCATGGCGATGTCATCCCATTTCCATTCGGGAACGGATAGAGGCATGAGCAATCCCGAAGGGACTTGGTGCTCAGCCTTCACCTGCTGACATGTCAGACACTTGGACACAAAATCCACTATGTCCCTCTTCATACCGGACCACCAATAAAACTGTTTCATGTCCCTGTACATCTTCTCACTACCAGGATGCATAGTGAAAACTGTACTATGCGCCTCACTCAACAGCTGTCTTCTTAATTCCTCATCCCCCATAACACACAAACGGTTTCTAAACAGAAGAACCCCATCCTGAACCGAGAATTCTGACTGCTTGACCAAACTAACTTCTTGCATAATCCGCTGAAGCCTTTCATCAACCCTCTGAGCATCAACTATCCTCTGTCTCAAGGTAGGCTTCACTCTCAATTGAGCCATCAAAGCTCCATTTGAACTAAAGCTCCATCTAAACAGCCTCAGAAATAAAGCAGAAACTGACTTCCGAATCAAAGCATCGGCGACTACATTGGCCTTACCCGGATGGTAATCCACAATGCAGTCGTAATCCTTAAACAACTCAAGCCAATGACGCTATCTCATATTCAACTCCTTCTATGTGAGGAGATACTTTAAACTCTTGTGATCCGTAAATATCCTACATCTCTCCCCATACAGATAATGGCGCCAAATCTTCAAAGTAAAGATTACGGTCGCCAACTCTAGATCATGCGTCGGATAATTCCTCTCTTGCAGTTTCAACTGTCGAGAAGCATAAGCCACAACCTTACCTTCTTGCATCAGAACACAACCCAAACCAACACCCGAAGCGTCACTATACATAACAAATTCCTTACTCGAGATGGGTTGAGTCAGTATAAGAGCTTCAACTAACAACTTCTTCAATAGCTCAAAACAAGTCTGACATCTGTCTGACCACTCAAACCTAACTCCTTTCCTCAACAACCTGGTCATCGGAGCAGCAATCACTGAGAAACCCTTAAACAACCGACGGTAATAACCCACCAAACCGAGGAAACTCCGCACCTCCTGAACATTCCTAGGCGCTTTCCAATCCACTATCGCCTCTATCTTGGCTGGATCCACTTGGATGCCCTTAGCTAAAACTATATGACCCAAAAATGACACTTCTCGAAGCCAAAAATCACACTTGCTAAGCTTAGCAAACAGCCGATGATCTCTCAAAACTTGCAAAACTAACCGAAGATGCTCCTCATGCTCGGTCTCATCCTTGGAATACACCAAGATATCATCTAAAAATACCACCACAAACCGGTCTAAGTATGGCCTAAACACTCTGTTCATCAAATCCATGAATGCCGCTAGAGCATTAGTCAAACCAAACGGCATGACAAGGAACTCATAGTGGCCATACCGAGTCCGGAATGCAGTCTTAACCATATCCTCATCCTTGACCCGAAGCTGATAATACCCCGACTAAAGATCTATCTTGGAAAACACACCTACACCCCGAAGCTGATCAAACAAATCCTCGACTCTAGGCAGCGGATACTTATTCTTCACTGTAACCTTATTGATCTGCCTATAGTCGATACACATCCTCAAGGATCCATCCTTTTTCTTAACAAACAAAACCGGAGCTCCCCAAGGAGATATACTGGGTCGAATAAACCCCTTATCCAATAGCTCTTGTAGTTGAGTTTTGAGTTCCCTTAACTCTATAGGAGCCATCCGATAAGGTGCTTTCGATACAGGTATAGTACTCGACATAATCTCTATGGATAACTCAACTTCTCTCTCTGGAGGTAACCCAAGCAGATCACTCGGGAAAACATCACTAAACTCCCGCACCACAGGAATATCCTCAATCCTTACTTGATCCCTCTTGGAATGCAAAACCACAGCTAGGAAAGCCTCACAACCCTTCCTCATAAATCTCTTAGCTTGCATCGCTGAGATCACATTATTCACAGAACTAGCACCCAAACCTCTTACAAACACTGGAAATCTGTTCCTATCCCGAAGCACAAAGGTCTTCCTATGGCAATCAACCATGGCCCGATGTTTACCCAACCAGTCCATACCCAAAATCAGATCAAACTCTTTGAAAGGCAACTCTATCAAGTCCGCAGGAAACTCAATTCCCTCAACCAACAGGGGACAACTCCTATAAACTCTACTCATATTGACACTATGCCCTAATGGATTGGTCACACAAATCTCATAGTCTAACTGATCTACCACATTTAACTTATCAATAATCTTATCTGTGCACAAATATGAGTGTGTGAAACCAGGGTCTATTAGAGCATACAACTCAGTGTCATGGAGTAGGAACTTACCAGCAATCACATCAGGGGCATCCTGCTCTTCTCTAGCTCTCACAGCATAAGCTCTGGCTGCGACTGGTGGAGGACGCTCAACTGTCTCCGAAACAGCTCCATCTCTAGGTCGACCGCCTCGACCACTACCTCGGCCCCTACCACGGGCAGCCTGCGTAGCATTAGATCCAACGCCACTAGCCCCTCTCTGTGGACCCGAATCCTCACTCAACTATGGACAATTAGCCAGACGGTGCTCGGTGCTTCCACATCTAAAACACCCACCAGTGAGACACCTACACTCACCCCGGTGAGCCTTACTGCAGTGCGAACAAATAGGCATAGGCTCAGATCTACCACCCCTGCCAGAACCAGACTCAGCTGCTGAACCCTGCCTTCTACCCCTCACAGCTGAACCGGATGATAACTGATCTTGCGGATCCCTTGCTCTCTTACCCAATGAGGAAGAAGAAGAACCACCCCGAGACTGATTCCTCCTCTGAGCTCTCTCTCTCAGTACCGACTCTGACCTTTCAGCCCTCATGGCAGCATCTGCAATCTGATAGTAGCTCACCCCTAGCGTGCTCATCAAGGAGATCAAAGCTACTCTTAAGGACTCATTCAAGCCAGCCTCAAAATGCTTACATCGAAAATCATCTGTCATGACTCCTCGCAGAGCATAATAGGACAACCGATTAAATTCTTTCTCATAATCCAAAACCGACACAGCCCTCTGCTTCAAACTTAGAAACTGCGCCCATCTCGCATCCTTGTAGGTTTGAGTTACATACTTCTTCGTGAATTCCTCAACAAAGAATTCCCATGTAACAGGATCAGGCATCTGAGGTTGTCTGCACACTAGTTCCCACCATTCGTATGCCGACCCTTGAAGCAAGGCCACGACACATTCTGCTTGCAGCTCCGGAGGACACCTAACTTCTCTCAAGGCCCTCTTCACCTTATCCAACCACCTCTCTGCCAACTCATATTCATCCAACCCAGTTCCATAGAAATCTTTGGCCCCGACTTTCCTTAAGTTCTCCATGGGAGGCCTGGGGGCAACCACTCTCTCCAAGACCCTTGCCATGTCCTGTGACAGCCTGAACATGGCTACAAAAGGCATGGCAGCAGCCTCGGGCTGGACGCTAGCAGTTTAAGCAGACACGGTAACAAAAGGATCCCTGGCTTGAGGGTTCACACTTTCAAAGGACTCCTCACGCGATCCACGAGCAGAATTAGAAGCCATCTAAACAAACAAGGAAAACCGCATCAGCCAACACAGCCCTTGACATAGACATACCCATACACAGCATCACATAAACAACACCCAGAAACGCCTAAACCGGGCTCTGATACCACAACTTGTAACACCCCCTACCTATACGCAGGCGTTCCCATCCGATAAGGAGTGAGATGCCGTATGGGTAAAGGTGTCACCATACAAATACAGGATAAACATACATTCATACACGATCATACATACCGAAATATAGGGTAATTTAAAACTTTACAAAACCATTCATGAAGGAAGCTGATCATGCATTATTATAACGGAAAACATTACATTACTGTTTGATCAACCCCTAAGGTACAAAAGATAATTACATAACAAAAATTACATATACCGAAGCGAAAGCTATTATAAAACTAATACAAGAGAGTTCCATACAAAAAGAATCATCTCAGACTACAAAAGATCAAGTCCTACACTAAACTCTGCTATGTTGGCTTGGCTGTAACGACTCTCCCAAGGCAAAACTCCTTCTGCACCTGCACGGGTAAACACACCGTGCTAAGCGATAAACGCTTAGTGGGGAAACACACATGAAAAAGGACGGCCATTCATAATGGTCGTCAAGCACAACACATACAAATGGCATAATCAGAAATACACATTAGATATAAATATGAACATGCGAACACAAATAGTCATACGTTTGATAATACATAATTGCATTCACATTAACTCATCATGGTACACATTCGGATAATTATCGAAATAGTTCAAAGAAATTAAGTACCTGCTGACTTGAGGTAGTGGATAACGAGTGAACCGATAGTACTTTATGGGTACGAGCCGATTACTGACAGTACCTTACGGGTACGAATCGCAAATCATTTTTCTTTGTCATTTACAAAACATTTTATTATGGGACCTTAAACAAGATCCAAACACAATAAAGGGTTCGCGAGGAACCAAATGGGGACTTGATCGGTGTCCAAACTGAACTGAGGCTACAGCTATAAGACTCTATTAGGCATGCCTAACTATCCACTAAACTGACTCTAGCATGTTATGCATAATCCATTCAATTCATTCCATTATATCCCAAAATCATATATATATGTACATACATATAGGCATATTCATACCATGTATTCGCATTCGAATGATTCATAAGTTAGCAGATGTAAGACTCATAGTCATCAAAAGAAACAGGAGTTAAAACCACACACACACCAAGAGGAAAACTCATTCAGCATAACAGGGTTGTCGCGCTCGTAACAGAGACAATAGTCTCTTCGCTGCGCGTGTGCGATAGCATTCGCGATCGCGGGGAGGAGGGAAAAGCCTAGCTCTGTCGCGCTCGCGACGATGTCGCGATCGCAACAGAGAGCCTACACATCGCTATCGCAGGCTCGCGATAGCACAGGCCAGCATTGCGCTCTGTCGTAATCGCGGCACTGTCGCGCTTGCGACAGAGAGCACACAATAACTTTTGCTATGCGAGCTCGTGACAGGGTTGCGTGCACGCTACAGCATAGCTCAAGATCACCGGTCTCTATTGCGATCGCGATAGAGTCGGGATTTCCAAAATCTGCGGAATTCTGCAGATTTCTTCCTCTCCCAAAATTCACGTATAACCTCCCAAATCACATCCAATGGCCTCTTACCCCAAATCCAGCCACCCATCACCATCAATATCCATAAAATAACATTTGTCAACAAGTAATTTAACACCAAACATCAATTCAAACTCACAATCTCACAATTTATCAATACTCATAAATTTGCAGCAAAAACCCATCAATACTCACAATCATTACAATAATCCCATGCTCATGAAAAATTACCTTACCCAAACAAAAACCCATAACATACATGCCATATCAAGAGCATATCACAACCCAATTTCTAGAAATCACCAAGAACATATTTACATACAAAAAAAAGAAATTTCCCAAACCTTGAAATCCTTTGCTCCTAATGCTTAGATCCACTAGATCCCGCCTTCTCTTTACCCTTCGGTTCACAAGGAGGCTCAACTAAGCCCAACCCAACAAAACCCACAACAAAGTAACTCTAGATTAAAACCCAAATCCAGAAAATATGAAGAAGAAAGATGAAGAAGAGGAAGAAGAAGATAGAAAATGCAGAAAACTTACTAATTAAATGCAAGGTGTGATCAATTCCTACTACCAAGAGCTTGAATCCAAGCTAGGGCAACCAAAGAGTGAAGAAGAGGAAGAAGAGCAGTAGAGGGAGGAGAGGAACGGGAAAAAGGGATAGGAAAATCTGATTTCCTATTTTCCTTTCCTCCTTTTACTTACCCTTACCCAAACCCTAGACACATGGCATCTCTCTAGTGGTGGAAATCAACCACTCACACACTACAAACATACATCATGGACACATAAAGAACACCCTACTTAAAATACACCCTACCATGGTATGAGCGACCACACACAAACACAGCCCCAAAATCACACTCTACAAACATATGAGTAAACACACCCAAGTGCAACCCAACTAATTCACATCCTAACACCACACATGCACCCACATGCTAATAAAACTCTTAAAACATACATTTCTACCAAAAATGCCCTTAATGCATGTCAAAACTCACACAATGCACATGCACAAACATGGATCGTTCTACTAGGCGGCAAACGGGGCGTGACATCAAGCCTTGGATGTGTTCAAATTTTTTAAAGCTGAAGTTGAAAATCAACTAAATAAAAGGATTAAAACTATTAGATCTGACCGTGGTAGTGAATAATATGGTCGATATGATGGATCAGGTGAACAACATCCAGGGCCATTTGCCAAATTCCTAGTGGAATGTGGAATTGTCCCACAGTACACTATGCTAGGAAGTCCCAACATGAATGGTGTAGCTGAAAGATAAAACAAAACATTGAAGGACATGGTAAGGAGTATGATCAGCTATACTACTTTGGCAGATTCACTTTAGGGAGAGGCATTAAAGACTATAGATTATATCCTTAACAGAGTTCCAATTAAAGCAGTGACCAAAACCCTTATGAACTATGGATGGATAAGAAACCTAGCCTAAAACATTTACACTTCTGGGGCCAGCTGAGGCAAGTCTTTATAGGCCAAATGAAACAAAATTGGACTTAAGAAAGGTCGGTAACTATTTTGTTGAATGCTCTGAACGGTCTCGGGGGTATAAATTTTATGATCCCATAAAAAGATCATTTTTTGAGACGTGAAATGCCAAGTTCTTTGAGATTGTTGAATTTGGAGGGGGAGATAAGGTTAGAGACTTTGTCTTTGAAGAGGAATTTATTTCTCTTCCTACAGTTGCAATTGGCCATGATCAGGATCAAGACTTTCTTCCTAACACAGTTAAAAAAGCAACACCAGAACCACAAGACAATGTCAAAAATCTCCTGGATCCTGTTCAACAGGTTATTCCTGAAGAACAAACTCAACAACCTTAAAAACAAATGCAATTAAGAAGATCCACTAGAGAAAGGAGAAGTGCAATTTCAAATGATTACATTGTATTTCTCCAAGAGCATATGGTAGGCAGTGAAATAATGGAAGATGATCCAATCAACTTCCGTCGGGCCATTGAAAGCTCAAAATCTCAAGAGTTGATTAATGCCATGAATGAGGAAATAAAGTCCATGAAAGACAACGAGGTTTGGGATCTTGTCCCGTTGTCTAAAGGTTTAAAACCTATTGGTTGTAAATGAATATTTAAAACCAAAAGCGATTCAAAAGGCAATGTGGAGAGATATAAGGCTTGTCTTATTGCCAAGAGCTCTACTCAAAAGGAAGGCATTGATTATAAAGAGACTTTCTCTTTTAGAATAATAATGGCACTTGTGGCACATTTTGACCTTGAGTTACATCAAATGGATGTTAAGACAACGTTTCTCAATGGCGACATTGATGAAATGATTTATATGGAATAACTAGAAAACTTTGTTTCAGAGCATTCAATGCAAATGGTTTGCAAATTAAAGAAATCCATATATGCACTCAAATAGGCTTCTCGTCAGTGGTATCACAAATTTCATCAAATTGTCATTTCTTTTGGTTTTCAAATAAATGCAGTTGATGAATGTTTATATCACAAGTTCATTGGGAGTAAGTACATTTTTCTGGTATTATATATTGATGACATATTGCTTGCCAACAATGATATAGGCATATTGCATGAAACTAAGAGATTTCTATCAAAGAAATTTGAGATGAAAGATCTTGATGATGCATCTTTTGTATAAAGAATCAAGATATATCGGAATCGCTCTCAGGGCATGCTAGGATTATCACGAAAGAGCTATATCGAAAAGATTCTCAAAAGGTTTGGCATGTAAAATTGTAAACCAAGAGATACCCCAGTAGCTAAGGGACACAAGCTTTGTTGCAATCAGTGCCCAAAGAATGAACTCGAGTCTAAGGAAATGCAAAACATTCCTTATGTGTAGACACCAGGTCCTGAGGTAGCCAAGACCAAGGTTACCTAGTGATGAAAATGATGCTTGTTCATAGGTAAAAAGGTTAGAAGTGATGATTTCCTTATTCAAACCCTTATTTTTAAATAAAAAATTTATAATTATTTTGGCTTTTGGCGTTTTCGGTGGCCTGCCGCCACGCGGCACCTGCATTAAGGCTCGCGAGGCACCACGCTCAAGGCCTCGCCTCACCTCGCATAGCGTGCGGCTTACGGGGCCGTACCTTGTGCATGTGAGGCACGGCCTCTTGTGCGAGGCCGTACCTCGGCAGAGTGAGGCACAGCCTCTAGTGCGAGGGCTGCACCTCGTGCATCTCCTACCTCACCGAGACTTCATTTTTTCCTAGATTTCCATGGTTTTGAGTTAAAATTTGAATTAAACTCAAATTCTTTTTTTCTAATTTTCAAAAGGATAAAACTTGATTTTTAAAGGATAATTAGGGATTTTTAATTGGATAAAAAAAAACCTCCTAAAACTTAATTTTTTGGAGAAAGATCATATAAAAAGAAAAAGTTAGGACACCACAAGGGAGAGGGCATAAGAACGGCAAACAACTAAAAAAAATTCTTCAAGCAGTCGACGAGGAAATTAATCCATTCTTCTTTTGCAGCCAAAATCAAACCTCTGAGGGTAAATTTACGGGTTAGAGCTAATCCTTTCTCTTTCCTTACCTGGTGTCGTTCATTTGTTTTCTCTATTATAATTACTGTAAACTACTATTCATTTATTTGTTTGTTATAATCAACATGAACTTAGATTAATCTAATTAATTTATTGATATGATGCATGGAATGTAAGTTGAATCTGTAGAATATCTAACATTAATTTTATTTTTCATTTGATTCTACTTTTGGTCAATAATCCACTTTGTTAATTTCTAGTTTTCTATCAAACATAATTTTTCCATAGTAATCATAAATATTTCTCTCAATTATAATTATTTATTGTATTTGCTTCATTTAATTGCTTATTTCTATTGTATCATATTTTGTTCATTTGATTTAATTCGCTAACATTGTATTTTTTTTATTCTTGTTTTGTTGTCCACAAAACTTATTTATTTCTCTTTGAGTAATATTCCTGGGCAAGCTGGAGAATCAGGAAATTAGGAGCCTTCAAAGTTTGGTTTGTATTTTTATTTCTGTATTTCCCTTATTTTATTATTTTATATGTTTTATATAAAATAGTATTTAGATAAGTTTATTTTAGAGAAACTCATGATTTTTTTACAATAATAAAAATTGGGATTTTTTTAAATAAAATAGGATCAATGTCCTGATTTTAGCCAATGAACTTTCATTTTCAAAAGGGAGTTAATTCTCATAAAATGGGATCCAATTATCCCTATTTTTTTATCACCCAAAATAACCCTCAAATTTTTTAAGTTAACACAAGTGTACCAATGTTCCTAAAATCTAATAAATGTCTAATTTGTGTATTATGTATTTTATTTTATTCTTTTTTTTGTATTATTTATTGTGGGCCCTTGTAATTAATTTTGGGGCTATTTTATTCATTTGTTTATTTATATTTTTTTATTTTGGGGGATTGTTACATCCCATTTTTTACTTGTAATTTATTTATCGCTTTCTTTACTGCTTTCCAAAAGTGCTTCAAATGCGCTTTAATTTTATTGCATGATCACGTGAGATGAGAGATGGAATTTTAATTGCTAAAAAACTCATTTATAACTTAGCTTAAGGCATTAATAAGAGTGAAGTTCCGAACGCCTTTTCTGGTTTAAGACCTTAAGGTTAGATGACCTTTCCTAATTTCTTGTAAATTGGGTGGCGACTCCAAAATACCTCAAAGGTGCCTAAAGGTTTCATGTGATTAGATGAACTTCCCAATGTCCTATTGGGTAAGGAATTCCAAAATATCTCATGTTGCCCAAGATCAAAAGATGGCGACCATCCCGAGCCCTAAAAGCAGGCATCTGGGGACCCCGACTTCAGGCTGGGTAGCGGGCCGTGCGCGTCACAGTGGTGACTCCACTAGGGACGATCGAAACTTTGCTTCGAAAGTGACTTAAGTTAAAATTATAATTGAGTTTTTAAGAATCAAAAATTCCATTTTTATTCAAAAAATTGCATTGCATCCATTAGAGCCTTAGAATTATGCTAGTTTGTCCCTTATTTTATCTCGATCCATTCCTAAAACACAACACTACTTTCATTCATTGCAGGGAAGAGATCAGGATAATCACCAATCCAAGCCTTATACCATCAATGGTATATTAAATGGAGACCCGATTGGTCGTTATGCTCGTGATGAGCTAGACCCGTCGGCAGGGACAATGCTTGGGTAGACCTAAAGTATCATCACCCTGATTAAAGCACATGTAATGGAAATAGATACTTCCCCTAGGTGGTATGAATCATAATACTATGCTTGCTGTATGGATCATTTTGTATTGGTCAAACCTAAATAAATTGATTGGTTACCTAATCAAAGGCTTTCATGCCCCGATAGGCCAATGTCGATTTATTTAGACCGCCTGAATACCCAATGGTCAAGACCCATATGTGTGCACATGAGTTAAGAGATACTATGCTTACCACCGTGCATTATACGCGTTCATCGGGTTCCCCGTTAACCCATGGATCAGGCCCACCTAGGAAAGAGACCACGCGACCTCATACGTGGGAGTGATAAGGTTGGAAGAATCTATCTGCTTGCATGTGGTTGTCGATGTCGCACAACATACTCATACATCGCATGTCATTCATGCATGTTAATAAAGAATATAAAAAAAATAAAAAGAAAACATATGCATTTTGTGTGTGTATATCCTTTTGTGTGCATATTATTTTTCACATGTACATATCATCCTGTGTATCATTTTTTCCACGCATCACATGTATCATTGTAATCTATTGATGTTTCAATCATCAAGTACCGTTTGCATAGCACAATCATGTATTACATGTCATTCATACATCATTCTAACTCCTTAATTTTCAGCCATTGTAAACCATTTGCTTGGGTTGATTAGGGGTTCCGATAGTTGTCTAAAGGGAAATTCAGAGGTTAGGTTGGTGGACAAAGATCTAGCATCATTACCAGGACATCCGCAGGCATTAGAAATGCCCGATCCTTCGCAACAGATTGAAGAGACTCGTGACCTAATTTCCCAAGAGATGGATGGAAGGCTCGGGGAGATTGAAGAAAGGTTGTTAGCCATGATTAAGGAAAGAATATATCCCATGGCACTAGTTCTTCAAGCTCAGCTTATGGCAATAACTCTTAACTAAGTGGAGTCGACCACAGTCAAAAAGGCTTATACAGTGACGACCGTTGTGTCTCCTTTTGCTTTCGAACCCAAAGTCAATGTACCCTTTATTTCGCCAGTTGAGCAAAAAAGAGGCAAGAATCCTACTTTAAGGTATGACTTTATTCTTGAAAAGGAAGATGTTTCAGCAGTGATGCAAGTTTTGAAGGGTAAAGCGTCAAGGGCAGAATATGATTTAAGGTCAGGCTCAAGTCCGCGCTTAGGTGAAACATCGGGCGGATCTTTGATGCAGTTTCAAAAGCAAGTAGGAAAGGCAGAAGGACCAGACCCTCCACAATCAATAGGCATTCCTAGTTCCTTAAGCATGAAAAAGGAGCTAGCTGATCTTGAAGAAGAAATCATGAAGTCCAAACTTGCGGCTACATCCAAACTTACGACTACCCGGGTGCCACTCAACAAGACTATTGCTGACCCCGCAAGTTTAAGATTGGGTTGCTATGATAATAGCAGTGGTACACAAAGGACAAGGAAATTGTCAGCAACTGAAGTGGCTCAGAGGCACTATTCTAATTTTGACATATCTTTATCTTGGCTCCTTAAGAGGCTAATGAAGGAGGGGATGTTACAGCCATTACCAGTTAGGCCCACTTGAAACTAGGGACAGCCCAATCAAAAGGCGGATCAATATTGTGCCTTCCACCAGCACACTGGGCATACCATAGATGATTGCAAGACCTTGAGACATGCTATTCAAAACCTAATTGATTCCAAATAGATCTCTGACCAAGAAAAGTGAAAGATAAAGAATAAGATGGATTAAGTCCCTAAGTGGGAAAAGAAGACGGTTCCTAAGGATGACAATGAGCCATCAACTACAACATCTGTGTTGGTAGGAGAGGAAGATGTTAGCTATTTAGATGCTCCTTTTATTTTTGAACTATTTAATAATGACATTTTTAATTATGGTTTCATTAATAAGACGAACATTTTTGCTTACTTGTGTGATGTCTCTAATGATTACACTATGTATAATCATGATCATGATTCATTTCTATTTGATATCAATTCAACTGATGCTATTCTATTTAATCTTGAAACTTTGGAAAACCCAAAGGAAATCTCGATAGCATCTAATGTAACTCCTGAGGAGAGGTTAAAATTTGAGAGAATTTTAAGAAAATACAAAAAGTTTTTGCCTGGACCTATGAAGACATGCAAGGAGTTGATTATGAAATCACCGAACACACCATTCCAACACACCCCGATCATGGACCAATCAAGCAGAAGCTCAGAGGATTCAGGCTAAAATGGGCAGAAAAGGTTAAAAAAAACATCCACAAGCAGAAATGAGGCCAAATTTCTTATCAAAAAACAACACCCTACTTGGTTGGTCGACATTGTCCTGATTGTCAAGAGGATCGAAAAAGTATCAGGATTTGGAAAAAGAAAAAGAAAAAAAAACAAAAAAAAAAAAAAAAGAGAGAAAAGAAGAAATTGATATGTAGATATAGCCAAGTCAATTGGGAAGAATTTGACATGGTCTCCCACATCACGTTGGTCTGATAACGGGGTGCAATTTATGGCTGAAACCAAGAAGCTACTCAAGAAGTATGACTTTAAGCATCACAAGTTTTCTTCATATCACCAGCAAGCTGATAGGCCAGTCGAAGTAGCTATCAAAAACGTCAGTAAGATCCTAGCTAAAATGGTGCAAAACTACAATGATTGGGGAGAGAAGTTGCCTTTTGGAACCTTAGAGCTAGAGAACCACCATTAGAACCTCTACAGGAGCCATGCCTTATTCCTTATTATATGGGATGGCAGAACTGTTGCCTTTTGAAGTGGAGCTCAAGTCTTCGAGGGTAGTCATGGAAGCTCAAATTCTAGAAAATAATTGGGCTCAACAACGATTGCAGTGGTTGAATATGTTAGATGAGAACAGACTACCAGCTCACTATCATAACCAAGTCTGTTAGAAAAGGCTTGCTAGATCATTCGAGAAGAAATTCAAAAGGCAACAGCTAAAAAAGGGGAATTTAGTCTTCAAACAAATGTGACTAGGTATTCCGGACATATGGAGCAAATTCAAGCCAACATGGGAAGGTCTTTTTGTTCTTAAGACATTGTTATCCAAAGGAGCAGCGATTCTAACAGACAGTGATTGTAACAATTTCAAAGAACCGGTCAACATCGACTAACTCAAGAGGTTCTATGGCTAAAGACTAAAAGATCAAAAGAACATAATAGAAGTCCTACGGGTCGAAAACCAAAAAAAGGCGGCCTTGCTAAAAATGGGCAACTCGTCAAGGTGGAAACCGAAAAAAGGCACCCTGGGCAAAAATTAGAGCCCTGAAAGAAAATGTCCAATCAAGAAAACCCGAGAGGGCTGATTGAAAATAAGAGCTTGATGCTTACAAGACTTACTCTAAGATTAGATGTAATTTTGCATTTTGAATCCACGTTAGATAGTGATTATGTATAGAGAAATTATACTGAAATATACAAATATATAAAACGAAGGTAATTCAACTCATATGTTCATTATTTTCTAGTTCTTTTATAAAAAGAGAAACATTGTTCATTATTGAATGCATCTAATTTTAAGACCTATGCTCTGCTACTGCTCTCATCAGCCAGATTACAAAGTTGATAAGTCCTTTTATCAGCTACAGGACTAAACACCCATTTCTTGTATGTACCAATAGAAGCAAAGGAACAATCCCTAATAAGTGGTATAACAGTCTTTACTGACAGTCGTGCCCAGAGGCTATGGTATCTGGAAGCGAAGGCTGAGGAAAAAAGGCCAGCCTGGAAAATAGAGGGTCCCTCACTACATCTTGAATCCCTCAAAACTGTAGAACATAACAAGCAGTGATATAAAAAGTGGCCTCGTGAATTCTGCACAAGGGAATGTATCTTGAAGGACAGTCCAGGGTCACAGCAGAAAGGGGAAACCAGGGGCACATGGAGCTAATGTCCTCGTCTGCCACCTCACCCATTCTAGCAGCACCTTTGTTGCGAGATGCGAAGGAATGCAACCGCTGTTGGGAAAGGAAATGCATCAACAAATAACTACAGTTCACCCTAGGAGATGGCTCTGATAGTAGCCCAGCTTTTCTTGTAACCACACCGGAAAGACATAAAAAAAAAAGAGAGAGGCTGTTAGAGATGAAAACCGTAACTGGCTCTCTAAGCAAAAGTTAGGCCAAAGGGCAGGCTGAAAACTTGAAAACAGGCAGTCTATACTACAAAAAATATTTAAAATGAATAAAAGCCGCTGGAGTGGGTTGGGTCCATTGAAGGCAAAAATTAGGCATAGAGTCCTATGAAAATCCCTAAAGGGACGCATTTCCCTAAAAAAAAAACTAGTGTGAAAATCCACAAGGGATGCACTACCTTCAATAAATGACCACTAGTACATGGAGTGATAAGGCATCCCAAATAGTTTTCCTTCAGGTAGATCATGCATAATGTAGGACATGAGTGAGAGTTATGGGGGCAAAATGATGTATAGCTCATAGCAAAAGGTGCATTCTCGTTGACCAGGGGGCAAAGATGCATCGAACTATTCTCTCGGAAAAGCTTATGGGTCAGAATTCTTAAGCCAAGATGACACTCTTCTAGATGTTTGGGCGGAATCAAACAATGTGAGCAGCCAAGTCGTACCCTCAATGGACCCTTAACCACCTAGGACACGGTCTATTCAGTTTTGCATGCATTTTATGTCATACAATTCTTTTGCAAACATCTGCATATCACTTTTCATACGCACACACAATCTTTTGTACATATTCCTATGCACATAACTTTGTAGGAAGAGTCCAAATAAAGACCATACGCACAAAAGCAAGTCAAGGACAACTTCAACATGACATAGGCACTCACCCGTGCTGGACAATCAAACCAAGATGAACCCTACCGTGGTTCAAATCTCCAGGTCCTCTGAAGAGGCAATCCCCAAGTCCTCTTAAGAGGTGATTCTTCAAATTCCTCTTAAGAGGCAAACCTTTGGGTCCTCTTAAGAGGCAATCCCCAAGTCCTCTTAAGAGGCAAATCCTTTAAAGTCCTCTTAAGAGGCAATTCTTCAAAGTCCTCTTAAGAGGCAAATCTTTGAGTCCTCTTAAGAGGCAATCCCCAAGTCCTCTTAAGAGACAAACCCTTCAAAGTCCTCTTAAGAGGCAATTCTCCAAGTTCTCTTAAGAGGCAAATCTCCAAGTCCTCTTAAGAGGCAACTTTCGAAGTCCTCTTAAGAGGCAAATCCCCAAGTCCTCTCAAGAGGCAAATCCCCAAGTCCTCTTAAGAGGCAAATCCTTCAAAGTCCTCTTAGGAGGCAAATTTTCAAAGTCCTCTTAAAAGACAATTCTCCAAGTCCTGTTAAGATGCAAATTGCCCAAGTCCTCTTAAGAGGCAAATCTCCAAAGTCCTCTTAAGAGCCAAAATATCCAAAGACCTTTTAGGGGCACTAATCTACAAATTAGCGAAAATCCTCCAGGGGGCAGCCATTCTTTAAGGAACAACCAACCATCTTTTAAAGGGTGTCCATCCGGCATCCGCTCAACATGAACGTAACACGCCAAAAGGGGTTCATTAATTAGCCACCAAGAGCATAGGTTAACACATCAACAAGCAGGCGTTAGTCAAACCTGCCACAACTCCATCAACACAGCAGAAAGGTAGCAGCCTCAGGATACCTTAATAGCGCAGAGTGCGCCCAAGACTTAATGTAGCTGTAGATACCGGGTCCCAAGTAGCCTTGATCAGGATTACCCGATGATGAAATTTAGCTATGCCGGCTTATAGGCAAAAAGAATGAAGGTCGGAAGTAAATTCGCTTGTCATTTGGATTTGTTAGGAATGGAGAAAAATGTACTTTTCTTAAATATTTTAAAAATATTTAAAAAAATTATTTTGGGGAAAAAAGTGAGTTTTTAGGTTTTTATTTTTTAAAAAATATATATATATATATATATAAATATTTTTCGCGAGCGTCGGGCGCGTCGCACGCGGAGCGTCCGCGCATTGCGCGTGATTTCCGCGCGCAACGCACGCTCCTCGCCCATTTTCGCCCCCACTCGCCCATTTCCGCCTTTTTTCCATTTTTTGGGGTTCTTGGGTGGTTTTTTGGCAGTTTTTGAAGGGAATTAAAGGCAAAAACTCTAGGATTTTTAGGGGGACGATTTTTGGGAGTTTTAGGAAGGTTTTTTTAAAAAAAAATCTGATTTTCTTAGGGAGAAAAAATTGGGTTTTGGCTGAAAGTTTTGGAAGGGATTTTCTTAGAAAATTGCTTCATTTTTCTTCAAAAAATTACATAAAATTATTTTCAATTTCTTACATCTGAATTTTATTATTATTCCAACAAATCAAGGCAAAGGATTAATTCATCTACCTTAAATTCTACATGAAAATATTGAGTGTAATTATTCTTGGCTTTATTCCTTTATTTTTTTTGTTAATTTCATTTATTTTGTTTTCATTTAACTAATTAGCTTGTAAATTCTTTTAGACCCATTTTTTTAGTTTTGTTTTCGATTAATTATTTAGTATGTAAATTCTTTTAGCCTATTATTTTCTTCTTATTTTTATCTTTAATTATTTATCTAATATGTAAATTCTTTTAAATCTATTATTTTATTTTCTTGTTAAATTGTTTCTTGCATATGTTAATATTTTTATTATTTGCTCAAAATTGCTGTTATTATAATTATTTATTTAACACGTTTGGCATGATTAATGTATTTTTATTCTTATGCATGTTAAATTGCCTCATAATTATTTTATGCATGTTTAAGGTATGATAACTTTGTTATTATTAATTTTTTATGCATGCTAATCTTTATTTATAATTTATGTTCGTCATTATGTTGTGTTATTTTGTGCATGTAAAGTTGCTAATTTGTTAAATTATATATTTTATCATGTCATTTAATTAATTTTTTCATAAATAATGCATGTGTTATTTATTTTAATCTTTGATTTGTTGTTTTATATGTTTAAATAATTTCTTTGGCTCAATCACTAACATGAATTTTTTTTTTTTTTTTGTTTTTTGGTTGCAAATCGTTGTTTTATTCTTATTTGAGCATCCACGCACGTGAAGGAGGAGATGCGGGGTTTGGTATCTTTATTGTACATTTTAATTCTCATTTTGTTTATATTTTTGATTTTCGTGTATGTAATTGTTAAATAAAATGGTTTTTATGCACGCTTAAATAAAAAATCGCATAAAAATATTTTATAGAATAAATTGGTTTTTTCTAATAAAATAGGACCAAAGTCCTAAATTTTCATCCTAAATAAAATTTCCACATCAAAAGTGTTTTATTTAAATATGCATGCGAGGACCAATTCTTCATCCTTAAATGAATAACCCGATTTATGCGTGGATCGCAGCTTATTTAAAATGGGGGTTGTATTCCACCCCTAGTTTTGTTGTAATTTATGTTTATGCACTTTATGTTATTCTTTATCGCTTCATTTATATGGTTGATACTGCACTTTAATTTTTATTGCATTTAAACACTTGAGAAAAGAGACGAAAGAGGTAAATTCAAAACTCAATTATAAATTTAACCAAGATATTAATAAATGGGAAGTCTCGAACCTTCTCTGGTCTTTGGGATCAACGAAGTGAGAGGTCTATCCGATCATTCATTGGAACGAGACCTCCAAGACACCTCTTGTGTCAAAAAGGCTTAATAAATCCTAGGCTCCATAGGGTTAGAGGATCATTCCCAATGTTCCATTGGGGTGATTGCCTCAAAGACCCCTTTGGTTTGCCCAAAATGGAAATATGCACCGTCTTAGGCTCACTAAGGTGAGACGAACTTTCCCAATGTTCTATTGGGTGGCGACTCCATGAAACCTCCTTATTGCCCAAAATAGACGCACTTGTAATTCGTTGCAAGTTATCAATGGACCTCATCAGCCCGATCGCCCTAAAGCGGGCGGTCAAAGGGGCGCCCCGGGGTCCGGCGCGCGTCACAGTGGCAACTCCGCTGGGGAGATAAGAGACTTTCCTTCGAAAGTACCTTAGTTAAAATTTACAATTGAGTTTTAATTTAAAAAAAAAATCATCTCTTTTCGAAATTGCATTGCATCCATGCTAGAGCCTTAGATTATACTAGTTTGGTCCCTATCATAACCCCGGTGCGTTCCCGAAGCACAACCCTACATTCACTTAATGTCGGGAAGTGCTAAGGATAATCACCAGCCCAAGCCTCGTACCTTATGGTATATCAAATGGTGACCCAATTGGTTATGCTTATAATGAGCTAAACCCGTTGGCAGGGACCATGCTTGGGTAGCCCTAAAATATCATCACCCGTTGAC
This sequence comes from Excoecaria cochinchinensis, assembly GCA_947683425.1. Lineage (NCBI taxonomy): Eukaryota > Viridiplantae > Streptophyta > Magnoliopsida > Malpighiales > Euphorbiaceae > Excoecaria > Excoecaria cochinchinensis. The sequence continues at coordinate 9,745,484 of CANTUQ010000005.1, forward strand.
CAAAGCTCATGTAATGGCAATAGATACTTCCACTAGGTGAAATGTACCGTAATACCATACTTGCTATATGGGCCATCATATATTGGACAAAGTAAATTTAATTAAATGGTCTTTATCAAAGGCTTTCATGCCCCCGGTGGGCCCATCTTAATTAAGTTGAATTGTTTAAATACATAATGGCCAAACACTCACACGTATGTACATTAGATAAGAGCTGTTATGCTGCCGGTTCTCCACCGCGCACCATACGTGTCCATTGGGTTCCCCGTTAACCCATGGACTAAGCCCACCTAGGAAAGAGACTGCACTACCATGTGTGTGGGAGAGATAAGGTCGAAAGGATCTATCTGCTTGCATGTGTTTGTCTATGTTGCATCAGCATGAACATGTATTGTATTTTTTTTTAATCATGCATCATCTTAACGTAATATTTTCTATCATCCATCATAGATTCTCTTAGGTGGTCTAAAGGTCCCGACGGACGGTTAAGAAGGATTCCGCTTTTGGGGTTACCAGAGTTAGTATCGGATCAGAGTTCAGATTCTCTCATAGAAGACGGTGAGGGGTTTTATTATGAGTCATCGATAGACGTAAGTATGGCCAATCCATCGAATGAGTCTGATGCAACCTGGGTAATAATTGCCGAGGAAGTAGGAAGAAGAATGGAGGAGTTTGAGGCCCGAATGATTACAATGATGGGCAACCTAGCCACCACCATAGCTGGGCAATAAGCTGCTGCTGCCCCTATCCAAGTGCCAGTTTAACAAGGGGTCGTTAGAGAAGATCCCCCTGCTGTAATTAACCAACCTGTGGTCTACCCACCTGCTATGGAGCAAAGAGTGCCTGCACCCGTCGAGCGTGGAGAAGGCCCTAGGTCCGAGGTTAATTTTGGGGAAGATGAGCAAGAGGAGCATGCAGTAGCTAAGGGAAAGTCGCTGAAACTGGAGGAGGTGATGTGGAGAAAAATGGAAGAGAAATTTGAGGTCATGGCAAGGATGATGACTGTAGGGAGAGGAATGAACCCGGAGGACCGAGAGCTGGACGGGGATGACCTGATTCCCCAGAACTTTAAGATGCTCGATATTCAAAAATTTGACGGCACCTCTGACCCTACTGCGCACATCAAGCAGTACTCGCTTGTCATAAAGGGTACGACTTTAACGAGAAAGGAGAAAATAGAGTACTTTTGCTTGAGTCTCACAGGAGCTGCCATTGATTGGTACCGTGGACTGGACAGAAGGTCCAAAAAGGATTGGGTTGACTGAGGAGTTCCTTAAGCAGTACGATTCCAGCACTTGAATGGAAGTTACTTTGAAGGTCTGGAGTTATTACAGCAGAAGTCTGGAGAGTCCTTCCATGAGTACCTTACTCGATGGAGGAATCGAGTTATGGAGATGAAACGCAAGCCAGACACTCCTGATTAGATTCGGTTGTTCATTCGGAATGCCAGCCCATACTTGAGAGACGGACTGAAGATGAAGGGGCTAAAGGATTGGGAGTCATTAAAAGACATTGCCATAGAAGCGGAAGGAGAATATATGGCCAAGAGGGCAAACAGTGAGTCCTATGCCAAGAAGGGCTATAGCAATCAAGGGACAGCCAAGTCAGCAAGTTCAAGCAGTGGTAACAGAGGTGGAAAGACAGCCGAGGTGTCTTCAACAGGCATGAATCAAAGATACTTCTCCAATTTGGGTAGGCCTTTGTCATGGGTTTTGAAGAGGCTGATAAAGGAAAGGAAGCTACAACCCCTGCAACCTAGGCCAGCTAGGACCCAAGGGCAGCCAGGGCACAAAGAGAATGAGTATTGCGCCTTTCACTAACATACCAGACATCTGACTGACAATTGTTTCAGGCTGAGGCACCTAATTCAGGATCTGATCGATAGTAAGCAGATCACCGACCATGAAAAGAGAGAGAGCAAAAAGAAGTCTAATTATAATGTTGTGCTACCGCCAGTCTTTATGATTGGATTGAGCCTATCAAATTGTATGTGATGCAAGATCTATACGGAAATGAGTATGTCGCTATCACTCGCCCTGAGGCAAGTGAAGAAGGGATTCTCGTGGCGACGATAGACTGTTGGTCCACTAGTGAGAGTGGAGACGAAGACGATGAAGAGAAAGATGGAGAATTCGCGGATCCATGGGATTCGAAGGAGGAAGAAAGAGTTGGGGCTGTAACAAGAAGTGGGAGAGTGGTCCCCGAAGTTGAGAAGCAACAGGACCCAGTGCAAGCAACCGCAGAGAAGGAGCCGAAAGAAAGTCCCATAGTAAAACAGCTGAAAAAGACCACGGCTCAAATATCAATTTGGGACCTTTTAAGGCAGTCCCCCTCCCATAGACAGAAGTTGGTCGAGGCATTGAGTGTGTCCTCTGTAGCCACTACAATTTCTCCATCTGAGCTACTAGACCTTGTTAAAGGGGGATCCGGGGAGAAACTGATGTTTTCTAATGCAGATTTGCCAGCTGAGGGTCGCAGCCATAACCGGCCATTATATATCAAAGCACAGATTAACGGCAAGCACACTGCTTGCATTATGGTTGATGATGGGTCATCAATAAATGTCTGTCCTTTAGTGGCGCTTCAGGCTTTTGGGTTAAATGAAAGCATGCTGAGCAAGTCTGACCTGACCATCACATCTTATGACAATTCTAGGAGGCAGGCGTCGGGAACTTTCAAAGCTATTGTTAGGACTGGACCCATTGAGATAGAAATAGAGTTTGTGGTCTTACCCATCCCAGCAAATTTCTCAGCTTTACTTGGAAGGCCGTGGTTCCATAGGTTGGGGGGAGTGCCATCCACTTTACACCAAATGATTAAGATACCTCACGAAGGAGAGGTGGTGACTATTAAAGCAGCAAGAGAGAACCAAGTGTCTGCCTTGGAGATCTCTAACCAGCCGTTCAATGGTTTTCATGTATCGATGTTAGGACAAGAGCGGAGCTTAGAAAGTAGCCCTCAGGTGGTAAACATGCTAAAGAAGATGCACTTCCTCCCAGGGGCTGGTTTGGGCAAAGATTCATAAGGGCGGCAAGATGTCATCACTTCGCATAGCCAGAAAAATCGGAAGGGGTTAGGCTGCAAAGGAGAGTATGGTAAGAAGAAAGTGTCAGAGAAGATTCCCCACATTTCAAAGAGCTTTGTGTCAGCATCCTCGGTTTGTGCTTACGCTGGAGAAGAGGAGCCACAGTGGGTAGATGGGAAGATCATCCCGGGTTTCAAAATTTTTAATGATGTCTTTGACTGGGAGGTGGGAGTTATTAAGACTATAGAAAACTTCTAGGATGAGAAGATTATGAGCCAGTGTAGCATCTGGGACAGGGATGAGCCCGAAGAGATTGTAACTGATAAGCTGTTGGCCACTAAACTCAAAGGGAAGGTGAAGATGGTAGAGCCAGAGCCGAAGATTGAAGGTCTCAAGATTTCACCGGAGGTAGTTGAAAAGCCACCAAGTCAAGGAGCCAAAGTACAGTCGGCTACAGCATCGGCATCGGCAGGAGATGAATATGATAGTTATTTAGATGCTCTTTTTTATACCAGAACTTTTTAATGACAATGTTAATGTTTCTGATTATGTTAATGAGATGAACAACTTTGCTTACTTGTGTGATGTTTCTGATGATTTCATTTCGCATGATCATAAGTATGATGCATTCATTCTTTATATTAATTCAACTAGCACAACTGCATTTAATCTCAGAACTTTGGAGAATCCGAAGGAAATTTTGATAGCATCAGACATAACTCCTGAAGGGAGGATAAAATTTGAGAGAATATTAAAAAAATATGAAAAATTCTTTGCCTGGACCTACGAGGATATGCCAAGAATCGATCGGGATGTCGCCGAGCATGCAATCCCAACTTACCCAGAGTTTAAACCAGTTAAGCAAAAGCTCCAGAGACTAAGGCCAGAATGGGCACAGAAAGTGAAAGAGGAGATCCATAAGCAAATTGAGGCTCAGTTCCTGATAGAGGTTCAATACCCAACATGGTTAGCTAACGTGGTTCCCGTGGCTAAGAAGGAAGAAAAAGTTCGAGTATGCGTGGATTATCGGGATCTGAACAAAGCTTGCCCGAAAGACGATTTCCCTCTGCCTCATATTGATGTGCTGGTAGATAGTGCCACTGCTTGCATGATGTACATCTTTGTGGATGGATACACGGGGTATAATCAAATCCTTAACAAGATAGTGGATCGGATTAAGACGGCCTTCATTACCGAGTGGGGGACATATGCTTACCGGGTTATGCCTTTTGGTTTAAAAAATGCAGAAGCAACCTATCAGAGGATGGCCACTAGGGTTCTCAATGATTTGATCCATAAAGAGGTGGAAGTGTACGTCGATGACATGATGATTAAGTCGACTACCAGAGAAGGTCACTTTGAGGCTTTAGAAAAGTTCTTTCAAAGGATTAGCAAGTATGATCTGCGCCTCAATCCCAAGAAGTGCATTTTTGGAGTTACCTCAGGAAGGTTATTGGGTCATGTAGTAAGCCAGAGGGGAATCAAGGTAGATCCTGATAACGTCAGAGCCATTAGAGAGATGCCGGTGCCTCGAAAGGAAAAGGAGGTTAGGAGTTTCCTGGGAAAGCTTTAGTATATCAGCCGGTTCATTGCCAAGCTGGCTTCAGCATGTGAGCCCATTTTCAAGCTTCTAAGGAAGAACTAGCCTGTGGTATGGAACGATGATTGTCCATTGGCCTTTGACACCATTAAGGATTATCTCTTAAATTCGCCAGTCTTAAGACCACCACGCTGTGCCAAACCACTAATATTGTATCTGGCTGTAGAGGATAATTCAGTGGGTGCTATGATGGCTCAGGAAGATGACTTTGGTGTGGAGTTTGCTGTTTATTATCTTAGCAAGAAATTCCTACCATATAAAGTCAAATATGTTGAGGTGGAGAAGATTTGCTTGGCGATTATTTGGGCTTCTAAGAAGTTGCGACATTACTTTCATTCCTTCAGGGTACAGGCGGTTGCCAAGCATAACCCTCTTAGGTATCTTCAGGAAGTGCCCTCTCTGCTAGGGAAAATGGGGAGATGGTTACTGTTGTTGCAGGAGTTTGACATTGAATACATAACCAAGAAAACCATTAAGGGAAGAGCCGTAGCAGAGTTCTTAGCCGAGCATCCTATTGAGGGAGATCAGTTTGAGTATAATTTCCCGGATGAAGATGTCACAGCCATAACAGTACAAGGATGGCAGTGATTCTTCGATGGAGCAGTCAATAGTAAAGGAGCAGGCGCAGGAGTCATTCTTACTACCCCGGATGGTGAGAAGCTACCATTAGCTAAGAAGCTGAGATATAAGGCTACCAATAATGAAGCAGAATACGAGGCTTGCATCTTTGGATTGGAAGCGCTGCTCGCCCTGGGAGCAAAGACTGCTGAAGTATTCGGAGATTCTTCTTTAGTAATTCATCGGATCAGAGGGGAGTGGTCTGTCAAGGAAGAGAGGCTGCTGCCTTATGTGAAACGCTCGAGAATGCTATGTAGCCAGTTTGAGACTTGCACTTTTTGCTTTATCCCCAGAGATGAAAATTAGTTGGCTGATGCTCTAGCGACGTTAGTGTCTATATGGGATAATCCAACAGGAATTGCTATGAGGCCCGTGCTGATCTCTAGTTCGAATAAACCTTGCTTTGAAGCTGAGCAGGTGCAAGATGTTGAGGCCGCCGATGGAAATCCGTGGTACTATGACATTCAGAATTATTTAGAAAAGTCAGTTTTTCCAGAAGAAGCCATGGAGAAAGACCAAAGAATGATTCGGAGGCTATCCACTCAGTTCATCAGTGTAAACGATACCTTGTACAAAAGACAAGCTGATAGCATCCAGTAAAGATGTTTGGCAGAGAAAGAAGCAGAAAGAGTTATGGTAGAGGTTCATGCTGGGATCTGCGGAGCTCACATGAATGGCTTAGCCTTAACAAAAAAGATCATGAGCCAAGGATTCTATTGGCTCACAATGGATACAGATTGTTCGAAACATGTAAAGCAATGCCAGTTATGCCAGCAATACGCAAATTTGAGGCACGTGCCGGTTTCAGAGTTTCATAACTTGACTTCTCCATGGCCATTTGCGGCTTGGGGGATAGATATCATAGGCGAGATCCGACATACAGCTTCTAATGGGCACGGGTTCATTATAGTTGCCATTGACTGCTTCACTAAGTGGGTTGAAGCAGAGTCTTTCAAGAAGGTTAATGCAAGGGACATGGCTAAGTTCATCGAGCGGAATTTGATATGCAGATATGGTCTCCCGCATCACATTGTGTCTGACAATGGGGTATAATTCCTGGCAGAAACTAAACAGATGCTCCAAAAATATGGAATCCAGCATCATAAGTCTTCTCCTTACCATCCTCAGGCCAATGGCGCAGTTGAAGCAGCGAACAAGAACGTGAAGAGGATATTGGCCAAGATGGTTTAGAGCGATAAAGACTGGGCAGAAAAGTTACCTTTTGCGCTTTGGGGTTATAGAACCACAGTCAGGAGTTCTACGGGAGCGACACCATTCTCTCTGGTATATGGAACTAAAGCTGTCTTGCCAGTAGAAATTGAGTTGAAGTCTTTGAGAGCAGTCATGGAAGCGGAAATTCCAGAGGCAGAATGGGCACAACAATGATTATCGCAGCTGAATTTGCTGGATGAAGATAGGTTACGGGCTTATTATCACAATCAGGTTTACCAGAAGAGGTTAGCTCAGTCATTTAGCAAGCAAGTACAAAAGCACCCATTGAAAGAGGGAGATTTGGCCTTTAAGATGATGAGGCTGGGAGTGCAAGACATACGAGGAAAATTCAGGCCAACCTGGGAAGGTCCGTTCGTTTTAAAGAAGTTGCTAACAAAAGGAGCAGCAATCTTGGCGGATAACGATGGGAATGAGTTCAAGGACCCGGTCAATGTCGATAGACTAAAAAGGTTCCATGGCTAAATACCAAAAATAGAAAGAAGAGAATAAATGCCCTGTGGGTCAAAAACCGAAAAAAAGGCGGCCTTGCTAAAATTGGGCGCCCTGTCAGGGTGAAAATCGAAAAAGGCATCCTGGGCAAAAATTAAGGGCCAAGAGAAAATGTTCAATCGAGAAAACCCGAGAGGGCCGATGGATAACAGGAGTTTGATGCTAACAAGATCTATTCCGAGATTAGGTGTAGTCTTGTGTTTCTTTTGAATTCCTATCAAATGAGAATCATGTATGATGAAATCATATAAAAATGTACACAACCTTGCAATGAGGAAAAGAATACATTTTCATTGTTCTTTTAGTTATGTCTTAAAAAAAAAGAAATGTATCATTTATCTATCTAATGACTATTGTATAATCTTGGTGTCGAAAGATGTCTAAGTGGATATATGTTGGCCACCTCCTGGCAATTATTCGAATAATCGCTTTCTCTAGTAGTTCCTTTAAAAATAAAAAAAAAAAAGAAGAAGAAGGGCCGTTAGAGATGAAAACCGTAACTGGCTCTCTAAGCAAAAGTTAGGCCAAAGGGCAGGGTGAAAACCTGGAAACAGGCAATCTGCCCTACAAAAAAATGAAATAAACAAAAGCCGCTGGATTGGGTTGGGTCCATTCTAAGAAAAAATTAGGCAAAGGGTTATGTGAAAATCCCTTAGGGGACGCATTTCCCGCAAAGAAAAGCTAGTGTGAAAATCCACAAGGGACGCACTACCTTTAAAGCAATGACGTTCGATGCCTGTAGCGATAAGGCGGCATTACTTCAGATGATCTTCTTTCAATCAAATAACACGTACCACGGGACATGAATCAGAGTCCTGGGTATATGATCATCGACCGGGGGGCAAAGATGCACTGGATGTCTCTTTCAGAAAACTTATTGGGGACGGAATCCCTAAGGCCAAGATGACAATTCTCTTGATTCCGAGAGCATGGTGGAGAAACCAAGCCATATCCTCAGCACACCCTGGGCCACCTAGGGCATGGTCTATACATTCTTGCAAGCATTCGCATCTCATATCATACACACACGTTCTTGTATGTATTTTTGTGCACATAATTTTGTAGGAAATATCTAAAAGAAGACAGTCACCATTAGAAGATGAAATCCTGCACTTTTAGTAGTCTTGTCAGCGACTCGGTGTAGTGCACTTTTAGCAGTCCGTAGCAGACTCGGTGCAACTTAGAAGAGCAAATTTCGCGTTTCGTAGTCTTGTCAGTGACTTGACGCATCATCATCAGAAGATGGAACAGTGCACTTTTGGTAGCCATGGTAGTGGCTCGGTGTAGTTCTTTTGTGCACTTTTGGTAGTCTTGGTAGTGACTCGGTGCATCTCTCTTGTGCACTTTTTAGTAGCCTTGTCAGTGGCTCGGTGCATCACCGTCTTAGGATGGAACCCTGCACGTTTAGTAGTCTTGTCAGCGACTCCGTGCAGCGCACTTTTTGCAGCCTTGTCAACGGCTCGGTGCGATTTTTAGTTCTACGCTTTTAGTAGTCTTGTCAGTGGCTCGGTGCATCACTATCTGCAGATAGCACCTGTACGTTTGGTAGTCTTGTCAACGACTCCGTGCAGCGCACTTTTAGTAGCCTTGTCAACGGTTCGGTGCGATTTATATTTCGCATTTTGTAGTCTTGGTAGCGACTCGGCGCATCACCGTCTGAGGATGGTCCCTAGCACTTCGTAGTCTTGTAAACGACTCAGTGCAACTCGGAGAGGATATTCATAGCAGTGTTCCCCAGGGAGCAGCAAAAAGGTTGCTGCTTTAGGTACGCGCTTCTTTCCTTTTCCTGAATTTTGGCTCACCTAGGCACCCATGCACTAGCCTCCCTAAAATTGGGGGCAACTGTAGATACCGGGTCCCAAGTAGCCTTGATCAAGATTACCCAATGATGAAATTTAGCTATGCTGGCTTATAAGCAAAAAGAATGAAGGTCGGAAGTAAATTCGCTTGTCATTTGGATTTGTTAGGAATGGAGAAAAATGTATTTTTCTTAAATATTTTAAAAATATTTAAAAAATTATTTTGGGGAAAAAAGTGAGTTTTTAGGTTTTTATTTTAAAAAAAAAATATATATATATACATATATTTTTTCGCGAGCGTCGGGGCGCGCGCGACAGCACGTGGGATGCTCGCCCGCGAGCTGGGCAACGTGCAGCGCCCACCGCGCGACACTTGCGCGAGCGATGCCCCCCACTTGCCCATTTCCGCCTTTTTTTCGTTTTTTGGGCTTTTGGGTAGTTGTTTAGCAGTTTTTGAAGGGAATTAAAGGCAAAAACTCTAGGATTTTTAGGGGGACGATTTTTGAGAGTTCTAGGAAGGTTTTTTTGAAAAAAAAATATGATTTTCTTAGGGAGAAAAAATTGGGTTTTGGCTGAAAATTTTGGAAGGGATTTTCTTAGAAAATTACTTCATTTTTCTTCAAAAAATTACATAAAATTATTTTCAATTTCTTACATCTGAATTTTATTATTATTCCAACAAATCAAGGAAAATGATTAATTCATCTACCTTCAATTCTACAAGAAAATATTGAGGGTAATTATTCATGGCTTTATTCCTTTATTTTTTTTGTTAATTTCATTTATTTTGTTTTCATTTAACTAATTAGCTTGTAAATTATTTTAGACCCATTTTTTTAGTTTTGTTTTTGATTAATTATTTAGTATGTAAATTCTTTTAGCCTATTATTTTCTTCTTATTTTTATCTTTAATTATTTATCTAATATGTAAATTCTTTTAAATCTATTATTTTATTTTCTTCTTAAATTGTTTCTTGCATATGTTAATATTTTTATTATTTGCTCAAAATTGCTGTTATTATATTTATTTATTTAACATGTTTGGCATGATTAATGTATTTTTATTCTTATACATGTTAAATTGCCTCATAATTATTTTATGCATGTTTAAGGTATGATAACTTTGTTATTATTAATTTTTTATGCAAGCTAATCTTTATTTATAATTTGCGTTCGTCATTATGTTGTGTTATTTTGTGCATGTAAAGTTGCTAATTTGTTAAATTATATATTTTATCATGTCATTTAATTAATTTTGTCATAAATAATGCATGTGTTATTTATTTTAATCTATGATTTGTTATTTTATATGTTTAAATAATTTCTTTGTCTCAATCACTAACATGAATTTTATTTATTTTTTTCTTTTTTTGGTTGCAAATCGTTGTTTTATTCTTATTTGAGCATCCACGCACGTGAAGGAGGAGATGCAGGGTTTGGTGTCTTTATTGTACATTTTAATTCTCATTTTGTTTATATTTTTGATTTTCGTGTATGTAATTGTTAAATAAAATGGTTTTTATGCATGCTTAAATAAAAAATCGCATAAAAATATTTTATAAAATAAATTGGTTTTTTCTAATAAAATAGGACCAAAGTCCTAAATTTTCATCCTAAATAAAATTGCCACATCAAAAGTGTTTTCTTTAAATATGCATGCGAGGACCAATTCCTCATCCTTAAATGAATAACCCGATTTATGCGTGGATCGCAGTTTATTTAAAATGGGGATTGTATTCCGCCCCTAATTTTGTTGTAATTTATGTTTATGCGCTTTATGTTATTCTTTATCGCTTCATTTATATGGTTGACACTGCGCTTTAATTTTTATTGCATTTAAACGCGTGAGAAAAGAGACGAAAGAGGTAAATTCAAAACTCAATTATAAATTTAACCAATATATTAATAAATGGGAAGTCCCGAACCTTCTCTGGTCTTTGGGCTCGACGAGGCGAGAGGTCTATCCGATCATTCATTGGAACGAGACCTCCAAGACACCTCTTGCATCAAAAAGGCTTAATAAATCCTAGGCTCCATAGGGTTAGAGGATCATTCCCAATGTTCCATTGGGGTGATTGCCTCCAAGACCCCTTTGGTTTGCCTAAAATGGAAATATGTGCCGTCTTAGGCTCACTGAGGCGAGACGAACTTTCCCAATGTTCTATTGGGTGGCGACTCCATGAAACCTCCTTGTTGCCCAAAATAGACGCACTTGTAATTCGTTGCAAGTTGTCAACAGACCTCATCAGCCCGATCGCCCTAAAGCGGGCGGTCAAAGGGGCACCCTGGGGTCCAGCGCGCGTCACAGCAGCTCCACCGCCGGAACGGATGACTGATGTTCAGAGATAGCAATTTGAGACTTTATGTCAAATGAAGCTTGTGCCTGGTAGATTCGTGTCCAGGCAGATTCTATAGCAGATAAGCATGTGGGAGGAGGTAATCACCCTGATAGAATATGTTGGCTGGACTGATTTCTTGAGACTAGCTTACTAGACATACCCGGAGATTACTAGGGAGTTCTTAGCCACGCTACAGTACAAGGGGTACTGGAGGCCAGATATGGAACCAGGGGCTATATCATTTCGGGTTAGAAACTAGTATCAAGAGATGAGCTGCTAGGATTTTTCACGGGTGATGGGCCTTCCGATAGGAGATCAGGTCTTGATACTAGAATAGGACTGTCCTTACGTATTACTGGGAGCAGATCATAGGAACGGATGCCCCTTACCATCATAATCAGGACAAGAGCACCCTATTGCATTCTCAGGCTTTGAGATATATCTAGAAGGTACTGGCCAGCAGCTACTTTTGCCAAGTCGGGAGTCTTTGTTCTATAAATGCCACTGAGGTTTGGAGTTTATGGGCAATGATGACTGGTACGGAGCTGAAATTACCCACGAGATCTTAGCTACATAGGTTAGATTATGTAATGAATGAGGTTAGACACCGTATAAACAGGTTAGATACCGATACGGCTGTGGCTATACACCGCACAGGTTACATGCCGCAACGAAGGAGGTTAGACACTACATAAACAGGTTAGATACTGACACGGCTGGGGCTATACACTGCACAGGTTAGATGCCGCAATGAAGGAGGTTAGACACCACATAAATAGGTTAGATACTGATATGACTTGGGCTATACACCACACAGGTTAGACGCCGCAACGAAGGAGGTTAGACGCCGCAACGAAGGAGGTTAGACACAGCATAAATAGGTTAGATATCGACACGGTTGGGGCTATACACCGCATAGGTTAGATGTCGCAATGAAGGAGGTTAGACACCTCATAAACAGGTTAAATACTGACACGGCTGGGGCTGTACACCGTACAAGTTAGATGCCGCAATGAAGGAGGTTAGACACTGCATAAATAGGTTAGATACCGACACGGCTGGGGATATACACCACACAAGTTAGATGCCGCAACGACAAAGGTTAGACATCGTATCTAAGTCGGTTACAGACCACAATGGCAGAAGCTAGACACCGGACAAGTTAGATGCCAAAACGACAAGGGTTAACACGTCAACAAATTGATAATAACTGCCCCTAATAACTTCATTCAAACCGGAAAGACAGCTACCTCAGGTACATGTCTCATCGTTCCTTTTTTAAGTTTTAGCTCACCTAGATACCCATGCACTACGTTCTCCAAAACTGGGGGCAACTGTAGACACTAGGTCCTGAGGCAGCCCAAACTAAGGTTACCCAATGATGAAAATGATGCTTGTTCACAGGCAAAAAGGTTAGAAGTTATGATTTCCTTGTCGAAACCCTTCTTTTTAAATTAAAAATTTATAATTATTTTGGTTTATGGTGTTTTCGATGGCCTGCATAGCTCACGCGAAGCTCAATGCCTGCTGGTAGCTCACGCGAGGCACAGAGCCTGCGTGCAAGTTCGAGAGGCACCGCGCGCAAGGCCTTATCTCACGTAGCGCATGGCCTACAGGGCCGCACCTCGTGCATGCAAGGCACAACCCCCTGCACGAGGCCACACCTCAAGCATGCAGGGTGCGCCTGCACCTAGCGCCTGTGAGGCATGGCCTCTAGCGCGAGGACCGCACCTCATGCGTCTCCTACCTCTCCGAGACCTCATTTTTTCCTGGATGTCTGTGGTTTTGAGTTAAAATTTGAATTAAACTCAAATTCTTTTTTTTTATTTTCAAAAGGATAAAACTTGATTTTTAAAGGATAATTTGGGATTTTTAAAGGGATTAGAAAAAAAAAACTTCTAAAACCTAATTTTTTTGGAGAAAGATCATACAAAAGGAAAAAGTTAGAACACCACACAGGGGAGGGGATGAGAACGGCAAACGAAAAAAAAAAATTCTGAAAAAGAAAATTTTTAAGAGCTAAGAAGGCTTTTAAAAATTCTAAATTCGTTCTTGATCCAAAGAAATTAATTTTTTGTGTTTAAGATTCGATTCTCATCATATGATTTCTTTAAAAATAAGAGTTTTGAACTTCAGTTTCAGTGGGAGAAAGCTTTGCTCCAAGCTTTGTTCATTCTTTTTCTTCAAGTAATCGACAAGGAAATCAATTTGTTCTTCTTTTATAACCAAAATCAAACCTCTGAGGGCAAATTTACTGGTTAGAGCCAATCCTTTCTCTTTCCTTACATGGTGTCGTTCATTTGTTTTCTCCATTGTAATTACTGTAAACTATTATTAGTTTATTTGTTGTCATTTGTTATAATCAACATGAACTTAGATTAATCTATTTAATTTACTGATATGATGCATGGAATGTAAGTTGAGTCTGTAGAATATCTAGTATTAATTTTGTTTTTCATTTGATTCTACTTTTAGTCATTAATCCAGTTTGTTAATTTTCAGTTTTTTATCTAACATAATTTTTTCGTAGTTATCATAAATATTTCTCTTAATTAGAATTATTTATTGTATTTGCTTCATTTAATTGCTTATTTAAATTATATCATATTCTGTTCATTTGATTTAATTCGCTAACATTGTATTTTTTTTATTCTTGTTTTGTTGTCCACCAAACTTATTTATTTCAGTTTGAGTAATGTTCCTAGGCAAGCTGGAGAATCAAGAGATTAGGAGCCTTCAAAGTTTGATTTGCATTTTCATTTTTGTATTTCCCTTATTTTATTGTTTATATGTTTTATGCAAAATAGTATTTAGATGCGTTTATTTTAGAGAAACTCATGGTTTTTTTTACAATAATAAAAATTGGAATTTTTATTAATAAAATAGGACTAATGTCCTGATTTTAGCCAATGAACTTTCATTTTCAAAAGGGAGTTAATTCTCATAAAATGGAATCCAATTATCCCTATTTTTTTATCGCCCAAAATAACTCTCAGATTTTTTAAGTTAACACAAGGGAACCAATGTTCTTAAAATTTAATAAATGTCCCGATTTGTGTATTATTTATTTTATTTTATTCTTTTTTGTGTATTATTTATTGTGGGCCCTTATAATTAATTTTGAGTTAATTTTATTCATTTATTTATTTATGTTTTTTATTTTGGAGGATTGTTCTGTTCCATTTTTTACTTGTAATTTATTTATTGCTTTCCAAAAATACTTGAAATGCGCTTTAATTTTATTGCATGATTGCGTGAGATGAGAGATGGAATTTCAATTGCTAAAAAACTCATTTATAACTTAGCTTAAGTCATTAATAAGAGTGAAGTTCAGAACACTTTCTCTGGTTTAAGAACCCGAGGTTAGATGACATTTTCTAATTTCTTATAAATTGGGTGGCGACTCCAAAATACCTCAAAGGTGCCCAAAGGATTCATGGGATTAGATGAACTTTCCAATATTGTATTGGGTAAGGAATTCCAAAATATTTCGTGTTTCCCAATATCAAAAGACGCCGACCATTCCGGGCCCTAAAAGAGGGCATCCGAGGACCTCGGCTTCTGGCCGAATAGCGAGCCGCGCGCATCACATTATGCTTCAGTTATAGGAAGTCTAATGTATGCTCAAGTTTGTACACATCCGGATATCGCATATATTGTTGGGATGTTAGGCAGATATTTAAGTGAACTAGGCATAGAACACTGGAAAATAGCCAAAATGGTTATGCGGTATCTATAGAGAATAAAAGATTATATGCTCACATATAAGAGATTGGATCAGTTAGAGATCATTGGCTATTCTGACTCTTGTTTTTCAAGATGCCTAGACAGTCGTAGATCCACTTCGGGCTACATTTACTTGCTAGCTGGAGTAGCCATTTCATGGAAAAGTGCGAAACAATCACTCACGACTTCTTCCACCATGGAAGTTGAATTTGTAGCATGTCATGAGGCATCAAATCATGGGATATGGTTGAAAAATTTTGTCAAAGGGTTGCGAATTGTAGATAGTATTGAAAGACCATTAAAGTTGTTTTGTGATAATAAATCAGCAATGCTGCATTCCAACAACATTAGGAGCTCTTCAAAGTCTAAACATATAGACATTAAGTTCCTAATTGTTAAAGAAAGAATTCATAATGGTCTAATATCTATAGAGCATATTAACACAAACTCCATGATTACGGATCCGTTTATTTAGGGATTATTACCCAAGGCCTTTCATGAGCACATTGCTCACATGGGTGTTATACTATTAGATGATATATCAATTTAGTGGGAGTTTGTACTTACAGATGCATAAATTTATTTTGGTTGACATGTCGTATGGATATTTTGTGGGTATATAAAGTTTATCATTCAGCTAAAGATTTTATACAATTTTCACTCTCTACTTTGTTTGATCTCATTAAGGAATAAGGTTGGACCAGTTGGTAATAGGCATGTTAAATATCACATTGCATGGCATTCCTATGCTACACATCCATATTTGATCCATGTTGTTAGTTATATTGATATATGTGACCATTGTTAGGTCCAGTTATAATAAATGTAACAAAGATCTCTTTGATCCTATGTTGATATAATTGATGAACAGGATTGTCAGAGATGATTTTAGTTATAATAGCATTTTTGAGCTCATGAAGTTTTACAGTAATATACAATTAATGAGATTATCACATATTTATATGTATAAGGTCCAAGTGGGAGATTGTTGGAATTTATGGACCTATACAAATTAAATATGTGAATATTATATATTATAAGCTATTATAGTTTTAGTCCAAATAAAAGTGATCTGGTTAATTTAAAGTAAATTTGGACTTAATAGTCCTCTTATTAAAAATATGGAGGTTATTTTATAAATGTGTAGAAACCTAATGGACTTAATCTAATTTATGATGCATAAATTAATAAATAAGTCACTTTATAAATAGATTATGGTCTTGATTGCATAGAGAACCCTAACCCTAATTCTTTCTCTCTAGTATCCCATCGCCTAAGAGAAAATTTAGATCTATGTGCCAACTAGAAACCATAGAACCTTTCGCACCCTCAATGGCTATAGATTCAGGTATGCTTCTGCATCTATTTCATTCTTAATGATTTGACATGATCGTTTTATGGGCTATTGTGTATTTAGGGTTTTTCCATCACGGCCAACATAGGATTAATTCATCTAAATTTATTTTCTACATGTTTTCCATTCCTTACATCATTTTCCTACCTCAAATTCATATTTCCATGCCTAAATCATATTATACGTGTAACACCCCCATCGCCGTCCCCGTTGGAAGGACGCCGACGGCCGCGTTACCTGACACTCATTCACACAGATATTCATATGCACAGTACGGAAGCATACTTTCATACATAACATACATACGAAATACAGGTTAATTAAAAAAAACTTGACTTAACTTGCAGGCACAGACTGATCATACATACTTCACCCACGCACGTACATTAAGTAGAAACATACAGATATGTAAGTTTATCACCATGCAGCAGAAGTTACAGACAGACGATAAAATAGAGGAGATTTTCAATAACAAATATTTTCATCGCCCAAAATGTTACTTCAGTCTCTTTACATATTATTACATATACATATTTTACAGAATTACAAAATCCAGGCTACAGAAATTACACAAAATACATCACTTCTAACTCCTATGTGGCCGACTCTGCAGATGCGTGACTCGAACAGAAGCAAACCTGCCACCTGCACGGGAAAAAGAACCCGTGCTAAGCGATAACGCTTAGTGGGGAAAACAAACATAATAATATGAACGGCCATTCACAATGGTCGTCGAGGCAAAATACATTCGAATGGCAATTACGGATGTTCAAAATACATATCTAAACAGACTTGCATAATAAAGGCATTCATTTAGAAACTCACATACATAACCATATACATATATCAGGAATGGGCCAAAACAGTCATAACCCAAAACACGACACCAGTGTTATCATGCTAAGCCACGTACCAAGAAACATCCAAAACACCACACTTTTGCTGCGCAACTCTGATACATAGCATATCATGCTGTAAACACTCCCAAACCGGAGACTGAAGGTATAATCACATCACTTCACATTTATCCTAAAACCATGCAGAAAGTACAACTACATCTTATATACTTACCCTCACAACCGATCTGACTCACATGCTTGTACACAATAAAACCATGTTTAGCTCATATACATAAATACATCGATCGAATCATTTCAAAGCATTCAGAAACTAATAACAAATCACATGCCAAGTACGGATAATCATGTTAACTGAAAAGTCATGTTTACTAAGTACAGATTTACCATCTGAAGCCCGTAGTCATATTCATATACACATAATCTGATTCTTGCTCATTCAGATATCACATTTTCATGTTCATATCAGATAAAGCAAACGAAATACCTGCTGACTCACAATAGTGGATAACGAGTACTGAGAGAGAGACCTCATGAGGAAACACATAGCCCGATCTCTGACCGGGTAACCCTCAGAGGGAACACATAGTACCATACAGGTACAAGTCGGAAGGCAACATTTCATTGAACAGGACCTTAAACAAGATCCATACACATACACATAATAGGGGTTCGCGAGGAACCATTCGGGGACCTGATCAGGGTCCAAATCGTTCAAAGGGCGCTGCAGCTACACATACATAGACTCTATTAGGCATGCCTAACTATCCACTAGACTGACTCTCGCAGGTCATGCTTCACACCAAACACATTTAAGCATGGCACATTATGCATAATAAGCATATAATTCTGAAGCTTGCTTAGTAAATCAAACTCGATCCCAGATGCTCAGCAAGTGGTTCATATCATTAATAACATTGCCCATGCACAATACCTCAATTATATTATTATACTTCATACCATTCATATTATAAAGCGTGTAATATAACTCAACCGACACATTTTAACACATCCCAGATTCTACGACATATCAGAATTAAAGATAGAATTATAATATGCCAATAAATCATAGCGTCTAATCCTAATCAGGAATTATACAGTATACATCTAAGCACAGCATGTTATCCTAAGAGCAGGATCTGACTAAAGATAGACATGACATATTTTATATTTCAATACAACCTATTCGGGAGTAACCAATTATGAACTTAACTTTTATAATTTCTTCATTTTCTAAACACGGCATATAATACAGATTACCATCATCATTAAATATTAGATCCATAACCCAATAGCATTCAACCAAGAATCACATAAAATTTTACCCATGATATTAGTTATTCAAAGATTAATTGTATATTAAAATACAGCATGCGTTACACTTTACATTAATTAGTATTCATAAACCAAATTACACAACTTCAATCAGATATTAGATTACCCGGAATTCCTCTTACTACTCATATCATAAACAAGTGTAAATATATTATCATTTCATTACTTTCACTTTAGAAAATAATCCAAGTTATATTTCAAATTGTAACATATAATTTATTAAGGTAATCCGTATAGTAATAGGCATATAACCAAGTTCACATAGCATACAGGAAAGAAAAACCATGACAAAAACATTTAAAATTCATTTTCTGAACACAGAGCACAGAAGAGAAAAAAACAGGGCAAAATGGAGGTTCTGTCGCGATCGTGACTTTGTCGCGCTCGCGACAGAATGCGCGGGACACGGTTCCTGAGCAACCTTCACGCGACGTGAAGGTTGCTCACGACGTGCGAGCACTGCCCAAGATGCTCACGTCGCGTGAGCTCTGCTCACGCCGTGAGCATCCCTCACGCCACGTGAGCTTTGCTCACGTCGTGAGCAATTCTCACGTTGCCTGAGCTTTGCTCACGTCACGTGAGCTTTGCTCACGCCGTGAGCACTTCTCCTGTTGCGTGAGCTTCGCTCACATTGCGTGAGCTTTGCTCACGCCGTGAGCCTTGCTCACGTCACGTGCGCTAAGCTCACGCCGTGAGCCTTGCTCACTCGTGAGCACTGCTCACTTCTCTTCACAGTTCACGATCTGTGAACTTGCTCTCAACACGCGAGAGCTGGATTTCACGTCTCTGTTGAACTCGCGACATTGTCGCGCTCGCGACAGCGTCGTGAACTTCAGTTCTCAGCAAAAACACAGGAAAAATCCACACATCCAAATCAAAACTATTTTCACTTAAACCAAACTTGAATTCAGTCTTACCTCAAAATAGAACTTCCCAAACATCTTAACCAATACAAAACACAAGGTTTCAACAATTACTTCCAATCATATAATCTATTCACGTATTGAAACCTCAAAATGTAGAAAATCACAAACTTGACAGTACATTCAACCAATTCTCACAATCAATTTATTAATCCTATAATCATTCATATCCTTTCATCACAATTAAAAACCCATACAATAAACATTCATTCCAAACTAATACCCATCATCTATTTTCCAGAATTTAAACAAATCAAAGCATACATGCAAATTAATTGAAAAACTTGAACAAAATAGCTCAAATAGCTCCCAAACCTCATTGAAGCAAAAACCATTCTTCTTCAAGCTTGATCCTCATACCTTTTCTTGCCCTCATACTTGCTCTTGTTAGCCAAAGCTTACACAAATCAAAAACCCAAGAATTACTCTTAACCCAAAAACCCTAACTCACACAAAACACAGAAAAGAAGGGGAACATAATCTCTCTTAGGAAACCCTAGTACCCAAAATCATACACATACCTCCATAAAAGACTTCTTAAGCTCCACTAAGACATCAACTCATGCCTAGCCACCGTGAAGAACACGATCCAAGGAAAAGAAAAGAAAGAAGGAGGAGGAGGAGAAGAGCACAACGTAATCTGCCTTCTCACTCTCTCTCTCTTTCCTTAATCTTATCTCCTCTTAATTGCTTCTTATCCCAAATCCACATGCCCCTTTCCCATTGGTCCAAGTAATTCACTTTGACTCTCAACTCAAGTCACCATACACATGCACACACTAAATCACTTCTCATAGAAATATCCTACCTCTTAAGTTCCATACCCATAATGCACTTGATAATTATTTCTTAAAACTCACTTATACCCTAATTCCATACACACTAAGCACACTCTAATATTTCCTTCACTTAACTTATTTAATTAATTTCTTTGCACATAAATCCTTATTATCCATATTATTCATGTACAAATTACCGAATTACCCTCACTCATTCCGATCGAGCAAGCATATTCCGACTAGGCCCCGATCGGGGTGTGACAAATCTTCCCTCCTAAAAGAATTTCGTCCTCGAAATTCACATACACTAGAAGAAACTCCAAAACTACACTTCAGTTCATCCTCAGACTCATATATTGTATTCTAAAACTATTCACTTATTTACACTTATTACTATTGCGGTGCTCTTAATCACTTTCTACTCAGCTTACACCAAACGTAGAATACTTTCTTATATTCGCATCAAACACATTTATCAGAACAATTATTACTTAAATGCCCGACTGAAATTAAAACCCGGACACTCTACACATAAACCAACTAACTTCGCCAATTGATACATAAATACTTCACTACTTAAAAGATGTCCATCATACTTACATTTCTCTCTACCATTAACCCTCCTATTAACTTTAAAATCCTTCTTACCTTCACCTGTATAAGATCCCTAAATACTCTTTCAGTTCAATCTTTACTCAAACACAGAACACTTTCCTAAACGATTGCTAAGCGAGTCATTTTTACCCTTAATCTTAATATCAAATAGTACATATATACCCTGTCAGCTTTCTCTCAATCAAAACATATATGCATATGCTTATCATGTATTGTCAAAGGAATGATGATGATGTAATGAGATTGAGATGATTCATGTATGAAGAGTGATGCAATTGATACTATAATGATGCATTTTGTCCCATCCCCATGATTCAATATGCTTTCTTTTAAACACTTTTCTGGAGATAGCTTACAGGCATATAGAGTACTACCAAAACCTTACAAAATCTAAATACTCATCCACTTACTTGATACCTTTCTTTACTGAGATACACTCTGAACAAAACCTTGAGAAATTCTAAGAGCAGTCAGTCTATCCAAAATTCGAATTAATCCTTGCACTAATGTTCTATTATTAGAAACAAGACCGGAATTCTAACCAAAAAGGTGCACAGAAACGAAACACTTTGATCAGTACTAACTGGGTTCACACTTTCTGTCATCTCATTCACCTTCTCATTCGGTTCATGCTCCATCTAGCATAACACACACAGGACAAGACGCATCTGCATTAGGCCATGACACAAAACTGACTCTCAAACAAAGACTCGACACATAACAAGTAACATACAAAGACCCAATATCCAAACAAATAAGTCAACCAGAATCTTATGCTCTGATACCACTAAATGTAACACCCCCATCGCCGTCCCCGTTGGAAGGACGCCGACGGACGCGTTACCCGACACTCATTCACACAGATATTCATATGCACAGTACGGAAGCATACTTTCATACATAACATACATACGAAATACAGGTTAATTAAAAAAAACTTGACTTAACTTGCAGGCACAGACTGATCATACATACTTCACCCACGCACGTACATTAAGTAGAAACATACAGATATGTAAGTTTATCACCATGCAGCAGAAGTTACAGACAGACGATAAAATAGAGGAGATTTTCAATAACAAATATTTTCATCGCCCAAAATGTTACTTCAGTCTCTTTACATATTATTACATATACATATTTTACAGAATTACAAAATCCAGGCTACAGAAATTACACAAAATACATCACTTCTAACTCCTATGTGGCCGACTCTGCAGATGCGTGACTCGAACAGAAGCAAACCTGCCACCTGCACGGGAAAAAGAACCCGTGCTAAGCGATAACGCTTAGTGGGGAAAACAAACATAATAATATGAACGGCCATTCACAATGGTCGTCGAGGCAAAATACATTCAAATGGCAATTACGGATGTTCAAAATACATATCTAAACAGACTTGCATAATAAAGGCATTCATTTAGAAACTCACATACATAACCATATACATATATCAGGAATGGGCCAAAACAGTCATAACCCAAAACACGACACCAGTGTTATCATGCTAAGCCACGTACCAAGAAACATCCAAAACACCACACTTTTGCTGCGCAACTCTGATACATAGCATATCATGCTGTAAACACTCCCAAACCGGAGACTGAAGGTATAATCACATCACTTCACATTTATCCTAAAACCATGCAGAAAGTACAACTACATCTTATATACTTACCCTCACAACCGATCTGACTCACATGCTTGTACACAATAAAACCATGTTTAGCTCATATACATAAATACATCGATCGAATCATTTCAAAGCATTCAGAAACTAATAACAAATCACATGCCAAGTACGGATAATCATGTTAACTGAAAAGTCATGTTTACTAAGTACAGATTTACCATCTGAAGCCCGTAGTCATATTCATATACACATAATCTGATTCTTGCTCATTCAGATATCACATTTTCATGTTCATATCAGATAAAGCAAACGAAATACCTGCTGACTCACAATAGTGGATAACGAGTACTGAGAGAGAGACCTCATGAGGAAACACATAGCCCGATCTCTGACCGGGTAACCCTCAGAGGGAACACATAGTACCATACAGGTACAAGTCGGAAGGCAACATTTCATTGAACAGGACCTTAAACAAGATCCATACACATACACATAATAGGGGTTCGCGAGGAACCATTCGGGGACCTGATCAGGGTCCAAATCGTTCAAAGGGCGCTGCAGCTACACATACATAGACTCTATTAGGCATGCCTAACTATCCACTAGACTGACTCTCGCAGGTCATGCTTCACACCAAACACATTTAAGCATGGCACATTATGCATAATAAGCATATAATTCTGAAGCTTGCTTAGTAAATCAAACTCGATCCCAGATGCTCAGCAAGTGGTTCATATCATTAATAACATTGCCCATGCACAATACCTCAATTATATTATTATACTTCATACCATTCATATTATAAAGCGTGTAATATAACTCAACCGACACATTTTAACACATCCCAGATTCTACGACATATCAGAATTAAAGATAGAATTATAATATGCCAATAAATCATAGCGTCTAATCCTAATCAGGAATTATACAGTATACATCTAAGCACAGCATGTTATCCTAAGAGCAGGATCTGACTAAAGATAGACATGACATATTTTATATTTCAATACAACCTATTCGGGAGTAACCAATTATGAACTTAACTTTTATAATTTCTTCATTTTCTAAACACGGCATATAATACAGATTACCATCATCATTAAATATTAGATCCATAACCCAATAGCATTCAACCAAGAATCACATAAAATTTTACCCATGATATTAGTTATTCAAAGATTAATTGTATATTAAAATACAGCATGCGTTACACTTTACATTAATTAGTATTCATAAACCAAATTACACAACTTCAATCAGATATTAGATTACCCGGAATTCCTCTTACTACTCATATCATAAACAAGTGTAAATATATTATCATTTCATTACTCTCACTTTAGAAAATAATCCAAGTTATATTTCAAATTGTAACATATAATTTATTAAGGTAATCCGTATAGTAATAGGCATATAACCAAGTTCACATAGCATACAGGAAAGAAAAACCATGACAAAAACATTTAAAATTCATTTTCTGAACACAGAGCACAGAAGAGAAAAAAACAGGGCAAAATGGAGGTTCTGTCGCGATCGCGACTTTGTCGCGCTCGCGACAGAATACGCGGGACACGGTTCCTGAGCAACCTTCACGCGACGTGAAGGTTGCTCACGACGTGCGAGCACTGCCCAAGATGCTCACGTCGCGTGAGCTCTGCTCACGCCGTGAGCATCCCTCACGCCACGTGAGCTTTGCTCACGTCGTGAGCAATTCTCACGTTGCCTGAGCTTTGCTCACGTCACGTGAGCTTTGCTCACGCCGTGAGCACTTCTCCTGTTGCGTGAGCTTCGCTCACATTGCGTGAGCTTTGCTCACGCCGTGAGCCTTGCTCACGTCACGTGCGCTAAGCTCACGCCGTGAGCCTTGCTCACTCGTGAGCACTGCTCACTTCTCTTCACAGTTCACGATCTGTGAACTTGCTCTCAACACGCGAGAGCTGGATTTCACGTCTCTGTTGAACTCGCGACATTGTCGCGCTCGCGACAGCGTCGTGAACTTCAGTTCTCAGCAAAAACACAGGAAAAATCCACACATCCAAATCAAAACTATTTTCACTTAAACCAAACTTGAATTCAGTCTTACCTCAAAATAGAACTTCCCAAACATCTTAACCAATACAAAACACAAGGTTTCAACAATTACTTCCAATCATATAATCTATTCACGTATTGAAACCTCAAAATGTAGAAAATCACAAACTTGACAGTACATTCAACCAATTCTCACAATCAATTTATTAATCCTATAATCATTCATATCCTTTCATCACAATTAAAAACCCATACAATAAACATTCATTCCAAACTAATACCCATCATCTATTTTCCAGAATTTAAACAAATCAAAGCATACATGCAAATTAATTGAAAAACTTGAACAAAATAACTCAAATAGCTCCCAAACCTCATTGAAGCAAAAACCATTCTTCTTCAAGCTTGATCCTCATACCTTTTCTTGCCCTCATACTTGCTCTTGTTAGCCAAAGCTTACACAAATCAAAAACCCAAGAATTACTCTTAACCCAAAAACCCTAACTCACACAAAACACAGAAAAGAAGGGGAACATAATCTCTCTTAGGAAACCCTAGTACCCAAAATCATACACATACCTCCATAAAAGACTTCTTAAGCTCCACTAAGACATCAACTCATGCCTAGCCACCGTGAAGAACACGATCCAAGGAAAAGAAAAGAAAGAAGGAGGAGGAGGAGAAGAGCACAACGTAATCTGCCTTCTCACTCTCTCTCTCTTTCCTTAATCTTATCTCCTCTTAATTGCTTCTTATCCCAAATCCACATGCCCCTTTCCCATTGGTCCAAGTAATTCACTTTGACTCTCAACTCAAGTCACCATACACATGCACACACTAAATCACTTCTCATAGAAATATCCTACCTCTTAAGTTCCATACCCATAATGCACTTGATAATTATTTCTTAAAACTCACTTATACCCTAATTCCATACACACTAAGCACACTCTAATATTTCCTTCACTTAACTTATTTAATTAATTTCTTTGCACATAAATCCTTATTATCCATATTATTCATGTACAAATTACCGAATTACCCTCACTCATTCCGATCGAGCAAGCATATTCCGACTAGGCCCCGATCGGGGTGTGACAATACGTGCATATTCTTCATTGACGCATACATACACACACAAGAATATAATCAAAATAAATGGAAAGCATAAGAATTTGTATCCACAAATCTTATTTTTCTCCTTTTCCTAGCTTATTCTTCTCCTTCCTTTCCTTTTCCTTTAGTTTTGCATCTTTCTTCCTTTTCCTCGTCACTTTTCTAAATTCAAAATATACATAAAACATAAATTTGTACCTCAAAATCTACCTAAAAATAAATTAAAATCATTAAAATTTCGTTAAATTCACTTACTTGAATTCTTACTCCACACCTTTCTTTCACAATTCTATCCATTTCCTTCACTTAAAATAGGTTCTTGAGATTGCGAAAAATGAATTTAGGGCCTTGGAATTATTTAGAAGGTAAGATTTGGTGAAATTTTGGGTGAAAAATTAGAAGAATTTTAATGGAGAAAATGGGGGGAGGTCATGGCTAAGAGGGCTTTAGAGAGGGGTAGATTCTTCCTGAAATTTCTGATATTTGCACTTTTATACCCATCCCAAATGGGCCAAATTAGGTCCACCCACTTGGTCCAACCTAAACTAAGCCCATTTAGTAAATTTCTCACCATTCTCAAGCCCAATTATTTTTCTTTCAATTTTTTGCACCATTTCTCATAAAAATGTGTCCATAATTATTGAAAAATATTTCTTAGGCTATACAAATAATTTTGGGTCAATCTGATACCATTTTCCGATAAGGTATGTAACACCCCCTACCCATACGTAGGCGATCCCATCCGATAAGGAGTGAGATGTCGTACGAGTCAAGGTGTCACCACACATGTACAAATCAAATCATACATTCAACCATAACATACATACATAAGTATAGAGTAAATTAAAACTTTAGAGGAGTAATGCATGATCATTCATTACTATAACAAAATTCCATTACATTAATGTTCTGATCACACTAGCTGAAACAAAAGATAATTACATAAACTGAAATATACAAATACGGAAGCTATACAAAATCATTGATACAAAGAGTTCTGTTACAAAAATAATTATCATAATTGATACAAAAATAAGCCCTACGCTAATCCCTTCTGTGTTGGCTTGACTGGCGGCAACTCTCCCAGCAAAACACCTTCCGCACCTGCACGGGTAAAAACACCGTGCTAAGAGATAAACGCTTAGTGGGGAAACACACAAGTAATATGGAAGGCCATTCACAATGGTCGTTAAAGTAAACCATATTCACAATGCCACATGCAGATAATTATAGCATGTAGATATATATTCCAGCATATAAACGCCATACTTTTAATAGCACATCTCCGCATTCTTATACATATAAACTGATCAATATAAACATTCAGATGTCTCATTCGTATTATCACATAGTATTATCACATCGGAGCAAATAAAGCAAACAGAAAACCTGCTGACTCACATTAGTGGATAACGAGTAAACGCATAGCGTACCTTACGGGTACAAATCGAACGCATAGCGTACTTTACAAGTACGAGTCGAAAATCATTTTATTTTCTCGCATTCAAACATTTGTACAAAGGGGACCTTAAACAAGATCTGAAATGCATAGGGTTTGCGAGGAACCAAACGGGGAACTGATCGGGGTCCCAACAGAACTTACGCTGCAGCTAAAGGCTCTATTAGGCATGCCTAACTATCCACTAAACTAACTCTCAAAGGTCATGCATAACACATTTCAGGTTCCAAATTGTAGCATATCATTATCATGGAAGATTCATCATAATGTACATATAAATAAGCATTTTATACAACATACAGGGGTAAAACTCACGAAGAAATCATTTGAAATTCATTTTAGAAGACAAGACAAAATCAACATATAGGGGAGAATTAGGTTCACTATCGCGATCGTAACAATTGTTGCGCTCGCGACAGAGGCGAACTCGCCCCCAAATCGCGACCACGGCAATCCTCGCAACCTCACGGGGAAGCAAAAACAACTCGCTACCGTGTTCGCGACAGTGAGCTGCCTAGCTGATCCATCGCGCTTGCAACAGAGGCTTGCTCCAAAACGGATCGGCAGACGAGCTCTCCGTGGCGCTCGCGACAGCAGCATCGCTGCGCGGCTCGGCGGAGAGCTTGAGCGCGTGCGAGGGCTGCTTTCACCGGGCTCTATCGCAACCTCGAGACAGTGTCGCGCTCGCAACAGAGTCATGAATTCCAACCCTTACACGAAAAATCTGCAGAAATTCTAAGTTCACAACACCCAAAACTCAAACCATTCAACTCAAATCACCTCTTACATCAAATTGGGCTTCCCAAACACCATAAGCAACACAATATAACACATTCCAACCATCAAATCTCATCAAATTATCAATTTACACAAATAACATCTCAAGAATCACAAAATCTGGAAATTGCAGCACAACTCATTCAACTTGCAATCACTTTAACAAATCCACATTTTATACATAATCATTTATCACAACTAATAACCCAATACATGCATACCAATTTGAGTCCATTTACACAACCAAAATCTAGCATTTCATACGCATGCACATATGAACACAAGAACATCAAAATCTCATAAAATTCCCAAACCTTCTCTCCTTAGCTCCAAATCTAATGAGCTCCACTAGTTCCAGCCTTCTCCTTGCCTTTTGGGTCACGGGGAGGCTCAACTAACAACAACCCAACAAAACACACAAAAATAGAACCCTAGATTAAAACCCAAACCCAGAAAAATATAAAGAAGAAGATAAAGAAGAGGAAGAACAAGGTAGAAATGCAGAAAACTCACCAAAGAGACACAAGGAGATGATCAATTTCCACTAGCAGCCCTTTTAATCCAAGCTAGGGTTCTTAGGGGAAGAGAGAAGGAAGAAGAAGAGAATGAGGGGAAGGGAAACGTGAAATGAGGACAGCCACTGCCCTCTCCCCTTTTCTCTTTCCTTTTTCTTTTTCTTTTCCTAACCCTAGACAGGTGTCACTTTCCAATTAGTGGGAATAGATCACTCACACCCAAAAATACATGCATCACATACACACAAGACTCTCCCAACTAATGAATACCCTACAAATGTGTGAGCACCCACACACAAACACAACCCAACTAATTCACACCCTAACACCATACATGCACTCTCATACTAACAAAACTCACAAAACATGCATATACCCAAAAATACCCTTATGGCATGCTAAAACTCATACAATGCATATATACACACATGGCTCATACTACTAGGGGGCAAACGGGGTGTGACAACTCTCCCCTACTAAAAAGGATTTCGTCCTCGAAATTCTCACCTGCACTGAACAAATGCGGATACTGAGCTCTCATCGACTCCTCTAGCTCCCAAGTCACTTCCTCGACTCCATGATGGTTCCATAACACTTTTACTAAAGGAATCTGCTTACTTCTCAGCTGTCTCACTTCTCTAGCCAGGATAGCTCTTGGTTCTTCATCATAGGAAAAATCTGGCTGCACTTGTACCTCTTGAATTGACAAAACATGAGAAGTATCTGATCTGTACCGACGAAGCATCGAAATATAGAACACATCATGCAACTTCGCCAACTCTATCGGTAAAGCCAATCTATAGGCTACCAGACCAACCTTAGCCAAAATCTCATAAAAACCAATGAAACGAGGACTAAGCTTACCATTCTTTCCAAATCGAAGTACTTTCCTCCAAGGTGAAACTTTAAGGAAAACCTTGTCCCCGATTTTAAACTGCACATCTTTCCTCTTCAAGTTGGCGTAAGACTTTTGTCGATCCTTAGCCACTTTTAAATTCCGTTGCACAACTCTGATATTTTCCTCGGTATCCCTAACCAACTCTAGCCCAATTACTGAACGCTCGGATAGCTCGATCCAACAAACTGGAGTTCTACACTGCCGACCATACAAAGCCTCATACGGTGACATACCGATACTCGACTGATAACTGTTATTGTAGGAAAACTCCATGAGTGACACATATCTGTCCCAACTACCTGGAAAGTCCAAAACACAAGCTCTCAACATATCCTCCAGAATCTGAATGACTCGCTATGACTGATCATCTGTCTGAGGATGGAATGCCGTACTGAAATTCAACTTGGTGCCCAAAGCCTTTTGCAACTCCTTCCAAAACTTTGAAGTGAACCTCGGATCCTAATCTGATACTATAGATAACGGCACACCATGCAACCTGACTATCTCATCCACATAGATACTGGCCAGCCTATCCATCGGATAATTTACTCTTATTGGCAAGAAATGAGCTAATTTCATAAGCCGGTCCACTATTACCCAAACTGAATCATGCTTCCTTTGAGTCAAAGGCAAACCAGATACAAAGTCCATGGCGATATCCTCCCACTTCCACTCGGGAACGGATAAAGGCGTAAGCAATGCCGAAGGAACTTGATGCTCGGCTTTTACCTGCTGATAGGTCAAACACTTGGACACAAAATCCACAATATCTCTCTTCATACCGGACCACCAATAGAACTGCTTCATGTCTCGGTACATCTTCTCACTGCTAGGATGCATGGTAAAAACCGTGGTGTGTGCCTCACTCAAAAGCTGTTTCTTTAATTCCTCATGCTCAGGCACACACAAGCGGTTTCTAAACAGAAGAACCTCATTCTAAACACTGAATTCTAACTGCTTACCCAATTTGACCTCTTGCACAACCCGCTGTAGCTTCTTATTATCTCTCTGAGCATCCATAATCTTCTATCTCAAGGCAGGCTTCACTCTCAGCTGAGCAACCAAAGCTCCATCTATATCCCATCTCCATCTAAAATGCCTCAAAAATAAAGCTGAAACTGACTTTCGACTCAAGGCATCCGCGGCTACATTGGCCTTACCTGGATGGTAATCCACTATGCAGTCATAATCCTTAAACAACTCAAGCCAACGGCGCTGTCTCATGTTCAACTCCTTCTGCGTGAGGAAATACTTCAAACTCTTATGGTCTGTAAAGATCCTACACTTTTCCCCATACAGATAATGGCGCCAAATCTTCAGACCAAAGATAATAGCTACTAATTCCAAATCGTGTGTCGGATAATTCCTCTCATGTGGCTTCAACTGCCGAGAAGCATAAGCCACAACCTTACCTTCTTCCATCAAAACACAACCAAGACCGACACCCGAAGCATCACTATACATTACAAAATCCTTACCCGAGATGGGTTGAGTAAGTATAGGAGCCTCGACTAGCAACTTCTTTAACTGATCAAAACAAGCCTGGCACTTATCCGACCACTCAAACCTAACGCTTTTTCTCAACAATCTCGTCATCGGGGCGGCAATCACTGAAAAACCCTTAACAAACCGACGGTAGTAACCTACCAAACCAAGAAAACTCCTCACTTCCTGAACATTCCTAAGCACCTTCCAATCAACTATCGCCTCAATCTTAGCCGGATCAACTTGAATACCTTTGGCCGACACAATATGACCCAAAAACGACACTTCTCGAAGCCAAAAATCGCACTTACTGAGCTTGGCAAACAACCGATGCTCCTTCAAAACTTGCAAAACCAGCCGAAGGTGTTCCTTATGCTCATTCTCATTCTTGGAATACACTAAAATATCATCTATAAACACCACTACAAACCGATCTAAGTATGGCCTAAACACTCTATTCATCAAATCCATGAATGCCGCTAGAGCATTGGTCAAACCAAACGGCATCACTAACTCATAGTGGCCATACCGAGTCCGGAATGCAGTCTTAACCACATCCTCATCTTTAACTCGCAACTGATAATACCCTGATCGAAGGTCAATCTTCGAAAAAACACCTACACCCCGAAGCTGATCAAACAAATCCTCGACTCTATGCAAATGATACTTATTCTTCACTGTGACCTTATTGATTTGCCTATAGTCAATACACATCCGCAAAGATCCATCTTTCTTCTTAACAAACAGAACCGGAGCTCCCCATGGAGATATGCTGGGTCGAATAAACCCCTTATCCAATAGCTCTTGTAGTTGGGCCTTGAGTTCCCTCAACTCTACAGGAGCCTTCCGATAAGGTGCTTTCGATATGGGAGTGGTACCCGGCATAATCTTTATGGACAACTCGACTTCTCTCTCAGGGGGCAAACCCGGCAACTCACTTAGGAACACAGCACTGAAATCCCGCACAACAGGGATGTCCTCAATCCGAACTTGATCCCTCTTAGAATCCAACACAACTGCCAAAAAAGCCTCACCACCCTTCCTAATAAACCTCTTAGCTTGCATAGCAGAAATAACATTATTCAAAGAACTAGCGCCTAAACCTTTAACAAATACCGAAGACCGATTCTTATCCCGAAGCACAACTGTCTTCCTATAACAGTCAACCAAAGCTCGATGCTTACCCAACCAGTCCATACCCAGAATCAGATCAAACTCTCTGAAAGGCAACACAATCAGATCTACTGGAAACTCAACTCCCTCAACCATAAGGGGACAATTCCTATAAACTCTGCTCACATTGACACTATGCCCTAATGGACTGGTCACACATATCTCATAATCTAGCTGATCTACCACATGCAACTTGTCAAGAATCTTATCCATGCACAAATATGAGTGTGTGGAACCAGGATCAATTAGAGCATACAATTCAGTGTCATGGAGTAGAAACTTACCAGCAATCACATCGGGTGCGTCCTGCTCCTCTCTGGCTCTCACAGCATAAGCCCTTACTGGAACAGGCAACTGTCGCTCAACTGTCTCAGATGTAGCACCCTCTTTAGGTTGACCACCTCGACCTCTACCTCGGCCCCTACCACGAGCAGCTTGCGTGGCATTAGAGCCAACTCTACTGGCCTCTCTCTAATCTCCAAAAGCCTCATATGATCTCGGACAGTTGGCCAAAAAGTGCTCAGTGCTCCCACAACGGAAACATCCACTAGTGAGCCACCTACACTCACCTCTATGCCGCTTGCTACAATGAGAACATTCTGGAAGCATCTCAGTCCTAATACCTGAATTATCTCTTCCAGAACTTGACACCGCTGCAGAACCCTGTCTTCTACCCCATGTAGCTGGACCAGCTGAGGACTCATCCTGTGGGTTCCTAGATCTCTTACCCGAGGATGAGGAAGATGAACCACCACGGGAAGGATATCTCCTCTGAACCCTCTCTCTGAGAACAATTTCTGACCTCTCAGCCCTAACAGCTGCTTCCACAATCTGATAATAATTCACCCCCGGAGTACTCATCAACGAAATTAATATAGCTCTCAAGGACTCATTCAGCCCAGCCTTGAAATGCCTAATCCGGAACTCACTTGTCAAAATACCTTCAGGAGCATACCTTGATAACCGGTTAAACTCTTTCTCAAATTCTGAAACAAACACAGTCCTTTGCTTCAAGCTCAGGAACTGTGCCCACCTGGCATCCTTATATGTCTTGGTCACATACTTGTTAGTAAACTCCCTTGCGAAGAAATCCCATGTGACTGGATCTGGCAACTGAGGATGCCTGCAAACTAACTCCCACCATTCATAAGCGGACCCTTGTAGTAAAGCCACTGCACACTCTACCTGTTGATCAAGAGGACACCGGACTTCTCTCAATGCACGCTTCACTTTGTCAAGCCATTTCTCAGCTAACTCAGACTCATCTAAACCCGTGTCATTGAAATCTTCGGCACCAGCTCTTCTCAAACTCTCTGTCGGGGCCTTAGGGGCTGTCACTCTCTCCAACACTCGAGCCATATCCTGAGATAGCTTAACATAGCTTCAAAGGGCATGGCTACAGCCTCGGGCTGGACCCTAGCAGGTTGAACTGACCCAGAATGAGAAGGATCAGCAGCTTGAGGATTCACGCTCTCGACGGACTCCTCAAGTGACCCTCGAACAGAATTAGAATCCATCTAAACAAATAAGAGGACAACCGCATCAGCCAACACAATCCTAGACATATACCATGAAAATCTACAAACAACAACAACAACACATCTCCCAGAAATGCTTGAACCGGGGCTCTGATACCGAAAACTGCAACACCCCCTACCCATACGTAGGCGATCCCATCCGATAAGGAGTGAGATGCCGTACGAGTCAAGGTGTCACCACACATGTATAAATCAAATCATACATTCAACCATAACATACATACAGAAGTATAGAGTAAATTAAAACTTTAGACGAGTAGTGCATGATCATTCATTACTATAACAAAATTCCATTACATTAATGTTCTGATCACACTAGCTAAAACAAAAGATAATTACATAAACTGAAATATACAAATACGGAAGCTATACAAAATCATTGATAAAGAGACTTTTGTTACAAAAAGAATTATCATAATTGATACAAAAATAAGCCCTACGCTAATCCCTTCTGTGTTGGCTTGACTGGCGGCGACTCTCCCAGTAAAACACTTTCCGCACCTGCACGGGTAAAAACACCGTGCTAAGCGATAAACGCTTAGTGGGGAAACACACAAGTAATATGGACGGCCATTCACAATGGTCGTCGGAGAAAACCACATTCATAATGCCACATGCAGATAATCATAGCATGTAGATATATATTCCAGCATATAAAAGCCATACTTTCAACAGCACATCTCCGCATTCTTATACATATAAACTGATCAATAGAAACATTCAGATGTCTCATTCATATGATCACATCGGAGCAAATAAAGCAAACAGAACACCTGCTGACTCACATTAGTGGATAACGAGTAAACGCATAGCGTACTTTACAAGTACGAGTCGAAAATCATTTTATTTTCTCGCATTCAAAACATTTGTACAAAGGGGACCTTAAAGAAGATCCGAAACGCATAGGGTTTGCGAGGAACCAAACGGGGACCTGATCGGGGTCCAAACAGAACTGACGCTGCAGCTAAAGGCTCTATTAGGCATGCCTAACTATCCACTAAACTGACTCTCGCAGGTCATGCATAACACATTTCAGGTTCCAAATTGTAGCATATCATTATCATGGAAGATTCATCATAATGTACATATAAATAAGCATTTTATACAACATACAGGGGTAAAACTCACGAAGAAATCATTTGAAATTCATTTTAGAAGACAAGACAAAATCAACATATAGGGTAGAATTAGGTTCACTGTCGCGATCGCGACAGAGGCGAACTCGCCCCCAGATCGCGACCACGGCAATCCTCGTGACCTCGCGGGGAAGCAAAAACAACTCGTTGTCATGCTCACGACAGTGAGCTGCATAGTTGATCCATCATACTCACGCCGAGGGGGCGCTCGCGACAGAGGCTTGCTCCAAAATGGATCGGCAGACGAGCTCTCTGTCGCGCTCGCGACAGCAGCGTCGCTACGAGGCTCAGCGGAGAGCTCGAGCACGTGCGAGGGCTGCTTTCACTGGGCTCTGTCGTGACCTCTCGATAGTGTCACGCTCGCGACAGAGTCATGAATTCCAGCCCTTACACGAAAAATCTGTAGAAATTCTAAGTTCACAACACCCAAAACTCAAACCATTCAACTCAAATCACCTCTTACCTCAAATTGGGCTTCCCAAACGCCATAAGCAACACAATATAACACATTCCAACCATCAACTCTCATCAAATTATCAATTTACACAAATAACATCTCAAGAATCACAAAATCTAGAAATTACAGCACAACTCATTCAACTTGCAATCACTTCAACAAATCCACATTTTATGCATAATCATTTATCACAACTAATAACCCAATACATGCATACCAATTTGAGTCCATTTACACAACCAAAATCTAGCATTTCATACGCATGCACATATGAACACAAGAACATCAAAATCTCATAAAATTCCCAAACCTTCTCTCCTTAGCTCCAAATCTGATGAGCTCCACTAGTTCCAGCCTTCTCCTTGCCTTTCGGGTCACGTGGAGGCTCAACTTACAACAACCCAACAAAACACACAAAAATAGAACCCTAGATTAAAACCCAAACCCAGAAAAATATAAAGAAGAAGATGAAGAAGAGGAAGAACAAGGTGGAGATACAGAAAACTCACCAAAGAGACACAAGGAGATGATCAATTTCCACTAGCAGCCCTTTGAATCCAAGCTAGGGTTCTTAGGGGAAGAGAAAAGGAAGAAAAAGAGAGTGAGGGGAAGGGAAACGTGAAATGAGGACAACCACTACCATCTCCCCTTTTCTCTTTCCTTTTTCTTTTTCTTTTCCTAACCCTAGACAGGTGTCACTTTCCTATTAGTAGGAATTGATCACTCACACCCAAAAATACATGCATCACATACACACAAGACTCTCCCAACTAATGAATACCCTACAAATGTGTGAGCACCCACACACAAATACAACCCAACTAATTCACACCCTAACACCATACATGCACTCTCATACTAACAAAACTCACAAAACATGCATATACCCAAAAATACCCTTATGGCATGCTAAAACTCATACAATGCGCATACACATACATGGCTCATACTACTAGGGGGCAAACGGGGTGTGACACGGTAAATTTTTGTCAGTCCGATAACTGATTTTTCTATGTCACCGTAAAATTATTTTTTCACTACCAGATAGTTCCCCATATTATTTGGAGTGATTCCATGTATTCAAATAATTTTTTGGATGCCTTTGACATTATTTTCAAGACCGGTAAAAGTTAGGTCAAACCAGGGTGTGCAAATGGTCAGTTCGGTTCAGTTAAATAGACCAAAAATCGAACTTTAAAAATTTGTAGAACCGAACCGCGATCGAAGTTTTTAGGACTGAAACCAAATAGGCTGAATTAAATTCGGTCAATCCGGTTCGGTCCAGTCTAATTGATTTTCTTGTGTGGGTTGGGCTTGGGCTAAAGGGTTAGGTAAGTTGAATCGAGTCAAATTAAATTACCATTAACCCAACCCGAAAACCCACATATATATATTAATGATGAATCCTCTCTTTCTCATTTCACTTTCTCTCTCCTTATAGCCTCTCTCTCTCTCTCTCACACACACACACACTATCTGTCTGTCTCTCTCCCTCTCCTCTCCGCTGCTCGCTACCCACAGTGTTGCCCGCCGTTGGTCCCCTTCTCTTCTTTCTCTCTCAGCAGATCTGGGCCATATTGCCCCCCCCCCATCCAATCCTTGTAATCGCTTCCCCTTCTCTTTTTTCTCCCTCCCTCTCGGTAGATCTAGTCCCATTACAGGCCCTCCACCCCTCCCTCCCCCACCGGTGCTCTCCCCCATGCTGTCTCCCTCCCTAACACCCCGATTCCCCCCTAATAGTTTGAGCCATGTTTGTAATGTGTATGCGTGCATATGTGAGAGTTTTGGCATGTGTCAAGGGCATTTTCGATAAAATGCATGTTTTGGGGATTTTTACTAGAGTGTGTGTACATATAGCTTATTAGGGTGTATGTGCTTTGAGTTGGGTTTGTGTGTACATGCTCACATGTTGGTAGGGTATGCTTTAGTGAGGATGGCATTGTGTGTGTGTAGTGTATGTTTGTTGGGTATGAATGGTCAATCTCCACCAATGAGGAGATGACACTTGGCTAGGGTAAGGAAAGAGGGGTAATTAGAAGAAAGAAAATAAGGAAAGCAGATTTTCCTATCTCATTCCTGATTTTCTCTTCTTCCTTTTTCTCACCATTTGAGTGCCCTAGCTTGGATCCAAGAATGTGTTGGTGGGAATTGATCATCTCTTGACCCTCATTTGGTAAATGTTGTTTCATTTTCTTCTTTTCTATCTCTTCTTATTAATCTTCTGGTTTAAGGTTTTGATTTGGGTTTGTTGTGTTTGTATGATTTTGGGTATGTTTATTAGTTGAGCCTCCTCGCGATCCCAAGGGGAAGGAGAATGCTGGTGGAAGTGGTACCAAGTAATTGGAGCTAAGGAAATTCAGGTTTGGGATTTGTGTTTTGGAATTTTTGGGCATTTTTATGTATTTTGTTCTTATTTGATTTGTTGGGAAATTGTATGGGTAATGATGTTCTTGATGAGTGTGACGCGCGCCGGATCCCGAATGCGCCGCCCGTTCGACCGCCCGCACATGGGCGATCGGGGCGTTTGCGGGTCCGTTGGCATCTTGCAATAAAAATCGCAAGTGCGTCTATGTTGGGCAACAAGGAGGTATCATGGAGTCGCCAACCAATAGAACATTGGGAAAGTTACTCTCGCCTCGGAGAGCCTAAGACTTGCGCTTGGTATCCATGTTGGGCTATAAGGCCTAGGATTAGCGCAAAAGCCTCGTGACCCAAGAAGTATTTTGGAGGATAACCTCTAACCTCTCGAGCCCAAAGACCAGAGCTGGGTCCGGGATTCTCATCTATTTCTACCTCAATTAGTTTATGATCAAATTTTAATGTCATTAGTTCGCTCTCTCTCCACGCTATGCAATTGATTAAAAAGGCGCATTTATTCACATTCGGAAAGCAGTAAATGAGCAGAATAGATATCGAAAGCGATAAATTACAATAATACAAGGAGCGGAATACAACTCCCTTTGGTAAATGTGCGATTCATACACAAATCGGGGCATTGTTTATTTTGAGGACTTTGGTCCTCTCATGCATCATTATTAAAAAATGGGATATTTAATATGTGATGATCTTTATTGGATGAAAATAGGGCGTTGGACCCTTTTGCATTTTATACAAAACTCAATTTTATTTAAGTGCAAATCGTTGATCTATTCTTACATTTAACGGGATAAAAAGCTTATTCATATACATAAAACAATCAATGAATAAAAAAGGGGAGGAATAAATCAAGTGGTTTAAGAAAACTAAACCGGACGAAATCCACCACGCATGGTAGGCAGCCGCTCAAGCTCGGAATTATCCAAGAAGACCAATATACACTCACAGAAAGTTAGGAAATGTTAATATACATAAAATTAACACATAAGAAATCAAAGAGACTGGATAGAGATAAAAATGATCAACAAAAATGGAGGCAGAACCCACCGACGGCCTTTTCTGGTTGACCGACGGGCGTCGGTTTGGTAATTCGATATGCCCGTTTGTCACTCAAAATGGCGTCTGTAGGTAGGTGACCGACGGGCGTCGATCATGAAGATGACCCGTCGGTCACCTCTGTCTCCGGAAAACAGAAAGGAAACAAGGGCCT
Source organism: Excoecaria cochinchinensis (assembly GCA_947683425.1). NCBI lineage: Eukaryota > Viridiplantae > Streptophyta > Magnoliopsida > Malpighiales > Euphorbiaceae > Excoecaria > Excoecaria cochinchinensis. The sequence continues at coordinate 9,783,980 of CANTUQ010000005.1, forward strand.
CCCAAGATCAAAAAGCAAGTTTTATCCAAAAAAAGAGATAATGAAGAAGGGTAATGACAAGTATTCAAAAATTTCACAGAATGAATAAATAAAGGATTAAATAATTAAATATGAGATAAAAATAGAGAGAGAATCCGGAATATTTACCCTCAGATAATCGCTTCGGGTAAGATTTTGGTGTCGTTTAGATCCCCGCGCGCTCCACGAGAAAAAGAAAATGAAAGATTAGAGAGAGAAAATGGGCTATTTCACCTCCAATCCTTCAGAAAATCGATTTAGGAGTCGAAATCTAAAGAAAACTAATTGTTTTTAGTTTCTTTGATTGATTTGATCCTTGATTAAGTAAAGTTCTTTGGAAAAAAGGTGTTTTTGGAAGAGAGAGAAAACGTGCTAGAATTTTGGCAGAGTTTCCTCTTCTGAAAAATTTTCCAACCCTTTTCAAATGAAAATCTGGACCTTATATAGCCAGACACGACCGACGGGCGTCGGTGTATGGGGGCGGGCGTCGGAAGAATCCTACTGACACAAGGACACTTCCGACGGCCCTGCCACATCCACCGACGGGCGTCGGAACGGTTGCGTGCTCCGGGAAACCAGGCGGCTCCTGACAGGGGCGGTGACTTTCCGACGGGCGTCGGAAAATACCCTGAGCCGTCGGTGACTCGAAGCGACGGGCTGGCCATCTGTGGAGGACAAAAAACCTTTTTGACTTGAAAAACTTCCGTTTTCTCCCCCTCTGCCCGGGAAGTGTAGAAAAACCTCCTTTCTCATGGAACGCGGGACTAAAACCTCCAACTTCAGCCTCCCATACAGGCTTGAACATTGATTTCATCATAGGGTAACCTCTGATCCGGACCGCTCCAGGACACGGTGCTTACAGTTGCCCCCAGTTTTGGGGAAACTAGCGCGCAAGTGCCTAGATAAGCCAAAACTCAGAGAAAGGTTGGAAAGGAAGCGTACCTGTGACGGCTTTTCACCCTCCGTGCCTTCCGCCGGGTGGACCTTGTCTCGATCCGCTCGGCGATGCGAAAATACTTTCCTCGGTCTTATCTCGACCCGCGGGTATTTGGTGAGGTGCAGCAGGCTTTGGCCACGGCCTCGGCCTGGCGAAGTGCGGTATGCTCTAACCACAGCTCCGATCTGGTGAGATGCAGCACTCTCTGGCTACAACCTCGATCTGTTGAAGAGCAGTGTTTCTTCAACTGCAGCTCCGATCTGTGAGATGTAGTGCTCTCTGGCTACAACCTCGATCTGGTGAAGTGCAGTGTTTCTTCAACTGCAGCTTCGGTCTGTGAGATGTAACGCTCTCTGGCTACAACCTCGATCTGGTGAAGTGCGGCACTCTCCGACCACAGCTTCAATTTGTGAGATGCAGCACTCTCTGGCTACAATCTCGATCTGGTGAAGTGCGGCACCCTCCGACCACAGCTTCGATTTTGTGAGACGCAGCACTCTCTGGCTACAATCTCGATCTGGTGAAGAGCAGTGTTTCTCCAACTGCAGCTTCGATCTGGAGTGTGGGAACTCCGCTGGTTTCCTTGTTCTAAGGGAAATCTTTTTAATCGATGTCTGTATTTAGATCGGTATTTCTCTGTACCTGTGTGATAAAAAATTTCGTTAGCTCACGCTTGAGTGGTCGTCTTTTATCCTGTCTATTGATGGCATGATCTTGCTTTATTTGCTACGGCATGTTTCACCTTTTGCTCATTTTTTCTTATTGAGATGTTATTGATTATCATTCTTTTGTTGTTTGTTTCGCGTTATTTTTTATTGTCATTTTTATCGACACATAAGTAAATATGAGAACATACACTTTCTGTGATGTGATTTAGCAACTAATAAAAAATGCATGCAAATAATGAAGCAAAGGTTTTCCATAAGACATGTCATTTTTGTACAGTGCATATACAAAATATAAAATATACAAGAGATACAAAATAACTCCCTGAAGCTCAGAGAGGTGTGTAGTCTGAAGGCTCATCGGGATCCTCATCATCCGATATATGCACGGTCCCTGGCGGAGGTGGACGGGCCTGAGGTGGTGGCGGAGCTGTAGAGGGTCCTGCCTCGTGATCGTGGGCTCGCCTAAACTGAACCTGAGCATAGCCGTCCAAGAAGGGCTGGGTACAGGTGCCTAAAAACCCTAAGGTCTCTGAGATCTTGTCCCCCAGCTTCTTGAAGGCTTGGCTCAGCTGAGTGGTCTGCTCTGCGGCGGCCGTCCTCCTATGCTCTAAGCTCTGCTCCGTCTGCTGCCTAAACTCCCTCATGGTCTGAGAAAGAGGAGGGAGAATCCCCTCCATCGCCTGGACGCGGGATCTCAGAGAGTCAAGTGACTCATCAATCATCTGAAGGGTCATATCGACCCTCTGAGACGCCTGGTCCTGTGACGTCCTCACATCATGAGCGAGCTGCTGCCTCAGCTCCCTCTGCCCCTGAGCGATCTGCTCAACCAGCCTCATCTGCTCCCCTCTGAAGGCCTCCAGAACTCTAGTCTGCTCATCTCTAAGGGCATCCATGGCTCGAGTCTGCTCCCTCGCCGCATGCTCCATGTAGCCTGCCTGCTCTCGGGATAGGCGCTCCACCGTCTGAGACTGCTCCTGAATAGCAGCCTGCTGGCGATCCAACCTCTCATGAATGGCCCTATCCCTCTCATCCTATCGCCGCTCAAAGGCCATAAACATGGACGAGAGGAGCTGGGAATAGTCCGGCTGAGCTGGCTGATGTGGTGCTGGCTCCGGTGGTGGTGCCGGCTCCGGTGGTGGTGCCGAAGAAGTGGATGCCCCAGGATCGCCTCGGGAGTATGGATGGAATCTCTCGGAAGGATCGCGGGCATGCCTCTGTACCCTGGCGTTCGGCGATGGGGCTGGAGTCGGGGCCCTAGAGGCCGGTGGAGAGGCAAAGAGCTCGTCCATCGTGATCTCAAAGTCGAAGTCCGAGGGGGTCCTAGGTGGCTCCTGCTGCTGTGGTGAAGGCTGTGGAGGCTGAGGAGGCCGGTGCTCCGGCTGAGGCTCTGGCTGTGGAGGCCGAGGCTGTACCTGTGGAGGCTGAGGCTGTGGCTCGGGCTCTGGCTGTGGAGGCTGCTCCTCCTGGTGCTCTGGATGATCAGGATCTGCCCCCAAGGGTGGAAGGTGGAACATCTGCCGGGTCTCGTGGATGGTCAACATCCTATAGGCCTCTGCCTGGCCAGAAATCGGGGAGATCATCCCCATCTGAACTGCCGCTGCAGCGTCTACATGAATCCCCTCCGGCAAGGGTCCTCTCAGCCTCTCGGGGTTAAACCCCAATTCCAACAGTAATCGAGTGATGACTCCTCCTACCATCACCACTGGCGTCGACCCTCTGCCAACTCTGACCAGGTTGGCCAAGATCTCGTGGCTAATGTTGAGACGCTGGCCTGCCACCATAGCCCAGAGGCTCCAGATCTCGGCCGCGTTAAGCGACCCTGGATTACCAGCTCGACCGAGGTACGAGCTGGAAAGCACTCTGTGCAGATACCGGAGTGCCTGAGATACCAGTACGGTGCTCTTCACTGTATCGTGATCGTACAGCACTCCTGGTATAGCAATAGCCGCCCAATGGACGCGTCTCACCGCTCGCCGCGGGATCTCAACCTCCTCCCCCGTAGGGAGCCCCATGGCCTGAGCAAACCTCTGCCTGGTGATGCTGACATGGTCGCCATCAAACAAAAACTGTACCACTCCCGGGTCGGTATCTGCACTCTGAAAGCCTGTGTAGCGGAGAGTGGCCAAGACCTGGCGGGTGCCCTCTGGAAATGTCTGGAAGGCAGGCTCGAGAAACTCCGTCCAACCAGCTCCCTCGGCAAGTAGATCAAACTCCGGGGCCAACCTAAGGGCCTCTAGAAAAGGGCGAGATACAAAGCGACTGGCCCGCAACTCTACCTGAGCCAACGCTCTGTACCTCTGAGCGGACTCATCATCCATCCAAGCCGGAGCCTCAAGCTCGGGCTTGGCCTGTGGTGCCCTGCGTCTGGGAGGCATCCTGCAAAAGGGAAGGAATCAGATAGCGAAAACTTGGTAAAACAAGCACTATCAGGTTTATTATTATTTTTTTTAAATTTGAGGTCCATCTAGGCCTTAACAGGGCAATGGCGGCCCAATGTGAGATAAAAAAAAGAAAGGTAATGACAAATAAAAATATCAAACATCCTGTCTAAGGAAGTAGCCTAACATGCCTTGCACGCATCATGGCGAAAGGAACATGCAATCCTCATGGAGATAATTAAAGTGAATAAGAATGGGCTTTCTAAGTCCCAAGGCATGCATTATACATAGAAAGTAAATAAATATTCAATTCTAGAATAAAAGATAAAATTTGGGCAGCACCCCGGCAGGGACATGCCCAACCTCCTGCATGAAAAAGCAAGACAATAGGCCTCAGGCCCTAGCAATATTAAATGTATGTAAATGGGGCGCACCCCGGCAAGAGTGTGCCCCCATCAACTCAAAATAATAGCCTCAAGCCACAAAAGCGAATTATGCCCAAAATGGTGCGCTAAAATGATGCAATTTTAAAGCACCAAGATTACAGAAAAATTCTATTTCTACATGATCATGCAAAAAGTTCAGGTTTAATTGCACTAAAAAGATATAGAAAAATGGGCAGCATTCCCCCTAAATTCTAAAATCATCTAAAACTTCTTAAAGTTAAAAGAAGAAGGGATGTAGGAATAAATTGAATAAAAATCAAAAAGAAAGTAATTATTTACTTACTTGTAATCCGGAGGAGTGTAGAAACTGGAGAAATATAAATATCGGGGCACCGGGTGAGTATATAATGCGAAAAAATGAAGAAATCGCGAAAAAATAATAAGAAAAGACTCAAAAACTGCTAAAAACCGCTTAGAAACCGCTTGAGAGAGGAAGAAGAAAGGGACAGCAATGTTTGCGCCATCTGTCACTCGCCCTTATATAGAATTTCGTGACCGACGGGCAGGGCGTCTGTACAAGCGACCGACGGGCTGGCCGTCTGTCGCGCAATGAATGCGATTTAATGCGCGTGATGAATGTAATGATGACGCATGTATCTGCCCGGTGGACTTCCGACGGGCAGGCCGTCCCTATGGAGAGGTGGTCAGGCCGTCTCTGTAGAGAGGCGGGCAGACCGTCTCTGTAGAGGGGCGGGTAGGCCGTCGGTGACCCTTCCCTATAAAATCTGCAAAATTTTTCTTGTCTCTTCATTTTCCAGCACCTTGGGCCTTTATTCTTCTCAAAATGTTTTCCCCTCTTGCCCAAAGGATGCACCGTATTTTAGATGACAAACACACTTGGGGAGAAGGTGCCCTTTCCTCTCTGGCGGGGCTGAAATATCTGTGCCGGGTGAAGATCGACCAGGACTTCCTCCTGGCAGCGACCCACTTCTGGAACCCCCGATTTCACGTCTTCCAGTTCACCTATCAGGAACTGTGCCCTCTTTCTGAAGAATTGGCTTCCATCCTGGGAGCCCGGTTCCCTCCTGGCGCTCTGCCTTGCATCCCCCGCTGCGGCCTACTTCAGACCCGGGATGTAGCTCTAGCTCTGGGCATATCCCCCTCGGAGGCCAACCAGCTGATTCCTCTGAGCTCCTCCTTTGCTCTGGAGCCACTGATCGAGGCCCTAGATCAGTTCACCGACATCCCCACCTATCGGGTAAGTATCACATTCCTATTCTGCATGGTGAACTTCCTTACTGTTGTTCCAGGAGGTTTGACAGGTGACTTCCGTCTGCTTGGAGTTCTGAGCGACTTTCATCTGGGATTGTCCCCTCTACCACTTGTCTTGGCCGAAACCATTCTGGGTCTGGACGCTGTGAGCTCTGGGTCTACTACAACCTTTACCGGTAGCCCCTTATTACTCCAGGTACGTCATTATTTTAAAGGTAGTGCGTCCCTTATGGATTTTCACACTAGCTTTTCTTTGCGGGAGGTGCGTCCTTTCGGATTTTCACACAACCCTGTGCCTTATTTTTGCCTGGAGCAAATCCTACTTACTCCAGCGGCTTCTTTTTTTTTTTTTTTTTTTCACAGATCTGGCTATAGGAAAAACTGAAGATGCTGTCTGAACCACCCCCTCGAGTCACTCCGCAGTATTCGCCGAGCCATTTCTTGCCTCGTCGGCGATTGTATGGGTGTGCCACAGCTGGTGAAGGTATTACCAGATTTAGTGAGCTGTCAGATGACGATATCAGTTTTACATCCGCCTGGCTCCCGCTGTCTCATGCGGTCACCGATGGGTCATCGGGTTGCGTTCCCCTCTGCGGCCTCCGCCAGGCCACCTTCTGCATCACCTCGCGATGTACACGGCAGCTTGGGATGACCCAGGATATAGTGAGGGTTCCCCTGTCTTTCCGAGGAGGAGATCTCTCGGTCGCATTTGCTTCCCGGTATCATGAGCTATGGGGTAGATTACCTGTGAAGACTGTTATCCCAAGGTTCGGCAACCATTCTGCGTCCTCAACCAGCGGGTATAAGAAGTGGATCCTCAGCCCAGCCTCTGATAATAGGACTCGAGGGCTCAAGCATCTGACCGGCGAGAGCAGCAGCAGGATCTAGCTTAGCCTTCATGTGTATTTCTTTTTGTGCTACATTTCTTTTTAACGCAGAACTAGAAAAGGACAAAAGTGAAAAGAATAATATTCATCCCTTTCACGAATTTCGTGTACATTTCTAGATAATTTCAGCATACATGATCAGTTTTGGCATTTACTCAGCTGCTTATGCGCTATCAATACATGAAACCAAATTTTAACAGCATCAACTCCTGTTACCGATCGGCCCTCTCGGGTTTTCACGATCGGACATTTTCTCTCATGCCTCTAATTTTTGCACAGGATGCCTTTTTTCGGTTTTCACCCTGTCGAGGCGCCCAATTTTAGCATAGCCGCCTTTTTTCGGTTTTCGACTTGCGGGGCATTTTATTCTCTTCTTTCTATTTTGGTCTTTAGCCGTAGAACCTTTTGAGTCTGTCGACATTGATCGGCTCTTTGAATTCGTTCCCATCGCTATCTGATAAGATTGCAGCCCCTTTGGACAACAGCTTCTTAAGGATATACGGCCCTTCCCAGGTAGGTCTGAATTTCCCCCTAATGTCTGGTATCCCTGGCCTCATCTGCTTGAACATCAAGTCCCCTTCTTTCAGCGGGTGCTTCCTCACCTTCTTTCCGAAAGTTCTTGCTAATCTCTTCTGATATATCTGATTGTGATAATAAGCTTTCAGCCTACTCTCATCCAGTAGGTTCAAGTGCTGCAATCTCTGCTGCGCCCATTCGGCTTCCGGGATTTGGGCCTCCATGACCACCCTTAGTGATTTAAGTTCTATCTCTACTGGCAATACTGCTTCTGTTCCGTATACTAGGGAAAATGGTGTAGCGCCTGTAGATGATCTTATCGTCGTCCTGTATCCCCACAGAGCAAAGGGTAACTTCTCAGCCCAGTCCTTGTAGGTTTGGACCATCTTGGACAAGATCTTCTTCACATTCTTATTGGCGGCTTCTACGGCTCCATTCGCTTGCGGTCGGTAGGGAGAGGATTTATGATGCTCCACACCATATTTCCCGAGAAGTTTTCTGGTTTCTCCCATGAATTGCACCCCATTATCAGACACTATGTGGTGGGGGAGACCGTATCTGCAGATCAAGTTCCTCTCTATGAACCTGGCCATATCCCTTGCGTCAATTTTCTTGAAGGATTCTGCCTCGACCCATTTGGTGAAGTAGTCGATTGCGACTATGATATATCTGTGCCCATTGGACGCCATAGGGCGAATCTCTCCAATGATATCTATCCCCCAAGCGGCAAATGGCCAAGGTGATGTCAGGTTATGTAGTTCTGATACCGGCAGGTGTCTCAGATCTGCGTACTGTTGGCACAACTGACATTGCTTGACATACTTTGAACAATCAGTGTCCATCGTAAGCCAAAAAAAGCCTTGCCTCATTATCTTCTTGGCCAAGGTCAAACCATTCATGTGGGCCCCGCAGACCCCTGCATGGGTTTCTTCCATTATCTTGCGCGCTTCTCTCTCATTCAAGCATCTGAGCTGAATCCCATCTGACCGTCTTTTGTACAGCACCCCTTCCATGGATATGAACTGAGTAGATAACTTACGTATCATCCTCTGGTCTTTTTCAGTAGCTTCTTCTGGAAATTTATCATTTTCCAAGTAATTCATGATATCAAAGTACCATGGCTTCCCATCTGACGCCTCTACTTCCATTACAGGCTCGGTTTCAAAACTAGGCTTATCAGAGCTCGAAATTAGCACCGGTTTCATGGCCACTCCTTCAGGGTTATCCCACATTGACACTAAGGTTGCCAACGCATCAGCCAGACGGTTCTCATCTCTGGGCACAAAGTGGAAAGTGCAAGTCTCAAACTGCCCACACATCCCTTTCAGATATTGAACATAGGGGACCAGTCGTTCTTCTTTAACAGCCCACTCACCTCGGATCTGGTTTATCACCAAGGATGAGTCACCAAATACCTCCACGTTTCTCGCCCCCAACACAGCTAAAGCCTCTAACCCGAAGGTGCATGCTTCATACTCAGCTTCATTGTTGGTTGCTTTGTATCTCAGTTTCTTAGCAAGAGGAAGCTTTTCATTATCTGGGGTTGTCAGGATGATTCCGACTCCAGCTCCTTTGTTGTTCACCGCTCCGTCAAAATGCAACTGCCATCCTTGAACAGAAATCGTGCCTATGCTCTCGTCAGGAAAGGTAAATTCGGGGGTGTCCCCTTGGATAGGATGTTCAGCAAGGAATTCGGCTACAGCTCGCCCCTTAATAGTCTTGCGGGTGATGTATTGCACATCAAACTCTTGTAGCAAGAGCAGCCACCTCCCCATCTTTCCAAGCAAAGATGGTGCCTCCTACAAATATCTTAAAGGATTCTGCTTGGCTACGGCCTGAACCTTGTATGAGTGGAAGTAATGTCTTAGCTTCTTTGATGCCCAAATTACTGCAAGGCAGATCTTCTCCACTTCAGCGTATTTTATTTCGTAAGCCAGGAACTTCTTGCTGAGGTAATAAACTGCAAACTCTACCCCAAATTCATCCTCTTGAGCCATCATGGTGCCCACTGAACCGTCTTCTACTGCCAGATACAGAATAAGCGGTTTAACAGGTTGCGGAGGTCTTAGTACTGGCGGATTTAACAGGTACTCCCTGATATTATCAAAGGCTCTCTGGCAGTCTTCATTCCAGACTACGGGCTGATTCTTTTTAAGCAGCTTGAAAACAGGTTCGCATATCGAAGTGAGCTTGGCAATAAACCGACTGACATACTGTAGTTTGCCCAGGAAACTCCTTACATCTTTCTCTTTTCGTGGCATAGGCATCTCTCTGATAGCTTTCACCTTATCGGGGTCAATTTCTATCCCCCTCTGACTGACGACATGTCCCAACAGCTTTCCTGAAGTCACCCTAAAAATGCACTTCTTGGGATTAAGTCGCAGATTATACCTGTCGATCCTGGTGAAGAACTTCTCTAGAGCTTCAAAGTGTCCGTCTCGGGTGGCTGATTTGACCATCATATCATCGACATACACCTCCACTTCTTTGTGAATCAGGTCGCTTAGGATCTTGGTTGCCATCCTCTGGTATGTGGCCCCCGCATTCTTCAGGCCGAAAGGCATAACCCGATAGGCATAGGTACCCCACTCCGTGATGAAGGCAGTCTTAATCCGGTCAGCTATCTTGTTCAGGATCTGGTTGTAGCCCACATATCCATCCCCAAAACTGTACATCGCGCAATTGGCGGCACTGTCTATCAATACGTCAATATGGGGTAGTGGAAAATCATTTTTAGGGCAAGCTTTGTTAAGATCTCGATAATCCACACACACCCTGACCTTTCCGTTCTTCTTAGCCACAGGAACCACATTTGCCAGCCAAGTAGGATACTGGACTTCCACAAGAAACTTAGCTTCGATCTGCTGTCGGATTTCCTCCTTAACTTTGTCAGCCCATTCTGGTCTTAGCCTTCTCAACTTCTGCTTCACAGGCTTGCAATCTGGGTAAGTCGGGATGGCATGCTCCGCCACAGCCCGGTCAATCCCCGGCATGTCCTCGTAGGTCCAGGCAAAGACTTTTTCATGTTTTCTTATTATTCTCTCAAAATCTTTTCTCTCCTCAGGAGTTATATTTGATGCTATTAGAATTTCTCTCGGATTTTCCGAGGTTCCAAGATTGAAAGGCGTTGTGCCAGTAGAGTCAATGTCAAAAATTGATGGAATATGATCATGTTCGTGCATGTTGAAATCATTAGAAACATCGCACAAGTAAGTGAAATTGTTCATCTTATTGATAATATTATTGTTATCATTTACATCATAAAAGAGTTCTGGAATAAAAAGACAATCTAGGCTAGAGTCTTCTCCTGCCACTCCCGAGGTGGACGCTGTTGCAGCTTGCTCACTAATTTTCTGATCTAGCAGAGGCCCTTCAGGCGCGTCGGAAGAAATCTTCAAATCCTCCGTCCTCAGCTCTAAATCTGCTATCTTCCCTTTCCCTTTCAGCCTGGCAACTACCATTTTCTCGGTAATGATCTCCTCAAGCTCGCACTTGTCCCAAGTGATCCCCTGAGTCATGACTTCCTCATCCCAAAAGTCTTCAGCGGTCTTGATAAACCCGACGTGCCAGTCATACACATCATTAAAAATCTAAAATCCAGGGACAATCCTCCCATCTACCCACTGTGGTTCATCTTCACCAGTATAAGCACATACTGAGGATGCGGGGACAAAGCTTTCTGAAATGTGGGGGATCCTGTCTGTTACCCTCTTCTCGTCGAAGCCACCTCTGTACCCCAGACCTTTCCGGCTCTTCTGCCCTCGAGTAGTGATCGCGGCCCGCAGCCCTTGGGAGCTTCTACCCAATCCAGCCCCGGGAAGATAGTGCATCCTCTTCATCATACTAACCACAGCCGGGCCATCTCCCGAACCGTGCTCTTCTTTTATCATAGACACATGGAAACCACTGAATGGCTGATTGGCAATTTCTAGCGCTGAGACCTGGTTTTCCCTGGCCGCTTTGATAGTCACCACCTCCCCTTCGTGTGGAAATTTTATCATCTGATGCAGTGTGGATGGCACTCCTCCTAATTTATGGAACCAGGGTCTCCCTAGCAAAGCCGAGAAGTTAGCAGGAATGGGTAGAACTACAAATTCAACTTCCACTTCGATAGGTCCTATCTTGACCAAAGTCTTGAAGGTTCCTGAGGCTTGCCTCCTCGAGTTATCATAGGCCGTGATAGTCAGATCGGATCCGCTGAGCATATCCTTGCTTAAGCCAAAAGCTTGCAAAGCTATCAAAGGGCATACGTTAATAGAAGACCCATCGTCCACCATAACGCAAGCAGTGTGCTTGCCGCTAATCTGCGCCTTAATGTATAAGGGTCTGTTATGATTATGGCCTTCTGCCGGTAAGTCAGCATCAGAAAAGATCAACCTCTCCTCGGATCCTCCCTTGATTAGACCCAAGAGCTCTGATGGGGAAATAGTGGTGGCGACTATGGCCTCAACCAAAGCCTCTACTACCTTCTGCCTATGAGAGGGGGATTGCCTCAACAGATCCCAAATGGATATCTGGGCTGCGGTCTTCTTCAATTGCCTTATAATCTTTTCCTCCTCTGGCTCTTTCTCTGCTAATGGCTGTACTGGCTCAGGTAGCTTTGCAATCTCGGGGATCACCCTTCCACTTCTAGTGACAGCGCTTACCTCTCCCTCGTCTCCATCGGAGCCCCACAGATCAAGGTTCAAACCTCCATCATCCTCGGTTTCTCTATCGCTTTCACTGCTAGACCAGCAATCAAGGGTCGCCACAACTGCTTTCCCATTCTCATTCTCGGAATTACCAACAGCAGACTCCTCATTCCCATACAGATCTTGTAGTACGTACCACTCTGGCAAGCAAGATTGGATCATAAACACAGGTGGGGGTACGGCATTATAACCAGGCTTCTTCTCAGCTTCTCTCTTCTCAGGGTCAGAGATCTGCTTGCTATCGATCAAGTCTTGAATAGAGTGCCGGAGCGCTTTGCATTTATCAGTAATATGGCCTGAGTGCTGGTGGAATGCACAGAATTCGTTGTCCTTATGTCCCGGTTTCCCTTGTGTCAAAGCTGGCCTAGGAGTTAGAGGACGCAATTTGCCCTCCTTCATCAGCCTCGTCAAGACCCAGGATAATGGTCTCCCCAAGTTCGAAAACTTCCTCTGGGTGGCCACCTCAGTAGCAGACACCTCACCCATTCTTCTAGTGCTGTTACTGGGACCTGCCGGCCTACTGGCTCCTTGACCGGAGTTAGCCCTTTTGGCGAAATTATCATTGTTAGCTTTCCGGGTCAAAAACTCCCCTTCTGCTTCGATGGCTATATCTTTGAGAGACTCCCAGTCCTTTAACCCCTTCATCCTCAATCTCTCCTTCAAGTATGGGCTCGCGTTCTTAATGAAAAGACGAATCTGATCTTGGGTATCAGGCTTTCGGCGCATCTCCATTACTCGGTTCCGCCATCGGGTAAGGTACTCATGGAAGGATTCCCCGGCCTTCTGCTGGAGTAGCTCAAGATCTTTCAGAGTCACCTCCATTCTGGTATTACAGTCATACTATTTCAGAAACTCCTCAGTGAGCAGATCCCAATCTTCTTTAGTGCGGCGATCAAGGCCGTGATACCAATCTATGGCATGAGAGGTCAGACTCAGACAAAAGTATTCCACTTTCTGCTTCTTGGACAACGTGGTCCCCTTCATGACCAGAGAATATTGCTTCACATGTGCGGTGGGGTTAGAAGTACCATCAAATTTCGGCACATCCGGCATTTTGAAGTTATAAGGGATCGGGTCCTCTCCGTCCAGCTCCCTATCCTCAGGATTCATCCCGTGAGCTCTGCCTATCATACGAGCCATAGCCTCGAACCTCTCTTCCATCTTTTTCAAAATAAAATCATCAGCCTGAGGCGCCTTTCCCTTCTCGGATGCCATGCTCAACCTATCATCCTCGATATCTCTATCGTCATCAATTCTTAGCACTGGCCTTCTTCTCAACTCTCCCGAAGCCACTGATCTTAACTCTATCGGCGGCGGCCTAACGGGCTCCTCTCGCCTTTCAACCCTTTCTTCTTCAGGCTCATTCTGTCTCACCGCAGGAGGAGGAGGATTCGGCTGAGCGTTCTGCTATGCTAAGGCGGCCAACATATTCATCATCCTGCCCTCGAATTCCTCGAAACGGCGGCCCACTTCTTCCGCAATCATGGCCCTGGTGGCATCTTCCCCCCTAGGTGAGTTTGCCATCTGGGATACTGTGCCACTGATTTCTGATAAAATTTCCGGTAGACCCTCTCTATCTGACAGCTCAGGAGTAAGAACTCGGATCAGTCGCCCGGTTGGTGATCTAGTCCACCTGGGCAGATCTATGATGGCTGCAGGGACAAAAATTAGAATGATGCATGAAATGTAGGTATAATGCATGATCGTGATATGCAACATTTACAGAGCACAAGCAAGCAAGTAGGTCCTTCCACCCTTATTTCTCCCACACACGTGGTCGTGCAGTCTCTTTCCTAGGCGGGATTAGCCCAAGGGTCAACGAGGGACCCAATGGGCGCGTATGGTGCGCGGCGGAAAACCGGCAGCATAACACTCCTATGCTAATGTACAAGCGGATGGATAATGATCGTCACATATTCGGACGCTCCATAAATTTCGACATGGCCCTACCGTGGCATGATAGCCTTTGGCTAGGTTACCAAGCGAGATATTTGGACTCATCCAATACGTGAGGATCCATACAGCAAGCATGAGATTACGGTTCATTTCACCTGTGGAAAGTGACTACAGTCATTACATGAGCTTTGGACAAGGGAGATGTTTCTTTGAGGCTACCCAAGCATGATCCCTGCCGACGGGTCTAGCTCATCACGAGCATAGCGACCGATCGGGTCACCATTTTAATATACCGTTGAGGTACGTGGCTTGGGCTGGTGATTATCCTTAACACTTCCCCAAATTGAGTGAAAATGAGGAGGTGCTTCAGGAACGCACCGGGTCTAAAAGAGGGACCAAACTAGCGTATTCTAAGGCTCTAATGATATGCAAATGCAAATTTGAAAGAAAGTGAATTTATGAATTAAATTTTAATCATAAATATTAAAAAAGGTATTTTCAAATCGAAATCTCGAACCATAAATGTCCCCAGCGGAGTCGCCACTGTGACGCGCGCCGGATCCCGAATGCGCCGCCTGTTCGACCGCCCGCACGTGGGCGATCGGGGCGTTTGCGGGTCCGTTGGCATCTTGCAATAAAAATCGCAAGTGCGTCTATGTTGGGCAACAAGGAGGTATCATGGAGTCGCCACCCAATAGAACATTGGGAAAGTTACTCTCGCCTCGGAGAGCCTAAGACTTGCGCTTGGTATCCATGTTGGGCTATGAGGCCTAGGATTAGCGCTAAAGCCTCGTGACCCAAGAAGTATTTTGGAGGATAACCTCTAACCTCTCGAGCCCAAAGACCAGAGCTGGGTCCGGGATTTCTCATCTATTTCTACCTCAATTAGTTTATGATCAAATTTTAATGTCATTAGTTCGCTCTCTCTCCACGCTATGCAGTTGATTAAAAAGGCGCATTTATTCACATTCGGAAAGCAGTAAATGAGCAGAATAGATATCGAAAGCGATAAATTACAATAATACAAGGAGCGGAATACAACTCCCTTTGGTAAATGTGCGATTCATACACAAATCGGGGCATTGTTTATTTTGAGGACTTTGGTCCTCTCATGCATCATTATTAAAAAATGGGATATTTAATATGTGATGATCTTTATTGGATGAAAATAGGGCGTTGGACCCTTTTGCATTTTATACAAAACTCAATTTTATTTAAGTGCAAATCGTTGATCTATTCTTACATTTAACGGGATAAAAAGCTTATTCATATACATAAAATAATCAATGAATAAAAAAGGGGAGGAATAAATCAAGTGGTTTAAGAAAACTAAACCGGACGAAATCCACCACGCATGGTAGGCAGCCGCTCAAGCTCGGAATTATCCAAGAAGACCAATATACACTCACAGAAAGTTAGGAAATGTTAATATACATAAAATTAACACATAAGAAATCAAAGAGACTGGATAGAGATAAAAATGATCAACAAAAATGGAGGCAGAACCCACCGACGGCCTTTTCTGGTTGACCGACGGGCGTCGGTTTGGTAATTCAATATGCCCGTTTGTCACTCAAAAAAGGCGTCTGTAGGTAGGTGACCGACGGGCGTCGGTCATGAAGATGACCCGTCGGTCACCTCTGTCTCCGGAAAACAGAAAGGAAACAAGGGCCTCCCAAGATCAAAAAGCAAGTTTTATCCAAAAAAAGAGATAATGAAGAAGGGTAATGACAAGTATTCAAAAATTTCACAGAATGAATAAATAAAGGATTAAATAATTAAATATGAGATAAAAATAGAGAGAGAATCCGGAATATTTACCCTCAGATAATCGCTTCGGGTAAGATTTTGGTGTCGTTTAGATCCCCGCGCGCTCCACGAGAAAAAGAAAATGAAAGATTAGAGAGAGAAAATGGGCTATTTCACCTCCAATCCTTCAGAAAATCGATTTAGGAGTCGAAATCTAAAGAAAACTAATTGTTTTTAGTTTCTTTGATTGATTTGATCCTTGATTAAGTAAAGTTCTTTGGAAAAAAGGTGTTTTTGGAAGAGAGAGAAAACGTGCTAGAATTTTGGCAGAGTTTCCTCTTCTGAAAAATTTTTCAACCCTTTTCAAATGAAAATCCGGACCTTATATAGCCAGACACGACCGACGGGCGTCGGTGTATGGGGGCGGGCGTCGGAAGAATCCTACTGACACAAGGACACTTCCGACGGCCCTGCCACATCCACCGACGGGCGTCGGAACGGTTGCGTGCTCCGGGAAACCAGGCGGCTCCTGACAGGGGCGGTGACTTTCCGACGGGCGTCGGAAAATACCCTGAGCCGTCGGTGACTCGAAGCGACGGGCTACCTCCACAGACGGGCTGGCCGTCTGTGGAGGACAAAAAACCTTTTTGACTTGAAAAACTTCCGTTTTCTCCCCCTCTGCCCGGGAAGTGTAGAAAAACCTCCTTTCTCATGGAACGCGGGACTAAAACCTCCAACTTCAGCCTCCCATACAGGCTTGAACATTGATTTCATCATAGGGTAACCTCTGATCCGGACCGCTCCAGGACACGGTGCTTACAATGAGGTTATACTTTGAAATCTTAGTATGTTGAGTTGTTAAAGTTTAGAGTGTGATTTTATTGGATGATATATGCATTTGATGTATGATGGATTGTGAATTGCTAATTTTTGAATGAGATGATGTTTATAATTATTGATTTTAGCTTAATGATTTAATTATGTTCATGGCATGTTTTCCTTGTGTTTATAGCTCCAAAAGGTGAGTTTTAAGTTGGTGTTAATGTTTTGATTGTTGGTTTAAGTTGTGTGTTTTTGGTGGGTTGAATTTGGGCTGATTGCTGGTGAAATTCTGGGTTTCTTGCGATCCACATGGCGGTATGGATAGTCATACCCCCGTGTGAATCGTGAGATTTCCCCAGAATTTGAAGGCCCAGATTTTACACGGTGGTAAGGTTTCTCCATACCGTCGTGTAAAGTCATTCTGCCTTGTGAAATATTTCTAGGCCGTGTAAAGTAAAGACATTCCATACCACTGTGTAAAGTCATTCTACCTTAGTAGTTTTCTGATCTATGTGCTTTACACGGTGGTATGGTTTTGCCCTACCCCCGTGTAAAGTGATTTACATGACGGTAAGGCAATGTCATACCGCCATGTAAACCGCTACTGTCTAGTTTTTGAAGCTTTTTTGATTTTCTTCATTTTCGTTCCTTTTTCGTTACTCAGTGGTTTTAAATATTATTTAGTGTTATATCATTTATCTAATATCATTATATGGTATTTTGTTATGTCAAATTGTTGAATGCTATTGTTGAATTAAGAATGTATTATTTATGCCTTGAGTTGTGAACTCTACATGATATGCCTAAATGTGAATGGTATTATGCATGGCCTGCAAGAGTCAGTCTAGTGGATAGTTAGGCATGCCTAAAAGAGTCCTTTAGCTACACCCTCTGTACTGTTCTGGACCCTGATCAGGTCCCCATTTTGTTCCTCGCGAACTTCTACGTGTTCAGATCTTGTTTAAGATCCCTTTGTAAAATATTTTGAAAAGAGATAATATGATACTTTTTTCCCGATTCGTACTCGTAAGGTACTGATACATGATGATTCATACTCGTAAGGTACCTCTACGCGTTTGCTCGTTATCCACTACTATGAGTCAGTTGGTGTTATGATGTGTTATGATTGGTGATGATTTGTTCTGATATAATTATAAGTATGTGAATCCGTTTGAGTATGATTATAAGTGTTTGAATCTGAATGACTCTATTATGAGCATATGAATCTATTGGCATATAATGTGTTTATTGAACATTTGAATGGTGATGAATGGAATTCTATTATGATTATATCTTATGATTTTCAGTATGCCATTATGTATGTGATTTGCCTTAACGACCATTGTGAATGGTCGTCCATATATTAGTGTTTGTTTTCCCACTAAGCGTTATCGCTTAGCATGGTGTTTTCACCCGTGCAAGTGCGGAAGGCGTTTAGCTTTTGGGAGAGTCGCCGCCAATCAAGCTAACACAGAGGGATTAGTGTTAGGACTATATTTTTTGTAGCATGATTATTTTGTATCAGTGATATCTCTTTTGTATATCATTTTCGTAAGCTTTCGCTATGTATCTCTGATAGTTGTAAGTATTTTGTAATATCAGTTTTGATCAGAACATTATTGTAATGAATGTTATTATATTAATGCATGATCATTCTGATGTTTCCAAAGTTTTTAATTTCCGCTATTTGTATGTATGCTTATATTATGTGAATGAATGTTTTGCATTGTTCTGCTTGGTGACACCCTTACTCATACGAGTTCTCACTCCCTTGCGGATGGGTCCTCCTACGTATGGGAAGGGGGTGTAACAGTTCTTGGTATCAAAGCTCTGGTTTAGTCATTTTCTGGGTGTTGATGTGCATCTGTGTGTATATGTCTAGGACTGTGTTGGCTAATGCGGTTGTCTTTGTCTTTCTTCTAGATGGATTATGTTTCAGTTCGTGGGTCGCTTGAAGGGTCTGCTGAAAGTGTGAATCCCCAAGCTACAGATCCTTCTATGTCTGTGTCGGCTCAACCTGCTAGGGCACAACCTGAGGCTGCAGCCATGCCCTTTGAGGTTATGTTGAAGATTTCACAGGACATGGCTAGGGTCATTGAGAGTGTGACCGTTCCTAGAGTTCCTACCAAGAATTTGAGGAAAGCGGGTGCAGAGGACTTTTATGGGACTGGTTTGGATGAATCAGAGTATGCTAAGAAGTGGTTAGAGAAGGTAGAGCAAGCCTTGGATGAGATTCGGTGTCCTCAGGAGAGGCGAGTAGAGTGTGTAGTAGCCCTGTTGCAAGGATGCGCCTATGACTGGTGGAAGTTAGTTCTAAGGCATCCTCAGTTTCCTAACCCAGTTATATGGGAGTTCTTCAATAGGGAATTTACAAGTAAGTATGTGACTCTGGAGTACAAGGATGCCAAGTGGGCAAAGTTTTTGAGTCTGAAGCAGAGAGCGACGAAAGTTTAAAAGTTTGAGAAGGAGTTTAACAGATTGGCTAAGTATGCTCCTGAGGGTGTTCTGACTGAGGAGTTTCATTGTAGGCACTTTGAGACTGGGTTGAATGAGTCGCTAAGAGCTATGATTATCTCTTTAATGAGTACTCCAGGTATTGGGCACCATCAAATTGTGCAAGCAGCTATGAGGGCTGAGAGGTCCGAGTCTATTCTGAGAGAGAGAGCTCAGAGGAAGAATCCCCCTCGTGGTGGATCTGGATCATCATCATCATCAGGTAAGAGGTCTAAGAACCCGCATAATGAGTCTTCGGGCCCTGCTTCGAGTGGTAGGAGGCAAGGTTCTGTTAGGGGTTCTGGTTCTGGTAGAGGTGGTTTTGGTTTGAGGCCTGATGTGTTGCCTGAGTGTTCGCACTGCAGTAACCGCCATTGGGGTGAGTGTAGGTGGCTCACAGGTGGTTGTTTCAGATGTGGTAGCACTTATCACTACTTGGCAAATTGTCCGAGGATTAGTGAGGTTTCTGGTGATCAGCGAGAGGCTAGCAGAGTTGGCTCTAATGCTCTGCAAGCCAGTCGTGGTAGAGGTCGAGGTGGTCGGCATAGAGAGGAAGCTCCATCAGAGTCAGTTGATCGTCCTTTGACGGTTCCCGCTAGAGCGTATGCCATGAGAGCTCGGGATAAGCAAGATGCCCCTGATGTGATTGCTGGTAAGTTCCTACTCTTTGACACTGAGTTATATGCTCTAATTGACCCTGGCTCCATACACTCATAGTTGTGCACACGTATATTGTTTGATAAGATGCATGATGTTGACTAGTTAGATTATGAGGTTTGTGTGACCAGTCCTTTAGGGCATAGTGTTAATGTGAGTAGAGTGCATAGGAATTGTTCCCTTTTCGTTCAGGATGTTGAGTTTCCTGCTGATTTGATTGAGTTGCCTTTTCGGGAGTTTGATCTGATTTTGGGTATGGATTGGCTTAGTAAGTATCGGGCAGTTATGAATTGTCATAGGAAGGTAGTTGTGCTTTGGGATAGATATCAGTCTTTTATTATTATCAAGGGTTTGGGTTTAAGTTCCTTGAGTAATGTGATATCCACCATGCAAGCTAAGAGATTTATGAGAAAGGGTTGTGAGGCATTCTTAGCAGTTGTTTTGGATTCGAAGCATGATCAGGTAGAGATTAATGGTATCCCCGTTGTTAGGGAGTTTAGTGATGTGTTTCCAAGTGAATTGCCTAGTTTGCCTCCCGAGAGAGAAGTGGAGTTGTCCATAGAGATTTTGCCGGGTACTTCACCCATTTCGAAAGCACCTTATCGGATGGCTCCTGTAGAGTTGAGAGAACTCAAAACTCAGCTACCAGAGTTATTGGATAAGGGGTTTATTCGACCCAGCATATCTCTATAGGGAGCCCCAGTTTTATTTGTTAAGAAGAAAGATGGCTCTTTGAGGATGTGTATCGACTATAGGCAAATCAATAAGGTCACAGTGAAGAACAAGTATCCCTTGCCTAGAGTCGAGGATTTATTTGATCAGCTTAGAGGTAAAGGTGTCATTTCCAAGATTGATCTTCGATCGGGTTATTATCAGTTATGAGTTCAGGATGCGGATGTGGTTAAGACTGCATTTCGGATGCGGTATGGCCATTATGAGTTTCTTATAATGTCGTTTGGTTTGACCAATGCACCTGCGGCTTTCATGGATTTGACGAATTGAGTGTTTAGGCCATATCTCGATTGATTTGTAGTAGTATTTATAGATGATATTTTGGTTTTCTCAAAGGATGAGAGTGAGCATGAGGAGCATCTCCGGTTGGTTCTGCAAGTTTTGAGAGAGCATCAGTTGTTTGCGAAGCTTAGCAAGTGTGACTTTTAGCTTCGAGAGGTGTCTTTCTTGGGTCACATTGTGTCAGCTAAGGGTATCCAAGTGGATCCAGCTAAGATTGAGGCGATTGTGGATTGGAAAGCGCCTAGGAATGTTCCGGAAGTGAGAAGCTTCCTTGGTTTGGTAGGCTACTGCCGTCAATTTGTGAAGGGTTTTTCAGTCATAACTGCTCCTATGACTAGATTGTTGAGGAAAGGAGTCAGATTTGAGTGGTCGGATAAGTGTCAACTGTGCTTTGAGAGGTTGAAGAGTTTGTTAGTTGAAGCTCCTGTATTGACTTAACCCACCTCAGGTAAAGAGTTTGTGATGTACAGTGATGCTTCGGGTATTGGACTTGGATGTGTGTTGATGCAAGAGGGTAAAGTTGTAGCTTATGCATCTCATCAATTAAAGCCACATGAGAAGAACTATCCGGTGCATGATTTGGAATTGGTGGCTGTGATCTTCGCTTTGAAGATTTGGCGGCATTATCTGTATGGGGAGAAGTGTATGATCTTTACGGATCATAAGAGTTTGAAATATCTCCTCACACAGAAGGAGTTGCACATGAGACAACATCGATGGTTAGAGTTGTTCAAGGACTACGACTGCATTGTGGATTACCATCTGGGTAAAACCAATGTGGTTGCAGATGCTTTGAGTCGGAAGTCAGTTTTGGCTTTGTTTTTTAGGCGGTTCAGGTGGAGATTTGATTCAGATGGTGCTTTGGTTGCCCAATTGAGAGTGCAGCTTACTTTGAGCCAGTCTATTGTGGATGCTCAGAAGGATGATTTGAGACTACAATGGGTTTTGCAAGAAGTTCAGCAGGGTAAGCAGTCTGACTTTTCGGTTTTGGATGGGGTGCTTATGTATAGGAATCGTTTGTGTGTGCCCAAGAATGATGAGTTAAGGAAGAAACTTTTGAGTGAAGCACACACTACAGTATTTACTATGCATCCTGGTAGTGAGAAGATGTATCGGGATATGAAGCAGTTCTACTGGTGGTCTGGGATGAAGAGAGCTATCGTGGAATTCGTGGCAAAGTGTTTGACATGTCAACAGGTAAAGGCTGAGCATCAAGTCCCTTCGGGATTGCTCACTCCTTTATCCGTTCCTCAGTGGAAATGGAATGATATCGCCATGGATTTTGTATCAGGTTTGCCAGTGCCTCAGAGGAAGCATGATTCGGTTTGGGTTGTTGTGGATCGGCTTACAAAGTCAGCGCACTTTGTGTCAGTTAGAGTGGATTACTCGATGCATAAGTTGGCCAATGTGTATGTGGATGAGGTAGTTCGGTTTCATGGAGTGCCTTTGTCAATAGTTTCAGATCGGGATCCAAGGTTCACATCTAAGTTTTGGAAGGAACTGCAGAGAGCTTTGGGTAAAAAGTTGAACTTCAGTACAGCATTCCATCCTCAGACAGATGGTCAGTCTGAGAGAGTTATCCAGATTTTAGAGGATATGCTTTGGGCTTGTGCTTTGGATTTTTCTAGTAGTTGGGATCAGTATGTGCAGCTTATGGAGTTTGCCTACAACAACAGTTATCAGTCGAGCATTGGTATGTCACCATTTGAGGCTTTGTATGGTCGACCGCGTAGGACTCCGGTTTGTTGGACAAAGTTGATCGAGAGATCTTTTATTAGGCCAGAGATGATTAGAGATACCGAAGAGAAGATCAGAGTTGTGCAGCGGAATCTGAAGGTGGCTAAGGATAGGCAGAGATCCTATGCCAATCTAAAGAGAAAGGATATTTGGTTTGAAATCGGGAACAAAGTTTTCCTTAAGGTTTCACCTTGGAGGAAAGTATTACGTTTTGGCAAGAAAGGTAACCTTAGTCCTCGGTTCATTAGACCTTTTGAGATTCTGGATAGAGTTGGTCCGGTAGCCTATAGGTTGGCTTTACCGATGGAGTTGGCTAAGATGCATGACGTCTTCCACGTCTCTATGCTTCATCGGTATAGATCGGATCCGTAGCATGTATTGTAAGTTCAAGATGTTCGGATTCAGCCGGATTACTCCTATGATGAAGAGCCGAAAGCTATTATAGCTCGAGAAGTGAGGCAGTTGAGAAATAAGCAAATCCCTCTGGTCAAGGTTCTTTGGCAACATCACAGAGTCGAGGAAGCGACGTGGGAACCAGAGGCGACGATGAGGATTCAGTATCCGCATTTGTTCAGTTCAGGAGAGAATTTTGAGGACGAAATTCTTGTTAGTAGGGGAGAGTTGTAACACCCTGATTCCCCCCTAATAGTTTGAGCCATGTTTGCCATGTGTATGCGTTCATGTGTGAGAGTTTTGGCATGTGTCAAGGGCATTTTCGGTAAAATGCATGTTTTGGGGATTTTTACTAGAGTGTGTGTACATATAGCTTATTAGGGTGTATGTGCATTGAGTTGGGTTTGTGTGTGCATGCTCATATGTAGGTAGGGTGTGCTTTAGTGAGGATGGCATTGTGTGTGTGTAGTGCATGTTTGTTGGGTATGAATAGTCAATCTCCACCAATGAGGAGATGACACTTGGCTAGGGTAAGGATAGAGGGGCAATTAGAAGAAAGAAAATAAGGAAAGCAAATTTTCCTATCTCATTCCCTTTTTTCTCTTCTTCCTTTTTCTCACCATTTGAGTGCCGTAGCTTGGATCCAAGAATGTGTTGGTGGGAATTGATCATCTCTTGACCCTCATTTGGTAAATGTTGTTGCATTTTCTTCTTTTTCATCTCTTCTTCTTAATCTTCTGGTTTAAGGTTTTGATTTGGGTTTGTTGTGTTTGTATGATTTTGGGTATGTTTGTTAGTTGAGCCTTCTCGCGATCCCAAGGGGAAGGAGAAGGCTGGTGGAAGTGGTACCAAGTAATTGGAGCTAAGGAAATTCAGGTTTGGGATTTGTGTTTGGGAATTTTTGGGCATTTTTATGTATTTTGTTCTTATTTGATTTGTTGGGAAATTGTATGGGTAATGATGTTCTTGATGAGGTTATACTTTGAAATCTTAGTATGTTGAGTTGTTAAAGTTTAGAGTGTGATTTTATTGGATGATATATGCATTTGATGTATGATGGATTGTGAATTGCTGATTTTTGAATGAGGTGATGCTTATAATTGTAGCTCCCTATACCCGTATATGATACGGATACCGGATACCACCACATTGAACTAACATATCCTCTAATACTTTACTTATCCTATTAAATTTCTGTTCCTTCTAATCCGGTTAACCTAATTAAACTATTCAGGTTATTAAATAGACCATTAATTAAAACTGGTAAATTTTTTTTTAATACTACCGTATACGCGAATAGTACCGTATATATGAATAGTGTCGTATGTACGAATAGTACCGTATGTATAATACTATATGAATAGTACTGTATGAATAGTCAACTTACTTAAATCTATTAATACTTATTAATTAATTATCAAACTTAATATTTACTATTTTTAATTCACTATTAACTATACCGATTGACCTATAAATGTCTAAATTACTATTAATTTGATCAGTTTTCTTTTAAGGCGGAAATCTATATTTTACTTTATCAATTTTATTAACTTAATTTCTACCAACTATTAGATATGCCCAAACATAATTAACTAATGACAGTTAACATAATTTATTACAGACCAAAACTCAAAATAATATTATAAGACATATACATGCCGGTCTTAACATACTTAATATTCCAAATAATTCCTTCAATATCACTTCCAAAATGTGAGGTATGCACTGCTCCGAAACTCTGACGGAATACCTACACGCAGTAAAATAAAACTACGTGCTGAGCATTAAATATGCCCAGTGGTGATTGCAATTCCATAAATTTCCACTTAATTTAATTGTTCATGCATAATAATATTCACATAAATAATATCATTTAATATTCATAAATAAACACATTTAATTTAATTACTAATTATTCATGCAATACCATATTTAATTATTCTTAAATCACATAATTTGGGCAATTACACAATTAATGCACATAAATCATTTTAATTACAATTTTATCATTAACTTATGGTAATATTTCATTTATACCCTTAAACTTTTTCAAAAAGACAAAAATGCCATTAGTTCAATTATACTTTACCATAATTACATTCATGCCATTAGTTCATTTTAATTTCATTATATTACCATTATGCCACTAGTTCATTCTAATTTCAATAATATTACAATTATGCCACTAATTTATTTTTAATTCAAAAATATTTCCATTTATCATTAAATTACATGCCAAATTACAGTTTTACCCTCCAATTATTATTTTCATGCCAAATTACATTATTACCCTTAAAAATGGCCAATTTTCATATTTAACCATTTCTTTACATTTTTACCATTATTAATCATTCTTAACACACATGCACAAAATTACAATTTTGCCCTCAAACTTTTTATATAATAATATTTATGTCCTTTTTCCACATAAATATTATTTTAATCACATTTTAACCATTCTAATCTTATTTTTATAATTATACCCGTGTAACACACTGGCAGACTCTATATACAGGATAAACGAGACGTGAACTCAAGAAATTCACAGAAATACCAGCGAAGTCCTGTGGGACCACCACACTCTTTTAATACAGAATAGTACATTTCAAATATTCAGATACAAATATTCAGATATTCAGATACAGAAGTAGGACCATCATTGGCCTACTAAAAAGTGAGTCGCCATGCTCACACCCGCGGTCTTATGTCCCTATGGCATGCCAACATATCCTGAACTAAACTTGACTACCAGCTTACTACACAGGGCAATATTATTTTATTTTTCATATTATTAATGTGATATACATATTTTTCATGGTATATCACCATAATATCTCATTCTTTTTCATGCCATTTCATCATGTCACATGTGATTATCATCATTACAACATCACATGTCATGTAAACGCATTATTTCATCATGGTACACATGCATACATACATACATGCATACGACCCACATACCAATTTATTTACATTAATTCTTTTTATCAATTTTATCATTTAATTAGGCCAATTTCATGATGTATAACATCACCATACTATCAATTTCCATGAAAACACATAAAAATCATGACTTTACACATGACATACATTCAGCCATACATACATCACATGCCTCATGATGTTTTCACATGCTCTAACACATACCATACATTAGTTCACATTCCAAATACCATAGATCTATCATAAATATACATAAAACATTATGAAAACACATGAAAATCACATGAATACCATTCGGCCAAAGAAGGAACTTTTCACACAAAATTTATTTATTTAATTTAATCATCCATACCATTATTTTTAGCATCCCTAAGCATGAATATCATGTTAATTTCAATTAAACATGCATAAATCACATACTTTTTTCACAAATATAACCTAAATTCATGCTTTTACCATGGAATTAAATGGAATTTGCAATCACAAACCTCAAATCTATGTATTATACTTCTCAATTATCCTTTTCCTAACCCTTAGCTTACTTAAAGGTTCCTTCACCTATTGGACATAATTATGTCCAAACACAAAAATTAAGATTCAATCAAATCCAAGCTTCCTCTAAAAAATCAAACTTCATAAACGTCTTATTAAATCCTAGAGTACCCTTAGGAACCTTAAAACCAAATTAAAATCACTTAAATCACATACCTCAATTTTACACCTAAACTTCAAGTCTAGATTTCACCCACTTATATTCCTCGAAATGAAAATATAAGACCACCAATGGACTCTAGATGAGCTGACTTATGTTAAAGAGGCTTGACCTTGAGGTGAGATGAAGAAAAATTGAAAGAAAAATGGTGAGAAAGAGAGGAAAAACCATTCGGCCAAGAGAGGAAGAAGAGGAAGCTAAAAAAAAGGGAATACTAGGGGATTTCCAGATTTTTGAAGGCTTTTATGTAGGTTAAATCAGACACAACCAGGTTGAACCAAAGTGGTTGAGTCGATTTGGTTCGATTTTCATTTTTCGGGTCATTTTTAACTTTTTTAATGAAATTTAATGTTCCCGAATTAATTTTCACTCCCAACTAATTCCATCACTCTTAGAATATGAAAATTGGTCTCCCTGCAAAATTTTAGCTCAATCGGAATCCGTTTGGGATCCGGTTCACTTAAACTAGTCCAATTAGATTCAGTACGGTTCTGCCGTAAAATACAATTCTAATGCTGTCAAAAACTTCTAAAAATTATTCTAAGCCTTTTATCCTCTTATAGTACACCATTTTATCCACTATAACTATTTATAAAAATTCGGTCAAAATTCAGTCAAATCTTAGTTCAATTGAACCGAACCAGAGAAACTTCAGACTGAATTTCGGAAGCCTATTTGATCTCGTTTTTACATCAAAATTACAACATTATACCACATTTTTCATTCTCTTTCTGACGGTGAAAAAATATTTTTGGATACTATTCATCCCGGAGTCACTATTTTGTGGGCCCAACAGTTACTATTCATAGACCTACAATTACTATTCAAAGACTAGTCAAAGATGCTGTCACTATTCAATTGGACCCAGTCAATGATGATGTTCCTAACCAAATGATGATGCCGTACTTTAGGAGACATAGTTACTGTTCATCATCATGACATTGTTGATATCATCATGGTCCCACATTTACTATTCAGTGGGTCCCACCTAGTCCCACTTTTACTGTTCAGTGGGTCCCACCTTGGCCCACTTTTACTATTTAGTGGGTCCCACCTGGGCCCACTTTTCACTTTTCAGTGGGTCCCATCTAGGCCCAGTTTTTACCGAAGTAAATATTTTGTTTACTGTTTCAGCCATTCCGAACTCGTTTGACCTCCGATTGACACGAAATTTGTGCCTACAAACTCGTATTTACAAGCTCTAGCCAATAGTCCAATAAAATATTTTTCAATTTCGGGAAGCACTATTCATCCCAAAAATACTATTCATTTTAGAAAAATACAATTTACAACTAACCCCGTATTAGGGCTATTACAATCTCCCCTACCAATTAAAAATTTCATTCTCGAAATTGAAGAGCTGAGGATATTGTTGTCTCATAGTTTCTTCTGGTTCCCACGTCGCTTCCTCGACATTGTGGTGATTCTAGAGAATCTTCACCAGTGGAATCTGTTTATTTCTGAGGTGCTTCACTTCTCTAGCCAGAATCTTCACTGGATATTCTTCATAAGTCATATCCGGCTGGACTTGAACTTCTTTAGGCCTGATAACATAACTGGGGTCTCAACAGTACCTTCGAAGCATAGAGACGTGGAAGACATCATGAATCTTCTCTAACTCTTGTGGAAGCTTCAATCTGTAAGCTACTGGTCCAATCCACTGAATAATCTCATACGGGCCAATGAATATCGGACTCAGCTTGCCTTTATTTCCAAATCTCAAGATCTTCTTCCATGGAGAAACTTTCAAAAATATTTTATCTCCCACTTGAAACTCTATATCTTTCCTCTTTGGATCTGCATAGGACTTCTATCGATCCATGGCTTCTTTCAATCTGTCTTTAATCACTCAAACCTTTTCTTTCGTTTCTCTAATCAGATCTGACCCCACAATCTTGCTCTCACTGAGCTCTGTCCAACAAAGAGGAGTTCTGCACTTTCTACCGTACAAAGCTTCATAAGGAGCCATCTTGATACTAGTCTGATAACTATTATTGTAGGCAAATTTCGCTAAAGTCAAGTACCACTCCCAATGGTTACGAAACTCAAGGATGCAACATCTCAACATATCTTCCAGAATCTGAATCACACGCTTATATTGCCCATCAGTATGAGGGTGGAAAGCTATACTGAAATGTAATATGGTTCCCAAAGTTTCCTGAAGTCTCTTCCAAAACTGAGAAGTGAATCTTGGATCACGATCTGAAATGATGGAGGAAGGAACTCCATGCAGTCTTACAATCTCACTAATGTACAACTCTGCCAGCTTGGACAACGAATAATCCATTCTGATAGGCAGGAAGTGAGCTGATTTAGTGAGTCAATACCCAAACTGCATCATGATTCTTTCTCGAGAGAGGAAAGCTCGACACAAAATCCATGGTTATCATGTCCCATTTCCATTCAGGAATGACAATAGGCTAAAGCAAACCTGAAGGAACTTGATGTTCTGCCTTGACTTGCTGACAAATCAGAAACCTACCCACAAATTCTGTCACTTCATGTTTCATGCCTGGCCACCAGTAAAGTATCTTCAAATCCTGATACATCTTGTTACAACCAGGATGCATAGTGAAGCTGCTATGATGAGCTTCTGAGAGAATATCCTTTCTCAGATCAGCTTGATCGGGAACACACAATCTCTGTTTGTAATATAACCCACCATCTGAACCCAAAGAATAATCACTGACATGGCCATCTTTCACCTGAGACATAATGGTAAACAACCGATCATCTTGCTTCTGAGCATCTTTCACTTGCTGGAGAAAATTTGGCTTAACTTGCATTTCTGTAATTAAAGCTCCATCATCTGATAAGTCCAGACTAACATTCATAGCCCGTAGAGAAGCCATGAACTTCCTACTAAGAGCATCAGCTACGATGTTAGCTTTACCAGGATGATAGTAGATAAAGCACTCATAGTCTTTGATCAATTCAAGCCAACGTCTCTGCCTCAAGTTATGATCCTTCTGAGTAAGCAAATACTTAAGACTCTTGTGATCAGTGTAGATGTAGCATTTCTCACCATAGAGATAATGTCTCCAGATCTTCAATGCAAATACAATTGCTGCCAACTCAAGATCATGAGTAGGGTAATTCTTCTCATGAGTCTTAAGCTGTCGAGAGGCATAAGCAATCACCTTTCCTTCCTGCACCAATACACAACCCAATCCATTTCTGGAAGCATCACTGAAGACCACAAAATCCTTATCAGATTCAGGTTGCACTAACACTGGAGCTTCAGTCAGCATACACTTAAGCTTCTCAAAGCTCTCCTGACATTTATCTGACCATTCAAACTTGACATTCTTTTGCAATAACTTGGTGTAGACACCGGGTCCGGAGTCAGCCTAGATCGGAGTTACCCAATAATGATAAATTGCCTATTCACGGGTAAAGAGTTTGAAAGTGATGATTTACTTGTCAAATTTGCATTTTAGAATAAAAAATAAAAAAATTAATAAAAATATTTTAAAAATTATTTTTAAAAAATGAAGTTTGAAAATTTTAGTATTTTTTAGTTATATTTAAAAATTTAAAAAAAAATCGGAAATCGGATGTCGACGTGCCTAGATTCCGCCGATTTTCGCCCCAAAACATGATTTTTCACCCAAAATTGAGGTTTTTGAGTCCAAATTAAATTCTAAATCATTTTTTTTAGATAATTAATAAATAAAAACTGATTTTATTATTAAAAAAGGAAGAAAATAGAATTAAAATCAAATTTCTTTTCCTAATAGAATTAGGGCTTTTTTCTTTCCATGATATAAATACTTTGAGATAAAAAAAACCTAGGGGGAGCCTCCATTATTTTTCACAACAGATTTTTGGGAGCTGGTTCTTTTCTTCTTCTTTGATTTTTCTTCAAAAAATTTCAGATTTCTATTTTTTCATTAACAAGGATTAATTGAGATTGGAAATTCAAGTTTCAATTCTTAATCATTCTAATTAATTTTTTTGTTTTCTCCATAAACAAAAGGAATTAATTCTCACTTTCAAATCAATTTTCAATCTTTTAAGCATTCTAATTAATTTCTTTGTTTTCTCCATAAACAAAAGGAATTAATTTTCACTTTCAAATCAATTTTCAATCTTTTAAGCATTCAAATTAATTTCTTTGTTTTCTCTATAAACAAAAGGGATTAATTTCATTGCTAAATTATTTGTTTGAGGAATTTTCCAAGAAGATCATCATTATTCCTTCGAATCCAAATCTTAGGGTAAATTTTCTGGGCTCCGAACTAATTATTTTCTTTTTCATCTTATTCTATTATTTTTTATTATTTTTGTTCATGTAAATATTGTTTTATTGATTTTATTTCTAACATGTAATCGATTAATTTATTTTGCTATGATTTCTCATTCTTAACATGTAATTAATCAATTCATTTTGCTTTGATTTTTTTATTATTCTTAACATGTATTATTTTGACATGTATTTAATTAATTTATTTTTATTGATCTTTTTTGCCATGTAAATATTTATGTTTATTCTCATTAGCATGTAAATAATTAATTTAATCATGTTAATTTTGCATCTTTAACCCAATAATCCTATTTTGCCAACTAAATGAAATTGTTTGAATTGTTTTCCTTTCTCATGCATCCATTCGCATGAACAGTGACAATTTTGTATTACTTTCTCCTTTAATTCCAACTTATTTGGTTCACACATCATTATTTTATTCATTCTCACTTATTTATTTTAGTCTTTTATTTATTTGTTCTATTTACTTTATCAGCCTAATTAACATATTTGTTAGTTTTATTTAATTTAATTGGGTCCTTTATTTATTTTATGCATTTCATTTTACTCTATTTTTTTTCTAATTTATTTTACTTTATGTATTTTATTTAATTACTAACCTTAATTTTCTTTTTCTTTTGTTATAATACATGTCTTTTTTATTTGAGTGTTACCCATGGGCGAGTTGGAGAATCAAGCACTGAAAGCCTTCAAAGTTTGGTTTGCATTTATTTTAATTGTTGTATTTTTCCTATTTTATTATTTTGTAGGTTATATGTAAAATGTATTTTGGATCCGTTTTTATTATGAAAATTCATGTTTTTTTACAATAAATAAAATTGGGATTTTTCTAATAAAATGGACCAATGTCCTATTTTTAACCAATAAAAATCTCACTTTCAAATAGAGAATTAATTTTTATAAAATGGGATCACTCATCCCAGTTTTCTCAATCAATACCCAAAATAATTCTCCAAGTTTTTTTAAGATTAATCAAAGGAACCAATGTTCCTAAAATTCAATAAATATCCCGATTTATGTATAATGTATTTTATTATTCTTCTTTTTGTGATATCGTTATTTATTTATTCATTTTGGGCCCTTGTAATTAATTTTTGGGGCAAGTTTATCCTTTTATTTTATTTATGTTTTCTTTATTTTGGGGGATTGTTCTGTCCTAGAGTTTTTTTGTAATTTATTTTTGCTTTATTTTATGCGTTCGTTATCGCTTTTCGATGTGATTGAAATGCGCTTTAAATTTATTGCATGATCGCATGAGATGAGAGATGGAATTTTGTTTTGTTAAAAACTCATTTACAAGCTTAACTTAAGGAATGAATAAAAGTGAAGTTCCGAACACCTTCTCTGGTTTAAGACCCCCGAGGTTAGATGACCTTTCCCAATTTTTTGTAAATTGGGTGGCAACTTCAAAATGCCTCAAAGGTGCCTAAAGGTTACATGGAATTAGATGAACCTCCCAATGTTCTATTGGGTAGGGGATTCCAAAATGTCTCGTGTAACCCAAGATCAAAAACACAAGAACCAATCCCTCAAATCCTAAAAGCGGGTTCAAAGAGGGCCTTGCTGGTCCGGCGCGCGTCACAGTGGCGACTCCACTGGGGACGATCGAAACTTCGCTTCGAAAGTGAATTAAGTTAAACTTATAATTGAGTTATTAACAAATGAAAATTTCATTTCTCTTCAAAATTGCATTGCATCCATTAGAGCCTTGGAACTATGCTAGTTGGTCCCTTATTTTACCTCTGTGCATTCCTAAAGCACGACCCTACTTTCACTCATTCTAGGGAAGTACTCGGGATAATCACCATCCCAAGTCTCGTACCATTAATGGTATATCAAATGGAGAGCCGATCGATTTTTATGCTCGTGATGAGCTAGACCCATTGGCAGGGACCACACTTGGGTAGACCTAAAGTAACACCACCCATGACTAAAGCTCATGTAATGGCAACAGAAACTTTCCCTAGGTAACATGTACCTTAATACAATGCTTGCTATGTGGGCCATTATATATTGAACAAAATCAACCAAATTAAATGGTCTTTTATCAAAGGCTTTCATGCCCCGGTGAGCCTATCTTAATTTAGTTGAAATGTTTAAATACATAAAGGCCAAAATTCATTCGTTTGCGCATTAGTCAAGAGATGTTATGCTGCTGGTTTCCCACCGTGCACCATACGCATCCATTGGGTTCCCCGTTAACCCATGGATCAAGCCCACCTAGGAAAGAGACCGCATTACCTCGTGTGTGGGAGTAATAAGGTTGAAAGGATCTACTTGCTTGAATGTGATTGCAAATGTTTCATAACACACGATCATGCATTGTATATGCCATTCATGCATCATTCTAACAATTTAAAATTTTCAGCCATCATAGATTCATCTAAGTGGACTAGGGGTTTCGGCGGTCGGCTAGTAAGGATAAATTTGCTCTTTGAGTTACCAGAATTAGTGTCTGACTTGGATTTCAAATCACTCTCATCAATTAGTGAATCATCTCTAGAATCATCAATGGCAAAAGAGACTGGAACTTTGACCACTCAAGACCTTGCTAGGAGGCTAGAGGACTTTGAGCGGAGGATGCTAGATATGATGGGCGCCATGGCCGAAAGGATCGCTCATCCTCCTGTTCCACAGGCACCTGCTACTCCACAGCCACCTGTTGCTCTGCAACCAGCGGCAGTCCCTCTTCGGGGGTAAGCCGAACCACCTGCTGGTAGGGAGGCTTCTCTCGTTGGAGTTACTGCCTGTCAACCTATCAATGAGCACAGAGCTGCTGCACCCATCAAGCCAAGAAGGGAAAGGGTCCCCAACCCCAATGATGATTTTGTGATGGAAGAGGAAGATGACGAGCCAATAGTCCACCAAGCTGTGAAGTCCAGAGCACCCAGGGTAGAAGATGAGGCTTTAAGAGGGATGAGACAGCAGATTGAGGCTATCACCCTTATGCTGTCAGCTAGAAAGGGGATCAACCCTGAGGACAGAGATCTGGGGGATGAAGAGCTATTACCCCAAAGGTTCAAGATGCCCGAGCTGCCGAAGTTCGATGGTACTTCGGACCCATCTGCACACATCAAGCAGTATACCCTGGTAATAAAAGGCACAGGGTTGAGCAAGAAGCAGAAGGTGGAATATTTCTGCCTAAGTCTGGTGGCTCCGGCAGTAGACTGGTTTCACGGGCTAGATAGGAGGTCCAAGGAGGACTAGGACCTTTTGACTGAAGAATTTAGGAGGCAATACGACTGTAGCACCAGAATGGAGGTCACCCTGAAGGACCTCGAGCTCTTACAGCAAAGGAGCGATGAATCATTCCATGAATACCTCACCAGGTGGAGGAATAGGGTTATGGAGATGAAGAGAAAGCCTGACACCGCTGACCAAATCAGGTTGTTTATCAGGAACTCATGCCCTTACTTAAGGGATTTGCTCAGCTTTAAGGGGCTCAAGGATTGGGAGTCACTTAAGGATATTGCTGTAGAGGCTGAGGCGGCTTACCTAGCAAAGAAAGCAAGCCAAATAATTTAGCTGAGAAAGGCTATGGGAATCAGTCAGGGTACAAATCAGGTGGTGTCAGGAGCAGTAATAGCAGAAATGGCAAGACAGCAGAAGTTTCAGCTATTGGAGTTAGACAAGGTCAGAGATACTACTCCAACTTAGGCCGGTCTCTATCCTGGGTATTGGAGAGACTGATGAAAGAGGGCAAACTGCGACTTTGGCACCTAGACCAGCTATGAATCAAGGGCAGCCGAGGCACAGAGAGGACCAGTACTGTGCCTACCATCAGCACACCGGGCACCTGACAGATTACTGCCGAACATTGAGGAACAAGATCCAGGATCTTATTGACACCAATCAGATCATGAATCCTGAGAAGAGAGAGAAGAAGAAGGTAGGCTACAATGCAGTCCCTCCACCGTGAATATGATCGGGTCTTCTCAATCCACTAGCGAGAGTGGAGAAAAAGATAGTTGTTTTAGATGCTTGATTCTTTTCATTCCAAGAACTTTTATGACACAATTTGCAGTTTGCAATAAAATGAACAATATTTTGCTTATTTGTATGGTATTTCTAATGATTTCATTTCATATGATCATGATACATTCATTTTTGACATTAATTTAACTAATACGACTGCATCTAATATCTGGACTTTAGAAAATCTAAAGAAAATCCTGATAGCATCTAATATAACTCCTGAAGAGAGGAAATTTTTGAGAGATAAAAGAAAAAAAATGAAAGAGCCTTTTGCCGGGACATGGAATGACATGCTGATAATTCATAAGAACATTGTGGGGGCAACGCTGCTTCGATGCGCTAACTTGACGACAAGCGAAATTTCAATAGCCATTCCTTTACCTCCCTAACATCGAAGCCAAGCAAAATAAAAATCCGATTAGCTCATTAAGACTAAGCCTTAGAATTCTTTTCCTCCCAATCATTTGAAATGTTTACCCCAAAACCAGTCAAGGCTAACCTTTAATCATTTCAGACCAACAGGGGCCCTTATAACCAAATTTAGGAAGACAGCTCATTACCTTTCAAAAAAAAATAGCCGTTAGAGATGAAAACCGTAATTGGCGCTCTAAGCAAAAGTTAGGCAAAAGGATATGGTGAAAACCTGGAAACATGCAGTCTACAAAAAAAAAGCCATTAGAGATGAAAACCATAACTGGCGCTCTAAGCAAAAGTTAGGCCAAAGGATAAGGTGAAAACCTAGAAACAGACAGTCTGTCCTTAAAAAAAAAGAAAAAAGAAAAACAAAAAAGGAACAAAAAAAGAAAAACAAAAGCAAAAGGAAAAAAAAAAAGAAAGAAAAATAATCCTATCCTAAACCATAGTCCTGTTTTAAACCATTTAAAGCTAGTGTACGACTCCATCCCAACCATTAAAGGTTACGTCAAAAATTGAGCCACCAAATCCAATATAGACTTTCATGGGCAAAATCCAAGCGAAGAAACTCACTACCCCAGCCAGTTGGCACCAACACCCAGGAACAAGACTTTAATGCTAAAAAGAACCGTCACCAGAAAGAGTAGCTTCCCCAGCTAACAAAGGTGAAAGCAAGATCAACCAACACAGGAGGATTGAAAAAGGATTCCATGGTAAAGGCTCAAAAAAAATAAAAAATAAAAAATAATAAAAAGCAAAAAAATAATAAAAAGGGATGAGAGAAAATTTCCAATCATGAAAACCCGAGAGGGCTGATTGATAACAGGAGTTTGATGCTTTTAAGATCCATCTCGAAATTAGATGAGGTTTGTATTCTTGAGATTAATGCCAAATAATGATCATGTTTAATGAA
Organism: Excoecaria cochinchinensis; assembly: GCA_947683425.1. Classification (NCBI taxonomy): domain Eukaryota; kingdom Viridiplantae; phylum Streptophyta; class Magnoliopsida; order Malpighiales; family Euphorbiaceae; genus Excoecaria; species Excoecaria cochinchinensis. The sequence continues at coordinate 9,819,721 of CANTUQ010000005.1, forward strand.
ATCAAATTGAAACACATGCATTTATACAATGATATATTGATGTGATCAGAGCAGTTCACTTTGTGTGATCAAAGTCATCTTTTGTCTACCCTCTACAATTCTCGCCACTCAACCACTTCAGCCGACTCATCCTGCTATTAAATGTGAAGCCAATCCTATAGTATCCTCATGATAAGAATCAAGCTCATGCAACCATGATCTAAGATGCCTGAAAGATTTTTGCCAACAGCTTCAACAATCTACAAAAAAAAAACAAAACAAATAGCCGTTAGAGATGAAAACCGTAATTGGTGCTCTAAGCAAAAGTTAGGCAAAAGGATAGGGTGAAAACCTGGAAACAGGCAGTCTGTCCTAAAAAAAAAGCTGCTGGATTGGGTTGGGGTTCTTTTCAGGCAAAAATAAGGCATAGGGTTATGTGAAAATCCGCAAAGGACGCATTTCCCGCTAAGAATAGCTAGTGTGAAAATCCACAAGGGACGCACTATCTTTAAAAAAATGACTCCAGGTATCAGATGAGAACTTCGCAATCCCAAAGGCATGAAATTCAAAAGCAATTCCAAAGAGCATCGATCCTACAGCAAGTTGAGCCCAGCCCGGCTATCGCCTCCAAACTCACTAAGATGAATTCTTATTCCGGTATTTCTGCATGACTCATGCATTTCACGTTCATGCTCACTATTTTTTCTCTGCATATTTGGTTTTCTAATTTTGAAGAAAGAGAGACTCGATGCGAACACCGATAAAAGCCGAGTGACGAAATCAATCCAGACATCAATCCAAGCATCAACCAAAGACCTCTTAGGGGCAGCCAACCAAAACGACATCAATCCAACAATCAACCAAAGACCTCTCAGGGGGCAAGCATTCAAAGACCTCTTAGGGGGAAAATCAACCAAAGGGCTCATAGACAGCACCATTTCAAAAGGGTTAGCACGATGACGGCACTACCACTCCACCGAGGGTTAGCACGATCACGGCACTACCGCTTCACAACTCAAAAGGGTTAGCACGATGGCGGCACTGCCATTCTACGGAAGGTTAGCACGACCACGGCACTACCACTCCCGAAGGTTTAGCACGATCACGGCACTACCACTTCACCAACTCATAGGGGTTAGCACGACGGCGGCACTGCCATTCTACAGAAGGTTAGCACGACCACGGCATTGCCACCTCAGAAGGGTTAGCACGATGACGGCACTACCACTCCACGGAGGGTTAGCACGATCACGGCAGTACCACTTCACCAACTCAGAAGGGTTAGCACGATGGTGGCACTACCATTCTACGGAAGGTTAGCACGACCACGGCACTACCACTTCAGAAGGGTTAGCACGATCACGGCACTACCACTTCACCAACTCAGAGGGGTTAGCACGATGGCGGCACTACCATTCTACGGAAGGTTAGCACGACCAAAGGACTACCACCACAGAAGGGTTAGCACGATGACTGCACTACCACTCCATGGAGGGTTAGCATGATCACGACACTACCGCTTCACAACTCAGAAGGGTTAGCACGATGGCGGCACTACCATTTTACGGAAGATTAGCATGACCACGACACTACCACCTCAGAAGGGTTAGCACGATGACGGCACTACCACTCCACGGAGGGTTAGCAAGATCACGGCACTACCACTTCACCAACTCAGAAGGGTTAGCACGATGGCGTCACTACCATTCTACGGAAAGTTAGCACGACCACGGCACTACCACTTCAGAAGGGTTAGCACGATGATGGCACTACCACTCCACGGAGGGTTAGCACGATCACGGCACTATCGCTTCACAACTCAGAAGGGTTAGCACGATGGCGGCATTACCATTCTACGGAAGGTTAGGACGACCACGGCACTGCCACTTCAGAAGGGTTAGCACGATGACGGCACTACTACTCCACGAAGGGTTAACACGATCATGGCACTACCACTTCACCAACTCAGAGGGGTTAGCACGATGGCGGCACTACCATTCTATGGAAGGTTAGCACGACCACGGCACTACCACTTCAGAAGGGTTAACACGATGACGGCACTACAACTCTACGGAGGGTTAGCATGATCACGGCAATACCGCTTCAACAAAAGATAACACGCCGACAATATGCAACAACCACCACAACAACATCATCCAGTTCAGAAAGATAGCTGCCTCAGGTACGTGTGCCTTTCCTTCTTTTCTTTGAGTTTAGGCTCACCTAGACACTAGTGTGCTACCTTCCCCTAAACTGGGAGAAACTGTAGACACCGAGTCCTGAGTTAGCCTAGATCGTAGTTACCCAATGATGATTAGATGCCCATTCGCAGGCAAAAATATTGGAAGTGATGATTTTCTAGAGAAAATTTGCTTTTTAAAGAATAAAAAATAAAAAATATATATTTTAAAAATTAAAAATAAAAAATGTGTTTGAAAGTATTAATTTTAGGTCAAAAAAATTCAATTTAAAATTAAAAAAAAAAATTCGTACCATCGCAGTTGCCGTGGCGCGCTGGGGGCGAACGCCCCAGTGCCCGTGCCTGTTCTCGCCCCCTGCGCCTAGATTCCGCCATTTTCGGCAAATTTTCGCCCCAAAACGTGATTTTTCACCCAAAATTGAGGTTTTTGAGTCCAAATTAAATTCTAAATTATTTTTTTAGATAATTAATAAATAAAAACTGATTTTATTATTAAAAAAGGCAAAAAATTGAATTAAAATAAAATTTCTTTTCCTAATAGAATTAGGGCTTTTTTCGTTCCATGATATAAATACTTTGAGATGAAAAAACCTAGGGGGAGCCTCTATTATTTTTCACATTAGATTTTTGAGAGCTGGTTCTTTTCTTCTTCTTTGATTTTTCTTCAAAAAATTTCAGATTTCTATTTTTTCATTAACGAGGATTAATTGAGATTGGAAATTCAAGTTTCAATTCTTAATCATTCTAATTAATTTCTTTATTTTCTCTATAAACAAAAGGAATTAATTCTCACTTTCAAATCAATTTTCAATCTTTTAAGCATTCTAATTAATTTCTTTGTTTTCTCCATAAACAAAAGGAATTAATTTTCACTTTCAAATCAATTTTCAATCTTTTAAGTATTCAAATTAATTTCTTTATTTTCTCTATAAACAAAAGGGATTAATTTTGTTGCTAAATTATTTGTTTGAGGAATTTTCCAAGAAGATCATCATTATTCCATCGAATCCAAATCTGAGGGTAAATTTTCTAGGCTCGAAACTAATTATTTTCTTTTTCATCTTATTCTATTATTTTTTATTATTTTTGTTCATGTAAATATTGTTTTATTGATTTTATTTCTAACATGTAATCGATTAATTTATTTTGATATGATTTCTCATTCTTAACATGTAATTAATCAATTCATTTTGCTTTAATTTTTTATTATTCTTAACATGTATTATTTTGACATATATTTAATTAATTTATTTTTGTTGATCTTTTTTGCCATGTAAATATTTATGTTTATTGCGATTAACATGTAAATAATTAATTTAATCATGTTAATTTTTCATCTTTAACCCAATAATCCTATTTTGCCAACTAAATGAAATTGTTTGAATTGTTTTCCTTTCTCATGCATCCATTCACGTGATCAGTGGCTATTTTGTATTACTTTCTCCTTTAATTCCAACTTATTTGGTTCACACATCATTATTTTATTCATTCTCACTTATTTATTTTAGTCTTTTATTTATTTGTTCTATGTACTTGATCAGCCTAATTAACATATTTGTTAGTTTTATTTAATTTAATTGGATCCTTTATTTATTTTATGTATTTCATTTTACTTTATTTTTTTTCTAATTTATTTTACTTTATGTATTTTATTTAATTACTAATCTTAATTTTCTTTTCTTATAATACTTGTCTTTTTTATTTGAGTGTTACCCATGGGCGAGTTGGAGAATCAAGTACTAAAAGCCTTCAAAGTTTGGTTTGCATTTATTTTAATTGTTGTATTTTCCCTATTTTATTATTTTGTATGTTATATGTAAAATGTATTTTGGATCCATTTTTATTATGAAAATTCAAGTTTTTTTACTGATAGAGTTGGGATACGCCCATAACTCTATAAATGATTGAGTTCCCATCTAGATTAAATTGAGTTATTTAATCTAAATTAAATTACCAAATCTTATCTCAGAAAGGATTCTGAGTTAGACTAGGGTTAAGACTCTAGCCTTTAGGACCTCTATAAATAGAGGTGAGGTCCTCATAATTTGGTAACAAGAAAACGTACATGCCGCAAGGCTGCTCGTTCCCACTCACAGTATTCTGTCTTAATTTTCAGGGGCATTTAGATTGTGAACAAGTTGCTCTTATCTCGAGTGGATAAAAGCCGGACCAGTGACCAAAAACAAACGGGATCTTGGTAGACGCGTCCGCAACGAGTTTCTGCGCTACAAGAGGTAGGTATCATTTATTAATGTTACCTCCACATTAATTATATGTGTATAATTTCCCATCATTGGTATCAGAGCCACGGTTTTTGCGTCCTGGTATGTGGCTATATAGATCTAAAATTTTATGTGTAAAATTATTAGATCTGGGATGTATTAATCACAACAAAAATTTAATTTTTGTGTGAAAAATATATATGCGTGTATATTTCGGCTCGATTTCGTGTATGTGTACTCCGAAATCCGAGGGGATGAATATGAGTGTTCCAAACGGCTAACTAAAAGTCGGGATTTTTTATTTTTGACCTCACTATTGAATTCACAGACCCCCTAACGGCCGGAATCGGAGCGTCAGATTCGGCAGGGAAGGCGGCGCGTGGACCACATACGTTCGGCGCGTGTGCGTGGGCGGTAGCCCACACGCATGTCGCCACGTGTCAGCTGTGATACGTCACGCTGACACGTGGCCCAATCGCTGAATGCCATGTGGATGGCAGAGGCTATGCCACGTGGCAGCTGAGAGGGGTTGACACGTGGACCAATAATAGAGCGACACGTGGATGACTGTGGTCATGCCACGTGTCCCAATCAGATGGTGCCACGTAGCCCAATTAGGGACTGCCACGTGTCAGACAGAGGTCTGCCACGTGGCAATGCTGACGTGTCATGAGTGACACGTGGTCCAATGAGACACCGCCACGTGGATGACAGTGTCAAGCCACGTGGCGATGACGTGTACCGGGGTGCCACGTGGGCGCCGGGTGGACCAATAAAATTCAGACACGTGGCGTGACTGGATGCGGACACGTGGCACGCTGTGGTTGTGACACGTGTCTGGCCAAGTGGGAGGACGCGCGTGTGGCACGTGAAGGCGCGTGAGCACATCTCCTACTCCCTCGTCGGCGCGTGCGGCGACCTCCGATCACCATTTCAGCTCCAAGTTTTGTCAAATTAATTTTTCAAATTATTTCTGAATTTTTGGTCATGTTTTCAAAATTTTTTATTGACCAAAAAATATATTGTGTATTTTTTGATATTTAAATGTGTTTACTTTCAAAAATAAAATATTAAAAAGTGTAGAAAATGTGTTTTCTGCTTTCGAAAATTTTTAAAAATATTTTGAAAATTTTTTTGAGGTTCTGTCCTTATTTATTAATTGAAATACGTTTCAATTATGTGTATTTATACATGAGTGTATAAATTTTTTTCTATAATATGTTATAGAAATTTTAAATAAGGGCACCGGTTCTTCCTTAAGAAATGCATAAGTTGCTTTGAGATTTGCAAAAGTGCAATCAATAACCAACATGATAATGCAAAGGAAGATTTGAACTGATGACATTGATGCAATAGTGCATCATAAAGTACATGTGTGAGAACAAATGTAAGAGTGCATTTGAATAAGTGATCTGAGTTTTGGTCAGAGTTTCCAAAAAGGAAAGTGTTGAGAAGCAACACTAAAAATCTGTGATGGTATTGAGAAATGGACAGACTGCGTATCGTCCATGGCTTCATCAATGGACATATGAGTTGTCTGATGAATTGATGAAATTGATCAAAGAAATAATCCCATTATCAAAAAAGATTTTATGAAATCTGGACTTCTAAAATAGTTGACATAAGTGTCAATTTGAGTTAGCGTTTATTTTTTTAAATAGGATTTATGTTTCCTATTAATATTTGACATGAGTATCTTATTTTAAAATTATTGGATTTTAATTATTGGTTAAATAAATGTGTTTATTTACTTATTATGATGGCATTTAACTTTATAATAAATGAGTTTATTTTAATTGTTAATTGCCTTGCAATATTTTATAAGTAAAATAATTGCATGCTTATTAAGTAAAGGCTTAATAAAGATCCCCTCATAAGTTTGAGAACTTGATAATCCAATAATTCAGATTTATTATGCATGAAATTTTAACCTGTAAGGTTGGACATTAGGACTTAGAGGGTAATTGGATACTATAAGTAGCCTTTTCGAATTTGAGCCTAATAGAGAATTTTACTAGGTTATTATTTCAGTTGTATAATAAATTGCATGTGTTGCCTTATCTCCTTTAAAATGTGCAATATTGTTCCATTTGAGATCAGAGGATCTTAATGGATGCTGCTTCTAAGTAACAATTATGAAATCTGGAATACATAGATCCAGTATGTGCTTAAAGAGCAAGAGGCTCTTGGATCCTCAAGTTCGGTTATGGCTGAACCTGAGGATGACACTATAGTCCAGCATAAGCAGGACCGAGATGCCTATGTTGCATCACATCACTAAGTAATTTTGCAAGTATCAAAATGCAATGGATCGCTTTGCAGGAGAAATTTGGAGATGTGACTCTGAATAAGCTCCGATCATTGACGATCAAATTTGATACATATCAGAAAAAGTCTGATTATTTGACGCGAAAACATCTAAGAGAGATGAAAAAGGAAAAGTGAGCTTAGTGAATTTAGTCATAAGTGACTGATGAGCAGTAGGTCCAAACTGTTATCCGTTATTTACTCAAGAGTTTTTAGCATATGTAGATGCAACTAACTCATATGGATAAGCATAAAGACATTTGAGGATGTCGCTTGTCATTTGAAGTTTAAAAGGGACCGTCTAACAATGATTAAGGTCAATGTCAAAGTGTGTATGGCACAGTCCTATTCTAATAGAATGAGTTCTCATTAGAACAAGATAATAAGCTTCATCAATAGGGATAAAGAAAAGGCTTGAGAGCCTAAAAAGTAAAAGAAATAGAATCACAAAAGGTCCAAAGGCAAAAAGGAGGTAAACTTTTCAAGAGTGAAATGTTTCAATTGCCTATAGAAATGACACTATGCAAGAGATGCATTGTGCCTAAAAAGATACACTATTCTGACTCAAGAGTGAGTGGAATTTATGTATCTAGTTCTGAATTTCATCCTTTATGGGTGATGGATTTAGAACAAATGGACAGTATAATAAGGGATCGAGATACCTTTGTTATGAAGTTTAGATTCTGTTCTTACTTATTGAAATTTGTTTTCAATTTATATTTTAAGGATAACAGTGTATGCTTATACTTGAATGATTTCTATTATGGTTCTGGTTATGGATATGGACATGACTATTTTTCTTTAATTTATTATTTTTCACATTGTTATGAGAATAATGTGAAATTATGGCATACTATATTAAACCATATTGGACAAAACTGAATGAGTCGGTTAGTCAAAGAAGGTTTAATAGGTGATTTAAATAAGTTTGAATTGCCTACATGTAAGTATTGCCTAAAAGGAAAAATTAGTTAGAAAATCATTCGAATAAGGAACTAAAGCGAATTTTCATTGCAGTTAGTCCATTCTGACGAATGTGGTCAAATGAATGTGAGGGTGAGGTATGAGGCTTATTATTTCATCACATTTATATATGACTGTACTAGGTATGGTCATATCTATTTGATTTCTCACAAGTCAGAAGCATTGAGTTGCTTCACGACTTATATGAATATAGCTGAGAATCAATTAGATAAAAAGATAGAAACTTTAAGAACTGACAGAGGTCAGTAATATCTTACAGATAAACTTAAAGTTTCATGTGATGAAAAAAAATTAAATATCAGTTATTCATTCCTTAAAATCCACAACAAAACGGTGTTGAGGAAAGGAGAAATTAGACTCTCCTAAATACGGTTAGATCTATGATGACAGAGGCAAATTGCCTATCTCCTATTGGGGAGATGTTTTATTGACTGTCACATATATTCTGAACTATATGCCCTCTAAATCTGTCGTTATCATAACTTATGAGTTATGAACTGGTCGACAAGTTGACCTAAGCCATTTACCTCAATTATGGGTTGTAATGCTTACGTCCATGATACCTCAATTTGGTAAATTTGAGACCAAGAGGTGAAAAGAGTGTCTATGTGAGATATTCTTAAGTATCAAGAGGATACATTTTCGTGGATCAGTAAGAAAATGGCATAATGACAGAATTTGGATCACTAGACGTCATATTCTTAAGAGAATGAATTTCCAAAGTTGGGCGAAGTGAATTAAGATTTTACTTTATATTTCAGGAAGAGACCATCAGGATCACTCCATCCGAGTGGGAGGGAGTTAGAGGAAGAAGGTTAAGACCTTCATCCTCCAAACGATCCGGATGTTCGAGACCTGATTCGAGTGGGAGCATTCTTAACTCCAGTGGGAGTCAAAGAATGAAGTATTCCTGACTCCAGTGGGAGTATGGAACATGGTCCCAGTGGGAGCATTGTGAATCATGATAAATATATGAGACATGTTTATCAAGATTCAGAACTGCAAAAATCTAAAAGGATAAGTGTTTCATGCTGATAATTTAAAATTGAAGGCTTGAACGAAGCCCTTTTAGTTATCCCACGAAATAAGAAAGAGCATAAAAATATTGAAAAGGCTTTTTCATGCCCATCTAAAGAAAAATGGATTAAAGCAATGGAAGAAAAAATGGCATCCATGAGATCAAACCATGTTTGAGAACTAGTTGATCTACTGGAAGGACACAAATTGAGAATTAATGTATTCTCAAAGTAAAGTGAAAGGCTAATAGACGTATCGAAAGATATAAGACTCAGCTAGTCGCTATGGGGTTCATATAATAGAAAGAGATTGACTATGAGTAGACTTTCTCATCTGTTGTAAAATTTACGTACATAAGGTTCATTCTAGCCATAGTGGCGAGTTTGAACGTAGAGCTTCATCAAAAGGATGAAAATACTGCTTTTCTCAATGGAGAATTGGATGAAATAATCTATATGTTTCATCGGAAAAAGGCAGTAAAACATAAGGTTTGCTGATTGATGTGTTCAATCTATTGCCTTAAGTAGTTTTCAACACAATGATGCTTGAGACTTCATCATACATTCATGTCGAACGTGTTTAGCATGATTGATGAAGATCATTGTGTTTATTGTAAAAGCTCTGAAGATGAATTTATCATTTTGGCATTATATGTATACGACATACTTTAAAGCTGAGAATGATAAATGGTACGTGAATGAAATCAAAGATTGGTTATCCTCCAACTTTGAGACAAAGCAAATGAGTCATGCATATTATATTCTTGAAGTTAAGATTTCAAGAGATCATTCGAGAAGATTGTTGTCTGTTTCTTGAGAGAAATATATCAATAAAGACCTTGAGCGATTTAATATGCAAAACTGCAAACTCATAGATTACCCCATTGCCAAGAATTAGTTTCTTAGCAAAGATGTGTGTCCTATGAGGTCAGAAAAATTGAACGTATGAGGAGCATTCTATATATTACAGTGCCATGGGTAATCTTATGTATGCATTGTTGTATACAAGACATGATATATACTATGCAGTGGCCATGGCAAATAGATATCAATCTAACCCAGACAAAGCACATTGGAAGCAATTGAAAGAATACTTATATATCTAATGGTACTGTAGAATATTCTTTCTATTTTCAAGAAAATGATATGCATTGAGAGAATACAGAAACGTTGATTGGGCAGGAGAAGTGGATGAGAGATAATCCATCTTAGATTTTATATTCTTATTTGGCAAGAGTGCCATCTCGTGGAGTAATAAGAATTAAACTTGAGAAGCCCCATCAATAGTGGAAGTTGAATTTGTCACTTCCTCAATTGCAGTACAGGAGACAGTTTGGCTATAATGGTTTGTGAGCCATTTAAGAATAAGTGTCTTTAAGGTATCAGTGATAGTCTATAGTGACAGTCAGTCGTTGATAGTTTATAGTGGAGCTAAGCATATCAACATTAAGTATTAATACATGAGAAATATTATTGCACGAGGAGAAATGAACTTATGGTACGTTTCTACGCATGCAAATCCGTTGAGTAAACCTGTAATGAGAGATGTGTTTTGAGAAACACATTAGATCTCGAGGTTTGCGTAGAATCTAATTGGTACTGTTATATTTTATATAATCCCTTAACGTTATTATTTGCGAATAATAACTAAAGTTCATTGATGACAATACATGAGTGTGAATGTTTATGTGTAAACATTTACTGTTATTGATATGAGATTGAGCATGTCGGACAGAGAAGTAGCCCACTCACAAGGGTGTATACCTTAGTTTTGTCAATGAGTTGGCAAAGACTAAGATGAGGCGATTTTTGAACATATGAGAATGCTCGAGAGCCTGTTCAAAATAAAAGTGCCGTCTTGCAGAAATTACAAGATGAGTCTTGTTAAGGTGCGAGATAAAGACATACATAAAGTTATATGCTTTGGATGGAGATCCAAAAATAAGGATTGTACGAAATTCGATGGTAAGTTAAATGTAACTACCATATTCTGTCTAAAAAGCCAAAAGTAGTCCTTAAGTAAGCGGACTAAAGTTGGGTGCTTCGGTGCATCGCAACCTTACGCTTTTGTATGGTGTTTAAAATACACATTATCAAAATGTGAGACATGCGCTCCTTTAAGGGAAGGAAAGAACACCATAACACATGTTTTATACCGTGTGTGCTTATGTGACCATAGGGATGGGAATTTAATAATATTACTGATCTCAACTTTCCCCATTGTGAGACCCTATTTATATTTCGACCCTTAGAACCCTTAACTTATCCCTGAAGTATGGTTCAATGTGGCTAGCTTAGTTAGTTTTCAAGAGGTACGGGAAAAATTTAGGCCTGGCGGATCTAACTAGAAAAGCGAGTTGAATCATGATGGATGGCATACAGTAAGAGGGGAAGATAGCCTTTTGATCACTTTCATAAGGTTTCGTGGTTCACTGGCTAGCCTATTATAGTTTCTATGAGTAGAAATATAATAGTGAACACGAAAATTGTTTTATGAGATCATGAGTTAAAATAGTGAATGTGAGAAGGCAATCTAGGGTTAGGCATACATGAAGAAGAGGATCTTGTTTTCCGAGACGCTATATGTCCCAAACAGGTGTATAGCACTAGTGCTCTCGAGGTATATTGGTCACACAATCTATCTGCCAGTATAACTGAGGATTAAGACTGGAATGTGTTCCGTCATATGCGAGTGGGAGATGATAGAGTTGGGATACGCCCACGACTCTATAAAGGATTGAGTTCCTATCTAGAGTAAATTGAGTTATTTAATCTAAATTAAATTACCAAATCTTATCTCAGCAAGGATTCTGAGTTAGACTAGGGTTAAGACTCTAGCCTTTAGGACCTCTATAAATAGAGGTGAGGTCCTCATAATTTGGTAACGAGAAAACGTACATGCCGCAAGGCTGTTCGTTCCCACTCACAGTTTTCTGTCTTAATTTTCAGGGGCATTTAGATTGTGAACAATTTGCTCTTATCCCGAGTGGATAAAAGCAGGACCAGTGACCAAAAACAAACGGGATATTGGTAGACGCTTCCGCAACGAGTTTCTGCGCTACAAGAGGTAGGTATCATTTATTAATGTTACCTCTACATTAATTATATGTGTATAATTTCCCATCATCTACAATAAATAAAACTGGGATTTTTCTAATAAAAAGGACCAATGTCCTAATTTTATCCAATAAAAATCTCACTTTCAAATGGAGAATTAATTTTTATAAAATGGGATCACTCATCCCAGTTTTCTCAATCAATGCCCAAAATAATTCTCCAAGTTTTTTTAAGATTAATCAATGGAACTAATGTTCCTAAAATTCAATAAATATCCCGATTTATGTATGATGTATTTTATTATTCTTCTTTTTGTGATGCAGTTATTTATTTATTCATTTTGGGCTCTTGTAATTAATTTTTGGGGCAAGTTTATGCTTTTATATTATTTACGCTTTCTTTATTTTAGGGGATTGTTTTGTCCCAAATTTTTTTGTAATTTATTTATTGCTTTATTTTATGCTTTCTTTATCGCTTTTCGATGTGATTGAAATGCGCTTTAAATTTATTGCATGATCGCGTGAGATGAGAGATGAAATTTTGTTTGGTTAAAAACTCATTTATAAACTTAACTTAAGGAATGAATAAAAGTGAAGTTCCGAACACCTTTTCTGGTTTAAGAACCTCGAGATTAGATGACCTTTCCCAATTTTTTGTAAATTGGGTGGCGACACCAAAATGCCTTAAAGGTGCCTAAAGGTTTAATGGGATTAGATGAACCTCCCAATGTTCTATTGGGTAGGGGATTCCAAAATGTCTCGTGTAACCCAAGATCAAAAAGACGCGAACTAATCTCTCAAATCCTAAAAGCGGGTTCAAAGAGGGCCTTGCTGGTCCGGCACGCGTCATAATGCTAAAAAGAACCGTCGCCAGAACGAGTAGCTTCCCTAGCTAACGAAGGTGAAAGCAAGATCAACCAACACAGGCGGATTGAAAAAGGATTCCATGGAAAAGGCTAAAAAAAATAATAATAATAATAAAAAGCAAAAAAATAATAAAAAGGGATGAGAGAAAATTTTTAATCATGAAAACCCGAGAGGGCTGATTGATAACAGGAGTTTGATGCTTTCAAGATCCGTCCTGAGATTAGATGAGGTTTTATATTCTTGAGATTAATGCCAAAAAATGATCATGATTAATGAAATCAAATTGAAACACATGCATTAATGCAATCGTATATTGATGTGATCAGAGCAGTTCACTTTGTGTGATCAAAGTCATCTACTGTCTATCCTCTGCTATTCTCACCCCTCAAGCACTTCAGCCGACTCATCCTGCTATTAAACGTGAAGCCAATCCTACAATATCCTCATGATAAGAATCAAGCTCATGCAACCATGATCTAAGACGCCTAAAAGATTTTTACCAACAGCTTCAGCAATCTGCAAAAAAAAAAAAAAAAAAAAAAAAAAAAAAAAGACAAAACCGTTAGAAATGAATACCGTAACTGGCGCTCTAAGCAAAAGTTAGGCAAAAGGATAGGGTAAAAACCTGAAAATAGGCAGTCTGTCTTTTTTTAAAAAAAAAGCCACTGGATTGGGTTGGGTCCTTTCCAGGCAAAAATAAGGCACAGGGTTATGTGAAAATCCATAAAGGATGCATTTCTCGCTAAGAAAAGCTAGCGTGAAAATCCACAAGGGACCCACTACCTTTAAAAAATGACTACAGGTATCAGATGAGAACCTCGCAATCTCAAAGGCATGAAATTCAAAAGCAATTCCCAAGAGCATCGATCCTAAAGCAAGTTGAGCCCATCCCGGCTATCGCCTCCAAACTCACTAAGATGAATTCTTATTCCTATATTCCTGCATAACTCATGCATTTCACGTGCATGCTCACTTTCTTTTTCCTGCATATTTTGTTTTCTAATTTTGCAGAAAGAGAGACTCGATGTGTACACCGACAAAAGCTGAGTGACAACATCAATCCAAGCATCAACCAAAGACCTCTCAGGGGGCAACCAATCAAAACGACATCAATCCAAGCATCAACCAAAGACCTCTCAGGGGGAAACCATCCAAAGACCTCTCAGGGGGCAAAATCAACCAAAGGGCTCATAGACAGCACCACTTCAGAAGGGTTAGCACGATGACGGCACTACCACTCCACGAAGGGTTAGCACGATCACGGCACTACCGCTTCACAACTCAGAAGGGTTAGCACGATGGCGATAATACCATTCTACGGAAGGTTAGAACGACCACGGCACTACCACTACAAAAGGGTTAGCACGATGACGGCACTACAAATCAACGGAGGGTTAGCACGATCACGGCATTACCACTTCACCAACTCAGAAGGGTTAGCACGATGACGGCACTACCATTTTACGGAAGGTTAGCACGACCATGGCACTACCACTTCAGAAGGGTTAGCACGATGACGGCAGTACCACTCCACGGAGGGTTAGCACAATCACGGCGCTACCGCTTAACAACTCATAAGGGTTAGCACGATGGCGACACTACCATTCCACAGAAGGTTACCACGACCACGGCACTACCACTTCAGAAGGATTAGCACGATGACGGTACTACCACTCCACAGAGGGTTAGCACGATCACGGCACTACCGCTTCATAACTCAGAAGGGTTAGCACGATGGCCGCACTACCATCCAACAGAAGGTTAGCACGACCACGACACTACCACTTTAGATGGGTTAGCACGATGACGGCACTACCACTCCATGGAGGGTTAGCACGGTCACGGTACTACCACTTCACCAACTCAGACGGGTTAGCACGATGGCGGTACTACCATTCTACGAAATGTTAGCACGACCACAGCACTAGCACTTCAGAACGGTTAGCGCGATGACGGCACTACCACTCCACGGAGGGTTAGCACGATCACGGCACTACCGCTTCATAACTCCGAAGGCTTAGCACGAAGGCTGCACTACATCCTACGGAAGGTTAGAACGACCACGATACTACCATTTCAGAAGGGTTAGCACGATGACAGCACTACCACTCCACGGAGGGTTAGCACGATCAGGCACTACCACTTCACAACTCAGAAGGTTAGCACGATGGCGGGTACTACAATTCTATGGAAGGTTAGCACGACCACAGCACTACCACTTCAGAAGGGTTAGCACGATAACGGTACTACCACTCCACGGAGGGGTAGCACGATCACGACACTACCGCTTCATAACTCAGAAGGGTTAGCACGATGGCGGCACTACCATCCTACGGAAGGTTAGCACGACCACGGCACTACCACTTTAGAAGGGTTAGCACGATGACGGCACTACCACTCCACGGAGTGTTAGCACGATCACGGCACTACCACTTCACCAACTCAGAGGGGTTAGCATGATGTTAGCACTACCATTCTACGAAATGTTCGCACGACCACGGCACTACCACTTCAGAAGGGTTAGCACAATGACGGCACTACCACTCCACGGAGGGTTAGCACAATCACGGCACTACCGCTTGATAACTCCGAAGGGTTAGCATGATGGCGACACTACCATCCTACAGAAGGTTAGCAAGACCACGGCACTACACTTTAGAAGGGTTAGCACGATGGTGGCACTAACATTCTACGGAAAGTTAGCACGACTACGGCACTACCACTTCAGAAGGGTTAGCACGATAACAGTACTATCACTCCACGGAGGGTTAGCACGATCACAGCACTACTGCTTCATAACTCAGAAGGGTTAGCACGATGGCGGCAATACCATTCTACAGAAGGTTAGCACGACCAGGCACTACCACTTTAGAAGGGTTAGCACTATGACGGCACAACCACTCTACGGAGGGTTAGCACGATCACGGCACTACCACTTCACCAACTCAGAGGGGTTAGCACGATGGCAGCACTACCATTCTACGGAATGTTAACACAACCACAGCACTACCACTTCAGAAGGGTTAGCACGATGACGGCACTACCACTCCACGGAGGGGTTAGCACGATCACGGCACTACCGCTTCATAACTCCGAAGGGTTAGCACGATGGCGGCACTACCATCCTACTGAAGGTTCGTACGACTATGACACTACCACTTCAGAAGGGTTAGCACGATGATGGCACTACCACTCCACGGACGGTTAGCACGATCACAGCACTACCACTTCACAACTCAGAAGGTTAGTACGATGGCGGCACTACCATTCTACGGAAGGTTAGCACGACCACGGCAATACCACTTCAGAAGGATTAGCACGATGATGGTACTACCACTCCACAGAGGTTTAGCACCATCACGGCACTACCGCTTCATAACTCAGAAGCGTTAGCACGATCGCGGCACTACCATCCTACGAAAGGTTAGCACGACCACGGTATTACCACTTCAGAAGGGTTAGCACATTGAAGGCACTACCACTACACGGAGGGTTAGCACGATGACGGCACTACCGCTTCATAACTCCGAAGGGTTAGCACGATGGTGGCACTACCATCCTACAGAAGGTTAGCACGACCACGGCAGCACCACTTCACAAAGGTTAGCACGATGACGGCACTACCACTCCACGGAGGGTTAGCACGATCACGGCACTACAACTTCACAACTCAGAAGGTTAGCACGATGGCAGCACTAACAATCTACAGAAAGTTAGCACGATCACGGCACTACCACTTCAGAAGGGTTAGCACGATGACGGTACTACCACTCCATGGAGGGTTAGCACAATCACGGCACTACCGCTTCACAACTCCGAAGGGTTAGCACGATAGCGGCAATACCATTCTACGGAAGGTTAGCACGACCACGGCACTACCACTTCAAAAGGGTTAGCACTATGACGGCACTACCACTCCACAGAGGGTTAGCACGATCACGGCACTACCGCTTCACAACTCAGAAGGGTTAGCACGATGGCGGCAATACCATTTTATGGAAGGTTAGCACGACCACGGCACTACCACTTCAGAAGGGTTAGCACTATGACGGCACAACCAGTCTACGTAGGGTTAGCACGATCAAGGCACTACCACTTCACCAACTCAGAGAGGTTAGCACGATGGGACACTTCCATTCTACGGAATGTTAGCACGACCACGGCACTACCACTTCAGAAGGGTTAGCACGATGCAGCACTACCACTCAACGGAGGGTTAGCACGACCACGGCACTACCGCTTCATAACTCTGAAGGGTTAGCACGATGGCGGCACTACCATCCTACAGAAGGTTAGCACGACCACGGCACTACCACTTCAGAAGGGTTAGCACGATGACGGCACTACCACTCCACGGAGGGTTAGCACGATCACGGCACTACGACTTCACAACTCAGAAGGTTAGCACGATGGCGGTACTAACATTCTACGAAAAGTTAGTACGACCATGGCACTACCACTTCAGAAGGGTTAGCACGATGATGGCACTACCACTCCACGGACGGTTAGCACGATCACAGCACTACCACTTCACAACTCAGAAGGTTAGTACGATGGCGGCACTACCATTCTACGGAAGGTTAGCACGACCACGGCAATACCACTTCAGAAGGATTAGCACGATGATGGTACTACCACTCCACAGAGGTTTAGCACCATCACGGCACTACCGCTTCATAACTCAGAAGCGTTAGCACGATCGCGGCACTACCATCCTACGAAAGGTTAGCACGACCACGGCATTACCACTTCAGAAGGGTTAGCACATTGAAGGCACTACCACTACACGGAGGGTTAGCACGATGACGGCACTACCGCTTCATAACTCCGAAGGGTTAGCACGATGGTGGCACTACCATCCTACAGAAGGTTAGCACGACCACGGCAGCACCACTTCACAAAGGTTAGCACGATGACGGCACTACCACTCCACGGAGGGTTAGCACGATCACGGCACTACAACTTCACAACTCAGAAGGTTAGCACGATGGCAGCACTAACAATCTACAGAAAGTTAGCACGATCACGGCACTACCACTTCAGAAGGGTTAGCACGATGACGGTACTACCACTCCATGGAGGGTTAGCACAATCACGGCACTACCGCTTCACAACTCCGAAGGGTTAGCACGATAGCGGCAATACCATTCTACGGAAGGTTAGCACGACCACGGCACTACCACTTCAAAAGGGTTAGCACTATGACGGCACTACCACTCCACAGAGGGTTAGCACGATCACGGCACTACCGCTTCACAACTCAGAAGGGTTAGCACGATGGCGGCAATACCATTTTATGGAAGGTTAGCACGACCACGGCACTACCACTTCAGAAGGGTTAGCACTATGACGGCACAACCAGTCTACGTAGGGTTAGCACGATCAAGGCACTACCACTTCACCAACTCAGAGAGGTTAGCACGATGGGACACTTCCATTCTACGGAATGTTAGCACGACCACGGCACTACCACTTCAGAAGGGTTAGCACGATGCAGCACTACCACTCAACGGAGGGTTAGCACGACCACGGCACTACCGCTTCATAACTCTGAAGGGTTAGCACGATGGCGGCACTACCATCCTACAGAAGGTTAGCACGACCAGGGCACTACCACTTCAGAAGGGTTAGCACGATGACGGCACTACCACTCCACGGAGGGTTAGCACGATCACGGCACTACGACTTCACAACTCAGAAGGTTAGCACGATGGCGGTACTAACATTCTACGAAAAGTTAGTACGACCATGGCACTACCACTTCAGAAGTGTTAGCACGATGACGGCACTACCACTCCATGGAGGGTTAGCACGATCACGGCACTACCGCTTCACAACTTAGAAGGGTTAGCACGATGGTGGCAATACCATTCTATGGAAGGTTAGCACGACCACGGCACTACCACTTCAGAAGGGTTAGCACTATGACGGCACAACCACTCTACGGAGGATTAGCACGATCACGATACTACCACTTCACCAACTCAGAGGGGTTAGCACGATGGCGGCACTACCATTCTACGGAGTGTTAGCACGACTACGGCACTACCACTTCAGAAGGGTTAGCACGATGGCGGCACTACCACTCCATGGAGGGTTAGCACGATCACAGCACTACCGCTTCATAACTCCGAAGGGTTAGCACGATGGCGACACTACCATCCTACGAAAGGTTAGCACGACCACGGTACTACCACTTCAGAAGGGTTAGCACGATGATGGCACTACCACTCCACGGAGGGTTAGCACGATCACAGCACTAACACTTCGCAACTCAGAAGGTTAGCACGATAGCGGTACTACTATTATACAGAAGGTTAGCATGACCACGGCACTACCACTTTAGAAGGGTTAGCATGATGACGATACTACCACTTCACGGAGGGTTAGCACGATCACGGCACTACCGCTTCATAACTCAGAAGGGTTAGCACGATGGCGGCACTACCATCCTACGGAAGGTTAGCAGGATGGCGGCACTACCATCCTACGGAAGGTTAGCACGATGGCGGCACTACCACTTTAGAAGGGTTAGCACGATGACGGCACTACCACTTCACCAACTCAGAGGGGTTAGCACGATGGCGGCACTACCATTCTACGGAATGTTAGCTCGACAACGGCACTACCACTTCAGAAGGGTTAGCACGATGACAGCACTACCACTCCACGGAGGGTTAGCACGATCACGGCACTACAGCTTTATAACTCCGAAGGGTTAGCACGATGGCGGCACTAACATCCTACGGAAGGTTAGCACGACCACGGCACTACCACTTCAGAAGGGTTAGCACAATGACGACACTACCACTCCACGGAGGGTTAGCACGATCACGGCACTAGCACTTCACAACTCAGAAGGTTAGCACGATGGCGGCACTAACATTCTACAAAAAGTTAGCACGACCACAGCACTACCGCTTCAGAAGGGTTAGCACGATGACGGCACTACCACTCGACAGAGGGTTAGCACGATCACGGCACTACCGCTTCACAACTCAGAAGGGTTAGCATGATGGCGGCAATACCATTCTATGGAAGGTTAGCACCTCCACGGCACTACCACTTCGGAAGGGTTAGCACGATCACGGCACTACCGCTTCAACACAAGAGAACACGCCGATAACATGGTGACAACCACCACAACAGCATCACCCAGTTCAGAAAGATAGCTGCCTGTGGTATGTGTCTCTTTCCTTCTTTTCTTTGAGTGTAGACTCACCTAGACACTAGTGTACTAGCTTCCCCTAAACTGGGGGCAACTGTAGATACCGGATCCTGAGTCAGCCTAGATCAAAGTTACCCAATGATGATAAATTGCCTATTCACGTGCAAAGAGTTTGAAGGTGATGATTTACTTGTCAAATTTGCATTTTAAAATAAAAAATAATAAAATAATAAAAATATTTTAAAAATTAGCTTTAAAAAATGAAGTTTGAAAATTTTAGTGATTTTTAGTTATATTTAAAAATTTTTTAAAAAAATAGGAAATTGGATGTCGATGCGTAGCACCGCGCCTGCACGCTGCGGAACGTGCCCACGCGGGTTGCTGCGCACGCTCCCGCAGAGCGTGCTGCCGATTCTCGCCCGTCCGCGCGGATTCGCGCGCCAGCACGCCCCGATTCCACCGATTTTCTCCCCAAAATGAGTTTTTTCACCCAAATTAAGGTTTTTGAGTCCAAATTAAATTTTAAATCATTTTTTTAGATAATTAATAAATAAAAGCGGATTTTATCATTAAAAAAGGCAGGAAATTGTATTAAAATAAAATTTCTCCTCCTAATAAAATTAGGGTTTTATTTTTTCCATAATATAAATACTTTGATATGAAAAAACCTAGAAGGAGCCTCCATTATTTTTGACATCTAATTTTTGAGAGCTTTTCCTTTCTTGTCCTTTGATTTTTCTTCGAAAAATTTCAGACTTCTATTGATTGAGATTGGAAATTCAAGTTTCAATTCTTAAACATTCTAATTAATTTCTTTGTTTTCTCCATAAACAAAAGGAATTAATTTTCACTTTCAAATCAATTTTCAATCTTTTAAGCATTCAAATTAATTTACTTGTTTTCTCCATAAACAAAAGGAATTAATTTTCACTTTAAAATCAATTTTCAATCTTTTAAGCGTTCAAATTAATTTCATGTTTTTTCCATAAACAAAAGGAATTAATTTTCACTTCCAAATCGATTTTCAATCTTTTAAGCATTCAAATTAATTTTTTTTGTTTTCTCTATAAACAAAAGGGATTAATTTCGTTGCTAAATTATTTGTTTGAGGAATTTTCCAAGAAAATCATCATTATTCCATCGAATCCAAATCTAAGGGTAAATTTTCTGGGCTCCGAACTAATTATTTTCTTTTTGATCTTATTCTATTATTTTTTATTATTTTGTTCATGTAAATATTGTTTTATTGATTTTATTCCTAACATATAATCAACTAATTTCTTTTGTTTTGATTTCTTGTTATTCTTAACATATAATTAATTTATTTTGCCATGATTTCTTATTATTAACATGTAATTAATCAATTCATTTTGCTTTGATTTCTTATTATTCTTAACATGTATTATTTTGACATGTAATTAATTAATTTATTTTTATTGATCTTTTTGCCATGTAAATATTTATGTTTATTTTGATTAACATGTAAATCATTAATTTAATCATGTTAATTTTGCATCTTTAACCTATTAAACCAATTTTGCCAAACTTAATCAATTTGTATGTTTTGTTTATTTACCTTTGCATGATGGCCACGTGAACAGTGGCCACTTTCTTTTCTTTAATTTCCATGCGTAACTTTTAATTGTTCTTGCTTTTCATGCGTGGGCCATCCTTGTTTTTTTTATTTCCTCTTTAATTCCATCTTGTTTGGTTCACATATACATTATTTCATTAATTCATTCTTTCATTTATCCCTTTTATTTGTTTGATTTATTTACTTGGTTGGCTTAATTAAAATATTTGTTAATGGGATTCATTTAATATAATTTGGTTCATTATTTTATTTTTTTTGTATTCCATTTTATGTTATTTTATTTATTTTGCTTGATTTAATTGCTAACCTTAATTTTCTTTTTCTCTTTTTGGTTGCAATACTTTATTTTTTATTTGAGTGTTACCCATGGGCGAGTTGGAGAATCAAGCACTAAAAGTCTTCAAATTTTGGTTTGCATTTTTTAATTGTTGTATTTTTCCTATTTTATTATTTTGTATATTACATGTAAAATGTAGTTTGGATCCATTTTTATTATGAAATTTCATGTTTTTCTACAATAAATAAAATCGGTATTTTTCTAATAAAATGGACCAATGTCCTATTTTTATCCAATAAAATCTCACTTTCAAATGGAGAATTAATTTTTATAAAATGGGATCACTCATCTCGGTTTTCTCAATCAATGAACAAAATAATTCTCCAAGTTTTTTTTTAAGATTAATCAAAGGAACCAATGTTCCTAAAATTCAATAAATATCCCGATTTATGCATGATGTACTTTATTATTCTTCTTTTTGTGATGTAGTTATTTATTTATTCATTTTGGGCCCTTGTAATTAATTTTTGGGGCAAGTTTATCCTTTTATTTTATTTATGCTTTCTTTATTTTGGGGGATTGTCCTGTCACAGATTTTTCTTGTAATTTATTTATTACTTTATTTTATGCTTTCTATTATCGCTTTCCGATGTGATTGAAATGCGCTTTAAATTTATTGCATGATCGCGTGAGATGAGAGATGGAATTTCATTTTGTTAAAAACTCATTTATAAACTTAACTTAAGGCATGAATAAAAGTGAAGTTCCGAACACCTTCTCTGGTTTAAGACCCCCGAGGTTAGATGACCTTTCCCAATTTCTTGTGAATTGGGTGGCGACTCAAAAATGCCTCAAAGGTGCCTAAAGGTTTCATGGGATTAGATGAACCTCCCAATGTTCTATTGGGTAGGGGATTCCAAAATGTCTCGTGTAACCCAAGATCAAAAAGACACGAACCATTCCCTCGAATCCTAAAAGCGGGTTCAAAGAGGGCCTTACTGGTCCGGCGCGCGTCACGCTTGGTTAAAGGAGATGCAATCAAAGAGAAACCCTTAACGAACCTTCTGTAATAACCGGCCAAGCCAAGAAAACTCCTAATCTCGATAACACTCCTGGGTGGCTTCCACTGAAAGATCGCTTCAATCTTTTTAGGATCACCTTTAATACCATCTGTGGATACTACATGACCCAAAAATGATACCTCATCCAACCAGAATTCACATTTATTGAACTTAGCATAAAGCTGCTTATCTCTCACAGTCTGCAGAACAATCCTCAAATGCTCATTATGCTCCTCTGGAGTCTTCGAATACACCAAAATATTATCAATGAAAATAACCACAAACTGATCCAAGTAAGGGTGGAAAACCCTATTCATCATATCCATAAAAGCTGCAGGAGCATTTGTCAATCCAAAAGGCATGACCATGAACTCGTAATGACCATATCTAGTGCGAAAAGCTATCTGTAAGCACCGTGTCCTGGAGCGGTCCGGATCAGAGGTTACCCTATGATGAAATTAGTGTCCAAGCCTGTATGGTAGGTTGGATTTAGAGGTTTTAGCCCCGCGTTCCGTGAGAAGTGAGGTTTCTTTATCGTTCCCGGGCAGAGAGGGGAAAACGGAGGGTTTTTCAAGTCAAAGGGCTTTTTCTCCTCCACAGACGGCCAGCCCGTCCGTCGAGCCTGCCCGTCGCTTCGAGTCACCGATGGCTCTAGTTATTTTTTGACGCCCGTCGGAAAATCACCGCCCCTGTCAGATTGCCGCCTGGTTTTCCGGAGCACGCAACCCTTTCGACGCCCGTCGGTGGATGTGGCAGGGCCGTCGGACTAATCCTTATGTCAGAAGGATTCTTCCGACGCCCGTCAGTCGTGTCTGGCTATAAAAACTCCGGATTTTCATTTGAAAAGGGTTGGAAAAATTTTCAGGAGAGGAAACTCTGCCCAATTTCAAGCACATTTTCTCTCTCTTCCAAAAACACTTTTCCCAAAAGAACTTCATTGAATCAAGGATCAAATCGATCAAAGGAACTAAAAGCTAATTAGTTTTCTTTAGATTTTGACTCCAAAATCCTTCTTCTGAAGGATTGAAGGTGAAATATCTCATTTTCTCTCTTTAATCTTTCATCCTTGCTCCTCGTGGAACGCACGGGGCTCTAACCGACACCAAAATCTTACCCAAAGTGACTATTTGAGGGTAAATATTCCGGATTCTTTCTCCATTTTATCTTTACTTTTATTTCTCATTTTGTGAAATTAATAAATATCTGTCATTATTTTCTTTTATCTTGACTCTCTTATCTTTTTTTGGGATAAAACTCTTTTTGGCTTTGAAAAAGGTTTCTCTCTCTTTCTACCCATTCTGTTTTTCGGAGACAGGGGTGACCGACGGGTCATCTTTATCACCGACGCCCGTCGGTCACCCACTTACAGACGCCCATTTTTGAGTGACAAACGGGCATATCGGATAACCAAACCGACGCCCGTCGGTCAACCAAGGAAGGCCGTCGGTGGGTTCTGTCTCCTTCTTTTTAAATCATTTTTCGTTTCTACTCAGTCTCTTTGATTTCTTATATGTTAATTTTATGTTTATTGACATCTTTTAACTTTCCTATGAGTGTATATTGAATCTCTTGGATAATCCCGAGCTTGAGCGGCTGCCTACCATGCGTGGGGGATTCCGTCCGGTTTAGTTTTCTTAAACCTCTTGATTTATTTCTCTTGCCTATTCATTCATTAATTATTTTGTGCTTATGAATAAGCTCTTTTTTATCTCGTTGAATGTAAAGATAGATCAATGATTTGTACTCAAATATGAATGAGTTTTGTATAACATGCAAAAGGGTCCAATGCCCTGATTTTTATCCAATAAAGATCATCACAAATAAAATGTCCCATTTTTGAGAATAACGCATGCGAGGACCAAAGTCCTCAAAATAAGCAATGCCCCGATTTATGTATGCCTCGCACATTTACAAAAGGGAGTTGTATTCCGCTCCTTGTATTATTGTAATCTATTGCTTTATTATCTATTTGATCATTTATCGCTTTCAAGATGTGAATAAATGCGCCTTTTAATCAAACTGCATAGTGTGGAGAGAGAGCGAACTAATGACATTAAAATTTGATCATAAACTAATTGGGGTAGAAATAGATGAGAAATCCCGGACCCAGCTCTGGTCTTTGGGCTCAAGAGGTTAGAGGTCATCCTTCAAGATACCTCTTGAGTCACAAGGCTTTAGCGCTAATCCTAGGCTCCTTAGGGTGAGGAGTTCACCTTCCAAGATCCCTCTGGATGGCCCAAAATGGATACCAAGCGCAGTCTTAGGCTCTCCGAGGCGAGAGAAACTTTCCCAATGTTCTATTGGGTGGCGACTCCATGAAACCTCCGTGTTGCTCAACATAGACGCACTTGCAATTCATCGCAAGCTGCCAACGGACCCGCAAATGCCCCGATCGCCCACGTGCGGGCGGTCCGAAAGGGCGGCGCATAGGGATCCGGCGCGCGTCACAGTGGTGACTCCGCTGGGGACGTTTATAGTTCGAGATTTCAATTCGAAAATACCTCTTTTAACATTTATGATTAAAATTTAATTCATAAATTCACTTTCTCTCAAATTTGCATTTGCATATCATTAGAGCCTTAGAATACGCTAGTTTGGTCCCTCTTCTAGCCCCGGTGCGTTCCTGAAGCACCTCCTCATTTTCACTCAATTTGGGGAAGTGTTAAGGATAATCACCAGCCCAAGCCACGTACCTCAATGGTATATCAAAATGGTGACCCGATCGGTCGCTACGCTCGTGATGAGCTAGACCCGTCGGCAGGGATCATGCTTGGGTAGCCTCAAAGAAACATCTCCCTTGTCCAAAGCTCATGTAATGGCTGTAGTCACTTTCCACAGGTGAAATGAACCTTAATCTCATGCTTGCTGTATGGATCTTCATGTATTGGATGAGTCCAAATTTCTCGCTTGGTAACCTAGCCAAAGGCTATCATGCCCCGGTAGGGCCATGTCGAAATTTATGGAGCATTCGAATACGTGGCGATCATTATCCATCCGCTTGTACATTAGCATAGGAGTGTTATGCTGCCAATTTTTCGCCGCGCACCATACGCGCCCATCGGGTCCCTCATTGACCCTTGGGCTAATCCCACCTAGGAAAGAGACTGCACGACCACGTGTGTGGGAGAAAAAAGGGTGGAAGGACCAACTTGCTTGCTTGTGCTCTGTAAGTGTTGCATATCACGATCATGCATTATACCTACATTTCATGCATCATTCTAACTTTTGTCCCTGCAGCCATCATAGATCTGCCCAGGTGGACTAGATCACCAACCGGTCGACTGATCCGAGTTCTTACTCCTGAGCTATCAGATAGAGAGGGCCTACCGGAGATCTTATCAAAAATCAGCGGTACAGTATCTCAGATGGCAAACTCGCCTAGGGGGGAAGACGCCACCAGGGCCATGATTGCGGAAGAAGTGGGCCGCCGTTTTGAGGAATTTGAGGGCAGGATGATGAATATGTTGACCGCCCTGGCACAGCAGAACGCTCAGCAAAATGCTCCGCCGAACCCTCCTCCTCCTCCAATGAGACAGAATGAGCCTGAAGAAGAAAGGGTTGAAAGGCGAGAAGAGCCCGTTAGGCCGCCGCCAGTAGAGTTAAGATCAGTGGCTTTGGGAGAGCTGAGAAGAAGGCCAGTGCTAAGAATTGATGATGATAGAGATATCGAGGATCATAGGTTGAGCATGGCATCTAAGAAGGGGAAGGCGCCTCAAGCTGATGACTTTATTCTAAAGAAGATGGAAGAGAGGTTCGAGGCTATGGCTCGTATGATAGGCAGAGCTCATGGGATGAATCTTGAGGATAGGGAGTTGGACGGAGAGGACCCGATCCCTTATAATTTCAAAATGCCGGATGTACCGAAGTTTGATGGTACTTCTGACCCCACCGCACATGTGAAGCAATATTCTCTGGTCATGAAGGGGACCACATTGTCCAAGAAGCAGAAAGTGGAATACTTTTGTCTGAGTCTGACCTCCCATGCCATAGATTGGTATCACGGCCTTGACCGCCGCACTAAAGAAGATTGGGATTTGCTCACTGAGGAGTTTTTGAAGCAGTATGACTGTAATACCAGAATGGAGGTGACCTTGAAAGATCTTGAGCTACTCCAGCAGAAGGCCAGGGAATCCTTCCATGAGTATCTTACCAGATGGCGGAACCGAGTAATGGAGATGCGCCGAAAGCCTGACACCCAGGATCAGATTCGTCTTTTCATTAAGAACGCAAGCCCATACTTGAAGGAGGGATTGAGGATGAAGGGGTTAAAGGACTGGGAGTCTCTCAAAGATATAGCCATCGAAGCAGAGGGAGAGTTCTTGACCCGAAAAGCTAACAATGACAATTTCGCCAAAAGGGCTAACCCCGGTCAAGGAACCAGTAGGCCGGCAGGTCCCAGTAACAGCACTAGAAGAATGGGTGAAGTGTCTGCTACTGAGGTAACCACCCAGAGGAAGTTTTCGAACTTGGGGAGACCGTTATCCTGGGTCCTGAGGAGGTTGATGAAAGAAGGAAAATTGCGCCCTCTGACTCCTAGGCCAGCTTTGACACAAGGGAAACCAGGACATAAGGATAACGAATTCTGTGCATTCCACCAGCACTCGGGCCATATCACTGATAAATGCAAGGCGCTCCGGCACTCTATCCAAGACTTGATTGATAGCAAGCAGATCTCTGACCCTAAAAAGAGAGAAACTGAGAAGAAGCCCGGTTATAATGCCATACCACCACCCGTGTTTATGATCCAATCTAGCCTGCCAGAGTGGTACGTGCTACAAGAGCTGTATGGGAGTGAGGAGTCCGCTGTGGATAATTCTGAGAATAGGAAGGAGAAAGCAGTTGTGGCAACCCTTGATTGCTGGTCTAGCAGTGAAAGCGGTGGAGAAGCCGAGGATGAAGAAGGGTTGAACCTTGATTTGTGGGGCTCCGATGGAGACGAGAGGGAGGTAAGTGCTATCACGAGAAGTGGAAGGGTGATCCCTGAGATTACAAAGCTACCTGAACCAGTACAGCCACCAGCTGAGAAAGAGCCAGAAGAGAATCAGATTGTTAGACAATTGAAGAAGACCGCGGCTCAGATATCCTTTTGGGATCTGTTGAGGCAATCCCCCTCTCATAGGCAGAAGGTAGTAGAAGCTTTGGTTGAGGCCATAGTTGCCACCACTATTTCCCCGTCAGAGCTTTTGGGTTTGATTAAGGGAGGATCCGAGGAGAGATTGGTCTTTTCTGACGCCGACCTACCTGTTGAAGGCCGCAACCACAACCGACCCTTGTACATTAAAGCACAGATTAGCGGTAAGCACACTGCTTGCGTTATGGTGGACGACGGGTCTTCTATCAACGTGTGCCCTTTGATAGCTTTGCAAGCTTTTGGTTTAAGCGAGGATATGCTCAGCGGATTAGATCTGACTATCACAGCCTACGATAACTCGAGGAGGCAAGCTTCGGGAACCTTCAAGACTTTGGTCAAGACAGGACCTATCGAAGTGGAGGTTGAATTTGTAGTTCTGCCCATCCCTGCTAACTTCTCAGCTTTGCTTGGGAGACCCTGGTTTCATAAATTAGGAGGAGTGCCATCCACACTGCATCAGATGATAAAGTTCCCACACGAAGGGGAGGTGGTGACTATCAAAGCGGCCAGGGAGAACCAGGTCTCAGCGCTGGAAATTGCCAATCAGCCTTTCAGCGGCTTTCATGTGTCTATGATAAGGGAAGAGCGCAAATCAGTGGATGGCCCAGCTGTGGTTAGTATGATGAAGAAGATGCACTATCTTCATAGGGATGGATTGGGCAGAAACTCCCAAGGGTTGCAGACCGCGATCACCACTCGAGGGCAGAAAAAATGGAAAGGCCTGGGGTATAGAGGTGGCTTCGGCAAGAAGAGGGTGACAGACAAGATCCCCCACATTTCAGAGAGCTTTGTGCCAGCATCCTCAGTTTGTGCGTATACTGGTGAAGATGAGCCGCAATGGGTAGATGGGAGGATTGTCCCTGGCTTTGAGATCTTTAATGATGTGTATGACTGGCACGTCGGGTTCGTCAAGAGTGCTGAAGACTTTTGGGATGAGGAAGTCATTACTCAGGGTATCACTTGGGACAAGTGCGAGCTTGAGGAGGTCGTTACTGAAAAGATGGTAGCTGCCAGGCTGAAAGGGAAAGAGAAGATAGCTGAATTAGGGCCGAAAATGGGGGATTTGAAGATTTCTTCCGACGCGCCTGAGGGGCCTTTGCTAAATCAGAAAGTTAGTGAGCAAGCTGCAACAGCGTCAACCTCTGGAGTGGCGGAAGAAGACTCTAGCCTAGATTGTCTTTTTATTCCAGAACTCTTTTATGATGTAAATGATAACTATAATATTATCAATAAGATGAACAATTTCACTTATTTGTGCGATGTTTCTAATGATTTCAACATGCATGAACATGATCATATTCCATCAATTTTTGACATTGACTCCACTGGCACAATGCCTTTTAATCTTGGAACCTCGGAAAATCCGAGAGAAATTCTAATAGCATCAAACATAACTCCTGAGGAGAGAAAATATTTTGAGAGAATAATAAGAAAACATGAAAAAGTCTTTGCCTGGACCTATGAGGACATGCCGGGGATTGACCGAGACGTGGCGGAGCATGCCATCCCGACTTACCCAGATTGCAAGCCTGTGAAGCAGAAGTTGAGAAGGCTAAGACCAGAATGGGCTGACAAGGTTAAGGAGGAAATTCGACAGCAGATTGAAGCTAAGTTCCTTGTGGAAGTCCAGTATCCTACATGGCTGGCAAATGTGGTCCCTGTGGCAAAGAAGAACGGAAAGGTCAGGGTGTGTGTGGATTATCGAGATCTTAACAAAGCCTGCCCTAAAGATGATTTTCCACTGCCCCACATTGATGTATTGATAGACAGTGCCGCCAATTGCGCGATGTACAGCTTTGGGGACGGTTATGTGGGCTACAACCAGATCCTGAACAAGATAGCTGACCGGGTTAAAACTGCCTTTATCACAGAATGGGGCACCTATGCCTATCGGGTCATGCCTTTCGGCCTGAAGAATGCGGGGGCCACATACCAGAGGATGGCAACCAAGATCTTAAGCGACCTGATCCATAAAGAGGTGGAGGTGTATGTCGATGACATGATGGTCAAATCAGCCACCCGAGAGGGACACTTTGAGGCTCTAGAGAAGTTCTTCACCAGGATCGATAAGTATAATCTGCGACTTAACCCCAAGAAGTGCATTTTCGTAGTGACTTCAGGAAAGCTGTTGGGACATGTCGTCAGCCAGAGGGGGATAGAAATTGACCCAGACAAGGTGAAAGCTATCAGAGAGATGCCTGTGCCACGAAAAGAGAAGGATGTAAGGAGTTTCCTGGGCAAGCTGCAATATGTTAGCCGGTTCATTGCCAAGCTCACTTCGATATGCGAACCTGTTTTCAAGCTGCTTAGAAAGAATCAGCCCGTAGTTTGGAACGAAGACTGCCAGAAAGCCTTTGATAATATCAGGGAATATCTATTAAATCCGCCAGTGCTAAGGCCTCCGCAACCTGTCAAACCACTTATTCTGTACCTGGCAGTAGAAGATGGTTCAGTGGGCGCCATGATGGCTCAAGAGGATGAATTTGGGGTGGAGTTTGCGATTTATTACCTCAGCAAGAAGTTCCTGGCTTATGAAATAAAATATGCTAAAGTGGAGAAGATCTGCCTTGCAGTGATTTGGGCATCAAAGAAGCTAAGACATTACTTCCACTCATACAAGGTTCAGGCAGTAGCCAAGCAAAATCCGTTAAGATATTTGCAGGAGGCACCGTCTTTGCTTGGAAAGATGGGGAGGTGGCTGCTCTTGTTACAAGAGTTCGATGTGCAATACATCACCCGCAAGAATATTAAGGGGCGAGCTGTAGCCGAATTTCTTGCTGAACATCCTATCCAAGGGGACGCCCCCGAGTTTACCTTTCCTGATGAGAGCATAGGCACGATTTCTGTTCAAGGGTGGCAGTTGCACTTTGACGGGGCAGTGAATAACAGGGGAGCTGGAGTCGGAATCATCTTGACAACCCCAGAGAACGAAAAGCTTCCTCTTGCTAAGAAGCTGAGATACAAAGCAACCAACAATGAAGCTGAATATGAAGCGTGCACCTTCGGGTTAGAGGCTCTAGCGGTGTTGGGGGCAAGAAACGTAGAGGTATTTGGTGACTCGTCCTTGGTAATAAACCAGATCCGAGGTGAGTGGGCTGTTAAAGAAGAACGACTAGCCCCCTATGTTCAATATCTGAAAGGAATAAGTGAGCAGTTTGAGACTTGCACTTTCCACTTTGTGCCCAGAGATGAGAACCGTCTGGCTGACGCATTGGCAACCTTAGTGTCAATGTGGGATAACCCTGCGGGAGTGGCCATGAAACCGGTGCTAATTTCGAGCTCTGATAAGCCTAGCTTTGAAACCGAGCCTGTAATGGAACTAGAGGCGTCAGATGGGAAGCCATGGTACTTTGATATCATGAACTACTTGGAAAGCGAGAGATTTCCAGAAGAAGCCACTGAAAAAGATCAGAGGATGATACGTAAGTTATCTACTCAGTTCATATCCTTAGAAGGGGTGTTGTACAAAAGACGGTCAGATGGGATCCAGCTCAGGTGTTTTAATGAAAGAGAAGAGCGCAAGATAATGGAAGAAACCCATGCAGGGGTCTGTGGGGCCCACATGAATGGTTTGACCCTGGCCAAGAAGATCATGAGACAAGGCTTTTACTGGCTTACGATAGACACTGATTGCTCGAAGTATGTCAAACAATGTCAGTTGTGCCAACAGTACGCAGATCTGAGACACCTGCCGGTATCAGAACTACATAATCTGACATCACCTTGGCCGTTTGCTGCTTGGGGGATAGATATCATTGGAGAGATTCGCCCTACGGCGTCCAATGGGCACAGATACATCATAATCGCAATCGACTATTTCACCAAATGGGTCGAGGCAGAATCTTTCAAGAAAATTGACGCAAGGGACATGGCCAAGTTCATAGAGAGGAATTTGATCTGCAGATATGGCCTCCCTCATCACATAGTGTCTGATAATGGAGTGCAGTTCATGGGAGAAACCAGAAAACTTCTCAAAAAATATGGTGTTGAGCATCATAAATCCTCTCCCTACCGACCGCAAGCGAATGGAGCAGTAGAAGCCACCAATAAGAATGTGAAGAAGATCTTGTCCAAGATGGTCCAAACATACAAGGACTGGGCTGAAAAGTTACCCTTCGCCCTGTGGGGATACAGAACGACGGTAAGATCATCTACAGGCGCTACACCATTTTCCCTGGTATACGGAACAGAAGCAGTATTGCCAGTAGAAATTGAACTTAAATCACTAAGGGTGGTCATGGAGGCCCAAATCCCGGAAGCCGAATGGGCGCAGCAGAGATTGCAGCACTTGAACTTACTGGATGAGAGTAGGCTGAAAGCTTATTATCATAATCAGATATACCAGAAGAGATTAGCGAGAACTTTCGGAAAGAAGGTGAGGAAGCACCCGCTGAAAGAAGGGGACTTGGTGTTCAAGCAGATGAGGCCAGGGATACCAGACATCAGGGGGAAATTCAGACCTACCTGGGAAGGACCGTATATCCTTAGGAAGCTGTTATCCAAAGGGGCTGCAATCTTATCAGATAGCGATGGGAACGAATTCAAAGAGCCGATCAATGTCGACAGACTCAAAAGGTTCCACGGCTAAAGACCAAAATAAAAAGAAGAGAATAAAATGCCCCGCAAGTCGAAAACCAAAAAAAGGCGGCTATGCTAAAATTGGGCGCCTCGACAGGGTGAAAACCGAAAAAAGGCATACTGTGCAAAAATTAGAGGCATGAGAGAAAATGTCCGATCGTGAAAACCCGAGAGGGCCGATTGGTAACAGGAGTTGATGCTGTTAAAATTTGGTTTTATGTATTGATAGGCGCGTAAGCAGCTGAGTAAATGCCAAAACTGATCATGTATGCTGAAATTATGTAGAATTGTACACAAAACTCGTGAAAAAGGATGAATATTATTCTTTTCACTTTCGTCATTTTCTAGTTCTGCATCAAAAAGAAATGTAGCACCAAAAGAAATACACATATAGGCTAAGCTAAGTCCTACTGCTGCTCTCGCCGATCAGATGCTTGAGCCCTCGGGTCCTGTTATCAGCGGCTGGGCTAAGGATCCACTTCTTGTACCCGCTAGTCAAAGATGCAGAATGGTTGCCAAACCTTGGGACGACGGTCTTCACGGGTAATCTACCCCACAGCTCATGATACCGGGAAGCAAATGCGACCGAGAGATCTCCTCCTCGGAAGGATAGGGGAACCCTCACTATATCCTGGGTCATCCCAAGCTGTCGTGTACATCGAGAGGTGATGCAAAAGGTGGCCTGACGGAGGCCGCAGAGGGGAACGCAACCCGATGGCCCATCAGTGACCGCATGAGACAGTGGGAGCCAGGCGGATGTAAAACTGATATCGTCATCTGACAGCTCGCCAAATCTGGTAATGCCTTCATCAGCGAAGACACACCCATGCAATCGTCGACGAGGCAAGAAATGGCTCGGCGAGTACTGGGGGGTAACACGAGGGGGTGGTTCAGACAGCATCTTCAGTTTTTCCTGTAGCCAGATCTGAAAAAAAAAAAAAAAAAAAAAAAAAAAAGCCGCTGGGGTAAGTAGGGTTTACTTCAGGTAAAAATAAGGCACAGGGTTGTGTGAAAATCCGAAAGGACGCACCTCCCGCTAAGAAAAGCTAGTGTGAAAATCCATAAGGGACGCACTACCTTTAAAATAATGACGTACCTGGAGTAATAAGGGGCTGCCGGCAAAGGTTGTAGTGGACCCAGAGCTCACAGCGTCCAAACCCAGGATGGTCTCAGCCAGGACAAGTGGTAGGGGAGACAGTCCCAGATGAAAGTCGGTCAGGACTCCGAACAGACGGGAGTCACCGGTCAAACCTCCCGGAGCAACAGTAAGGAAGTTCACCATGCAGAATAGGAATGTGATGCTTACCCGATATGTGGGGATGTCAGTGAACTGATCCAGAGCCTCGATCAGTGGCTCCAAAGAAAAGGAAGAGCTCAGAGGAATCAACCGTTTGGCCTCCGAAGAAGATATACCCAGAGCTAGGGCTACGTCCCGGGTCTGAAGTAGGCCACACCAGGAGATGCAAGGCAGAGCGCCAGGAGGGAACCGAGCTCCCAGAATGGAAGCTAACTCTTCAGGCAAAGGGCACAGTTCCTGATAGGTGAATTGGAAAACGTGGAACCGGGGGTTCCAGAAGTGGGTCGCCGCCAGGAGGAGGTTCTGGTCGATTTTCACCCGGCACAGGTATTTCAGCCCGGACAGAGAGGAAAGGGCACCTTCTCCCCAAGTGTGTTTGTCATCTAAAATACGGTGCATCCTTTGGGCAAGAGGAGAGGACATTTTGAGAAAAGGAAGGACTCAAGATGTGGGAAAATGAAGAGACAAAAATTTTGCAAGATTTTATAGGCAAGCGTCACCGACGGCTTGCCCGTCTCTCCACAGAGACGGCCTGCCCGTTGGTATAGATCCACCTGGCAGATGCATACGTCAGCATTGTATTCATCACACGCATTAACTCGCATTCATTGCATGACAGACGGGCAGCCTTTCGGTCGCTTTTACAGACGCCCTGCCCGTCGGTCAGGAATTTCTATATAAGGGCGAGTGACAGACGGTTTGAACGTTGCTGTCCCTTTCTTCTTCCTCTCTCAAACGGTTTCTTAGCGTTTTTTAGCGGTTTTTAAAGCTTTTCTCTTTATTTTTTCGCAATTTCTTCATTTTTTCGCATTTTATACTCACTGGGTGCTTGGATATTCGCATTTTCTCCAGTTTCTACACTTCTAGCGACTACAAGTAAGTAAATAACTACTTTTTAAAATTTTATTTTATTTATCTCTTCATCTCTTTTCCTTTTGACTCTAGGATGCCTTAAATGCCTTAGGAAATTAGGGGAAATGCTGCCCATTTTTGTATTAAATCTGAACTTTTGCATGATCACATAGAAGTAGAATTTTTCTATAATCTTGGTGTTTTAGAATTACACTCTTTTTAGCGCACCATTTTGTGCATATTTTGCTTTTATGGCCTGAGGCCATTATTTTGAGTTGTTGGGGGCACACTCTTGCCGGGGTGCGTCCCATTTACATGCATTTAATATTGTTGGGGCCTGAGGCCTATTATCTTGCCTTTTTATGCAGGAGGTTGGGCATACCCCTGCCGGGGTGCTGCCCAAATTTTTACCACCTATTCTAGAATTGAATATTTTTCATGTATAATGCACGCCTTGGGACTCTGGAGGGCCCATTTTTTATTCACTTTAATTATTTCCATGAGGATTGCATGTTGCTTTTGCCATGATGCGTGCAAGGCATGTTAGGCTACTTCCTTAGACAGGATGTTTGCTATTTTTATCTGTTATTACCTTTCTCTTTTTTATCTCACGTTGGGCCGCCATTGCCCTGTTAGGGCCTAGATGGACCTTAGATTTTGGAAAATAAACCGGATAGTGCTTGTTTTGTCAAGTTTTCGCTATCTGATTCCTTCCCTTTTGCAGGATGCCTCCCAGACGCAGAGCACCACAGGCCCAGCCCGAGCTTGTAGCCCCGGCTTGGATGGATGATGAGTCCGCTAAGAGGTACAGAGCGTTGGCTCAGGTAGAGTTTCGGGCCAGTCGCTTTGTATCCTGCCCATTTCTAGAGGCCCTTGGGTTGGCCCCAGAGTTTGATTTACTTGCCGAGGGTGCTGGTTGGACAGAGTTCCTTGAGCCAGCCTTTCAGACATTCCCAGAGGCTACCCGCTAGGTCTTGGCCACTCTCCGCTACACCGGCTTTCAGAGTGCAGATACCGACCTGGGGGTGGTCCAGTTTTGGTTCGATGGCGACCATGTCAGCATCACCAGGCAGAGGTTTGCTCAGGCCATGGGGCTCCCTACGGAGGAGGGGGTCGAGATCCCGCGGCGAGCGGTGAGACGCGCCCATTGGGCGGCCATTGCTATACCGGGAGTGCTGTACGATCATGATACAGCGAAGAGCACCGTACTGGTGTCTCAGGCACTCCGGTATCTGCACAGAGTGCTTTCCAGCTCGTACCTCGGTCGAGCTGGTAATCCAGGGTCGCTTAATGCGGCCGAGATCTGGAGCCTCTGGGCTATGGTGGCAGGTCAGCATCTCAACATTAGCCACGAGATCTTGGCCAACCTGACCAGAGTCAGCAGAGGGTTGACACCGGTGGTGATGGTAGGAGGAGTCATCACCCGTTTACTGTTGAGATTGGGGTTTAACCCCGAGAGGTTGAGAGGACCCTTGCCTGAGGGGATTCATGTCGACGCCGCAGCGGCAGTTCAGATGGGGATGATCTCCCCGATATCTGGCCAGGCAGAGGCCTACAGGGTGTTGACTATCCATGAGACCCGGCAGATGTTCAGCCTTCCACCCTTGGGGGCAGATCCTGATCACCCAGAGCACCAGGAGGAGCAGCCTCCACAGCCAGAGCCACATCCAGAGCCCGAGCCACAGCCCCAACCAGAGCCTCAGCCTCCTCAGCTGCAGACGGTGCCTCCGCCACAGCAGCAGGAGCCACCTAGGACCCCCTCGGACTTTGACTTTGAGATCACCATGGACGACCTCTTTGCTGCTTCACCAGCATCCAGAGCGCCGACTCCCGTCCCATCACCGAGCGCCAGGGTACATAGGACTACCCACGGGCCCTCCGAGAGATACCATCCGTACTCCCGAGGCGACCCAGGGGCATCCACCTCCTCGGCACCACCACCAGAGCCAGCACCGCAGCAGCCGGTGCAGTCAGACTTTTCCCAGCTCCTCACCTCCATGTTTGCAGCTTTGGAGCAGCGGTAGGATGAGAGAGATAGGGCTATCCACAAGAGGTTAGATCGCCAGCAGGCTGCCATTGTGGAGCAGTCCCAGTCGGTGGAGCGCTTGGCTCGGGAGCAGGCCGACTACATTGAGCACACGACTCGGGAGCAGACTCGAGCCATGGATGCCTTTAGGGATGAGCAGACTCGGGTCCTGGAGGCTTTCAGAGGAGAGCATATGAGACTGATTGAGCAGATTGCTCAGGGGTAGAGAGAGCTCAGGCAGCAGCTCGCTCATGATGTGAGATCGTCACAGGACCAGGCGTCTCAGAGGGTCGATATGACCCTACAGATGATTGATGAGTCACTTGACTCTCTGAGATCCCGTGTCCAGGCGATGGAGGGGATTCTCCCCCCTCTTTCTCAGACCATGAGGGAGTTTAGGGAGCAGACGGAGCAGAGCCTAGAGCATAGGAGGACGGCCGCTGTTGAGCAGACCACTCAGCTGAGCCAAGCCTTCAAGAAGTTGGGGGACAAGATCTCTGAGACCTTAGGGTTTTTGGGCACCTGTACCCAGCCCTTCTTGGACGGCTATGCTCAGGTTCAGTTCAGGTGAGCCCATGATCACGAGGCAGGACCCTCCACGGCACAGCCACCTCCACCTCCGCCAGGGACCGTGCATATATCGGATGACGAGGATCCCGATGAGCCCTCAGACTACACACCTCTCTGATCTTCAGGGAGTTATTTTTTGTATCTTTTGTATATTTTATATTTTGTATATGCACTGTACAAAAACGACATTTCTAGTGAAACTTTTGCTTCATTATTGCATGATTTTTCGATTAATTGCTTAATCACATCACAGAAAGTGTATGTTTTCATATTTACGTATGTGTCGATAAAAATGACAATGAAAAAATAATACGAAACAAAAACAAACAACAAAAAGAATGATAATCAATAACATCTCAATAAGAAAAAAATGAACAAAAGGTGAAGCATGGCGTAGCAAATAAAGCAAAATCATGCCATCAATCGACAGGTCAAAAGACGACCATTCAAACGTGAATTAACAAAATCTTTTATCTCACAGGTACAAAGGAATACCGATCTGAGCATAGACATCGATTAAAAAGATCTCCTTTGAAATAAGGAAACCAGCGGAGTTTCCACACTCCAGATCGAAGCTGCAGTTGAAGAAACACTGCTCTTCACCAGACCGAGATTGTAGCCAAAGCATGCTGCATCTCACAGATCGAAGCTGCAGTTGAAGAAACACTGCTCTTCACCAGACCGAGGTTGTAGCCAAAGCATGCTGCATCTCACAGATCGAAGCTACAGTTGAAGAAACACTGCCCTTCACCAGATCGAGATTGTAGCCAGAGAGTGCTGCATCTCACCAATCACCATTCGATGCTGTGGTCAGAGAGTGCCGCACTTCACCAGACCGAGGTTGTAGCCGGAGAGTGCTGCATCTCACAAATCGAAGCTGTGGTCAGAGAGTGCCGCACTTCACCAGATCGAGATTGTAGCCAGAGAGTGCTGCATCTCACCAAGCCCTACAGGTCGAGAAAAGGCCGATGGAAACATCTTTTGCATCGTCGAGCGGATCGAGACAAGGTCCACCCGGCAGAAGGCACGGAGGGTGAAAAGCCATCGCAGGTACGCTTCCTTTCTGACCTTTCTCTGAGTTTTGGCTTATCTAGGCGCTTGTGCACTAGTTTCCCCAAAACTGGGGGCAACTGTAAGCACCGTGTCCTGGAGCGGTCCGGATCAGAAGTTACCCTATGATGAAATCAGTGTCCAAGCCTGTATGGTAGGTTGGATTTAGAGGTTTTAGCCCCGCGTTCCGTGAGAAGTGAGGTTTCTTTATCGTTCCCGAGCAGAGAGGGGAAAACGGAGGGTTTTTCAAGTCAAAGGGCTTTTTCTCCTCCACAGACGGCCAGCCCGTCCGTCGAGCCTGCCTGTCGCTTCGAGTCACCGACGGCTCTAGGTATTTTTCGACGCCCGTCGGAAAATCACCGCCCCTGTCAGATTGCCGCCTGGTTTCCCGAAGCACGCAACCCTTCCGAGGCCCGTCGGTGGATGTGGCAGGGCCGTCGGACTAATCCTTGTGTCAGAAGGATTCTTCCGACGCCCGCCTCTATACACCGACGCCCGTCGGTCATGTCTGGCTATAAAAACTCCGGATTTTCATTTGAAAAGGGTTGGAAAAATTTTCAGGAGAGGAAACTCTGCCCAATTTCAAGCACATTTTCTCTCTCTTCCAAAAACACTTTTCCCAAAAGAACTTCATTGAATCAAGGATCAAATCGATCAAAGGAACTAAAAGCTAATTAGTTTTCTTTAGATTTTGACTCCAAAATCGTTCTTCTGAAGGATTGAAGGTGAAATATCTCATTTTCTCTCTTTAATCTTTCATCCTTGCTCCTCGTGGAACGCGCGGGGCTCTAACCGACACCAAAATCTTACCCAATGCGACTATCTGAGGGTAAATATTCCGGATTCTTTCTCCATTTTATCTTTACTTTTATTTCTCATTTTGTGAAATTAATAAATATCTGTCATTATTTTCTTTTATCTTGACTCTCTTATCTTTTTTTGGGATAAAACTCTTTTTGGCTTTGAAAAAGGTTTCTCTCTCTTTCTACCCATTCTGTTTTTCGGAGACAGGGGTGACCGACGGGTCATCTTTATCACCGACGCCCGTCGGTCACCCACTTACAGACGCCCATTTTTGAGTGACAAACGGGCATATCGGATAACCAAACCGACACCCGTCGGTCAACCAAGGAAGGCCGTCGGTGGGTTCTGTCTCCTTCTTTTTAAATCATTTTTCGTTTCTACTCAGTCTCTTTGATTTCTTATATGTTAATTTTATGTTTATTGACATCTTTTAACTTTCCTATGAGTGTATATTGAATCTCTTGGATAATCCCGAGCTTGAGCGGCTGCCTACCATGCGTGGGGGATTTCGTCCGGTTTAGTTTTCTTAAACCTCTTAATTTATTTCTCTTGCCTATTCATTCATTAATTATTTTGTGCTTATGAATAAGCTCTTTTTTATCTCGTTGAATGTAAAGATAGATCAATGATTTGTACTCAAATATGAATGAGTTTTGTATAACATGCAAAAGGGTCCAATGCCCTGATTTTTATCCAATAAAGATCATCACAAATAAAATGTCCCATTTTTGAGAATGACGCATGCGAGGACCAAAGTCCTCAAAATAAGCAATGCCCCGATTTATGTATGCCTCGCACATTTACAAAAGGGAGTTGTATTCCGCTCCTTGTATTATTATAATCTATTGCTTTATTATCTATTTGATCATTTATCGCTTTCAAGATGTGAATAAATGCGCCTTTTAATCAAACTGCATAGTGTGGAGAGAGAGCGAACTAATGACATTAAAATTTGATCATAAACTAATTGGGGTAGAAATAGATGAGAAATCCCGGACCCAGCTCTGGTTTTTGGGCTCAAGAGGTTAGAGGTCATCCTTCAAGATACCTCTTGAGTCACGAGGCTTTAGCGCTAATCCTAGGCTCCTTAGGGTGAGGAGTTCACCTTCCACGATCCCTCTGGATGGCCCAAAATGGATACCAAGCGCAGTCTTAGGCTCTCCGAGGCGAGAGAAACTTTCCCAATGTTCTATTGGGTGGCGACTCCATGAAACCTCTGTGTTGCTCAACATAGATGCACTTGCGATTCATCGCAAGCTGCCAACGGACCCGTAAATGCCCCGATCGCCCACGTGCGGGCGGCGCATCGGGATCCGGCGCGCGTCACACTATCTTAGGCACATCTGACTCTTTAATCTTTAGCTGATGGTAGCCCGATCTTAAGTCAATATTGGAAAACATGCCCACACCTTTTAACTGATCAAACAAATCATCAATCCGAGGCAGTGGATACTTGTTCTTTATGGTGACTTTATTCAGCTGTCTATCAATACATAACCGAAGTGACCCATCCTTCTTTTTCACAAAGAGGACTGGTGCTCCCCAAGGTGAAACACTCGGTCTGATGAAGCCTTTATTAAATAATTCTTGCAACTGAATCTTCAATTCTCTGAGTTCTGAAGGTGCCATTTTGTAAGGAGCAATAGAGATAGGTGTAGTACTAGGTACTAAGTCAATAGTAAACTCGACCTCTCTATCAGGTGGCAGACCTAGAAGTTCTTCAGGAAAAACATCTTGAAACTCCCGAACAGTAGGCATATCTGAAGCCTTAATTTCATCCTTTTTAGTCTCCATTGCATAGCACAAGTAGGCTACACACCCTTTTCTGATAAGTCTCTTAGCTGCTGTAGCTAAAATCACATCAGAAAGAAAATCTGATCTCTCAACCACAATGACAATCTCCTGATCGTCTGCAGTTCTTAAAGTTACTCTCTTCCTCTTACAATCAACAGTGGCCTGGTGAGTGGACAACCAGTCCATACCCAAAATCACGTCAAACTCTCAGAACGGGAGATCAATTAAATCGGCAGAAAACACAAAACTCTGAGCACTAACCCAACAATCGCTATAAACTTTGTTCACTACAACACTATGCCCCAAAGGATTACTCACTAAAATATTCTGGTCTAATTGATTATCATGCAATCCCTTATCCCGAGCAATAGTAGTACTAATATAGGAATGCGTAGAACCAGGATCAATCAAAGCATAAACTGAATGAGAAAGCAATGAGAATTTACCAACAATGACATTTGGAGTATCATCCTGTTCATGGGCTCTAACAGATAATGATGTCCAGTGTTATGACCCTGAGGTGGCTGTACTGAAGGGCCTAAAACTGCCTGTGGAGGAGCTGCTCCCTTACCACATCCTCTCTGAGGGACTGACCAACCACCCAAAGCTGGTGATGCTGCAGTGGACGGCTGGGCCTCAGGACAATCTCTGATCTGGTGTCCCCGGGACCCACATCTGAAATAAGCCCTATTCGTATATCTGCACTCGCCCGGATGAAACTTCTTACAATGAGGGCACTATGGAACTGGATCTCGTACTCTACTCATGGGTACACTGGCTACTGATGTGACTGGGGCACTGCTACCGACTGGGTTCTTCTGAGTAATAACAGGTGCTGCTGATGCACGGCTCTGTGAATGAGGAGGCCCTCTAAACTTCTTTCTCTGACCAGCTGTACAAGAAAACTGACCCAGTTTCCTCTTTTACTTGAACCGGGACTGTTTATCAACCTCCTCTGAAATATTAGTCTTTGCTCTGAGGGCTTCTTCAACCAAGGACCTCATATTTATATGCCTCTGAGAACCCAAAGCCAATCTGATGTTATTATTCAGACCACTTTCAAATCTGTGGCATAACTTCTGCCCAGTCATGGACTCATCATCTAGGTAGGCATTGAGCCGCTCAAACTCTCTCTCGTACTCAGCAACTGACTTACTTCCCTGTCTGAGCCTCTAGAATGCATCTTGCATGGCAGATTTATACTCAGAACTGACATATTTCTTCTCAAATTGGGTCTGGAAAAATCCCCAAGTAACCTGATCCGCTGGAGTGTGTTTACGAAATGAACTCCACCACGTATAAGCTGGACCCTGAAGCAGAGCCACTGCTCCCTGAAGCATCTCATCCGGCGGACTCTGAGTGGTCTCGAACATCCTCTTTAACTTAAATATCCACTCCTCCGCCTGAACTGGAGTCAAAGGATCTCAACCGTAGAAATCTTCAGCTCCTAACCTCTTTATCTGTTCCAGAATAGGTCTCTATCTAGGTGGAGCTAGCTGCTATACAGGACCTTGAGGTTATTGCTGCGATTGCATAAACTGGTAGAAATTTGCCATCATAATCA
The DNA here is from genome assembly GCA_947683425.1 of Excoecaria cochinchinensis. Classification (NCBI taxonomy): domain Eukaryota; kingdom Viridiplantae; phylum Streptophyta; class Magnoliopsida; order Malpighiales; family Euphorbiaceae; genus Excoecaria; species Excoecaria cochinchinensis. The sequence continues at coordinate 9,862,118 of CANTUQ010000005.1, forward strand.
TGAACTCAAGCTGCTGCTGAGGAGGGGGAACAATCGACGGAGTAGCCTGATGACGAGGCGACCTCGATTGACTCACACTGACTGATGCGGCACTCTCCACATCACTATCACGACGTCCTTTATCTGACGCCATACTCACAATCTAACACAAGGAGCAAGCATACATTAGCCTCACATAACTATATTGTCCAAAAATTACTTGGCATGTACATGTACTTATACTATTCCCATTGACCCACTCTGATCTTAGAACCACCTAAACCAGAGCTCTAATACCACTACTAGTAGCGCCCTATACCCGTATATGATACGAATACCGGATGCCACCACACTGAACTAACATATCCTCTAATACTTTACTTATCCGATTAAATTTTTGTTCCTTTTAATCCGGTTAACCTAATTAAACTATTCAGGTTATTAAATAGACCATTAATTAAAAATGGTAAAAAAAAAATTTTAATAGTACCGTATATGTGAATTGTAACAACCTAAAAAGGGCCTAGTTGGAATTTGCATGTTAAGTCAAAAAATTAAGGGTATTTCTGTAATTTGAGTTAGAGAAAATTTGGATAATAAGGATTTTATTGCAAAGAAATTTACTAAATAAGTTAAGAGGAGGAATTATATGGTGTGCATGTGGTGTATGGAAGTAGGGTATTTATTGGGATTAATTTAGTGGATTGTGTGTATGGTGCCTTGGATGTAATAATGTTAAGAGATTTTATTGTGTGGGTTATATATGGTGCATTGGCATGTTAGTCAAAAGTGGGTTTTTGGTCCAATTGAAGCTTGCCACATAGGATGAGTAGGTGAAGGGCATTAATGAGGAGAGAGGGAAGGGAAGAAGCAGATTTTTGCTTCCTCTTTACGTTTTCCATTTTCATCTTTTTCCCTCTCCTTTCTTCTCACATTTTTTGCTCTTCCTTGCTTGCCCTAACGTGGATCTTCAAGTGTTAAAGTTGGATTTTCTGATTTGAGCTAAGTTTTTGAAGGTAAGTGCTTGGAATTCTTGAGTTTTACCTTGGGTTCTTCTTCTTCTTCATCATTTCTGGTTTTTGGTTAAGTGTTTTGGATGGTTTGTCTAAGTGTGTTCTTGGCTGGGTTTTGTGCAAGAATCGGAAGAGCATAGGAAGAGTAAGGGGAAAGAGAAGGTGGGGGTTTGAAAGAGAAGATTGAAGCTTCATTCCACATTTGGGAGTTGATTTTGCTTACTCTGTTAACTGTTGGATTTTGCCTAGTTCTCATTTGGATTATGTGTTTGTTTGTGTCTTTTAATCCTTGAAATCTGGAGCGTTTTGTTTGGGTAAATGCATGCATTTTTTTATGAAGTGATTATGAGTCAAATTTGTTAGTGATAAACTGATGGTTGCATGTGTATTTGAAGAACATGAGCATTTAAGAAGTATGAATTTTGGGTTTGGTTTTGATGGAATTCATGATGAGTTGTGATTGATTATTGTGTAAAATATGTTCTTTTGGTTTTGGAATCTTTCTGGAGGTGAAATTGGGGTTTGAGGTAAGAATTATGCATGTTTATGTGATGGGTATTTGAGTGATTTTGAAGATCAGAGTGATACAGGGCCTTTTTGGGTTGGAAAAATCATTTCTGTCGCGAGCGTGACTTTGTCGCGATTGCGACAGAAGCAATTTTTCCTGCCCATCGAGTTTTCTGTGCGTTTTAGAGAGAGGGCATCCGAGTCGTGCTCCCAGAGCACGACTCATGTTCCAAGAGCACTAGTTGTGCTCATGGAGCACTAGTCGTGCTCCTCCACTCTGTTCTCTGCAGTGCCTTCTCCTCTGTCGCGAGCGCGACTCCCAGTCGCGATCGCGACAGTAGGACTTCTCTTTTGCCCTATTTTGATTCTTAATTGACCTCTTCTTGTCTTATTCAGCATTTTTTCTTTCTAGTGCGTGATTTAGACTTATTTATACTTCAATTATTACATGATTAGAGTTTATAATGAAAATTTTTGGGCATGTCAATGTATCTATTTGTTTTACCCAATTATGTCAAATATTTCAACTTGAGTGAGTGAGTTTGGCCTGAAATGTCAGTGTAGTGGATAGATAAGCATGCTTATAAAGGGTTAGTGAGTGCAGCTGCCTATATTTACTTTCTGAAAGGGCGATGACCCCGCTTATAGGGTTTTAGTGATACCGTTGAGGCCTAGCCTTCGGTTTTGAGCGATGACCCCGCTAATAGGGTCTTAGTGATGCTGTTGAGGCCTAGCCTCCTGTTTTAGTGTAGTGTTTTCCCGTATCCACCGCAAGTGAAGTTCAGGCTATTGTGTAGTGTTATATATATATAGATTATGAAGTGTATTGTTATTTGAGATAATTGTTTTACCTTAGTGAATCAGTTTCAGTTAGTGTAATTATGCTATGTATGCTAGTTGAATGGATATAGTGATTTTATATTTTGTATTTCTAATTTTTCCTGCTTTTATAGTGGATTCAATTAGTGTACGCTTTACTCGGTTTTACACATGATATTACTTGTATATTGTTAATGCTCTCTTGTCTGTTTTTCCTCCCCACTAAGCGTTATCGCTTAACACGGGTTCTTGTCCCGTGTAGGTGACAGGATTTTGGGAGTTTGCTCGTGTTGCACATCTGCAGGTCGGCCACATAGGAGTAGAGTTGTCTTTGTTATCTTCTCCTATAATTCTTTTTCTATAAATGTATTATTTTTGGTATAGTGGCTCATGTAACTTTTGTAAAGAATTAAGATGGAATATCTTGGTTAATGTTTATAAGTATGTTTAATTATTTATGATGTGATTTTCTGTTATTATTGTTAGTGAATGCTTCCGCTTAGCGAATGTGTGTATGTTGTGAGTGAGCGTCGGGTAGCGCGCCTGCCGGCGCCCTTCCAACGGGGGTGGCAGAGGGGGTGTTACATGAATAGTACTGTATATATGAATAGTGTCGTATGTACGAATAGTACCGTATGTATAATACTGTATGAATAGTACTATATGAATAGTCAACTTACTTAAGTCTATTAATACTTATTAATTAATTATCAAACTTAACATTTACTATTTTTAATTCACTATTAACTATACCGGTCGACCTATAACTGTCTAAATTACTATTCATTTGACCAGTTTTCTTTTAAGGCGAAAATCTATATTTTACTTTATCAACTTTATTAACTTAATTTCTACCAACTATTAGGCATGCCCAAACATACTTAACTAATGGCAGTTAACATAATTTATTACAGACCAAAACCCAAAATAATATTATAAGACATATACATGCCGGTCTTAACATGCTTAATATTCTAAATAATTCCTTCAATATCACTTCCAAAATGTGAGGTATGCACTGCTCTAAAACTCTTACGAAATACCTACACGTAGTCAAATAAAGCTACGTGCTGAGCATTAAATATGCCCAGTGGTGATTGCAATTCCATAAATTTCCACTTAATTTAATTGTTCATGCATACTAATATTCACATAAATAATATCATTTAATATTCATAAATAAACACATTTAATTTAATTACTAATTATTCATGCAATACTATATTTAATTATTCTTAAATCACATAATTTGTGCAATTACACAATTAATGGACATAAATCATTTTAATTACCATTTTATCATTAACTTATGGTAATATTTCATTTATACCCTTAAACTTTTTCAAAATGATAAAAATGCCATTAGTTCAATTATACTTTATGTAACGCCCAAAAAAAAATTTTAATGTTGTTAATAATAACTCGGCATGCTGAAAATTTAATGAAAGTTAATTTTTGACCCGTGAGATTTGGAATTTTCTTTAAAGGTTAGATAATTAATTATTGAATAAATTATAGTCAATTAAATAAATGTATGTATGCATATAAATAAGTAAATAGACAATAATAATAATAAAAATTGCCATAAGCCTAGTATTTTCAAGAAAAAACTAGAAAACTAAGGGCCTGTTCACTTACAGAAAATTGGTCCAGTTTTCTAGAAAAAATTTTTCCAGAAAATAGAAAATAGAGATCATATTTATTTTAGTCAATTTCTAAATTAGAAAATAGAAAATAGATTTTCCAGTTTTCTAAAATAAAGAAGAGATTGGAGAACTAATAAAAGATGTTTTCTAAATTTTCTAAATTATTTTAATACATATATACATGTGTGTGTATATATTCACACACACATACATATACATACATATACATGTATGTGCATACATATATCTGTGTATGTATATATGTATGCATAGACATGTATGTATGTTACATACATACATACATATACATATATGTATGCATGTACTTATATACATATGTACATACATATATGTATGTATGTACACACACACACACACACACACATATATATATACATGTAGACATACACACACACACATATATACACATATGTATGTATATTCATATACATGCACATACACATAGTTATACATACATATATATATGCGTGTGTGTGTGTGTGTGTATACATATGTTTGTATGTATGTGTGTGTATGCATATAGATACACACACACACACGCATATATATATGCATGCACATGCAGATGCATATATATATACATATACAAATACATGCATACATATACATATACATATATATGCATGTGCATGCTATGCATATTTATATATATATATACACGTATATATAGAATATAAATACTCTAATTTACCATTTATTGATATGTATGTGCATATGTATATGCATCTATGTGTATGTATGTACATACATACACATATATATATAGCAAATAATTACTCTAATTTTTCATTTATTGATACGCATACGCATTTGCATATGTATATGTATATATACATACATACACATATATATAGAAAATAAATACTCTAATTTTTTATTTCTTGATAAATAAGCGCGTTTTCTAAATTTTCTATAGAAAATAAATACTCCAATTTTCTAAGAAAATAAAATGCAGAAAACAAAAACTATTTTCTGTAAGTAAACGCAGCCTAAGAGAAAAAGGAAAAAAAAAGAAAGAGGAAAGGGGGAATAACGGGAAGAAGGGGGGAAAAAGGAAGAAAGAGGGGAGGAAGAAAGAAGAGAGGAAGAGAGAGAGAGACCAGCGGAGCACGGTGGAAGGAGGCGGACTGGCGGCGATCGACGGCGAGTAAACCGGGCTCCCTGTAGCGCCGTTATCTGTGCCTCTTCCCCATTCAAGGTGTCGCCGTTCTAAGAGAGAGAAGGAGAAAAGCTAAAGCTTCTCCTGCAAATTTTGGCCAAATCCAACGGCAGTTGGAGGAACGGGCACCATCGTTCAAGTCCAAGCAACTAGGTGAACGTTCCGGCACCCTCCGATCATTCACATGTGCCTCCAGCGAGGAGATCGCAAGCGATGTGTTGAGAGCTGATTTTTGGCTTTTCGGCCAGCTCCGGTGATGGACGGCGACACGAGCGGCACCAATGAACTCCTGGCGACCAGACGCTTCTCCCTGTACCCGTCGTTCATCCTCAATCACCGGCGATAAGTAGATCGGAGATGGGGAGAACCGAGACTTTCGACGTCGATTCTGGTGAAATAAAGGGGAGTCAAGGCGCGTAACCATCGAAAAAGCAACCCCGACACTTCGAGCTCCCTTTCCGCAGTATTGGTGCCTCCGGGAAGACTCCAGCGAGGCTGCGATGACGGCAAAGGGGACTAAAATAGCAGGAAAAATTGTAAGTGGCTACCAAACTTACTTTTTCAAGTGATGAATTATGGATTAGGATGATCGATTGAATAATTTGATGATCTATTTGAATTCGTTTCAGTTAGACAGTACATGTATAAATATATGTACATATATAATAATGTTATAATTGCTAACCTGTGAGGAATTGGTGGACAATTGAATAAAAAAAATAATAAAATATTAAATTAATTATGCTAATTTTAGTGGTTGAAACGATATTCCAGTTATGTTGGGTTGAAAGTATAGGCTGTTTTATATTAGGATTAGATTAAATTAAGTTTTAAGCTAAATGGTTTATTAGTAGATGTAGGCAACAAGACAATGGCTAATTAGAGTTTTAGAGATATTAATGCTTTTGATCTAATTTTTATGAATTTACTTAGTTGATGAATTGATATGGCTAAAATATTTTCAGCGATATAAGAAATTTAATAGAGTGCATATATGTGTATGTATTAGAAGTTAAGGGTAATTGAAATTAAGTTGAAAGTTGAATGTTTAAGGTAGATAGCAGGTATGGAATGTCAGGTAAATAACTAGATAGTTAGTATATATAGTAAACATATGTTATTTTAATAAAACGAGGTTGAAGAAATGAAGCCAAAAAGGGTAAAAGCATAATTTGATTAATTATGCTATACATAAGGAATAATTAGTAAGGCCATTAGAAAATAAAACTTTAGGAATAGAAAGAGCATTTCGATCTAGTGTAATATAATTAGTAATTAAAGGGTTTAAATTGATTTAATGTCATAGTAATATTAGTCTAAAACAGTATTAAAGAACAAGAGTTAATTGTCTGAATTTTGGGTATGTACATTATGTTTATATAAAATTTATGTTTATATGTGGTTGTGTTCCATGATATGTAACCAAGAATGGGCTTTCTTATATTGTTAGTACTTGTATATATATGTATAAATGCGTATTGGCATTAAATGATTATGAATGTGAACATATGGGTATGAAGTGAAATATGTAAGCGTATAATGTATAGTGTAATATAAACAACTAATATTGGAAAATAAATTATGTAATATAAGGGATATTATGAATGTGATAGTGAAGTAAATAAGTGAGAGTGACATGGATTGAAAGTATGTTGCCCTTAGTAAACGATAGGAAACATGGGTTGCATATAATTGTCCGGCCATGTGGATGTAATTTATTTGGAGTGTAGGATGGTTTTGAATGCTATTTGGAGTGTCGGATGGATTTTGAACACTCTTATACGAAGTGTCGGATGGAAATTTGATGGGTGATATATTTGGATACTGTTGATTTGTATTGTAGGTTACTGAGAACCTACAAATTAGGATTGAAGTGTAGTACCCGGTATTGGCCACTTCAATCCATAGTCCCGTGTATCCCATCGATGTGTTCCATCGGATTACTTTGGGTAATAACTGTAACAAATAATTAAGTAAAATAAGGCATGTTTGGTTATATGGTTTTAAAGAGTTATAAATTGTAAGTGTATTGAATGCATAATAATTGATCTTATGCACTAACTGAGAATTTGCTAAATAATATGGTTATGGTAAATCTTAAATCAATTATAATGCATTGTTATTTACATCGGTATAGAATTTATCCATCAGATGTAGTGATGAACCTATGATGGAATATTAAAAAAAAAAATCTTAATTTTGCTTAAGCTGAACCATAGTATAGCAAATTGTATTCTCATATTAATTATATTATGTATATAATTATGTCAACTTGTTAAGTGGCAAGATAATTAGTATTACGGTATGTATTAACTTGACTGTAAAGGAATGACTTTTTACACTGTATTAAAATAGATAGAACTACGTGATTCTGATTCCCAAATTTTGGCATACGTAGGAAGTTCGGAATATCATTGCAGGTCCGAACCAAATTATAGGAAACTGATAAGTATATAAAAGTTTTAAGAGGCACTATGCATAAAACTTGACATAGAGTTTCGTGTAAATTATATTTTTTGGAAAGAATAAAATTCAAGAATTTGCGTAAGTTAATAGGTATACATGTATAAAATACTATAAATGCATAGCTATGTGCTATACTATTAAAAACACTAAATATTTTAAGTAGGTATAGAGTAGGCAATTGCTAAAAAGAAGTGAGCATTAATAAATAAATCAGGATCCTGTATAATAATATAAGAAGGGTATTGCCAAGTAAAATAAATAAAAGAATGGTTTAGCTATGGAATAATTGTTTGATCTTGTAATTCATATTTGGATGATGGATTGTGGATATTGAAAGTTAGTGTAAATATATGTCTGGATGAAGGAAAAATGTACGTTATTTTTATTTTATTTTGAACAGTGTATGAATTGGAAGGACAAATTCACAACTGTTGGTGGATTTGCCCTTTATTTGAATATTTTGAGGAGGATGGGAAATATTGATAATGCATTGGATTTATTGTGGTGTTGAAATCTATGGATACGTTATAGAAGTGAAATTTTTGATTGTCTAATAGGGGGATAGAGACCCGTATAGGGGAGATTCTGTCCGATTTTCTGTAAAATTTGAAGTGATTTGGATTTATGGAGTCTAATATTAAATAATGGGTTTGGATATCTAGAATATTCATTTGTATAACAATTTGGGAACATTTGGTATCCGACTTCCAATGGGTCGGGTAACGGGTGTTACACTTTACTATAATTACATTGATGCCATTAGTTTATTTTAATTTCATTATATTACCATTATGCCACTAGTTCATTCTAATTTCAATAATATTACAATTATGTCACTAATTTATTTTTAATTCAACAATATTTCCATTTTATCATTAAATTACATGCCAAATTACAGTTTTACCCTCCAATTATTATTTTCATGCCAAATTACATTATTACCCTTAAAAAGTGGCCAATTTTCATATTTAACCATTTCTTTACATTTTTACCCTTATTAATCATTCTTAACACACATGCACAAAATTATAATTTTGCCCTCAAACTTTTTATATAATAATATTTATGTCATTTTTCCACATAAATATTATTTTAATCACATTTTAACCATTTTAATCTTATTTTTATAATTATGCCCCTGTAAAACACTAGCAGACTCTATATACAGAATAAACGAGACGTGAACTCCAGAAATTCACAGAAATACCAGCGGAGTCCTGTGGGACCACCACTATCTTTTAATATAGAACAGTACACTTCAGATATTCAGATACAGAAGTAGGACCATTATTGGCCTACTAAAAAGTGAGTGGCCATGCTCACACCCGCGGTCTTATGTCCCTATGGCATGCCAACATATTCTGAACTAAACTTGACTACCAGATTACAACACAGAACAATATTATTTTATTTTTCATATTATTAATGTGATGTACATATTTTTCATGGTATATCACCATAATATCTCATTCTTTTTCATGCCATTTCATCATGTCACATGTGATTATCATCATTACAACATTACATGTCATGTAAACTCATTATTTCATCTTGATACACATGCATACATACATACATGCATACAGCCCACATACCAATTTATTTACATTAATTATTTTTATCAATTTTATCATTTAATTAGGCCAATTTCATGATGTATAACATCACCATACCATCAATTTCCATGAAAACACATAAAAATCATGACAAAACACATGACATACATTCGGCCATACATACATCACATGCCTCATGATATTTTCACATGTTCTAACACATACCATACATTAGTTCACATGCCAAATACCATAGATCCATCATAAATGTACATAAAACATCATGAAAACACATGAAAATCACATGAATACCATTCGGCCAAAGAAGGAACTTTTCACACAAAATTTATTTCTTCAATTTAATCATCCATACCATTATTTTTAACATCCCTAAGCATGAATATCATGTTAATTTAAATTAAATATGCATAAATCACATACTTTCTTCACAAACATAACCTAAACTCATGCTTTTACCATGGAATTAAATGGAATTTGCAATCACAAACATCAAATCCGTGTATTATACTTCTCAATTATCCTTTTCCTTGCCCTTAGCTTGCTTAGAGGTTCCTTCACCTATTGGACATAATTATGTCCAAACACAAAAATTAAGATTTAATCAAATCCAAGCTTCCTTTCAAAAATCAAACTTCATAAACATCTTATTAACATCCTAGAGTACCCTTAGGAACCTCAAAACCAAATTAAAATCACTTAAATCACTTACTTCAATTTTACACCTAAACTTCAAGTCTAGATTTCACCCATTTATACTCCTCCAAATGAAAATATAAGACCACCAATGGATTCTACATGAGCTGAATTATGTTAGAGAGGCTTGATCTTAAGGTTAGATGAAGAAAAATTGAAAGAAAAATGGTGAGAAAGAGAGGAAAAACCATTCGGCCAAGAGAGGAAGAAGAGGGAGCTGAAAAAAAAATGGAATCCAAGGGGATTTCCAGATTTTTGAAGGCTTTTATATGGGTCCAATCGGACCCAACCAAGTCCAACCAAAGTGGTTGAGCCGATTTGGTTCGACTTTCATTTTTCGGGTCATTTTCCACTGTTTTGATTAAATTTAATGTTTCTGAATTCATTTTCACTCCCAACTAATTCCATCATTCTTATAATATTAAAATTAGTCTCCCTGCAAAGTTTTAGCTCAATCAGAATCCGTTTGTGGTCCGGTTCACTTAAATCGGTCTAAATCAATTCAGTCCAGTTCTGCCGTAAAATACAATTCTAATGCTGTCAAAAATTTTTAAATATTATTCTAAGCCTTTTATCCTCTTACAGTACACCATTTTATCTACTCTAATTATTTACAAAAATTCGGTCAAAATTCAGTCAAATCTTGGTTCAGTCAAACTGAACTAGAGAAACTTCAGACTGAATTTCGGAAGTCTATTTGATCTCGTTTTTACACCAAAATTACACCATTATACCACATTTTTCATTCTCTTTCTGATGGTGAAAAAAAATATTTTTGGGTACTATTCATCCCAGCGTCACTATTTTATGGGTCCCACAGTTACTATTCCGGACCCATAGTTACTATTCAAAGACCAGTCAAAGATGCTCTCACTATTCAATGGGACCCAATCAATGATGATGTTCCTAACCAAATGATGATGCCATACTTTAGGGGACACAGTTACTATTCATTATCATGACATTGCTGATGTCATCATGGTCTCATATTTATTATTAAGTGGATCCCACCTGGGCCCACTTTTTACCGAAGTAAATATTTTATTTACTGTTTCAGCTATTCCAGACTTGTTTGACCTCCGATTGACACGAAATTTACGCCTACGGACTCATATTTACGAGCTCTATCCAATGGTCCAATAAAATATTTTTCAATTTCGAAAAGTACTATTCATGTCGAAAATACTATTCATTCTAGAAAAATGCAATTTACGACTAATCCGGTATTAGGGCTATTACAATAATTATTGATTTTAGTTGAATGATTTAATTATGTTCATGGCATGTTTTCCTTGTGTTTAGAGCTCCAAAATGTGAGTTTTAAGTTGGTGTTAATGTTTTGAATGTTGGTTTAAGTTGTGTGTTTTTGGTGGGTTGAATTTGGGCTGATTGCTGGTGAAATTTTGGGTTTCTAGCGATCCACACGGCGGTATGGATAGTCATACCCCCGTGTGAATCGTGAGATTTCCCCAGAATTTGAAGGCCCAGATTTTACACGGCGGTAAGGTTGCTCCATACCGCCGTGTAAAGTCATTCTGCCTTGTGAAATATTTCTAGGCCGTGCTTTTACACGGCGGTAAGGACATTCCATACCGCCGTGTAAAGTCATTCTGCCTTAGTAGTTTTCTGAGCTGTGTGCTTTACACGGCAGTATGGTTTTGCCATACCCCCATGTAAAGTGATTTACACGGTGGTAAGGCAATGTCATACTGCCGTGTAAACCGCTACTGCCCAGTTTTTGAAGCTTTTCCGATTTTCTTTATTTTCGTTCCTCTTTCGTTACTCAGTAGTTTTAAATATTATTTAGTGTTATATCATTTATCTAATATCATTACATGGTATTTTGTTATGTCAAATTGTTGAATGCTATGGTTGAATTAAGAATGTATTATTTATGCCTTAAGTTGTGAACTCTAAATGATATGCCTAGTATTATGCATGACCTGCAAGAGTCAGTCTAGTGGATAGTTAGGCATGCCTAAAAGAGTCCTTTAGCTGCAGCCTCTATACTATTCTGGACCCTGATCAGGTCCCCGTTTTATTCCTCGCGAACTTCTACGTGTTCGGATCTTGTTTAAGATCCCTTTGTAAAATATTTTGAAAAGAGATTATATGATACTTTTTTCCCGATTCGTACCTGTAAGGTACCGCTACATGACGATTCGTACCCGTAAGGTACCTCTACGCGTTTACTGATTATCCACTACTATGAGTCAGCAGGTGTTATGATTGGTTATGATTTGTTCTGATATAATTATAAGTATGTGAATCCGTATGCGTATGATTATAAGTGTTTGAATCTGAATGACTCTATTATGAGCATATGAATCTGTTGGCATATAATGTGTTTATTGAACCTTTGAATGGTGATGAATGGAATTCTATTATGATTATATCTTGTGATTTTCAGTATGCCATTATGTATGTGATTTGCCTTGACGACCATTGTGAATGGCCGTCCATATATTATTGTTTGTTTTCCCACTAAGTGTTATCGCTTAGCACGATGTTTTCACCCGTGCAGGTGCGAAAGGCGTTTAGCTTTTAGGAGAGTCGCCGCCAGTCAAACCAATACAGAGAAATTAGTGTTAGGGCTATATTTTTTGTAGCATGATTATTTTGTATCAGTGATATATCTTTTGTATATCATTTTCGTAAGCTTTCGCTATGCATCTCTGACAATTGTAACTATTTTGTAATATCAGTTTTGATCAGAACATTATTGTAATGAATGTTATTATATTAATGCATGATCATTCTGATGTTTCCAAAGTTTTTAATTTCCGCTATTTGTATGTATGTTTATATTATGTGAATGAATGTTTTGCACTATTCTACTTGGTGACACCCTTACTCATACGAATTCTCACTCCCTTGCGGATGGGTCTTCCTACATATAGGAAGGGGGTGTAACACCCTCCTTCCCATATTTTGACAGTATCGTGACTTTTTTTTTAGTTTTTACTTTTAAGGGCCTATTTGACCTCAATTCGATCCTAAATTACATTCTCGGACTCCTTATAACTTATACTTTTCAACGGTCAAATAAAATATTTTTTGACCTCTGGTGGTACTGTTCACCTTGGGTGTCACTATTTACAGCCCGAAAAGTACTATTCATGAAAGTTGAAATTTTGGGGGCTATTATAGTATGTGCGTGTGTGTGGTTTTGATAGTGGTAAACTATATGAATTATATGAAAATGGATGAAAATTTGTTATTGATAATGTATTTATATATTCAGTTGCTTATGAAAATTAATGATAATGACTATGAGTCTCTAATTATCGAAAAGTCTTATTGCTAAAAAGGGAAAGAAGCAATTCATGCTAAACTAGACTCATATAAGATATTTGGAATAGAAGTCCAGATACCAAAAGATGTCAAATATTTCAACTATAAGAATAGTAATTATTGAACTATTGAATATTAGTTATTTTTGAAATTAGTTGAGAGCCTATGTGATTGAGAGTCACGACTCAACACATTAAGGGAATGTGTAGATTATTGTTCAAGAACAACAATCAACAATATTGTAGCATGAAGAAAGGCCAAATTATAAAATTTGCTCAAGCGACAAACTAATTGATTTCTTCACAAAAGCACTACTAAGTTTAATTTTCAAGAAATATATGCACAATATTTGAATGCATCAATTGGACCCACTGGGTTTTTCTTAGCAATGTTTAAACAAGACATATTTATAGTGTATAGTCATTTAAAGGTAAGTGTTATGTAATAATCCTATTGTTGAGGTTGGTTTCTATATAACCTAAATTGTTCCTAAATGTATTTGCTTCCTATATAGACAAAGTTTTCCTATATTGACCAAATCATTGTACCTATATATATTACTATTGTGGTTATTTAATAAAAAAACAATAATAGGCGAGAAATTCTTATTAAAATATTTATGACCCAACCCAAATCCGCCCAACCCACCCATTTGCCACCTCTAGCGAGAATAACAATTTCTCCTTACTCTTTGTTTTCTTATTTTATTTATTCTTTTATCTTTCAATTTATTTACAATAACATATAAATATACTTTATTTAAGGAATTAGTTGCCCCCACTTGGAATAATTGTTGCTGCATATTGACAATATTCCTTCAAGATACAATAAAGTTTACGGAAGTTATAGTCAGCAATTATAAGAACTTCCCTTTCATAACTTCAATGAGAACGATGTCTTTAATGAGTTAGAAGAATTCGATTGGAAAAAGGAGAGAAGAAAAATTATATTAGAATAATGATTTTTTCTATTTATGGCGCCTATTTGGACAAATTGACATGTCTGTTCAATTTTATTTGAAATAAATTGATAAAATAAACATTTATCTCCACACGTGCCAAAATGCCAAATGCCAAATGGCATCAAAGACTTTTAATATTATTTTTTATAATTTTAAATCCCTTCAAATTTCTTTGAATTACTTTTGGCACACCCATCTTTATAAGGCTATGAAACCTTTGTAAAAAAAGTGATGTGGAATAAATGTTTTTTTTATTAACTCTTCATAATATCACAAGCTATTACAGCAGTTTTTAAGGGTTTTGCAAAAGATAATTTTTGTGAATCATGGGAAAGATAATTTTAGTTTTTATTTTTGTGAATCATGGGAAAGATAATTTTAGTTTTTATTTTTGTGAATTATAATTTAGATATTATTAAGTTTAAATTGCCTATTTTCTATTAAAACATGGTCATTAAATTAATGTGAACATAATTATGATGAATTTCAAATATTTTATTATAGAAATTATTATTTGAAACATATTTAAATAGTATATATAAATCGTTAATTTGCAATGTCAGTTTAACCCCGATTAAACTTTTAATCTTTAACCATATACCTTTTTTGGTTTTATATTCAGTTTCGATTTAATAATTTTGTTTAATACTCCATCCGTCCCGCAAATATGTACTTATTTTGAGAAAAATTAGTTAACATGGTTTGTGTTAAGAGTTACAAAGAATGAAGAAGAACTTCATAAAATGTTCATTAGGTTTTTACATAGTTAGAGTGGGTATACAAGAAGATGAAAAGAAAATAAAAAGACTAATCTACCCTTACAATAATAAAATAATTACTACAACATTAAATATAAATATATAATATATCTAACATCCCCCCGCAGCCTCACGATGCATTAATGGATAGCATTGAGAGTTTGCTAACTAAAAAATAAAAGCGTGCTCGGGTATGAGACTTAGTAAATAGATCAGCAACTTGCATGGAGGAAGTGACAAAGGGAACTGTGATGGTGCCACGTTGAAAGTGTTGTCGTGTGAAGTGACAATCAATCTCAATGTGTTTTGTACGTTCATGAAAAACAGAGTTGCGGGCAATATGAATAGCACTCAAATTGTCACAATACATAGGAGTTGGCTGAGAAAAGGAAACACCCATATCAGTAAGAAGCCAGCGTAGCCAAACAATCTCGGCAGTTGTTGATGCCATCGCATGATATTCAGCCTCCGTAGAGGAGCGAGAAACAACATCTTGTTTCTTACTTTTCCATGAGATAAGAGAATCACCAAGAAAGACACAATACCCGGTGGTAGACTTACGATCCATAGGATCACCTGCCCAATCAGCATCTGAAAAGGCACGCAGTTCCAATGAGGATGATGAAGGGAAGAGAATGCTCTGAAATCTTGTCCCTCGAAGATAACGGAGAATACGAAGCACTGCTGCCCAATGAACAGAGGTAGGGGAAGTAACAAACTGACTAACAATATGAACAGCATAAGAGATATCAGGTCTGGTAATGGTGAGGTATACCAAACTCCCAACAAGTGTACGATACAAAGTTGGATCTGTCAAAGGAACACCATCAGAAGCTGTATATTTAACATTAAGTTCAAGAGGTGTATCAACTGTCCGAGCATCAGAAAGATGTGCTTGTTCAAGAATATCACCAATATACTTGGATTGAGATAGAAGATAGCCCCGAGGAGAGTATGCAACTTCTATGCCCAAGAAGTATCGGAGAGTCCCCAAATCTTTCATCTCAAAATAGCGAGTTAACTGTAATTTTATTCTTTTAATCTCATCAACATCATCACCTGTAACAATCATGTCATCAACATACAAAGCAATCAAAATACGACCATTTGGTGTGTTTTTGAGAAATAGAGCAGAATCATGAGAGCTGGCACAAAAACCGAGAGATGCAATGGCAATAGAAAATTTATCAAACCAAGCTCGAGGTGCTTGTTTAAGTCCATAGAGAGCCTTCTTCAATTTGCACACTTGATCAGAATTATGTGGATAACCGGGTGGAGGAACCATATAAACTTCTTCTTGAAGATCACCATTCAAGAAAGCATTTTTAACATCCATCTGAGAGATATGCCATTGTCTTATTGAAGCAACTGCAATAAGAGCACGGACGGTAGTCATTTTGGCTACTGGGGCAAATGTTTCTTCATAATCCAGACCATATTGTTGAGAATATCCTTTCGCAACCACACGAGCTTTATATCGTTCAATGGATCCATCAGATTTGGTCTTGATCTTATACACACACCGAGAACCAATTGCACTTTTACCTGGAGGAAGAGTCACAAGGTCCCATGTACCCGTCTTATGCAGTGCAGAAAGTTCCTCTGCCATAGCTTGCTGCCATAAAGGATTAGTAACAGCCTCTTTATATGAAGAGGGTTCAGAAAGGTTATGGATAGAGGACAATAAAGAAATAAAAGATGTAGAGTAAGTAGAATAAACAAAGTCTGGTAAATGAGTGGACTTACGAGTACGAGAGGGATAACGAGGAGGAGGGAGAGAATCCGCTATCTCAGAGGTGTCATGGGAGGCAATAGGGACAGAAGGGACATCAGCATGAGGAACATCTGCAGAGCTGGTAATGTCGAGCCTACAAGGCACAATGTCAGAATGATTTGGTTGAGAGATTACCTGAGGAGTTGTGGAATCTGCATCAGTGCAGAATGGATCAATGTTAATGAGATCAGATTTTGTGAGATTATGAGATTTAGGAGGAATGGAATAAAATGGTATATGTTCAAGAAAAACAACATGATGAGAAACATAGAGTTTTTGAGTGGTGGGATCATAACAACGATATCCCTTTTGACCAATACCATAACCAAGGAAAACACATAGTGTTGAACGAGAAGATAGTTTACTGCGTTCAACTTGTGGACGAAGGACAAAACAAGCAGAACCAAAGACCTTCATATGGAAATAGTCAGGAGCATAACCATACAATTTCTCAAAAGGAGACAAACCTGAGGTAAGGGATGATGGGATTCTATTAATAGCATAGACAGCAGTAAGAATAGCTTCTCCCCAAAACTCACTTGGGACATGAGCAGACAACAACATAGAACGGGCAGTTTCAACAATGTGACGATGTTTTCTTTCAGCAACACCATTTTGTTCAGGAGTGTCAGTGCATGAAGTTTGAAGAATTGTACCATCAGAAGCAAGCAATTCAGAAAATTGATTAGATTTAAATTCACCACCTAAATCACATCTAAAACATTTGATAACAGCATTATGTTGAGTTTTGACAAGTGCACGAAACATGAGATAAATATTGTAGAAATCAGAACGATGTTTCATAAGATAAACCCAACAATAGCGAGTACAAGCATCAATAAAAGAAACATAATATCTGGAGCCACCTTTTGTGACAACTCGAGATGGTCCCCAGACATCAGAATGGATTAAATCAAAAGGTGCAACAGAAACAGAAACACTTCTGTAGAAGGGCAAGGCAGAAAATTTTGCAAGTTTGCAACCACAACAATCAGAAATGTCATGACAATTCAACTTTCCTAAAACTCCTGTAGAAGCTAAGTACTTTAGCCTAGAACCCGAAACATGCCCAAGACGAGAATGCCAAAGATAAAAATCAGAAGAAGATGGACTCAAACGAAAAGACGAAAGATCAATGGAAGCAGCTGCAACCCGACTATTTTTTACAATATCTGGAACTTTTAACTCATCTAGAATGTAGAGTCCCCCCTGCCTACGGCCTGTCCCAATCAGCCTCTTGGAATGCGGATCCTGCACATAACAAGAATTTGATGTAAATAAGACTTCAAAACCTGAATCACATAACTGACCCACAGAGGCAAGACTTAAGGTAAGACGAGGAATATGGTAAACATCTGAAAGAGAAAATTTTGGCGAACGAATTGAGCCAACTCCTGCCAATGGCATAGGGGTACCATCGGCAGTAGTGACTGACACAGATGATGCAGGACATAAGGATACAAAAGATTTGAAATTAGGTGACATATGTTTAGAAGCTCCAGAATCAAGAATCCATAAATATGAAGGTATACCTGAGGATTGTGAAGCAGAAGGCAAACCTATATTCGAGGAGGCAGACATGGCATGTGATTGAGTGGCAAGAAACTTTTGAAACTGCTCTGCAAGGGTATCAACTGTAGGACTTGAAGATGATGAGGCTTCAGATGGAGTTATATTCCCAACAACAGATGCATGTGTTGATGGCACAACTGCTGCTGCATTAGGAGGCCTGAAATTTTGTTGATGCATTTGAAAAGGAGGTCTCCATTGAGTGGTCTGTGATGTTTGGTGGAATCTATTTAATAACTTTGGACATTGGGCCTTCCAATGACCCTTCTTTTTACAGAAGCTACATTCATCAGTGGCAACCCTTCCATGTGCTCTATTCTGATTGTTGTGGAAAGGTCTTGGAGAGGCTGCAAAAACAGAAGGATTCGGAGTTGGGAGAATTGCTTTTTCTGTATTTCCTTTTTCTGCTTGAGTCTTGAGGCGAATTTCCTCAGCCATCAATTCATTAACCACTGCATCAACTGTAGGAAGAGGCTTACGATGCAGAATTGTTCCACGAATGCCTTCAAAATCATCTCGAAGTGCCATTAAAAACTGAACCAAGCGTTGTTCTTCTCTACGAGTAATATATGGTGCAAAGACACGCAATTCTGCAGGTTCGGTAAGAGCTAACTGGTCCCAAATATCAGACATAGCATAATAAAATTCCTGAATACTCATATTATTCTGTTTGAGAGCACGAATGTCTATCTCCAGTTGATATTGTTTTGCAAAATTTGATTGAACAAACAGTTTTTCTAAATGATCCCAAACCTCCTTTGCAGTTGCATATTTTGCCAATTGCACACCTATTGACTGCACAACAGAATTATTAATCCATGTGATAATTTTTGAATTGTTAGCATCCCAAGTATCCAACAATTCTGCAAATTTTGCATCATTTTTGTCAATGGGTTCACTTATAGTTCCAATAACATAACCCCACATTCTTTTACCCTTCAGAAAATTTTTCAAGACATAGCTCCAGTATGAATAATTATGTCCATTCAATTGCACACTAATGGACTGCAAAGAGTCATCTTTTTCACTAGCCATCACTACGATTAACAAATATCTAACAATCTGAATGCAATTAACTACACAGAATATTTCTTCGATTCTGCAAAAGAGAATAGATTCGGATTTAGATTGCTTACCATCAAAGATTGCGAGCCATCAAACACCCAAATCGCGAATCGTCAAAACACCAAGATCGGACCAGAAAACCCAAATCGCGAATCGTCAAAACACCAAGATCGGATCCAGAAAACCCAAATCGCGAATCGTCAAAACACCAAGATCGGATCACCAGAAAACCCAGATCGAAAACTGTGGATGGATCAAACCAAGCTCTGATACCATGTTAAGAGTTACAAAGAAGGAAGAAGAACTTCATAAAATGTTCATTAGGTTTTTACATAGTTAGAGTGGGTATACAAGAAGATGAAAAGAAAATAAAAAGACTAATCTACCCTTACACTAATAAAATAATTACTACAACATTAAATATAAATATATAATATATCTAACAGTTTGAACTATGAATTTTCCTAATTAATGTATCCTTACATTTATTAGGAACACAATGGTAAATTAAGAAATAATAATTAATAATTGTTGATAACAAGTTGCATTAAATCGAGATAAATTAGGTGCAATTAACAAGTTAAATCATGATGGTTAAAGATTATAGGTAAAGAGGCATAAAAATTGGATGGTCGGAATTAAGTAAGGGGTAGATATGTTAGATCGCTGAGAGCTGGATCACATGAAAATACTTGGCCATACCATGTAATGCCTAAATTCTGAGCACTTTTGGTCTATTTTAAAAACAAATTGAAAAACTAGTTGCAATTAGGGGATTGGATGAAAACTCACTAAGAGCACTAGAACCTTTCCGATTACAGATACATTAATTGTGCAATCGAATTATATAATACTTTGTTTTGTTTTTCATTTATATGCTTTTGGCTCCGTCGATTTGTTTTTACATGATTATTTTTATTATTTCAAAATTCAATCCATTTTTTTTAAATATAAAATGGATATTCAAGAAAAATTAAAAAAAAAATGAAATTAAAATTGAAATCAATAATTTGGAATTTTTTTATGATATAGAAAATCCATTATATATATATATATATATATATATATATATATATATATATATATATATATATATATATATATATATATTAAAACATACACATATATGTATATATTTATATATGTATGTACATATACATTTAGGTACACACATACATGCATACATATACATAGATATGTATATGTACGTAGGTATCTTTTTGTATGTATCTGTATACATACATACATAAATGTATGTATATATACATACATACATATATGTTTGGATATACATATATGTGTGCATGTATGTATGTACTAAAAGCGATATCTTTTCACAAAATTCTTTAGATATTAACAAAATGAAACAATATATGTAAAATTAAGATTTTATTTTAAAAAAAAATGAATTAACTGTAATAATTGGAAAAAGAAAAAAAAATTATAAAAAAAAATTGATGCATTCAGATTGCTTTGTAACCGACCCATTTGGATCAGTCCATGCGTCTTTTTCTTAGGTTCGAGTTACTTCTTTTGGACGGAGTTACTTCTTTTGAGTGGATTCGGGTCAAGATTGATACGTCTACACAAAAGTAATTTCTTAGTAATTAATAGTCAAGCAAGAAATTTGAAAAATAGAATATTCAATTTTTTTTTTAAATCTTATGAAGTGTGTTGGAGTCTCAATTTACACGGGAAAGTCAAATTGGATGTACTAACAAGTGTTGATTATTAGTTTACATGAAACTTCAAAGTATGGGAAGAGAAAAGGAAATATTAATACACTCAGTCAACCAATTCTGATTTTATTTTTATTTTTTTTCAAATCATTATAATATTAGAGTTCAAGTCCATAAAGATCAGTTTTTGGGTGCCATTTTTGACTAACAAACTGTATTTTAGGTTTTCTTTCTTCTGTTTTATGTTTAGGAAATCAATGGCGTCCGAATTAAAAAGAAGAAGAGCGAAGAGAGTATTTCCAACATTTAAAGAATATATATAATACATGAGACAAGAAGTACAGTGTTATCCTCTGCGTATATATTTAATAGTTAATTTTGCTTTATTAAAATATATTTAATAGTTAACTGGGGATAAAAAAAAATAGCTAATTTATTATTAGCCTTATGCATGTGCTGATGATATTTACGCAGGTTCACTTGCTTTAAGAATTAAAATTAGATGAGAGAAGTAGTTTTTGCTCAGATTGGTACATATAATATGTTAGGTTAGGGATACTTTAATTGCTTTTCCTTTTCTCTACAAAATTTGAAATATATTTTGCATAACTTCTTTCAATTCAATCCATATATCAAAGTTTTGTATATTTTTAGATGAGAGTCTGACATAAAAGAAAAAATATATTATTGGGAATCATACTACCAAAGTTTGTGTTTCTTTTTTGTATTTGGCTTATGAACAGTGAGCTTTAGCAACTTTTTGCCATCAAAATTTCATCCAAAATAAGTTCAACTTCCATGAATGGGCTGGATTGGAAGTAAATGCCTAAATTAAGGCTCTAACTCTAATTAAGGAAATAAAATGGAGTTTGAAGAGTAAAAGTCTATACCCAGCAAATGGACTTTGAATCAAGTTATAAATAAATAGGCTATTATTTTATGGGTTATAAATGAAACGAATTATGGTTTAAATGGGGTATTGCTAAGTATGGTTGGGTATGAACTGATTAATCAGTTTATACAGCTTATAGCCTATTTTTCAAGTTCAGTTTATGAATAATTGGTTTACTGTTAAAAAAATTAAATATAAATTTCATATAAAAAAATTTCAAATCATCCATCAAATAAAAATAGAAATTCTCTAAATTTTAAACATGAAATACAAGTTATTCAAATTTAATAACAATACACAAAAATAAAATAACATAAACATTAATTGATCAATAATCTACTTTCTAATATTAGGACAGAATATAAATAAATGTGAAAATTACATATATATATATATATGTAAAATTATATATAAATAGGTTAACTGTTAAGCAACTGGTTAATCAGATACTTAATTTAAAGTTCAAATCAATTAACCATAATTTTAAAAATTAAAGTACATGTCCACGTCCAACTAGACTGGTTAATCGTTAAAGTTGGTTTGAACTTGATTTTTAAATCGATTTAATGGTTTTTCGGTTTTTCTTCCAACTAGATTGCTAAGCATCTCATAAAAATAGATCAATACCGACAATGGTCAAAATGGGCCGAGTTTACACACGTGCGCATATATATATATATATATATATATATATATATATATATATATGATGGAAACTAACAAGTGGATTATTTGAATGACGAACAAAGTCTGGTCTTGATGGAACCATGCTAAGATTGCTGCTGCTGCTAAAATTTTTGGAATGAGATTTTTCAAATGGGGCTTTTGATTTTCATTTGTCATTTTGATGGATTATGAACTTTGTCGTTAAAGGATTGCTCTAATACCGTATTCAGAAAATGGAAAGCTGACTAGAAGAAAGAAACATACAGAAGTGAAAGAATGTTCTTTTACTTGTGCATTTACATTAGCAATACCGCTTTTGTACACAAACATTCAACTATTAGTTACCTTTGAGCCATAAAATATGTGGTCCACTATCAATGGGATTTGATACAAGATAAGAATAAGGTTTGGCAATTGCTATGGTAATTTGTACCATATCCATATTCGAACCCATTTATTAGTTAAGATATGAATCTGAGCGGTATATATCCATTTAGAATTAATATTACACTACTGGTACCCATTCCAATTTCGATTACTGATACCTTATACTACCCAATATCCGTTTATCAATATTATTTCAAACATAAACAAAAAAAATTAATACAAAATCAAAATTAATACAAAAAATCAATTTATAATCAAATTACATCTATAAATATCGAGATAAATTAAATTAAATTAAAAAAAGATAAGTCAAATTAATTTCAACTAAAAGCCATGACTGTTAGTGAAGGCCCAGATTTTCCTATATTCACCATCCACCACGCTCCGCACGCACTCTTCCCTCACAACAGGGGCCCACGCTCTTCCGCCTTTTGCGTACTCTTCCGCGACTGCCTGCTTCTTTTGGGATTCGAACTTGCGACCTCGTGTTGGATGAGTGAGTTAGGTAGGCTCTGATACCATTTCAACTAAAAGCCATGACTGTTAGTGAAGGCCCAGATTTTCCTATATTCATGATGGTGAATATAGGAAAGTCTGGGCCTTCACTAATAGTCATGGCTTTTAGTTGAAATGGTATCAGAGCCTACCTAACTCACTCATCCAACACGAGGTCGCAAGTTCGAATCCCAAAAGAAGCAGGCAGCCGCGGAAGAGTACGCAAAGGGCGGAAGAGCGTGGGCCCCTGTTGTGAGGGAAGAGTGCGAGCGAAGCGTGGTGGATGGTGAATATAGGAAAGTCTGGGCCTTCACTAATAGTCATGGCTTTTAGTTGAAATAATTATGATAAAAATCAATATGCATTAAAAGATAATAAAAAAAAATTACATAATTCAGGTAATGGGTACTCAAAGTGCTAAACCTGAATCCTATCTATACCCGTCATGAGTTGTAAATTAACTATCCAAACTAGTCCCAAACTTATTTATTAACTATTCTAATTTGTTCCATTAGAGTCGAGTAGAGCTCGAGTACCTGGAAAAACTCTACTTGCTGCCATATCTAGATATGGCTAAATTTTTAAAATAAGATAAATGTTAAGAAGGTTGATTTTTTTTTTAATTATAATGATTGTATCGTTATATTTTTTTTTTTAAAAAAAAGTGATAAATTACTGTTAATATCCATTAGCATTTGAGCTTGACTTTATCATCAAAGCCTACTAAAAGAAGTAAAACCTAAACCAAAATAAGGATCCAGCCTCTTTTAATAGATATTCTACCGTGTGTCTGATCAGACTGATACGATGATATCCTGAAATCCATTAACAAATGGCACTAGTCATACTACTTTGAACTACTCAAGTAGTGTAAGGCCCCAAAATACACCATAGTAGAATTATGGCATGTTTAGGGTGCATTAAAAAGTGGATATTAAGAGTTACGTAAGTTAACGGCTAGTCGGGGACATAAAAGGAATTAACCTAAAAGTTGAGGGGCAATTCAATAATTTGTTTAAATAGTACATGCATGTAAGAATGAAGTTAGAATATAGGTAAACATGTAAATGAACCTAAGTTACATGCCAAATTGATAATTGAAGAAAGGTATGGGGGTCAATGTATAAATACACAAAGATTAAAAGTTGGCCAATGAGAAATGGACATCTAGCTTTCTAAATGATGCTAGAAATTCATGCATATTTAAGGCAATGTTGGCTGGCCATTGAAGGGGGAAAGCACATAAATTTTACACACTTTTCTCTCTTAAAACACACCCATTTCATGCTTTAAAAATGAGAAGCAGGATAAAAAAAGGCAAATTAAGTTAGACAAGGTAAGAAATTCATGCATTTGATGTAGAAATTAAGCTCTCCTCTATTTTTACTTCATCCAAGACATTGGGATGAATGTAATGCATGTTGATTATGAGTTTAAATGGATAAATTATGTGTTCTAGTTGAAAAACAAGCGAAGGAGAAGAGCAAAGAGAAGATTGAGGCAAAACAAGGTATGGAAAACATTCATTTTATGTGTATGTGCTTGGCATAATTTGGATTGATATTTGTGAAGAATTGGATGTGAAATTAGTGTTTCTAAGTTTAATTGAAATTGAATTGCTTGATTTAGCTTAAAAAGAGACATAGGAAATGTTTAGGGAAAAATTGTGTTTTGGTGATAGCTAAGGGAACTCTAAACAGTTCGAATTGATTTGGCCATATCTTAGCGTATAGAACCTGAAATTTAGTGATTCTAGTTGAAAATGAAACTTAAGACATAGACTCATAATTTTTATAAGAGACCTGAATCTAGTTATGCCATTAAGGCCCTTGAAAGTGAGCATAAAGATAGAGACCTGAATCTACCCCTTATTTGGAGCAATTTATAATGTTTCGAGTGTAATTCACCCTACAAAACTCCAAATGACATGAATAAAGAATCTATAAAAACTAGACACATAGTAGAGTAACTTTCATGATGAAAGTATGACCAAATTATTTCTTAATTGTTCTCAAAAAGTTTTCAAAATTAGAACCACAATTTTGTCCCTGAAAATACCTAATAGCAGTTAATAAGTTTTTGGTTATATCTCTCATTTTACAAGTTCAAATGACTTGATTTTTAATCCATTAGAAAATTAAGACACAAGGAAACATTTCATATGAAGAAAACTTGGCTTGAATAACTAGCATTTAATGAGAAAAATGCAGTTGAAATTTGGACTTGAAATGCTGCCCTAGAATCTGCCAATTATAACAATTTCACACAGCTGTCAAGCAATCTGTGACTCGTGCCAAACCAGCATGTTGTCCCTGAAGGCCCACTTTTAGGGTCCGAAAAGGTTCGTTTCTAGATCTTAGGTAAGATGAGATATTTTGGAATTCTTACCCAATAGAACATTGGGAAACCTTTAGGCACATTTGAGATAATTTGGAGTTGACACCCAATTTTAATAAGTTCGGGGTCTAAACTAAAGAGTAGTTCGGAACTTTACTTTTATTAATGCCTTGATTAATGTTATAAATTAGTTTTTAATTATTAAAGTTATATCTCTCATCTCACTCGATAATGCATTAAAACTAAAGTGCACGACAAGCATCGAGGAAAATGATAAATAAAATAAAAATAAACTATAAAATAAATTACAAGATGAATGAGACAAAAATACAATCCCCTAAAATAGAAAATTAAATAAATAAAATCAATTAAATAAATAATATACATAAATCGGAGCATTTATTCGGAGTAATAATATTAGTTTCTTCATGTACACTAAAAAAATGAAGAGTTATTTTTAGGCATTATTAAGAAAACCGAAATAAGTGATCCCATTTTAATGAAAATCAACTCTTCTTTTGATCGGCCAAAAGTCTGGACATTGGTCCCATTTATTATAAAAAATCCAATTTACTTAATAAAAATATTTTTGTGATTTTCTTTCATCGCAGATAAAGTAAAAAATTTTAATACAAATTAAGCAAAATAAAGAGAAAAATAATAAAAATAATAAAATAATAAACCAAACCAAAAGGAATGCCTCTAATCTCCTGGATCTTCTCATTCGCTCGTAAGAGTGCTCAAATAAAGAAAAGCAAGAATTATAGACAAAATAAACACAAATAAAATTAATGTTATTAATAAGTCTAAAAAAAATCAATTAAATCACATAAATAATAAAATAAATTAAAATAAAGTATATGACTAAAATGCAAAAAAAATAAGGCAAAAAGGACCATGGCTCGAAAAATATGGAAAACAGATTAAAAAGGGGTGAAACAGATCAAAAAAAGATAAAAATCAACCAAGGAGGCGAGGTTCGGTTGTGACGCGCACCGAACCCCCTGGTGTCCCGAACCGCCCGCTTTTAGAGCTTTCGAGAGAGGCTCGTTAAAACTTATAAGAAATTACGAGTGCGTCTATTTTGGGCAACAAGAAGGTTTCTTGGAGTTGCCACCCAATAGAACATTAGGAAAGGTTGTCAATTCTCAGTGAGTCTAAGATAGCGTTGCTATGTTCATTTTGGGCAAGCTGGAGGTGTCTTAGAGGCCCCACCCTAATAGAAAATTAGGATGGTCCTATCGCCTCGCGAAGCCTAGGATTTATGCTGCTATATTCATCTTGGGCAAGCCAGAGGCGTCTTGGAGGTTCTATTAGGATGGCCCTCTCGCCTCGTGGAGCCTAGGACTATGCAAGTTGGGCCTTTTTTAGGATACAAGAGGTGTCTTAGAGGCCCCACCCCAATAGAGCATTGAGGTGGCCCTCTCGCCTCGTTGAGCCCAAAGGACAGAGAAGGTTCGGGACTTTGCATTTATTTATACCTTAGTTAAGTTTATAATTGAGTTTTGAATTTAGCGTTTAATCCCATTTCTCATTCAATTTAGTGCAATTTAATTAAAGCGCATGGTTGGTCATTCAAGAAAAGCGATAAATAAAAGCATAATTAAAATGAAGCGTATGAAAATAAATTACAACAAAACTAGGGGCGGAATACAACCCCTATTGTAAATAAAATACACATCATATATAAAGCGGATTATTTATTAAGGATGAAAACATTGGTACTCGCATGCATACTTTAAAAAAGGGTGTTAAAGGTGATAGTTTATTTGGGTATGAAAAAAATTAGGACATTGGTCCCATTTTTATTTAGAAGAAAAACCAAATTAATTAATATAAATATTTTTGTGATTTTCTTTTTAAACGTGCATAAATAATTTTATTAAAGATTACATAGTAAAATAAATGAACAAGGAAATCAATACAAACAATCAAAAATTAAGGAAAAGACCACGCCAAACGAGCCTCCTGGCTCTCCCCGTGTGCTCGCGAAAATATCCAAGTAAAAAAATAAGTTTTGAAATAAAAATAAATACAAATAAAATAATGTTAGTAATTAAATCAATAAGATCAATTAAACGCATAAAATAATAAATAACAAATTAGAATGAATAAAATTAGATGACATCAAAAGAATGATAAATGAATTAAAAATTTAATCTATCAAAATAAATGAAAAAATGCATTATGAATGACAAAAGGATTAAATGATGCGATTGAAATAAATAAAACATGTTAATGAATTAATATATAAAAATATGAACATGACACTAATAATAATAATAGTGAAATAGAATGATAATAATAATAATGATAATAATAATAATAATAATAATAATAATAATAATAATAATAATAATGAAAAAGAATGATATGATGATAATAACAATAACCATATCAATAATGATAATAATAATAATAATAATAATAATAATAATAATAATAATAATAATATATAAACATATTAAATAAAATAAATATACAAACAATAAAATAAATAAATAAATGAAAACAATAAAAGATTTACATGTTAATCAATTAAATATGAAGAAAAATAAATAAAAGAAAATAAAAAAAGGATCAAACCCAGAATGTTTACCCTCAGAGTTCGGATTCGATGAAGGTAAAAATGATAATTGATTTCCTTGTTTTTGATTTGCAAGATTAGAGTTGAATATGATAAAAATTGAAATTTTATTCCAAGAAATAAATATGCTTGGAAAAGATGATGTAAACGAAAAAAACAAGTCAAAAAATGAATTTTGAGAGCAAACAATTATTTTATTTGTCTCAAAATTAATTTTCAGCAACAAAATTCTATCTCAAGTTCTTAGAAGGAATTCTCTTCAACAAAATAAGAAGAAGAACCGAAATTTTTATTCTTTTTTGAGGGGAAAACCTAGAGAGAATTGTTGAAGAAGAAGAAGAGAAACTTTAGAAAAGCCTAAAAAATGAATTCCCCCCTTTTTTCTCTTTCCATTTTTTCTTTTTATATAAAAAAAAATGAAAACCTAACTAATTAATAAAAAAACTTAATTAAATCAGATATTACTAATTCTAAATTTTAAAAATGGAAAAAATCATTAAAAAAACCCTAAAAATGGGATAGAAAATCAAAATTGGGTGAAAAAATCGAAATAAACTGATATTTGGGCGAAATTGGCGTTTTTCGGCGGAACATGGATGACCGACGCCCGTCGGCGCGGATAGAAAATCAAATTTGGGTGAAAAAATCGAAAAAAACTGATATTTGGGCGAAATTGGTATTTTTCGGCGGAACAGGGATGACCGACGCCGTCGGCGCGCGCGACGAGCGTCGGTCGCGTGTGCTGGGTGCAGAGCAGCGCGTGGATGCGCGCTGCGCATCACTCCACACGCTGGCGCTCCGCGCGGGTTGCCACGCCGACACTCGCAAAAATAATTTTTTATTTATTTTAAATTTAAGTAAAAATACTACAATTTCTAAATCCCATTTTTCAAATCTAATTCTCAAAATATTTTTTATTTCTCATTCTAAAATGCAAATTTGACAAGAAAATCATCATTTTTAACCTTTTTGCCTGTGAGAAGGCATCTTATCATCATTGGGTAACTCCGATTTGGGCTGTCTCAGGACCCGGTGTCTAGAGTTGCCCCCAATTTTTGGAAAACTAGTACACTAGTGCCTAGATGAGCTAAAATTCAGAGAAGAAGGAAAGAGATGCGTACCTGTGGCAGCCCTTACCCTTTTGCTGTGTGGAAGGTTGCGATTTGTTGCCGTCGAGCTGTAGTGTTATGCAATTGTGGCTTGTTTGCAACTTGTCCTATCGCATTGTCCCGCTGGCCTCCGCTCGGCTTGCACGGTGCAAGGTGCAGTGTTATCTAACTGCAACTCCATTGCGATTTATCCCGCTGGCCTCATCTCGGCTTGCAAGATGTGAGGAGTAGTGTTCTCTAACTACAACTCAGTTGTGATCTGTTCTATTGCATATGCCCCGCTGTCCTCATCTCGGCTTGCACGGTGGCTGATCTGTCCCGCTAGCCTCATCTCGACCTACACGGTATCTGTGAGATGCGGTGTTCTCTATCCATAACCCTATTGCGATCTGTTCTATCGGGTGCGTCCGGCTAGCCTCGTCCCGGCTCGCGTGGTGTCTGTGAGATGTAGTATTCTCCAACTACAATCCCATTGCGATTTGTTCTACCGCATGTGCTCTACTGGCCTCGTCTCGGCTCGCGCAGTCTCTGTGAGATGTATTGTTCTCTAACTACAATCCGGTTGCGATATGTTCTACTGCATGTGCTCTGTTGGCCTCGTCTCGGCTCGTGCAGTGTCTGTGAGATGTAGTGTTCTCTAACTACATTCCCATTACGATCTGTTCTACCGCATGTGCTCTGCTGGCCTCATCTCGGCTCGCGTAGTATCTGTGAGATGCAGTGTTCTCTAACTGCAACCCGGTTGCGATCTGTTCTACCGCATGTTCTCTGCTGGCCTCGTCTTGGCTTGTACAGTATCTGTGAGATGCAGTGTTCTCTTACTACAATCCCATTATGATATGTTCTACCGTATATGCTCTGCTGTCCTCATCTCGGCTCGCGCAGTGTCTGTGAGATGTAGTGTTCTCTAATTACAATCCCGTTACGATCTGTTCTACCGCATGTGCTCTGCTGGCCTCATCTCAGCTCGTACAGCATCTGTGAGATGCAATGTTCCCTAACTGTAACTCGGTTGCGATATGTTCTACCGCATGTGCTCTGGTGGCCTCGTCTCGGCTCGCGCAGTATCTATGAGATGCAATGTTCTGTAACTGCAACCCATTTGCGATCTGTTCTACCGCATGTGCTCTGCTGGCCTCATCTCGGCTCGCGCAGTATCTGTGAGATACAGTGTTCTCTAACTGCAATCCTATTGCAATCTGTTCTATCTCATGTGATTGAACGTTCTATCTTCCTAGCCGCTTCTGGGCTTGTACAGCATAACCTTGGTAACCTCCAACCGATCCGTGCAACATCTTATCTGCTAACCATTATCCGGTCAGTGTAATATCTGCTAACCACCATTCGGTCAGTACAATATTTGATCTGCTAACCACCATCCGGTCAGTACACTATTTGATCTGCTAACCACCATCTGGTCAGTACAATATCTGATCTGCTAACCACCATCTGGCTAGTACAATATCTAATCTGCTAACCATGATCCAGTCAATACAATATCTGATCTGCTAACCGCCATCCGGTCAATACAATATTTGATCTGCTAACCACCATCCGGTCAGTACAATATCTGATCTGCTAACCACCATCCGGCGAGTACAATATCTGATCTGCTAACCACCATCGGGTCAATACAATATCTGATCTGCTAACCACCATCCGGTTAATACAATATCTGATCTGCTAACCACCATCAGGCTAGTACAATATCTGATCTGCTAACCACCATCCGGCTAGTACAATATCTGATCTACTAACCACCATTCGGCTAGTACAATATCTGATCTGCTAACCACCATCCGGTAAGTATAATATCTGATCCGCTAACCACCATCCGGTCAATACATATCTGATCTGCTAACCACCATCCGACTAGTACAATATCTGATCTGCTAACTACCATCCGGCTAGTACAATATCTGATCTGCTAACCTCCATCCGGTCAGTGTAATATTTGATCTACTAACCACCATCCGGTCAGTATAATATCTGATCTGCTAACCACCATCCGGTCAGTACAATATCTGATCTGCTAACCACCATCCGGCTAGTACAATATCTGATATGCTAACCACCATCCGGTCAGTATAATATCTAATTATTGACCATCCTTAGGTCAGCATGGTGACTCGCTCGTCATTGTCTTTACTGGCACTTATCCTGAACCTCTTTTTTTCTGCAAAAAAGGCAAAGCAAATGTGTGGGATATATAAAAGGGATGCGTACCTATAGCAGTACATACCTGTTACGGTTGATGTCAGATGGGTGCCCCCTGAAGGACGGTTGGTTGCTCCTTGTAGAATGGTTGACGGAATATCATCCTCTTAGATTTTCACCAAGTCATTTCCAGACTTCCAAAGCACGGATGCCATTCTCTTAAGTGTACCGACTGTGACATGCATGATACCGATTCCTCTATCATCTCCAACGTAGCCTCCTTGTTGAAAAGACCTGCGTACTTCTCACGAGGGTGAGAGAATTTGATGTTGAGCCTCCAAAGAGGAAAATAGATTTGAGCTTTCTCAGAGAAAAAAAAATAGATTGGAGGTTTGGCTTGCCTGCAGGCGGATAGGTTTCAATGTCTTTGGCGTCTCTTAAAATGATTTTTTTTTGTTTCATTTTTTGTAACTTTTTGGTTTTTCACATTTTGGATGCATTTGAATTTTACAGTATGTTGGATTTTTAAGGCCTTGAAAATATCTTCTTCTTTTTTTGTTTTGTTGTTTTGGTTTGTTTGTTTTTGTTGTTTTTTGTTTGTTTTTTGTTGCTTTTGTTTTTTTTTTGTTTGAAGAGTTGTATTCTTTGTACATTTGAATATGGATTTTGTACACTTTGTGTAATGTGTGTGAGTGTACATCTTGTGATAGAGAAACTTACCTAGTTGCTCCTGGCATGGCGTGTATGAGTAGGCTTGCTCTTTTAAATGTCTTATTGGGAGCAGGTCTGCGAGATTCCATTCTTGTGAGGACTTCATCTTGATCTGATTGTTCGGCGTGGATGAGCAATGATGTAGAGCTGAAGCTGTACCCCAGCCCACTTTTGCATCTGATTGTCTCCAACTAAAGTATGTGTGGGTAGTCCGGCTTCTCAAAGGATCTTCTTTTCTGTAGATTTGTGTGATTCCGGATTGCCCTTAGCATGGTGTGCCTGGATAGGCTTGTTCTTCTGGGCGTTCCACCTCTGTACTTATTCACTTGATTTTATGCCGGATATAGTGGCCGATAATGTTGAGCTGAACCCATCTCTTGGATCACCCTTGCTCATGAAGTCTATTTGAACCTTTCCTTCTAAGTCATGTACACAGCAATATATACAAAAGATTGTGTGTGCATATGGAATCATGTGTGTGAAATATACACGCAAAAATATATACAAGAAACACATGCAAAGGATTAATATACAACAATTATGTGTACGCAACTATACATGTAAAGGATTGAATGCACGTGATATGCAGGGGGATATGCAAAAGATCTATGCGTGCGAGATGCACATAAGATGCAAGAATGGATAGACCACATCCTAGGTGGTTAAGGGATTCATTGAGGATACTGCTCGTACTGTCTGATGCCTCAAGGATCTAGAAAAGCATCGTCTTGGCTTTAGGGACTCTGACCCACAATCCTTTCAAAGAGAACTGACCCGTGTGCATCCTTGCCCCCCGGCCACTGAGCATTTTGCCCCCAGGACTCTGAATTAAGTTATGCATTATGCACTACCTGCCTAAAGGGAAGTTATTTGGAGTAATGCCCCCTTATCGCTCCAAGCTTCAAAAGTCATTGTTTTAAGGGTAGTGCGTCCCTTATGGATTTTCACACTAGCTTTTCTTAGTAGGAAGCGCGTCCTTTTCCCGATTTTCACACGACCCTATGCCTTATTTTTGCCTGGGGTGAACCCAACTCACCCCAGCGGCTTTTATTCTCTTTTATTTTTTCTTTCATATTTTTCTTTCTTTATTTTCAAATATGGTTGCAAGAGAAACTGAAACTATTGTCGGAACCACCTCCTAGGGTTATTGGTTAATATGCCCCGAGGCACTTCCTTTCTCGTCAATGGCTGTACTCGTTGGTGACCTCCGTTGAAGGCATTACTAGATTTGGCAAAATAACAGATGAGGACATTAACTTTATGCACGCTTGGCTTCCTCTGTTTGCTACAGTAATTGATGGACCTTCGGGATGCGTTCCCCTATGTGGGCTTCGCGAGGCCACCTTTTACATCACGGCCCGTTGCACTCAGTAGCTCGAGATGACTCAGAATGTGATGAGACTTCCTCTATCCTTCCGAGGCAGAGTCTTGTCTTCAGCTTTTGCTTCTCGCTATCATGATCTCTGGGTTAAACTACCAGTGAAGACCGTCATACCTTCCTTCGGGGGCCATTTTGTCACCTCTACTAATGCGTATAAGAGATGGATACTCAGCCCCGCAATTGATAACAGGACACGATGACTTAGACATCTGGCCGGCGATAGTAATAGTAGGGCATAATTTTGATTTATACGTATTTTGAGTAATATATTTCTTTTTAGAACAAAACTAGAAAATAATGTAAATGAATGAATTCGGTTTTATTTCATTTCCCAAAATTGTGTACATTTCAGTATGATTTCAGTATATATGATCACTATTTAGCACTAACTCAAAAATGCGAAACTACATTCATTCATGGAACCAAATCTTGATAGCACCAACTCCTGTTACCAATTGGCCCTCTTGGGTTTTCTTGATTGGACATTTTCTCTCGATCCTCTAACTTTTGACCAGGATGCCTTTTTTCGGTTTTCACCCTGACGAGGCGCCCAATTTTAGTAAGGCCGCCTTTTTTTGATTTTTGACCTGTGGGGCTTTTATTCTCTTCTTTTGATTTTTAGCCTTTAGCCATGGAACTTTTTGAGTCTATTGATGTTGATCGGTTCGTTGAAGTCATTGCCATCGCTATCTGATAGAACCGCCGCTCCTTTTGACAATAAGTTCTTGAGGATGAAGGGACCTTCCCATATTGGTCCAAATTTTCCCCTGATATCGGGCACACCCGGTCACATTTGTTTGAATACCAAATCTCATTCCTTCAACGGGTGTTTCTTGACCTTTTTTCTGAATGACCTGGCAAGCCCTCTCTGATAGATCTAATTGTAATAGTGATCCCGTGACCTGTCTTCATCTGGTGTGTTGAACTGCTGCGCCTTATCGGCCTTCAGAATCTGTGCTTCCATGACTGTCTTTAAATATTTGAGCTCTACCTTGACTGGCCATACTACTTCTGCCTCCGGTATCGAGGAATAAGAGATGACTCTTGTGAAGGTTCCGATGGCGGTTCTCTAGCCTCGAAGTGCAAAAGGGCCATTTCTTTGCCCAATCCTTGTAGTTTCGAACTGTCTTAACCAAGATCTTTTTGTTAGCAGCATCTCCTACCCCATTGGTTTGAGGGCAATATAGAGAGAACTTGTGGTCTTTAATGCCATGCCTCTTGAGTAACTCCCTAGGCTTAGCCATAAATTGTCCTACTGTCCTTGAACCCTGCGTTGTGCGGGAGACCATATTGACATATCGGATTCCTTTCAATGACCCTGTCCGTTGGAGGCCGTAGGGCACACCTCTCCTATGATATCTATTCCCAAACTCGAGCAACCCGTATCCATTATAAGTCAATAGAACCCTTTTGGTCCTTTTTGGAAGTCAAGAAGAATGGGAAAGTACGCGTATGTCTAGGTCAATAGGATTCAAACAAAGCTTGCCCCCAGGATGACCTTCTCTTGCCTTTCATCTCAACAGTTTTGGCCGGATCTACATATTGATTATTTTCCTTCCTTTTTCCCTTCTTTTCATAATTCATCTCTTTTTTCCTATTTTTCTTTCTCTACTTTCCTTATTTTTTCTTTTCTTTTTTATTTTTTTTGGTGTTTTTGTCTTTTTTTTTTCTTTTGTCGTGGATAAGCTCCATTCAAATTCTTGATAATTTAAACATACACGCACTCTTCCTCTTCTCGGTATTAGGATATCATTGGGTATTTGAGCTTTCATAAGAAAATTTGGTCCTGCTTCTATCCGTGGGTTTCTCCTTTTAACCTTTTATGCTCTTTCTAGCTTGAGTCTTCTAACCTTTTGCTTGACTGAGTATGCTCTGTGATTTTACCGTCTGCTGTCAGCGTACCTTCCTAGATCCAGGCAAAGGTTTTTTCTTTTTTTTTTTGTATTTTCTCAAAATTTTCTCGCTCCTCAAGAGTTATGTCAGATGACATCAAGATTTCCAAGGTTTCAAGAATAAATAGAGTAGCATCAATCGAGTTAATATCAAATATAAATGAATTATGATCATGCATAATGAGATTGTTAGAAACATCACACAAGTAAGGGAAATTGTTTACTTTACTAATAAAACCAGAAATGTCATTAGAATTATTGAAAAAGTTCAGAATTAAAAAGAAAAAATCTAAACTATCATCTTCTCCTCTTTCTGCCAACACAGATGTTGTTGCCGATGGTCCACGATCACCCTCAGGGCCCATCCTTCCTTCCTTTCATCTCCTTATCAATGAGGCCTTGAACTCGCTCCTTCAAAGTTCGTCATTCATCAGTGTCATGCCCAATTTGGTGATGATAGGCGCAATACTTATCTGCTCGATGATCTGGACGCCCTCGGCTCCAGGCAAGTTTAGCTGGCTTCGGCTGCAACTTCCCTTGCTTAACAAAATAAGCAAACTATTCAGATAAATGCTTTCCTAGGATGATACAGTCATTTTGGGTCGCTCCTCTAGCTGGAACCTTTATGTCCCCAAAACTTATTCTGCTACTGACACCATGATTTGAGCTTTCCTTATTCCCACCTTCAATGACTATGGGCGGCTCAAGATCCCAAACTTGCCCCCTCGAAACTTGGCAATCATCAGTCAGGTCTTTGGTGTACTGATGATGATCTATTAGTCCATGACCCACAGT
Organism: Excoecaria cochinchinensis; assembly: GCA_947683425.1. Lineage (NCBI taxonomy): Eukaryota > Viridiplantae > Streptophyta > Magnoliopsida > Malpighiales > Euphorbiaceae > Excoecaria > Excoecaria cochinchinensis. The sequence continues at coordinate 9,898,507 of CANTUQ010000005.1, forward strand.
CGGCTTAGCCGACCACATTGGTGGCTTCCTCTCCAACCTCCGAGGGAAAGATTTGCCTAAGCCAAAGCGATATTTTCGGGTTATTCCAGTCACCGACACTTTTTCCACCTCCTGAATGCTGACGCAATTATCACATCTGCATAAACCATTTTCCTCCGCCGAGCCTGCGGTACCAAAAGTGAGTCTTTTATAGGCGGCTTGGGCAGTAGCACGCTTAGGCCGCAGGATTTCTTCCTCGATGACATCTACTCTTCCTTCAGGCCATTTATCATTATCCTGAACTCATCCTTAGAAGCACGTCCTTTACCTTTTTGCCCCGACGATGGAGCAGAAGGCATCTTCCCTCTAGACTCGGTTCTAGGCATGCACGCTATCGCAGCTAAGCCATGTTTCTTCTGTGGCATGGTGAAAGCAGTGTGTTGTGCCTTGGTAGATGGTGCCATTATAGCAGCAAAGTTTTCCCTCATAGCCTTCATCTTAGCTTCAAACTATTCCAGCTTCCTCTCTATTTCTTGTGCCTTCTTATCTATTTCATCGATAATGAGGGCATGAGCTGCGTCGGGTCTTCTTGGCGGGTTTGACATGTTACTTTCTACTGAATATTGTAAAGGGGAACGACTTACTGCTTTCTGAGGTTAACTCTTAGCCCACGTATACTGACATGTTCTCCTCTTATAAAACAAGGAAAAAAGGTTTACTGATTGGTCGCCTGGTCAGGACCTTTGAACCACCTGGGCGGATCTATAATGGCTGCAAATCATACCCGTTAGGATGATGCATGAATGACATATAATGCATGATCATGCTATGCAACATCCATAAATCACATGCAAGCACATAGCTCTTTCCAACCTTATCACTCCCGCACACGAGGTCATAGTCTCTTTCCTAGGTGGGATTAGCCCATGGGTTAGCAGAGAACCCGATGGATGCGCATGGTGCATGGTGAAAAATCGGCAGCATAACCTCTTTTAACTAATGTGCATACGCATGGATTTTGACCATTGTGTATTTAGGCAGTCCGAATAAATTGACATGGGCCTATCGGGGCATAAAAGCCTTTGATTAGGTGACCAGTCAAATTATTTGGGTTTTTCCAATACATAATGGTCCATACAGTAAGCATAGTATTATGCTTCATACCACCTAGGGGAAGTATCTATTGCCGTAGCATGAGCTTTGGTCAAAGGTGATGTTTTAGGTCTACCCAAGCATGGTCCCTACCGATGGGTCTAACTCATCACGAGCATAACGACCGGTCGGGTCTCCATTTAATGTACCATGATGGTACGAGGCTTGGGCTGGTGATTATCCTTAACACTTCCCTACATTGAGTGAACATAGGGTCCTATTCTGTAATGCACCGGGGTTAAAAGATGGACTAAACTAGCATAGATCTAAGGCTCTAATGAGATGCAATGCAAATTTCGAAAAGGAATAAAATTTTTAAATTAAAGCCCAATTATAAGTTTTAACCAAGGTACTTTCGAAGCGAAGTCTTGAGTATTGTCCCCAGTGGAGTCGCCACTATGACGCGCGCCGAACCCCCTGGTGCCCCAAACCGCCTGCTTTTAGGGCTTTCGAGAGAGGCTCGTTAAAACTTGTAAGAAATTACAAGTGCGTCCATTTTGGGCAACAAGGAGGTTTCTTAGAGTCGTCACCCAATAGAATATTGGAAAAGGTCGTCTAGCTTCAGTGAGCCTAAGACAACGCTGCTATGTCCATTTTGGGCAAGTCAGGGGTGTCTTGGAGGCCCCACCCTAATAGAACATTAGGATGGCCGTCTCGCCTCACGAAGCCTAGGATTTATGCTGTTACGTCCATCTAGAGCAAGTCAGAGGGGTCTTGGAGGCCCCATCCTAATAGAACATTAGGATGGCCCTCTTGCCTCATAGAGCCTAGGACTATGCAAGTTGGGCCTTTTTCGGGACACAAGAGGTGTCTTGGAGGCCCCACCCCAATAGAACATTGAGGTGGCCCTCTCGCCTCATTGAACCCAAAGACCAAAGAAGGTTTGGGACTTCCCATTTATTCATACCTTGGTTAAGTTTATAATTGAGTTTTAAATTTAGCGTTTCATCCCATTTCTCATTCAATTTAGTGCAATTTAATTAAAGCGAATGGTTGGTCATTCAAGGAAAGCGATAAATAAAAGCATAATTAAAATGAAGCATATGAAAATGAATTACAACAAAATTAGGGGCGGAATACAACCCCCATTGTAAATAAAATACACATCATACATAAAACAGGTTATTTATTAAGGATGAGGACATTGGTCCTCGCATGCATACTTTAAAAAGGGTGTTAAAGGTGATAGTTTATTTGGGTATGAAAAAAACTAGGACATTGGTCCCATTTTTATTTAGAACAAAAACCAAATTAATTAATATAAATATTTTTGTGATTTTATTTTTAAACGTGCATAAATAATTTTATTAATGATTATATAGTAAAATAAATGAACAATCCGAATAAGGAAAACAATACAAACAATCAAAAATTAAGGAAAAGACCATGTTAAACGAGCCTCCTGGATCTCCCCTTGTACTCGCGGAAATGCCCAAGTAAAAAAAATAAGTTTTAAAATAAAAATAAACACAAATAAAATAATGTTAGTAATTAAATCAATAAGATCAATTAAACGCATAAAATAATAAATAACAAATTAGAATGAATAAAATGAGATGACATCAAAAGAATGATAAATGAATTAAAATGTTAATCAATCAAAATAAATGAAAAAATACATTATGAATGACAAAAGTATTAAATGATGTGATTGAAATAAATAAAACATGTTAATGAATTAATACATAAAAATATGAACAGGATAATAATAATAATAATAATAATAATAATAATAATAATAATAATAATAATAATAATAATAATAATAATAATGAAAAAGAATAATAATAATAATAATAATAATAATAATAATAATAATAATAATAATAATAATAATAATAATAATAATGAAAAAGAATGATATGATGATAATAACAATAACCATATTAATAATGATAATAATAACAATAATGTATAAACATATTAAATAAAATAATTATACAAACAATAAAATAAATAAATAAATGAAAACAATAAAAGATTTACATGTTAATCAATTAAATATGAAGAAAAATAAATAAAATAAAATAAAAAAATGATCAAACCCAGAATGTTTACGCTCAGAGTTCGGATTTGATGAAAGTAAAAATGATAATTGATTTTCTTGTTTTTGATTTGCAAGATTAGAGTTGAATATGATAAAAATTGAAATTTTATTCCAAAACATAAATATGCTTGGAAAATATGATGAAAACTAAAAAAATAAGTCAAAAAATGAATTTTGAGAGCAAACAATTATTTTATTTGTCTCAAAATTAATTTTAATCAATAAAATTCCATCTAAAGTTCTTAGAAGGAATTCTCTTCAACAAAAGAAGAAGAAGAACTGAAAGAACTTAAATTTTTATTTTTTTTTTGAGAGAAAAACCTAGAGAGAATTGTTGAAGAAGAAGAAGAAGAGAAAATTTAGAAAACCCTAAAAATTGAATTCACCCCCCCCCCCCCCCCTTTTTTTATCTTTCCATCTTTTTCTTTTTATATCAAAAGAAAAATAATTAATAACAAAACTTAATTAAATCAGATATTATTAATTTTAAATTTTAAAAATGGAAAAAATCATTAAAAACCCTAAAAAATGGGATAGAAAATCAAATTTGGGTGAAAAAATTGAAAAAAACTGATATTTGGGCGAAATTGGCATTTTTCGGCGGAACAAGGGCGACCAACGCCCGTCGGCGCGCGCGACGGGTGTCGGTCGTGCGCGCTGGGCGTGGAGCAGGCATCTACAATTTCTAAACCCCATTTTTCAAATCTAATTCTCAAAATATTTTTTATTTTTCATTCTAAAATGCAAATTTGACAAGGAAATCATCATTTTCAACCTTTTTGCCTGTGAGCAGACATCTTATCATCATTGGATAACTCCGATTTGGGCTGTCTCAGGATCCGGTCTTTACAGTGGTCCCTCTCCTCCTTCCCTCCCCTCACTTGCAGGGACAGGAAGAACGAATTTTGAAATCTCTTTTTAAACCTCAAAGCAAAAAAAATCAATATTTTATGTGATTTTTACATGATTCTATGTATTATTTATGTAAAAATATTAAAAATAAATTAAATCTTATACAAGAAACCAACAAATAATTCACATAAAATATCAAGTTCAAAATCAATATTAATGGAGAAAACAAAGAAAAAATAACTAAAATATAGTGAAAGAAAATCGGCTTTTTGCCTAGAAATTTACACTCAAAATTCGGATTCGATGGAAGGAAATAAGATGATTAATTTTCTCTTCTAGATCCGCAAAAATTAAATCAGAAAACAAGAAATCTAAACTCTCTTTCTTTAGAAAGAAAGTTGTAAAATGTTTGTTCAAAGAAGAAATTTATACAAGAACATTTGAATCTCAAGAACAAAAAATTATTTTTTTTGTCTTAAAAATAAATTTTTTTATTAAGAAAATTGTATCTAGAACTTTTGAGAAATTCTATTGAAGAAGAAAGAATCCAAAAAATTAGATTTTTTTTTGCCTCCCTTATTTCTCTCTCTAAGTTTTCTATTTATATGATTTAATGAGGAAAACCTAGGATTTTTAGGAAAAGAGTCCTTATTGAAATCAAATTCTTCCTTGTTTAAATTTAAAATTTTAAAAAAATCCCTGAAATCCTAAAAAAAAATGGATTAGAAATCAATTTTGACTCAAAAATTGCATTTTTGGGCTGAAAAATGCATATGGAGGTTGAAGACAGCGAGGGGCACACATCCCAGCGATGCTGGCGCTGGGGGGGGGGGGGGGGGGGGGGCGTGCGCTTATGCTGCGAGGTAGCAAGGGGCGTGCACCACGTGCTCCTTGCGCTGGCGGCCGCAAAACTTCGATTTTTTTTCTTTTTTTGAATGCATTTTTTACAAGGAAACTATCACTTCCAATCTTTTTGTCTGTGAATGGGCATTAATATCTTCACTGGACAACCCTAGTCTGGGCTGGCTGGGGACCCAGTGTTTATAGTATCCTGACAGTCATGTGGAATTCTAGACAACCATGTAAAATAGTTCTAAAAGTCTAAAATGTATCCCACACGAAAGTAAGGGATTCCTAATAACCCTCTGACCTCTGTTTTTGACCCAAACATGATTTTTTCTCTTCGAAACTATCTCGAACTTCATCCGAACTTTCTCAGATCTTTTTGGCACTTATCCAACATATATTTAAAGATAAATAATGACTAATTATACAAATGATAGGTGATAAAATATTGAAATATTGTTTTGAATAAAGTACTCATAAGGCAAATATATGTATGTGATCCATTTTTATGCGTTTTTATTAACCATAGAATATAGCATGTACATGTGAGCATGTATAGTACTCATATAATCCTAATTAAGTTATATGACCCATAATGCTTGTCTAACATATATTTAAAGGTATATGATGACTAAATAGGTATATGATATGCCATAATATATTAAGATATTGGTTTGAATAAAGAACATGAAAAGCAAATACTTGGACATACTTGATGTATATGTATTTACATTGATTATAGCCATATACTTATGTTTATATGTGCACATATATTGATTATACGATTATGTTTATGTATGTAAATAATATATTGAACATTTGGTTAATATAAAAATATGATAATAAAGAAAGATAATAGTAGAAAAAGAATGTTGATATGCTAGATTAAAACATAGAAAAGCCATGCATAAATATACAAAGATGAAAAGTAATCATAAATGACTTGTACCAATTGCTTTAAGGACATACCTATATGAATTGAAATGTTATGGTAACACATGTCTGTTAGACATTATTGTTTTATTAGTATATGCTTTGAACTATATGGCATGATATGAATAAAATAACATGAGTCAAAGGTGTTTAAAGAATATGAGTACATGATTAATGATAAGATGGTTAAAGTGACTATTAATGATTATGATCTAAAAGTAAATTTTTAAGGCCTTGCAAAGTGTCTAGGTCATGGACAGATAGGCATGCCTAGCAAGGATATAGTTGCAACTGCCACAGTTTGACACTTCTATCGTGTCCATAGTTTTAACACCACTAATGTCCATAGTTTTTTTAAGACAATAATTTCTCCATAATATTGATATTGAATATACAATATTCATAGTTGATAGCTTAGTCGTATCCAGAGCTCTCGTTATGTGCAGGCTAAAGAGAATAAATGTAAACTTATATCTACCCATGATTAAAGGTCACAAGAAATGTGAAATAAGTCAAAAAATACAGTTCAGAGTATACATTATAATGTGAATTGAAAGCATTTACCTTGCATAACATGTGATTTTAGTACAAATATGTGAACTGAGGTGCGCATGGCATAATATATATATATATAGAGAGAGAGAGAGAGAGGAATAATGCAAGAGCATAAATCTCATTCTTAATAAGAAATGCATTATGATATACATGTTTTGGAAATACAAGTATTGCTAAGAATATTATAACACTGTGAACATGCAAAACTCTATTCGTTGCTATTTTACTTCATGCATAATGGTAATTATGAAACGGAGGACATATGAGATAGTATACCAAGTAAAGATAAACCTACTTAAATGCATAAAATTCAATTAGATAATAAAAGAAATGGCATATGTGCTTTAAATGCATGCAATTTGAGTTATGTGTATCTGTGATATGAAAGTGAATGCTTATTGGTATAACTACGTTGTTTATGCAGAAATATATGATTATATATGTGCATGTGCTTTAGACGACTTCTGTGAGAGGTGATCTGTATTATGTTATTTTTCCATTAAACTCGAAAGTTTAGCACGGGTGTTTATTCTTGTAGGTTTTAGCAATAGGAGGCTGTAGGGACAATATGTAGGGACTAAGGCCAACAAAATGATAGTGTGAAGTGTCATAAAAGTACTCTCCTTTTGAATTGTAAAATATATAAATATTTGTATTAATTATTTTTGTAATATGAAATGAAATGTAAATTAAATGAACATAAATATGTTTGTTTTAACATATGAACAAAATTATGCATATAAAGTATACGTACATGAAGAATATAAAAAGAAAAGAAAGAAAGAAAAATTTATACCATGTAATATGTAATAGAACCTGTTTGTATTATGCAATGTAATACCCGCCTAAACCAATAGGTAAACATATATGTGTTAATGAGTCATGGATACGTGGATTAGAAATATATGCTATGTGTACATAGAGACACTACAAAAAAATTGGAAATTAGCGACGGGACTTTTGGTCTCTAAAATGCAAAATTCAGTCACTAATAACATATAGCGACAAGACGACGGAATGTTGCTAATAGCGCAATCACAAGCATTTTAGCGACTAAATCGAAAAATAGTTGCTAATTTTAGCGACTAAATTTAGTTGCAAATATTAAAAGTTTTGTAGCTAATAAACCCCTAAATTTGGTCGCCAAATATGTCATTATTTTATTTGCGATGGACATTTTAGTCGCTAAAAATTGTGACAAACAGTCGCATGAATATATCTGTCGCTAAAAATTAGCGACTAATTGATTTCTGTTGCTATTCGGTTGTAAAGTTATTTTTATATTTAGTGATGGAAATTTTAGTCGCTAATCCGTAGCTAAATTTATGAAATTTTTATTTTTTTTATTTTTTTATTTTATTTATTATTTACACTACATTTAAAAATGGACATTCATATGAATATAAATAAAAATTACAATCAAATTTATAAACATATAATAGAAACCATATATAATTAATATTATTACATAGTATATATATAATTAAAATTACTCGAAAAGTAAATAAGGTTATCATCCGACATAATATCTTCCTAAATATTAAATTGTAATAATAATAAGATCATACAAAATAAGATTAGTAATTTCATTTGGAGGTAGAACGGCTGTAAGCACTGTGTCCCGGAGCGGTCCGGATCAGAGGTTACCCGATGATGAAATCAATGTCCGAGCCTGTATGAGGGGCTGGATTTGGAGGTTTTAGTCCTGCGTTCCATGAGAAGTGAGGCTTTTTACAATTCTTGGGCAGAGTGGGAGAAAACAGAGGTTTTTTCGAGTCAAAAGACTTTTTGTCCTCCACAGACGGCCAGCCCGTCTGTGAAGTCGGCCCGTCGCTTCGAGTCACCGACGGTTTGTGGTATTTTCCGACGCCCGTCGGAAAATCACCGCCCCTGTCAGGATGCCGCCTGGTTTCCAGGAGCACGCAACCCTTCCGACGCCCGTCGGTGGATGTGGCAGGGCCGTCGGACGAATCCTTGTGTCAGAAGGATTCTTCCGACGCCCGCACCCATACACCGACGCCCGTCAGTCGTGTCTGGCTATAAAAGCTCCGAATTTTCATTTGAAAAGGGTTGGAAAAATTTTCAAAAGAGGAAACTCTGCCCAATTTCAAGCAAATTTTCTCTCTCTCCCAACAAAACACATTTTCTAAGGAATTCTATTTTATCAAGGATCAAATCAGTCAAAAGGAACTAAAAGCTAATTAGTTTTCTTTAGATTTTGACTCCAAAATCGATTTTCTGAGGGATTGAAGAAGAAATATCTCATTTTCTCTCTTTAATCTTTCATCTTTGCTTCTCGTGGAATGCACGGGGCTCTAACCGACACAAGAATGTCACCCGAAGCTATTATCTGAGGTGTATATTGATTCTCTTGGGTTATCCCGAGCTTGAGCGGCTATCTACCACATTTGGACGATCTCGTCCGGTTTAGTTTCCTAATCCTCTTGTTTTATTCCTTTCATTGATTATTTTATGTACTCCTTTCATATCCTGTTGATGTACAAAAATGACTCAATGTTTTTATATTTAATAAAATGAGGTTTACACAAAAACAAGGGTCCAATGCCCTATTTCCATTCCAAAAAGATCATCACAAATAAAAATCTCCAATTTTAATAATGATGCATGCGAGGACCAAAGTCCTTAAAATAAGCAATGCCCCCGATTTATGCATGATCCGCACATTTACGAAAGGGAGTTGTATTCCGCTCCTTGTATTATTGTAATCTATTGCTTTCATTATCTATTTGATCATTTATCGCTTTCAAGATGTGAATAAATGCGCCTTTTAATCAAATTGCATAGTGTGGAGAGAGAGCGAATTAATGACATTAAAATTTGATCATAAAATAATTGAGGTAGAAATAGATGAGAAATCCCGGACCCAGCTCTGGTCTTTGGGCTCAAGAGGTTAGAGGTCATCCTTCAAGATACTTCTTGAGTCACGAGGCTTTAGCGCTAATCCTAGGCTCCTTAGGGTGAGGAGTTCACCTTCCATGATCCCTCTGGCTGGCCCGAAATGGATACCAAGCGCAGTCTTAGGCTCTCCGAGGCGAGAGAAACTTTCCCAATGTTCTATTGGGTGGCGACTCCATGAAACCTCCGTGTTGCTCAACATAGACGCACTTGCAATTTATTTGCAAGCTGTCACGGACCCGCAAATGCCCCGATCGTCCACGTGCGGGCGGTCCAAGGGCGGCGCTTGGGATCCGGCGCGCGTCACAGTGGCGACTCCACTGGGGACGTTTATGGTTCGAGGTTTCGATTTGAAAATACCTCCTTTAACATTTATGATTAAAATTTAATTCATAAATTCACTTTCTCTCAAAATTGCATTCGCATATCATTAGAGCCTTAGAATACGCTAGTTTGGTCCCTCTTTTAGGCCCAGTGCGTTCCTGAAGCACCTCCTCATTTTCACTCAATTTGGGGAAGTGTTAAGGATAATCACCAGCCCAAGCCACGTACCTTAATGGTATATCAAAATGATGACCCGATCGGTCGCTATGCTCGTGATGAGCTAGACCCATCGGCAGGGATCATGCTTGGGTAGCCTTGAAGAAATATCTCCCTTGACCAAAGCTCATGTAATGGCTGTAGTTACTTTCCACAGGTGAAATGAACCTTAATTTCGTGCTTGCTGTATGGATCCTCATGTATTGGGTGAGTCCAAATGTCTCGCTTGGTAACCTAGCCAAAGGCTATCATGCCCCGGTAGGGCCATGTTGAAATTTATGGAACGTCCGAATACGTGACGATCATTGTCCATTCCGCTTGTACATTAGCATAGGAGTGTTATGCTGCCGGTTTTTCGCCGCGCACCATACGCGTCCATCGGGTCCCTCGTTGACCCTTGGGCTAATCCCACCTAGGAAAGAGACTGCACGACCACGAGTGTGGGAGAAATAAGGGTGGAAGGACCTACTTGCTTGCTTGTGCTCTGTAAGTGTTGCATATCACGATCATGCATTATACCTGCGCTCCATGCATCATTCTAACTTTTGTCCCTGTAGCCATCATAGATCTGCCCAGGTGGACTAGATCACCAACCGGGCAACTGATCCGAGTTCTTACTCCCGAGCTGTCAGATAGAGAGGGCCTACCGGAAATCTTATTAGAAATCAGTGGTACAGTATCTCAGATGGCAAACTCGCCTAGGGGGGAAGACGCCACCAGGGCCATGATTGCGGAAGAAGTGGGCCGCCGTTTTGAGGAATTCGAGGGTAGGATGATGAATATGTTGACCGCCTTGGCGCAACAGAACGCTCTGCAGAATCCTCCTCCTCCTCCAGTGAGACAGAATGAGCCAGAGGAAGAAAGGGTTGAAAGGCGAGAAGAGCCTGTTAGGCCAGCTCCAGTAGAGTTAAGATCAGTGGCCTCGGGAGAGCTGAGAAGAAGGCCAGTGTTGAGAATTGATGACGATAGAGATATCGAGGATGATAGGTTGAGCATGGCATCTGAGAAGGGGAAGGTGCCTCAAACCGATGACTTTATTTTAAAGAAGATGGAAGAGAGGTTCGAGGCTATGGCTCGTATGATAGGCAGAGCTCATGGGATGAATCCGGAGGATAGGGAGTTGGACGGAGAGGACCCGATCCCTTATAACTTCAAAATGCCGGACGTGCCGAAGTTTGATGGTACTTCTGACCCCACCGCACATGTGAAGCAATATTCTCTGGTCATGAAGGGGACCGCATTGTCCAAGAAGCAGAAAGTGGAATACTTTTGTCTGAGTCTGACCTCTCATGCCATAGACTGGTATTATGGCCTTGACCGCCGCACTAAAGAAGATTGGGATCTGCTCACTGAGGAGTTTTTGAAGCAGTATGACTGTAATACCAGAATGGAGGTGACTCTGAAAGATCTTGAGCTACTTCAGCAGAAGACCGGGGAGTCTTTCCATGATTATCTTACCCGATGGCGGAACCGGGTAATGAAGATGCGCCGGAAGCCTGACACCCAGGATCAGATTCGTCTGTTCATTAAGAACGCAAGCCCGTACTTAAAAGAGGGATTGAGGATGAAGGGGTTGAAGGACTGGGAGTCTCTCAAAGACATAGCCATCGAAGCAGAGGGAGAGTTCTTAACCCGGAAGGCTAACAATGACAATTTCGCCAAAAGGGCTAACCCCGGTCAAGGAACCAGCAGGCCGGCGGGTCCCAGTAACAGCATTAGAAGAATGGGTGAAGTGTCTGCTACTGAGGTAACCGCCCAGAGGAAGTTTTCGAACTTGGGAAGACCATTATCCTGGGTCCTGAGGAGGTTGATGAAGGAGGGAAAATTGCACCCTCTGGCTCCTAGGCCAGCTTCGACACAAGGGAGACCAGGACATAAAGATAACGAATTCTGTGCATTCCACCAGCACTCAGGCCATATCACTGATAAATGCAAAGCACTCCGGCACTCTATCCAAGACTTGATTGATAGCAAGCAGATCTCTGACCCTGAGAGGAGAGAAACTGAGAAGAAGCCCGGTTATAATGCCGTACCACCACCCGTGTTTATGATCCAATCTAACCTGCCAGAATGGTACGTGCTACAAGATCTGTATGGGAGTGAGAAGTTCGCTGTTGGTAATTCCGAGGATAGAAAGGAGAAAGCAGTTGCGACGACCCTTGATTGCTGGTCTAGCAGTGAAAGCGGTGGAGAAGCCGAGGATGAAGAAGGGATGAACCTTGATTTGTGGGGCTCCGATGAAGACGAAGGAGAGATAAGGGCTGTGACGAGGAGTGGAAGGGTGATTCCAAAGATTACGAAGCTACCTGAGCCGGTATAGCCGTCAGCAGAGAAAGAGCCAGACGAGGGGCAGATTGTCAGGCAGTTGAAGAAAACCGCGGCTCAAATATCCATATGGGATCTGTTGAGGCAATCCCCCTCTCATAGGCAGAAGGTAGTAGAAGCTTTGGTTGAGGCCACAGTCACCGCCACTATTTCCCCGTCAGAACTGTTGGGTTTAATTAAGGGAGGATCCGAGGAGAGATTGGTCTTTTCTGACGCCGACCTACCTGTTGAAGGCCGCAACCACAACCGACCCTTGTACATTAAAGCGCAGATTAACGATAAGCACACTGCTTGCGTTATGGTGGACGACGGGTCTTCTATCAATGTGTGCCCTTTGGTAGCCTTGCAAGCTTTTGGTTTAAACGAGGGTATGCTCAGCGGATCATATCTGACTATCACAGCCTACGATAACTCGAGGAGGCAAGCCTCAGGAACCTTTAAGACTTTGGTCAGGACAGGACCTATTGAAGTGGAGGTTGAGTTTGTGGTTCTGCCCATCCCTGCTAACTTCTCAGCTTTGCTTGGGAGACCCTGGTTTCATAAATTGGGGGGAGTGCCATCCACACTGCATCAGATGATAAAATTCCCACACGAAGGAGAGGTAGTGACTATCAAAGCGGCCAGGGAAAACCAGGTCTCAGCGCTGGAAATAGCCAATCAGCCATTCAGCGGCTTCCACGTGTCTATGATAAGGGAAGAGTATGGGTCAGTGGATAGCCCAGCTGTGGTTAATATGATGAAGAAGATGCATTATCTCCCCGGAGCTGGATTGGGCAGAAACTCCCAGGCATTGCAGACCGCAATCACCACTCGAGGGCAGAAGAACCGGAAGGGCCTGGGGTATAGAGGTGGCTTCGGCAAGAAGAGGGTGACAGACAAGATCCCCCACATTTCAGAGAACTTCATGCCAGCATCCTCAGTTTGTGCGTATACTGGTGAAGATGAGCCGCAATGGGTAGGGGGGAGGATTGTCCCTGGCTTCGAGATCTTTAATGATGCTTTTGATTGGAAAGTCGGGTTTGTCAAGACTGTAAAAGACTTTTGGGATGAAGAAGTTATGACCCAGGGTATCACTTGGGACAAATGCGAGCTTGAGGAGGTCGTTACTGAAAAGATGGTAGTTGCCAGGCTGAAAGGGAAGGAGAAGATAGCAGAATTGGGGCTGAAAATCGGAGATTTGAGAATTTCCCCCGACGCGCCTGAGGGGCCTCTGCTAAATCAGGAAGCTAGTGAGCAAGCTGCAACAGCATCAACCTCGGGAGTGGCGGAAGAAGACTCTAGTTTAGATTGTCTTTTTATTCCAGAACTCATTTATGATGTAAATGATAACTATAATATTATTAATAAGATAAACAATTTCACTTATTTGTGCGATGTTTCTAATGATTTCAACATGCATGAACATGATCATATTCCATCAATTTTTGACATTGACTCCACTGGCACAACGCCTTTTAATCTTGGAACCTCGGAAAATCCGAGAGAAATTCTAACAGCATCAAGCATAACTCCTGAGGAGAGAAAAAATTTTGAGAGAATAATAAGAAAACATGAAAAAGTCTTTGCCTGGACCTACGAGGACATGCCGGGAATTGACCGAGACGTGGCGGAACATGCCATCCCAACTTACCCAGATTGCAAGCCTGTGAAGCAGAAGTTGAGAAGGCTAAGGCCAGAATGGGCTGATAAGGTTAAGGAGGAAATTCGACAGCAGATTGAAGCCAAGTTCCTCGTGGAAGTCCAGTATCCTACATGGCTGGCAAATGTGGTCCCTGTAGCAAAGAAGAACGGAAAGGTCAGGGTATGTGTGGATTATCGAGATCTTAACAAAGCATGCCCTAAAGATGATTTTCCACTACCCCATATTGATGTATTGATAGACAGTGCTGCCAATTGTGCGATGTACAGCTTTGGAGACGGTTATGTGGGCTACAACCAGATCCTGAACAAGATAGCTGATCGGGTTAAAACTGCCTTTATCACAGAGTGGGGGACCTATGCCTATCGGGTCATGCCTTTCGGCCTAAAGAATGCAGGGGCCACATATCAGAGAATGGCGACCAAGATCTTAAGCGACCTGATTCATAAAGAAGTGGAGGTGTATGTCGATGACATGATGGTCAAATCAGCCACCCGAGAGGGACACTTCGAAGCTATGGAAAAGTTCTTCACCCGGATAGACAAGTATAATCTGCGACTTAACCCCAAGAAGTGCATTTTTGGAGTGACTTCAGGAAAGCTATTGGGACATGTCGTCAGCCAGAGGGGAATAGAAATTGACCCAGACAAGGTGAAAGCCATCAGAGAGATGCCTGTGCCACAAAAAGAGAAGGATGTAAGGAGTTTCCTGGGCAAGCTGCAGTATGTCAGCCGGTTTATTGCCAAGCTCACTTCGATATGTTAGCCTATTTTTAAGCTACTTAGAAAGAATCAGCCTGTAGTCTGGAATGAAGACTGCCAAAGAGCCTTTGATAATATCAGGGAATATCTGTTAAATCCGCCAGTGCTAAGGCCTTCACAACCGGTCAAACCGCTTATTCTGTACCTGGCAGTAGAGGACGGTTCGGTGGGCGCCATGATGGCTCAAGAGGATGAATTTGGGGTGGAGTTTGCGATTTATTACCTCAGCAAGAAGTTCCTGGCTTATGAAATAAAATATGCTGAAGTAGAGAAGATCTGCCTCGCAGTGATTTGGGCATCAAAGAAGCTGAGACATTACTTCCACTCATACAAAGTTCAGGCAGTGGCCAAGCAAAATCCGTTGAGATATTTGCAGGAAGCACCGTCTTTGCTTGGAAAGATGGGGAGGTGGCTGCTCTTGCTACAAGAGTTTGATGTGCAATACATCACCCGCAAGACTATTAAGGGGCGAGCCGTGGCCGAATTTCTTGCTGAATATCCTATCCAAGGGGACACCCCCGAGTTTACCTTTCCTGACGAGAGCATAGGCACGATTTCTGTTCAGGGATGGCAGTTGCACTTTGACGGGGCAGTGAATAACAGGGGAGCCGGAGTCGGAATCATCTTGACAACCCCAGATAATGAAAAACTTCCTCTTGCTAAGAAGCTGAGATACAAAGTAACCAACAATGAAGCTGAATATGAAGCTTGCGCTTTCGGGCTAGAGGCGTTAGCTGTGTTGGGGGCAAGGAACATAGAGGTATTTGGTGACTCATCCTTGGAAATAAACCAGATCCGAGGCGAGTGGGCTGTAAAAGAAGAACGATTGGTCCCCTATGTTCAATATCTGAAAGGGATGTGTGGGCAGTTTGAGACTTGCACTTTCCACTTTGTGCCCAGAGATGAGAGCCGTCTGGCTGATGCGTTGGCAACCTTAGTGGCAATATGGGATAACCCTGAAGGAGTGGCTATGAAGCCGGTGCTGATTTCGAGCTCTGATAAGCCTAGTTTTGAAACCGAGCCTCTAATGGAAGTAGAGGCGTCAGATGGGAAGCCATGGTACTTTGATATCATGAATTACTTGAAAAACGATAGATTCCCAGAAGAAGCCACTGAAAAGACCAGAGGATGATACGTAAGTTATCTACTCAGTTCATATCCTTAGAAGGGGTGTTGTACAAAAGATGGTCGGATGGGATTCAGCTCAGGTGCTTGAATGAAGGAGAAGCCCGCAAGATAATGGAGGAAACCCATGCAGGTGTCTGTGGGGCCCACATGAACGGTTTGACCTTGGCCAAGAAGATCATGAGACAAGGCTTTTATTGGCTTACGATAGACAGTGACTGCTCAAAGTATGTCAAACAATGTCAGTTGTGCCAACAGTACGCAGACCTGAGACACTTGCCGGTATCAGAGCTACATAACCTGACATCACCTTGGCCGTTTGCTACTTGGGGAATAGATATCATTGGAGAGATTCGCCCTACGGCGTCCAATGGGCACAGATACATCATAGTCGCGATCGACTATTTCACCAAATGGGTCGAGGCAGAATCCTTCAAGAAAATTGACGCAAGGGACATGGCCAAGTTCATAGAGAGGAATTTGATCTGCAGATATGGCCTCCCTCAACACATAGTGTCTGATAATGGGGTGCAGTTCATGGGAGAAACCAGAAAACTTCTCGAGAAGTATGGTGTCGAGCATTATAAATCCTCTCCCTACTGACCGCAAGCGAATGGAGCAGTAGAGGCCGCAAATAAGAATGTGAAGAAGATCCTGTCCAAGATGGTCCAAACCTACAAGGACTGGGCTGAAAAGTTACCCTTTGCCCTGTGGGGATACAGAACGACAGTAAGAGCATCCACAGGCGCTACGCCATTTTCCCTAGTATACGGAACATAAGCAGTATTGCCAGTAGAGATAGAACTTAAATCGCTAAGGGTGGTCATGGAGGCCCAAATCCCGGAAGCCGAATGGGCGCAACAGAGGTTATAGCACTTGAACTTACTGGATGAGAGTAGGCTGAGAGCTTATTATCATAATCAGATTTACCTGAAGAGATTGGCAAGAACTTTCGGGAAGAAAGTGAGGAAGCATCCGCTAAAAGAAGGGGACTTGGTGTTCAAACAGATGAGACCAGGGATACCAGACATCAGGGGGAAATTCAGACCTACCTGGGAAGGGCCGTATATCCTTAAGAAGCTGCTGTCCAAAGGAGCTGCAATCTTGTCAGATAGCGATGGGAACGAATTCAAAGAACCGATCAATGTCGACAGACTCAAAAGGTTCCACGGCTAAAGACCAAAATAAAAAGAAGAGAATAAAATGCCCTGCAAGTCGAAAACCGAAAAAAGGCGGCTATGCTAAAATTGGGCGCCTCGACAGGGTGAAAACCGAAAAAAGGCATCCTGTGCAAAAATTAGAGGCATGAGAGAAAATGTCCGATCGTGAAAACCCGAGAGGGCCGATTGGTAACAGGAGTTGATGCTGTTAAAATTTGGTTTCATGTATTGACAGCGCGTAAGTAGCTGAGTAGATGCCAAAATTGATCATGTATGCTGAAATTATATGAAAATGTACGCAAATTCCTGAAATAGAATGAATATTATTTTTTTCATTTTCGTCATTCCCTAGTTCTGCATTAAAAAGAAATGTAGCACCAAAAGGAATACATATATAGGCTAAGCTAAGTCCCACTGCTGCTCTCGCCGACCAAATGTTTGAGCCCTCGAGTCCTGTTATCAGACGCTGGACTAAGGATCCACTTCTTGTACTCGCTAGTCGAAGACGCAGAATGATTGCCAAACCTCGGGATAACAGTCTTCACGGGTAGTCTACCCCACAGCTCATGGTACCGAGAAGCAAACGCGGCCGAGAGAGCTCCTCATCGGAAAGACAGGGGAACCCTCACTATATCCTGGGTCGTCCCGAGCTGTCGTGTACATCGAGAGGTGATGCAGAAGGTGGCTTGACGGAGGCCGCAGAGGGGAACACAACCCGATGGCCCGTCGATGACCACATGAGACAGTGGGAGCCAGGCAGACGTGAAGTTGATATCGTCATCTGACAGCTCGCCAAACCTGGTAATGCCTTCACCAGCAGTGACACACCCATACAGTCGTCGATGAGGCAAGAAATGGCTCGGCGAGTACTGGGGAGTAACGCGAGGGGGTGGTTCAGACAGCATTTTCAGCTTTTCTTGCAGCCAGATCTGGAAAAAAAAAAAAAGCCGCTGGAGTAAGTGGGATTTACTTCAGGCAAAAATAAGGCGCAGGGTTGTGTGAAAATCCGAAAGGACGCACCTCCCCCTAAGAAAAGCTAGTGTGAAAATCCATAAGGGACGCACTACCTTTAAAAATAATGACGTACCTGGAGCAATAAGGGGCTGCCGGTAAAGGTTGTAGTGGACCCAGAGCTCACAGCGTCCAAACCCAGAATAGTTTCAGCCAAGACAAGTGGTAGGGGTGACAGTCCCAGATGAAAGTTGCTCAAGATTCCGAACAGGCGAGAGTCACCTGTCAAACCTCTCGGAACAACAGTAAGGAAGTTCACCATGCAGAATAAGAATGTGATGCTTACCCGATATGTGGGGATATCAGTGAACCGATCCAGGGCCTCGATCAGTGGCCCCAAAGAAAAGGAAGAGCCCGGAGGAATCAGCCGGATGGCCTCGGAAGAAGGTATGCCCAGAGCCATGGCTACATCCCGGGTCTGGAATAAGCCGCGGCGGGGGACGCAAGGCAGAGCGCTAGGAGGGAACCGGGCTCCCAGAATGGAAGCTAACTCCTCAGGCAAAGGGCACAGTTCCTGATAGGTGAACTGGAAAACGTGAAACCGGGGGTTCCAGAAGTGGGTCGCCGCCAGGAGGAGGTTCTGGTCGGTTTTCACCCGGCACAGATATTTCAGCCCAGACAAAGAGGAAAGGGCGCCTTCTCCCCAAGTGTGTTTGTCATCTAAGATACGGTGCATCCTTTGGGCAAGAGGGGAAGACATTTTGAGAAAGATGAAAGACTCAAGATGTTGGAAAATGAAGAGACAAGAAGAACAAAAATTTTGTAAGATTTTATAGGGAAGTGCCACCGACGGCCTACCCGCCCCTATACATAGACGGTCTGACCGCCTCTCTAAAGAGACGGCCTGCCTGCCTCTCCACAGGGACGGTATGCCCGTCGGAGGGAAGTCCACCTGGCAGACGCATACGTCAGCATCGCATTCATCACGCGCATTAACTCGCATTTATTGCATGACAGACGGCCAGCCCGTTGGTCGCTTGTACAGACGCCCTGCCCGTCGGTAAAGAAATTCTATATAAGGGCGAGTGACAAACGGTGCAAACGCTACTGTCCCTTTCATTTCCTCTCCCAAACCGTTTTTCTTTGCGTTTTTGGCTTTTTTTCAAGCATTTCTTCATATATTTTCGCGATTTCTTCATATTTTCGCATTTTCTACTCACCGGGTGCTTTGATATTCATATTTTCTCCAGTTTCTACACTTCCCGCGACTACAAGTAAGTAAATAATTACTTTATTTTGAGTTTTATTTAATTCATTTCTTCTCCCCTCAACCTTAGAAAATTCCAAATGCTTTAGGAATTTAGGGGGAATGCCGCCCATTTTTTTTTATTTTATTAGTTCAATTAAATCTGATTTCTGCATGATCACATAGAAATAGAATTTTTCTATAGTTTTGGTGCTTTAGAACTGCGTCTCTTTAGCGCACCATTATGTGCATATATTGCTTTTGCGGCCTGAGGCCATTATTTTGTGTTGGGGGGCACACCCTTGCCGGGGTGCGCCCCATTTACATGCGTGTATTATTGTTGAGGCCTGAGGCCTATGTTTTTGCCTTTTCGTGCAGGAGGTTGGGCATACCCCTGCCGGGATGCTGCCCAAATTTTTATCATTTATTCAAGAATCGATTTTTTTCTTGTATGATGCATACCCTGGGACCTAGAAGGCCCATTCTTATTCACGTTAATTATTTTCACGCTAGTTGCATGTTTGCTTTTGCCATGATGCGTGCGAGCCACTTTAAGATACTTCCTTAGACTGGATGTTTGCTCTTCTCATCTTTTTGTATCCTTATCAATTTTTTATCTTGTTTTGGGCTGCTATTGCCCCGGTGAGGCCCAAATTGGCCTTCGCTTCGAAAATAGGTTTAAAAATAGTTGTTTTGCCAGATTTCCGATGTTTAATCTCTTCCCTTTTGCAGGATGCCCCCTAGATGTAGAGCGCCGCAGGCCCAGCCCGAGCTTGTAGCTCCGGATTGGATGGATGATGAGTCGGCTCAGAGGTATAGAGCGTTGGCTCAGGTAGAGTTTTGGGCCAGCCGTTTTGTATCTCGCCCATTTCTAGAGGCCCTTGGGTTGGCCCCAGAGTTTGATCTACTTGCCGAGGGTGCTGGTTGGACGGAGTTCCTTAAGCCCTCCTTCCAGACTTTTCCAGAGGCTACCCGCCAGGTCTTGGCCACTCTCCGCTATGCCGGCTTTCAGAGTGCAGATGCCGACCCAGGGGTGATTCAGTTTTGGTTCGACGGCGACCATTTCAGCATCACCAGGCAGAGGTTTGCTCAGGCCATGGGGCTCCCTAGAGAGGAGGGGGTCGAGATCCCACGGCGAGCGGTGAGACGCGCCCATTGGGCGGCCATTGCCATACCAGGAGTGCTGTACGATCACAATACAACGAAGAGCACCGTACTGGTGTCTCAGGCACTCCGGTATTTGCACAGAGTGCTTTCTAGTTCGTACCTCGGTCGAGCTGGTAATCCAGGGTCGCTTAACGCGGCTGAGATCTGGAGCCTCTGGGCTATGGTGGCAGGCCAGCGTCTCAACATTAGCCACGAGATCTTGGCCAACTTGACCAGAGTCAGCAGAGGGATGACGCCGGTGGTGATGGTAGGAGGAGTCATCACCCGTTTGCTTTTGAGATTGGGGGTTAACCCCGAGAGGTTGAGAGGACCCTTGCCGGAGGGGATCCATGTAGATGCCGCAGCGGCAGTTCAGATGGGGATGATCTCCCAGATTCTAGGCCAGGCAGAGGCCTACAGGGTGTTGACCATCCATGAGACCCGGCAGCTGTTCTCGCTTCCACCCTTGGGGGCAGATCCTGATCACCCGGAGGAGCAGCCTCCACAGCCCGAGCCTCAGCCACAGCCTGAGCCTCAACCACAGCCTGAGCCTCAGCCACAGCCCGAGCCGCAGCCAGAGCCCCAGCCTCAGCCGGAGCATCAGTCTCCTCAGCCGCAGACGGTGCCTCCACCACAGTAGCAGGAGCCACCTAGGACCCCCTCGGACTTTGACTTCGAGATCACGATGGACGACCTCTTCGCCGCTTCATCGGCATCCAGAGCGCCGACTCCAGTCCCATCACCGGGCGCCAGGGTACAGAGGTCTGTCCATGGGCCCTCCGAGAGATACCATCCGTACTCCCGAGGCGACCCAGGGGCATCCACCTCCTCGGCACCACCACCAGAGCCAGCACCGCAGCAGCCTGTGCAGCCAGACTTCTCTCAGCTCCTCACCTCCATGTTTACAGCCTTAGAGCGGCGGCCGGATGAGAGGGACAGGGCTATCCACGAGAGGTTGAATCGCCAGCAGGCTGCCATTCAGGAGCAGTCCCAGTCGGTGGAGCGTTTGGCTCGGGAGCAGGCGGGCTACATTGAGCATACGACGCGGGAGCAGACTCGGGCCATGGATGCCTTTAGGGATGAGGAGGCTCGGGTCCTGGAGGCTTTTAGAGGGGAGCAGATGAGGACGATTGAGTAGATTGCTCAGGGGCAGAGGGAGTTGAGGCAGCAGCTCGCTCATGATTTGGGGACGTCACAGGACTAGGCGTCTCAGAGGGTCGATATGACCCTACAGATGATTGATGAGTCACTTGACTCTCTGAGATCCCGCGTCCAGGCGATGGAGGGGATACTCCCCCCTCTTTCTCAGACCATGAGGGAGTTTAGGGAGCAGACGGAGCAGAGCCTGGAGCAGAGGAGAAGGGCCGCCAGCGAGCAGACCATTCAGTTGAGCCAAGCCTTCAAGAAGTTGGGAGACAAGGTTTCTGAGACCTTAGGGTTTATGAGCACCTGTACCCAGCCCTTCTTGGATGGCTACGCTCAGATCCGTTTTAGGCGGGCCCATGATCACGAGGCAGGACCCTCCACAGCTCCACCACCGCCTCCGGCACGTCCACGTCCACCTCCGCCAGGGACCGTGCACATATCGGATGATGAGGATCCCGATGAGCCCTCAGACTACACACCTCTCTGATCTTCAGGGAGTTATTTTTGTATCTTTTGTATATTTATATTTTGTATATGCACTGTACAAAAATGACATTTCTAGTGAAAACTTTTGCTTCATTATTGCATGATCATTCGATTATTAATTGTTTAATCACACCACAGAAGGTGTATGTTCTCATATTTACTTATGTGTCGATAAAAATGACAATATAACAAAACAAAACAAAAAAAAATGAAATGATGAATGATGATAATCAATAACATCTCAATAAGAAAAAAATAAATAAAAGATGAAACATGGCATAGCAAATAAGGCAAAATCGCGCCATCAATAAACAGGACGAAAGATGACCACTCAAGCACGAGCTAATAAAGTCTTTTGTCACACAGGTACAGAGACAGATCGAAGCTGCAGTTGAAGAAACACTGCTCTTCACCAAACTGAGGTTGTAGCCAAAGCATGCTGCATCTCACAGATCGAAGCTGCAGTTGAGCAAACACTGCTCTTCACCAGATCGAGATCGTGGCCAGAGAGTGCTACATCTCACAGTTCGCGCGGCAGCCAGAGAGTGCTACGCACCTTGCAGATCGAATGGGGGTTAACAAGGGAACTTCAGATCGAAGCTGCGGTTAAACAAACACTGCTCTTCACCAGATCGAGATCGTGGCCAGAGAGTGCTACATCTCACAGTTCGCGCGGCAGCCAGAGAGTGCTACGCACCTTGCAGATCGAATGGGGGTTAACAAGGGAACTTCAGATCGAAGCTGCGGTTAAACAAACACTACTCTTCACCAGATCGAGATCATGGCCAGAGAGTGCTACATCTCACAGTTCGCGCGGCAGCCAGAGAGTGCTACGCACCTTGCAGATCGAATGGGGGTTAGCAAGGGAACTTCAGATCGAAGCTGCGGTTAAACAAACACTGCTCTTCACCAGATCGAGATCGTGGCCAGAGAGTGCTACATCTCACAGTTCGCGCGGCAGCCAGAGAGTGCTACGCACCTTGCAGATCGAAAGGGGGTTAGCAAGGGAACTTCAGATCGAAGTTGCAGTTAGAGAAACACTGCTCTTCGCTTCGAGTTCGTAGCTAGAGAATGCTACGTCTCACCAACACCTACAAGTCGGGACGAGATCGGTAGGGGTATCTTCGCATCGCCGAACGGACCGAGACAAGGTCTTCCCGGCAAAAGGCGTGGAAGGTAAGAACCGTCAGAGGTACGCCTTCTTTCTTTCTGTCCTTTCTCTGAGTTTTGGCTTATCTAGGCGCTTGTGCACTAGTTTCCCCAAAACTGGGGGCAACTGTAAGCACTGTGTCCCGGAGCGGTTCGGATCAGAGGTTACCCTATGATGAAATCAATGTCCGAGCCTGTATGAGGGGCTGGATTTGGAGGTTTTAGTCCCGCGTTCCATGAGAAGTGAGGCTTTTTACAATTCCCGGGCAGAGGGGGAGAAAACAGAGGTTTTTTCGAGTCAAAAGACTTTTTGTCCTCCACAGACGGCCAGCCCGTCTGTGAAGTCGGCCCGTCACTTCGAGTCACCAACGGTTTGCGGTATTTTCCAATGCCCGTCGGAAAATCACCGCCCCTGTCAGGATGTCGCCTGGTTTCTCGGAGCACGCAACCCTTCCGACGCCCGTCGGTGGATGTGGCAGGGCCGTCGGACGAATCCTTGTGTCAGAAGGATTCTTCCGACGCCCGCACCCATACACCGACGCCCGTCGGTCGTGTCTGGCTATAAAAGCTCCGAATTTTCATTTGAAAAGGGTTGAAAAAATTTTCGAAAGAGGAAACTCTGCCCAATTTCAAGCAAATTTTCTCTCTCTCCCAACAAAACACATTTTCTAAGGAATTCTATTTAATCAAGGATCAAATCAGTCAAAAGGAACTAAAAGCTAATTAGTTTTCTTTAGATTTTGACTCCAAAATCGATTTTCTGAGGGATTGAAGAAGAAATATCTCATTTTCTCTCTTTAATCTTTCATCTTTGCTTCTCGTGGAACGCGCGGGGCTCTAACCGACACAAGAATCTCACCCGAAGCTATTATCTGAGGTGTATATTGATTCTCCTGGGTTATCCCGAGCTTGAGCGGCTATCTACCACATTTGGAGGATCTCGTCCGGTTTAGTTTCCTAATCCTCTTGTTTTATTCCTTTCATTGATTATTTTATGTACTCTTTCATATCCCGTTGATGTACAAAAATGACTCAATGTTTTTATATTTAATAAAATGAGGTTTACACAAAAACAAGGGTCCAATGCCCTATTTCCATTCCAAAAAGATCATCACAAATAAAAATCTCCAATTTTAATAATGATGCATACGAGGACCAAAGTCCTTAAAATAAGCAATGCCCCGATTTATGCATGATCCGCACATTTACGAAAGGGAGTTGTATTCCGCTCCTTGTATTATTGTAATCTATTGCTTTCATTATCTATTTGATCATTTATCGCTTTCAAGATGTGAATAAATGTGCCTTTTAATAAAATTGCATAGTGTGGAGAGAGAGCGAATTAATGACATGAAAATTTGATCATAAAATAATTGAGGTAGAAATAGATGAGAAATCCCGGACCCAGCTCTGGTCTTTGGGCTCAAGAGGTTAGAGGTCATCCTTCAAGATACTTCTTGAGTCACGAGGCTTTAGCGCTAATTCTAGGCTCCTTAGGGTGAGGAGTTCACCTTCCATGATCCCTCTGGCTGGCCCGAAATGGATACCAAGCGCAGTCTTAGGCTCTCCGAGGCGAGAGAAACTTTCCCAATGTTCTATTGGGTGGCGACTCCATGAAACCTCCGTGTTGCTCAACATAGACGCACTTGCAATTTATTTGCAAGCTGTCACGGACCCGCAAATGCCCCGATCGCCCACGTGCGGGCGGTCCCAAGGGCGGCGCTCGGGATCCGGCGCGCGTCACAACGGCCATTACCAAAAGGAGAATCATCATGCGGTTGAAGATCTCGTGCACTCGTAGGGCCAATATCATCATCTTGTGTGGGTGATACAGTAGTGGTATTAGGCTAACTGGCTGATGGCTGAGTGGTCAAGTGAGGAAGCAATAAACGAATAGTCCGTGCAACAATCTCCTCGACATCTTCGTTTGTCAAGCAGGTACCACCAGAATGAGAGGCAATGCTTGTACCAGCTACGATTCTACATCCAACTACGATCTAAAAATTCAATTTAACCTAAATTTTATGATTTTAACAAAATAAGAAAAAATCAAAAGATTAGTCTCCACAGTATACAGAAGAAGAGAGCCTAGTAGCGGTCGCTATTCTCCTTAAGCCAGGATTAAGCAAGATTTGAAACTTAAATACCAAATTATCATGTGAATGAAGATGAGAGAATTTCATATATATTTGTATTTGAACAAAATTTTATCATGAATATCATAATGCAAATCAAATTGATATCACACTATAAATGCTAGGAATATATCACAATCGATCTCATATATATATATGTAAGTGGTAAGAATAATTCTTTGGTACAAAATTGAATGTTCAAATGTTAATTAGATTTAAAATATAAAAGATGAAGACACTGTTACGTGTTCCTATATATGGATTGTTTTTATTTGATGGCAGTCAGCAAGCGGGCCACATATATCTATTATTTCTTTACTATCTACTAACAAAATGAATTAAGTTGTATGTTGTAAAAGAACACAAGATCTACTTGAACTTGCACATAAAAATTACATCTTCTTGTATATCTGGCATAAATCATCATTTTTTATAAAAGAAATCAAAATAAAAAAGTTTACCTGGAACAAGATGAAGATCTGTATACAAGGGTCAAATAAGGGTCACTCTTAGGGCGCTTATTTCATTGTCTTGCAAAGTAAACAAAAGTAATCATGAGTTTGAGCAAGTCTAAATAGTAATTTAATAAGGGTCATATTCATAAATTAAAAAAATAATAATTTATACTTTAAAATAATAATTTACACTTTAAAAGTAATCATGAGTTTGCAAAGAACTTTAAAATGGAATATGTTAAGCATTTAACAAGTTAATTATAAGGTTTTAACAAGTTAATTATAAGGTTAAAAAAAATAGAAAATAATTAAAATAAATAAATAAAAAAGTGAAACGATTTTGTAAGATTATCAAAATATTGAATACTCCCTCCATCCCACTTTATGTATTTACTTTCACTATTTTATTTTGTCCCACTTTAATTGTCCTTTGAGGAATTTAAGGAAAAACTATATAAGTAGCCCTATTTATTATACACCACTGCATTAAATAGAGTGATATTTTTAATTTCGATCATATAAAAATTAAATGGTATACTTAAAATTAGAAATAGATAAATTAGTCAATTGCTAATATTTTTTTAAGATCAAGATTTTCTAATTATTTCCTTAATTTCAATGTTAAAGTAAAAGTGAGCACTTAGAGTGGAACGAAGGGAGTAAATTTTTTTTTTTAATGTTTATGAGATGAAATAAGTGCCATGTGCAAAACATATTGATTATTTATTTTGAAAAATAAATTGGAACACGGGTGAAAAATGACAAGAAATTTAAGAAATAATTAAAATGGGGTGCTGATGGAATTTTTAATTTCTTATATACACATATTAGGATAAATCTAGAATTTTAAAAAAATTCATTAAAAGGGAAAACAACTTCCCTTGTTTTTCAGGAAAGCACTTCTAAGAGAAACCAACATGCAATGGCTTATTCGAAAAATACTTCTAATAAGTGAAAGCCTTTTTGAAAATTTAGCCAAACACATCCAAATGTCGCTTATCAAGCTCAAAAGCCATTTTTGGCTCTCCAAAAGCCTAGCTAAACAACCCCTTAATATCTTTGTCCACACCATTCATGAAAACTGATGAGACAACAAGATTGTAATTGAAGATGCAGTTAAGCATTTAAGAACCAAAATGAGGGCACAAAAAAAACCAAAAAATAAGAGACAGAGAATATTGGCTAATATGTTCATATACTGCCATGTCAGCTAATCAATCAAAGCCTACTGGAACATTAAAGTCAAAAATAATGCTCAGTATTATTCCTAACGAAATGCTTGCTTTTCAAAATGCTATTTTTTCTCCAGAGTCTTAAAACTGCAACATACAAAGCATATCACACCCACAAAAATGCAGTGGAAATGATTTCTTGGAAGGAAAACGAGAAACAACTAAATGATAAAGAAATAACTAAATGATAAAACAATCACATTTCCTTCATGTAAATGAATAAATAAAAATCAGAGTGTTATGACCTAGGCCCCCATAAGCCCAAGTCACACCCACACACTTGGCGGGCTTGCCCATAGAAGCCCAAGGGTTACATCAGGCCCATAAGTGGGAAGGCCTCTTGTTCCACCAAAAGGAATTCCTAGTAGTGGTGGGTGCTCATCACACTTATAAGCCACTAACTACCATATAGTTAGCCGATGTGGGATCGTAATACTACCCCTCCCATCAACAGCCGATGTCCACGCCGGCTTTGTCACCCACTGGCGGCTTCTCCCAATGGCGGCTTCTTCCTTTCCTTGGGTTCCTCTCCTGGGCCGCCTATCATAGAGTCGGTCTGGCTCTGATACCAATTGTTATGACCTAGGCCCCCATAAGCCCAAGTCACACCCACACACTTGGCGGGCTTGCCCATACAAGCCCAAGGGTCACATCAGGCCCATAAGTGGGAAAGCCTTTTGTTCCACCAAAAGGAATTCCTAGTAGTGGTGGGTGCTCATCATACTTATAAGCCACTAACTACCATATAGTTAGCCGATGTGGGATCGTAACACAGAGGTACCTCTCCATCCACAATTATGTCTACCATTCGAGGAGGGACAATAACGTCTTCCATAAATTTTGCCAGTTGTGACTCAGCCACCTATTAGAAACCCCAGTATGAAAGGATAGGATTAGTAGACAAAGAATATTAGAGGAAATACAATTATTTATACAAGGAAATAAATAAAATTAGCACATGAAGGAGACATAAAATTAGAGAATAGGCTTAATTGATGCTATAAATGTGACCTGTCAGCTCACGGACAAAACAAAATGCAACTCGAGGAAAGTTCAAATTTTTTATTTTTATTATGATGCTTATGAAATTAGATCCTAGAATGCCATTAGCATCACACCTACCATGATCCAAGACTTTACAAAAATAAAAAATAAAAAAGTCTAGTAGTTCAGAAAAATCACAACAGTAATAGACTTAATTTCAAATCTTCATTTTTAATAGACTGATCAAAAACTAAAGGCAGCTGAAGACAGACGGTGCAGATAAACTAAAGGCACTACAAAAAAAATGCCAATTAGCGACTGATTTTAGCGACTAAAAATTTTAGTCGCTAATTTGCGACTAATTAGCGACGATTCTGCGACAGAAAGAGTATTCAGTCGTGAGAATATATATAATGAATAATAAAAGGGATTTAGCGACGAAAATAGCGACTATATTTTTTATCAGTCGCTAAAAATTGGCGCGAATTTGCCGCGCTATTTTTGCGACAAAAATAGCGACTGAATATTTAGTCGCAAAATATTAGCGACTAAAATTTCGTCGCTAACATATATTTATAAATTTGCGACGAAGAACCGACGGAAAAATGTGTCGCAATTAGCGAGGAAATTAGCGACGGAATTGTTA
This sequence comes from Excoecaria cochinchinensis, assembly GCA_947683425.1. NCBI lineage: Eukaryota > Viridiplantae > Streptophyta > Magnoliopsida > Malpighiales > Euphorbiaceae > Excoecaria > Excoecaria cochinchinensis. The sequence continues at coordinate 9,926,913 of CANTUQ010000005.1, forward strand.
GTCGCTAAATTAGATTTTTAATTAATAAATTAGCGACTAAATAATTCGGTCGCTAAATTAGTCGCTAAATCGCGATTATGTTAAGACAGATAGTGACCTAAATTCCCAATTTTTCTAACTCTCAATCGCTAAGGAGATAAGCGACAGATCTCCCATTTTGAGCAATCCACTCGCCACCGGTGTGGAAGCCCATCGTCGCCGGCGGTTTAATCGGCGTTTGCTACTCCGGCAGCTTCGGTTGTGTGAGAGGTGAGTGAAAAACTCATATAGCTCTCCAAAAATTACAGATTTGTCCGATCCCCATCTTTTCTAATCTATAATTTTCTTGTTTGTTTGAGGTTTTTGAGGAGTTATAGTCGGGCTAAAGGCGGTGGAGGGAGAATAGACTGTAATTTCGGCCATCTGACCCAACTTCGGTGGAGTAAATAGAACCAGCAATAAGTTATGTTCTATATATCTGTTGAGTACATGTTGAGTGAACAGAACCAATATGATTTGATTCTGAATGTAGAGGATTTTATTGTGAATATATGGGTTTTATTCATTCTATTTACTGGATCTGCTGTGAAATAGTAAGAATTAGAAGCTTATGATCCTAAGATAGAGGGGTTTTAGATAAAAAAAGTTGGCCCCTTTCTCCATTGGGGTTCCAAGTCGGAGCTTGAAAGTGAGAACTGGACAACTAGACTCAGAGTCAGCTTATTATACAAAAACTATGCTGCAAATTTCCAAATTCCCATTGGTGTATAATTAAAAGTGTGTATATATATATATATATAATTAAACTTATCAGTGTATGATTGACTATCACTTTCATGACTAGTAGTTGATTAAATATAATTTGATACCAGTTAGCATGGAGTTTGCACGCGTGATTTACAGGTCGTAATCTGTGATTTCTGCATATTACATTTCCTTTGACCTCCCAGTTTAGAAATATGGATTGTCAATTTGCAGTGATGATCTTGACATGTATGTACCTGCTGGAAACCTTATTAAAATGTTGTAGAAATTCTTCTATTTTTTTTATATAATGGATTATCCCATTGAAGAAATCTGTTCTTGACGGCAGCTTATTACTTATGTAAGTTGTCAATGGCAGGGGTCATTAATGTTGTTCCATATATTCAGATGGCGTAAGTCATATTAGGTTAATTTAATTGTATTAGACAATCTAGCTTAATTATTAAGTGATTTAATTAGAGTCTAGCTTAATATATGGGTTTTAATTAATTTCTCGTATTAGGTTAATTTAATTGTATTAGACAATCTTCCAAATTATATGTAAAGATATATATTCAATTTTGTTATACATATTATAACCTTGATTTTTCTTTTTACATTGATTTAATTAATTTAATTGTGTTTGATTATTGATTCCAAAATAAATGGCTAATAAAATAAAATTTTTAAAATAACATTTTGAATTTCTTTTTCCTCGTGGCAAATATTTTTTGAGTTAATATTTCTTTTAAGAAGCGACACAGTATATTTACTATAATGAATTTTTTATTAACCACTTAACTATTTTATTTATTTTTTATTTATATAAATAAGAGAATATGGAGTTAAAGTTGTCTAGAAAACTCAGATGGAACCTTCAAAACCCAAAAAAGTTGTCTAGAAAGCTGTGGTAAGAAGAATATTCAATATAGTAAGAATAAATAATATTCTTACATGAATATTTAAAAGTTTATATGGTTGAGTTGTCTTCAAATGCAATTGGATGAAACTTCTTGGACTTGCCACTGCATTTAAGAATATGTTTAATATTTGATTAAGATCCTAAAGTCCATCTTTGATTTTGTACATTAATATAAAAACCGCATCTTTCTTTATTTCTAGAATTTTATACTTCCATAAGTTTCCATGAGATTCTTGTAAGTTAAGCCATCTATAATATACAATTAATGCCAACAAATGCCAAAGCTTCTTTGGATTGTGGTTTACTTGGTTGTGACTTGTAAAATTAGGTTGAAAATTAAAATGCAAGTCATAGGAAAATGACAAATATTTTTGAAGAAAAAAAGAAAAAATAAAGTAAATGATATTAATTTGAGAGTGCTTGAGTTAGGTTACCGAAATTAGTCAACTCCCAAAGGCAAAGCCAGGGGTCCAGGAGTATTATTTTTCTAGAGAAAAGAGAGTATGAAACGTGTTTCTCGTAAATATGTATGGAACATGTGATTATCGTCGAAAATTGAAGAATGTTATCTCAAGCACACAAATGTACACTAACAGCTTATACAATTAAATTAGGACATATTAGATAATTCATATATTAATTATAATATAAAAAAGAAAAGAGAAATTATAAGATGGAATATAAATTGTGATATATATTTTAAATTGCATTTACTTTTTTCTAGCTATTTGCATGTAGATACGTGATTGTATTAATTTATTTTTCTAATCTTATATTGTTAATGAATTTGGTATTTAAGTTTCATATAGTTGTGTTGCAATTCGAATGTTTAGGTGTAATGGAACCCTTAGATCGTAGTTGGATGTATAATCGACGAGATTCAAGTGGAAGGACTAATGCATCATTCGTATTTGGGGTTGAGAATTTTATTAAATTCGCCACTTCTCATCCAGAAGAAATGAGTGGCGAGCTTATTAGGTGTCCATGCAAAAATTGTGTGAACCGAAGGTTCCATGACGTGGAAACTGTTATGACCCACCTCCTTCGTAGGGGTTTTGTTCGGGATTATTTGGTTTGGAATTGCCATGGGGAGTCACACCTTGCTACTAACGAGCCGAATTGGAATCCAATTATTAATGATTCAGTTGGTGGTGCAGAGGTTAGTAATCCATATCAGCAAATGGTTCTTGATGTAGTCGGTCCTAATATTTTTCCCGATAATCATTGGCAACAATATATTCCGGATGAACCCGGTCCATCAAATTTGGGTGGAAATTCAACAGATGAGCCACCAAATCCTCAATGTCAAGAATTATATGACCTTCTGGAATCTGGTAATGTAATGTTGTATCCCGGTTGTGATAACCATTCGCAGCTCTCGGTAGTAGCTCGGATGTTGAATGCAAAATCCGAATTTAATCTGCCGGAGAGATTTTATGATGCAAACATTCAACTATTCGACAATGTGATTAACACGGTCTTAAATGTTGAAGGAAAAACCAAAGACAATGCCAAAGCCCGCTCAGATTTGGAAAAGTATTGTTGTCGGCCAGAGTTGGCAATGGATCCAATTAGTGGCAAATATCCAAAAGCATGTTACACACTGGATAAAGAATCAAAAAAAGAATTGTTTGAGTGGTTGTCAGAACTTAAGTTCCCAGATGGATATGTATCTAACTTGGGTCGGTGTGTTGACATGTCAAAATTGAAATTGTTTGGCATGAAAAGTCACGATTGCCATATATTCATGCAGCGATTGATCCCTGTTGCATTCAGGGAGTTACTACCTGGAAATGTGTGGCAAGTTCTCACGGAGGTAAGCTTATTTTTCAAAGAATTGACATCTAGTACTCTCCGAGTTGAAGATGTCGAAGCATTGGAAACAAACATCCCCCAAATTCTGTGTAAGCTGGAGAAGATATTTCCACCATCATTCTTCGACTCAATGGAGCACTTAATGGTACACTTACCATATGAAGCAAGGATTGCTGGCCCTGTACAATATCGATGGATGTATCCGTTTGAAAGGTAAATATCAGTATAATAATGTACATTATGTATTGTCAAACTTTACGGACGGAATCACGTATAAACTATTTATTTATACTGGTCGTATGCAGGTTTCTTCGGACGCTAAAAAAAAAGATTGGCAACAAAGCAACAGTTGAGGCATCTATTTGCAATGCGTATTTACTTTCAGAATCATCTACTTTTTTCTCGCATTATTTTGAACCGCACGTCAGTACTAGAGAACGACGACCACCTCGTTATGATGACGGTGAATGTAGGGAACAAAATACAGAAAATTTAACAATTTTCACTTACCCCGGCCGCGCATGCTCAGAAATTCGAGACAGAGCATTAACATCGGAGGAGTATCAGGCAGCTCATACATATATTCTTTTAAATTGCGATGAGGTTGCTCCATACTTGAGGTAGGGAGTATTGTATTTAAATCTTAATTAAACTGCGTTATATGCTAGGATTTGTACTAAGTGAATAACGGAATTTTTTTTACTGCATTGTTATAAAGCATATATTGCAATGGCTTACATGAAAAGCATCCCAATCTTACTGCAAGCCAAGTTGAAGCGAATATTGACAAGTATTTCGCCGACTGGTTCGAACTCTATGTAAGTCGAACACTATTTCTATATATAACTATTTAAATATCATTTAACATTGGATTGCTGATGACTTTTCCATATTTTCTATTTTCAAATAAGGTCCGCTACAATGGGATTGACAATGAATACCTCTGTAGTTTGTCACAAAGACCATTACGGAGAGTGAAGTGTTACTCAATCTATTTTATCAATGGATTCAAATTTCACACGAAAAGCCATGCTTCTGGGAGACGTTCAATGAATAGTGGCGTTTGTGTAAAAGGCTCGAACTCATGTGATAATATTGGTGATTACTATGGATGGATTGAGGAGATTATAGAGTTAGAGTACCCTTCGTTACCAATAAAACGGACAGTACTATTTAAATGTCATTGGTTTGATCCCACTATAGACATTGGTCTTAAGATACACAACCAATATGGAATGGTTGATGTAAACCAACATCATCGTTTCAACAAATATGAGCCATTTATCCTAGCAATGCAAGCTACTCAAGTGTATTATGCAAGATATCCCTCTTTGAGAGTAGATAGATCTAACTGGTTAGCTGTGTTTTCAGTGAAACCAAGGGATTTCATTGTCACATCAGATGCAAGAGATGATACTGCTGCTACAAGTTCTAATGCCTTCCAAGATAATGAAGTTACATTTCATGATGTTACAGTTGATATTGGTAATGAAGATGATATTGATTTGCGTGACCCTACGGGAGTTGTGATTGAACTTGACAACGTTGATGAAGAGGTTCAAGAACATGAAGAGGACGATGATGAAGAAGAATTCTCTGATTATGATAGCAATGAGGACGAGGATGAGGAATTTGAACAGTCGTCTGATAGTTACTAATTGATCAATTCTGGAATTAGTTTCAATCCATATCTTAATGTTGAGTATTTTATATTTGCCGTTTATAAAATAAATGGAAGTTTTCTACCACAAGTTAATTCTTTAGAATTGATTAATTTAAATTCACTTTTTAATATAATATTAAAGCCATGAAAAGGAGATTCTTATTTACCAAAAATCTTAGTGGATTCTCCCAACTTCTCTTCACAAATTATATATATATATATATATATATATATATATATATATATATATATATATATATATATATATATATATATATATATATATATATATATATATATATATATATATATATATATATATATATATATATATATATATATATATATATATATATATATATATATATATCAAATCAGGTGTCTCAAAATTGTGGTTTTAGTAACTTCATATACTTCTTTTATTAACTATTTTTATTATATAAATCATAATTATTGATGTTGTAACATGTAAAACCTTTAAATTTTATATATCACATGAAAAATAGCATTGATACGTGCACTTATGAATCTGTATGTAATTTATTTTATACACATACATGTATAGTTCACAATTTTTGCAGGTATGGGTCGTGGTAGAGGACGGGGTATTATAGGTCGAGGTCGACAGGGGGGACGTTCTGGAGGGGATTCAATTACTCCACCTTTTGGAGACATGCCAGATGTACCGGGAGACCCTTCATCCCAGAATGTACAGTCGCCTCCTGTCACATTCACGCCCTCTGCAGCAACTCCTACTCCGCACACAGCCAATAGCAGTACATCGACTACATGTGAAGTGGCAAGGGAAAATATCAGTCGATTGCGCATTACAGTGAACCCAAGAGGCCTGTAAGTTTTAACCTATACAAATTGCGATTAAGTGATATTACAATGTTTAAACTCATCATTTTTATATTATATACTTTGCAGGCTGGAACCTTCCTCACAATGCTCCAGAATCATAACCACCAGCTTTCACCAGCGGATAGACATTAACGGTGTTAGTTGGAAAGAGGTTTCCAGAGAAGTTAAGGAGTTTTATTGGGGAGAATTCATGGTACATTCGAATATTGTTGAAACTTTTTCATTACAAATTTAAGTTTGCAAATTAATTGGATTAAAGAATTATTGTATTTACTAATGATTTTTTTGTCACGTGTATATACAGAAAAAGTGCCTTTGGGATGCAGATGCAAATGGCGTTGTTAGGGCAGGCTGGGAAACAAAGGCAGCTCAGAGGTACAAGGATTATGTGTACAACGTCAAAAACGCCAAGTAAAGGCCGAGAGACTTTCCAGAAGCTGCATGGGTTAGGTGGAATGAGATTTTTAATCTACCTCAACGCAAGGAGCTTTCTAATCAGAAAAAAATCAATCGCTATGGAGGGTCTCAAGAGAAGGCACCTGGATCATACACCGGTGGGACTATTTCTATTGGTGAGCATGTCTCACGACTGGTAAGTAGTTCAATTATAACATAAATTATACTTATATTAGCCAATTTTAATTATCATAATGTTTGCCAATTGATTTGTTCAATTGAATAATTTTGAAACATTTAGCCTTATTTATATGGATTAAATAGAACCAATTAAAGAATGCATTTCAATTATGTGAGAATTGTATGAAAATGAAAATATATTGATTGATTTACATATTGGAGGATGGGCAAATTATGTTGGTGTTTGTTGAGGGGATCGGAGTATATTTGTGCTTTTAAGAAGTGTAAAATGAATTTTTATTTACAGGAGGTTGTCAATATTATAGGGGAGGTGCTGCCAAATTTTTTATTGATTTCTTAAAGAATTTTCACTTCATGCAATATAATGAAATAGCATAAAGACGGAAAAAAAAATTGAAATGCCGTGTTTTAATAAAAAAGCAAGTAGTTATTTTCGTTAAACTTTTTTTTCTTTTTCAATTACTACTTTCTACTGCACAATATAGGAGAAAGAGATGGGCCGGCCACCTACAATTCCCGAGGCCTATCTGCACACACATACTATAAATCATGATGGGAAGACGTATGTGGCGGATCGTAGCAGGGAGGTACATGTAAGTTAGATGTACTTTACTTATTCATAATATTTTCAGTTTCTCAAATGTTAAATTGTTGTAAAATATGATTTGTTCTTATACTTACGTTTATTAAAAATTGTTGTTGTTTACCATTTCAGGAGAGGTATGAGCAACTCAGATCTGAAAGATCGCAGGATCAGTCGTCGGTTGATGAGTCTGAGTTGTTCTTCGAGGCCGCAAGATGCAATAAAAGGAAAACAGTTTACGGTCTAGGCTCATATGTTCCTCCTGGTCTTTATCCATCCGGTCCATCGTGTGCTGCTGGTGCAAGCACAGCCTCTTATTCCGGTGGTCCTTGCTTGACAAAAGAGGATGTCACGGACATTGTCGCTACGACTATTCGTTCATTGTTTCCGCACTTGACCCCTCAGCCGCCAGCTGCCAGCCACTCAGCCTAGTACCACCACTACATCACCTGCACCACATGATGATGTCGGCCCTTCATGTCCACACGTTCCTGACCCGCCTGATGATTCTCATTTTGGTGGTGGTGGCCTTACTTGAACATCAATCTTTATATCTTTTTTAGCACATTTTTCTTTATGTATGATACTTTTATTGCAATATATGCCATGTGCGTACGAATATTAATATATATATGTTTTGGATTATAATTTTATATATATATTTGATTATAATTTGCATTTATATGTACAAATATTAATTATATATATTTTGGATTATAATTTCATACATTTGATTATAATTTACATTTATATTTATATTTATTTATTTCATTTAATAATACCATAAAATTTAACCCCAAAAAAAAAATTATATCTATTAGCGACGAAATTGCGACGGAACATTTAGTCGCTAATTATTTTAGCGACGGAATCCATAAGCGACTAACTGTCGCAATAACCTATTAGCGACTACAAATTGCGACAACAAATTAGTCGCTAAATATTTTAGCGACGGAATCCATAAGCGACTAACTGTCGCAATAACCTATTAGCGACTAAAAATTAGTCGCTATTTACATAAGCGACTATATTAAATTCATTATTAGCGACAAATTTTACTCGATTTAGCGACTAAAATTTTAGTCGCTAAAATTAGCGACTAAATTGGTTTTAGTCGCTAATTTGCTTGCGACGGCCTTAGTTGCGACGCGCCGTCGTTCCGTCGCTAAAACTTATTAGCAACTAAAAAATGATAAATAGCGACTAAAATGGCCGTCGCTAAATGGCATTTTTTTTGTAGTGAGGCAACAATAATTTTTTTTTTCTTACATTCATTAACAGTTGTTCCTTATTCCATGGCAACCGAATGGACATATAAATATTTATGTGAAATGAAATAATTTATGAGGAAAGAAACCCAAGTAGCAGGAGAATAAAAGAGGACAAAAATAAAGAAATAGAATGATTAGTAGTAAGTTTGGAAAAATTAAAAGAAAACGGGTCAAAAATCTGAATGTTAGCGTAAGGAAGAGGCATCTGCTAGCTATGGCAAAGACAAACAGTATTTACTAAAATCACAGTCATCTTCTGCATTCTCTAAGAATATCCTATTCATTTCTGTCCACCCAAGGGAATTATCTCCCTGTATGCAGATAAATTGCATCTAATTGGACCTAGTATATTTTATTTATGAGAGATGTTGCTTATCACTTGTGTACCTGCTACTGAATTTTATAGAACTCCATCCTATGTACATGACTTTATGCTACTCTATCTTCTACTCTAGACCAACACGAATCCATTTCTATCTCCACTCTGCCAAATATTGATGTTTGTAGATAGTGAAATATATATATACATTTTTGCTTGAAACTCAAAATATATTAACTAAAATGAACAAAGACAATAATAGAAGGACGAAAACTAAACCCAAGCCACCAGGCTTTTACATTGCATCTGTATGTCCCCTGTTTACAAAACAAAGCATGTCTCTATACACAATGCAATCAAACTGTATACATCTCTGTGAAGAAAGAAAAGTAAGTGCTTTTAAACACTATAATTGGAATAACACAACTAATTATCAGAATTCAAAATAAAAGCTAAAAGAGAACATTCATTCCTTAGTGAAATATAAGATAAAAAAGAAGCCTATCCATCATAAGCAATAGATCTAGTAAAGAAAATGTCAAAATAGAAGGAATAAAACACATAGATTCATAATAACGTCTTCAAACTTAACAAAATCTACATGTATTGAACTGGAACATACGTATCTTCTTTGTTCGTTTAACTTCGCCAGAGTTGGATCTGATGGCAGAAAATAGGCTCCATTTTTCTTCTTTCTCCTTTCGCCTGTCCACTCTCACCAGAAACCTTAACAAAGAAGAAAAATTATACATTAACAAGTCACCCAACTCCAGATCAAGTTTTAAGCATCGGCCATCGAAATTAGTAGAGCTTTAGCAGTATTTCACTTACGTCTCACACTGTAGAAGCAATCGGAGTTGCTATCACCGATTACACCGCCGGCGATAACGGGCGGTAAGACCGGTAGCAGGGGATTGGGGAGATTTGGGGATCTATCGTTTTGCGTGTCTGCATTTTTAAAGAGATAGAAAATTTGGGGGTTTAGGTTATATTCAATATGTACCTAAATCGTATTTTAGCGACTAAATTATGTTAGTCGCTAATTTATTATAAAAACAACTACTCCTTTACCGACAACATAATTCAGTCGCTAAATATACTTTTAAAATTGCGACATACAATTTAGTCGCAATTTCATAAATATTTATTAGCAACTAAAATTTAGTCGCTAAATTTTCGCGACTAAAATTGACCGTCGCTAATTTTGTCGCAAAAAAAGCGCGGCTATTTCGCGCCACTTTTTAGCGACTGCTTATCTGCTGCAGTTGCTATTTAGTTGCTAAATAGGTATTCTAATTCAAAAACTATGTTTTCACGACTAAATCCACATGCAGTCGCAAATCAGTCGCTAAATACACATTTTTTTTGTAGTGAGATAAGTCGTGTATAAGGGTTGTTATGGTTAGAACACTCAAGTATATGTATGGACAAACTCTAAACTAACACTATGCATATAACTCAAACTCATAAGAGCAAGTTAAGTTTTTCCAGACCTTCTCTAAGTAAATTTTCTCTCTAAAAGTTTATAACTTGAGTTTTGAAATGCTAACGTAGGAATTAGCAATTAATTAATAATATATGATTTAAACTTTTTGACTTTTAAATTAGCTAAAAAAATATAATACGGACAAGTGTTCTTGGTCTTGGCTCGGCCACTACCTACATGGATATTGATGGTTAGTGTTCTGCTATTACGATTTTTATCTTTATTTTATTTAGAAAAGGACCTTCTTAAGCTTGGAATTCTTCTTTCTTGCTTGGATAACTGCAATGTTATTGAAACCGGATAAAGAACCGGCAAGGCTGAGGGTTTGTAGTTCGACCGGATTCAACCGGATTTTTTTCTATTTTTTAAAATATTATTAATTAGTATAATTTTTATAAATACTACTACTTAAAAAAAAAATCAATCAAAATATTTAACATATATCTCAAATATACTGGTAATAATATTTTTTCACCCTTTATATTTTTTAAATTATTACTTGATTAGGTATTTTCTGTTAAAATATTTTATTTTATGAGTTTTAATTTAAAAATTAAATAATTTAATAACTGTAGGTGAAATTAAAAAAAAGAATAGAAAATTATCTTTAAGTTCATCAATTTTAATAATTTATTCAATTTTTATTATATTGTATTGTATTTTATTGAATTATTAAATAATTATATTATTTTCATTAAGTTCAAATGTGATTAAACAGTAAAAAAATCAATTATTTGTTAAATAAAATTTATTAGATTTTTTATTTTTTATTTTTATGAAAAAATACTTATTTTATTAATTATTTTAAACTAGACACGGTTTTGGCCGGTTCAACCCGGTTCTTCCCGGTTTTTTTCAATCCGAATTTATGCAGTTGAACCAACCGGTTAGGCAACCGGTCCGGTCCGGTTTTAATAACCATGGATAACTGTTATCTTTCTTTTGCAGGTCATACCATGCACAGCCAAGCGCTGAATGAATACTCCTTAAATATTTTTGGCCTTACCAACACGTTTATGACAAGATTGTCAAGCTAATCCAATTTGTATATTAATTTGCTATATATAGAAAAAAAAAACTTTAGTACTTTGCCATGACCGTAAGAGCTTAATAACCATATTAAGTAGCCGTCATAGTCAAGAAGGTTACATGCTGATCAGCTAATGGTAGTCATATTTTTTTTTAAAAAAAAAAAAAAATGATTCAAGTCATGTGATACGGTTGTTTGTTCTTGACTGACTATTCGGAAAGAGCCTTCAGGCTTGACCTTGTCCTATAAAAGCATAACCATAACTCTTTCCTTTTGCTCTCAGTTTTTAGCTCTCTAATTCCCTTCTCTGATCTTAATCTCTCTCGCTTAAGATCATTGTATAGCTGATAAATCTGTAGCTGCAAAGGCACTTATTAATTGAAATTTTGAAACATAATCTAATGGCGGCTTCTTCAGCATTAAGATCAAGTTTCATTTCTTCATTTCATTCCCAAGATGGGCATTCTTCTTTGTTTTCCATCTTCCATAAAAACAGTACTACCCATTTCTCAAAGAGAAAGGTGAATATTCTTATTATTCAATATTATACATAATTATATATATCAGTTAAGTTCGTTATGTACAGTAATTTAATTAATTGGTTTGAATGGTGGTTTTATCAGTTGAATGGAGTTGTAGCTGCATTGGAGAATGATGATAAGAATAACAATGGTATGATTATAAGAGAAGACCAGATTAAAGAGAAAAGAGCTCTCAACTTTTCTGGAAAGAGGCCTGCTACTCCTGTTCTTGATACTGTTAACTACCCTGTTCACACGAAGAATCTTTCCATTCAGGTAAACAATCAGAGTTTCAGTTAAACTTCAATCCATGAATGATCTTAATTTTTGAATTAACTAATCAATGATTATGTTGGATTCGAAAATTAAAAATGGCAGGATTTGGAGAAGTTGGCTGACGAACTAAGAGAAGAAATAGTATACACTGTGTCAAAGACAGGAGGACATTTGAGTTCAAGCTTAGGAGTGGCAGACATCACGGTGGCTCTTCACCATGTATTTAGTACTCCGGAAGATAAAATTATTTGGGATGTGGGGCATCAGGTATGTATAATTTTTAATTCAAATTCAAGATAGAAATTAAAATATGCATAGGTTACTGATAAATGAAAAATCCATACATATAGGCATACCCACACAAGATACTGACAGGAAGAAGATCAAGAATGCATACGATTCGACAAACATTTGGGCTCGCAGGATTCCCAAAGAGGGATGAAAGTGAACATGATGCATTTGGAGCTGGGCATAGTTCAACAAGCATTTCAGCTGGTTTAGGAATGGCTGTTGGTAGAGATTTGGTGGGTAAGAATAATCATGTAGTTGCAGTCATAGGAGATGGTGCTATGACCGCAGGACAGGCTTATGAAGCAATGAACAATGCTGGATATCTTGATTCTAATCTCATTATTATCTTAAATGACAATAAACAAGTCTCTTTGCCTACTGCTACTGTGGATGGCCCTGCTCCTCCTGTTGGTGCTCTTAGCAATGCCTTAACCAAGCTCCAATCAAGCCGAAAGCTACGCCAACTGCGTGAGGCCGCCAAGGTCAGTTCTTGCTTTCTTTTCTTTTAGCATTTATTCATTTGGGATGCCAATTCGAATTCAATAATAATTCCAGTGAATTCATTCTCAGGGCATCACTAAGCAAATTGGAGGGCAAACCCATGAAATTGCTGCAAAAGTAGATTCCTATGTGAGAGGAGTGGCGCCTGGGACTGGGGCTTCTTTGTTTGAAGAATTGGGACTATACTATATAGGACCAGTAGATGGACATAACATGGAGGATCTTGTAACACTGCTAAAGAAGGTAAAATCACTGCCAGCACCGGGCCCTGTTCTTATCCATGTCATCACTGAAAAGGGGAAAGGCTATGCTCCAGCTGAAATAGCTGCTGATAAGATGCATGGTGTTGTGAAATTCGATCCTTCCACAGGGAAACAATTGAAGAGCAAATCCAATACCAAATCATACACTCAGTACTTTGCTGAATCTTTGATAGCAGAAGCAGAAACAGATGATAAGATAGTAGCGGTACATGCTGCAATGGGTGGAGGAACGGGTCTCAACTTGTTCCAAAAGCAATTCCCAGACAAATGTTTCGATGTGGGAATAGCAGAACAACATGCTGTTACTTTTGCTGCTGGTTTAGCAACTGAAGGCCTTAAGCCTTTCTGTGCCATTTACTCTTCTTTTCTACAGAGAGGGTATGATCAAGTGGTTCATGATGTAGATCTTCAAAAGCTTCCAGTCAGATTTGCAATAGACAGAGCTGGTCTAGTGGGTGCAGATGGGCCAACCCATTGCGGTGCTTTTGATGTAACATACATGGCTTGTCTACCAAACATGGTGGTCATGGCTCCTTCTGATGAAACGGAGCTTATGCATATGGTGGCCACAGCCGCCTCCATTGATGATCGTCCTAGTTGCTTTAGGTACCCCAGAGGAAATGGGATTGGTACTGCTTTGCCTCCCAACAACAAGGGTACACCATTGGAGGTACTTTTGTATTAAATTAAGTACAATCACATTTCTTGTTTCTTTTAAAAAGAAATTAACTTTTGCAATATAACAATCGCAGATTGGTAAGGGGAGAATTCTAAAGGAAGGAAGCAGAGTAGCGATCCTTGGATATGGAACAATAGTCCAAAGCTGCTTAGAAGCAGCTGATCTCCTTAACAAGATAGGTGTGTCAGTAACTGTAGCTGATGCCAGATTCTGCAAACCTCTTGATGGAGATTTGATTAGACGGTTAGCTAATGAACATGAGATTCTTATCACTGTGGAAGAAGGATCCATTGGAGGATTTGGGTCTCATGTTGCAAATTTCTTGACCTCAAATGGTTTATTGGATGGAAATCTAAAGGTATTAATTTTTGAATTTCTTAAATGAATTCATCAATTTCAGTATTAATTAGTCTTAATTATGTAGTAATAACAAATTTGAAATGTTACAGTGGAGGCCAATGATGCTGGCTGATAGATACATAGACCATGGATCACAAACTGACCAAATTCAAGAAGCTGGACTCAGTTATAAGCATATTGCTGCAACTGCTGCTGCTCTCATTGGAGGACAAAAGGATACCTTTCATCTTCTTAACCGATAAAAACCATCATTGAAATTCTCCAATTGATTTTTGTATATCTTAATTACTATCCAGCTGAAAATAAAGTCAACGTTGAACTGCTCTATATTCAAGCGGTACAATATTATACTTATCTTTGCTTTTATTTATTGAATTCGCTAGTTGATTCTAGACCGGTACAATATCATATTATTTGTATGTATTCCAATGTTATTATTTCTTGCTTGTAGCGCAAACACACATTACTTAATATGTTTTGGACTTAATTTCACTTAAAACCATTGAATTTAGAATGAAACTATTAGAATGTTATAAAATACTGTTTTTGGATAATTTGCTCACCATTCCACTTAACCGCATATAACGCTTTAGTTATCAATCTTCAATTTGTAACAACAAAAACACTTAGACTTTAATTACCTAATAATAATAGCATTTTGTTTAGTGTCAAAACTCATGACATGTCAATTTCAACTCTTTCTCACTCATAGGCAGATTCCAAGTCACAAAATCTCCATTTTTTTTATAAAAAAGATGTAAAGACATTTGTCTAATTGACCTCTTTGCATCCCTCTCATCTCATTCTTTTTTTTTTTAAATAGACTCTAGTTTGTCTTTATTTTTTTTTTAATTTTTTATGGAAAACTCTCATTTGTCTTTTGAACATATGCACTGTCGTTAATTTGATATATTAATTTAATTAAATCAAATATAATATGTATCAATTCAATGTAGATATAATATTCGATATATAAATATAATAGTTGGAAATGTCTATTTTTTAAAAGGAAATGTCAAATGTGATAAATTATAGTAAAATATAAATCATAAATAAATTATTTTTTTTATTAAATATATTATAGTTTGATGATGCAACTAGAAATGTACAAAATATAAATTATCTGTACTTCATTAAATCCAACTTTTCCTAGCCATCTGTGCCTATATACTAATGAAAACAAAAACTAAATATATATATATATATATATATATATATATATAGTTAAACCGCATGTGTGCTGCAAAACTAACGGCACCGTCGGCATTTTTTAGTGTTAAAAAAAATAAAAAATCATCAATATAAACGTACATCACGCGCACAAAAAAGTATTATATCATGACATCAAAATAGAACATTTTTTTGGCCAGGTCTTGCTTTAATGAATCCTGGCTTGGCTTGAAGAAGAGCTTCCCGTGAAAGTGGTTTAACTTGAACCCTACTCTCACATGACAATTGGATCGAGCATCAAAGTATCAAACACATCGACTTTCTTAATTATTTTACTAATCATTTCACTTATTGAATCAGAGCAATATTTTTTTTTTTATCATCTTTTGCATGCAAGTAATTACTTATTAACATCAAAATTACTATTTTAACAGGGGCAGTGTCTATAAATGGTTTTTTGCCTTTCAAAAAGGACATAGTTTCTTTATATAGAGGAGAAAAGAAACAAGTGGATGCTTAGCTAACAATACAGATGAGCTAGGTCATACAAATGACAATTTTTGGTAAAGACTTAAAGTAAAGTAGTAAGCTAATAATACAGATGCTGACGAAAAAGTATCAATAATACATTATACTTTTAACAAAGCCGTCGGAGAATCTTTAAAAGTTTCTTCAATTATTTTCTAAAAGGCTCATGGGATGGTGACATGTTAGGATCCTCGTCAAAAAGTGAATCAAAAATATATTCTTCGGACCCACCATTATCTTCTGCATTATGCCATGATTTAGAGTATCTTGCAATAGTGCGATACTGGGAATCAAATATTGTAGTTAGATCAGCATTCGATAGGCCCGTCTCAGGCGGGCCTGTTTGATTAACCTAAAACTGATAGTCATCCTCTAGTTTAGCCTAATATCCTGGTGGATAGGCTTCCCAAGGAATATATTCATCTTTCCAATCAGGCCAGATTTCTTTTGGGATAATGGAATTTTTCTGGAATAGGTAATGCATTTGATAAGTTCAAATCTATGTTGTTTTTATGTGAATTTTCAGCTCACTTTTGAGTTTAGAAGCCCTTATTTCAGTGTGTTTTTGTTAAAGTATTATTAGATTTTGTTTGATATACTAAAGTGAGTTTTTATGTTGTTTTTGGTGTTTTAGGTGGCTTACACGGCGGTGAGGAAGTTCCATACAGCCGTGTACAAAGAAAAGTATCAGAATGCAGCAGAAGAACGTTACACGACGGTAAGGAACTGTTTTACCGCTGTGTATATCGGGAAATATGATTTACGTAGGAGATTACACGGCGGTAAAGTCTTCTCATACCGCTGTGTAAAGCGTGATTTACCAAAATTAACAGCGCTGCACATGGGAGCAAAAATTCAAAGAGGCTGACCGATAGCCGTTTACACGGCGGTAAGGACCTTCCATACCGCCGTGTAAACCAAAATATTTCAAAGAACTGTCATCCAGTATGCAGTTACACGGCGGTGACAGCTTGTCATACCGCCGTGTAACCTGAAAATCCTGCATGTGAACGAAATTCGCACAAAATCAAAGATTGTCATGCCACCATTTGACTTTAACTGTTATTTAGGGGCTGAAGTTAGACATTTTGGGGTATCGATTAGGAGGAGTGGGAGCAGAGATATAGACATTTTTTTCTGGGTAATCTAGGTTGAGATTTTTCTTGTTTTACAATTAAATATTCTGTTTTTATTGATCTGAAGAATCGAGTAATCGGAGATTTTAGAAGTTATAATTTATTTTTGAAGTTTTAAGAGCTGATTCAGTTTGAAGAACATCATTTTCATTATTGTAAGAATTCCATTTTCAGATCTAAAATTGGTAATATCAACTTCTCTCTATTTATTTCAGTTTTTATTTCAATCATGAGTGAGTAGTTCGTTGCCTTGTTAAGGGATGCCTTGAATCCCCAATAACCACGTGAATGCTTTGTGTGGATTGATTTATGCATATGCTTCAGTCTTATCTTCTCTAAATTTATCTGTTTGTTATTGAATTTAATGCAAGTTTAAGATTGATCTACTGTGATAATCTTTGATTGTATTCATTTCATGAACTTACACATACTCTGTTCTATTTCTATCGATTTTCACTGGTTTGATGAATCCGGGATGGTAGTTAAATCTATGGATTTCTATTTTAAATAGGTTCAGAATGGTGAGAGATAATTGAGTTTTGATGTCTGAATCCGGGATGGTAGGATCATCTAAGCTTAGAACTTAAGACCTGTTTTGATTACTAATTTATGTGCTGAATCCAGGATGGTAGGTGCATATTTTAGAGAAGCTGGATCCGAAAGGCAGGCTAAGGTATAGGCTAGGTTGTTCACTGAATCGCATATGTAGCTGTTATGTTTGAGCATTTGCGTGGTATTATTGGGGAGAATGGTTATTCCTTAGCAAGGTCTGTTAATTATTTTTATCAAGTCTTTATTAATATTGATTCTTTTAAAATTGTTGAATTAATTATTTCATCAGTTAATTTTCTTAATTTAGCATTAAATAACTTATCACTCTCAGCAATTGGGAATTCTTTAGCATACATTTAATTGTCAACGCTTGCACAACTCAATCCCTTGGGTACGATAACTCGAGGTCTTAAAATTACTCCACTGTAGTACTTGCCGATTCAGTATACTTGTTGAGGTCGCGTCAAGGTTTTGGCGTCGTTACCGGGGACTGGCGTTGTTAGTAAGTTTTGATTCTTATTTGTATGTGTTTTTATTTTTCTGATTTTATTATTTCTTATTCTTTTCAGGTAGTTGTGGTGTATGAGCAGATTGAGGCAAGAAAAATTAGCACCCTACGACCCTGAAATCGAGAGGACTTTGCATCAACGCAGGAGAGCCAACAGAAATAACAACATGCAAAACAATCCTCCCCCTATTGATGAATTTCCTCCCGAGAACGAATAAGTGCCACGAGCACAAGAAGAGATGCCGGGTAATTATGGAGAAGAGGTCCCTAGGCAGAGAATGATAAGGGACTATGCTGTGCCAAGATGGAATGAAGACCATCGGACAATTGTGTTGCCTAGAGGAATGCAATTTGAACTCAAGCCAGCAACCATTACTATGGTACAGAGAAACCACTTTTCAGGATCAGAATTGGAGGATCCTACATAGCATTTAGATATATTTTTGGAGGTCAGTGACACAGTTCAGATACCGCAGTAAGGTTGAAATTGTTCCCATTTACTTTGATTGGAAAAACAAGGGATTGGTTGCAGATGTTACCAAGTCAATCAATAAGATCATGGGAGCAATTACAAGAGAAATTCTTAATGAGATTTTTCCCTCCTACCAAGACCGCAAGAATTCGTAACAGTATTATGGGATTTGCTCAGATGAATGAAGAGCCTTTTCATGAGGCTTGGGAGAGATTTAGGAGATTATTGAGAAGCTGTCCACATCACGAGATAGCTGTACATCAATTGATGACTTTATTCTATGCTGGAGTCACCCCACAGACAAGGTCACTTTTGGATGCATCGTCGGGAGGTTCCTTTTTGAATAGGCTGCCGGAAGAAGCTTTTCTTATGTTGGATGAGATGGCGGCAAATGATGCTTAATGGGCTGCTCCTAGAGCAATTTCGAAAAGGCAAGGAGTACATAATGTGGATGAAGTATCAATGCTGAAGGCACAGATAGAATTAATGCAGAAGGAGATGAGTGGATTGAAGGTTCGAAATGTGTCCTCAGTCTCTCAAGAGAGTGGGTAGTATGAAAGCGGTCAATATAGTCAAGAAGGTGGAGCAATGGGAGATGTAAATGCTGTAGGAGATTACTGCAGGAATGATCCTTACAGTAACACCTATAATCCAGGTTGGAGGAACCACCCGAACTTCTCTTGGAGGGATGGAAGTCAGAATGCTTCATCTTCTCAACCATAAACAAGAGCCCCTTTCAACCAAAACAGCCATCATAACCACAACCAGTCATACCATCCGCAATTTTCCACTAATTACCAAAACCCCTATCCACCATATCACTAAGGACAGGGCTCAAACCAATCCCATTCTCAAGCTTATCACCCACCAGGGTTATCAACCAAGGACACCTGTAGAAGAAAAGAAGCCGAATTTGGAAGATATGTTGGCTAGCTTCATGAATAGTCAGCAACAGTTTGTGAACAGCCAATAAAATTTATGGCTAGTCAAGAAGCAAGGTGGAAATCCCAAGAACAATGGAACCGAAATCAAGATGTGTCCATGAGGAATTTGGAAATGCAATTGGGCTAACTTGCAACTTCAATGTCTAATAGACAACCGGGAACTTTTCCCTCAAATGTAGATCGGAATCCCAAGGAAGAGGCAAAGGCAATTACATTGAGAAGTGGCAAGGAGGTAACACAAAGCAAAGACAAAGGTAAAACATCTTCACCATCTTCAGGTAAGGGGAAGCCTACACGAGAGGTAAGTAACTCTAACTCTATGTTAGAAGTAAATGAAAACGCTCCTACAGTTGATAAAGGTAAAAGTCTGGTGAATCCCAGAGCAGAGGATCTTGATATTAATAGGTTGCCATTTCCTGCTGTGGCCAGAAAGGAAAAGAAAAATGAGCAATTGGCTAGATTTTTAGAAATGTTTAAGAAACTACACATTAACCTACCATTTGCAGAGGCCTTAGCTCACATGCCCAATTATGCAAAATTTATGAAAGAATTGTGCTCAAATAAAAAAAAATTAGAAGGGCATGGAACTGTGCAACTTATAGAAAATTGTAGCACTTTAATAATGAATAAGATTCCTGAAAAATTGGAGGATCCAGGTAGTTTTACGTTACCATGTGAAATGGGTAAAAATTTTTATTGGAGTGCTCTATATGATTTAGGTGCTAGTATAAATCTGATGCCATATTCTATTTGCAGGAAACTTAATCTTAGAGAGCTCAAGGAGACAGGCATGAGGCTCCAACTTGCAGATAGATCAGTAAGGAGACCTAAGGGGGTGATAAAGGATCTGCTAGTGAAAGTGGGAAAATTCATTTTCCCGGTGGATTTTGTAGTAATGGAGATGGAGGAAGACCATAAGATACCACTTATAGTGGGGAGGCCATTTTTGAACACAGCAAAGGCTTTGATCGATGTACATGGTCAAACTGTTACCCTACGATTCAATGATCAAAAGCTAGTGATGGATATGAATAAAGCTCAAAAATACCCATTAACGATATGGAGGAATTTATTTATTTTGTGGATGCAGTAGATAAATGTGTGGAGGAAACTCAGGAAAATGTGTTGGTAGCTGATCCACTGGGTGAAATTGTGGTGCATTCATTAGCTGATGACAAATTGGAAGATGAGATGGAGAGAAAAGCGATAGCAGTTGTAGAGGAAGAACAACAAGAAGAACCTGATCCAAAAAAGGGGGAGTCAAATTCTGAACTTAAAACTCTTCCTTCTCATTTAAAATATGTATTTCTAGAGAATGAAAAAAAACCGGTAATCATTTCTTCTTTGTTGTCAGGTGATGAGGAGAAAATGTTGCTGGAGGTACTGAAAAAACACAAGGAAGCTAATTGGATGGGAAACATCAGACTTAAAGGGGATAAATCCAAGCTACTGCACCCACCGGATCCTCATGGAGGAAGAATGCAAACCAGTAGCTCAGCCACAAAGGAGACTTAACCCAGCCATACAAGAAGTGGTAAAGAAGGAGGTACTTAAACTCCTTGATTCAGGTATAATCTATCCTATTTTCGACAGCAGATGGGTTAGTCCAGTGCGATGTGTCCCTAAGAAAGGAGGAATGACAGTGGTAAGGAATGAGCTAGATGAGTTAATTCCAACTTGTACAGTTACGGGTTGGAGAGTCTGTATCTATTATAGAAGATTAAATAATGCCACCAGAAAAGATCATTTTCCATTGCCATTTATTGATCAAATGTTGGAAACGTTAGCAGGAAATAGGTTTTATTTCTTTTTAGATGGGTACTCTGGATATTTGCAAATCCCTATAGCCCCTGAAGATCAAGAGAAAACAACCTTCACCTGCCCTTATGGCACATTTGCATATAGGAGAATGCCCTTGGGGTTGTGCAATGCACCGACTACGTTTCAACGGTGCATGATGGCGATATTTCATGACTTCATAGAAAAATTTATGGAGGTATTTATGGACGACTTCACCATTTATGGGAGTGATTTTGAGAGCTGTCTAAGGCATCTGGATTTGGTGCTAGAAAGGTGTAAGGAAACCAATTTAGTACTGAATTGGGAAAAATGCCATTTTATGGTGAGAGAGGGTATTGTGCTTGGGCACAAAATTTCTGAGAAGGGGATAGAGGTTGATAAGGCCAAGGTCGAGGTGATAGAGAAGTTACCAGCCCCAACTAGTGTTAAAGGCATTAGAAGTTTCTTAGGACATGCGGGGTTTTACCGCCGTTTTATCAAAGATTTTTCGAAAATTGCTAAGCCGTTGTCCAATTTGCTTATGAAAGATGTTGTCTTTAATTTTGATAGTGAATGCATGCTGGCTTTTGAAACTTTGAAGCAAAGGCTCATTGCAGCTCCGATGATTATATCTCCAGATTGGAATTTGCCATTTGAATTAATGTGTGATGCTAGTGACTTTGCAGTTGGGGCAGTGCTTGGACAGCGGCGGAATAAGATATTTTGTGCAGTTTACTATGCAAGTCATATTTTGACAGGGGCTCAAGTTAACTACACCACAACTGAGAAGGAGCTCCATGTAATCGTGTATGCTTTTGAGAAGTTCAGGCCATATTTGCTAGGTACAAAAATCGTGGTGTGGTTGGACCATGCGGCTTTGAGACATTTGTTTGCCAAGAAGGAATCTAAGCCGAGATTGATCAGATGGGTCCTTCTATTGCAAGAATTCAACTTGGAAATCAAAGATAAAAAGGGAGCAGAGAATTTTGTAGCGGATCACTTGTCATGACTGGAGAATAACCACATTGAGAAACGGGAGATTTCAGATTTATTTCCTGATGAACATATCTGCGCTCTATTTGCAAGTGAGCTTTCTGTTCCCTAGTTGGTTGATATAGCTAATTTTCTTGCAGGAGGATTCATGCCAAAGGACTTCACATGGCGACAAAGGAAGAAGCTGAAGGCTGATGCCAAACATTACATTTGGGATGACCCGTACCTATTTCGCTTGTGTACTGATCAAGTGCTAAGAAGGTGTGTCTCAGAGGAAGAGACGGGTGTGATTATCACAGCTTGTCATAGTGGGGAAGCTGGTGGGCACCATGGGCCAAATAGAACAGTATCGAAAATTTTATCTTCTAGTTTTTATTGGCCTACTATGTTTAAAGATGTCCAATTTTTTGTGAACACTTGTGAATGGTGTCAAAAGGTAGGCAATATTTCTAAGAGGGATGAGATGCCCTTGACTAATATGCTTGAGGTAGAACTTTTTGATGTGTTGGGAATTGACTTTATGGGGCCTTTTCCAGTTTCATACGGATTTGAATATATTCTGGTGGCAGTTGACTATGTGAGTAAATGGGTAGAAGCTGTAGCCACTAGAACTTGTGATGCGAAAGTTGTTTTAGCCTTTTTGAGAAAAAATATATTCACTCGGTATGGAGCCCCGAGAGCCATCATTAGCGATGGGGGTAAGCATTTCGTTAACCACAAATTTAAGACTTTATTGAAAAAATTCGGAGTTAGGCATAAGGTCACTACCCCTTATCATGCTCAAGCTAATGGTCATGTTGAAGTGTCAAATTGGGAGTTAAAGGCCATTTTAGAAAAAAACGGTCAATGCATCTAGAAAAGATTAGTACCTTAAGTTGGATGACGCTCTATGGGCTTATAGGACAGCATTTAAGACACCGATTGGGATGTCCCCCTTTAGGTTAATGTTTGGAAAATCATGTCATCTCCCAGTGGAATTAGAGCATAAGGCATATTGGGCTACGAAATTCCTAAATTTTGACCTTGAAAGTGCAGGAAAGTGCAGGTCTTTATAGCTGAACGAGCTAGAGGAACTTAGGTTTTGGGCGTATGATCGTGCTGAAAAATACAAAGGCAACACCAAAAAATGGCATGATCGAAGGCTAATCAGGAAGGAATTTGTGCCTGGAATGAAAGTGCTATTATATGATAGCAGGTTAAGACTATTTCCCGGGAAGTTAAAATCAAGGTGGAAAGGGCCTTTTAAATTTGTAAGGGTCGAAAAATTTGGAGCTATCACAATCCGAAAGCAATCCGGAAGTGCAGAATTCAAGGTAAATGGTCATTGCTTAAAACCACGGTGAATTTGCAGCAGTGGTTATTATCTTTGAGGAGGAATAAGGTAAGTTCAAAGTCGAGCTGAAGACTCAAAAATCAGAACTAAAATAATTTCTAATTTTATTCTCTCTTTTTTTTTTAATTTTTATAGTTCTAGTTATTTTCAGTTTTAGGATAATTTCCTTTTCATTTAGTGGTCAAAAATCAGTTTTGGAGATAGTGTACAACGTTTTGGAGTGCTTGGTGTAATTGTTGCTTGTTTCAGGTTATTTTTCTCTTAAAAATTCACTTTACACGGCGGGGAGGAATCTTCATACCGCCGTGTACAATGTAACACCCCGAAACCACCCTGGTAGAGTGAGCCTTGTGTGCGTGTAAATATGTGTGGTTTATTTTGAGCATGTATTTATTTTTGAATAAATTAATTTGTTATTATGCTTTAGATGGATTGTGTTTTAGTGCGAGTGAGTGTATTAGAGTAGTGTGTGTGTTGAGGGTTATAGTTAGGTGTGAGTGAGTGTAAGGGGAGTAGTGTATGATTAAGAGATTAGTCTTGAGTGTAGCTTCAAGGATGGGAGTTAGGTGTGGTTAGTATGTTGCCCTTAGGATGTTGCCAAGTGGCATTAGATGGGGAGAGAGAGAAGAAATAGGGACAGCTGTTCCTTCCCTTGTTCTTATCCCGTTTTCTTCTTCTTCTTTTCCTCCTCTTTCCGTTACTTCTTCATTCTCTCTTTTTCTTTCTGTAACACCCCTTACCCGTACGTAATAAGCCATACCGTGAACTGGTGGTTCACGACGACGGTCAAGGGCATTACCGAACAAACATGTAAAACTTATAAACCTTTAGGCTAAAATATGAGTTATAAAATTTCTTTCATTTTCAAAAACATGTTATAGTTAACTATAAATTCATTACTCATTCACATTATAAAATAAACTTCTTCAGAATTTACTATAGATAGATCATTTACATAACCAATATCACATTTACAAACTCATAATTTAAAATTACAAAACTTGCGTACAATCTGAAGACTATATAAATCCTATTCTAATCTCTTCTTAAGCTTGCATTAGCTTGGACTGCTGCGGAAAGACTCTCGAACGATCCGAGTAATAGTACCAACACGAATTAAAAGGAAATCCGTGCTAAGCATAAAGCTTAGTGGGAAACACACATATAAATATGGACAACCACTAAGACTGGCCGTCAATTAAGTTTAAAGAAAAGCATAATATAGAAAATATAATTATATCAAGAATAACAAATTAGATATTTTAAAGGAGAGTGTCAAAATAGTCACTTACTTTGCATATCAATGTTAAAAAATCAATTATACACATACACACCTTTTTCACATCGTGTACATGTCACCTGTACACTTATTCACTTTCCTTTTGGTTTCCACAATTCATGTCACACACCTTGCCTAGCAGTTGCATTATCAGGTAATTTATTCAATCAACAAGGCATTTAGATTACAATAATAAAATACACACTTTCATACAAGTCTTCACATAAATTCATCCCTTCATAATTTACTGCTTGATTCACATACTCTTGTTCATTTAATGCCTGCTAAGTCAAAGGGGTGGATAACGAGTAACACATAGATACCCGAAGGTATTAGCACTATTCTCATAACACATAGATACCCGAAGGTATCAACACTATCTTTTCAGTACACAGGGATCAAGAAGATCCAATCGGGGGACCTGATCGGGGTCCAAATCATACACTAGCTGCAGCAACACTAACTCTATTAGGCATGCCTAACTATCCACAACTCGACTAATGCAGGCTAACACATACTTGTTTCCTTTAATAATATTCATGCTATACTTTAATATCTTTTCCAGAAGCACATACTCTTATTATAATTGCATTATAATCCTATGCACAATTTATTCATAAATTAAAGCAATGGTTCATATAAAATATATCAATCCATAACCTTTAATGACGATCCCATTTTAACTTTAATACATGCTTAACAATTTAATTCAACGATAACTTGCATGGTATAACATATCTTAATTTATACACTATGTCATATATAAATCACAAGTCCAAATTCATGTTCAAAAGCTCCACAATATGCATTTATAACATAGGGGAGAGTCGCGCTCG
Organism: Excoecaria cochinchinensis; assembly: GCA_947683425.1. Taxonomy (NCBI): domain Eukaryota; kingdom Viridiplantae; phylum Streptophyta; class Magnoliopsida; order Malpighiales; family Euphorbiaceae; genus Excoecaria; species Excoecaria cochinchinensis. Next base: position 9,952,607 of record CANTUQ010000005.1, read on the forward strand.
CGACCTTAGTCGCGATCGTGGCAGAAAACTAAATGGCCTCTGTCGCGCTCACGACAAAAAACTAAATGGCCTCTGTTGCGCTCGCGACACCAGTCGCGCTCACGACAGAATCAAGTATCCCGCTCTTGATATTTTTACTCACACGAACTTTACATAAAACATATTTACTCATATACTGTCCATAACTAATTTTATAAACATTACTTCTTCAACCGCATGCGTTAACCTCAAGAATTCCAACACAAGGAACTCGTACTACTCAATTTATTAAGGATTAATTATTACTTAGCCAATCATATAAAACCGTTTGATATTTGATATACGAAATATCCGTTCAACTTAAGTTAAGACACACCTAAACATTCATTTAATTCCACCTTAATATCACATGCAAATTTTAAGCTATACATCATCTTATTCAAGACTTGAGTCATTAATAACTCCACAACTTTTATTAATCGACACCTACATAACACATTTATTTGTAACAAGTATCAAGGTGTCTAACCGAATTCAGTTGAAACACTACCTTTTATGTCTGAATAATTTCGGTGCTTTGGTTCGGATTTGGAGGAATATCCCAAGCTTCCTACGTATCCCAAAGAGTTGGGAATTAGAACCCCGTAGTTCCACAAGATCAAAGTACAGTTTATAGAATTTTGCTTCCAATATCTTAATAGAATTTAGATCAGGTTAATGTTGAACGAATTCAAAGGTGTTCGACTCAATAAACTTTGAAATACCTTAGTAATTATTCTTATTTACAACCTTAGTCTCTCTCATTCCTAAGTAATATCTACTTATTTACTCTTTTACAAACACTAAACATATGACAAATATGTCTCATGAAGTTCCGATGAAGTTCGGGTGTATTCCGGAAGGGAAAACATCATAAAATATACAAACTAGAAGAGGGTAAAGGTAGGCAAGGGTTCCTACCAACCAAAAGGTTCAAAAGAAGGAGAAAAACACTTGTCAAGCAGATTCTATCGCGCTCGCGACCATGGTCGCGCTCGCGACAGAAGCTCGCTTCAGGTTTCTCACAAGAGCAAATCACAAGACTGCTTTTTACTTTGAACTTCAACTGCCTAAACCAATCTCTAAACCTCATTTTTGACCAAATATCATTCTTAACAAATGATCCTTAGGATGTTAGCTTTAATATGGAAGAAGTATCATGTCGTTTAGACACCTAGATCATCAGATATGATCAAAACCACCTATACTGCTCCCCTTAACCCGACCAGAGAAGATACCTCTAATTTATGACCATTTTCGGGGCACTTAGAGATTGAATTAGCTCAAGCCTATTTCTAAGACATTTGTAGTAATATGTCTTAAATTTCAAATGGAACTAATCTCATATCAATTGGAGTTCTAAAACTCACAATACAGCCTAATAACCGAAGAAGGGTCAAGCGTATTCTACCACAGTTTTCACCCAAAATCCTATTCACATGCACGGTTTAGTAATTTAAACCAACACTCACCACCATCATCATATATCATTGTCAAAACATTCAAATAACTCATATAACACATAAACATATACAAATTCATATATATAACGAAAGAGTTTCCAAACCTCTTTTCCTTTGCTCCAAAATTGCTCAAATGACTGCTTATTCCCCTTTGCTCTCTTACTCCCTCTTTAGCTTCTCTTGTTCCCTCCAAACAAAATAACCAAAACTCAAAGTTACACATACCCTTATCTATCTTCAAGGAGAAGAGGAGAGGAAGAGGGAAAAACCAACCACTTACCTTTTTCCTAACCCAAATCTTGTATCTAATTGCTTAAAATTGGAACAAATCCATCAAGGGCTTGAATTACTTGAATTGGCGTGAGAAAGGAAGAGGTTAGGCTTTCTCCCTTTCTTTTCCCTTACATTTCCCATCCAAGAATGGCCCTAGGGATAGCCAAAGGGCTGACTTAAGGCCATAAGTCCATCCTTATCCTCATTTGCCACATGTCACCTTTTCATTAGTCCCCAAAAGATTTTTATGTGTCTAACCTATCTTTTAGTCCTTAATCTTACTTCTTTTCCTCCAATTGGCATTCAACTTTTCCATTACATACATTGGCCCACATAACTAACTTATTCATTCAATTTAATCCATGTTTATAAAATGACCAAAACCCCTACCTTATACAAATAAAACTAGTCACATTCTTTCCTACGATTAATCACTTCCATCATCCAATTACACATTTTTAGTCACAAAAATAATTCTTTTCATGTCATTTAAGGCACGACGATATAACTATCAAATTTATCGAAACTTGCCGAAACATTCAAATTAATGACGGTTACGTCCTTCTTAGCACTCCCGTCCCTAGATCAACCGCATTCGGTTTTCGTTACACTCTAAACTTACCCTAATCCGACTAGGGCATATTCGGGGTGTTACACTTTCTCTTTGTTTCCTTCTATAATTCTTCTTTTGTGGGAAAAATCTGGTGGTTTGAGGTGAGTTGGGGATACGTTGAGTTGGTTAGTAAGTTGTAATTTAGTGTTCTTCCTTCTTCTTTTCTTTGAGTGAGTTTTATACCTGAGTGTATGTTTGAGGTTGAATTCTAGTTTTGATGGGTTTTGTGGTTCAGAGAATCCTCCTAAAGAATCCAAAGGCAAGGAGATCACGAGTGGTAGTGGAGCTCGAGATTGAGACGCCATATTCTTAAGGTTTGGGAACGTTTGTGTATTTTGTGCATTTTGGGTATTTTGATGATTTCTGTGTTATGATTGAAATTGATGATGTCGATTGTGTGTTTTGGCTTCTATGAGTTGTGGGTATTGTTTAATTTGAGTTGAGAAGCATGGGTTGTGAAGGATGGAGTTAAAATGTGGAAATTTTGCATGTTTTCTTAGAAATTGCTGGTTTGAGAATTTTGGGATTTTGATTTTGTGATTTGCTTGATATGATGACAATAATGAGTTCAAAAGGCATGTTTTATATTGTGTATAATGGTTTGAATGAAGGATTTTACTTAGAATTGAGTTTTGGAACCAAATGAGTGAGTGGGTGAAAGTGGAGAATGAATTTCGGCAGATTTTGGTATTAGGAGTGGAAATCCCGACTCTGTTGCAAGCGCGACGATGTCGCGAGGTCACGACAGAGGTCGGTGATCTCTGTCCCATCGCGCATGCCGAGCTGCCGAGCGTGCGCACCGGGAACTCCCTATCGCGAGCGCGACGTACGTCGCGATCGGGATAGAGAGCTCAGCGTTTGGCTAAGCTTCTGTCGCGAGCACGCGTCGGGCGCGAGCCTGCGATAGCTCTTGCTGGTGCTCACTATCGCGAGCACGACAGTGAGGCCTGCTTTTTGCTCCGCAAGAGCGCGAGACTCGTCCTGAGTGCGACAGGAGGCCAACTTCGCCTCTATCGCGAGCGCGACACCCTCTAGCTTTTCTTTCTGATTTCTTTTTATGATTGCAATACTTAACTTCCCGATTTGTATTACTTTTAGAATTATGTGCAGTCTAATATATAAATATATACCTATATATGAATGTATTTATATGCTTCCTATATCACGAATAAAACATGATGCAAACATATGTTGTGAATTGAAATATGCCTTGGATTATGCATGACCTGCTAGAGTCGAATAAGTGGATAATTAGGCATGCCTAATAGAGCTAGTGTTGCTGCAGCTAGTGTATGTTTTGGACCCTGATCAGGTCCCCCGACTGGATCTTCATAATCCCTGTGTACCGAATCTACGCGAAAATGTTTTGGAACAAAATTAAAAGATTGTTTTGATACCCTCGGGTATCTATGTGGTATGAGAATACTGTTAATACCTTCGGGTATCTACGCGTACTCGTTATCCACTATTTTGATAAAGCAGGTGCCATAATGTTACTTGTTATTATACATGAATTTTGAATAATTGCATATTGGGAATAACATGGTTCTAATGCTATTATGTGCTAAGTTGATTCATGAGATCTTAACATTTGACTGTGCTATTCATTTGTGATTAATTTGTGACGCCACTGTGAGTGGTCGTTGTGCATCTTTGTTTCCCCACTAAGCAATTTCGCTTAGCACGGGTGTTCTATCCATGCCGGTGTGGAAGATGTTTGAAGGGTTGATCCGATGGTTTCGCATCAGCATGGCCAACACGACTAGTGCATAGAAGATTTTGTAGTTTAGGCCTTGTATTCTTTTTTTATGTAATGTAATCTTGTACTTTTGAATCTATGTAAAGAATCTTTTGTAAGTCGTTTTGACATTAATTATATGTAACTATTCAGGCACATTTGTATCTTTTTGGAATATGTAAACCGCCTTTGTTACAGTAATGAAATGCAATGTTTTGCTCTGTGACTTTCTCTCCAATGAGCTGTGATATTTTAATTTACTCAATTGAATATGTATTTGCTATGCAATTAGTTCTGTTTGAGCGTTTGTGGGTGGCAACCCTTATCTATCGGGGACCTTTCTCCTCTTCATAGGGTGAAGTTCTCTACGTATAGGTAAGGGGTGTTACATACAACTTGCATTTCATGACCTGATTCCAGTAGCATTTTACACGGCGGTGAGAAATACTCGTACCGCCGTGTAAATTGTGATTTAAAAATAACTGGTTCCAGTGGCATTTTACACGGCGGTGAGAGTTCCTCATACCGCCGTGTAACATTTTGAAATAAACCATTTGCTGGGCATTAGAACTTCACACGGCGGTATGGTATCCTCATACAGCCGTGTAAAGCGAGAAACCCTATTTCTAAAATCAGCAATTTCCAGCTTCCTTTTGTCATTTTAAACACCAAAATTCCCTCTCTTGAGTCTCCCTCTACCCAGTATTTAAAGTTGCTGAATTTACTTGTTCTTATTTTGCTAAATCACATTTCAAGAACATCTTTTGTACATCTGATCTGCACCCCTACGATCATAAGAGTGGCCACCAGGTGTTTGACGAATTGCCTGAATGAGTATATATCTCATTTTTCTCTGTTATTCTCAGTCACATATCTTGCTGTCAATATTGGTGAGTCTTTTGGCCTTCATGTACCATGCAATGCATTTGTCTTAGAATATGGTTAACCCTTGAATTGTACATTTTTCTGTGTTACCTTTACTGTTAAGGAGAAATGAAGTTGCAGATTTATTCTAAGTACTTGCATTAGTCATTGTTGTAGTATATTACTCCACGCTTGAATTGTGCATTTCTCTGTGTTACCTTTGCCGCCCTCATGCTTCTATTAAAGCCACAGTAATTTCTCCATGCTAATTGTGTTTTAATTACTAATGCAGTGGCTCCTAAGCGTTCTAGAACAGGCCAAGCATCGTCTTCTCAAGAGAGGGATAGTACTGTACCCTCTTGGGTCCCAACTAGGTGCCACACTGCCTACAAAGCCTTCACAACTGCAACATATATTCCCTCCATATTTATAGATTTTGAATCCTTAAGGGAGCTGAGGATTAGGGAAGAAATTGATGAGTTGATTGCAGGAATAGGATGGACTGATTTTTTTCAAAAAAACGAACAAGTTCATCCGAAATTGACTCAAGACTACCTTGCAACCGTAAATTGCAAGATTGATAATGAAGACATGGAAGATCCTGGAGAGGTGACGTTTTGGCTAAACAAGAGAAAGTACACGATGACTTTTAATGAATTTTCAGACGCTCTTGGTTTCCCGATGGATGGTGTTCGGCATATTTCGGACTTGGATAAACAGACGACTTGGGCCACAATTCGAGATCCAGTCACAGCCACTCAGTATATTACTAGACTGTCCAAGGCACATCACCTTCGAGACCATGCATTGAGAATCTTGCATAGATTTTTCGCTCTCTCTTTTTATGGACATATAGAAGCAGCTGGAGTGGTGAACCAGGCTGAGGCTTGATTTCTACATTGCATGATCCACCGGATCCGCTTGAATGGAGCTTATTTTTTGTGGAAAAAATTTGAAGATTTGCAGGGAAACCCGAAGAAAGTCAAGAAGATTGCGATAGGATGGATTATCACAGTCTTGGCCAAAACAGTAGGCAACAGCTCCTTAGGGTAAGATTTGGGAGCTAGCAATTTAATGGACTTCAAGATGCTGAAAAATCTGAAGCTCATTGTGGATGACCATCATTTCCACCATCAAGTCCGATTGTCAACCCGGGACGAGTACTTGAGACTCATTGAAAGGGGTCGAGTCCAATTACCGGTGGAAGGAGCTGAGGATGTGGATGAGCAGCAAGAGGATGCTGGTGGTGCAGCTGCTGCTGCAGAACCCGCCCCAGTAATGCCAGCCTATGACTTATCCCAGATTACTGCGCATTTAGAGGCCTTGCAGACTGGTCAAGCTCAGATTAATTCTCGATTGGATCAGTGGGTTAGCTTTATGGAGGATACCCGTACTCAAAATGTTCAGATTATGGGGCGGTTGGACATGCATGAGCAGCAGTTAGCCATGCAAGCATAGAGTTTGGCACGGCTGGAGCGTTCGGTGGCGCTTTCTCGGCAAGAGCAGGAGCATTTTTACCGGACCATGATGGATCGCTTTCCTCCACCACCACCTCCGCAAGAGTGAAAAAATTTCTGGGAGTTTTTCTGATCTTATATTTTGTTAATTCAGTACTTCTTAATTTTGATTTCTTTTTGGTTAGATTACTTGCTGAGGACAGCAAGTTCTTAAGTGTGGGGTGGGGAATTAAAACTTGTTGTGAAATTATAACTGAAATGTGTCTAACCTTTAGTATTACTTTAGTATTTTAGTTATATGTATTGGACTTATTTACACTTTTGCACTTTATTTTTGCTTTAGTTATGCTTTGTGTCATGCTGTGTGTCTCTTGTTTTAATTATTTGAGTTGTTTGGTTTGAGCTGGTTGATTTCTCTCGTGATTAGTTTAGTAAGATCTTAATTTGTTATTCCAGTTTAGCAAGAGAGTAAGTTTTGTTTAAGAGTTTTTCCTCCTAAGATTTTTCAAAGTAGAGCATACAATTAAAATTTCTAATATTTTGCACTTAGGCCAGTTTTTACAAGTCGAGAAAAACCAGCCATGAAATCTTTTGATCAGGAAGTCTTTAGAGCACTAGAACCTTCCTCATTGCCCTTCGAAATGATATAACGATTAAGGTATAAATTTTGACATGATTTAGGCATCTTTCTTTGTTATATCCCTTTAAATAAACTCTCTTACCTATGGAATTAATTACCCTTGTTAGCCAATTTTGAGCCTAATAGAGTATGCTAAATGCGTATTTCGAGAACTTTCTTGTTTGCACAACTTATTGTTACCATTAAACCTAAAATGCCTTTAGCTTACCCTTATAGGAGAGCTGGCCACTCTAGGATTGTGGGCGGTTGCTGTTGGGAAGTTTGGGTGATTGAGTTTCATGTGGTGGTGTGAATGAGTTTCACTTTAATTGTCAAGAAAATAAGTTAGATTGAATGTCTTAGTGAGTTTGAAAGAAAAGAAAATGAAGATAATGCCCTTGTTGATTTGGTATGGAATTTGTAGCTGATTATAAGTTACTGAAATATTCAAGTGTGGGGTAGTTTATCTTCTAAAATATATATATATATATATATATATATATATATATATATATATATATATATATATAATAAAATAAAATAAAATAAAAATATATATATATATATATAAATTTAATTATTGTGTTTCGTATTCGATTATTGAGAATTCAATAAAATTGTGTTTCTTGTTCTCATCTTGAAATTGTTCATCAAAGTTTAAGGAATTTGTTTTGCGTCTTTTGAAAGGGGAAGAGCGTAGGAGGAGTTTTCCGTTAGCTTTGAATAAAAGATGTCATGAAAGGATTGGGTAGGAGTGGCTGCTTTCTTGTTGTTGAACCATTCTGATTTTTCTTATAGCCATCACACCTTGAACCTTGCATTACAACCTATTTAAGACCTAATGATCATGTTTATGTCTTGAATTGTTTAGTGGAGATGACTTTCGGGTTCCAGTACCAAAGGAGAGGCCTATGGTGTTTCTAGTGTTTCAAGTGAGAAACCAGAAGTGCATTCGTGCACTGACTTGTTTGGTCGTTGATTGATTGGTGCTGGAATTTTAATTTTGAAAATTATTAAAACTTTAGTTTTGGCCCTTGCACACACACGCTGGAAATTTATTTGTATTATCTTCTTTTGAGTTTTGTTTGAGTAAGAATTTCTCTCAAGAGGAATTTGCTAAGTGTTTTCTTTGTGTTTTGAATTTCTGTTTTCTTGCTTGGAAATTGAGAAAACTGGAATTGAAGAGGTATTTTACTCGAGGGCGAGCAAAAGCTAAGTGTGGGGTATTTGATAAGTTCAAATCTATGTTGTTTTTATGTGAATTTTCAGCTCACTTTTGAGTTTAGAAGCCCTTATTTCAGTGTGTTTTTGTTAAAGTATTATTAGATTTTGTTTGACACACTAAAGTGAGTTTTTACATTGTTTTTGGTGTTTTAGGTGGCTTACACGGCGGTGAGGAAGTTCCATACCGCCGTGTACAAAGAAAAGTATCAGAGTGCAGTAGAAGAACCTTACACGGCGGTAAGGAATTGTCTTACCGCCGTGTATATCGGGAAATATGATTTACGTAGGAGGTTACACGGCGGTAAGGTCTTCTTATACTACCGTGTAAGGCGTGATTTACCAAAATTAACGGCGCTGCAAATGGGAGCAAAAATTCAAAGAGGCTGACCAAAAGCCGTTTACATGGTGGTAAGGACCTTCCATACCGCCGTGTAAACCAAAATATTTCAAAGAACTGTCATCCAATATGCAGTTACACGGCAGTGATAGCTTCTCATACCGCCGTGTAACCTGAAAATCCTGCTTGTGAACGAAATCGGCACAAAATCAAAGATTGTCATGCCACCGTTTGACTTTAACTGTTATTTAGGGGCTGAAGTTAGACATTTTGGGGTATCGATTAGGAGGAGTGGGAGCAGAGATATAGACATTTTTTTCTGGGTAATCTAGGTTGAGATTTTTCTTGTTTTACAATTAAATATTCTGTTTTTATTGATCTGAAGAATCGAGTAATCGGAGATTTTAGAAGTTATCATTTATTTTTGAAGTTTTAAGAGCTGATTCAGTTTGAAGAACATCATTTTCATTATTGTAAGAATTCCATTTTCAGATCTAAAATGGGTAATATCAACTTCTCTCTATTTATTTCAGTTTTTATTTCAATCATGAGTGAGTAGTTCTTTTCCTTGTTAAGGGATGCCTTGAATCCCCAATAACCATGTGAATGCTTTGTATGGATTGATTTATGCATATGCTTCAGTCTTATCTTCTCTAAATTTATCTATTTGTTATTGAATTTAATGCAAGTTTAAGATTGATCTACTGTGATAATCTTTGATTGTATTCATTTCATGAACTTACACATACTCTGTTCTATTTCTATCGATTTTCACTGGTTTGATGAATCCGGGATGGTAGTTAAATCTGTGGATTTCTATTTTAAATAGGTTTAGAATGGTGAGAGATAATTGAGTTTTGATGTCTGAATCCGGGATGGTAGGATCATCTAAGCTCAGAACTTAAGACCTGTTTTGATTACTAATTTATGTACTGAATCCAGGATGGTAGGTGCATATTTTAGAGAAGCTGGATCCGAAAGGCAGGCTAAGGTATAGGCTAGGTTGTTCACTAAATTGCATATGTAGCTGTTATCTTTGAGCATTTGCGTGGTATTATAGGGGAGAATGGTTATCCCTTAGCAAGGTCTGTTAATTATTTTTATCAAGTCTTTATTAATATTGATTCTTTTAAAATTGTTGAAATAATTATTTCATCAGTTAATTTTCTTAATTTAGCATTAAATAACTTATCACTCTCAACAATTGGGAATTCTTTAGCATACATTTAATTGTCAATGCTTGCACAACTCAATCCCTTGGGTACCATAACTCGGGGTCTTAAAATTACCCCACTGTAGTACTTGCCGATTCAGTACACTTGCTGAGGTCGCGTCAGCATTAATTTAGACCATTGAGCATGCTGGCTTATGAAATCTCTGTTTTTGCATATTCATTTGAGTGAGAAATTGAATGTTACATAAAGATAGGATGAAGACGTTCCTTTATATCTTTCCATAATCCAAAGATTATGCTTGTGGAAGATATAAATAGACCTTTGATTTCGTGAATTTGCAACTCCATTGATATGGGCTTCTCCTGTCAATATTGTTTTCCATCTTTCTAGAGGTTTGAACCATGTGAGGAATGTTTTGAGATAGGGATTTCTCTGAGTTCCTTCAATGAGCTCTTGAATGTGGTAGACCATATGCCTGTTGTGGGCCTCAAAAACTACATAATACAGATAACAATAGCACTATATAAATACCAAAAGCTCCTTAGGTCAAATTAATGGCTCTTCCTTCTCAAAATTTAGAAAATTCATTAGATCAACAAAGGGATATTCAGGATGAATACCCAAATTGTCAAAACAAAACTGTATATAATTTCTTATGAGAATGGACTGATATTGAAACAATTGATTCTTTGCAAAACTTTTCAACTGGTATAAAGTTAAACTTGTTGGGATTTTTGGTGGAGTTTGTTTTGAAAGAAAAATTACCTCTTCTTGGAACATGTAGATCAGCAGAATGATACAAGCTTGATCAGGAGATCTGCTCAAGAAGTTTGGAATTAGATTTTTGTCTCTCTTGATATGTTGAACTTTAAAATCATACTTGCTAACCAATCCTTCCACCTGAGCAGTTGAGGATGTGGAATTGTCTTTCCTTTGAACTCAATCATCTTAGGGAAGGAAGAACAGTCCATAAGAACTGTGAATCGTTGACCAATGAGATGGAACTCAAAATTTTGATTCCATATTTGACAGCCAAGATCTCTTTGGAAGTAGAATGATAATGACATTCTCCTGAAGAGAATTTTTGTCACATCCCGTTTGCCCCCTAGTCGAATGAGCCATTTGTGTGTGTGCACATTTGCATGAGTTTGGCATCATGTAAGGGTATTTTGGTAAATAAGCATGTTTTATGGGTTGTTCATGCGTGGGAATGCATATAGAAATATTGTGTGCATATTTGGAATTATAATCATTTGCATGTGAGTACACCATAGTAGGATATATTATTTAGGTGTCTCATTGTGTGTGTTGTGCATACAATTGTAGGGTATGTTTTAATTGAGAGAGTCTAGTGTGTGTGTGTGTGACATAAGCATCTGTGGTGTGAGTGACCAAATCCCTCCACTAGTAGATTGACATTTGTCTTAGGTTAAGAAAAGAAAAAGGAAAAGAAAGGAAAGGGGAAATCAGATTTTTCTTCACTTGTTTCCCGTTCATCACCGTCCCCTCCCTCTTCTCTTCTCCTTCTTCTTCTTCTCTTGAGCCTTAGTGGAGATTCAAGGGTTGCTAGTGGGGTTTTGATCATCTCTTAGTGTTTATTGGTAAGTCTTATGCATTCATTTTGCTTTTGTACAATTCTTCATCTTCTTCCCTTGCATTTTTCTGTTTTGGGTTTTAAGTTAGGGTTTTGAGTTGGTGTATCTTTGTGCTTTATTGCTTAGTTGATCCTCCAAGAGATCCTAAAGGCAAGGAAGTCGCTGGATCTAGTGGAACTAAACACTAGGAGCTAAGGATTTGAGGTTTGGGAATTTCTAATTTGAATGTGTGTATGATTATCTATTCTTGAGAAATTCTGGAAATTTGTGATGGATATTATGTTTATTGTGGTTTATATGCTATGGGATTAGTATTGGTTGAATGATTGAGCTTAGATTGTGGAGTTTTGAACTCATATTGTGTTTTTGGGTAAAATGATGATGAATAGTGAGGTATGTTAACTTGAGGAATTTGATTATATAAATGATGATGTTCTTTGAATTCTTATGTATGATTTGTTAGGGCATGACTCAATGATGTTGTATTTGGGCTTTTACCATTATTGGTGTGTGAATTTGATGATTGTAGTGAAAGTTTTGGGATTGTTGGCTGGAAAAGACCTGGGAAATCGCACTGAGGAATTGCATCTGGGCATGGGTCACGGTGGCAACCAATTTGGTCACCACCGTGAGCCACGAACCAGATGCATTCTGCCGTGAAGTTTGGTATGTCACGGTGGCAACCAATCTGGTTACCACCGTGAGGTATCCAAACTTTGGTGTCTGTCTGGGCAGTGGGTATGTCACGGTGGCAACCCATTTCGTTACCACCGTGAGATACCCAAGCTTTCGATTCTGTCTGGCTTCTTTGGTACGTCACGGTGACAACCATTTTGGTTGTGACCGTGAGATACCTAAAAGCTTGCTTCTGTTTGGTTGCTTTGGTATGTCACGGTGACAACCATTTTGGTTGTGACCGTGAGGTACCCCAAACATGCATTCTGCCAAGGATCCCTGGTATGTCACGGTGGCAACCAATCTGATTACCACCGTGACCTACCCTGTTTTTGCAATAAAACCCTTTTATTTCCGCATGTTTTAGGAATGTTAACTTATGGATTTTAGCATGCAATACTATGTATTTTGAACTATAATTATGTGTGTTCTGATTATCATATAATGTGAATTCTTCGCTTGTCATAATTTTAACTATGGCCATTTCTGTGTCATTCTCCGCCTGCCAGAGTCAGTCTAGTGGATAGTTAGGCATGCCTAATAGAGTCTTTGCTGCAGCTTCTGTTTTGCTTCCGTTTGGACCCCGATCAGGTCCCTGTTTGGTTCCTCGTGAACTTCTGTATTGTGTTTGGATCTTGTTTAAGGTCCTTCTGAAAACGTTTGTGAATGAATATTTAAATGGTTTTCGAATCGTAATCGGTTGGTACCCGTAAAGTACTTTCTGTTCACTCGATATCCACTACCTTGAGTCAGCAGGTGTTTCAATGTTAAAGTGCTCTATGTGAACTGTTATATGAGAAAATATATGTTTTATCCTTATGGATTCAGTGATAAAAAGTATAAACTGTTATGAGAATATGATTATTGTTAAGAATCTCCTGATGAATGGCAATGTGTATGCGAGCAGGAGTTTATGCTATTGTTATGCCATGATTATCGTATGTGCATGAAGTACGCATGTGAATTGCCTTGACGACCGTTGTGAATGGTTGTCCTTATGCTATATGTATGTTTCCCCACTAAGCGTTTTCGCTTAGCACGGTGTGTTCACCCGTGCAGATGCGGAAGGAGTTACTTTTGGGAGAGTTGCCGCCGTCGAAGCCAATACAGCAGGGTCTTAGTGTAGGGCTTATTTTTGTAGCTTTATGATTCTTTTGTATAGAACTCTCATAGTTTGATTATGTATCAGCTCCCGCTTTTGTATATGAATTCTGGATATTGTAATTATCTATTGCATCTTTCAGTTGATCAGAACAGTAATGTAATGCTTCAGTTATATTAATGTATGATCAACTTTCATGAATGATGTTATAAAGTTTTAAATTACCCTGTATATTGGTATGTATGTTTATGTATGAATGTATGTTAGCCTGTATCTGTGTGGTGGCACCTTTATTCATACGGCATCTCACTCCTTATCGGATGGGATCGCCTACATATGGGTAAGGGGTGTTACAATTTTCCGCTCGCATATGCACATAGCCTTCTTTCTTCTTTTGCTTATTCTAAAAGGATAACACCCCAATATTGATCACTGGCATCTGTCTGGAGAATCCTTTTTCCATCTAACGAAATATGCAATGGCAGCAAGTGTTGGGTTTCTTCTTTAAGAGTCTTGATCCCAATAATATGTTTGTCTAACTAAGGAGAAGGATTCTTTTTTAGCACTTCCCTTAGAGGATTGGCTTTTTTAGTAAAATGTGGGATAAAACTTTGAGTTAGTTTGCAATCCTAAGGAATTGTTGAACATGTTTATGGGAAAGATTTTTATCAAGGAACTTCAAGAGTTTTGAACCAATGTGTTTTCCTAGCTAATGTTTTCCATTCTAAAAATTCATGCTTGAGAACTCAATCTCTCTCTTTCTTTTTTTTTTTTTGCAATATGCATTTTTGTTAGAGAAAGCATAACTCCATGTTGCAGAGTGATTTCTTTGAATTGCTCAAGAAGCATGCAATGTTTTCTTCATTTGAGGAATAAAGAAGAATATCATCTATATATACTAATATAGAGTGGAGAATTGGCTTATAGATCTTCATCATAGCTTTCTGAAATAATGATGGAGCTACTTTTAATCCAAATGGCATTACTGTCCATTGGTAGTGATGATTTGGAATACAAAAAGCTGTCTTATATCTCTCTTTTAGTTTAATGCCAAGTCGCCATAATCCTGCCTTGAGATCAAAATTTGAGAAGATCTTTGCTTTTGACAAATAGGTGAACATCGATGAGATCTTGGGTAAAGGGAACTTGTCATCACGGAGATAGTGATTCAATGGCTGATAATCAATGACTAGTCTCTTTTTTCCCTTTATTTGTTTCGATCTTTTGTTGACATTAAAGGCTTGGCATGCCTATTCGGATTTTTCTGCTATATAAGTTTATTGCATTCTTTTAAAGCAAGGTTTAAATCTGAAGGAGACATTCTAGGATGGGTTACCTTTGTAGGATTTATGTCTTCATTTTGCTTAAAAGGAAGGTAAATGAAAAAGTCTCAATTTTTTTAAAGAGGTGAAGAACATTTTTAGAGGAACCCTATATAAGAGTTAGCTGCATAATGGGTTTTAAGTTCTTCTTCAATGGTTAGGAATGTAGTGGTAGGCGGAATATAAAACAAACAAAAAGTCTCTGTATAGGGCTTGAAATGTTTTTTATGCTTAACTCATATAGGACAAATTTAAAAGTTCTTCATCTTGTAAAGGGCATAGAAACTAAGGACAATACCTCTTTCAGGTAGTGGACATCCAAGCACTTGAATCCAAACATAGCAATTTGGGAAGAATTGGATCCTAATTGGATGTATGGATTTAAGAGTTGTAAAAAAGGTATCTCCATTTGCCACTTTGAAATACTATTTGTGAGATTTCCAATATTGTTGAGGAAGAGTGTCTGGATTAAGGATTGTCCATCAGGCTCCTATATTAATGAAGGCTACAACTTTGATTGGCTTTGCATAAGTCTCGAGATAGACCTATACAAAAGCTTGAGGAACTGGATGCTGCTGTACTGAAAAACCATCTTCTACGCTTTATGAGAACTGAAATTCATCATCATCATCAATATCAGAGGATTCTTGGCTATGAGCTATTGCAAAGATCCTCTTAAAGATCCCTTATCGACTGTGATATGCTAGATACATTTTCCTCTATCATCTCCTATTAGAACCTCCTTGTTGAAAAGACCTGCATACCTCTCGAGAGGGCTCTGTGTTCGCAGGGAGACTTCAAAAATCCATGCTCACTGAGAGGCTTAAATGCTCACTGAGAGTCTTTGATGCTCACTGAGAGACTTTGATTTCGAGCCTCTAGAGAGGAAAATAGGTTTGAGCCTCCTCAGAGGAAAAATATATTTGAGCCTCCAGAGAGGAAATTGGATTTGAGCCTCCTCAGAGGAAATTTATATTTAAGCCTCCTCAGAGGAAAATTATATTTGAGCCTCGTCAGAGAAAAATTAGATTGGAGGTTTTGGTTGCTTGCTCGCAGGCAAATAGGCTTCAATGTCTTTGGTGTCCCTTAAAATGATTTTTGTAAAAGTATTTGAATTTTTACAGTATATTGGATTTTCAAGGCCTTGAAAATATCTTCTTTTTGTTTTGTTGTTTTGGTTTTTTTGTCTTAATTGTTGTTGTTGCTCGAGAATTTGTTTTTGCATGAGATTTTGTACATTTGAATTTGAATTTTTTACACTTATTGTGTGATACGTGTGAGTGTATGTCTTATGATAGAGAAACTTACCTGGTTGCTCCCTGTGACGCGCGCCGGATCCCCGCGGCCGCCCTTTCGACCGCCTGCACGTGGGCGATCGGGGCACTTGTGGGTCCGTTGATATCTTGCAAATAAATTGCAAGTGCGTCTATGTTGGGCAACAAGGAGGTTTCATGGAGTTGCCACCCAATAGAATATTGGGAAAGTTACTCTTGCCTCGGAGAGCCTAAGACTGCACTTGGTATCCATTTTGGGCCAGCCAGAGGGATCATGGAAGGTGAACTTCTCACCCTAAAGAGCCTAGGATTAGCGCTAAAGCCTCGTGACCCAAGAAGTATTTTGGAGGATAACCTCTAACCTCTTGAACCCAATGACCAGTGCTGGGTCCGGGATTTCTCATCTATTTCTACCTCATTTATTTTATGATCAAATCTTAATATCATTAATTCGCTCTCTCTCCACACTATTCGATTGATTAAAAGGCGCATTTATTCACATCTTGAAAGCGATAAATGATCAGATAGATAATGAAAGCGATAAATTACAATAACACAAGGAGCGGAATACAACTCCCTTTCATAAATGTGCGAATCATGCATAAATCGGGGGATTGCTTATTTTGAAGACTTTGGTCCTCGCATGCATCATTATTAAAATTGGAGATTTTTGTTTATGATGATTTTATTGGATAAAAATAGGGCTTTGGCCCCTTTTGCATTTTGTACAAAACCTCATTTTTATTTAAGTATAAAATCGTTAGATTATATTTATACATTAACGAGATATGAGAAGAATATATCCATATACATGAAATAATCAATGAATAACAAAATGAAGGAAATAATCGAGAGGGTTAGGAAACTAAACCGGACAGAATCCTCTGAATATGGTAGATAGCCGCTCAAGTTGTGGCAGTCCAAGAGAAATCATATATACACTCATAAAAAAGTTGAGAGATGTTAATATACAAAAAATTAACATGTAGGAAACCGAAAGGATTTGAAAAAGATAAAAAACGATTTAAAAGGATGGAGGCAGACCCCACAGACGGCCTTCCTTAGATGACCGATGGGCGTCGGTTAAGGTAACCGACATGTCCGTCTGTCACTCAAGGAGAGGCGTCTGTAGGTGGGGTGACCGACGGGCGTCGGTGATAAAGATGACCCGTCGGTCACCACTGTCTCCAAAAAAAACAGAAGAGGAAATTCTCCCCAAAGCCAAAAAATGGGTTTTATCCCAAAAGGAGATAAAGAGAGTCAAAATAAAGGAAAATAATGACAGATATTGATAAATTACACAAAATAAGGAATGAATATGAAATGATAAGGAGAAGGAATCCGAAATATTTACCCTCAGATAATCGCTTTGGGTGAGATTCTTGTGTTGATTAGAGCCCCGCGCGTTCCACGAGAAGCAAAAGATGAAGGATCAAAGAAAGAAAAATGGCCTGTTTCTTCTTCAACCCCTCAAAAGATTGATTTTGGAATCAATATCTAAAGGAAACTAATTATTTTTAGTTCCGTTTTGTTTGATTTGATCCTTGATCAAATAGATTTCCTTTGTAAGTGTGTTTTGTTGGAAGAGAGAGAAAATTTGCTTGAAATTGGGCAGAGTTTCCACTTTGAAAATTTTTCCAACCCTTTTCTATTGAAAAATTCGGAGCTTTTATAAGCCAAACACGACCGACGGGCGTCGGTGTATAGGGACGGGCGTCGGAAGAATCCTTATGACACAAGGATTTGTCCGACGGCCCTGCCACATCCACCGACGGGCGTCGGAAGGGTTGCGCGCTCCGGGAAACCAGGCGGCGTTCTGACTTTCTGACGGGCATCGAAAAATACCACCAGCCGTCGGTGACTCGAAGCGACGGGCTGACTTCACAGACGGGCTGGCCGTCTGTGGAGGAAAAAAGGCTTTTTTTGACTCGAAAATCCCCGTTTTCTCCCCCTCTTCCCAGGAATGATAAAAAACCTCATTTTTCGTGGAACGTGGGACTAAAACCTCCAAATCCAGCACTTTATACAGGCTTGGACACTGATTTCATCACAGGGTAACCTCTGATCCGGACCGCTCCGGGACACGGTGCTTACAGTTGCCCCTAGTTTTGGAGCAGCTAGTGCACAAGCGCCTAGATAAGCCAAAACTCAGAGAAGGTCAGAAAGGAAGCGTACCTGTGACGGCTTTTCACCCTCCGTGCCTTATGCCGGTTAGACCTCATCTTGATCTATTCGGCGATGCGAAGATACTCCCATCGGTCTCATCTCGACCTGTAGGGCTCGGCGGGACGTGGCATGCTTTGGCTACAGTCTCGATCTGGTAAAGTGCGGTATGCTTTGACCACAGCTCTGATTTGTGAGATGCAGCATGCTTTGGCTACAGTCTCGATCTGGTGAAGTGCGTGTGCTTTGACCACAGCTCCGATTTGTGAGATGCAGCATGCTTTGGCTACAGTCTCGATCTGGTGAAGTGCGGTATGCTTTTACCACAGCTCCGATTTGTGAGATGCAGCATGCTTTGGCTACAGTCTTTATCTGGTGAAGTGCAGTATGCTTTGACCACAGCTCCGATTTGTGAGATGCAGCATGCTTTGGCTACAGTCTCGATCTGGTGAAGTGCGGTATACTTTGACCACAGCTCCGATTTGTGAGATGCAGCATGCTTTGGCTACAGTCTCGATCTGGTGAAGTGCGGTATACTTTGACCACAGCTCCGATTTGAGGTATAGCGGTACTCTTTGTACCTGTGCGATAAAAGGTCTTATTAGTTCGTGTTTGAGTGGTCATCTTTTAACCTGTTTGTTAATGGCGCGATTTTGCTTCATTTTCTATGCCATGTTTTATTTTTCATTTTTTTCTTATTTGGGTTGTTATTCATCATTTTTGTTTCGTTTTTGTTATATTGTCATTTTCATTGACATATAAGTAAATATGAGAACATACACTTTCTGTGATGTGATGAAACAATTAACAATCGAATGATCATGCAATAATGAAGCAAAAGTTTTCACTAGAAATGTCATTTTTGTACAGTGCATATATAAAATGAAAATGTACAACAGATACAAAAATAACTCCCTGAAGATCAGAGAGGTGTGTAGTCGGAGGGCTCATCGGGATCCTCGTCATCCGATATGTGCACGGTCCCTGGTGGAGGTGGAGGTGGAGCTGGCTGAGCCGTGGAGGGTCCTGCCTCGTGATCATGGGCCCGCCTGAACCTGATCTGAGCGTAGCCATCCAAGAAGGGCTGGGTACAGGTGCTCATAAACCCTAAGGTCTCAGAAACCTTGTCTCCTAGCTTCTTGAAGGCTTGGCTCAACTGAATGGTCTGCTCGCTGGCGGCCTTTCTCCTCTGCTCCAGGCTCTGCTCCGTCTGCTCTCTAAACTCCCTCATGGTCTGAGAAAGAGGTGGGAGAATCCCCTCTATCGCCTGGACTCGGGATCTCAGAGAGTCGAGTGACTCATCAATCATCTGCAGGGTCATGTCAACCCTCTGAGATGCCTGGTCCTGTGACGTCCTCAAATCATGAGCGAGCTGCTGCCTCAACTCCCTCTGGCCCTGAGCGATCTGCTCGATCAGCCTCAACTGCTCACCTCTGAAGGCTCCTAAGGCCCGAGCCTGCTCATCCCTGAAAACATCCAAGGCTCGAGCCTGCTCCCGAGTCGTATGCTCAATGTAGCCGGCCTGCTCTTGGGCTAAGCGCTCCACCGATTGGGACTGCTCCTGAATGGCAGCCTGCTGGCGATCCAACCTCTCATGAATAGCCCTGTCCCTCTCATCCTACCGCCGCTCTAAGGCTATAAACATGGATGTGAGGAGCTGAGAGAAATCAGGCTGCGCAGGCTGCTGCGGTGCTGGCTCTAGCGGTGGTGCCGAGGAGGTGGATGCCCCGGGGTCGCCTCGGGAGTACGGGTGGTATCTCTCGGAGGGCCCATGGATAGACCTCTGTACCCTGGCGCTCGGTGATGGGGCTGGAGTTGATGCTCTGGATGCCGGTGAAGCGGCGAAGAGGTCGTCCATCGTGATCTCGAAGTCAAAATTCGAGGGAGTCTTGGGCTGCTCCTGCTGCTGTGGTGGTGGCACAGTCTGTGGCTGAGGAGGCTGATGCTCTGGCTGCGGCTCGGGCTGAGGCTGGGGCTCTGGCTGTGGCTCGAGCTGTGGAGGCTGCTCCTCCCGGTGCTCCGGGTGGCCTGGGTCTGCACCCAAGGGTGGGAGTGAGAACATCTGCCGGGTCTCATGAATGGTCAGCACCCTGTAGGCCTCTGCCTGGCCCGAAATCGGGGAGATCATCCCCATTTGTACTGCCGCTGCGGTGTCTACATGGATCCCCTCCGGCAAGGGTCCTCTCAACCTCTCAGGGTTAACCCCCAACCTCAAAAGTAACCGGGTGATAACTCCTCTTACTATCACCACTAGCGTCAATCCTCTGCCGACTCTGGTCAAGTTAGCCAAGATCTCGTGGCTAATGTTGAGACGCTGGCCTGCCACCAAGGCCCAGAGGCTCCAGATCTCGGCCGCGTTGAGCGACCCTGGATTACCAGCTCGACCGAGGTACGAACTGGATAGCACTCTGTGCAAATACCGGAGTGCCTGAGACACCAGTACGGTGCTCTTCGCTGTATCATGATCATACAGCACTCCTGGTAAGGCAATAGCCACCCAATAGGCGTGTCTAACAGCTCGCCGTGGGATCTCGACCCCCTCCTCTGTAGGGAGCCCCATGGCCTGTGCAAATCTCTGCCTAGTGATACTGAAGTGGTCGCCGTCGAACCAAAACTAAACCACCCCTGGGTCGGTATCTGCACTCTGAAAACCGGCGTAGCGAAGAGTGGCCAGGACCTGGCGAGTAGCCTCTGGAAAAGTCTGGAAGGAGGGCTCAAGGAACTCTGTCCAACCAGCACCCTCGGCAAGTAAATCGAACTCTGGGGCCGACCCTAGGGCCTCTAGGAACGGTCGGGACACAAAGCGACTGGCCCGGAGCTCTACCTGAGCCAATGCTCTATAGCTCTGAGCTGACTCATCATCCAACCAATCCGGAGCTACAAGCTCGGGCTGGGCCTGCGGTGCTCTACGTCTAGGAGGCATCCTGCAAAGGAGGAGAAATTAGACAGCGAAAATTTAACAAGACAAATATCATCAGACTTATTTTCTAGGTGAAGGCTGATTTAGGCCTCACCAAGGCAATGGCGACCCAAAGCAAGATAGAAAATTGATAATAAATGAAAAGGGCAAAGGTTGTCCACATGCTTTGCGCATATCAAGGCAAAAACAATATGCAATTAGCATACAAATAATTTGAAATGAGTAAAGGAAATGGGCTTTCTAGGTCCCAAGGCATGCATTATACATGAAAATATTCAATTCTAGAATAAATGAAAAAAAATGGGCAGCACCCTGGCAGGGGTATGCCCGACCTCCTGCATGAAACGGCAACAACATAGGCCTCAGGCCTCAACAATAATATATGCATGTAAATGTGACGCACTCCGGCAAGAGTGTGTCCCCAACAACACAACACAAGGGCCTCAGGCCTCACAAGCAATATATATATAGAATAGTGTACTAAAGACTGTCTATTTCTAAAGCACCAAAGTCATAGAAAAATTCTATTTCTATGTGATCATGCAAAAATTCAGGTTTAATTGCACTAGAATAATGATAATAATAATAAAAAAATGGGCAGCATTCTCCCTAAATTCCCAAGGCATTTGGAATTTTCTAAACATTTCTAAAGTCGAAAGAAGAAGAAATGAATTAATAAATTAAATAAAATTCAAGAAAAAGAAAAAAAAGTAATTATTTACTTACTTGTAGTCGCAAGAAGTGTAGAAACTGAAGAAAATATAAACACCAAAGCGCCCAGTGAGTAAATGATGCGAAATTATGAAGAAATCGCGAAGAAAGATGAAGAATGCTTGAAAAGACACTAAAAAACGCTAACAAACGGTTTGGGAGAGGAAGAAGAAAGGGACAGCAGCGTTTTCACCTTCTGTCACTCGCCCTTATATAGAATTTCGTGACCAACGGGCTGGGCGTCTGTAGAAGCGACCGACGGGCTGGCCGTCTGTCTTGCAATAAATGCGATTTAATGCGCGTGATGAATGCAATGCTGACGTATGAGTCTGCCAGGTGGATCTATACCGACGGGAAGGCCGTCTCTTAGGAGAGGCGGGCAGGCCGTCCCTTTGCACAGGCGGGCAGGCCGTCTCTATGGAGAGACGGGTAGGTTGTCGGTGACACTTCCCTATAAAATCTTTACAAAATTTTTGCTCTTCTTGAGTCTCTTCATTTTCCAACACCTTAAGCCTTTCATATTTCTCAAAATGTCTTCCCCTCTAGCCCAAAGGATGCACCGTATCTTAGATGACAAACACACTTGGGAAGAGGGCGCCCTTTCCTCTCTGTCTGGGCTGAAATACTGTGCCGGGTGAAAGTCGACCAGAACCTCCTCCTGGCGGCGACCCACTTCTGGAACCCCCGGTTTCACGTTTTCCGGTTCACTTATCAGGAACTGTGCCCTTTGCCTGAAGAATTAGCTTCCATTCTGGGAGCCTGGTTCCCTCCTAGCGCTCTACCTTGCGTCCCCCGCTGCGGCCTATTCCAGACCCGGGATGTAGCCATGGCTCTGGGCATACCTTCTTCTGAGGCCGTCCGGCTGATTCCTCCGGGCTCTTCCTTTTCCCTGGGGCCACTGATCGAGGCTCTGGATCAGTTCACTGACATCCCCACCTATCGGGTAACCATCACATTCTTATTTTGCATGGTGAACTTCCTTACTGTTGTTCCAGGGGGTTTGACAGGTGACTCTCGCCTGTTCGGAGTCTTGGGCGATTTTCATCTGGGGTTATCACCCCTACCACTCATTCTGGCTGAAACCATTATGGGCTTGGACGCTGTGAGTTTTGGATCCACTACAACCTTCACCGGCAGCCCCTTATTGCTCCAGGTACGTCATTATTTTAAAGGTAGTGCGTCTCTTATGGATTTTCACACTAGCTTTTCTTAGCGGGAGGTGCGTCCTTTCGGATTTTCACACAACCTTGTGCCTTATTTTTGCCTGAAGTAAACCCTACTTACTCCAGCGGCTTTTCTTTTTTTTTTTCTTTCTCTTTTTTTTTTTCTTTTTCTTTTTCTTCTCTTCTTTCTTTTTTCTTTTTTTTCTCTCTTTTTATATATTTTTTTTTATAGATCTGGCTACAAGAGAAACTGAAGATGCTGTCTGAACCACCCCCTCGCGTTACTCCACAGTACTCGCCAAGCCACTTTCTGCCGCGTCGATGACTTTATGGGTGTGCCACTACTAGTGAAGGCATTACCAGATTTGGCGAGCTGTCAGATGACGACATCAGTTTTATGTCTGCCTGGGTCCCACTGTCTCATGTGGTCATCGATGGGCCATCGGGGTGTGTTCCCCTCTGCGGCCTCCGTCAGGCCACCTTCTGCATCACCTCTCGATGTACACGCCAGCTCGGGACGACCCAGGATGTAGTGAGGGTTCCCCTGTCCTTCCGAGGAGGAGCTCTCTTGGCTGCATTTGCTTCTCGGTATCATGAGCTGTGGGGCAAACTACCAGTGAAGACTGTTATCCCGAGGTTCGGCAATCATTCTGTGTCTTCGACTAGTGAGTACAAGAAGTGGATCCTTAGTCCAGCATCTGACAACAGGACTCGAGGGCTCAAGCATCTGGTCGGCGAGAGCAGCAGCAGGACTTAGCTTAGCCTATATATGTATTTCTTTTTGGTGCTACATTTCTTTTTAATGCAGAACTAGGAAATGACAAAAATGAAAAGAATAATATTCATTCTATTTCACCAATTTGTGCATATTTTCATATAATTTCAGCATACATGATCAGTTTTGGCATTTACTCAGCTGCTTACACGCTGTCAATACAAGGAATCAAATTTTAACAGCATCAACTCCTGTTACCAATCGGCCCTCTCGGGTTTTCACGATCGGACATGTTCTCTCATGCCTCTAATTTTTGCACAGGATGCCTTTTTTCGGTTTTCACCCTGTCGAGGGGCCCAATTTTAGCACAGCCGCCTTTTTTCGGTTTTCGACCTGCAGGGCATTTTATTCTCTTCTTTTTATTTTGGTCTTTAGCCGTGGAACCTTTTGAGTCTGTCGACATTGATCGGCTCTTTGAATTCATTCCCGTCACTATCCGACAAGATTACAGCTCCTTTGGATAGCAGTTTCTTAAGGATATACGGCCCGTCCCAGGTCGGTCTGAATTTCCCTCTAATATCTGGTATGCCTGGCCTCATCTGCTTGAACACCAAGTCTCCTTCCTTCAGCGGATGCTTTCTCACTTTTTTTCTGAAAGTTCTTGCTAATCTCTTTTAGTAAATTTGATTATGATAATAAGCTTTCAGCCTACTCTCATCCAGTAAATTCAAGTGCTGTAGCCTCTACTGCGCCCATTTGGCCTCTGGGATTTGGGCTTCCATGACCACCCTCAGTGATTTGAGCTCTATTTCAACTGGCAATACTGCTTCCGTTCTGTATACCAGGAAAAATGGAGTAGCGCCTGTAGACGTCCTTACCGTCGTTCTGTATCCCCACAGGGCAAAGGGTAACTTTTCAGCCCAGTCTTTGTAGGTTTGGACCATCTTGGACAGGATTTTCTTCATATTCTTATTAGCGGCTTCTACTGCTCCATTCGCCTATGGTCGGTAGGGAGAGGATTTATGATGCTCGATACCATACTTCTCGAGGAGCTTCCTAGTTTCTCCCATGAACTGCACCCCATTGTCAGACACTATGTGATGAGGGAGGCCATATCTGCAAATTAGATTCCTCTCTATGAACTTGGCCATGTCCCTCGCGTCAATCTTTTTGAAGGATTCTACCTCTACCCATTTGGTAAAATAGTCGATTGCGACTATGATGTACCTGTGCCCATTGGACGCCGTGGGGCGAATCTCTCCAATGATATCTATCCCCCAAGCAGCGAAAGGCCAAGGTGACGTCAGGTTATGTAACTCTGATACTGGCAGGTGTCTCAAGTCTGCGTACTGTTGGCACAACTGACATTGCTTAACATATTTTGAGTAGTCGTTGTCTATCGTAAGCCAATAAAAGCCTTGTCTCATGATTTTCTTAGGCAAGGTCAAACCGTTCATGTGGGTCCCACAGACACCTGCATGGGTTTCCTCCATCACCTTGCGAGCTTCCTTTTCATTCAGGCACCTGAGCTGAATCCCGTCCGACCGTCTTTTATACAATGCCCCTTCCAAGGATATGAACTGAGTGGATAGCTTCCGGATCATCCTTTGGTCTTTCTCAGTAGCTTCTTCTGGAAATTTATTATTTTCCAAGTAGTTCATGATGTCGAAGTACCATGGTTTCCCATCCGCCACTTCTACTTCCATCACAGGCTTGGTTTCAAAACTGGGCTTATCAGAACTCGAAATCAGCACTAGCTTCATAGCCACTCCTTCGGGGTTATCCCACATTGACACTAAGGTCGCCAACGCGTCAGCCAGACGGTTTTCATCTCTCGGCACAAAGTGGAAAGTGCAAGTCTCGAACTGCCCACACATCTCTTTCAAATATTCAACGTAGGGCATCAGCCGTTCTTCTTTTACTGCCCACTCACCTCGGATCTGGTTAATCACCAAGGATGAGTCACCGAAGACTTCTATATTCTTTGCCCCCAATGCCGCTAAAGCTTCCAATCCGAAGGTGCACGCTTCGTATTCGGCTTCATTGTTGGTCGCTTTGTACCTCAGCGTCTTAGCGAGGGGAAGTTTCTCATTATCTGGGGTCGTCAAGATGATCCCAACTCCGGCTCCTCTGTTATTTACCGCCCCGTCGAAGTGCAACTGCCATCCCTGAACAGAAATTGCGGCTATGCTCTCATCAGGAAAGGTAAACTCGGGAGTATCTCCTTGAATAGGATGCTCAGCAAGAAATTCGGCTACGGCCCGCCCCTTAATAGTCTTGCGGGTGATGTATTGCACATCAAACTCCTGTAGCAAGAGCAGCCACCTCCCCATCTTTCCAAGCAAAGACGGTGCTTCCTGCAAATATCTTAATGGATTCTGCTTGGCCACTGCTTGAACCCTGTACGAGTGGAAATAATGTCTCAGTTTCTTTGACGCCCAAATTACTGCGAGACAGATCTTTTCTACTTCAGCATATTTTATCTCATAAGCTAGGAACTTCTTGCTGAGGTAATAAATTGCAAACTTCACCAAAAATTCATCCTCTTGAGCCGTTATGGCGCCCACTGAACTGTCTTCTACTGCCAGATACAGGATAAGCAGTTTGATCGGTTGCGGAGGCCTTAGCACTGGCGGATTCAACAGGTATCCCCTGATGCTGTCAAAGGCTTTCTGGCATTCTTCATTCCAGACCACAGGTTGATTCTTTCTAAGCAGCTTAAAAACAGGCTCGCATATCGAAGTGAGCTTGGCAATGAATCGGCTGACATACTGCAGCTTGCCCAGGAAACTCCTTACATCCTTCTCCTTTTGCAGCATGGGCATCTCTCTGATGGCCTTCACCTTGTCTGGGTCAATTTCTATTCCCCTCTGACTGACGACATGTCCCAATAGTTTTCCTGAAGTCACTCCGAAAATGCACTTCTTGGGGTTAAGTCGCAGATTATACTTATCAATCCTGGTGAAGAACTTCTCTAGGGCTTCAAAGTGTCCCTCCCGGGTGGCTGACTTGACCATCATGTCATCGACATACACTTCCACTTCTTTATGGATCAGGTCACTTAAGATCTTGGTCGCCATTCTCTGGTATGTGGCCCCTGCGTTCTTTAGGCCGAAAGGCATGACCCGGTAGGCATAGGTCCCCCACTCCGTGATGAAAGCGGTTTTAACCCGGTCAGCTATTTTGTTCAGGATCTGATTGTAGCCCACATAACCATCTCCAAAGCTGTACATCGCGTAGTTGGCGGCACTGTCTATCAATATATCGATATGGGGTAGTGGAAAATCATCTTTAGGGCAAGCTTTGTTAAGATCTCGATAATCCACACACACCCTGACTTTCCCGTTCTTCTTTGCTACAGGGACCACATTTGCCAGCCATGTAGGATACTGCACCTCAACAAGGAACTTGGCTTCAATCTGCTGTCGAATTTCCTCCTTGACCTTGTCAGCCCATTCTGGTCTGAGCCTTCTCAACTTCTGTTTCACAGGCTTGCAATCCGGATAAGTTGGGATAGCATGTTCTGCCACATCTCGGTCAATTCCCGGCATGTCCTCATAGGTCCAGGCAAAGACTTTTTCATGTTTTCTTATTATTCTTTCAAAATTTTTCCTCTCCTCAGGAGTTATATTTGATGCTATTAGAATTTCTTTCGGATTTTCCGAGGTTCCAAGATTAAAGGGCGTTGTATCAGTGGAATCAATGTCAAAAATTGATGGAATATGATCATGTTCATGCATGTTGAAATTATTAGAAACATCGCACAAATAAGAGAAATTGTTTGCCTTATTAATAATATTATAATTGTCATTTACATCATAAAAGATTTCTGGAATAAAAAGACAGTCTAAACTAGAGTCTTCTTCTGCCACTCCCGAGGTTGACGCCGTTGCAGCTTGATCACTGGCTTACTGACTCAGCAGAGGCCCCTCAGGCATGTCGGAGGAGATCCTCAAATCTCCTATTTTCAGCTCCAATTCTGCTATCTTCTGTTTCCCTTTCAGCTTGGCAGCTACCATCTTTTCAGTAACAACCTCTTCAGGCTCGCATCTGTCCCAAGTGATACCCTGAGTCATGACCTCCTCATCCCAGAAGTCTTCAGCAGTCTTGATAAACCCGACTCTCCAGTCGAATACATCATTAAAGATCTGGAAGCCAGGGACGATCCTCCCATCTACCCATTGCAGCTCGTCTTCGCCAGTGTAAGCACAAACTGAGGATGTTGGTACGAAGCTCTCTGAAATGTGAGGGATCTTGCCTGTCGCCTTCTTCTTGCTGAAGCCACCTCTGTACCCTAGACCTTTCCGGTTCTTCTGCCCTCGAGTGGTGACCGCTGTTTGCAACCCCTGAGAGTTTCTGCCCAAACCAGCCCCGGGGAGATAGTGCATCTTCTTCAACATATTGACCACAGCTGGGTTGTCCACTGAACTGCCCTCTCCTCCTATCATGGACACATGGAAGCCACTAAATGGCTGATTAGCTATTTCAAGCGCTGAGACCTGGTTCTCTCTGGCTGCCTTGATAGTCACCACCTCCCCTCCGTGTGGGAACTTTATCATCTGATGTAGTGTGGATGGCACTCAACCTAACTTGTGAAACCAGGGTCTCCCAAGTAGAGCTGAAAGTTAGCAGGGATGGGCAGCACTACAAATTCTACCTCCACTTCAATAGGTCCTGTCTTGACCAAGGTCTTAAAGGTTCCCGAGGCTTGCCTCCTCGCATTATCGTAGGCTGTGATAGTCAAATCCGACCCACTGAGCATATCCTCGTTTAGACCAAAAGCCTGCAGAGCTATCAGGGGGCACACATTGATAGAAGACCCATCATCTACCATAACGCAAGCTGTGTGCTTGTCGTTAATCTGCGCTTTAATGTATAGGGGTCTGTTATGATTGCGGCCTTCGACCGGTAGATCAACATCAGAAAAGACCAATCTCTCCTCAGATCCTCCCTTAACTAAGCCCAAAAGCTCTGATGGGGAAATCGTGATGGCGACCGTGGCCTCAACCAAAGCTTCTACTACCTTCTGCCTATGAGAGGGGGACTGTCTCAACAGATCCCAGATGGATATTTGAGCCGCAGTCTTCTTCAATTGCTTGACAATCTGATTCTCCTCTGGCTCTTTCTCTACTGGCGCCTGCACCGGCTCAGGTAGCCTTGCAATTTCGGGGACCACCCTTCCGCTTCTCGTTACAGCCCCTATTTCTTCTTTGTCTTCCTCAGACCCCCACAAGTCAAGGTTCATCTCTCCCCCCTCCTCGGCTTCTCCGCCGCTCTCACTGCTAGACCAGCAATCAAGGGTAGCCACGACTGCTCTCTCCTCTCTAAACTCTGAACAATCAGCAGCAAAATTCTCGCTCCCATATAGATCTCGCAGCACGTACCATTTTGGCAAGCTAGATCCGATCATAAACACGGGTGGCGGTACGACATTATAGCCGGGCTTCTTCTCAGTTTCCCTCTTTTCAGGGTCAGAAATCTGCTTGCTATCAATCAAGTCTTGTATAGAGTGCCGCAACGCTTTGCACTTGTCTGTGATATGGCCCGAGTGCTGGTGAAACGCGCAGAATTCATTGTCTTTGTGCCCAGGCTTCCCCTGCGTCAAAGCAGGTCTAGGAGCTAAGGGCTGCAATTTTCCCTCCTTCATTAATCTTCTCAAAACCCAAGATAATGGTCTCCCCAAGTTCGAAAACTTCCGCTGGGTGGTTACCTCAGTAGCAGACACCTCGCCTGTTCTTCTGGTGCTATTACTGGGACCCGCCGGCCTACTGGTTCCTTGACCGGGGTTAGCCCTTTTGGCAAAATTATCATTGTTAGCCTTCCTAGCTAAGAACTCTCCTTCTGCCTCGATGGCTATATCCTTGAGAGACTCCCAATCCTTCAACCCCTTCATCTTCAACCCATCTTTCAAGTACGGGCTTGCATTCTTGATGAACAAACGAATCTGATCCTGGGTGTCAGGCTTCCTCCGCATCTCCATTACACGGTTCCTCCATCGGGTGAGATAATCATGGAAAGATTCTCCGACTTTCTGCTGGAGCAGTTCAAGATCCTTTAGAGTCACCTCCATTCTGGTATTGCAGTCATACTACTTCAAAAACTCCTCAGTGAGCAGATCCCAATCTTCTTTAGTGCGGCGGTCAAGGCCATGATACCAGTCGATGGCATGAGAGGTCAGACTCAGACAAAAGTATTCTACCTTCTGCTTCTTAGACAACGTGGTCCCCTTCATGACCAGAGAATACTGTTTCACGTGAGCGGTTGGATCAGAAGTACCGTCAAACTTCGGCACATCTGGCATTTTGAAGTTGTAAGGGATCGAGTCCTCTCCCTCCAATTCCTTTTCTTCCGGGTTCATCCCTTGACCCCTGCTCAACATACGAGCCATAGGTTTGAACCTCTCTTCCATTTTCTTTAAAATGATGGCGTCGGTCTGAGGTGCTTTCCCCCTCTCAGATGCGAGGCTCATCCTATCATCTTTGATATCATCATCAATTCTCAGCACAGGCCTTCTTCTCTGCTCTCCCGAGGCCACTGATCTCAACTCTACTGGTGGCGGCCTAACGGGCTCTTCTCGCCTTTCAACCCTTTCTACCTCTGGCTCATTCTGTCTCACTGAAAGAGGAGGAGGAGGATTCTGTGGGGCATTCTGCGGAGCATTCTGCTGTGCCAAGGCGGTCAACATATTCATCATCCTACCCTCGAATTCCTCAAAATGGCGGCCCACTTCTTCCGCAATCATGGCCCTGGTGGCGTCTTCCCCCCTAGGCGAGTTTGCCATCTAAGATACTGTACCACTGATTTCTGATAAGATTTCTGGTAGACCCTCTCTATCTGACAGCTCGGGAGTAGGAACTCGGATCAGTCGTCCGGTTGGTGGTCTAGTCCACCTGGGCAGATCTATGATGGCTGCAGGGACAAAAAGTTAGGCATGATGCATGAAATGCAGGTATAATGCATGGTCGTGATATGCAACACTTACAGAGCACAAGCAAGCAAGTAGGTCCTTCCGCCCTTATTTCTCCCACACACGTGGTCGTGCAGTCTCTTTCCTAGGTGGGATTAGCCCAAGGGTCAACGAGGGACCCAATGGACACGCATGGTGCACGGCGAAAAACCGGCAGCATGACACTCCTATGCTAATGTACAAGCGGATGGATAATGATCGTCACGTATTTGGACGTTCCATAAATTTCAACATGGCCCTACCGGGGCATGATAGCCTTTGGCTAGGTTACCAAGCGATACATGTGGACTCACCCAATACATGAGGACCCATATAGCGAGCATGGAATTAAGGTTCATTTTACCTGTGGAAAATAGCTACGGCCATTACATGAGCTTTGGGCAAGGGAGATGTTTCTTTAAGGCTACCCAAGCATGATCCCTGCCGACAGGTCTAGCCCATCACGAGCATAGCGACCGATCGGGTCGTCATTTTAATATACCATTGAGGTACGTGGCTTGGGCTGGTGATTATCCTTAACACTTCCCCAAATTGAGTGAAAATGAGGTCGTGCTTCGGGAACGCACCGGGGCTAAAAGAGGGACCAAACTAGCATATTCTAAGGCTCTAATGATATGCGAATGCAATTTTGAGGGAAAGAGAATTTTATGAATTAAATTTTAATCATAAATGTTAAGCGAGGTATTTTCAAATCGAAATCTCGAACCATAAACGTCCCCAGCGGAGTCGCCACTGTGACGTGCGCCGGATCCCCGCAGCCGCCCGTTCGACCGCCGACACGTGGGCGATCGGGGCACTTGTGGGTCCGTTGACATCTTGTAAATAAATTGCAAGTGCGTCTATGTTGGGCAACAAGGAGGTTTCATGGAGTCGCTACCCAATAGAACATTGGGAAAGTTACTCTCACCTCAGAGAGCTTAAGACTGCGCATGGTATCCATTTTGGGCCAGCCAGAGGGATCATGGAAGGTGAACTTCTCACCCTAAAGAGCCTAGGATTAGCGCTAAAGCCTCGTGACCCAAGAAGTATTTTGGAGGATAACCTCTAACCTCTTGAACCCAAAGACAAGAGCTGGGTCCGGGATTTCTCATCTATTTCTACCTCATTTATTTTATGATCAAATCTTAATATCATTAATTCGCTCTCTCTCCACACTATGCGATTTATTAAAAGGCGCATTTATTCACATCTTGAAAGCGATAAATGATCAGATAGATAATGAAAGCGATAAAATACAATAACACAAGGAGCGGAATACAACTCCCTTTCATAAATGTGCGAATCATGCATAAATCGGGGGATTGCTTATTTTGAGGACTTTGGTCCTCGCATGCATCATTATTAAAATTGGAGATTTTTGTTTATGATGATTTTATTGGATAAAAATAGGGCTTTGGCCCCTTTTGCATTTTGTACAAAACCTCATTTTTATTTAAGTATAAAATCGTTAGATTATATTTATACATTAACGAGATATGAGAAGAATATATCCATATACATGAAATAATCAATGAATAACAAAATGAAGGAAATAATCGAGAGGGTTAGGAAACTAAACCGGACGGAATCCTCCGAATATGGTAGATAGCCGCTCAAGTTGTGGCAGTCCAAGAGAAATCATATATACACTCATAGAAAAGTTGAGAGATGTTAATATACATAAAATTAACATGTAGGAAACCGAAAGGATTTGAAAAAGATAAAAAACGATTTAAAAGGATGGAGGCAGACCCCACAGACGGCCTTCCTTAGATGACCGACGGGCGTTGGTTAAGGTAACCGACATGTCCGTCTATCACTCAAGGAGAGGCGTCTGTAGGTGGGGTGACCGACGGGCATCGGTGATAAAGATGACCCGTCGGTCACCACTGTCTCCGAAAAAAATAAAAGAGGAAATTCTCCCCAAAGTCAAAAAATGGGTTTTATCCCAAAAGGAGATAAAGAGAGTCAAAATAAAGGAAAATAATGAGAGATATTGATAAATTCCACAAAATAAGGAATGAATATGAAATGATAAGGAGAAGGAATCCGGAATATTTACCCTCAGATAATCGCTTTGGGTGAGATTCTTGTGTTGATTAGAGCCCCGCGCGTTCCACGAGAAGCAAAAGATGAAGGATCAAAGAAAGAAAAATGGCCTGTTTCTTCCTCAACCCCTCAAAAGATTGATTTTGGAATCAATATCTAAAGGAAACTAATTATTTTTAGTTCCTTTTTGTTTGATTTGATCCTTGATCAAATAGATTTCCTTTGTAAGTGTGTTTTGTTGGAAGAGAGAGAAAATTTGCTTGAAATTGGGCAGAGTTTCCCCTTTGAAAAATTTTCCAACCCTTTTCTATTGAAAAATTCGGAGCTTTTATAAGCCAGACACGACCGACGGGCGTCGGTGTATAGGGACGGGCGTCGGAAGAATCCTTCTGACACAAGGATTTGTCCGACGGCCCTGCCACATCCACCGACGGGCGTCGGAAGGGTTGCGTGCTCCGGGAAACCAGGCGGCGTTCTGACAGGAGCGGTGACTTTCCGACGGGCGTCGGAAAATACCACCAGCCGTCAGTGACTTCAAGCGACGGGCTGACTTCACAGACGGGCTGGCCGTCTGTGGAGGAAAAAAGGCCTTTTTTGACTCGAAAATCCCCGTTTTCTCCCCCTCTGCCCAGGAATGATAAAAAACCTCATTTTTCGTGGAACGTGGGACTAAAACCTCCAAATCCAGCCCTTTATACAGGCTCGGACACTGATTTCATCACAGGGTAACCTCTGATCCGGACCGCTCCGGGACACGGTGCTTACACTCCCGGCATGGCGTGCATGAGTAGGCTCGCTCTTTTAAATGTCTTCTTGGGAGGGGGTCAGTGAGATTCCATTCTCGTGAGGACTTCATCTTGATCTGATGGTTCGGCGTGGATGAGCGCCGATATAGATCTGAAACTGTACCTCGGCCCATTTTTGCATTTGATTGCCTAAAGTATGTGTGGGTAGTCCAGCTTCTCAAGGGATCTTCTTTTCTGTAGATTTGTGTGTTTCGGATTGCCCTTAGCATGGTGTGCTAGGATAGGCTTGTTCTTTTTCGCGTTCCACCTCTGTACATATTTACTTGATTTTATGCCGGATACAGTGGTCGATCATGTTGAGTTGAACCCATCCCTTGGATCATCCTTGCTCATGAGGTCTATTCGGACCTTTCCCTCTGAGTCATGTACACAACAACATATACAAAAGATTGTGTGTTCATATGGAATTATGTGTGTGAAATATACATACAAACCTATATACAGAAAACACATGCAAAGGATTAACGTACAAAAATTATGTGTATACAACTATACCTATAAATGATTGAATGCACGTGATATGCAGGGGGATATAAAGAAGATCTATGCATTCGAAATGCATATGAGATGCAAGAATGGATTGACCACATCCTAGGTAGTTAAGGGATTCGTTGAGGTACTGCTCGGCTGCTCTGATGCCCCCAAGGATCTAGAAAAGAATCATCTTGGCTTTAGGCACTCTAACCCACACTCTTTTCAAATAGAACTGACCTATGTGTATCTTTGCCCCCCGGTCAATGAGTATTTTGCTCCCAGGACCTTGAATCAAGTTCTGCATTATGCACTACCTGCCTAAAGGGAAGTTATTCGTAGTAACACTGCCTTATCACTCCAGGCTTCAAAAGTCATTGTTTTAAAGGTAGTGTGTCCCTTGTGGATTTTCACACTAGCTTTGCTTAGCGGGAAATGCATCCCTTTGGGGATTTTCACACAATGCTCTGCCTAATTTTTGCCTGGAATGGACCCAACCCACTCCAACAGCTTTTATTCATTGTTTTGTAGGACAGACCGCCTGTTTCTAGGTTTTCACCCTGCCTTTTGGCCTAACTTTTGCTTAGAGAGCCAATTATGGTTTTCAACTCTAACAGCCTTTTATCTTTTCTTTTTTAAAAAAAAGGTATGACTGCAAGAAAAGTTGAAGCCACTATCAGAGCCGCCTTCTAGAGTAATCAGCAGTTATTTACGGAGGCATTTACTCCCTAGGCATCGGTTGCATTCCTTTGAATGTGTCGCTAGATTAGGTGAGGTGGCGGATAAGGATTAGGTTCCTTAGGGCTTCATGGGGCTACTTTTTACCTTACCTACCCATTGTGCTCGATAGTTCAGAGGGATTAATGATATAGTGAGGCATCCCTATCGTTCCAAGGTGGACCTTTATCTTCGGCCCTTACCTCCAGATAGCATAGCCTCTGGGCAAGCTGACGGTGAAGACTATTATACCATCTTTCAGGGATCGTTCCTTTTCTCCCACTAATGCATTCAAGAGGTAGGTGCTTAGTCCTGCAATCGATATTAGAACTCATCGACCTAGACATCTAAATGATGAGAGCAGGAACAGAGTGTACTCATTTAGATTTCATACATTTAGCAATGAATGATATTTCTCTTTTTATAAATGAACTAGAAAATAATGAACATATGTATTGTCAAAGATTATGTACATTTCAGTATGATTTCTCTATACATGATCATTATCTAACATCGATTCAAAATGAAAAACTACATCCAATCTCAGAGTATATCTTGTAAGCATCAAACTCCTATCTCTAATCAGCCCTCTCGGGTTTTCTTGATTGGACATTTTCTCTCAAGCCTCTAATTTTTGCCCAGGATCCCTTTTTTCGATTTTCACCCTGACAAGGCGCCCATTTTTAGCAAGGCCGCATTTTTTCAGTTTTCGACCCACGGGGCTTTTATTCTCTTCCTTTGATTTTTAGTCTTTAGCCATGGAACTTCTTAGGTCTGTCGATGTTGACCGATTCTTTGAAGTAGTCTTCATCGCTGTCTGTTGTTTCTCCCTTGGATAATAATCTCTAGAGAACAAATGGGTCTTCCTACACTGGTCTGAATTTGCCTCATTTGTCTGGAACATCTGGTCTCATTTACTTAAAGACTGAATCTCCCTCTTTCATTGGATGCTTTCTGACTTCCTTCCTGGATGATTGAGCAGAGTGTTTTATTTTTGACAGATCTGACTCTGGCGGTAATCCCCTGACATGTCCTCGTTTGAAGTGTTTAACTGCTGCTGCCGTTGTTGCGCCCTGTCTGCTTTCAAAATCTGGGCTTCCATGAATGTCCTCAAAGATTTGAGCTCTACTTTGACTAGCCATCACTGCTATGTGACTCTCGTAGAGGTTCCGATAGTGGTTCTCTAGCCTCGAAGTGCAAAAGGGCCATTTCTCTTCCCGATCTTTATAGTTTCGAACCATCTTGACCTAGATCTCCTTGTTAACAGCCTTTCCTGCCCCATTGGTTTGAGGGCAATATAGGGAGGACTTGTGGTTTTTAATGTCATACCTCTGGAGCAACTCCCTAGCCTTATCTATAAATTGTCCTTCCGTCCTTGAACCTTGCGTGGTGTGGGAGACCATATCGACATATCGAATTCTTTTCGATGACCCTGTCTATTGGAGACCATAGGGCGCACCTCCCCTATAATGTCTATTCCCAAACTCGAGAAACCCGTATGCATTATAAGTCAATAGAATCCTTTTGGTCCTTTTCGAAAGTCAAGAAAAATGGCAAAGTATGGGCATGTGTAGATCAATGGGATTTTAACAAAGCTTGCCCCAAAACAGTTTCTCTTTTTTTTAGCAACTTTTTTTTACCAGATCTACATATTGATTCTTTTCCTCCTTCACCCTTTTTTTTCATTATGTTTTTGTTTTGTTGTGTTTTTTTATATTCTTCTTTTTTTTTTCCTGACAAGCTTTGTTTAAATCCTGATAGCTCATACTTTTTCGCTCTTCTTGACTATTGGGATGACGCTGACCAACTAAGTCAGGTGTTGGGCTTCGATAAGAAATTTTGGCTTCATCTTTGCTTGTGGATCCCTTCTTTAACCTTCTCTGCCCATTCTAGCCTAAGTCTTATGGGCTTCTGCTTGGCTGGTCCATGATCAGGATATGTTGGAATGGTGTGCTTGGCAATTTTGCGATTAACTCTTAGCATGTCTTCATAGGTTCAGGCAAAGACTTTTTCACATTTTGTTTTAATTCTCTAAAATTTTTATCCCTCTTCAGGAGTTACGTTAGATGCTATCAAGATTTTTTTTGGGTTTTCCAAAGTTCTAAGATTAAATAAAGTAACATTAATTGGATCGATGTCAAATATAAATGAGTAATGATCATGATTATGCGTAGTGAAATCATAAGAGATATCACACAAGTAAGCAAAAACGTTCATCTTATTAATGAAACCAGAATGTCATTATTAAACAGTTCAAAAATAAAAAGAACATTCTAAATAGGTAATCATTTTTTGTTCTTGCCAACACAGATGTTGCAGTCGATGGTCCATTATCATCCTCAAGAACTATCCTTCCTTACCCAATTTAGGCACTTAATCCATCTCATTCTTTCCCTCTTGCTTTTCTAGGTCGGAGATCTGCTTGGAGTCAATTAGATCTTGAATAGCATGTCTCAAGGTCTTGCAATCATCTGTCACTACAAGAAATTTGAGTTTTTGTGACGAATTTTTTAATAACACATAAAATTTTGTCACTAATTATAACTTACAACGACAAATTTTTTAAAACATCACCATACTATTTATTACTGTGATGAAATTATCTTGCGTCATTTTATGTTTTAATTATCATCACTAAAAGATTAATTTGATGACGTAAAAATATATTTCGTCATGGTTTATTTAGGAGAGATAATTTCCCACCATTTTTTTGGAGGGAAAAAATTTAATGACAAAATAATAACTTATTGCAACGTATATAATCGTCACAAAATATTTATTTTTCGTCACGAATTATTTTTGTCATAATTAAATAAATTAGTGATAATAAAATCATTTTGTCACAAATAACATATTGATATAAATAAATATTATATTCAAGACAAATAAATTTATCACAAAAAATTAATATACTGTGACGAGTTACAATTTCGTCACCTTTGATATGAAAGAAAAATTTCCAATCTTTTTTCTTTTGGAGGGAAAAAATATAACGGAAAAATTTACTATTTGCGACATATAAATTCATCATATTTTTTTTGTGACATTAATTATTTTTGTCACAGTTTAATGAATTAGTGATGATAAAATTATTTCGTCACAATAATGTTATTTATGATAAATAAATATGTTACAAAATTAGTTTGTCTTCCATATTTTATCAAAAATAACTAAATTATATATAAAAGTTAATTAATTAATAATACAATAATAATTTAGAATAAAATAAATTATTTATTAAAATAACATTTTAATGTGAATTCTTGGACAGGAAACGCCATCGTTTCCTGTTGCTTCCTCATATCAATGCAAAACTGAAGAATGGAAACAGAGTTGACGAAGGAAACCCAAGAGTTTTTGTCACAAAAAAAATCTGAAAATCATGGAAAAAATTGGTGGGAAAGGGTTTTTTTTTTTGCGCAATTTTTCGATTTCTTTCTCTTACTCAATCTCTCAATCCCTTGTTAATTTCCAATTCTTCTCAATACAATTCTACAACCCTAAGGAATTTGATGAAATTTAGGTTCCTTTGTGTTAAAAGTTTTGTTGATTTTTCTTTTCGATCTTTTATCTAAGTCATCAAATTCTCACAGTTAGGTTTTAATTCTGCTATTTTTGTAAGATTAATTTGATTTCTTGTGTTTTGAACTCACAGATTTGATAGATATAAGCTTGAGTTCCGAGATAGATTTCAAGACTGAGCAACAGAGGCAAATACAGGACTTCCAGGTATTTAACTTCTCAAACGTGAACCTGAAATTTATTCTTTTTTGTCTAGCTAGTTTTTAATAATTTTTGTTTCTTTTTTCCCTTTTTCTTCCCTTTCTCTTTTGAGAAGAAATTAAGGAAAATCCAACGTCTTGTTGCTAAACATAAGTTTAAAGAAGAAAACGGTAGATTGATTCTCTACTTGTCTTTTATTTTTTACAATAGGTTTAAACTTCAGTATGTTTGTTTTGTTTTGTGGATTTTGTTTAAACTTCAGTATGCATACACATAAGTTTGTTCTGTTTTTGCAATAGATTTTACATTTACGTTTATGGTGAAGCAAACTCTGTCTTGCTTGAGCTTAATTCTTGTAATTGATTGTGAAATCCCGTCCCATTTGAATATGATTTTGGTTTAGTAAAAATTATGAAGTGCTGGAGCATACTCACATGTATGCAGGACTAGTAAATAGCTCATTTTGTGTAGTTAGTTCAGTTTTATGGAAGTAACTAGGCAAGTTGGTGGAAAAGTTTTAGTTTATGAAAGAAATGGTACCAGTGATGATGGAGATGATGAGCTATCAACTTTGAATGTTTTTTGTAGATTTGATTTTTTGAATTTGGACCACATAATTATTGGCTGAGGTAGGTAGCAATTTTCAACAAAAATCCCTATTTTTAATATATGAATTATGGCCATCGAGTAGAAAAAGATTAAATATGCATTATCTTTTGCTAGCAAAACCATAGCCCTATAGTATATTCTACCACACATATGGCTTTACCTACTAATTTATGATCAGTATAGCTCACATTAAGTACTAACAGCGTCACCAATAAATTCTGTTAAAGCTTTGTTTATTGTTTTGTTTGCCACCAGGAAGACTTTTTTGGACAGATGGGGATTAACAATTGTAGAGACAAATTATGAGCATAAAAATCATTATCAATACGATAAACTAAATGGGGAATAGAGTGAGACAATTATTTGTTTAGGGAAATGTATATTATATTGCATGTTATTGGTATTGTTTGGTAACCGTGTGTAGCTGGCTCACAATTGACTTTTTTTCTTCTTCTTAAAGTATGAAAGCCATGAATTGCATGAAACCTTGAAATTATGGTTGATGTGTTAGACGTCTTTTTCAAGCATAGTTCGTAATTGGCTGTGAGCCCCCAAATACAGCTGTTATAGTTTGCATTATTAAGGAATTATAATGGCTGCTCTTCTGAAAATATGATGATTATCTATTTGTTTTGTTGAATATCAATGTTTTTTAACAACCTGCCCATGATGTCTTATAATCAATACAGCAAGACATTGATGCTTCCTTCAATTTTCAAAATTTTATTGCATTTCAAGCATGAGATAGCCTTGCTGCTTGAAAAGTTATTTTAGGGATTTTTCATACTTAAATGTCTCATATGCATAATTGATTTGTATAGATTTGTGAAAGTAATTATATTATAAAGGATATTTGATTTGTACAATGTGCATGTTGATATTATGCAAAATATGCAAAAGTCAATTTTTTCATAATTGTCAATTATACTACCCAACATTTGCTTAAGTATCACTTTACTGATTTTGGATTCCATACTAGGTTATTTTGCATTTAGTAATTTCAAGTGTCTTGAATTGGTGAGTTCTAACTTGTTAAAAATTCAGTCTTACATATTAATTGAAAAAAGGCAGCTGTTGAATCTTAACATTAGCATTAGTAGTGACATTTTGTCGTCTTGGACAAGTCATTGATCCATCTTGTATAAGTTATTGGACATGTGGTTTTTATTTTCTACATTTTGATTCTAGAAACAGATTTATATGTAAGTTGTCTATTTGGTTGATTTTTTTTTAATTAAAATTGAATTGGAAAATGCAGTGTGATTGTAGAAGCTCTTAAAGTGAATGGGGCAGTAAATATATTTTGTATGTCATGTACATTTGTTAAATTTTTTTATTTTGAGAATATTATTATTAATATTTATATTATTATTAATAATATACTAATATATTTATACTTATAATATATTAATATATTAATAATAAAAATATATTTTATTCTCTTTTTTTTTAGGATACACAAGAATTAACTATATTTTTGAAGGTTTACACCAGTGTTAACTTTTCATTATCAGGTTTTTCTCCTTCTTTTTTACCTTATAAATTTATAAAATTCTTTTGTATATTGCAATTAGTGTCTTGAAATCTTCTTAAATAGTATGTAGATTTTACCCAAAATAGTTATATATATATATGTTTTATATTATGTATGATATATGTGGGCTCAATTTAACTTTAACTATATTATTTTATTTTTCTAATTACTTAATAATGTTTATTTTCATTTAGGTTATATTAAAAAATGGACAAGAGTTGGATGTATAGCATGAAATGGTCTAAGGAGTACATAGAAGGAGTACGATCTTTTATGAATTTCGTAGAAAATCATATGGGAAAAGATTGTGACATCCGATGTCCATGTACAAGTTGTATGAACTTATATATTAGAAGTCAAAAAACAGTTGAGGATCATTTATTCATTCAAAGGATAGATAAATGTTATCAGATATGGTTTTATCATGGAGAAACATTTAATCCCATTGAGGATGGTAATTACCAAAAAGAGTGTGATATGTCTAATGAGAATTTAGATGAAGAAGATGATGGGATTTTTGACTTGCTACATGAATTGGGTGAAAAATATTACCAAAAGGATAAAACTTATGAGCAAAATGAAGAACACAACACTTATCCAAGTGTCCTACCTGATTATCTTGAATCTATTATGAGGGATGCTAATACAAAGTTATATCTTGGATGTAAGAAATTTTGAAAGTTTTCTTTTATTATTAAGTTGCTCCATTTAAAAGTATATAACAAGATAAGTAACAAAGTAGTAGATATGTTGTTGAAATTAATTAAAGAAGCATTACCTGAAGGAGAGGTACTATATATTTTTGCTATGTCCAATATAAGTATTATATACTTGTGCATTTATTTTTGCTATGTTCAATGACATGAAAATAGTTAAAAATATTTGAAAATATTTGAAAGTGAATGATATAAGTATATTATAATATATGGTGTGTGTGAGATTAGACTTAAATTGGAGGATGGGCAAACTTGTGTTGGAGTTTGAATTGAAGCGGGGTGAATGAATATATGATTATTTGAAGTGTAAAGATTTTATTGTTTACAGGGGGATATGCAATATTATAGAGGAAACTCTGCCGAAATTTCGGAATAATTAAGTGACATATTTGTATTTTGATTGAATAAATAGTAAAACTAAATAGCTATATATAGGGCGAATGGGTATAGTGAAAGGATAAAAAAAATAATTACCCGGATTTCGCAACAATATTAAGAGTAGTTTAAGACAATCAAGTAATCGTGCAATATCTTTGAAAGCATAGTGTGTGTATAGATTAAGGGTGTTACATGAATGAGTTTTTTTTTTTTATCTAATATATGATTTTTTTTGTAGGAACATGATGCAAATTTTGAAGTTTTAACAGATTTTATTTCTGGATTAGGATGCAAATTTAATTTTTTGCATTAGGTAGGTAGTATGTTTTTTTAATTAACTTTTTATTTGAATAAATACATTATATTAGATTTTCTTTAAAAATTTAATTGATTGTATGACATTAAATTTAAAATGTGTCATTTTTAATACAACGCATATATGACAAGTATATTTGAAATAATTTGTCGACTTGTTAGTTAATAAATAACAATATAATGTTTACAATTACGATATTAATATTGTAATAAAAAAATATAATTTAATGACAATAAAAAATTGTCACTAAAACTATTTTTTGCGACAATTATTTTTATCCCTATTTATGTCACTAATTTATAAAGTAATATGACGATTTATATTCATCATTAATATACATTAATTTAATGACGAAATCATTTTTCGTCACTTAAAGTATTAGATTTAGTAACGACATTAAATATTTTATGACAAAAATTATATTTATTTGTGACGATAATTACGTAACCAAAACTTAATGGTTTTAATTAGAAGCAGAATTTCGTCATTAAAAATATTTAATTTCGTGACGAATTTTAAATTTGTCATAAAAAATGCCAATTTTTAGTGACGATAAACAATATAATGTGACGAAATATAATTTTATTTATGACATAATTTTTGTCATGAAAAGTAAGAACTAAAGATGACGATAATCATTTTCGTCACAAAAAATGATACTTACAGTGACAAAAAAGTAAATTATCACGTAAACTTTTATGTTACGCGCCTACCGTTACGTTCTCTGTGACGATAAAAATTCGTCACCTTATCTTTTCAGCGGCGAAAAATGAAATTTTCATGACAATGTTTTGCGTCATAAAAGGTGTAATTTCTTGTAGTGTGTGGTATGCCCGGTGTGTTGGTGAAAGGCACAATACTGATGCTTCTTGTGATTGTGCTGTCCCTAGCTCCTAGCGGGCCTAGCCGGCATTGGTTGTAGCATCTCCTCATTCATTAGCCTCTTAAGGAACCAAGATAAGGATCTGCCTAAATTAGAAAAATGCCTTCGATTCCCTTTCATGGTTGGCATTTTTCCTGTCCTCCGTGCGCCACTACTATTATCATAACAACCCACTCTTACACTTGTGAGGCCAGTAATAGTTTTATGGAGAGGCAGTCGAGTAGTTGCACACTTGGACTTCATAATTTCTTCTTCAAAATTAGCTAGCTCTTTTTTCGTGCTTGAGGGCCTAGAGATGCCTATTGACTGTGAAGGCTCTATTCCTTCTGCCTTTCTTACTTATTTTTGTAATTGCATCAAAGACCCCTCCGATGTTCCACCTAAGTGCTGACCTGAGCCTGACCTTAAATCATATCCCGCCCTTGACGCTTTACTATTTGGAACTTGCATCACTGCTGAAATGTCTTCCTCTTCAGGAATACAGTCATATTCTAGAGTAGGCTTCTTGCCTATTCTTTGTTCAACTGGCAAAATAAATAGCCCTTTGGCTCTAGGTTCGCAAGCAAAAGGAGACGCTGCAACCGTCGCGGTATAGGCCTTCTTGACAATGGTTAGCTCAACTTGGTTAAGTGTAGTAGTTGCCATAAGTGAAGCTTGCAGAACAAGCGCCATGACTTCCATCCTTTCTTTGACCATGGCCAGCATCTCTATTTGAAGCTCCTCGAACCTTCTATCCAACTCCTGGGTAATTAGGGCACGAGTCTCTTCAGTCTGTTGTAAGGGGCCAGCCATTTCTGATACCTTCAGATGCTCTAGCAGGGATGCTAAATCTTTGTTAGCCAACTTGAACTTTGATCGCTCTTTAGACAACTATTGGGATCCCTAAACCACCCAAGTAAATGTTCTACAATGGCTGAAAAGCAAGGAGTTAGAATGATGCATGAATAATGTGTAATGCATGATCGTGCTATGCAAGTGGTCCTCGATGGCTGAAAGAGACTACAATGATACACGTTAAATATGTAAAAACTATACATAGGTTGATATGTAAATGTAAGAATTATATGCAAAGAATAGGACGTACACATAAGAAGAAATATTTTTTTTTTTGTGCATAAATGACATGAATATGCAATGCATCATGAACAACCACATGCAAGCAAATAGATCCTTCCAACCTTATCTCTCCCACACACGAGGTTGCATAGTCTCTGTCCTAGGTGGGCTTGGCCCATAGCTTAATAGGGAACCCGATGAACGCGCGTGATGAGCGATAGAAAACCGACATCATAACCTCTCCTAACCAATGCATAGATGCATGGGTTATGATCATTATGTATTTAGGCAGTCCGAATAAATTGACACAGGCCTATTGGGGCATAAAAGCCTTTGATTAGGTGACCAATCAAATTATCTGGGTTTGTCCAATACAAAATAATCCATACACCAAGCACAGTATGAAGGTTCATACCACTTAGGGGAAGTAACTATTTCCATGACATGAGTTTGGCCAAGGTAATGATACTTTAGGTCTACCCAAGCATGGTCCCTGCCAACGGGTCTAGCTCATCACGATCGTAATAACCGATCGGGTCTCCATTTAATATACCATGATGGTACGAGGCTTGGGTTGGTGATTATCCTTAACACTTCCCTATATTGAGTGAACGTAGGGTCATGCTTGGGGAATGCATCGGGGTTAAAAAGGGACCAAACTAGCATACATCTAAGGCTCTAATGAGATGCCATGCAGTTTCGAAAAAAGATGAAACTTTTAAATTAAAACTCAATTATAAATTTTAACCAAGGAACCTTCGAATCGAAGTCACGAATATATGTTCCCAGTGGAGTCGCCACTGTGATGCGCGCCGAACCCCGGGGCGCCCCGAATAGCTCGCTTTTAGGGCTTTTGAGAGAAGTTCATGAAAACTTGTAAGGAATTACAAGTGCTTCCATTTTGGGCAACAAGGAGGTTTCTTGGAGTTGCTACCCAGTAGAACATTGGGAAAGTTTGTCTAGCCTCAGTGAGCCTAAGACAGCGCGACTATATGTCCATTTGGGCAAGCCAGAGGTGTCTTGGAGGCCCCACCCTAATAGAACATTAGGATGGCCCTCTCGCCTCGCACTTGGGCAAGTCAGAGGTGTCTTGGAGGCCACACCCTAATAGAACATTAGGATGGCCCTCTCGCCTCGTGGAGCTTAGGACTATGCAAGTTAGGCATTTTTCGGGACACAAG
This sequence comes from Excoecaria cochinchinensis, assembly GCA_947683425.1. Lineage (NCBI taxonomy): Eukaryota > Viridiplantae > Streptophyta > Magnoliopsida > Malpighiales > Euphorbiaceae > Excoecaria > Excoecaria cochinchinensis. The sequence continues at coordinate 9,997,413 of CANTUQ010000005.1, forward strand.
AGGTGTCTTGGAGGCCCCACCCTAATAGAACATTGAGATGGTACTCTCACCTCGTTGAGCCCAAAGACCAGAGAAGGTTCGGGAATTCCCATTTATTCATACTTTGGTCAAGTTTATAATTGAGTTTTGAATTTAGCGTTTCATCCCATTTCTCATTCAATTCAGTGCAATTTAATTAAAGCGCATGGTTGGTCATTCAAGGAAAGTGATAAATAAAGGTATAATTAAAATGAAGCCTATAAAAATAAATTACAACAAAACTAGGGACAGAATACAACGCCCATTGTAAATAAAATACACATCATACATAAAGCGGGTTATTTATTAAGGATGAGGACATTGGTCCTCGCATGCATACTTTAAAAAAGGGTGTTAAAGGTGACGGTTTATTTGGGTATGAAAAAAGCTAGGACATTGGTCCCATTTTTATTTAGAAGAAAAACCAAATTAATTAATATAAATATTTTTGTGATTTTCTTTTTAAACGTGCATAAATAATTTTATTAAAGATTACATAGTAAAATAAATGAACAATCTGAATAAGGAAAATAATACAAACAATCAAAAATTAAGGAAAAGACCACGCCAAATGAGCCTCCTGGATCTCCCCTTGTGCTCGCGGAAATGCCCAAGCAAAGAAAATAAGTTTTAAAATAAAAATAAACACAAATAAAATAATGTTAGTAATTAAATCAATAAGATCAATTAAACGCATAAAATAATAAATAATAAATTAAAATAAATAAAATGAGGTGACATCAAAAGAATGATAAATGAATTAAAATGTTAATCAATCAAAATAAATGAAAAAATGCATTATGAATGACAAAAAGATTAAATGATGTGATTGAAATAAATAAAACATGTTAATGAATTAATACATAAAAATATGAACATGACGACAATAATAATAATAATAAAAAAGAATAATAATAATAATAATAATAATAATAATAATAATAATAATAATAATAATAATAATAATAATAATAATGAAAACGAATGATATGATGATAATAACAATAACCATATTAATAATGATAATAATAACAATAATATATAAACATATTAAATAAAATAAGTATAAAAATAATAAAATAAATAAATAAATGAAAATAATAAAAGATTTACATGTTAATCAATTAAATATGAAGAAAAATAAATAAAAGAAAATAAAAAAGAATCAAACCCAGAATGTTTACCCTCAGAGTTCGGATTCGATGAAGGTAAAAATGATAATTGATTTCCTTGTTTTTGATTTGCAAGATTAGAGTTGAACACGATAAAAAATTAGAATTTTATTTCAAGAAATAAATTGCAAAAAAATTAAATGAAATAAAAATTCTTAAAAACAAAGAACAAATATTTTTATCTCAAGAAAATAATTGATAAAAAAAAGGTAAAAATCTCAAGAGCAAAGAATCATTCCTCTTTCTCAAGAAATAAAATATGAAAAAAACTTATTTTTTAGAAACTTAAATGAAAATTAGATTTTAAGAACAAACCATTATTTTGTTTGCCTCAAAATCCATTTTTTCATCAAAAAGGAGTTTCAATAAAAATTCTTTGAACAAAATTTAATTGAAAACAAAGAACAAGTAAAAAAAATTTGAATTTTGAGAGCAAATAATTATTCTATTTGTCTCAAAATTAATTTCTATCAACTAAAATCCTTGTGAAAATATGTGAGAAGAAATTCTATTGGAAAAAGAATTGAACTTTTCTATTTTTCTTATTTTGTTAGGGAAAAATTCAGTAAAAGCTAGAGAGAGGTTTGAGAAGAAGAAGATAAAATTAGGAAAAACCCTAGAATGAAAATTCTCCCCGTTTCTCTTTCCATCATTTTCTATTTATATTAAGAAGAAATAGAAAATAAAATTCATTAAGGGAAAAAAACTAATTAATTAATTAATTAATAATATTATTTATCTAAGATTAAAAATGGATAAAAACCTGAAAACCCCTTAAAAAAGGGACAGAAAATCGAATTTCAAAAGAAAATCCCGAAAAACAGCAAATCTGGGCGATTTCGGCAGAAACAGGGACGACCGACGCCCGTCGGCGTCCGTGACGGGCGTCGGTCGCGCGTGCGCGCTCACCCATCGCGCGGGACGGGTTGCGCGTGCTGGCACTCTCCGCGCCCGCAGGCTCGCTGCCGCGGCCGACATTCGCGAATTTTTTTTAAAATTTTTAAAGTTAACTAAAAATACTATAATTTTTAAACCCCATTTTCAAATCTAATTTTCCAAAATATTTTTTTATTATTTTTTTAATTTTCATTTTAAAATGCAAATTTGATAAGGAAATCATCATTTTTAACCTTTTTTTGCTCTTGAGCAGGCATCTTATCATCATTGGGTAACTCCGATTTGGGCCGTCTCAAGACCCGGTGTCTACACTTAGCAATTGTGTGTTTTTACTTTTCACATTATGAGACATGTTGTAACACCCCAAAAACCACCCCAGTAGTTTGAGCCTGTCCGTGTATATATGTGTGTATTTTTATGTATGTGTTAAATTGGATTATTTATTTATTTATGGATTTATTTATTTTACATGTGTGTGTATTAGTGAGAAGAGGATATTAGATTAAAGTATGTGGGAGTGTATGGAAGTAAATGTGTGAATAGGAGTTAGCCTAGAGTGTATAGTCAAGTTTGAGAGTATGGTGTGTTAAAGGGCATGTGGCTTAAGGAGAGTGTGACATGTGGCAAGTGGATAAGAGGACATTTAATGGGTTTGGTGAGAGAGAGAGAAATCTGCCTTTCCCTTTTGTTTTCCCGATCATCCTCTCTTCCTCACGCCATTCTCCTTTTCTTCTTGCTTATTCTTCGTTCTTCTTCTTCTTTGCCCGATCTTGCTCCCTTTTCTTTCCCTTGAGTAGTTTGAGTTGCTTAGCTTGTGGATTTAAAGCTCTAAGGTGAGTTGGGGTTATAGATTTCTTCTTCCTCTTCTCTAGGTTTTGATTTGTATGCATTTATTTATGGGTTGCTTTAGATTTGATTTTGTTGTTATGGGTTTATGGTTCAGAGGAGGCTCCTAGACCTGATAAGGGAAAAGGAATCGCAAGCGGAAGCGGAGCTCGCGATTAGGAGCTAAGGAGAGAAGGTTTGGGAATTGTTCATCCATTTTGTATATTTTTGTGAATTGAGTGTATTGAATGTATTTTTGGTTTTGATTGAGGTTATAAGTTGTGCTATTGTAGTTTAAATCATATTAATTATGATATGAGACGCTTGAGATTGAATATTGTTGAAGGAATTGTGAGAAAGTATGTGAATAGTGATAATTGTTGTTAAATGTGCTGGTTTGGAAATCCTTGAAATTGAACATGTAATTGACTTGATTTAATTGAGATAAATAGTGGTAAAGTTGGGTTTTTACATATGTTATGAGTTGTGGATGCTTGTATTGCTGAATTTTGAGGTTTGGAATCGATTTTGGAAGTTTGGATGTGAATTGTGTGAGAATTCTGCAGATTTTGGGCGTAAGAGTTGAAAAACCCGTGTCTGTCGCGATCGCGACCTTGTCGCGAGCGCGACAGAGCGCGGAGTTTTCAACCCTCGCGCCGGCGCGAGAAGTGTCGCGCCAAGAGCTCGATGGGGAATTCTCTGTCGCGACCGCGACATAAGTCGCGAGCGCGACAGAGCGCTCAACCTCCGAGTGAGTGCAGGACTCCCCTCTATCGCGAGCGCGCCGTAGTCGCGAGCACGATAGAATGGAAAGACTGTCTTCTGTCGCGAGCGCGACAGAGGGTGATGCTTTTGTCCTCTCGCGAGCGCGAGACTTGGCGGGGAGATGTGTTTGGTCTCTGTCGCGATCGCGACAACCGTCGCGAGCGCGACAGACGCAGCTTCCAAATGTGATTTTTTTTCCTTTTTGCTTAATGACTTACTTTCTTTTGCATGCAGTTTTCATTAAAGCTTTGACTATCTATTTACATGAATTACATGTATGAAAATGTGATAATATTTTGCATAACCTGCTAATGTCGGATAAGTGGATAGTTAGGCATGCCTAATAGAGTTATGTGCCGCTGCAGCTATGTGTACGATTTGGACCCTGATCAGGTCCCCCGACTGGATCCTCGCGATCCCTTTGTCTGAATCTTTCTTAAGATTCTATGTGAAACCAAATTGGAATAAAATAAATGTAATATTTGATACCTTTGGGTATCTATGTGTTTATCTTATAGAACCGATACTCTCCAGTATCCATGTGTACTCGTTATCCACTCATTATGATTAAGCAGGTGCTATTGAGTGCCTTTGTGCAAGAATTCTGAATGAGAATGCAAATAAATGAATTGGCTATGTATGATGATATATCTATATATATATAATTGTATTGTCATCATGTGTTTTCTGTTACCATCACTGTGAGTGGCGGTCATGCATTTTGTATTTTTCCCCACTAAGCGATTTCGCTTAGCACGGGTGTTTATCCGTGCAGGTGTGGAAGGTTTTGGTACGAGGGTTCTGGGCGTGTCGCATCGGGAAGGCCAACGCAACTAGAGGTCAGAAGTGTTATGGTTTAGGCTTTCCTTCCTTTGTAATAGTATAATGTTTTGTTAGCCCTTTTGAACTACGTATGTTGGGCTTTTGTAAATTGGTTCTTTTTGTAATCTGATGTAACATGTAAAGAACTATTTCTGTATATTAATAAAAGTGTTCCTATTGTTCTGTATCCCTTTTCTTTCTTTTAAAGTTTTTATTCACGCTGGATATATTATTCTGTATGTGATGTTTGTATGTTTGTACTAGTGGGGTGTGACACTCCTTCCTATCGGGGTACTTCTCGCTCTAATCATGGAGCAGAAGTATCCATGTTATAGGTTGGGGTGTGACATTAGGTGGTATCAGAGCTCTAGGTTTAGGTGTTACTGGGTTTCAGTGTGTTAGTCTGTCTGTTGGGGTTGTGTTGGCCTGATGCGCACTGCGTTTATGTTTTGTAGTTATGGAGTCCGCTCGTGGATCACTCGAGGGGTCAGCAGAAAGTGCAAATCCCCAAGAGCAGGATCCCTCAGTTTCTGGTCCGGCTCAACCTCCTAGGGGACGACCTGAGGTGCCTTTTGGACCAATGGAAGCGATGCTTCAGAGTATGACCAGAGTACTTGAAAGGATAACAGCGCCTAGTGCACCTATTGAAAGGCTAAGAAAGCATGGTGCTGAGGATTTCTTTGGTACTGGCATAGATGAATCTATCAAAGCAGAGATGTGGCTAGAAAAGACAGCCAGAGTACTTAAGGAGATAAGATGCCCACCGGAGCAAGAAGTAGAGTGTACCTTGTCTTTGTTGCAAGGTTCTGCTTATGATTGGTGGAGGTTGGTGGCTGGTCAACCGCAAGTTCCTGAACCGATAACATGGGAGTTCTTTGAGGATGAGTTTCAGAACCGGTATGTGACCAAAGCATATAAGGATGCCAAGTGGGCGCAATTTTTAACTCTTAAGCAAAGAATGATGTCTGTGGCTGAGTATGAAAATGAGTTTACCAAGTTGAGCAAATATGCGCCGCCAAGAGTTCTCACAGAAGAGTTCCGATGTCAGCATTTTGAAGCAGGCTTGAATGAATCTTTAAAAGTGATGTTAATATCATTGATGTCGGCTCCAAATGTGAGGTATTACCAGTTAGTACAGGCAGCCTTGAGGGCGGAGCGTTCTGAGAATATTTTGAGAGAGAAAGCTCAAAGAAGAAAGTCTGCAAGAGGTGGCTCTTCTTCAGGCAAGAGGCCAAGAGAATCACAAGGAAACTTTGCTGATGAGTCAGTAGCTAGTCCGGCCCCTAGAGGGAGAAGGCAGGGTTCGTCCAGGGGAGCGGGCTCAGGTAGAGGAGATGGCCCTCCCCGATGTTCGTATTGTAATAAACCACATTGGGGTGAGTGTCGGTGGTTAACAGGAGGCTGTTTTAGATGTGGTTCCACGGATCATATACTCGCGAATTGTCCGAGTCGATATGGAGATCCTTCGGGACAACAGGAAGGGAGTCGAGCTGGATCTAATGTACCCCAAGGAAGTCGTAATAGGGGTAGAGGAAGGGGTCGAGGTGGAAGATCTCGAGATAGAGAAGCCTCGGAAACAGTGGATCGCCCTGTGCCATCATCTGGTAGAGCTTATGCTATGAAGGCCCGAGAGGAACAGAATGCTCCTGAAGTGATTGCCGGTAAGTTTTCTTTGCTTTATTCTGAAGTTTATGTTTTGATTGACCCGGGGTCTACCCATTCCTATGTGTGTTCTGGTAAGTTATGGGATAGTTTGGGTAGTGAGGAGAAGATGGAATATGAAATTTGTGTATCCAGTCCGTTGGGTCAGAGTATTATGGTTAATCGGGTTTATCGGAAATGTCCTTTGAAGATTCAGAATATAGAGTTTGTTGTGGATTTAATTTGTTTGCCTTTTCATGAGTTTGATATTATTTTGGGGATGGATTGGCTAGATAAGCACCGAGCAGTAGTAGACTGTCATAGGAAAGTAATGGTTTTGAGAGATAAAGATCATTTGCCAGTAATTGTGAAAGGAATTGGAAGTAGTTCTTTGCATAATGTGGTATCAGCTATGAAAGCCAGAAGATTCATCAGGAAGGGATGTGAAGCTTTTCTGGCTGTGGTTTTGGATTCTCGGAGAGGTCAAGTTAAGATTCAAGATATTCCGATTGTAAGAGATTTTGTAGATGTTTTTCCGGAAGAGTTACCGGGGTTACCTCCCGAGAGAGAGGTTGAATTGTCAGTAGAGATTCTGCCGGGCACAGCTCCGATTTCAAAGGCTCCTTATAGAATGGCTCCAATGGAATTGAAGGAATTGAAGAGTCAGTTACAGGAATTGTTGGATAAATGATTCATCCGGCCTAGTGTATCACCGTGGGGTGCTCCAGTATTGTTTGTCAAGAAAAAGGATGGAACCCTTCGAATGTGCATTGATTACCGACAGCTTAATAAAGTGACTATCAAGAATAAGTATCCATTGCCGAGGATTGAAGACTTGTTTGATCAGTTGAGAGGAGCCGGGGTATTCTCTAAGATAGATTTGAGGTCAGGTTATTATCAGTTAGGGGTTAAGGAAGCGGATGTGGCTAAGACGGCTTTTCGAACGCGTTATGGTCATTATGAATTTTTAGTGATGCCTTTCGGTTTGACCAACGCGCCTGCAGCCTTCATGGATCTGATGAACCGAGTTTTCCGACCGTATCTGGATAAGTTTGTTGTGGTATTCATTGACGACATTTTGGTGTACTCTCGAGACCGCAAAGAACATGAGGAACATCTTAGGTTAGTATTGCAAATGTTAAGAGATCATCAGCTGTATGCGAAACTCAGTAAGTGCGAGTTTTGGTTGAAAGAAGTGGCCTTTCTTGGACATGTGGTGTCAGCGGAAGGTGTGCGGGTTGATCCTAGCAAAATTGAAGCGATTGTTAATTGGATGCCTCCGAAGAATGTGCCAGAAGTGAGAAGTTTTCTGGGTTTAGCAGGGTATTATCGAAGGTTTGTTCAGGGGTTCTCAGTGTTAGCATCTCCATTGACCAAGTTACTTCGGAAGGATGTCAAGTTTGTTTGGACTGAAAGGTGTCAAGCCAGTTTTGATCGTTTAAAAGAGTTGTTGGTTAAAGCTCCTGTGCTTACACAGCCGGTTTCGGGTAAGGAATACACTATGTACAGTGATGCTTCGGGAATTGGCTTGGGTTGTGTTCTGATGCAAGGGAACAAGGTTATTGCTTATGCATCAAGACAGTTGAAGCCTCATGAGCGGAATTACCCGACTCACGATTTAGAGTTGGCAGCGGTAGTGTTTGCACTTAAGGTTTAGCGACATTATTTGTATGGGGAGACGTGCAGAATTTTTACCGATCACAAGAGTCTCAAGTATTTGTTAACTCAGAAGGAGTTGAATTTGAGGCAGCGGAGATGGTTAGAGTTATTCAAGGATTATGATTGTATCATTGACTACCATCCGGGTAAAGCTAACGTGGTAGCTGATGCTCTGAGCAGGAAGTCTTTGTCTGCTTTGCTGGCTAGCCGAGGTAGATGGAGGTTTGATTCTGAAGGTGCTCTGATTGCTCAACTTAGAGTTAAGCCAAGTTTGAGATCTGAAATTGCAAGGGCACAGTTAGATGATCATGTACTTCAGCGTGTTTGTCAAGCAGTGAAAGAGGGCAAGCGGACAGAATATCTGATAGACAGTGAAAGAGTGCTTAGGCATGGGAATCGGTTATGTGTACCTAATGTGGGTGAGTTAAGGAAGAAGCTAGTGCAAGAAGCTCACTCTTCAGTCTTCACTATGCATCCTGGTGGGGATAAAATGTATCAAGATTTGAAGCAATACTATTGGTAGCCGGGAATGAAAAGAGAGATAATAGAATTTGTTTCAAGGTGCCTTACCTGTCAGCAAGTGAAAACCGAGCATCAAGTGCCATCGGGATTGCTTCATCCCTTATCCATTCCTCAATGGAAATGGGATGACATCACGATGGATTTTGTATCTGGTTTGCCTATGACTCAGCGTAAACACGATTCGGTATGGGTTATAGTAGATCGATTGTCAAAGTCTGCACATTTTCTACCTGTGCGAGTGGATTACTCGATGGACAAGTTAGCGGAACTGTATGTGGATGAGATAGTCCGATTGCATGGGATTCCGTCATCCATTGTATCAGACCGAGATCCTCGTTTTACATCCAAGTTTTGGAAGGAACTTCAGGTAGCCTTGGGAACACGGTTAAATTTCAGTACTGCTTTCCATCCGCAGACCGATGGTCAATCAGAGAGGGTTATTCAGATTTTGGAAGATATGCTTCGAGGTTGTGCTTTAGAGTTTTCAGGAAGCTGGGATCGGTATGTGTCCTTGATGGAATTCGCATATAATAACAGCTACCAAGTAAGTATTGGAATGGCCCCTTATGAAGCACTGTATGGACGGAAGTGTAGAACACCAATATGTTGGACTGAACTGTCAGAAAAAGCTATGATAGGTCCGGATATAGTGCGGGATACCGAAGAGAAGGTAAGGGTTGTACAACAGAACTTGAAAGCAGCAAAAGATCGACAGCGTTCTTATGCTAATTTGAAACGCAGAGATATACAGTACGAAGTAGGTGATAAAGTTTTCTTGAAGGTGTCACCGTGGCGTAAGGTTCTCCGTTTCGGAAAGAAAGGCAAGTTAAGTCCACGCTTTATTGGGCCGTATGAGATTCTGAGGAAAGTGAGTCCAGTAGCGTATCAGTTAGCTTTGCCTTTGGAGTTAGCTAGATTACATGATGTTTTTCATGTATCTATGCTCAGGAGATATCGGTCAGATCCTTCACATGTGCTACCAGTGCAAGATATTCGGATTCAGTCAGACTTTTCTTTTGATGAAGAACCGAAAGGGATTTTGGATCGGGAAGTCAGACAGCTTTGGAATAAGCAGATACCGTTAGTCAAAGTTCTATGGCAGCATCACGGTATTGAGGAAGCTACATGGGAACCAGAAGAAGCTATGAGATTACAATACCCTCAGTTATTCGGAACAGGTATGAATTTCGAGGACGAAATTCTGTTAAGTGGGGGAGTATTGTAACACCCCAAAAACCACCCCAGTAGTTTGAGCCTGTCCGTGTATATATGTGTGTATTTTTATGTATGTGTTAAATTGGATTATTTATTTATTTATGGATTTATTTATTTTACATGTGTGTGTATTAGTGAGAAGAGGATGTTAGATTAAAGTATATGGGAGTGTATGGAAGTAAATGTGTGAATAGGAGTTAGCCTAGAGTGTATAGTCAAGTTTGAGAGTAGGGTGTGTTAAAGGGCATGTGGCTTAAGGAGAGTGTGACATGTGGCAAGTGGATAAGAGGACATTTAATGGGTTTGGTGAGAGAGAGAGAAATCAGCCTTTCCCTTTTGTTTTCCTGATCATCCTCTCTTCCTCACGCCATTCTCCTTTTCTTCTTGCTTCTTCTTCGTTCTTCTTCTTCTTTGCCCGATCTTGTTCCCTTTTCTTTCCCTTGAGTAGTTTGAGTTGCTTAGCTTGTGGATTTAAAGCTCTAAGGTGAGTTGGGGTTATAGATTTCTTCTTCCTCTTCTCTAGGTTTTGATTTGTATGCATTTATTTATTGGTTGCTTTAGATTTGATTTTGTTGTTATGGGTTTATGGTTCAGAGGAGGCTCCTAGACCTGATAAGGGAAAAGGAATCGCAAGCGGAAGCGGAGCTCGCGATTAGGAGCTAAGGAGAGAAGGTTTGGGAATTGTTCATTCCTTTTGTATATTTTTGTGAATTGAGTGTATTGAATGTATTTTTGGTTTTGATTGAGGTTATAAGTTGTGCTATTGTAGTTTAAATCATATTAATTATGATATGAGACGCTTGAGATTGAATATTGTTGAAGGAATTGTGAGAAAGTATGTGAATAGTGATAATTGTTGTTAAATGTGCTGGTTTGGAAATCCTTGAAATTGAACATGTAATTGACTTGATTTAATTGAGATAAATAGTGGTAAAGTTGGGTTTTTACATATGTTATGAGTTGTGGATGCTTGTATTGCTGAATTTTGAGGTTTGGAATCGATTTTGGAAGTTTGGATGTGAATTGTGTGAGAATTCTGCAGATTTTGGGCGTAAGAGTTGAAAAACCCGTGTCTGTCGCGATCGCGACCTTGTCGCGAGCGCGACAGAGCGCGGAATTTTCAACCCTCGCGCCGGCGCGAGAAGTGTCGCGCCAAGAGCTCGATGGGGAATTCTCTGTCGCGACCGCGACATAAGTCGCGAGCGCGACAGAGCGCTCAACCTCCGAGTGAGTGCAGGACTCCCCTCTGTCGTGAGCGCACCGTAGTCGCGAGCACGATAGAATGGAAAGACTGTCTTCTGTCGCGAGCGCGACGCCCGTCGCGAGCGCGACAGAGGGTGATGCTTTTGTCCTCTCGCGAGCGCGAGACCTTCTCGCGACCGCGAGACTTGGCGGGGAGATGTGTTTGGTCTCTGTCGCGATCGCGACAACCGTCGCGAGCGCGACAGACGCAGCTTCCAAATGTGATTTTTTTTCCTTTTTGCTTAATGACTTACTTTCTTTTGCATGCAGTTTTCATTAAAGCTTTGACTATCTATTTACATGAATTACATGTATGAAAATGTGATAATATTTTGCATAACCTGCTAATGTCGGATAAGTGGATAGTTAGGCATGCCTAATAGAGTTATGTGCCGCTGCAGCTATGTGTACGATTTGGACCCTGATCAGGTCCCCCGACTGGATCCTCGCGATCCCTTTGTCTGAATCTTTCTTAAGATTCTATGTGAAACCAAATTGGAATAAAATAAATGGAATATTTGATACCTTTGGGTATCTATGTGTTTATCTTATAGAACCGATACTCTCCAGTATCCATGTGTACTCGTTATCCACTCATTATGATTAAGCAGGTGCTATTGAGTGCCTTTGTGCAAGAATTCTGAATGAGAATGCAAATAAATGAATTGGCTATGTATGATGATATATCTATAAATATATAATTGTATTGTCATCATGTGTTTTCTGTTACCGTCACTGTGAGTGGCGGTCATGCATTCTGTATTTTTCCCCACTAAGCGATTTCGCTTAGCACGGGTGTTTATCCGTGCAGGTGTGGAAGGTTTTGGTACGAGGGTTCTGGGCGTGTCGCATCGGGAAGGCCAACGCAACTAGAGTTCAGAAGTGTTATGGTTTAGGCTTTCCTTCTTTTGTAATAGTATAATGTTTTGTTAGCCCTTTTGAACTACGTATGTTGGGCTTTTGTAAATTGGTTCTTTTTGTAATCTGATGTAACATGTAAAGAACTATTTCTGTATATTAATAAAAGTGTTCCTATTGTTCTGTATCCCTTTTCTTTCTTTTAAAGTTTTTATTCACGCTGGATATATTATTCTGTATGTGATGTTTGTATGTTTGTACTAGTGGGGTGTGACACTCCTTCCTATCGGGGTACTTCTCGCTCTAATCATGGAGCAGAAGTATCCATGTTATAGGTTGGGGTGTGACACATGTAGCTCTAATATAATCTTCAATTCATTCTTTATGAATTGTGCACATTATACCAATACACGTATCACTTGCCTTACTAACAAATTAGGATACTTTCTTAATTCTTAAACCAATTCTAACAAATTAAGATTCCTTACTATGTGTATAAAGATTCATATATAGTATATTTATTTCATGCAGCACATTTATTGAATAATACAATCATAACAATCATTCATTTTCAAACCATTCATGTGAAGTGCATACTTCATATTAACTTTTAGATTATAACTATATAATCAGTAAGGAGTCATTCTTGAGTAGCAAATCACATAAATATTTATTATAGCACACTTTTAGGTTCATTTATATAAATGCGCTCATTTATCATTAATCTCCATATTATTCATTTAGTATTCTTTCGCTCCATAATTGCCTACATTTCCAAGGAGGTGGATAACGGGTTGAAATGCATAGGTACCTAAGGGTACAATTACACATAGGGATCCAAACGGGATCCAAAACATATAAGGATCCAAATGGGATCCAGAAACACATAGGGACTCAATCGGGATCCAAACACATAGGCTGCAGCAACAAAGGACCCTATAAGCATGGCTATCTATCCAAAACACATAAGGATCCAAATGGGATCCAGAAACACATAGGGACTCAATCGGGATCCAAACACATAGGCTGCAGCAACAAAGGACCCTATAAGCATGGCTATCTATCCACGACTCGATTAACACATGCTTATACACATATTTGTTCCATTCTCATATATTCATATCCGTATGATATTCATCATATTCAGAAACAATTATTATGATCATAAATTGATGATAATACACCCACAGTACATCATACATATGTAATAATTATACATATTTATCACATGCACATATAATTACCTTTAAATTCTAATTTCATTACTCTATTATAGCATTAGTCTATACATATATATTTTATTAAAGCACAATCATTCACTACATTACACTATACACTATACACTTCATCATTAGCTCATTATACATAACATACACTTAATATTTAATTTCCTACAATCACTACGTTTTACATGCTAATGTAACTATGTTATAATCACTCTTAATTGTTTCCATCATACTTTTGGTGCTCTATAGGTTCTCTTCAGCTTAACTCATGCTTTAGAAATGCATTTGGGTGCTCTAGAATGAAGAATGAGGCATAAAGAACAAAAGGGAACCAAACTAGGACTGTCGCGACTCATGACAGTCGTGCCAACTCGTGACAGAAGCTCTCTGTCGTGTGTCATTACCCTGGTGCCGAGTCAGGTGCCGAGTTATAGCCTACTTCCAACTTGTGCCACTATTTTGAACTAGTAAATAACATTTTTAGCAAAAATTATCTTGTAGACTTTTGTTCCCCTATGTCTTAAATTTCTAATGATAACATTCAAGATCATTTAGAGCTATATCCCAGGAGTTATGGCTTTCACATTACAAACTATTATAGAACAACTTCTACGGACAGAATTGTGTCCCAACTTTGAAAAATTACCGGGAACAATAGAGACACAATTAGACCATACTCTCTTCATAAAAGTTGTTCTCCTAGATTTCTATTTTCATTATAAGTTTTATTAAGTACATTTAAACTACTCTAACTCTATAAATGGCCTTAACATTACAAACTGCTCCCTTAACCTGGCCTGAACCGATGCCCTACAGTTTGGGCCAATTTTGAGGCAATTAGAGCCAAAGTTTGTGTAATGGCCTGAAATATACCCTAGTAGCTAACTGGATTATTTAAGGTAGTAGGGATGAGATTTTATTGAGTATGTTAATTAAGGACTTAAGAGCAAGCTAATGAAGGACTTAATTGAATAACTAAAAGAAACTTAAGTGGCTTATTGGCAATTATGCATGATTAACATTAAGATGGATTAATTAGCTTAATTAAAATCAGAATTGGTTTAAGTGGGATTAAGGGAAAAGCTAGTGGAAATCCGGGTGTCTATTGAAGGAGCTGCCACCTAATCCTTTAACATGCAATATAACCTATGGAAGAGAGAGAAAATGCATACCTTGATTTATGTGGCCGATTACTTTATCTTCTTTTCTCTCTTTGTTCACTTATTCTTTCTCTTTAGCTAAGTTATGTTGAATTCTGCTAGAGTGAGTTTGAATTGAAGTATGATTGTGTTATTGTGATCGTTTGGGCAAGGTAAGTGAGTAGATTAACTCTTCTTCTCCTACTCTTTCTAGTTCTATAATTGTGTTGGATTGAGGACTGATATTGTTATACAATTCTGGAAATTGGGTTGGAATTGTAGTTGTGGAATTAAAGCAAGACAAAGGGAAGATAAAAGCTAGAGAACCTAGCATAAAAAGAACTCTTTAGGAGCATAGGAGAGGAGGTTTGGGAAAACTATTCTTATGTGTGTATGTGTATGACTTAATTTGTGTTTAATTTGAATATTGAGATGTGCATGGAATAAGTAAATGACTGAATTGAGAACTTACCTTTGGAAGGTTATGAGTGCATGTTTGATTTAATAATTGGTATAGCAAACTGAATTTTAGGTTGATGCATAAATGGAACCAAGGTGATTGAAACTTAGTATGTATATTAATGAATGGGAAATGTGTTATAATTCTTATAGAATGAATAATATGTGTTTAAGGGATTGATTGGAAAATTAATAGGTAAAAGAACACATGGCTAAAAGGTTTGACTTTGTCTAAATTCTGGGTTTGGGGAGAAGTACTATTAAATAAGGTTTAATAGTACTTTAGCCTGTGTATGATTTGAATCTTATTATAGACATGTGATTATGATTACTCATACATGAGATTTATATTGGTGTATTTATATATGCATATGATTTCCTATCTATGACATGATGAGGGAATTTTGATGAGATTTACATTATTATGAATTATGGGATGAAGTATAACTGAATGATACTATAATGCTATACTCGTTATATTAATTAAAATAACTGGACTTAATAATGTTTAGCCTGCGAGTCAAGTAGTGGATAGATAGGCATGCCTATAGGGTCTAAGTGCTGCAGCCTATTGCATCTGATTCCTCTGGAATCACAATGCGATTTGAATCCTTACTAGATTCCCCAATGCAAAAATAATGTTGATATTTCTATACCTTAGGGTACCAATACGAATGTGAAGTATCCACGGATACCAATGTGATCACTATACCCATGGGGTACTAATGCGATACCCGTTATCTGCATCTTTGAATTGTAGGTAAGGCTAAACTAATAAGAGTAATGAGTGAACAATGTGATATATGATTAAGTTAATTGTGAATTGAATGCAAATGTGTACACTAATGCGATGAAGATTATGAATGAGCTGTGACTATCTATTTATATGAATACAAAATATGCACATATATGATACCTGGATCTTGTTAACCTGAATTGATTGTTATTATGCTTGTAACATGTCATACTTTATAATTGCATAATTATTGTAATGTATGCCATATATATATGCGTGTGTATGTTATTTTCCCCACTAAGCGTTATCGCTTAGCACGGGTTTGCTAATCCGTGTAGGTTCGGACGGAAGGTGGTCGTGAAGGATGAATCTGTATTGTCATCGGTCAACACTAGGAGTACTTATAGTGTAGGTTTTGGGATTTGGGCAATGAGTTTTGTATATATATTGTTTAATCCTTTTGTATAAAAGCAATATATACGGATTTAATAACTAAGTATCGTTTCAATATGTGCATGATATGTATATAAGTATGTGAATATATCAGTGCTAGCATGTGGTATCCGCTGCATGTGAATGCATGAGTTATAAAATTTAATTGTGGAAGTTTTAGCATGTATGTAAGATAGTGTTATGTGCATGTGTTTGCTGTGTGGCGGTCGTTCTCGACTTCTTCGGCTGAGCTGTTCCAGTGGTCAGGAATGGGCATCACAAGTTGTTGTATCAGAGCCTGGTTTAGCCTTTTCTAGGAAATGGGGTAGTTTAGAATGTGTATAGTTGTGTTGAACTAATGAAGACTTCCTTGTTTAACTGTGTAGACAGCCCCAAAAGCTCCACTAGAATCATTGAGGAAGCATGGGGTAGAGGAATTCCATGGTACAAGATTAGATGAATCTGATAAGGCGGAGTATTGGATAGAGAAAGTGCAGAGAGTTCTTGGAGAAATAAGGTGTTTGTCGATCAGCGACTAGAATGTGTGGTATCATTACTTCAAGGTGCTGCTTATGATTGGTGGAAATTAGTCTTGCAGCATCTAATGCTTCTGATCCGATTACTTGGGAATTTTTTGAAAAAGAATTCCGGAATAAGTATGTAATTAAGGCGTATAGGGAGACGAATTGGAAGCAATTTCTAAATTTGAGACAAAGGGCAATGTCAGCAGCAGAATATGAGAAGGAGTTCTGCTGATTGAGTAAGTATGCACCACCTGGTGTCTTGACTGAAGAGTTTAGATGCCAGTAGTTTGAGGAAGGATTGATTGAACAAATCAAGGCATTATTGATTTCGATGACTACTGATCAAAATGTAAGTTATTATCAGATTGTTCAAGCCGCTATGCCAGCTGAGAGGTCTTTTGAGATACAAAAAGAAAGAATGCAGAAGAGGGATTCCAATCATGGTGGATCTCATTCAGGCAAGAGATCAAGGGATTCCCAAATGGCACCATCGGCTAAATCTGTGTATAGTTCAGCGGGTAGAGGTAAGAAGCAAGGGACAGTTGTTATGTCTGGGTTTGGTAGAGGTACATTTAGTACCAGGAGTGAAGTGCATGAATGCTCTCATTGTGGCAAAAGACACCGAGGGGAATGTTGGAGAGTAACTGGTGCCTGTTTTAGATGTGGGAGCACCGATCATTTCCTAGCAAATTGTTCGATGGCATATGAGGTAGCTAGAACTCAGCAAGAGCAGAGTAGAGGTGATTTTAATTTGCCATCAGCTAACAGAGGAAGGGGAAGAGGTCGTGGCAGAGGAGGCCAGTCTAGAGGTGGAATAGAATCGAAAATAGTGGATAGGCCTTCTGCAGCACCAGCTCGGGCTTATGCAATGAAAGCTCGAGAGGATCAGGATGCACCTGAGGTTATAGCAGGTACCTTTTTACTTTATAGTGTAGAGATGTTTGCATTAATTGATCCTGGATCGACTCATTCTTATGTGTACACTAGAAGAATATGTGATAAAATGTCTATTGCTGAATGTTTGAAATATGATATATGCGTAACAAGTCCATTAGGGAGTAATGTGAATGTGAACAAAGTGCATAGGGACTGTCCTTTAGTAGTGCAAAGTTGTGCATTTCCGGTTGATTTGATTGAATTGCCTTTTGATGAGTTTGATTTAATATTGGGTATGGATTGGCTAAGTAAATATAGCGCGGTAGTTGACTGTAAGAAAAAGACAGTAGTACTCCGTAATAGTAAAGGAAATAAAGTGATCATGAAGGGTATATGTGCTAATCCTCTTGTTAATGTGTTATCGGCAATGCAAACATACCGATGTTTGAGAAAGGGATGTAAGGCTTATTTGGCTCTTGTTTTAGGTTCTAAATGAGAGCAAGTTAGAATTTAGGACATACCAATAACGAGGGAGTTTCCTGATGTGTTTCTAGAAGAATTGTCTGGTGTATTGCCAGTGAGGGATGTGGAATTGTCTATTGATGTTGTGCCTGGAATAGTGCTAGTATCTAAAGTGCCTTATCGTATGGCTCCTACTGAGTTGAAGGAGTTAAAGACTCAGTTGCAGGAGTTGTTAGATAGAGGCTTTATAAGGCCTAGTATGTCTCCTTGGGGAGCACCAGTTCTGTTTGGTAAGAAAAAAGATGGGAGCATGAGAATGTGCATAGATTACAGATAGTTGAACAAAGTAACGGTGAAGAATCATTATCCTCTACCAAGAATTGAGGATTTGTTTGATCAATTGAGAGGGGTAGGTGTATTTTCCAAGATAGACTTAAGGTCTGGGTATTATCAGCTATAAGTGAGAAAGGAGGATATACCTAAGACTGCATTTAGAACTCGGTATGAACATTACGAATTTCTAGTAATGCCATTCGGGTTAACTAATGCGCCTGCTGCATTTATGGATTTAATGAATAGAGTGTTCAGGCCGTATTTGGATCAGTTTCTGGTGGTGTTTATTATTGACATTTTGGTTTTTTCAAAGTATGAGAAAGAGCATGAACAGCAATTGAGAACTGTACTTCAGACTTTGAGGGAGCATTAGCTGTATGCTAAGTTGAGTAAGTGTGAATTCTTGTTAAGAGAAGTATCTTTTCTGGGACATGTGGTATCTTCGGAAGGTATAAAGGTAGATCCATCAAAAATTGAGGCAATTGTGAATTGAAAGCCACCTAGGAATGTACCTGAAGTTTGTAGCTTCCTGGGATTAGCTGGATACTACAGAAGATTTGTGAAAGGGTTTTCTGTAATAGCTTCACCTTTGACCAGATTGCTTCGGAAGGGAGTTAAGTTTGAGCGGACAAAAAAGTGTCAATCAAGCTTCGAATAATTGAAGAGAATGTTGGTGGAGGCACCAATCCTAACTCAGCCTATATCTGGCAAGGAATATGTTCTATATAGTGATGCTTCGGGAATAGGTTTGGGTTGTGTATTAATGCAAGAAGGGAAGGTTGTGGCGTATGCTTCAAGGCAAGTGAAGCCACATGAGCAGAATTATCCGACCCATGATTTGAAGTTGGCAGTAGTGGTGTTTGCCTTAAAGATTTGGCGGCACTATTTGTATGGTGAGAAGTGTAAGATCTCACTGATCACGAGAGTCTCAAATATTTGTTGACTCAAAAGGAATTGAATTTAAGACAGCGTAGATGGCCTGAGTTATTTAAGAATTATGAATGTGTAGTGGATTATCATCCTGAAAAAGCCAATGTGGTGGCCGATGCGTTGAGTAATAAATCTATTTCTACTTTGTTGCTAAGACAAGTAAAATAGAGATTTACTGCAGATGGGGCATTGTTAGCTCAATTGAAAGCAAGACTGGTACTAAGGGATGAATTGATAGCTGCATAGAAAAATGATGGCAAGTTGCAACATATTTTGTGGTCAGTTAGAAATGGTAATAGGACTGATTATTCAGTGGATGAGGAAGGTGTACTGCTCTATAAGAATCGGATATGTGTTGCAAGTGACAGAGAATTGAGGAAACGACTAATGTATGAGGCACACAATACTGCCTTTACTATGCATCCAGGTGGAAATAAGATGTATCAGTACTTAAAACAGTTATATTGGTGGCCTGGTATGAAAAGCGATGTGATAGAGTATGTGTCCAAGTGTTTGACCTGTCAACAGGTGAAAGTGGAACATCAGGTTCCACATGGGTTGTTGAACCCTCTTTCCATTCCACAGTGGAAATGGGATAACATCACCACGAATTTTGTTTCTGGATTGCCTTTGTCTTCAAACCAACAGGATAAAGTATGGGTAATTGTGGACAGGTTTTCTAAATTAGCTCACTTTATACCGGTTCGAATGGATTATTCCATGGACTGATTGGCTGACTTGTATGTGAAAGAGATTGTTAGATTGCATGGTGTGCCCTTATCTATTGTATCTGATAGGGATCCTAGGTTCACTTCTAAGTTTTGGAAGAGTCTACAAGCTGTATTGGGTACTAAGTTGAATTTTAGTATAGCATTCCATCCACAGACTGATGGACAGTCGGAAAGGGTTATCCGGGTATTGGAAGACTTGATGAGAGCATGTGTTTTGGCCTTTTCTAGGAGTTGGGATAAGTACGTTCCATTAATGGAATTTGCTTATAACAACAGTTATCAGGTGAATCTTGGCATGGCGCCATATGAAGTGTTATATGGAAGAAAGTGTCGAATGCCGGTTTGTTGGACAGAACTGGGAGAGCATAAGGTTATTGGACCGAATTTAGTAAAAGATATAGAAGAGAACGCAAGAATCATTCAGCAGCGATTGAAAGCAGCTAGTGACAGACAGAAGTCGTATGTGGACTTAAAAAGGAAAGATATCGAATTTGAGGTAGGTGACAAAGTGTTCTTGAAAGTGTCTCCTTGGAGAAAGGTATCTGCCCATCCCTTTCCCATTCTCACGTTCTCTCCCTCTGCTCTTCTTTTTCTTCTTCTTCTTCTTCTTCTTCTTCTTCTTCTTCTTCTTTTTCTCCTTCTTGCTTCAATGCCATTTAGCCCCCCTTAAGGTCAAGCCCAAGATTTGATGATAAAGTTGATTAGATCAAGTGATTTAAGTGAAGATTGTTAAGGTAAGATTGGTTATAAGCTTTGGGTTTCTTTTTCTCTTCTTGGTTAGGTTTTGACCTAGATTTATGTTTTGTGTTTGTATGTGCGTGATTGGTGAGGATTTTGGATGGGAAAGATCTTGGAGAAGTTTGGGAACAAGAATGATCAACTAAGAAAGCTAATAAGAGCAAAGGAGCTGAGGTTTGGGATTTATGAGTATTTGATGCAATTTATGATTTATGGGTTTTGATTTGATTTTCTGGAAATTTTGGGGTTAAAGTTGTTTAAGTAAGTTTGAATGTTATGGGTTGTGGATAAATTATGTTTAGATGTCTTGAATTTAAGTCTTTGAGCCAAGAAAGAAATTAATGGAGTTTTGCGGCAAAATTTCTGATTTTGGTTAATTAGGGATTTTGATGATGTCAATAACTTGATTTAATTGTGTTTAATAGTATAAAAGTTGGGTTTTGTTTTGCTTATGATAATCGGAATGTGTAATTTGAGTTGTGTTGAAGTTTAAATTGAATTGGAGTTTAGGGTATAGTTTTGGAGAGAGATGGATGTCTGCAGCTTGATATGAGAATTGGAGAATGTGACTCTATCGTGAGCGTGACAGAGCCATGGAACTCTGAAATCTCACGGGCAAACGGCTTGAAAGAGATGAGTTGTCCGAGTCATGAAGATTTTCACGACTCAGCATTGTGGTTGGCCCACCTCACGAGTCATGAAGACCTTCACGACTCGTGAAGATCCTGGGAGGACTTTCACAACTCGTGAAGGTCTTCACGATTCGTGACTTTCCCCACCCCCCTCCCCTCGAGCATGACTCGTGATGATTGTCACGAGCTGTGCCCTCCTCTCCTTCTGCCTTCCTTTGTTGTTCTTCTAACGTGCTTTGTCCACTTTTGCCTTTACGAGTTGTGACGTTGAATACGACTCGTGATCGCCTGCTGGGCCTCATCTGTAGCAAGCGCGACATATGTCACATCCCAAATATGGCCTAGTCAAAAATTAAATGTTAAATGGATTGATAAGGGTATTTTCATAAATGTACATGTGGGAATTGGTCAATTGAGGACTTATTTGGTAATGCAATTAAAGTATTAGTGACTGAAATTCTTTAGTGACTATAAGGTAATTATCAAGGACCTATTAGTTAATTGTTATGGAGCAAATGGTAAAAGGGCAAGGTAGTGGAATAAGGGGTCCAATGAGAACTTGACATGTGTATGGCTAGATGGAGAGCTAGTGGGATTTGAAAGAAAGAGAGAGGGAAGAAACAGGATTGGGTATCTTTCATTTTCTGTCCCGTTCTCCCTCTTTCTTTTCTTCATTTTTCCTCTTTGCTGCTCTCTGGGTTTGCATGTGTTGATTCCTTAAGATTGAGCTGTGTTCTAAGAGAATAAGAACCGAGTTTCCAGAGATAAGTTGCTGAGTTATCTTGGGTTTTCTTCATCTTCTTCTCCTTCCGTTGGGAATTGTAATGGGTTATACGGTTGTTTTGCATGGGAATAACTGGGTTTTGTTTTGATTGGATTTTGTAAGCAATTGAAGAAAGAAGGAAGGACAAGGGGCAAGAAAAGATTGGGTCTTGAAGTTAGAAGGAGATCTGCAGCAGGTATGGGAGTTTTATTTGGGAGTTGTGTGGTTATTTTTTTCTCATTTGGATCATTGAATGTTCTGAATATGTGAAAGTGCATGGGTTGCTAGAGTAGGTGATAATGACTTAAATGCAATGATTATAATAGTTTTGTATGCCACTTGATGTGTATTTGTAGTTGAGATGAAAATGACTATGATATATGATGATTGTCAATGAAATTTTATGAGAATGGTAAAATGTCATGTGATGTTTAAATGAGCATCCTTATTACATTATTGTTCTATTGCATGTTAGATTTTTAGTAGTATGATTATAAGCATGAGAGGAGTATATGCATGTTGGTTTGAGGTTGTGTGAAGTGATAAGCATGTTCAGATGAATTTACTTCAGTTTGGTTATTTTAAATAAATGAGTTTTCTGGGAAAAAAAATGGGTTTTGGATGTTTACACGGCGGTAAGATAACCCATACCGCCGTGTAAATGCCTTCTGGATTTTTGCTTTTGCTTGTCTGTCGTTTTATACGGCGGTAAGGAATGCCCCATACCGCTGTGTAACTTCCTTCTGGAGATGTTCATGTTGGGACTGCATTTTACACGGCGGTCAGGCTATTCTTTACCTCCGTGTAAAATGTTTACACGGCGGCAAGAGCATGCCATATCGCCGTGTAAACCCTGTTTCTCTTCAAATGATGTTTTTAAGTGAAATTTTCTTCTTTGTTCTCTATTATAAGTTCATGGTTAATAAGTTTATTATAAGATTTTTCTTATAGATGTATAAGTTGTAGTTCCTTATATCATGATGTCTTTAATTATAAGTTATATGTTCACAATTAATGATATTGTGTATGCTAAAATGTGTATAATTATATGTAAATGGACTATTTAACTATGGGTTATTTGTTCATAATAAAGCCTGTATATAATTTATATGTCTCTGAAATTGGTCAGTATACATGTATACATATATATGTGATTTTATGTAAATTACTCTCTAGTATATGATAGTAATACTTAAGTATAAGTGAGTTGTTATTTTGAGCCTGATCAGTCATATTTAGTGGATGGATAAGTGCTTATCTAGGGTTGAGAGATATGTGTGCAAGTGCGGCTGCTACATGATGACCCCGTTTGGGTCCCCACATGATTTGAGCTACCTTTGGGTATACATGATTAAATGATTCAAGACTTATGTCTCTACAAGTTTGGATACTGTGTCCTATTAGTATCAAATTCCCGTATCCACTAGTTTAATGAATAATCAGGCTATTACTATTATTATAGGTGTCTATTATATATGTTTCTATCATATGTGTTTTTAATGATATGAACTGAGCATATATAGTACTTGTTAGTATATATGGTACATGACAGGATGTGCTAAGATGTTAGTACTTGACCTGAAAGGTGAATTGTTTTATCATTTGAGTATGCATAAGATGAGTAAGTATTGTTTATATGTTCATATATGTATGTTTGAATAATTGATTCAAGTATGAGTAGAATTTGTTTATATGTCTAATTGCATTGATAATTTATAAGTTGTTATTGTGATTATTTGTATATGTAAGTTCTGTTTGGTTTGTTCATCCCCACTAAGCGTTATCGCTTAGCACGGGCTGTTTTCTCGTGTAGGTAGCAGGTGCAGTTCGGAGTCGGACATCCGCAGGTCGGCCACTAGAAGTCTTTTGTTGGAGTCTCTTTTTGTCTTTTGCTGATTTTTTATAAGGATTTTGATTTTGGCAAATGCAAAGATTTTTGTAAAGGAACAATTATTTTGTATATGTACCTATTAAATATTTACAAATCCCTTTTATAAAACGATATGATTATATATATATATGGATTTGTTATCTTTTTGATTAAATGTATTTGTTTTCTTAACTTATTTGAGTATATGTATATGTATTTGAGTTATATACGTTTTGTGCGCGTAGCGCAACCGGCATCCTTGCAATGGGGGTGTCAGGGGCATTTCAACATACCTCTTTGCCTAAAAATGTTTTGAATGAGAAAAATATGATGTTGCTTTTCGAATCGTACCCAGGGGTACCTCCATGTGTTCACTCGCTTATCCACCCCTTTTGACTTAGCAGGCAATTAAATGAATAAACCTATGTGAATGAATTAATATGTTCTGTAATGATGTGCAAAAAGTATGTGACTAAGCAACTAAAAGTGTTTGTTAATATGTTCTGAGCTCGTGCTTCACGCATTAATGTATTCTGGATCCTTTATGGATACCTATGTGTTTTGTATAATCAACAAATATCTGTGAAATGGAAAATGAATAAGCAATCAATGTTGCTCTAATGAATGTGTATAAATGATTATTGACTGTCCAAGAATTCGTATGTGGATGTTATAAATCTATTTGAAAGTTAAGAGTATGGCTGTCTGTATAAGTCTTTGTAAAGAATAATTGAAATAATTGATATGGATGTTTTTTTAGATTTGAATAATCAATGAAAGAATTCTATGTATATGTATATATTTGCTTACATGTTTGAATTGAGAACACAGGTACGTTATGTATTTGCTTGTCCTCTAAACTTTAGCTTGGATGACCAATATAAGTATATCGGTAAGGAATCTGTGTGTAATGTTTATTGATTTTTGATTGACATGATGATTGCATATTGATTTATGGTTAAAGGTAAATAAAGTGGTAAGAATGAAATAGATAACCGAATTTAAGGAATGATTTAGAGTTAGTTTTGGATTATTTAAGTATAAAGGTTTTCTGAAGAACTACGTGGTTCTGATTCCCAACTATAGGGATACGTAGGAAGCTTGGAATAATAGTTTGAAGCCCGAACCAAATCTGAGTATTGAAATATTTTGCTTAGTTTTGAACAAGTAACGGTTTGATTAAATGAAAGGTTTTGATTTAAGTATTGATAGTGTAATTTGTATGATTTTAAAATATTAGTAATAATGGGATTTCCTAAACTTTATATTTTGATCCTTAAAACGTATTTCGGGAATTTATTAAGTGTAACTATCCATAGGGCCATTAAGTGATTTAAAGTATATGATAATTTATGTATAATGTGTTTTGACTAAAAAGTAAATAAGTATTTCTGGTTATGTGTGAAATAACTTAAGTTTCAGTAGCAAAATAATGATATTCGTTGTAATAACTTAGACAACATTCCTTTTTCGTTTATGTATATATATATATTGGTTTGCATGTGTTTGCTTTGGCAACCATTATGAGTGGCTGCCCATTATTGTTTAGCCCGACTAAGCATTACAGTTAGCACAGTTGTTTTTTCGTGCAGGTTAGGAGATCAGAGTAGCTCAGCAGTCCGCCGAGTCTTTGGCCAACGAGTCTGTAGAAGTTATAGGAAGTGTTATTGATTATGGGATGTAATTAAGTTTTATTTATTAGCCTTTGTAATAAGTTGAATATCTTATAGTGCGAATAATGGTGTGTGGATGACATAGGTTTAGGATGTGCATATTTTGAGGTTATGATTTTAGAAATTTTATTGTTCTGATTTCTGCATTACCATGTGTGTCTTTGTCTGGTGGCACCTTTTGCTCACCGAAGCTCTTCACTCTTTGAAATGCTACGTGTGGGAGTTGGGGGTGTTATAATTTGGTATCAGAGCTCCGGTATAGTCGGTTCTAGTTAACTAGGTATTTCGAAGTATGTCTGTATAGTTTAGCGTTGGCCAAAGCGGATGATTTTATTTTTCAGGTATGAGTTGGGAATAGGAAGTTCCCGATTAGATAAAGTGTTTAGCTAAGTGTTGGCTCGGTAGGTCACGATATACCTACCTTGAATTGTTATGGGTGTGTGTGATTTAAAATGTGTTTGTTAGATGAGTTAATAAGGTTCTGTTAGGATTCTGTTTTGATATTATGCGGTTAAGGAGAAGGTTTTGTAGAAGTTCTTGAAGTGTATTGATATGTGGTTGCCTTATGAGAATGGATGTTTTGGTATTTTGAGATAGAGGAGTACCTGGATTTTGTAAGGTTATGGTAATGCTTTGTATGCCTATCAGCTATCTCCAGAACATTGTTTGAACGTGAGCATATTGAACCATGGGGATGGGAAAAGTAATTCATTATAGCATCAATTTCATTTTCGCATCATCTTGCATACATGAACCATCGCATCCTCATTGGATCATCATCCCTTTTGATCACACGTGAGAAACATTTGCATATATGTTTTGACGGACAGAAAGCTGACAGGGTGTACGTTGAGTATTTGATATTGAGATTAAGTGTGTGAATTATGAGCATCGCAATCGTCAAGGAAAAAGTACTATATGTATACTCAGAAATGAGTAGAAAGAGTATTTTGGAATCTTGTACAGATGAATGTGAAAGGATTTTGGAGTAAGATACGAGTATCATTAGTAACGAAAGTAGTATGTACAACAAATGTTTTTGAAGTATTAAGGAATTGTGTAGCAAATGTTGTAAGTTAAATGGTTTATATGTGAGGTATATGTGCTTTGTTTCTGATGGGTGGTTAAAGTAATGACTTTTCTGATGAATATGATGGATTTGAATGTAAGATAGTGAGAAGAGAAGTATGAGATTTATTTAAATTAATTCTATGAGTTTGAGTTTAGTTATGGACAAGAAGAAGTTATGATTTGTATAGCTATCTGTAATTAAAGGAAGTGTTTTGAGAGTATAGCAACGAGAATGAGCAATAGCAAGTAAGTATACTAAAATTAAAAGTGAACTAGAATAAATGAAATGTACATATTATAAGTGTAGAACGTAAGTGTTATATGATGATACAAAAATGATCAGTGTAAATGATAGTGAATTGGAGTATAGTTCTGGATTTTTTTGATGTAAGTGAATTTCGAGGATGAAATTCTTTTAGGAGGAAAGAATTGTCACAACCCGAAATGTACCCTAGAAGAATTAGGCGAATTGAGGATGAGTACTAATCAAAGTTGTGCAATTTGAAGTATTTGGTATGCCAATTGGACATTTTAAGAATTTATGAAAAAGTTTTGGAAAGTGTGACCAATGGTAAAATTTTAAAGTATGGAATTTGATTTTAATTGAAGGAATAAATTAATTAAGTGGGCCAATGTGATGGATTATGAAATTATGGATACCAATGTATGAGGTTATGAGAGTTGGAGGATTAAAAAGATAATTTGACAAAAATATCCAAATTGGACCAATGGGAATGTGACAAGTGGCAAGGCGTAAGGAGGAGTATAAAAGGAAGAGAGAGGAAGAGAGAGAGGGCATAAAATTCTGCCCATCCCTTTCCCATTCTCACGTTCTCTCCCTCTGCTCTTCTTCTTCTTCTTCTTCTTATTCTCCTTCTTGATTCAATGCCATTTAGCCTCCCTTAAGATCAAGCCCAAGATTTGATGATGAAGTTGATTAGATTAAGTGATTGAAGTGAAGATTGTTAAGGTAAGATGGGTTATAACCTTTGGGTTTCTTCTTCTCTTCTTGGTTAGGTTTTGACCTAGATTGTTGTTTTGTGTTTGTATGTACGTGATTGGTGAGGATTTTGGATGAGAAAGATCTCGGAGGAGTTTGGGAACAAGAATGTCAACCAAGAAAGCTAATAGGAGCAAAGAAGCTGATGTTTGGGATTTATGAGTATTTGATGCAATTTATGATTTTTGGGTTTTAGTTTGATTTTCTGGAAATTACGGGGTTAAAGTTGTTGAAGTAAGTTTGAATGTTATGGGTTATGGATAAATTGTGTTTAGATGTCTTGAATTTGAGTCTTTGAGCCAAGAAAGAATTAATGGAGTTTTGCAGCAAAATTTTCGATTTTGGTTAATTAGGGATTTTGATGATGTCAATAAATTGATTTAATTGTGTTTAATAGTATAAAAGTTGGGTTTTGTCTTGTTTATGATAATCGGAATGGGTAATTTGAGTTGTGTTGAAGTTTAAATTGAATCGGAGTTTAGGGTATAATTTTGGAGAGAGATGGATGTCTTCAGTTTGATTTGAGAATTGGAGAATGTGGCTTCTATCGTGAGCTCGACTTCTGTTGTGAGCACGACAGAGCCATGGAACTCCGAAATCTCATGGGCAAACGGCTTGAAAGAGAGGAGTTGTCCGAGTCGTGAAGATTTTCGTAACTCGGCATTGTGGTTGGCCCTCCTCACGAGTCATGAAGACCTTCACGACTCATGAAGATCCTGGGAGGACTTTCACGACTCGTGAAGGTCTTCATGAGTCGTCACTCCCCCCCCCCCCCTCGAGCACGACTCGTGATGACTGTGACAAGTCGTACCCTCCTCTCCTTCTGCCTTCCTTTGTCGTTCTTCTAATGTGCTTTGTCCACTTTTGCCTTCACGAGTTGTGACATTGAATACGACTCGTGATCGCCTGCTAGGCCTCGTCTGTATCGAGCGTGACACACCTCTTTGCCAAAAAATGTTTTGAATGAGAAAAATATGATGTTGCTTTTCGAATTGTATCCACAGGTACCGCCATGTGTTCACTCGCTTATCCACCCCTTTTGACTTAGCGGGCAATTAAATGAATAAAGCTCTGTGAATGAATTAATATGTTCTGTAATGATGTGCAAAAAGTATGTGACTAAGCAATTGAAAGTGTTTATTAATATGTTCTGAGCTCTTGCCTCACGCACTAATGTGTTCATGATCCTTTATGGATACCTATGTGTTTTGTATAATCAACAAATATCTGTGAAATGGAAAATGATTAAATAATCAACGTTGCTCTAATGAATGTGTATAAATGAATATTGGCTATCCAAGATTTCGTATGTGGATGTTATAAATCTTTTTAAAAGTTAGGAGTATGGCTATCTGTATAAGTCTTTGTAAAGAATAATTAAAATAATTGATATGCATGTTTTTCTATATTTGAATAATCAATGAATGAATTCTATGTATATGTATATATTTGTTTACATGTTTGAATTGAGAACACAGGTATGTTATGCATTTGCTTGTCCTCTGAACCTTAGATTGGATGACCAATATAAGTATATCGGTAAGGAATCTGTGCATAATGTTTATTGGTTTTCGATGGACATGATGATTGCATATTGATTTATTGTTAAAGGGAAATAAAGTGGTAAGAATGAAATAGATAACCGAATTTAAGAAAGGATTTAGAGTTAATTTTGGATTATTTAAGTATAAAGGTTTTCTGTAGAATTACGTGGTTCTGATTCCCAACTATAGGGATACGTAGGAAGGTTGGAATAATAGTTTGAAGCCCGAACCAAATCTGATTATTGAAATATTTTGCTTAGTTTTGAACAAGTAACGGTTTGATTAAATAAAAGGTTTTAATTTATGTATTGATAGTGTAATTTGTATGATTTTGAAATATTAGTAATAACGGTATTTCTTAAACTTTATATTTCGATCCTTAAAATGTATTTCGGGAATTTATGAAGTGTAACTATCTATAGGGCCATTAAGTGATTTAATGTATATGATAATTTATTCATAATGTGTTTTGAATAAAAAGTAAATAAGTATTTCTGGTTATGGATTATAATACGCTAAAATGTGTGAAATGACTCAAGTTTCAATAGCAAAATAATGATATTCATTGTAATAACTTAGCCAACATTCCTTTTTCGTTTATGTATATATATATATTGGTTTTCATGTGTTTTCTTCGGCAACCACTATGAGTGGCTGCCCATTATTGTTTAGCCCGACTAAACATTACTATAACGCCCCGTTTCTGCCCTGGTAGTTTGAGCCTTATATATGTGTGATTGTGTGTGTGTTAAATTGTGGAATGTGTTATATATATATATATATATATATATATATATATATATATATATATATATATATATATATATGCATGATTTAAATTTAGTGTTCTGTATTTGTGGGGTTTGCTTGGGTGTGAGAGAGTGTAGGGGATTAGCGTGTATGTAAGTGAGGTGTGGCTTGAGTGTAGGTATGAGGATGGGTTTTGGGTGTGTCTTGGGGTAGTCTTCCAATGGGGGGGCTGCCATGTGGCAAGTGGGGGAGTTTATTTGTGTGGAGAGAGGAGAGCGAATTAGCTTTTTGTCTTTCCCTTTTCCCGTTTCCTGCTTCTTTACCGTTCTTCCTCTTCCTCTTCTTTTCTTCTTTACTTCCTTGTAATCCTTCCCCTCTAGCTGTAATATTGGTGAGTTTTTGGTGATTTTAAGTTGATTTAGGTAAGTAAGAGCTTATTGTTCTTAGTTAATTTGAGTATTTGGGTATTTTTGGGGTTTGAGTTTTAAGCTTGTTGTGATGGATGTTTTTGTTCAGAGATCCCTCCTAGAGACCACAAAGGCAAGGAAATTGCAAGTGGAAGCGGAGCCCGTGATTAAAGTTCACGTATTTGAGGTTTGGGAATATTTATGGTTTTGTGTGTGTTTAGATATGTTTTGTGTGATTTTTGTGCTTTGTGGTTATGGGTGAGATTGAAGGGGTGATTTATGGGTATTTGTGTGCAATTGCTATGGGTATTGGTTATTTTGAATTGAGATGTATATTTGGTGAGAAATTGAGTTATAGCATGAGTTTGTATGAAATTTTATAAGAAATTGCTGGTTTGATGAATTCTGGAATTTAATCTTGTAAATTTGATAATTTCATGACGATAATTGGTTTATAAGTTGAGTTTTAGATGGTTTAAGGTGTTGTGAATGATCTATTTGTGTGGGGTTGTGTTTTGAAGCCAATTGAAGGTTTGGGTGAATTTTGAAAGTGGAACTCTGCAGGTTTCCGCGTAAGGGCTGGAAATCTCGACCCTATCGCTAGGACGACAGAGCTTGGTGATTACAGCCTTCACGCCAGCTATGCGCGTGCTGCCGAGCGGGCTCGGCGAGAGCTCTTCGTCGCAAGCGCGACATATGTCACGAGCACAATAGAGCGCTCAGCCACCGCACGATCTTTGGACAGTCTCGTGTAGCGAGCGTACGCCTGCGCGCGAGCACGACAAAAGCTGCCGACCGCTCACTGTACCGAGCGTGATGACTTTCGCGAGCGCGACGAGCTCGCGAGCGCTACAGTGAGGTGTGTTGCTGTCCCCGCGCAAGTGCGAGGACTGTCGCGACCGCGACTTGAGGCAGATCTTCGCCTCTGTCGCGAGCGCGACACTTCCTGGCTTCAAAAAGTAAGTTTCTTCTTTTGACTATAATGTTTGATTTCCAGTCTTGTTATACTTGTATAGTTATAAGTAGACATTTTAAGAGTTATATAAATGCAAATTAGTTAAGCTATGCTTGACCTGCGAAAGTCAATAAGTGGATAAATAGGCATGCCTATAGAGTTCAGTTTGCTGCAGCCATGCGTATGCGTTTTTGACCCTGATCAGGTCCCTGAATTGGATCCGTGTGATCCCCGTTTAACTTGAATCTTGTTTAAGATTCCATGTGAAAATGTTTTGAAATAAAAAGAAAAGAAAGATTTTGATACCCTCGGGTATCCATGCATTTCGAATGATTATGTGTTACTCGCTATCCACTACTTTGAATAAGCAAGTTTCCTCTTCGTATGTGATTATGAGTTTTGATTTGGCAATGTATGCTTGATGGGTTGGTAATAAATGTTATTATCTTTAATATGATGAATTGTTTAAGTATTGGTTTAAGTATGTGCCATGTGTATGTGATTGGTATCGACGTCCACTGTGAGTGGTCGTTTTTCATTGTGCTTTTCCCCACTAAGCATATTCGCTTAGCACGGGTGTTTCATCCGTGCAAGTGTGGAAGATGTTGGAGTCCGTGAGTAGGGTGACCCGTTTCAGAAGGGCCGACACAACTAGGAGAGAGCTTTTGTAGTTCTGAGTTGTTTTTTTTTTTGCATATGTAATAGTTTAGTGATTTTGTAATAAAAACTATTTGATGTAAGCTCGTCCTTTGTAGGTTGGTTTGATGCCAAGTTTGTAAATGATATGTAAAGACTATTATGTATATTAATAATATTATACCTTTTATTTCAGCCTTTGGTCTTGTGTTTGTAAAATTTTATTTTACTGCTTTGAGTGTATGATTTATTGTTGTATGTTTGTGCTTGAGGTTTTGCGTGACAACCCTCATCTATCGGGACCCTTCATCCTCCTCCAAGGATGAAGCTTCCTACGTATAAGTAAGAGGTGTTACAGTTATCGCTTAGCACGGTTGTTTTTTCGTGTAGGTTAGGAGATCAGAATAGCGCAGCGGTCCGCCGAATCTTTGGCCAATGAGTTTGTAGAAGTTATAGGAAGTGTTATTGATTATGGGATGTAATTAAGTTTTATTTATTATCCTTTGTAATAAGTTGTAATATCTTATAGTGCGAATAATGGTGTGTGGATGACATAGGTTTAGGACATGCATGTTTTGAGGTTATGATTTTAGAAATTTTATTATTTTTATTTCTGCATTGCCATGTATGTCTTTGTTTGGTGGCACCTTCTGCTCACCACAGCTCTTCACCCTTTGAAATGCTATGTGCGGGAGTTGGGGGTGTTATAGTGCATGATTAACATTAAGATGGATTAATTAGCTTAATTAAAATCAAAATTGGTTTAAGTGGGATTAAGGGAAAAGCTAGTGGAAATCCGGGTGTCTATTGAAGGAGCTACCACCTAATCCTTTAACATGAAATATAACCTATGGAAGAGAGAGAAAATGCATACCTTGATTCATGTGGCCGGTTACTTCATCTTCTTTTCTCTTTTTGTTCACTTCTTCTTTCTCTTTAGTTAAGTTATGTTGAATTCTACTGGAGTGAGTTTGAATTGAAGTATGATTGTGTTATTGTGATCTTTTGGGCAAGGTAAGTGATGGGATTAACTCTTCTTCTCCTACTCTTTATAGTTCTGTAATTGTGTTGGATTGAGGACTAATATTGTGACACATTTTTGGAAATTGGGTTGGAATTGTAGTTGTGGAATTAAAGCAAGACAAAGGGAAGGCCAAAGTTGGAGAACCTAGCTCAAAAGGAGCTCTTTAGGAGCATAGGAGAGGAGGTTTGGGAAAACTATTCTTATGTGTGTATGTGTATGACTTGATTTGTGTTTAATTTGAATATTGAGATGAGTATGGAATAGGTAAATGACTGAATTGAGAACTTGCCTTTGGAAGGTTATGAGGGCATATTTGATTTGATAATTGGTATAGCAAACTGAATTTTAGGTTGATGCAAAAATGGAACCAAGGTGATTGAAACTTAGTATGTATATTATTGAATGGGAAATGTGTTATAATTCTTATAGAATGAATAATATGTGTTTAAGAGATTGATTGGAAAGTTAATAGGTAAAAGAACACACGGCTAAAAGGTTTGACTTTGTCTAAATTATGGGTTTGGGGTGATTTACACGGCTGTATGAAATGGGCATACCACCATGTAAAGTCATTCTATTTTGGTAATTTTCTGTGTTGAGCATTTTACATGGGGGTAAGGCTTTACTATACCACAGTGTAAATGCATTCTGTTTTGAGGGATTTGTGTACGGCATACTACACGGCGGTATGGTATTTCCTTACCCCCGTGTAGGTTGTCTTACACGGCGGTAAGATATTGTCATACCGCCATGTAAATGCCCTCTGTCCTGAAAATTGAAAGTTTTGATTTCCGTTCTTTTTCATTCCATTTGAACTTGTTTTCGTTTTAAACCTTATTTAATAGTACTTTAGCTATTAAATTGTGATTAGCATGTGTATGATTTGAATCTTATTATAGACATGTGATTATGATTACTCATACATGAGATTTATGTTGGTGTATTTATATATGCATATGATTTCATGTCTATGACATGATGAGGGAATTGATGAAAATTACATTGTTATGAACTATGGGATGAAGTATAACTGAATGATATGATAATGCTATACTCGTTATATTAATTAAAATAACTGGACTTAATAATGTTTAGCCTGCGAGTCAAGT
Source organism: Excoecaria cochinchinensis (assembly GCA_947683425.1). NCBI lineage: Eukaryota > Viridiplantae > Streptophyta > Magnoliopsida > Malpighiales > Euphorbiaceae > Excoecaria > Excoecaria cochinchinensis. Next base: position 10,031,069 of record CANTUQ010000005.1, read on the forward strand.
AGTGGATAGACCGATTCCTCTGGAATCACAATGCGATTTGAATCCTTACTGGATTCCCCAATGCGAAATAGATGTTGATATTTCTGTACCTTAGGGTACCAATGCGAATGTGAAGTATCCACGAATACCAATGTGATTACTGTACCCATGGGGTACCAATACGATACCCGTTATCCGCATCTTTGAATTGCGAGCAAGGTTAAACTAATAAGAGTAATGAGTGAACGATGTGATATATGATTAAGTTAATTGTGAATTCAATGCGAATGTGTAGACTAATGCAATGAAGATTATGCATGAGCTATAACTATCTATTTATACGAATATAGAATATGAACATATATGATACCTAGATCTTGTTAACCTGAATTGATTGTTATTATGCTTGTAACATGTCATACTTTATAATTGAATAATTATTGTAATGTATGCAATATGTATATGCGTGTGTATGTTGTTTTCCCCACTAAGTGTTATCACTTAGCACGGGTTTGCTAATCCATGTAGGTTCAGACGCGAGGTGGTCGTGAAGGACGAATCCGCATTGTCATCGGTCAACACTCGGAGTACTTATAGTGTAGGTTTTGGGATTTGGGCAATGAGTTTTGTATATATAATGGTTAAGCCTTTTGTATCAAAGCAATATCTATAGATGTAATAACTAAGTATCGTTTCAATATGTGCATGATATGTATATAAGTATGTGAATGCATCAGTCGAGCATGTGGTATCCACTGCATGTGAATGCGTGAGTTATGAAATTTAATTGTACAGGTTTTAGCTTGCGTGTAAGATAGTGTTATGTGCATGTGTTTGCTGTGTCGCGATCGTTCTCGACTGCTTCAACTAAGCTGTTCTAGTGGTTGGGAATGGGCGTCACAGTTTGCTCATGATTATTGCTATGGAATTTGTATAAAAAGAAGTCACGGTTCAAGTGCAACTAGAATCGTCCAATTTGGATATTCGTAGACTGACATATGGCCTAAACATTAACTCGGGCTCAAATGGGAAATAAAAGCAAGAAAATAAAAAAAGGTGGGTTTTGGGGTTGAAGGGCTGTCACGAGTCATCACTCATGTGATGACTCCTGACAGAGGCTGGCTATGCCGAGTTGGCACTGCAGCCTTTGGTGCCGAGTCGGCACAGCTGTGCCGACTCCGTACCAAGTCTGCATCTGAGCAAACTCTGACCCCCCATTTTGCTCATCTACATTGAGTTAGAAAATGACATTTTCTGCCAAAGTGATCTCTTAACAAATGTTACCCTAGATGTTAGATTTCTAATGGTATAAATTTCAAGTTATTTCAACATCTAAAACTCCATATATGAATCAAAAAAAACATAATGGTCCTATGACCCGGCCAAAGCAGGAATGCTTCTGTTTTGACCCTTTTTGACACAATGGAAGCCATAATTAGCTCTAGGTTCCTTCCATACATATTTAGGTATATGTCTTAGCTTTCTCACCCAACTAGAATCACATGATTTGGAGCTCTAAAACTCCACTTATACCCAAAACAAGCAACAAAGGTCAAGCTGAATTTTGAGCAGAGTTTCCCTTTCAATTCAACATGCCCAAAATTAGCCAATTATCACCATAACCACAACAAACTCAACTCAAATCAATACAAAAATAATCATGCATACTTCAATTATATTAATTTACCAATATACACATGAAAACATATCAATTTCCCAAACCTAATTTGATGTCACCCTTATCTTTACTCTTTCTTTCATTCTTACTCTCCTCCTTTTACATGGCCATAATCATCAAAATCCCTCATCAAAACCCATTCACATCTCATAGTTAGATTTATCAAACATTAAAGAATAAAAATTAAAATAGGAAGCTTACTTCTTACCTTCCCATACCATTTTTCCATTCAAAAACATTTAAGACTTGTAAAAATCCATAAACTAACTTATGCCTTGAATGTGAGAGAGCGGAATGGTGTGAGGAGGAGATGAGGAAATCTCTTATTTTCTTCCCTCAAATGGCCGGCCAAATTGGCTTAAAATAGCCAAGGAAATTGGCTCAAAATTGGTTAAACAAACTGTATCTTTTCCATGCTTATCCACACATACACTTGCCAACATCTAATTGATCATTCCATGATTTTTATGCCAATTTCCTAACTTAATCCTTCATCTTTTCTCTTATTCTTACTTTTCGACATGCGTTGGCGCACATGATTACTTAACTTATTCACTTTAGATCCTTACATGTTAATTTACCAAATTACCCTTGACCTTCTTACTTAATACCGACCACGTCCTCCACTTTTTCTTACTACTTTAATCAACCTATTACATTTACCCTTTAATTGACCTTATTCTATTCATACCAAGTAGCTCATTACTTGCCTTTAGGTCCATAAATATCAAATTTCTAATTTATCCTTAACTTTTCAATTAATACTGGATGTGTCCTTTACTACACGCAACCGCTTTAATCATCCATTTATTCAATTTTGGTCACCATTATGCCCTAGACATGTACGAATCCATTTAGGGTACATTTTGGGTCATTACATTGATAATAGTGTAAAGAAATCAAACTTCAAGGACTAAAATGTAATTAGGCGTGAAAGTGTTAATTTGAAGACTAAAATGTAATTTGTAAGCCAAATAATGAGTTAATGAGAAATAAATGTGAATAATGGCAATTTTGTAAATATATGATAAAAAAGGGCAAAATGGTAATTTTGACAAAAGTTGAAGGGCCTAAGTGTAATTTTGTTAAAAGTATGCTTTAGTAAAGGACTTAAATGTAATTTTAGATTTATATAAGTATTAAATTGATTTAGTGATTTAATAATTATGTTAATGAGAAAGTGTAATAATAAAGTATAATATTATATTAACTACAAGAATAATAATTTTTGCATTAAATTTATTATATATGCAATTATGTGTACATGTAATAATATAGTGGAAATTCTTGCATTAGTAACCACCACTGGGCAGTAATAATGCTTAGCATGTAGTTTGTATTGATTGCGTGTAGGTACGCTATAGGAGTGGAGCAAGCATACCTCAGTTTTGGGAGTGCTTTACGAAGGATTTTATTTAATGGTTATTTTGTTTATTTAGCCTTGATATGTATTAGAATTTATTGATGTTTAAGATTAAGTTTTGGCATGTATATAAACTGATACAGTAGATGAATTACATATAGACTGCATGTGGGTGAATAGATATGATATATTATTGTTGTGCCCCTAAGTGGGCTATAGAATTGTTGAATTTGCAGGTTTGGGTAGTCAATATTATAAGCCGTTATACTGTCGAAATTTTGACCAAAAGAAAAGAAATTTTAGACAGTTATGGTCAATCGGCAAAGTGAATTTATTTGGGTGTTATGCGTGATGTAACACCTTGATTCCCACCCCAGTAGATTGAGCATGTTATTATGTGATTTATTGCTTTAATTATTGGTTTAGGAGTCAATTGCATGATATTAGTTATTGGATGTTTTGATTGTGTGGTGAAGGAAAGAAGAAGGATTAAGTTAGAACTTTGCCCATGCCACTATAGGAACTTGACAAGTGTAGGAAAGAGAAAAAAGAAAGGGTAGATAAGGATGAGAGAGCACGTGAGGGAGCATTTGCCCTCCCGTTTCTGCCTCTCTTCCTCTTTGTCTCCCTCTTCTTCTTCTCTTCTTCTCACTTCTTGTTCCTTTGATTTTCTATTCAATCTTGTGAAGTTTGAGTTGCTTTTTGGCAAATTTCTAGCTTTGGGTAAGTATTTATTTTTCTTCTTCTTCTTCTTCTCTCCTTCTCTTGTCTTCCTTTATTGGGTTTGTATTTAGGTTTTGAGCTATTTGTATGGTTGGGTTGGTTTTAGCAGAGAATCCTGCTAGAGATCCTAAGGGGAAGGAGAAAGCAAGTGGGAGTGAAGCAAAGAGAATTTTGGGAAGCTTTGAACCCAAGAGGTTTGGGAATTTATGAATTTGTGTATATTTTGATTTTGGTATTTTGACACGATTTTCTGGAAATTTGTGAGGTTTAACTTATTTATGCCTATATAAATGTGGTGGGTTTTGATTAATTTGAATAGAGATGCCATGGTTGTGGTGTTTTGGATCAAAGTTTAAGATTGTGAGTTTTGGAGGAAAAATTCCGGGTTTGATGAACTCTTGACTTTGATTGCCTAATTTGCATGATTAATTTGTGTTAATTAGAATAAAATGTGGGTTTTATGTTGTATATTGAGTATTGAATGCCTGTTATTGATTGTGTTGTGAATTGATGAGTTTATTGCAAGTTGCGCAGATTTTAGGCATGAGTTTTTTTGCAGATTCTCGGTAGAGAGAGCTGGAAATCGACTCTGTCGCGAGCACGGTGTCTGTCGTGAGTACGACAGAGCCTGGTGTTCCGAGCTTCTGCTGAGGAGGGCCTCTATAGCGAGCGTGACCTCGGTCGCAAGCGCAATAGAGAGCCCGGTTCTGCTGGTCTAATTGCTGTCGCGAGCACGCCTAGGTGCGCGAGCGTGATAGTAACCTTCCACGCCCTCTGTCGCGAGCGCGACATTCATTGCCAGCACGACCTACTTTTTCATTTTCTTTTACAATAATTGCCTTGAATGGTTTCTCTTAGGATGCAAATACTTTTGTGTATGAATTATTATGTGCTCCAATGGATGCCTTATATGAAATGTTTTATGCATAGCCTGCAAGAGTCAAGTTAGTGGATAATTAGGCATGCCTAAAGAGTTCAGTTAGCTATAGCTCTAATGTGTTGTAGACCCTAATTAGGTCACCGTTTGGGTCCTCATGATCCTTAATGTGTTCGGATCTTGTTTAAGATCCTCAATGTGAAAATGTTTTTGGATGAAAATAAAGAAATTGCTTTTGACCTTACCCATGGGTACTAATATGTTCACTCGTCATCCGCTACTCAGAGTTTGCTCGCATATATGTGTGATTCTTTTATGAATGTGATCTTGTTATATTGATGAGTATATGTTATGGAACTCTTGTGAATGCAGTGCATGTTATAAAGTTATTATGCTCTTATGGAATTTTGATATGCTTGTGACATATGCATGTGCTTTGCCTTAACGACAATTGTGAATGGTCATTCATCTTTTCTTTCCCCACTAAGCGTTACCGCTTAACATGGGTGTTCTATCCATGCAGGTTTTGAAACGGTGGAGTTTTTGCAAGGTCAGCAGCGGTCTAGGCCAACACAGTAGGAGAGCTTTTTGAAGAGATTTATGTTTTGCTTATTATATCGTTTTGTATAATCTAGTAGTTTCTTTTCTTATTATAATGCTCCAGCTAAATATCTTGTAAGTTGTAAAGACAGATTTTGTACTCCTTTATATATATCTTTTGTAATGAATATTCAGTTATGTCAATAAAGAAGTTTGTGATCTTATTGACCTTTTCGAGCGCTGTTCTTTCAGATGTTAAATGTTTTAGTTTATTTTGTTCATTTTCGTTATTATATGCATGTTTGTGGTTCATCTTTTTGACAACCTTATCTATGCGGGGTCTCTCTCTCTCACATGTGGATGAGCTCCCTTACGTATAGGTAGGGGATCTTATAATTTTTTTGTATTAGAGTCTAGGTTTAGGCATTTTTGGACGACCATAAGATATAAATACATGTTTAGGACTGTGTTAGCCTAATGTCAATGTCTTTATGTTTTATAGTAGATTAAGTCTGCATGTCCCTTGAGGGGCAGCAGAGAGCGTAAATCCCCAAAAGCAAGATCCATCTGTTTCTGGTCCTTCTCAGCCAGCTAGGGTGCAACCTGAGGTGCCAGCCATGCCTTTCGAGGCTATGTTAAAGATATCCCAGGACATGGCTAGGGTCTTAGAAAAGGTGACCACACCGAGATCCCCGATAGAGAGTATGAGGAAGTCTAGGGCGAAAGATTTCTATGGGATGAGTTTGGATGAGTCGGAGTCGGCGAAGAAGTGGATAGAGAATCTAGCAAGGGTTTTAGAAGAGATCCGTTGTCCTCCAGATAGGCAAGTGGAGTGTGTAGTCTCGCTCCTGTAGGGTTCTACCTAGGACTGGTGGAAGTTATTCTGTAGGCATCCTTAGTTGCCTGATCAAGTTATATGGGAATTCTTTGAGCGGGAATCTAATAGTAAGTATATGACTAATGTCACACCCTATTTGCCCCCTAGTAGTATGAGCCATGATTGTGTATGTGCATTGTATGAGTTTTGGCATGTCATAAGGGCATTGTGGGTAGAAATGTATGTTTTGAGGGTTTTGTTAGCATATGGGTGCACGTGTGGTGTTCAGGGGTGTTACAACTAAAGCGTATAAAGAGGCGCGATGGGTGCAGTTTCTAAGTTTCAAGCAGAGAACATTATCTGTAGTTGAGTATGAGAAGGAATTTAATAGGCTCGATAAGTATGCTCCACTGGGTATCCTCATCGAAGATTTCCATTGTTAGCACTTTGAGGCCGGCCTAAATGAGTCTTTGAGAGCGATGTTGATATCTCTGATGAGTGCCCCTATAGTCAGCTATTATCAGATTGTGCAGGCAGTTTTGCAAGCAAAATGCTCCGAGACTATTTTGAGAGAGAGAGCTCAGAGAAGCAATCCCCCTCATGGAGGTTCATCCTCGGGTAAGAGATCATGCAAAATCTCCCGATGAGTCCTCCACTAGTCCTGCTATGAGGGGTAGAAGGCAGGGATCTTCGAATATGTCAGGTACTGGTAGAGGTGGTTTAGGTTCCAGGAGTGAAGTGGTGCTTGAGTGCTCTCATTGTAGTAAGCGCCATAAAGGCGAGTGCTATTGGCTGACTAGAGGTTATTTTCGATGCGAAAGCACGAACCATTTTCTGGCTAATTGTCCCAAGTGGAGCGAGAACACCTGGGATAAACAAGAGGCCAGTAGAGTTGGGTCGAATGCCCCTTAAGCTAGCTCGAATAGATGTAACACCTCGTTTCCCCCTAGTAGTCTTAGCCATATTGTATGCTAGTGTGTAATTGTGTATTTTGGCGCGTGTTATTTTAAATTGAGATTTACGCTTGAATTATGAGTTTTGTTAGAGTGTGGTTGCATGTATAGTAGTAGAATATATGTGTGAGGGCTTTATTATAGTGAGGATGCATATAGGGAGTTAGTGTGTGTATTAGTGTAGTTAGACTTGGGTGTGGTGTTGTGTTTTGTTGTAGGGTGTGAGTTGATAGATTCCACCAATGAGGAAGTGCCATGTGGCAAGCGAGGAGGTATTTATATAGTGGAGAGAGAAAGAGAGAATAATAACTTATTGCCTTAATCTCTCTCCCGTTCTCTTCACTACCCTCACGCTACCTCTCTCTTTATTTTCTTCTTTCTCCTTGTTCTTCTTGACTCATCCTCTTGTGGCCTCAATTAGTGGTGGAAATTGATCAACTCAATTGGTTTAGTGGTAAGTTTTAGTTGAGCTTTCTCTTTCGTCCTCCTCTATGTTCTTGATTTTGTTATTTATGGTTTTGAGCTAGGGTTTTTATTGGTTGTGTGTTTTGGGTGTTCTTGTTCAGAGGTGCTTCCTAGAGGCCCCAAAGGCAAAGAGAAGGCTTATGGGAGTGGAGCTTGTGATTAGGAGCTAAGGATTTGCAAGGTTTGGGATTTTTGTGGTTTTTGATGCATTGTTATAATTTTGTGTTCAATTTGGGTTTTCTTGAAATTATTGGGTTTATGATGTTTATATTTGTTTGAATGTTATGGGTTTTTAACTTATGTGTGTTGTGATGCTTTGAATGAGGTATATTAGAGCAAAGTGTGCATTTGATTGAAAGTTTGAAGCAAAATTCTAATTTTGCTAAATTGGAGAACTTGATTGTGTTTGTGGCATGATTTAATTGTAATTATTAACATTAAAGTTAGGTTTTATGTTATTTAAGATGATTTGAAGGTTTGATTTAAGTTGTGTTGAAGTGTGGTTCGATTTGGAGTTTTGGGTGTGTTTTGGAAGATGGAGGATTTCTACAGAATTTCTGCAGATCTGGAAAATGCGAATCTGTCGTGAGCACGATGCCTATCACGAGCGTGATAGAGCCAGGTAATTCAAGCTCCCCCAGCCGTCAAGTTTTGTCCTACCGTGGCTCAGCACCTCGCGTGTTGTCGCGAGCGCGATAGAGCGCGAAAGGGCCGCCCTGTCGCGAGTGGGAGCACCCACACTCGATCGCGATGGCGATACCAGGCGCGCTCTGTCGCAAGCACGATGCAGGTATCGAGCGCAATAGAGGCCAAATCTACTTCTTCTTCTTGTGAACATGAGGCATGTTGTGAGCGCGGCGCTCAGGGAACTTTGCCCCTGTCGCGAGCGTGATAGACATCGCGAGCGCGACAGTCTCTATGTTTAAAATGAGATTTCTTTTACGTCTTCGACATTTATTTTACGAACTTATTATATTATTAGACTTATGCATGGTTGATTTTATGAGCAATATGAATATGAATTGAGGAATTGTGCATGGCCTGCAATAGTCAATTCAGTGGATAGTTAGGCATGCCTAATAGAGTTCAATAGCTGCTGCCCTCAATGTGTTCCGGACCCTAATCAGGTCCCCGTTTGGATCCTTGCGATCCTCAATGTGTACGGATCTTGTTTAAAATCCCCCAATGTGAAAATATTTTGAATGAGAAAATGATGATGTTGCTTTTTGATTATACCCTCGGGTACCCCAATATGTTCACTCATTATCCACTATTGTGAGCCAGCAGGTGTTTGTCTTGTTGCGAATATGAGCATGTGAAACCAATTGATATTTGAATTGACTATGAGCTAGTGAATGCAACTGAATGTGATGAAGTTATGGTTTATAGATATATGTGATTATAAGCATATGCCATTTTGAATGTGTTTTGCTTTAACGACCATTGTGAATGGTCGTTCATATTATTGTGTGTTTTCCCCACTAAGCGTTATTGCTTTGCACTTGTGTTTCATCCGTGCAGGTTTGGAAGATTTTGAGCTTTTGGGAGAGTCTTCGCAGGTCCAGTCAACACAGAAGTTTTGAAGTGCTAGGGCTTACTTGTACTTAAAATTCTTTTTGTAATATTGAGCTCTCATTGTATTGCTTCTGCTATGTATTCTTTTGGAAGAATGTAATTTTGTAATATCAGTTATATACTGACTATAATTTTTTTGCAATGAACCCTTTGGATATCAATGAATGAATTTTAAGTTTTATTCCGCTGTTTTCTGTATGTTATATATTTTATAGTGTTTTGCTTTGTTTGGTGACACCCCTGCTCGTACAGGTTCTCACTCCCTAGAGGATGGGTTCTCCTACGTGTGGGTAGGGGGTGTTACAAGTTTTGGTATCAGAGCTCCGGTTTAGGCATTTTCTAGGTAGTTGTTGTGTATAGATGTACGTTTAGGACTGTGTTGTCTAATGCGGATATCTTTGTGTTTGTTATAGATGGATTCTGTGCGCGGATCACTCGAGGGGTCAGCTGAGAGTGCTTATCCCCTAGAGCAAGATCTGACTGTGTTTGGTCCAGCTCTATCAGCTAGGGTGCAACCTGAGGCTGCAGCCATGCCTTCTGAGGCTATGTTGAAGATCTCTCGGGACATGGCTCGAGTCTTAGAAAGGGTGACTGCTACGAGAGCCCCTATTGAGAGCATGAGGAAAGCTGGGGCAAAAGATTTCTACGTGATGAGTCTTGATGAGTCTGAATTGGCCAAGAAATAGATTGATAAAGTTGAGCGAGTTCTTGAGGAGATTTATTGCCCTCCTGAAAGGAAAGTTGAATGTGTTGTTGCCTTGCTTTAGGGATCAGCTTATGACTAGTGGAAGTTGGTTCGTAGGTATCCCAAGTTGCCTGATCTGATCACATGGGAATTCTTTGAGCGGGAGTTCACGAGTAAGTATGTGACCAAGGCTTATAAGGAAGCTAACTGGGCTCAATTTCTGAGTTTGAAGCAGAGGGCTATGTTAGTTTCTGAGTACGAGAAAGAGTTTAATAGGCTTGGGAAGTATGCTCCTCCGGGTATTCTGACGAAAGAGTTTTGGTGCCAGCATTTTGAGGTCGGGTTGAATGAGTATCTAAGGGCAATGCTTATATCTTTGATGAGTACCTCTGCTATTAGTTAATACCAGATTGTTCAAACAGCTATACGGGCAGAGAGGTCCGAGTCGGTTTTAAGGGAAAGTGCTCAGAGGAGGAATCCCCCACATGGAGGTTCGTCCTCGGGTAAGAGGTCTACGAATCCGCAAGAAGAGTCTTCTTCTGGTCCTGCTTTGAGAGGTAGGAGGCAAGGGTCTACAGTTGGGTTGAGTGCCCGCAGAGGCAATTCTGGAGGTAGAGGTGAAGTTGTGTCTGAGTGTTCTCACTGCAATAAGGGCCACAAGGGCAAGTGTAAGTGGCTCACTGGAGGTTGTTTCCGTTGTGGAAGCATTGAGCATTTTCTAGCTGAATGCCCTAAGTTGAGTGAGAATACTAGAGATCAGCGTGAGGCTAGCCGAGCTAGGTCTAATGCTTCTCTAGCTAGCCGAGGTAGAGGAGGAGGTAAAGGTCGAGGTGGTCAGCCTAGAGAAGGTGCTTCATCGGAATCAGTGGATCATCCTTAGATGGTTCCAGCGAGGGCGTATGCTATGAGGGCTCGAGATGAGCAAGATGCGACTGATGTGATTGCAGCTAAGTTCCTACTTTGTGACACTGAGATGTATGCTCTAATTGACCCTGGTTCCACACACCCATATTTGTGCACGGATAAGTTAATTGATAAGTTGCATGATGTTGATCAGTTAGATTATGAGATTTGTGTGACCATTCCCTTAGGGCATAGTGTTAATGTGAGTAGAGAGTTTAGGAATTGTCCCTTGTTGGTCCAAGGTGTTGAGTTCCCAGCAGACTTGATAGATTTGCCATTCCGGGAATTTGATTTGATTTTGGGCATGAATTGGTTAAGTCAGCATCGAGCAGTGGTAGATTGTCATAGTAAGACTATTGTGTTGCGAGATAGAGATCAGTCTCTGGTTGTGGTTAAAGGTTTAGGCTCGGGTTCTTTGGGGAATGTGATTTTTGCCATGCAAGCTAAGAGATTCATGAGAACAGGTTGTGAGGCATTTTTAGCAGTCGTGTTGGACTCTAAGCCCAGTCAAGTTAAGATTGAGGATATCCTAGTGGTTAGGGAGTTTGAGGATGTTTTTCCAAGTAAGTTGCCTGGGTTACCTCCGAAGAGAGAAGTGGAGTTGTCCATAGAGATAGTGCCGGGTATTGTTCACATCTCTAAAGCACCTTATCGATTGGCTCCTGTAGAATTGAGAGAACTTAAAACTCAATTACAAAAGCTATTGGATAAAGGCTTTATTAGACCCATCATATCCCCTTGGGGAGCTCCAGTTTTGTTTGTTAAGAAGAAGGATCGTACGTTAAGGATGTGCATAGACTATTGGCAGATTAATAAGGTTACAGTGAAGAATAAGTATCCTTTGCCTAGGATTGAGGATTTGTTCAACCAGCTCAAAGGTATGGGTATCTTTTCTAAGATTGATCTTTGGTCTGGGTATTATTAGCTTCGGGTTAGAGATACGGATGTGGTTAAGACTGCATTTCAGACGTGATATGGCCACTATGAGTTTCTTGTGATGCCATTTGGTTTAACCAATGCACCTGTGGCTTTTATAGATTTGATGAACCAAGTGTTCAGGCCATATCTTGATCGATTTGTTGTTATATTTATTAACGATATTCTGGTGTACTCGAAAGATGAAATTGAGCATGCAGAGCATCTTCGAATTGTGCTTTAGGTTTTGAGGGATAACCATCTATTTGCGAAGCTTAGCAGGTGTGATTTTTGGCTTAGAGAGGTGTCTTTCTTGGGTTATATTGTGTCGGCTAAGGGATTCAAGTTGATCCGGCCAAGATTGAGGCGATTATTAATTGGAAGGCACTGAGGAGTGTATCTAAAGTGAGAAGTTTTCTTGGTTTGGCTGGGTATTACCGTCAGTTTGTTAAGGGGGTTTTCAGTCATTGCTGCTCCTATGACTAGACTTTTGAGAAAAGGAATTAGATTTGAGTGGTCGAATAAGTGTCAAGCATGTTTTCAGCAGTTGAAGAGGTTGTTGGTCGAAGCTCCTATACTTACTCAACCATTTCGGGTAAGGAATTTGTAATATACATTGATGCATCAAGAGTTGGGCTTGAATGTATTTTGATGCAAGAGGGTAAGGTTGTGGCTTATGCATCTCATCAGTTGAAGCCTCATGAGAAGAACTATCCGACGCATGATTTAGAGTTAGCGGCTATAATCTTTGCTTTGAAGATTTGGCCGCATTATCTGTATGGGGAGATGTGTAGGATTTTCACCGATCATAAGAGTTTGAAGTATCTCCTCACCTAGAAAGGGTTGAATTTGAGACAGCATCGATGGCTGGAGTTGTTTAAGGACTACGATTGTATTTTGGAGTATCATCTGGGCAAGGCCAATGTGGTTGCGGATGCTTTGAGTAGGAAGTCAGTTTCGGCTTTGTTTTTGCAGCCCTTCAAGTGGAGATTGGATTAAGAAGGGACTTTGGTTGCTGTACTAAAAGCTAAGCCATCTTTGAGGCAGTTGATATTTGATGCCCAGAAAGATGATGTGAAGTTGCAGCGAGTTTTGCAAGAGGTTCAGAATGGTAAGCAATCTGAGTTTTTAGTTTTGGATGGGGTGCTTATGTATAAGAATCGGTTGTGTGTGCTCGAAAATGTTGAGTTAAAGAAAAAGCTTTTGAGTGAGGCACACACTATGGTTTTTACTATGCATCCCGATAGTGAGAAGATGTATTGGGACCTAAAGCAATTCTATTGATGGTCTGGGATGAAGAGAGAGATTGTGGAATTTGTGGCGAAATGTTTGACTTGTTAGCAGGTAAAGGCTGAACATCAAGTTCCTTCGGCATTGCTCAACCCTTTACCCATTCCGCAGTGGAAATGGGACGACATTGCCATGGATTTTTTGTCAGGTTTGCCGTTGACTCAGAGGAAACATGATTCAGCTTGGGTGATCGTGGACCGACTCACCAAGTCAGCACATTTTCTGCCAGTCTGAGTTGACTATGCGATGGATAAGTTGGCAAGTGTCTATGTGGATGAGGTGGTTAGATTGCATGGTATTCCGTTGTCGATAGTATCAGATCGGGATCCGAGGTTCAAGTCGAAATTTTGGAAAGAGTTGCAAGCGGCTTTGGGTACACGGTTGAATTTAAGTACGGCATTTCATCCCCAAAGAGACGGTCAGTCAGAACGGGTTATTCAGATTTTAGAGGATATGCTTATGGGTTGTGCTTTGGAATTTTCAGGTAGTTGGGACAAGTATGTGTCGCTCATTGAGTTTGCCTACAATAATAGTTATCAGTCGAGCATTAGAATGTCACCGTTTGAAGCTATTTATGGTTGACAGTGAAGGACTCCAGTTCGTTTGACAGAATTGACTGAGTGTTCCTTGTTGGGCCAGAGATGGTTAGAGATACGGAAGAAAAGATCCAAGTGGTTCAACAAAATTTGAAGGTGGCTAAAGATAGACAGAGGTCTTATGCCAATTTGAAGAGAAAGACATTCAATTTGAAATTGGGGACAAAGTGTTCCTTAAGGTATCGCCATGGAGAAAGGTGTTGCGTTTTGGTAAGAAAGGCAAGCTTAGTCCTTGATTTATTGGACCTTTCGAGGTGTTGGAAAAGATTGGGCCTGTTGCTTATAGATTAGCATTTCCTTTGGATTTGGCAAGGTTGTATGATGTTTTCCATGTATCTATGCTCCGCCGGTATAGATCAGATCCATCGTATGTGTTGTCAGTTCAGGACATAAGGGTTTAGCCAGATTATTCGTATGATGATGAACCGAAAGCCATTTTTGTCAGAGAAGTAAGACAATTAAGAAGCAAGCAAGTTCCCCTGGTTAAAGTGTTATGGCAGCATCATGGAGTTGAGGAAGCGATGTGGGAGCCAGAGGCAGTGATGAAGTCTTAGTACCCTCAGTTGTTCAGTTAGGTGAGAATTTCGAGGATGAAATTCTTGTTAGTAGGGGAGAGTTGTAATACCTCGTTTTCCCCCTATTAGTCTGAGCCATATTGTATGCTAGTGTGTATGTGTGTGTTTTGGCATGTGTTATTTTAAATTGAGTTTTGCGCTTGAATTATGAGTTTTGTTAGAGTGTGGTTGCATGTATAGTTATAGTGTATGTGTGTGAGGGCTTTGTTATAGTGAGGATGCATATAGGAAGTTAGTGTGTGTATTAGTATAGTTAGACTTGGGTGTGATGTTGTGTTTCATTGTAAGGTGTGAGTTGATAGATTCCACCAATGAGGGAGTGCCATGTGGCAAGTGAGGAGGTATTTATAGAGTGGAGAGTAAAAGAGAGAACAGCAACTTGCTGCTTTGATCTCTCTCCCATTCACTTCACTCCCCTCATACCACCTCTCTCTTTCTTTTCTTCTTTCTCCTTGTTCTTCTTGACTCATCCTCTTGTGGCCTCAATTAGTGGTGGAAATTGATCAACTCAAGTGGTTTAGTGGTAAGCTTTAGTTGAGTTTTCTCTTTCGTCCTCCTCTATGTTCTTGATTTTGTTAGTTACGGTTTTGAGCTAGGGTTTTTGTTGGTTGTGTGTTTTGGGTGTTCTTGTTCAGAGGTGCTTCCTATAGACCCCAAAGGAAAAGAGACGGCTTGTGGGAGTGGAGCTTGCGATTAGGAGCTAAGGATTTGCAAGGTTTGGGATTTTTGTGGTTTTTGATGCACCGTTATGATTTTGTGTTTGATTTGGTTTTTCTGGAAATTATGGGGTTTATGATGTTTATATTGGTTTGAATGTTGTGGTTTTTTAACTTATATGTGTTGTGATGCTTTGAATGGGTATATTGGAGCAAAGTGTGCATTTGATTGAAAGTTTGAAGGAAAATTCTGGTTTTACTAAATTGGAGAATTTGATTGTGTTTGTGGCATGATTTAATTGTAATTATTGACATTAAAGTTAGGTTTTATGTTATTTAAGATGATTTGAAGATTTGATTTAAGTTGTGTTGAAGTGTGGTTTGATTTGGAGTTTTTGGTGTGTTTTGGAAGATGGATGATTTCTACAAAATTTCTGCAAATCTGGAAAATGAGACTTTGTCGTGAGCGCGATGCCTGTTTCGAGTGCGACAAGCCGAGTAATTCCAGCTTCCCCAGCTGCCGAGCTTTGTCCTGCCGTAGCGCAGCACATTGCGTGCTATCGCGAGCGCGATAAAGCTCGAAGGGCCGCACTTGTTGCGTAGCGCTATCGCGAGCGCGATAGAGGCCAAATCTTCTTCTTCTTCTTCTCGCGAACGTGAGGCCTGTCGTGAGCGCGGCACTCAGGGAGCTTTACCCCTATCGCGAGTGCGACAGTCTCTGTGTTTAAAATGGGTTTTCTTTTTCGTCTCCGACATTTATTTTCAGAACTTATGATATTATTAGGCTTATGTATGGATGATTTTATGAGCAATATGAAAATGAATTGATGAATTATGCATGGCCTGCAAGAGTCAATTATGTGGATAGTTAGGCATGCCTAATAGAGTTAAGTAGCTGAAGCCCACAATGTGTTTCGGACTCTGATCAGGTCCCCGTTTGAATCCTCGCGATCCTTAATATGTACGGATCTTGTTTAAATCCCCCAATGTGAAAATGTTTTGAATGAGAAAATGATAATTTTGCTTTTCGATTGTACCCTCGGGTACCCCCAATGTGTTCACTCATTATCCACTATTGTGAGTCAGCAGGTATTTGTCTTGTTGCGAATATGAGCATGTGAAACCAATTGATATTTGAATTGACTATGAGTTTGTGAATGCAACTGAATATTATTAAGCTATAGTTTATAGATATATGTGATTATAAGCATATGCCATTTTGAATGTGTTTTGCTTTAACGACCATTGTGAATGGCTGTTCATATTATTGTGTGTTTTCCCCACTAAGCGTTATCGCTTTACACGGGTGTTTCATCCATGCAGGTGCGAAAGATTTCGAGCTTTTAGGAGATTCTCCGCAGGTCCAGCTAAAACACAGAAGTTTTGAAGTGCTGGGGCTTAGTTGTACTTAAGATTCTTTGTGTAATATTGAGCTCTCATTGTATTGTTCTATTGTATTTCTTCCGCTATGTATTCTTTTGGAAGAATGTAATTTTGTAATATCAATTATATACTGACTATAATTCTTTTGTAATGAACCCTTTGGATATGAATGAATGAATTTTAAGTTTTATTCCGCTGTTTTCTGTATGTTATATATTTGTATAGTGTTTTGCTTTATTTGGTGACACCCCTGCTCGTACGGGTTCTCACTCCCTAGAGGATGGGTTCTCCTACGTATGGGTAGGGGGGGTTACAGTAGCGGTAGAGGAAGGGGTCATGGTAATCAGCCTAGAGAGGGAGCTCCATCTGAGTCAGTGGACCATCCGTAGGTGACACCAGCTAGAGCCTATGCGATGAGAGCTCGGGAAGAGTAGGATGCGCTCGAAGTAATTGCATGTAAGTTCTTACTCTATGACACTAAGTTATATGATCTAATAGACCCTGGGTCCGCACACTCATATTTGTGTTAAGATAGTTTGCATGCTAAGTTGCCTGATGTTGATCAGTTAGAGTATGAGATTTGTGTGACCAGTCCTTTAGGGCAGAGTGTCAATGTGAGGAAGGTGTATAGAAATTGTCCTCTAATGGTTCAAGGTTTAGAATTTCCAGTCGATCTGATTGATTTGCCTTTCCGGGAGTTTGATCTTATTTTGTGAATGGATCGGCTATGTAAGCATTGAGCTATTGTGGATTACCATAGGAAGACAATGGTACTTCGAAATGGAGATCAGTCTTCTGTTGTTGTGAGAGGATTGGGTTATCATTCTATGGATAATGTTATTTCTACTATGCAGGCTAAGCGTTGTTTGAGGAAGGGATGTGAGGCATTTTTGGCTGTGGTGCTGGATTCTAGGTGAAGTCAAGCAAGAATTCAGGATATTCCTGTGGTTATAGAGTTTGAGGATGTGTTTCCAGAAGAATTGCCTGGTTTACCTCCAGAGAGAGAGGTAGAGCTATCCATAGAGATTATGCCGGGTACTGTTCCTCTTTCTAAAGTAGCTTATTGAATGGCTCCTGTGGAATTGAAAGAGCTTAAGACTCAATTATAGGAGCTATTGGATCAAGGCTTTATTAGACCCAGTGTATCTCCATGGGGTGCTCCGATTTTGTTTGTCAAGAAGAAGGATGGGACACTAAGAATGTGTATTGATTACCATTAGATTAGTAAGATTACTGTGAAGAACAAGTATCCATTGCCTAGGATTGAGGACCTTTATGATTAGTTGAGACGTGCTGGAGTCTTTTCTAAGATCAACTTACGGTCCGATTATTATCAGCTTTGGGTTAAAGATTCAGATGTGGCTAAGACTATTTTTTTGATGCGATATGACCATTATGAGTTTTTAGTAATGCTGTTTAGGTTAACGAATGCACTAGCGGCCTTTATGGATTTGATGAACTGGGTGTTTAGGCTATATCTCGACTAATTTATGGTGGTATTTATTGACAATATTTTTGTGTATTGGAAGAATGAGCGTGAACATGAAGAGCATCTTCGGATTGTGCTTCAGGTTTTGAGGGATCACCATTTGTTTGCAAAGCTTAGCAAGTGTGATTTTTAACTCAAGGAGGTGTCCTTTTTGGGCTATATTGTTTCTTCTAAAGGTATTCGGGTGGATCCGTCAAAAGTAGAGGCTATTGTGAATTGGCAGTCGCCAAAGAATGTGCCGGAGGTAAGGAGTTTTCTGGGTTTAGCCGGATATTATAGTCATTTTGTGAAAGGGTTTTCAGTTATTGTAGCACTGATGACAAGACTTCTTTAGAAAGGGGTGAAATTTGTTTGGTTCGACCAATGTCAAGGAAGTTTTTATCAGCTGAAGAGTTTATTAGTTAAGGCTCATATACTCACTCAACCCATTTCGAATAAAGAGTATGTTATGTCTAGTGATGCTTCAGGTGTTAGACTTGGCTGTATTCTAATACAAGAGGGTAAAGTGGTAGCCTATGCATCTCGACAACTGAAGCCTCATGAGCAAAATTATTCGACGCACAACTTAGAGTTAGCTGCTGTGGTCTTTGCTCTTAAGATTTGGCATCATTATCTGTATGGGAAAACATGTAGGATTTTCACGGACCATAAGAGTTTGAAGTATCTCCTCAAGCAGAAAGAATTGAATTTGAGGCAACGTCGGTGGTTAGAGCTATTCAAAAAGTATGATTGCATTTTTAACTATCACCCAAGGAAGGCAAATGTAGTCACTGATGCATTAAGCCGGAAGTCAGTTTCGACTATGGCATTGTTGTTAGTGGAGATTTGATTCGGAAGGAGCCTTAATTGCCCAATTGAAAGCAAGGCCTTCTCCGAAGCAGTTGATTGTTAATGTTCAGAGAAATGATCCGAAATTGCAACAAATGATGTAAGTAGCTCAGAGTGGGAGTCAGATTGACTTTTCTATTAAGGATGGGGTGCTAAGTTACAGAGATTGTTTGTGTGTGTCTGATGATGGTGAGTTGAAGAGAAAGCTTTTGCTGGACGCTCACACTACAGTTTTCACTATGCATCCCGAAAGTGAAAAGATGTATCGGGATCTGAAGAAATTTTACTGGTGGCCCAGTATGAAAAGGGATATAGTGGATTTTGTTTCCAAGTGCCTGATCTGTCACGAGGTAAAGGCTGAGCACTAAGTTCCATCTGGGTTGCTCAACCCTTTACCTATTCCTCAGTGGAAATGGGATGATATCACAATGGATTTTGTGACGGGTTTGGCAATGACTTAGAGGAAGCATGATTCGGTATGGGTTATAGTTGATCGGCTCACCAAGTCGGCTCACTTTCTATCGGTTTGAGTTGATTATCCGATGGATAGATTGGAAGAAATTTATGTTAATGAGGTGGTCAGATTGCATAGAATTCCATTATCGATTGTATCAGATCGGGATCCGAGGTTAACATTAAAATTTTGGAAAGAGTTGCAAGCAGCCTTGGGTACTCGACCAAATTTTAGTACTGCATTCCATCCTCAGACAGATAGGCAGTCAAAGAGAATCATTCAGATTCTAGAGGTTATGCTTCGTGGTTGTGCTTTAGACTTTTCAGGCAGTTGGGACAGATATGTGCCATTGATGAAGTTTACATATAATAATAGTCATCAGGTGAGCATTGGAATGTCACCATATGAGGCTTTGTATGGAAGAAAGTGTAGAACTCCAGTTTGTTGGGCTAAGTTGACTGAACGCTCTTTTGTGGGTCCATAGTTGGTTAGAGATACTGAATAGAAGATTAAAGTGGTTCAACAGAACTTAAAAGCAGCCAAAGATAGACATAAATCATAAGCTAACTTAAAGCGAAAAGACATTCAATTTGAGGTCGCAGACAAGGTATTTTCGAAAGTGTCGCCATGGCATAAGATTCTTCGGTTTTGTAAGAAAGGAAAGTTAAGCCCTAGGTTTATTTGACCGTTTGAGATTTTAGATGAGATTGGTCCAGTTGCCTATAGATTAGCTTTGCCGTTGGAGTTATCAAAGTTGCACGATGTGTTTCATGTGTCGATGCTTCGCCGGTATAGGTCAGATGCATCACATGTGCTATCAGTTCAAGAAGTGCAGGTTCAGTCTGTAACACCCCTTACCCATACATAGGAGAACCCATCCGCGAGGGAGTGAGAATCCATACGAGAAAGGGTGTCACAAAAGAAGACATACAAAAATACACATACACAATATACAGAAAACAACGAAAATAAAAACTTGAGAAATGAGAAATCATTAATTGATGCCAAAATGGGGTCATTACAAAATATTCTATACATAAATTGATATTACAAAGGTTCTATCTTCCGAAATACATAGCGGAATTAATAAAAAAAGAATAAAAACAATGAGAGCCCAAAAGATTACAAAAAGAATCTTAAGTACAAAACTAAGTCCTAACACTTCAATCCCTCTGTGTTGGCTGGACCGGTGGAGACTCTCCTAAAAGCTCCAAACCTTCCGCACCTGCACGGATGAAAGACCCGTGCTAAGCGATAATGCTTAGTGGAGAAAACACACAATATTTTGAACGGCCATTCATAATGGTCGTTAAGGCAAAACACATACAAAATGGAACATGCTCATAACCACATATAACTAAGTAATGGCTTAATCAAATTTATTTGTATTCAAAAGCACATAACCAATTCATATATCAAACTGATTTCACATGCTTATAATCACCACAAAATGAACAAACGATACGCCTGCTAACTCACAATAGCAGATAATGAGTGAACACATTGGGGGTACCCCGAGGGTACAATCGAAAAGCAACATCATTATTTTCTCATTCAAAATATTTTTCACATTGGGGGATCTTAAATAAGATCCATACACATTGAGGATCGTGAGGATCCAAACGGAGACCTGATCAGGGTCCGGAACACGTTGGGGCTGCAGCTACTGAACTCTATTAGGCATGCCTGACTATCCACTAATTTGACTCTTGCAAGCCATGCATAAATCATCCAATCATATTCATATCGTTCATAAAATTTTCCATGCTTAAGTTTAATAGCATCACAAGTTCAAAAAATAAATATTGAAAGCACAAAAGAAAACACATTTTGAAAATAGAAGGTGTCGCGCTCACGATAGGGCCAAAGCTCCCTGAGCGCCACGCTCACGCGCAAAGGAACAGGTCGACTTCTGTTGCACTCGCGATAGAATGGTCCTAGGAAATACCACTGCGACCACGCATTATCGGATGAGCTAGCGACAACCTGCCTATGTCAGCTCGGCATTATGCACTCTGTCGCGCTCGCGACAGATGTCGCACTCATGACATCATGCGTGATACTGAAGCTCAGCAGGACAGAGCTGGCTGCCGCGAGATGCTGGAAACCACCGAGCTCTATCGCGCTTGCGACAGAGTCGTGTTTTCATGATCTACAGTAATTTTACAGAAAATCATCATCTCCAAAACACACCCAAACCTCCCAAATCAAACCAAACTTCAACACAACTCAAATCGAGCATTCAAATCATCATAGACAACCCAAAATCCAACTTATATGCCAATAATCCCACTTAAATCAAGAAATAACATAATCAAAATCTCCAATTTAACAACTAGCAAATTTGAATTCAAAATTCCAATCCAAAGCATATTTTGATCTAAATTACCACATTCAAAGCATCTCAACTCAAATTAGTTGAAACCCATAACAGTTGAACATACCCAAACCACTTTAACTCCATAAATTTCCAGAAAAATCAAATCAAAACACAAAATCATAAAATGCTTCTAATCCACAAAAATCCCAAACCTTGAAATCCTTTGCTCCAAATTAAATAGCACCACTTCCACTAGCCTTCTCCTTACCCTTGAGATCTCTAGGAGGCACCTCTGATCAAAACACCCAAAATCACACAACCAACAAAAACCCTTAACTCAAATCAATTACTAACCAAAATCAAGGTGAAAGAGGAGAAAGAAGAAGAAGAACAAAACTAAACTAAAACCTTACCAAAAATTTACTTAAGAGTTGCTAAATTCCACACTAATTGAGGCCACAAGAGGATGAATCAAGAAGAACAAGGAGGAAGAAGAAAAGAAAGAGAGACGGCATGAGGGGAGTGAAGAGAGCGAGAGAGAGAGCAAGGGAACAGCTGCCTCTCTTTCTCTCTCCACTCAATAAATGCGTCCTCCCTTGCCGCATAGCACTCCCTCATTGGTGGAATCTATCAACTCACACCCAACAACCAAACACTACACAACACCCAAACCCAAGCACACTTATATGTACACTAACTCCCTACATGCAACTACACTCAAAGAAAACCCAAATTAAAATAACACATGCCAAAAATACACACACTCACATGCATACAATATGGCTCAAACTACTAGGGTGGGAAACGGGGTGTTACACAGTCTGATTATTTATACGATGGGGTACCAAAAGTTATTTTTGCTCAGGAAATAAGATAGGTCCAGAGTAAGCAAGTTCCTTTGGTTAAAGTTTTATGGCAACATCATAGAGTGGAAGAAGCAACTTGGGAGCCAGAGTCAGTGATGAGGTCTCAATACCCACAGTTATTAAGTTCAGGTGAGAATTTTGAGGACAAAATTCTTTTAAGGAGGGGAGTGATGTAACACCCTGATTCCCACCCTAGTAGATTGAGCATGTTATTGTATGATTTATTGCTTTAATTATTGGTTTAGGAGTCAATTGCATGATATTAGTTATTGGATGTTTTGATTGTGTGGTGAAGGAAAGAAGAAGGATTAAGTTAGAACTTTGCCCATACCACCATATGAACTTGACAAGTGTAGGAAAGAGAAAAAAGAAAGGGTAGATAAGGATGAGAGAGCACGTGATCGAGCGTCTGCGCTCCTGTTTCTGCCTCTCTTCCTCTTTATCTCCCTCTTCTTCTTTTTTTCTTCTCACTTCTTGTTCCTTTGATTTTCTATGAAGTTTGAGTTTTTTTGGCAAATTTCCAGCTTTGGGTTAGTATTTATTTTTATTCTTCTTCTTCTTCTTCTCTCCTTCTATTGTCTACCTTTATTGGGTTTGTGTTTAGGTTTTGAGCTATTTGTATGGTTGGGTTAGTTTTAGCAGAGAATCCTACTGGAGATCCTAAGGGGAAGGAGAAAGCAAATAGGTGTGAAACTAAGTGAATTTTGGGAAGCTTTGAAGCCAAGAGGTTTGGGAATTTGTGAATTTGTGTATATTTTGATTTTGGTATTTTGATATGATTTTCTGGAAATTTGTGAGGTTTAACTTGTTTATTCCTATATAAATGTGGTGGGTTTTGATTAATTTAAATAGAGATGCCATGGTTGTGGTGTTTTGGATCAAAGTTTAAGATTGTGAGTTTTAGAGGAAAAATTATGGATTTGATGAACACTTGACTTTGATTGCCTAATTTGGATGATTAATTTGTGTTAATTAGAATAAAATGTGGGTTTTATGGTGTATTTTGAGTATTGAATGCTTGGTATTGATTGTGTTGTGAATTGATGAGTTTATTACATGTTGGGTGGATTTTGGGCATGAGTTTTCTGCAGATTCTCGGCAGAGGGAGCTGGAAATCAACTCTGTCGCGAATGTGATGTCAGTCATGAGTGCGATAGAGCCCGATATTTCGAGCTCCTTCTGAGGAGGGCCTCTATCATGAGCATGACATCAATCACAAGCGCAGCAGAGAGCCCAGTTCTGCCGGGCTGATTGCTATCGTGAGCACGCCTAGGTTCACGAGCACGGCAGTAACCTTCCCCGACCTCTGTCGCGAGCGTGACATGCGTCACCAGCGCGACTTGCTTTTTCATTTTCTTTTACAATAATTGGCTTGAATGAGCTCTCTTAAGATGCAAATACTTTTGTGCATGAATTATTATGTGCTCCAATGGATGCCTTATATGAAATGTTTTATGCATAGCTTGCAAGAGTTAAGTTAGTGGATAATTAGGCATGCCTAAAGAGTTCAGTTAGTTGCAGCCCCAATGTGTTCTGGACCCTAATCAGGTCACCGTTTGGGTCCTCGTGTATGTGAAAATTTTTTTGGATGAAAATAAAGAAATTGCTTTTGACCGTACCCACGGGTACTAATGTGTTCACTCGTTATCCGCTACTCAGAGTTTGCAGGCATATATGTGTGATTCTTTTATGAATTTGATCTTGTTATATTGATGAGTATATGTTATGGAACTCTTATGAATGCAGTGCATGATATAAAGTTATTATGCTCTTATGGAATTTTGATATGCTTGTGACATATGCATGTGCTTTGCTTAACGGCCATTATGAATGGTCATTCATCTTTTGTTTCCCCACTAAGCATTATCGCTTAGCAGGGGTGTTCTATCCTTGTAGGTGTGGAAGTAAAGGAGTTTTTGGAAGGTCAGCAGCGGTCTAGGCCAACACAGTAGGAGAGCTTTTTGAAGAGATTTATGTTTTACTTATTGTAGCTTTTTGTATAATCTAGTAGTTTCTTTTCTTCTTATAATGCTCCAGCTATATATCTTGTAAGTTGTAAAGACAGATTTTGTACTGCTTTATATATATCTTTTGTAATGAATATTCAGTTATGTTAATAAAGAAGTTTGTGATCTTATTGACCTTTTCGAGCCCTGTTCTTTCAGATGTTAAATGTTTTAGTTTATTCTATTCATTTTCATTATTATATGCATGTTTGTGGTTCGTCTTGTTGACACCCTTATCTATGCGAGGTCTCACTCTTTCATGTGGATGAGCTCCCTTATGTATAGGTAGGGGGTGTTACACGTGATATATGGAATTGATGGTTAAGTGATAAATGATTAAAAAAAAAATTTACCCATATTTTCATTAGTAAGATGTAAGTCGATATACTACAATCATGGTAATCGTGCAATAAGTGAACAAATCACTGTGTATGTATAGTATAAGGGTGTTATACTTTTCATCTCTATAACCTATGCGAGCTAACACACTACGCGCTGAGCATTAAAATTCTCAGTGGTGGACACATATCCCATTATAGTTTTTTATTTCTTTATTGTTATTACTATTAACATTCATACTTTTATCAGCATCCTTAAACTAGTATCATTGATATTAATACCCATTAACTTAACTAGCTCATTCACTAGTCTTGATTTTATACTATAATGTCACGTCCTATTCTTTGATTATAATTTAATTTACAGCACACACATATGTTTATATATATCTATAGCTAGGTTATGTCTTTATTTCTATTTAGGTATTTAACCTGTAATATTTATGTTTAGTAATGCTAATATTGTTATTACTACTAATGTTAACTTTATCATTTTCTTAACTAATATTTCATTCCTTTCTCTTTATACCTATCATAACCAAATTGCACTACAAGTTGACCCCGTACATATTTTTGTTAGCTTAGTTGCATCACTTCTTATTATTTTCCATTACAACTAATACTACAATACGTATACACTAGCTTTTCTAATTCACTTAAGTTTGCTTATATTTTAATAATAGCTTCTCTATATCCTTGGAAACATTAGCACTACTAAATAACTACCAGCATTAATTTCTTCACCCATAATCTCATTAGCATTATTATTTTTTTATACTATCTTCATGCATACATGCATATAATACATATCATATTATTATTAAATCTATAACGGCTAGTGGGGCACCGACCAAGGGCTATCCCCGGAACATATCCCGTCGGGCCTTCCCTGCGCGTCGCTCAATAGCCACCGCGCCATACTCACGGTCTTTACACTTCCCCTTGTGCATTTTTGCCTTTCGTGGGATTCGAACCAAGGACCAGGGGATAAGTCCTTAATTCATAGAATACCACTACCATTAGGATAGTAGTGGTATTCTATGAATTAAGGACTTAACCCCTGGTCCTTGGTTCGAATCCCACGAAAGGCAAAAATGCACAAGGGGAAGTGTAAAGACCGTGAGTATGGCGCGGTGGCTATTGAGCGATGCGCAGGGAAGGCCCGACGGGATATGTTCCTGGGATAGCCCTCAGTCGGTGCCCCACCAGCCGTTACAAAAAAATTTTACTAAAACACAGCTGTGCTTTATAAAAAGCCTCATACGGTGCCATACCGATGCTCGACTGAAAGCTATTATTGTAGGCAAATTCCATAAGCGACACATATTTGTCCCCTCAGCACGCGCGCGGACGCACTGTAGGACGGGATTCCCCCGTCTCTTAGGATCGACTAACCCATGTGCAAGTGCCGTTCACATAGAACCTTTCCCCTCTCGCGCGCGAGCTGAGGGCACAAATATGTGTCGCTTATGGAGTTTGCCTACAATAATAGCTTTCAGTCGAGCATCGGTAAGGCACCGTATGAGGCTTTTTACTAAGCACAAAGCACAGCTGTGTTTTAGTAAAATTTTTCCCTCTTCACCAATTCATCCTAGAATCGGTTCTACACCTACGAATTAGCCCCAAAGTGTCTAGAAATACCTGAAAAATTTAATGTTACTTATTTTATAATTAGGTAATGAGGATATATAATTAAATTACCTGTGAATTGAATAAATTCTTATAACGAAAAAAATTAATTAATATGATGATTAACCATGAATTAAACTATAAGCATAATTTGCTAGATGAATAAATACTCATGACGAGAATTATATAACATGTTTATAATTTAAGATTAAGGCATTAAACATAATATATTATTTGATTAAATCTAATTTAATTAGGAAGTAAGACCTTTTGATTTGAATATTATATGCCTTACATTTTATAATTGTATTTTTGCTATGCTAAATGTTTGTATGCCATATTATGCCTTAACCTATTAACTAAATGTGCCATGCTTAAATATAATTGATTTATGTATGTTAAATTCAATGGTTATTCATATTGAACAAATGTGTAACTCAATGTGAATTATATTATACATGACCTGCAAGAGTCAGTTTAGTGGATAGTTAGGCATGCCTAATAGAGTCTTTTAGCTGCAGCCTCAGTTCTGTTCGGACCCCGATCAGGTCCCCGTTTGGTTCCTCGCGAACCACTTATGCGTTTTGGATCTTGTTTAAGGTCCCCCTTTGTAAAATGTTTTGAATGCGACAAAAATAAATGATTCTTGATTCGTACCCGTAAGGTACGCTATGCGTTCGATTCGTGCCCATAAGGTACGCTATGCGTTTACTCGTTATCCACTATTGTGAGTCAGCAGGTGTTCTTTTTGTTTTGTTTCGCTTTGATATGATTACAAGAATATGGTATTCAGTTGCATAAAATGTTAAGTACGTGAAAGCAACTAAATTGTACATGAATAGGGAATTGATTATGCGAAGGTAATATTTGAATGAGATAATATGGATATGGATATGAATATCAGATGTAGAATGTATGGCTGAAATTTGTGAGCATGTTTATATATGTTATGTTATGAGTTATTGCATATGCCATCATGAATGTGTTATGCCTTGACGACCATTGTGAATGGCCATCCATATTATATGTGTGTTTCCCCACTAAGCGTATATCGCTTAGCACGGTGTTTTTACCTGTGCATGTGCATAAGGAGTTTGTTTTAAGTGAGTCGCTGCAGTCAAGCCAACACAGCAGGGATTAGTGTTTGGATTATTATTTGATTGATGATTCTTTTGTAATAGAACTCTATTGTATCGGTTTTGATATGGCTTCCGCTTATGTATTTATATTTTTGGGTTATGTAATTATTTCATTCTGGCTTTTGATTAGAACGTTATTGTTCGGATTTTGCTATTGTAATGATTGATCATTCTGATGCTTTTGAAAGTTTTAATTATCCTGTATTTATGAGTTTATGTTAAGTATGTAATTGTATGCTTTGTATCTTTATTTGCTTGTGGACACACCCCGCTCATACGGCTTCTCACTGGTTGCGGATGGGATCGCCTACGTATGGGTAGGGGGTGTTACAAAATCCATGCATGAATAATACATATTACTAATATTTGCATTAATTTATGTTAATATTATTAACCATATAACTCCATTTAATTAATTCCATGTGATTCTCATAACTTACTCTACATTGATTTTATTCATATACTTATTATTTAAAAAATTATTACCACCTTACCCGATTTAATTCATTTACCACTATTAATATCATATATTAGTTGCATTACTACCTACATGAATTAATATTTTAAAGTAAGTACATTATTTTACAATTTTGCATGAATATTCTTCTAAAAGTAATGGGTCCACGTTTGCCTTTGTACAACTTTTAACATATATTTATATATATATATATATATATATATATATATATATATATATATATATATTATTTACCTTCTAAAATTTCATGCCATTAAGCTCTATTCCCCTATGCCTTTTATTCCTTTAACAAATTACCTACATTTAGTATTATTATCTTTCAATTTACAATATTTCGCTTACTCCATTCATCCATATATTTCTTAAAATTATATTACTTAACTTTATTTAGCTAATTTACATTTTAGTCTTTAAATTAACATCATTATTACCAAATTACAATTTAATCCACTAACTTTCATTAAATTACAGTATTGCCCTTCATGTCCATAATAATTACAATTATGCCACTAATTCATTATCTTTTAATTATTTCAATTCATTTTCCTTATTTTGCCCCTAGTATCAATCTGGTAAAAATCTTCGAACCGGATATACGGGACGTGAACCGCATAGGTTCACTATATTAATAATAATACAGTAACAGTGATACAATAACAGTAACAGTAATACAATACAGTAGCAGTAGCATTGACATCATCAGTATGGTAGACCGTCATTAGTCTACCAAAGTGAATCGTCATGACTCAAATCGCGGTATAGGGTCCCTATGGCTAGCCATCTATATCTTGAACAAGATTTCACTACTAGACTACTAACAGCAATACATTATTCATTATCTGTGATTAAATTCATCATGCTTATAACGTTATTTATCTCACAAATATTCTTTATCCATATACCTCATTCGGCTATCATACATTTAAAGTTACTTTTCTTTTCTTTTTCTTCAATTTCCATTTCATTCTACTAATTAATTTGTTTTAACCTTATATACACCATTTCCTCACATAATCATGACATATATTATGCTTTCATTTTATACATAATGCAACCTCATTATGGAATACATTCAATATTAATCTAGAGAATCCCAAATTAATTAACATACCCTGTATTTACATTATACATTCATTTTATGGCCTTAATTCTAATAAATTGTCAACTACAGTTCATTTTTCCTTAAGTTCACCATTCGGCCCATACATTGTTTTCACCTTCTAAATTTCATTCTCTTCTTTTTTTTATAATTTAATCCATTAATTCATGTATCAATTATCGTATTTAAGTGTTTATATGTCATTAACCATACAATTACACATTGTTATTCTTATGAAAACCATTCAGCAAAGTCCACTTCCTTACTTACCATTTTAGTTTATTTATATTTATCGTTATTTTAACCAATTTATGCCTTGAATGTCAAGTATACACTGTTAACTATAAAGTATACTCATGTATGTTATCATATACTATTCATCTTTCATAACAACTACACATTCCTATTTCATTCTTTTTATTTTAAGCATTCAAATCATCATTTTCACCATCCTTAATCATGTTTCTGAACATTCAATTTAGCATGCAAAATACACATATATGATTTAATTACATAACCTAAATCTTACAAAATGAATGAAAAAAAGTTGGATTTTATAACCACTAAGCTTAATAACTTGCTTTAGACCTCTTAAAACTCCTTAGACTTGCCCTTGTCCTTTGAAATCTCCTCAACTCCTTGTATTTCTCATTTTTATGCCCTAAGCTTGAATCCTTTGATTTTCCAACTTCTAACCCTTTAGTTAATAATTGGAGGTAATAATTAATTAGTAGAGAAGCTGAAATAATATTAGGAAGCTTGAATTAGGTGTAAGAATTAAAGAGAAATGAAGAATTTTAGAGGAGAAGTGTGGGTCTTCATTTTGACCAAGAGAGAATACGAGAGAGCTGTGTAGAATTTTTGATATTTTGGGTTTATATAGGTGGCTGAAATGGTTTGGCCTTGGTCAAGTTAAGTGGTTCAACCTAATTGAACCCATTTGTGAAATTAAAGCCCATTTAGCAATTATAAATTAATTCTCTTATTTTTCAAGCTCAATTCCTCCTAAATTTTATTCCATAATTCATAATATATATAATCTAGGCTACATAAATTGTTTTTAGCTCAATCGGGCTCCATTTTCGATCCGATTCACTCAAATCGGTTCGATTTACACTTTTCAGTGTTACCGTAAAATTAGTTTTTCACTGAAAAATAATATTACATATTATTTTGAGTCAATTTGCACCTTCTCATAAATTTTGGAGATCATTTACTATTTTTAAAGCCTTAGCCAAACCCACGGCCAAACCTAGTTACTATTTGAACCTAGTCAAGTTTTTTCTTATTTTCGACTTTTGGACACTTATTTGATCAACGTTTGACCCCAAATATTTTCCTTGGACTCCTACTGAGATGCTCTTTTCTATAGTCTAATAAAATATTGTTTGACTCCGAGAAGTACTATTCACCCCGGTGTCTATTCATGGCTCAGAAATTACTATTCTTGAAAATTCAATTTTGAGCCATTACACAAATATTTGATTTAATTGGAAATTTGAGGGAGAAATCAAACAAATTTGATGGAGAGAGAAAGCAAAAATGGTAGAAATTGAGGAAAAATGCTTTGAATCAATAGAGAATGAAGAAGATGAAATTATTTCATGAATTTTCTACAACATTCCAGCCATATGTATATATCCCAAATGAATGGCCAAGATTGAGTCAAGTACTATTTAATCCAAGGGTCAATATTAAGCCACATGTCATCCCACTATTGGTTCAATATTTTTTTAACAATTTTTCATGAAAATATGTTCCTAAATATGGAAAAATATCCCTTTAGGTGTATAAATTTCAGGTCAAAACTAGGTCATTTTGATAAATTTTTCAATTCGATGGTGCATTTATCGTTTAGGTAATTCACTTTTCTCTCTCAACTTTATTTTAATTTTTCACTTCCAAAAATTTCGTTTTACCGTTTATAATCAATCACTAGGGTCAAATTAATTTTTAGAAGTCCCGAATACTTTTTTTTTACAGTTGGTCAAACCTGGGTCAATGCATGCACTCGAACTTGCTACCTATTTTTATTTTCGATGTTTGAAGCCCTAGTTAATCTCAATTTCATCTCAAATTATATCTCCGAACTCTTCATGAATTGTACTTTCCAATGCTCATGAAAAGTGCATGGCAATATTAAGTGATACTATTCACCTCGGGTGGAACTATTCACGAAATCAAAATTTATGGGCTGTTAGATTCTCCCCTATTAATTAAAAAATCATTTCTCAAAATTTACTTGAGTTAAATAACTGAGGATACTATTGTCTCATAGTCTCTTCTGGCTCACATAGCTTCCTCAACATTATTGTGAGTCTATAGAACTTTGACTAGAGGTATCTGCTTATTCCTCAACTATCTAACTTTTCTTGCAAGAATCCTTATCAGCTCCTCATCATAGATCAGGTTTGTTCTCAATTCTACTTCCCCTGGTGTGATAACATGTGCTAGATCAAATTTGTATCTTCGCAACATTGATGCATGGAACACATCATGAATCTTCTTAAGCTCCTGTGGTAAATCTAGTCTATAAGCTACTGGTCCCACACTTTGCAATATCTCGTGTGGGCCAATGAACCTAGGACTTAACTACCATTCTTGCCAAATCTTAGAACTTTCCTCTAGGGTGACACTTTAAGGAACACTTTCTCACCTACTTCATATTCTATGTCCTTACTCTACAGGTCTGCATGAGACTTTTGGCAATGTGATGTAGCTTTTAATCTATCTTTAATCAACCAAACCATTTCTTCTGTTTCTTGAATTAAGTATGGAAAAACATCCCTTTAGGTGTATCTAAATTTTTTGGTCAAAACTAGGTCATTTTGATAAATTTTTCGATCTAATGGTGCATTTATCAATCCGATAATTCACTTTTTCGTCTCAACTTTAATTTAATTTTTCACTTTCAAAAATTTCATTTTACTATTTATAATCATTCGACAGTAAAATTAATTTTTAGAAGTCCCTAATACTTTTTTTTTATATTTGGTCAAACCTAGGTTAATGCATGTACTATTTATGACGAACCCACTACCTATTTTTTTTCGACTTTTGAAATCCTATTTGATCTTAATTTCATCCAAAATTATATCCCTAGACTCTCCATGAATTGTACTTTCCAATGCTCATGAAAAGTACATGGCGGTCCCAGGTGATACTATTCATCTCGGGTGGCATTATTCAAGTATCTCCCCCTATTAATTAAAAATTTCATCCTTAAAACTTACCTGAGTTAAATAGCTGAGGGTACTGCTATCTCATAGTCTCTTCTGCCTCGTATGTATCTTTCCTCGACATTGTAGCGAGTCTAAAGAACTTTGACTAGAGGTATCTGCTTATTCCTCAACTATCTAACTTTTTCTTGCAAGAATCATAATTGGCTCCTCATCATAGCTCAAGTCTGTTCTCAATTATACTTCCCCTGGTGTGATAACATGTGCCGGATCAGATTTGTATCTTTGCAACATTGAAGCATGAAACACATCATAGATCTTCTTTAGGTCCTGTGGTAAATCTAGTTTTTAGGCTAAAGGTCCCATACGTTGCAATATCTTATATAGGCCAATGAACCTAGGACTTAACTTACCCTTCTTGCCGAATCTCAGAACTTTCCTCTAGGGGGACACTTCAAGGAATACTTTCTCACCTACTTCATATTCGATGTCCTTCCTTTCCAGTCCGTGTAAGTCTTTTGGCAATTTGATGTAGCTTTTAATCTATCTTTAATCACATGAACCTTTTCTTCTGTTTTTGGAATTAAATCTGGCCTAATTAACTTGTTTTCACTAAGCTCCATCTAGCAAAAGGAGTTCTCCACTTCCTTCTATATAGAGCCTCAAAAGGTGCCAGTTGCATACTTGTCTAGTAGCTATTATTGTAGGCAAATTTAGCTAAAGAAAGATATCTTTCCCACTTGGTACCAAATTGTAGGACAGTTTCTCAACATATCTTCAAGGACCTATAACATAATGCATATGTTTAACTTTAAATTTCTACCTATTTTATATTTATTCATTAGAGTTTATTAGGTTACTTGAATAACTCTTTTTGACTACCCATCTATTTATGGATGAAAGGCAATACTGAAGTGAAGCTTGGTACCTAGTGCTTCTTGCAGCTTCTTCCAAAATGGAGCAGTGAATAAGGGATCTCTGTCTGATATAATGGAGTAAGGAACTACTTGAAGCCTGACTACTTCATTGATGTATATATTTGCTGGCTTAACCAGTGGATAGTTAGCCCTCATTGCCAGTAAGTGTGCTGACTTCTTCAATCTGTCAACAATCACCCAGCTGGAATAATGTTTCCTCCTAGTGAGAGGTAATCTAGTGACAAAATTCATCGTGATTCTGTTCCATTTCCACTTTGGTACTGTAAGGGTTTGAAGTGAACTAGAGGGAACTTGGTGCTATGCTTTTACTTGCTGATATGTCAAACATCTAGTGACAAAATCTGATATGTCTCTTTTCATACCCAACCACCAATAGTGTGTTTTAAATCTTAATACATTTTGGTTTTACCTGGGTGTATAACATAACTATTGTTGTGAGCCTCTATCATAATGTTCTTTTTAAGTCTGCATTATTTGATACATAGACCCTCCTTTTGTAGTGTAGGCAGTCATCACTATTAAGGGAGTAGTCACCATCTTTGCCTTCTTGAACTTGCTTGATAATGGAAGCCAACTATTCATCTTGCTTCTAGATGGCCTTTACTTGCTATAGCAAGTCAGGTTTAAGTTATAATTCAGCTATAATTGCTCCATCTTGTGCCATGGATAACCTGACATTCGTGGCCCTTAAGGCTATTAAAACAGTATTGCATTATTATTTATGTATGCTTATAATTATACATGGAAGGAAATTTCAAACATTTATTCAAATGATTACCTGCCATGTATTTCCTGCTAAGTGCATCAGCTACCATATTTGCTTTGCCTGAGTGGTAGTTTATGAGGCAATCATAATCATTGATGAGTTCAAGGCACCGTCTCTGTCATTGAGCTTTTTTTAGGTAGGTAAGTATTTTAAACTTTTATGATTCATATAAATATAACATTTTTCTCCATATTGGTAATGCCTCCAAATTTTCAATGCAAATACAATGGCTTCAAGCTCCAAATCATGGGTATGGTTGTAAAACCCCGATACCACCGTTGGAAGGATACCGGAGCACCACGCGATATGCACTCAAAAACATACATACATCTCAGCGGAAGCATATAATAACAATAATAAATCTTATATAAACAAGTATAATTATATACATAGCCATCGTCAAATACATATATCACTGTACCCAAAAAGAATTACATAATTACATAACCAAAATGATATAAAAAAGGCATACAGGAGGAGTACAAAATAAAACAAACTCTACTCCTATGTGGTCGACCTGCAGATGCGTGACTTGAATTTAACCAAAATCCTGCCACCTACATGGGAGGAGAACTCGTGCTAAGCGATAACGCTTTGTGGGGAGGGACAAAAACAGAAAGAAACAATAACACAATACAGGAATACAGTAAGTCATGCAAATACAAATGCATACTCATACTGAAATACCTACCGTGGCAAACCGCGGGATATCATACATAACATACCGAAATCAAAATAGACATATTAAAGCATATTCGCTAAATCAAGAAAATAAATAGGTAACTGGAATCACAATACGAATAAACACTGTCCCAAGCCACTCATCAAAACATATACACTACATTAAATATCACTCAACATCTCATACAAAAAGCCTAAATCTCACTGGCTGTGGATACGGGAACACTACAATGCAGGGGATACTACGAACAGTATTAATAGTGAGAGATCGGAGCCTCAATCACACACTACACTGAGTTTTATCAATAGTAAGGGAGACCGAAGTCTCAAAACATTTTATCACTATCAGAATGACCATCTCGAAGGTCGGCTGAAAGACCCAAACGGGGCCATCATAGGCAGCTGCACTCATATATCCCTTTATAAGCATGCTTATCTATCCACTACCATGACACTTCAGGATCTACTCACTCACTCTAGATATAGCACTAGGCAATACCAAAACCAAAAGTCATAACACCGGACTATAACATTCACTAAACATTCACTAGGAAGTACTAAAAAGCACAAGTCAAAACACTAGCATAGCAATAATCACTAAGTCAAACCATATCAGAATTAAAATCAAAACACTATCACATCAATAATTGCACACCACTAGAATAATAATACTAACACTGGAAATAAGCAAAGAAACATACTCCATGCAATAGAAAGAAACGATGCAAAGTGAACCAGAAGAGATCATTTTCGAAAATAGGACGAAAAACAGGGCAAGCAGGAGAGGTTTTCTGTCGCGATTGCGACAAGGAGTCACTTTTGTGACAGAAGCCAGACAGACTGGACGCTATGGGAGAAGAGGCCAACACTTGCACGACTCGTGCTCACTTGTGCACGATTCGTGCACCAGTTCACGACTCGTGCACTCCTCACTCCACACGCTCGCGATGCCCAAAGTCATGCCGAAATGTGGTGGCGGAGCAAGGCCAAACTGCACGACTCATGCACATCTGCACGACTCGTGCACGCCTAGAGAGACAAGCTAGAAATACCCAGCTCTATCGCGATCGCGACAAGCATTGCGCTCATGACAGAGTCGCATTTTCCTAGAGCTCCAGAAATCTGCCGAAATGCAAAGTTTCTAAAAATAATTCAAAACCACTCCTTCATGCATTAACATGTAAATCTTACCTCCAAGGCACTCAAAGCATGCTGATAAACATCAACAAACACTCAATTCAAACCAATTTAACAAAAATTACAACTAAATACCCAAAACATAGCTCAAGAACATCAAGAACACCCATTACCCTAACTCATGCCATTTCCCTTCAAACCCAACATGCAAATTCCCCTCACAGTAGCATTTCAAAACACTTCACTACTCAACTAATCACATGCATTGACATGTACAAATCACTCAAAAATTCCAGAAATCAATAATACATAACACACACAATCCGAAATGAGAATTAGGGCAAACAAACTCCCAAACCTCTCGAAGTCCAAAACCCAGTTGTTCTTCAAGCTTGCACCTTCTCATTGCCCTTACCCTTCTTCTTATCACTCAATTCTTGCACAAACAAACCCAGAAATGACTTACCCAAAGCCCTAAATTTCCATAATCAAAAGTAAAACTAGAAGGTGAAGAAGATAAAAGCACATGCAAGTCCAAAATCCACTCTTACCTCTTTAATCTTGCTCCCAAACTCTACCAAATATGCTCTAGCTCACACACAACTAGGAGAGGAAGAGCAAAAAATGGGAAAAAGAAAGAAGAAAAAAGAAAATGGGAAGAGGAGAAGAGAGCAGGAACGAGACAAGGCAAATATGCCCGTCCCTCTCTCCTCTTTTCCTTTTCTCTCTTTCCACAATTAATGCCCCTCACCTACCAAG
Organism: Excoecaria cochinchinensis; assembly: GCA_947683425.1. Taxonomy (NCBI): domain Eukaryota; kingdom Viridiplantae; phylum Streptophyta; class Magnoliopsida; order Malpighiales; family Euphorbiaceae; genus Excoecaria; species Excoecaria cochinchinensis. Next base: position 10,067,148 of record CANTUQ010000005.1, read on the forward strand.
ACCACATGCCACAATCCTCTTGATCCACATGTCCCTTTCCTATAGGTCCTCTTAGTCAAATATCTCAACTAACCAAAAGCAAATCACTCACTAAACAAATTCTTTTCTTCAATTAAGTCCTCAATAATTCCAATTCCACTAACATAATTACCAAAATGCCCTTAATTATCTAATTAATCATGCACAATCCAACTAGGCCCTTTTTGGGTTACTACAAGGGTAGTTATTCTCATGAGTTTTTAGTTGTCAAGATGCATAGGCAGCTATCTTACCTTCTTCCATAAGTATGCAGCGTAAGCCATTTTTTGATGCATCACTGTAGATTATAAAATCTTTCCCTGATTCTGGCCGTGTCAAGATGGGCGCTTCCGTCAACATGTTTTTAAGCTGTTCAACGCTTTCTTTAGAATTATCGGACCATATAAACGTAGCATTCTTTTATAGTATCTTGGTAAGTTGAGTCGCAATCAAGGAAAACCCTTTCACAAATCTTCTATAGTAACTTGCTAACCCAAGGAAACTTCCAATTTTAGTAACATTTTAGGTGCCTTCCATTCTAAAATAGCTTCAACTTTCTTTGGGTCTACTTTAATGTCGTTAGCTGATATTACATGACTTAGGAAAGAAATTTCATCAAGCCAAAATTCTCATTTACTGAATTTGGCATACAGCTATTTATCTTTCAAGGTTTGCAAAACTATTCTAGGTGCTTGTTATGCTTTTCGGCATTTTTGGTGTACACCAGAATATCATCAATGGATACTACTATAAACTAATCTAGATATGGATAAAAGATGCAATTCATCAAGTCCATAAAAGCTGTAGGTACATTAGTGAGTCCAAATGGCGTGACTAAGAACTCGTAATGCCCATATCTAGTGTGAAAAGTAGTCTTCGACACATCTACTTCTTTTTCCCTAAGCTGATGGTACCCTAACCTCAAGTAAATTTAGAGAACATGCCTCCTCCCATTAATTGGTCAAACAAGTCATCACTTCTCAACAATAGATACTTGTTCTTTATAGTCACTTTGTTCAATTGCCTATAATTAATGCAAAGTCAGAGGGATCCATCTTTCTTTTTGACAAACAACACACGTATTCCCTATAGCAATACACTATAGTGAATGAAACCCTTGTCAAGCAACTCTTGCAACTGAATCTTAAGTTCTTTAAGTTTTATCGGTGCCATTCTATAGGGAGCAATAGAAATAGGTGCCATGGCAGGAGCAACATCAATAGTGAATTCAACCTCTCTATTAGGTGGTAACCTTAGTAACTCATTAGGAAAAATATCAAAGAAGTCACACACTATGAGGACACCATTAATTCTAGGCTTTTTCTTCCTAGCTTCAAGCACATAAGCTAGGTAGGCCTCACAACCTTCCCAATTAACCTCTTTGTTGCAGTGGCTGATATAACATTAGACAAGAAATCAAATCTTTCACCCACTACAATAACTTTCTTCCCATTTGAGGTTTTCAAGGTAACCCGTTTAAGTTGACAATCAACCATAACCTTATGCTCGTATTGTAACACCCTGAACTGGCCCTAGAAGAATTACAGAGTTTTTATTCAAAATATTAATTGTGGAGCATGAGGGTTCTGTCGCGAGGACGATGGAACCCTCCAGCGAACAGTTAGCTAAATGGAGTGTGTGGGTTATGTCCCGAGCGCGACAGTGTCGCAAGCGCGACAGTGTCGCAAGCGCGACAGAACGTTTCACGGGAAGCCTAATTGAGTTAGATTATTTTAGATTACTTGATGTGTATCGGACACGTGGCATCATAGGATTGTGACAGGTGGCAAGATATTTAATTATTTTGCTTAATTAGTGTGCCAAGTGGCATTATATGGGGAAGACACTTGGTTTGGCTTGGCTTAAGATATTGATGAATTAATTTGGGTTAGTGACATTAATTATTTTAGATGAGGATTGACCAGCTACATTCTTTTCCTCCTTTTCCCACGTTGAATTTGCTTTTGGCCTTTAGTTTTTACTTTCTTTCTTTCCTTGGGTTTCTGCCGTTCTCCTCTCTTGCCTTTCTTTTGTTCCTTTCTTCTTTATTTGAGCTATTCTTAAGAGAATCTCTTGGTTTGGGTTGAAGAGAGAGTTGTGAAGGGTAGAGTTGGTCATTCATAAGGTTAGTTTAATTAGTTATCCGATCTGACCTCATTCTTCTTTCTATATTTCTATTTTTGATTTAAAGTCAAGAGTATTGGATTAAGTGTTTTCTTGGTTGGTTGTGCATGAAAGCTGTGGACAAGAGATTGGACAAGCGAAGGGAGAAGCTCGGAACCGAATAGAGGAACGTGATTGAGCTATCTAAGGTTGGGATCATGTGTGTTTTTATTAATTTATTATATGCTTGAGCAAAGATATGATTAAGTAGAGATATATGATGAGCTTTGATTAGTTCAACAGCTCTTTTAGTGTATATTTGTTTATATGTCCATTTTGATTACTTGCAGTACTTGGATTGTTGTTAATCTATGTGCTTGAGTGTAATTTTGATCATGAGCATGATTTTAGAGGGCGGTTGTATGCCAACATAGGAGTTTATGCGTGTGAGTGATAGGACCATGTTGGGTTTTAAAAATAGAGTAAAACATAGCATTCTAGGAAGGAATACGCTTCTATCGTGAACGCGACATTCGTCGCGATCGCGACAGAGACGGATTTCTCCCATTTGTCTCAGCATGAACACGAGTCACATGCATGAGCACGAGTCACACAGATGGACACGAGTTAAGCAAATGAACACGAGTCACACAAATGAGTACTAGCCATGCAGATGAGCGTGAGTCACACACATGAGCACGAGTCACACAAATGAGCACGAGTCACACAAATGAGCACGAGTCACACACCTGAGCACGAGTCGTGCTCTCTCTGCCTTATTTCCGGGTGAGTTGCTTTTTGTCGCGAGCGTGACAGTACATTTTTCCTGTTCACTTTATTTTTTCCTGAAAATAGTTTCTCTTTCTTTTCACATGGGTTATTACTTGCACATAGTATCTGAGTTAGCCTATGCATGAGTTTAATAAGGTTTGTACATGAATTAAATGTCTCTGAATTTGATGAGTATACTTGAATTGCAGTATAGTTTCGGCAATGATATATTATATAATTGAGTTATTTTTGAGCCTGATTACCGTTATAGTGGATAGATAAGCATGCTTATAAAGGGCTAGAGTGCAGCTGCTAGAGTTGTCCTTAATTGTGCCCAGAGTTTTTAATACCTTGTGTATTCCATAGAGTTTAAGTTAAGTCTCTGCATGTAAGATACTGTAAACAGTATCCAGAGTTACCCATATCCACCATGAAAGGAATTCAGGCTTATTAATATTGAATAGTGAACATGAAATAATTCCGAGTATTGTTCTGAATAAATGTTATAGTACATGAGAATAATATGTTGAGTACATGACAGTCCTGTGTACAAGTAAATGTTGTATGAATGTGAACACATGGCTAATGTTATATTTGAGCACATGATCTGTACAAGGTTGAAAGTTATATGCATGAGCTATTTGATTATCATTATATGAAATGTGTGATTCATGTGTGACTTCGAAAAGAAGTCATTTGCATTATTTTCATCCCCACTAAGCATTATCGCTTAGCACGGGTGTTTATCCGTGTAGGTTTTCAGGACTGGATCAGAGGGTGCATTTTTGCAGGTCAAGGCCACTAGGAGCTCTTATAGAAATCTTTTCATGCTAGATAGAGTTTCTTACATTTTGAGTAACATCATTATGTATATAGGTAGTGTTATATCGACATGTAAATGTTAACTCTTGTGTATAGGTATCGAAAATGAATATGTAAAAATTTCTAAAACTTTTATAATATGTACAATATATATATTATAAATAGTATGTGTTTGGCCTAAAAGAATGTTCTTATATTTATTTATTATTATCACTTCCGCCTTTGTGCATGCATGTGTGCGCGTATTTGTGTGTTTGGCGTGTGTAGCAACCCGATATCCTCCCAAGGGTTATCAGGGTGTTACATTTAGTGGTATCAGAGCATAGGTTAGAGGTTCTGGTCTATAAGATGCAGAGTATAGCTTAAATGTCAGAGTTTGTTTAGAGTTGTGGCCTAATGCGGATGTCATTTTGTGTAGTGTATAGATGGAGTTAGATGCGAGTGGAAAGATTAGTGAGATGTCGGATATAGTGAGTAATATGAATTTATATGGTTAGTAAGGGTTTGAGGTGACACTCTATATTCCTGTCAGCTATCTCCTTAAAATCATTTGACATAAGCATATTGAAACATGGGGATGGAAAAAGTTCATTACAATAGCTTACATTGCATTTTCGAATCATCTTGCATAAATAAATCATTACATGGCCATTTCATATGCATCCCTCAATTGCATGTGAAAAGTATCATTGTATGTGTTTCATCGAGAAAAGGTTACAGGATATACATCGAGTGATTGATGTTTAGAAGACATGTATGGATTAGAGTGCAGTGCATTAAGGAAAGTATGAGGTGTTAGTAGTCAGAGTTAAGAAGAAAAGAGTGTTATGGAATAGTGTGCTTGTAAGAGATAAGATTTTGATTATGTCATGAGTGTTTTGTGTATGAGGATAGTGATATTTGCAGCAAATGGATTCAAAGTGTTAGAATTACATATTAAGATGTCATGAGTAGTTCGGTTTCAGTGTGGAGTGTGTACGATTTGATAGCTGTATGGTATGACTGATAGCGATTTGGAGATTTGTTTAAGGATTTACCTGTGTAAGTGATTAGCAGGAAAATTTTGAGGACGAAATTTCTTAAGGGGGAGAGATTTGTAACAACCTGAACTGGCCCTAGAAGAATTACAGAGTTTTTATTTGGAAAATTAAGTGTGGAGCATGAGAGTTCTGTCGCGAGGGCGATGGAACACTCCAGCGGACAGTCAGCTAAATTGAGTGTGTGGGTTCTGTCTCGAGCGTGACAGTGTTGCGAGCGCGACAGGACGTTTCACGAGAAGCCTAATTGTGTTGGATTATTTTGGATTACTTGATGTGTATCGGACATGTGGCATCGTAGGAGTGTGACAAGTGGAAAGAGATTTAATTGTTCTGCTTAATTAGTGTGCCAAGTGGCATTGTAGGGAGAAGACACTTGGTTTGGCTTGACTTGGTTTGGCCTGGCTTGAGATATGGATGAATTAATTTGGGTTAGTGACATTAATTGTTTTGGATGAGGATTGACCAGCTACATTCTTTTCCTCATTTTCCCACATTGAATTTGCTTTTGGCCTTTAGTTTTTCTTTTCTTTCTTTCCTTGGGTTTCTGCCATTCTCCTCTCTTGCCTTTCTTTTGTTCCTTTCTTCTTCATTTGAGCTGTTCTTAAGAGAATCTCTTTGTTTGGGTTGAAGAGAGAGTTGTGAAGGGTAGAGTTGGTCCTTCATAAGGTTAGTTTAATTAGTTGTTCGATCTGACCTCCTTTTTCTTTTTATATTTCTATTTTTGATTTAAAGTCAAGAGTATTGGATTAAGTGTTTTCTTGGTTGGTTGTGCATGAAAGTTGTGGACAAGAGATTGGACAAGGGAAAGGAGAAGCTCGGAACCGAAGAGAGGGATGTGATTGAACTATCTAAGGTTGGGATCGTGTGTGTTTTTATTAATTTATTATATGCTTGAGCAAAGATATGATTGAGTAGAGATATATGATGAGCTTTGATTAGTTCAACAGCTCTTTTAGTGTATATTTGTATATATGTCCATTTTGATTACTTGCAACACTTGGATGGTTGTTAATCTATGTGATTGAGTGTAATTTTAATCATGAGCATGATTTTAGAGGGCGGTTGTATGCCAACATAGGAGTTTATGGCATGTGTGAGTGATAGGACCATGTTGGGTTTTGAAAACAAAGTAAAACAGAGCATTCTAGGAAGGAATACGCTTCTGTCGCGATCGCGACAGAGACGGATTTCTCCCATTTGTCTCAGCATGAACACGAGTCACACACATGAGCATGAGTCACACAGATGGACACGAGTCACGCAATTGAACACAAGTCATACAAATGAGCACTAGTCATGTAGATGAGCGTGAGTCACACACATGAGCACAAGTCACTCAAATGAGCACGAGTCACACACTTGAGAACGAGTCACACAAATGAGCACGAGTCACACACCTGAGCACGAGTCATACGCATGAGCACGAGTCGTGCTCTCTCTGTCTTGTTTCCGGGTGAGTTGCTTTCTATCGCGAGCGCGACTTATTTTCGCAATCGCGACAGTACATATTTCCTGTTCACTTTATTTTTTCCTAAAAATAGTTTCTCTTTCTTTTCACATGGGTTATTACTTGCACATGGTATCTGAGTTAGCCTATGCATGAGTTTAGTAAGGTTTGTACATGAATTAAATGTCTCTGAATTTGATGAGTATACTTGAATTACAGTATAGTTTCGGTAATGATATATTGTATAATTGAGTTATTTTTGAGCCTGATTACCGTTATAGTGGATAGATAAGCATGCTTATAAAGGGCTAGAGAGCAGCTGCTAGAGTTGGCCTTAATTGTGCCTAGAGTTTTGAATACCTTGTGTATTTCATAGAGTTTGAGTTAAGTCTCTACATGTAAGATACTGTAAACAGTATCCAGAGTTACCCGTATACACCATGAAAGGAATTAAGGCTTATTAATATTGTATAGTGAACATGAAATGATTCCGAGTATTGTTTTGAATAAATGTTATAGTACATGAGAATAATATTTTGAGTACATGACAGTCTTGTGTACAAGTAAATGTTGCATGAATGTGAACACATGGCTAATGTTATATTTGAACACATGATCTATACAAGGTTGAAAGTTATATGCATGAGCTATTTGATTATCATTATATGAAATGTGTGATTCATGTGTGACCTCGAAAAGAAGTCCTTTGCATTATTTTCATCTCCACTAAGCGTTATCGCTTAGCACGGGTGTTTACCCTTGTAGGTTTTCAAGACTGGATCAGAGGGTGCACATCTGCAGGTCAAGGCCACCAGGAGCTCTTATAGAAATCTTTTCGTACTAGATAGAGTTTCTTACATTTTAAGTAACATCATTATATATATAGGTAGTGTTATATCGACATGTAAATGTTAACTCTTGTGTATAGGTACCGAAAATGAATATGTAAAAATTTATAAAACTTTTGTAATATGTACAATATATATATTATAAATAGTATGTGTTTGGCCCAAAAGAATGTTCTTATATTTATTTATTGTTATCGCTTCCGCCTTTGTGCATGCATGTGTGCCCGTATTTATGTGTTTAGCGTGTGTAGCAACCCGATATCCTCCCAAGGGGTATCAGGGTGTTACGCGTATAGCCAGTCCATACTTAAGATAAAATCTAATTCATGAAATAGAAGTTCAATCATATTCGCAGGGAAGGTGAAATGTTGTATTTGAATAGGATAATTTTTATAGACTTTATTCACCACCACACAATGTCCTAGTGTGTTACTTACTAAAATGTTTTGATCTAGTTGTGAAATATTCAAACCCTTCCCCTGAGCTACAATAATGCTAATGTAGGATTGTGTGGATCCTGGGTCTACTAAAGCATGAACATAATTAGTAAAAAGTACAAATTTTCCAACTATGATGTCAAGAGCATCCTGGTCCTCTCTGGCTTGGACTGCAAAAGTACGTGCCTGTCGTCGCCCTTCTATTCCTTGAGGTACCTGTGTAGCTCCCCTAAGTGCTAATGTCCCGGTGGAAGCACCTTTGCCTTTTCCCCTCTGATGTACAGTACTAGATCTCTTAGCCTGTGGGGCTGGTGTAGCCTGTTGCATCTTAGGGTAGTCCCTCTGAAAATGAACTCTGGACCCACACCTAAAGCAAGCTCCCATCAATTTCTAACATTCCCTAGGTGTTTCTTGCCATAATTCCCACAAGTAGGGCGGTCCCTCTACCTGCTCCTTTAGGTGCACTAGCCACGGATACTGCTGGTGTGTTGGCATGAATAGTAGGTCTTTTGCTCTAAGTAGGTGTTTGGGGAGGCGCATGTGACTAAGTAGGGGGACCTCTAGATCTCTTGCTGATACTATTAGATGGACCTGGCTGATTTGGCCTCATCGTCTATTGTGCCCTAGCCTGCTTTCGGGTATCATCCTGCTGCACAATCTCAACCCACATAGTTGCTCTCACTAAGAACCTTATGTCAGTGAACTATTAAGCTGTTATAGCTTCCCTAATCTTATTATTGAGGCCCTACTCGAATAGCTGGCATAACTTCAATCATGTCAAATGATAGTCCTCCATATAGGCATTAAGGCTTTCAAACTCTCTCTCAAACTCAGTTACAGACTTGTTGCCCTCCTAAGTCTCTAGATGGCAGTTTGCATGGCATTCTCATATTCTTTCCCTACATATTTGTCCCCAAAATGTCTCTGAAATAATTCCATGTTCGGACTACAATTGGGGTATACCTTCTAATTCTCTCCCACTATGAGTAAGTAGGGCCCTGAAATAAAGCTACAACTCCCTCTAACATTTTCGTAGGGGGACTGTCCAATGGCCTAAAAATCTAGGTAGTTGTGAATAGTGTTTTTTGAGTGTTAACAACACACCTGGGGTAGAAAATACAGCCGGAGGTGAAAATATTTTATTTGACCATCAAAAAAATACTAGTCACCACGAGTCCAAGGGTAAAATTTGAAGTGAAAATGAGGTCACATATGCCTTTAAAATGTAAAAATGAGTGAAAAAGAGGAAATCATATGAGTGACGGGCAGCACTCAAACCTGACTCAAAAATTTGCATAGTAACCTGTTTGACCAGAAGTTTGACCGGACTTTAAAAATAGCAATTGACTTCTAAAAAATTATCTAAAAATAGGGACACGCTCGAAATAATATGGATAATCACATGGTAGTAAAAAAAAAATTTAAAGACACTGAAAATTGGGTTATCATCAGACTGGTAAATATTTACAAGTTCGGGAAATGGACTCTGATTGAGCTAAAAAAATTTATGTAGGCTAATTAATATATTTTAAGAATTATGGAATCACTTTTGGGAAGATTTGAGCTTGTGAAGTGAATGAAATAAATTAAGGCCGATTACATGGTAATTATGTACATTTGGGATTAAAATTAGGTTGGCCCAATTGGTTAGACCAAATCCTACCCATTTAAAGGATATATATCAGGTAGAGATAACAGAATTACAAAATATTCTCTCCCTCTCTCTCCTTTGGCTTGGCTGAAACCCTCATCCTTTCTCCTCCATCAATTTTCTTCAATTATCTTCCATTAGTCCCACCAAATCAAAGCCTCCCAATCAAACTTCAGCCCCTCTTTTCATTGAAAATCATCTCTAGAGTCCATTTGAAGTGAAATAAGTGGAAAACTTTCTCCTCTATCGATTTTCTTTAATTCTCTTCCGTTAGTCCCACTAAATCAAAGCCTCCCAATAAAACTTCAGCCCCTCTTTTCATTGAAAATCATCTATAGAGTCCATTTGTAGTGAAATAAGTGGAAAAAAAGTGGGTAGAGAAGTTTAGGTGCCAAAATTGATGTAAGTGAAATTAAGGTTTATAGTTTAATTTAATAATTCCTATGGGTAGATTAAAGGTTGTAGAGCATGATTATAAGGTTTCATTGAATAAAGTAAGTAAAAAAATGGTCATTTTTTACCATGGTGAATTCGGCCATGATATGTAACAAGGAAGAAGAAGGGCCTTCAAAGGGGAAAGGTAAAAAAAGTGAGGTGTAGGAGGCATAGAAGAAGATTTTGAGGTTAGTGGATACAATATCCCTCATTTCCCATTGATAGTGTGCAAGTTTAACTTATGTTCATGTTGTATGTGTGTGATTTATGCATGTATAATTGAAATTGAGCTTATAAATATGTTAATGGCACCTAACAATGAAGACTTATGTAGTTAAAATGGAAAGAATTAATTGGGTATGAAAAGTTCAAGTTTGGTCGAATTAAAGCATGTAGTTTAATGCCTTGTATTTTAATGTGTAGTAAAATATAGCTATGTATTTTTGTTAATTATTAGCTAATTTAGTGGAATGAATGACAAATGAGTGGAAAAGAAATTTGAGGTAAAAAATGGTGTGTGGGCCGAATGCATTAGTATAGGATATTAATGTGTATTTTGTTATATTAATGAATATAATACTATAAAATGAATATAGAACAAAAATTAAGTGTATTATAATTTATTAGAAATTTTTAGAATTTAGTTGAATATAATTTATTATAAATTTTTAGAATTTAATTGAATATAATTTATATTGATAATATATTATACACTAAGTGAAAATTATGATTTATGATACTTTGAATGAGGTCATGTATCCCATTATCCACCCCTTAGAAAAGCGGGCAACAAATGAATAAAATAATATTAAATGAGCAATATAGGATATGAATTAATAAATAAATGCAACTATTTGCATTTTGTAGGGACTAGGGAACTAAGCATTTCATATGCATGTGATCATAATGATTATTGTAGCAAATATATTACTTTGCACTTGTGCTTCATGCACCTATGTGTTGTTGGATCCCATACGGATCCCTATGCGTAATATATGAAAGTACCCTTAGGTACCTATGTGTTTCTGATCCTGTTATCCCCTTTATGAATACAGGCCATAATGACCAAAAGAGTATTAAAGGAATAATCTGAAGTATAAATAACTAAATGAATATAATTACATGTGTAGACTACGTGAGAATGCTATGATAGGAAATTATACAATTTGCTTGATATGCATGATTTTTCGATGTGTTGCGAAAGTTAATAAAGCAATAGTTATTTGTCGGTTTACGTGTGATACGTGAGGGATATGAGTAAATAAATACTTGAAAATAGATTAAGGTATATGTCTGACGAACATTTTTGTGAGGTTGTCTATGATATGAGTAGCTAAATGTAGAAGGCATGCATTGATTAAATGATATATAATAAATGTATGGTAAGATATTATTTGAGTAAAATTGTATGTAAATGCTAATTAAATTGGTCATTCCAAATTGGTTATATTGACGAATGAGTAAGTATGAGTAAAGTATGTTTTAGTTACGTTAAAGTATTTTGACTATGATCAAGTATATACAATTATTGTGTGGGATCTATGTGTGTCTAATACATGTATTCTTATACATATATGATTTTATCGAATCTTATCATTGTATGAAAGTTTTAACGACTACTGTGAGTGGTCATCTATCTCATATGTATTCCCCACTAAGCTTTAAGATTAGCATGGATGTTTCGTCCATGCAGGTTTGGAGATAGAAGTGTTGCCAGGGACATTCCGTAGCAGTCAAGGCCAATGAGTTTGTAAGAGTATTTTAAATGGATTTTGAAATTTTTATTTGTAATGTAATTAACCACTATTTCAGTAATAAGTGATCTGTATGTATATATGATTAAAGTGAAGAATATTATACGAGTTATGTATGTGAAAGTGTTTTGTATTGAAAGAAAATTGAAAGAAATGTTATAATTCGGTTTTCCATTATTTGTTATTATTCCTTTTTCATTTTGTTTGGTGACATCCTTCACTCATCAGCGTATACCAGCTATGTTATCATATGGTTGCTACGTATGGGTAAGGGGTGTTACAGTTCCATCCATGTAGGTATCAAAGATTATTATGATGCCAAGGACATTTCGCAACCACCAAGGTCAATAAATTAATAAGTTCTTTATATAGTGTAGGCTTTGTATTATGTGTATTAATATATTATAAGTTTATATTTTAAATGTAAAACTTAACTATATAACTGTTATGTAAAAGAAGTGCTTTTTTGAAAGTGTAAAGTTACTTAAGAATACTATTATAGGTAAAGTTAAATTATGGAATTTGTTAATTGTGTATTTAGAACAATGTATTGATATGAAAAAAAATTATAATTCTTGTTTTATGATAAGTAAGCAAGTCATTCGTACTTATTTCGGTGGCACCCTTCACTTGTCGTGCTAAACGGCCATATTTTATTACGGTTTACTAAGTAAGGGTAAGGGATGTTATAGGAAAAATTAAAATTTTAAAGAACATTTCGCAATCTTTTTCCTCCCTACTTGGTCGAAGTCATCTCCCACTCTTTCTCCTTCATCTTTTCCTCGTCAAGTCACATACAATCAAGGTAATTTCACCCCTAAATTATTCTTTAAGCCCTAATCAAGCTTGCTAGCATGAATTAGTGAAGAAATTAATGGGAATTGTGAAGAACAATTTAAGGGAGATAAATTCATGTAAGTATGATTTTAGGATTTTATTTAGTTTTTGGGTGGAATTAGGTGTGTAGAGGAGTTATTATTCATGCAAATTTTTATGAAATATAAGAAATTTTTTAGTGAATTCTTATGGTGTACATTAGGCCTAGGTGAAGAACAAGAAGAGGTGGTAAGGAAAAGGAAGGAATAAGGAAAAGAGAATGAAAACTAGTTAGAACAAAGGAGTTTAAGGTTAGTAGATACCCAAAACTTATGTATTTCAACTTATTGTTAATTATGTATGTGCATAAACTTGCATGAAAGATGTCTTAATTTGAAATTAATGCTAAATAAGTCAAATTGGATGTTAATTAAGAGAATTCATAAGGTTACATGCATGAAAATGAGACTAGAATGAAAAACCTTAAAATGCACCTATTATGTAAGTGTTGGAAATAATGTATATAAGTGAAATTATGAAGAATAAATGATAGAAATATGCTATATATGGCTTAAAACATGAATGAAACAAGTTATAGAAAGAAAATAATGTGTATGGATATGGACATCATATGGCCGAATGGTATGAATAAAGGAAAATGTATATAATTTGATAGAATGTGATAATTTGTGATAAAAGAATGATGTTTGATAAATATTGTATATGGTACTTAAGTTAGGTACCATTATATAATGTGAAATTATGATAAAGAATAAAAATTATGGTATAAAATGAGAAAGTGGAATGATAACTTATTTTGCCCTTGTAACCAGTAATGAAACAAGAAGTATGTGAAGTAGTTGGCTAGCCATAGGGACATGTACCATAGCAACGAGTCATGGCAACTCATAATAGTGGACCAATTACGGATCTACATCGATAAAAATATGGAAAAAGGTTGAAAAAGAAAGTGGGAATGGAATATAACAAATACAGACCCTTGGGGGCCAAGTCCTGCACATTCGATTCGTCTGCGTGGTTTCCACTGTACTTATTAGGGGCAAAATAGTAATATTATGATGAAACTGAGGTTGAAAAAAGGCTAAATTATAAATAATGAATAAAAGTCGTTCATTAAGGGTAAAATCATAATTATGTACTAAAAATATCAATTGGGGACAACAGTAATTTTGAACTAAAGTTAAATTTTAGGAACTAAATTGTAATAAAGTGCAGAATTAGTAGCAAAATCGAAAAAATGAGCAAAGGATGGAAATTAAGGGATAAAAAGGTAATTTTGGTAAAATGATGATATTATAAGGGTAAAATGGTAATTTTGTTAAAAATGTGGGACTTTAGGGGTAGAATGGTAAATTTGATAAAATATGGAACTTTAGGGGTAAAATTGTAAATTTCATAAAACATGGGACTTTAGTGGTAAAAATATAGTTATGAAGAAAAGAGAACTAGATAGAGGGCAAAATGGTAATTTGTGGTAAAATAAAAATATAATGGTAAAATGGTAATTTTGCAAATATAATTATACAATAGGCAAATTAAAATAGAAATGTGTAGAAAATATGACAATAAGGTAATAAGAAGAGAAATTAAGAAAATAATATAATGCTTGCTTGTATGTGTTGTTGAAATATTTAAGTTAGGTATCTACCACTAGGCATTTATTCTTAGCTATAATGGCCTAAAAATTTTAAAAGACGTGACTAGTATTTTTCGATAGAGAATAGTGCACCTAGGGTAAAAATTACACCCGCTAGTAAAAAATAATTTATATGACAATTGAAAAATACTAGTCACACTGAGTCCAGTGGTAAAATTTGGAGTGAAAATCAGTTTAAATAGGTCTCCAAAAGTCAAAAACAAGAAAAAGCCCTAGACCGTATTAAGGGATCCCGGTTTGACCAAGGCTTGACCGGACCTCTAAAAATAGTAAATGACCTCCAACAATTATTCTAAGGGTACGGACAAACTTAGAATAATATTTAGAATTTTTTAACAAAGAAAAATTAATTTTATGGTAACACTGAAAATTGTCCAATCAGATCAGTTAGAGTGAACCAGCCCCTGAAACAGATTTCGATTGAGCTGAAAATTTTTGTGGATACTTAATTTATTATTTTAAGAATTTTGGAATTTATTTTGAGTGAATTTGGGCTTGGGAGAGGGGGAAATAATTTAAAGGGCATTAAATGGGCCAAAAATAAATTTTGGGCTTAAATTAGGTTGGTGGTTGGACCTACCTAGCCAAAAAATCAGGGTATTTAAGGGCCAAATATCATAATTTCTGGAGAGAACTCCAGAATTCTTCAGTCTCCTCCATTGTTCTTCTTGGTCAAACCTATCTTTACCTCTTCTCTCCAAGTTTCTTCTCTTCTCTTCCAATTTCTCCCAAAATTCAAGCCTCCCTAGTAAAATTCACCCCCTCTACAACCTAATTGCATCCTTTAGAGCTCAATTGGAGTGATAGAATTGGGAAAATTAAAGTGTGCAAAGTTTAGGGCACAAACTGAGGTAAGAGAAATTGAAGTTTTTAAATTGTTTAAATGGTTCTAATAGGTAAATTAGTGTATGTAGAGTGTAATTATGTAATTATATTGCAAATAGAACCATGAATTTGATGGAATTTCAATGATTGAATTCCGCCACCATTAGGGAACAAGGAAGTAGAAAGCTTGCCAAAGGGAAAAGGGAAGGACTAGGAAGTTCAAGATGGGTAGAACAAGAACTCAAGGTTAGTGGTTCCATTGATTTAGATTGAATTTAGGTTATGTTTTATTGGCAACTATGTGCTAAATGTGTGTTTAATTGAAGTAAATGTTATAGACATGCTTTAGGATGATAGAAATGATGATTGGAATGCTTAAATTAAGAAGAAATAAATTGTATGGTAGTGACTTGGGGTTGACGGAATGGAATACATGGGTATATTAGGGTATATTTTATGTTTAAATGCAAATTAATAGTGTATACTTGTAAATTAAGGTGTTAATTAACTTAAATAATAATAAATGAGTCAAAGAAAATTTTTATTGGTGATTATATATAGTTGGCCGAATAATTATTAGTTTAGAGAATAATATGTAATTTGATTATTTTCTATGTATAATGGCATAGAAAGGATATATAATAAAAATTAATTATATTCTAATTTATTTGGAATTAATTGAATTTATTTGGATATTTTAGAGTACAATAATGCATTATGTTAATAGTTAAAATTATGATACATGTGGTATTCTAATGGAAGTATGGCATAAATAATGTTAGGATAAATAAATTTGTGGAATGAAGATGTTAGAGTGAGAAAAGAATGAATTATGTGAGGTTTTGTTATGTTGACATAATGGCATACCATAATGAATTTATGTCATAATTTATTTTAATTGCTCTTAGTAATAGTTTGGTATCTAAATTTTGTTCAGTATATAGTTGGCTAGCTATAGGGACAGTAAAAGCCGCAGTGTGAGTCATGACGACTCACTATTAGTAGGCCAATGACGGTCTACAAAATGAATTACTGTTGAAATGTCAAATGTGAATGAAATGGAATGTAAATATATGGGTGGTCCTTCGAGGTCACTCTTAAATGTTGTGGATTTTTAGAGTCCACGTCTCGTATATCCGATTCAAAGATTTCTACCGGTTCGATACTAGGGGCAAAATGGTAAAAATGAGTAAAATTGACTAAATTAGGGTTAATGTAAGAAAAAGAATGAAAAAGGACTAAATTGTAATGAATTAAAAAGTTTTAGGGACCAAACGGTAAAAAGGTAATTAGATTAGTTATTAAAGTTAAATAAAAGAAAATAGTAATTAATTGGTAAAATAATGGAATTAATAATTGTATGAGGCATAAATGTAATTTACCAAAAAAAAATAATAATGCTTTAAGGGCAAAAAGGTAAATTGTAGATCAAACAATAAGTAAATAAAGAAAATTAGGATAATAATGGCATTTTAGTAAATAAAAGTACGAAGAAAAACAAAATGGTAATTGAATAAAAGTTTAGGGACTAAAATGAAATTTTAAAGTGGAAATAATAAATCAATGACTAAATGGTAATTAATAGGCTAAATAGTGAATTAACGTGAAACTTAGATTAGTTAAGGACATTATTGTAATTAAAAGTATAAAAAGGGGAAAAATCAAAATATAAGGAAAGTTTAGGGATTAAATTGTCAATTGACCATAGTAATGTTAATTAAAGGACTAAAGTGTAATTGAATAGTAATGGAAGGATTAATTGAGTAAATAGGTAGTAACGGATGATTAAGTAAATAAGTAAATAATAAATAATTGGAAATTAAATATTAAAATTGATGTATGTATATCGATTAGGATTAATGGAAATTCTTGGATTTGTAACTACCACTGAGCATATTTAATGCTCAGCACGTAGTTTTCTGTTGACTGCATGTAAGTATGGACTAGAAGCTGGAGCAAGCATATTTCATTTTGGGAGCTACCTTGGACAAGGAACATACGAGAATATTTTGTAGGTTTAAGTTAATGGCATGTATATATATTTATGTATGGATGATATAAATTATGGTTTTGTTTTTATGACATGTATATGGACATTGAAACTTAATGGAAGTGTGAGAGTGCCTATGTTGGATGGATTTGTGATGAAATAGATTGTATTATTGTTGTGCCCCGTGTAGGGCGGTGGATTGTTGATTTGCAGGTTGTGTAGGTGTAGACACCAGGTCCTGAGGCAGTCCAGATCAGAGTTACCCGATGAAGATATCAATGCC
The DNA here is from genome assembly GCA_947683425.1 of Excoecaria cochinchinensis. NCBI lineage: Eukaryota > Viridiplantae > Streptophyta > Magnoliopsida > Malpighiales > Euphorbiaceae > Excoecaria > Excoecaria cochinchinensis. Next base: position 10,084,066 of record CANTUQ010000005.1, read on the forward strand.
TATTTCCGAGCAAATTGACGAAAGTTACGAGCTTTCACTCTTCGAATTCACAAGGATTGATGATTTTTCTTGATAATAGGAGATTTCCGTACGTTAGGAGGAGTTCGTCAATAGAAAAATTTTGATTTTGGTCCACCGACGGGATACCCATCTGTCAAGAGAGACACTCGTTGCTCGTTTTGAAAGACGGCCTCCCCTCACGAGCAGCGCCTGTCGCTCGCTCGGGACGGGCCCGTCTCTCGCATACGAGGGTCCATCTCTTGCAGTGAGCAACGACTGTCGCTCACTGGTGAAGGACCATCTCTCACACTGAGCGATGCCCGTCGCTCTTGCGAGCGGCGCCTGTCCCTCGCGAGCGACGGTTGGGTTCTCATCACCCCGTCTCTCGCGTGGAGGCCAGCCGATCGATAGGACAGGTGTGCCCCGTGACCGATGCGTGTTGGACTTCGAGCGATGCCCGTCGGTCGGAGATCTGAGGCGCTATTTCACGGGATTTTCTAGATTTTTCCAAGATTTAAAAATATATTTCCAAGATTTTTCAATATCTTCCAAATCTATTCAAATATTTTCAAATTTTGGATTATATTTTGGAAATATTCTGCAAATCATTCGGTTTTTTCGATTCTGATTTCATAAATCTCTTTCAAATTCAAATTTAAAATTCAAATTTATTTGAATTATTTTCCTTAACCTATAAATAAGGGGTTGAGGATCATTATTTGGGGTTAGCAATTTTCACCAAAAATTGAGGGTTTCTCATTAAAAGTTTTGGAAAACGAAATCAATTTGTTCTTACTCAGTTTGATCCTTTTTAGCATTTACGATTGCTACAAAATATCAAGAAGCAAAAATATAATTTTCTTTTCTTGATCTTATTTTGAAAATATAATTTTGCGGTAAAAATCTCCCTACATTACACATTACGGATCAATCCTTTTAGAATTCAATGGGCAGAAATCATCTGACATTCGCCTTTAGAAGGTAATATTCCAAGGGTAAATATTCTGGACCAATCTATAATTCAATTTTCATTTCATATTCATTTGTCAGTTCCCAATCACACGAAAAGGTAATTCTAATAGCAAAAATTGGATTTTGATAAAAAATTTTGTCCTTTTCCAAATAAGAGGTGACCGATGGGCAGAGGATCGACCGACGATCATCGCTCAACTAAGCGACGGGCCGTCGCGAAATTTTGCCTCCACCCATTGGTCGGCCCAAGGATGGCCGTCGCTCATGCGATGTAGGTCGTCCCTGGGCGTTCCTCCTACATTATCTTTATTTTTTTTCTCTTTTCTTTTGTTCTTATGTTCTCCTTATTTTCATAATTAATTTTTATAGATTCTTTGTCTTTATTCATGTTATCATGTTTATTTTATTTTTGACTATTGCACTAACATGATCTTGGTTTTTGTGAGTTTAACCTTTTTTCTAGATTTGGGATGTTAAAAATGGAGAACACTGAGATGATTTGAGGACATTAATCGAAGTCCCGAACCATCTCTGGTCTTAGGCTCAACGAGGTTAGTGGACCATTTCAATGTCCTATTGGGGTGGGGTCTCCAAAATATATCTTACTGCCCTAAATAGGCCCAATTCTTATTGTCTTAGACTCCATGAGATTAGAGTACCATCTCAATGTCCTATTGGGGTGGGGACTCCAAAATATTTTTGGTCTACCCAAAATAGACACAGATGCGCTATCTTAGCCTCAGTGAGGCTAGATGACCTTTCCCAATGTTTTATTGGGTGGCAACTCCAAGAAACCTCCTTGTTGCCCAAAATAGACGCCCTTGTAATCTTTTATAAACTCTATGAACTTCTCTCGAATGCCCTAAAAGCGAATTTTCGGGGCCCCCGGGGTTCGGCGCGCGTCACGGTAAGTTAAGGTTGTAGTCGTTATACTACCGAAATTTTTACTAAATGAATAGTAAATTGGATAGTTATGGGTCATCGGCCATATGGTTATGTGGTTGTAAATTGAATAAGTTTATTTGATATAAAGAAATTTATGTTATTTAGTTAAATGATAAAACAAAAATTTACCTGCATTTTTACAACATAAATGTAACGAACCAAATAGGGCCTAGTCGGAATTCGTGTGCTAATTCGAAAAATTAAGGGTATTTCAGTAATTTGTGCATGAGAAAATTTGGATAATAAGAATTTAATTGCAAAATTAATTAAATGTTAAGTGAAGCAATTATCTCGTGTGTATATGGTGTTTGGTACCAATGATGAAAAGCAATTATTTAAGAGATTATTTAGTGTGTGTTTGTATGGTGCCATGGGACATGAAAGTCAAAGTGGATTCTTTGGTCCAGTAGGATAGTGCCAGTGGTTTAGTTGGTAAGTATAACACCCCGAATATACCCTAGTCGGATTAGGGTAAGTTTAGGGTGTAATGGAAACTGAATATACTAGAAATAGGGACGAAAATGTCTAAAAAGGACACAACCGTCATTAATTTAAAAGTTTCGGTAAATTGGACAGTTATATTGTCGTGCCTTAAATGATGTGAAAAAAATTATTTTGGTGGTTAAAAATGTCTAATTGGATGAGGGAAGCGATTGATTGTAATAAAGAACGTGACTGGTTTTATTTGTATAAGGTAAGGGTATTTTGGTCATTTTATAATTATGGATTAAATTGAATGAATAAATTAAATTATGTGGGCCAATGTAGGTAATAGAAAAGTTGAATGCCAATGGGAGGGAAGGAAGTAAGATTAAGGACTAAAAGGTAAGTTTGACATAAAAATCTTTAGGGGACCAATCAACTTGTGACATGTGGCACTTGAGATAAGGATTGAACTAATGGCCTAATTAAACTATTTTGACTTCATTTAGGCCATTCTTGGCCGGCCAAGTGAGGGGAAAAGAGAGAGAGAACCTCTTCACCTCCTTCCTCACGCCAAATCCCTTAATTCAAGGCCAAGGTGGACTTTCCTAGTTTCAAGCAATTAGATGGAAGGTTTGGTTAAGAAAGGTAAGTGGTTGGTTCTTTTTCCCCCTTCCTCTCCTCTTCTCCTTAAAGATAAGTAAGGGTATGTGTAACTCTGAATTTTTATTGTTTTGTTTGGAGGAAACAAGAGAGCTAAAGAAAGGGTATGAAAGAATAGAGGTTGTGCAGTCATGGGAGCAATTAGGGAGCAAAGGAAAAGAGGTTTGGAAACCCTTTATTTATATATGAGTTTGAGTATATTCATATGATACATAAGTTATTTGAATGTGTTGATGATGATATATGATGATGGTAGTGACTGTTGGTTTAAATTCTTAAATTGTGCATGTGAATAAAATTTTGGGTGAGAAATTGTGTTAGAACACACCTGACCACTTTTCGGTTATGAGGCTGTATCTAGAGTTTTGTAACTCCAAATGGTATGAGACCAGTACTGTTTAAAAGCTAAGATATATTCCTACAAATGTTTTAGAAATAGTCTCGAGCTAATTTTAGCTCTAAGTGTCTAAAAAGTGGTCATGAAGAAGAGGTATCTTCTCTGGCCGGGTTCAGGGGAGCAGTATAGGTTTTTTTGATAATATCTGATGATTTAGATGTTCAAATTACCTGAAATTTGTTCTATATGAACGATAACATCCTAAGGATTATTGTTTAAGAAGGAAAATTTTCTTAAAAATGAGGTTTAAAGGTCGGTTTAGGCTGTTGAAGTTTGAAGTGGAAAGCAGTCCTGACTTTTTGCTTCTGTTTTGTTATTTTTGGTCTATCACGGTGACAACCAAATTGGTTACCACTGTGACCAATGCCTAGAGAAGACAAAATGCTTAATTTTGGACCTCACAGTCACAACAAAGTCATTACCACCGTGACCCCTTCTTTTTTGACCATTTTATGTGTTTTTCTTCCCGAATTGAACCCGTATTACACCGAAACTTTTTAGGATCTATCCGATGCATGTTTAGGGTTATTAAATGAGTATAAAAATAGTTATCACTTGGATATTACACCCGAATATGATTAAGATTAATAGTAAACTAATGAATTGATAATGTAAATTTGCATGAAATATAACTCAGTCAAGTTAATTGACATTGAGAATTATAATACCTTAATCTATATGAGCATGTATAATATGAACAAGTGTACATAGTTATGAGTTAAAATATAGTTATGAGTTAAAATTAAGTTATACACATGTGAAAGATATCGAAGAAAATATGAGTATGATTGAAATGAATGAGATGTGTAAGAATATGATGATAAGTCCGTAGTGATTATGCATAAATGTAAAATGTTCAAGGGATATAGGATTGAAGAATTTATCTAACATTATTATTATGATGGAGAAATGGATATAGTTGTTACTATAATGTATTGTTATGCAAGATATCTAATGATGCTATAATAATTCATGTAGATAATTAAAGTAATTATATCTTATGATAAATGTGATTTAATGCTTTTAGCTTATGAATTACATGATGAAGTGTGAAATACCATGGATAACATTCTTCATGGTAGTGTGAAGTATGTCACGGTGATAACCAAATCGGTTGTGACCGTGAGGTACCTCAGTTTACATTCTGTGGTGTACCATTGGTATGTCACGGTGACAACCAAATCGGTTGTGACCGTGAGGTAATCACGGTACCCTTGCTTTGCCTTGACAACTCTAATAAATGACATATGTAATGCACATGTATAATCATTATTTTAATCAAGTTTAACCTCATTCGAGAAGGAGTATTATATGCGTAATGCTATGGATTAACATGATGAATAATGATGATTAATAATTATGAACTTTTTCATAAGCTATATAATAGATAATTCCATCTTATAAACTAATGTGATAGCATGATGCGGTTAATGAATATGGACTTGCTATACATGATATGAATTTGTGGTAGTGAATTTTAGCAAGAACACAGAAGCGTGATGGAATGCGTGCTAGTATATACATATACTACGATAATTGCCACGAAACCATTTGTTTATTCTAGTATGTAATTGGATGAATGAATACCAACTGGGAAATTAATAACATAGCCTGCGAGTCGAGTAGTGGATAGTTAGGCATGCCTAATAGAGTTAGTGTAGCTGCAGCCAGTGTATGATTTGGACCCTGATTAGGTCCCCCGATTGGATCTTCGTGATCCCTCTGTCTTGGATATTGCTTAAGATCCCATGTGAAAATATTTTTGAAACAAAAAGAAAATAATGATTTTAATACCTTCGCGTATCCATGCGTTAAGAAAGTATTGTTGGTACCTTCGGGTATCTATGTGTTACTCGTTATCCCCCCCCCCCTCCCCCCCCCCCCCCCCCTTGACTTAGCAGCCATTAAATGAACAAGAGTACATGAATCAAACAATAAGTTATGAATTGATGAAAATATGTGAAGACTTGTATGAAATTATGTAATTTGTTATTGCAAATCTAAATACCTTATTGATTGGATAAATTACATGGTCAAGCATTTGCTAAGCAAGATGTGTGAAATGAATTTTGGAAACCGAAAGGAATGTGAATAAGTAAGGAAAGGGACATGTATACGATGTGAAGAAAATGTAATAAAATATGAGTTGTTAACATTGATATGCAAGGTAAGTGGTTATTTGATGACCTTCTTGAAAGTATCTAATTTGTTATAATTGATATGACTATATTTTCTATATTATGCTTTCCTTTAAACTCATTTGACGTCCATTCTTAATGGTCGTCCATATTTATGTGTTTCCCACTAAGCTTTATGCTTAGCACGGATTTTCTTTTAATCTGTGTAGGTACTATTGATATTTCGAGGGTCTTTTCGCAGCAGTCTAGGCCAATGCAAGCTTATGAAGAGATATTAGAGTAGGATTTGTATAGTCTTCAGAATGTATGCAAGATTTGTAATTTTAAATTATAAGTTTTGTAAAAGTGATATTGGTTATGTAAATGATCTATCTATAGTAAATTCTGAAGAAGTATATTTTATAGTGTGATTGTGTAATGAATTTATAGTTAACTATAATGTGTTATTGAAAATGGAAAAAAAAATTTATACCTCAGATTTCATCTTAAAAGTTTATAAGATTTACATGTTTGTGTCGGTAATACCCTGACCTTCATCGTGAACCACCAGATCACGGTATGCTTTACTACGTACAGGTAAGGGGTGTTACAGTAAGAGCATTTGTGATGAAGTGAGTGAAAGAGAGAGGGAAACAAGGAAAAGCAGATTTGAGCTTCTTTCTCACGTTTCCTCTTCTTCTCCTTCTTCTTCTTCATTCCTTCTTGCTCTCTCTTGCTTTGCCTAACGTGAACCTTGGACTTTGAGGTTGGATTTCTGATTTGAGCTGGGTTTTGAAAGGTAAGTGCTTGGGTTTTCTTGGGTTGCTTTGGGTTCTTCTTCTCCTTCTTTATTTATGGTTTGATTAAGTGTGTATTGGCTAGGTTTTCTACGAGAAACGGAAAAGAGAATTAATAACAAGGGAAAGGAAAAAGTGGGATTTCTGAAGGCGTTGGATGAAAGCTTCAATGTCATGTTTGGGAGCTCTGTTTTTGGATATGTTTATTTGGGAAATTGGTTGCCCTGGTTTTCTCTTTGATTATCTGTGAATATGTATTTATGCATGTGTTAGTTGATGGGATAGTTAGTGATGTATGTTAGTGATTGAGGTGAATGTGCATGAGTTTTGCAGTGAAAAGGCATGAGTAATAGATTTGTGTATATGAGTTGAGATGATAGAGTTATATGTATTTGCATGTCCATTTTGAATTAAAGTACATGAACATGAGATGAATTTCTGGATTTTATCAACCTCAATGTATGTTGATTTTATTTTGGTAATTATTGTGTAATTTGAGTTGTTGTTGTTATAAGCATATTTTGGAGGCACTGGAGGTAAGAATTTACATGTTTTTGCTTGTTAAATGATTCTGGGTAAAATTGGTTTTGATTTTGTTAAGCTCTGAGTTTTGCGTTTTCTGATGGGAATTAGAAAACGCGATACTGTCGCAAGCGCGACGCTTGTCGCGATTGCGACAGAATCTCGTAGTTCATCTTCTTGCGCAGCGTGCTAGGAAGATCCGTCTGAGTCATGAGGAGGCAGCACGACTCGGCAGTGGCGCCAGGCATCTTCACGAGTCGTGAAGATGGCTAGCAACTCGTCAGGATTTGTGTGGGAAAGGACACGAATCGTGAGCGGGGATCACGACTCATGCCCTCTTCCCTTATTGGCAGACACGAGTCGTGAGTGAGGATCACGACTCGTGTCTGCTCCTTCCTGCGAGGCGACTTCATCACGTGAGGATTTGTGTGGGAGAGGACACGAGTTGTGAGCGGGGATCACGACTCATGCCCTCTTCCCCTGTGGGTAGACACAAGTCGTGATTGAGGATCACGACTCGTGTCCGCTCCTTCCTGCGAGGAAACTTCGTCACGCGTCGCGACAGCATGTGCGACTCGCGACTGGCCTCTCTTCCTCGGCTACTGTCGCGAGCGCAACACAAGTCGCGATCACGACAGTGAGCCCTTCTCCTGCCCGTTTTGTTCTGTTTTGCCTAATTGTTTTCTTCTCTCTCTTTGCATGGCTTTTTCGCACTGTGTAAATTATGTTTTGTATTTTTATACTAGTGTATTTATGTTTTTGAATTGTCTTAATAATTAATGACATGTTAGTGTTGGACTTTGGCTTTTGACATTGTCTAGTGAGAAATGTTTAGAGTAAGTGTTTTAAGCCTGAAGTGTCAAGGTAGTGGATAATTAAGCATGCTTAAGAAGGGTTAGTGAGTGCAGCTGCCCGTGTTGACCCCACTATGGGTCAAGTGATTACGGTTGACCTCCGTTAAGGTCTTAGTGAAAATGTTTTGAGACTCCGGTCTCCCGTGCTACCTTCAGGTATAAAAGTATTTGAGGCTTCAATCTCCCATGTAGTATTCCCGTATCCTCCACCAAGTGAAATTCAGGCTATTGTTTGAAGTGTTTAGCTTTCGCCTAGTGAAGTGTTATGAATATTATGTGATTCCAGTTAGTGTAATTGCTTATTGCTTTCTGTTATCAAGTTCTGATTTCATATAGTGATTATTGACTTATATATATATCTCTGTTTACTCTACTTAGTGAATTTCGTGTGATGCTTAATCTATGTATTATTACATGATATTATTGTATAGTGTTATGTTGTTCTTGTTCCTCCCCACTACGCGTTATCACTTAGCATGGATTATTTTCCCGTGTAGGTGGCAGGTTTTGTTCGGTTCGCCGCGCATTTGCAAGGTTGGCCACTAGGAGTAAAGTCTTTATTTTTGTGTACTCCTCCTGTATTATTCTTTTTGTATATGTATTCTTTTGATTAGTGGTATATGTAATTTTGTTAAGGATCCTTATGTAATTCTGAACGATGTATTTAATTTTTTAATTAATATATATATCTTTTGTTCTGTTATTGTATGCTTCCGCTGATATGTATGCATGTTTCTGAGTGAGTGTCGTGTAGCGCTCCGGCGTCCTTCCAACGGGGGCGTCGAGTGGGGGCATTATAATAAATTTATTAGTGACCATTATAGCAAATTAAACGTACGTTTAGAAAGTTGTACAAGGGTGTAACATTAGTGCATTGTATTTGTTACGTGCAGGTCTTATAGATAATATCACAGATAGGTAAGGGGGGTAGGACCGCACAAAAGTTTGAAGTCTAGTGCTTAGAAGTAAAATTTTTGTAATAGAGATGTATATAGCATGTATATAAAAAGGAACTCTTATGCATCCATGGATTTAATTTATATAAGGATGTTATCTTATGTAAATAGATATATATGTGTATAATGAGAGGGCATGATAGAGTTGATGTAATTTTGTGGATGTTAATTATTGATATAGAAGAAATTGTGTTGTTGATGAAAGTTCGGATGGTGTGAATATTTGATAATGTTTAATTTAAAATTTACAGGAGGGTTAGGATGTGTTGCAGCCAGTATGCTGCCATATTTTTACTAAATGAGTAGTGACTTTGCGACTAAGTATAAGTATATAAATGTCGCATGTAAAAGAATCAATAACATAATAAATAAATAAAAAAAATTACGACCCAATTCATAAAGAAATTAATTAAGATTATATATAAGAATACATGTACGTGTGACATGCCGGTACTCAACCCAATGATAGGGTACAAGGTGTTACATTTTGTGGTATCAGAGCGGGGTTTAGGCAGTTCTAAGGTTGGAGTGTATATTAATTTGGAGGAAGTGATTATGTTTACATGACATATATGAATACTTGTGAATAAAGTGATTTTGGAAGTTAATGCATATTGACCCCTTTTGTTTTATAGTTAAAGGGGACGACATCTAGTTCCAGATGAGGATTATTATGGCAGGGACTAGATGACGGCCACAGAAGCCGAAGAGTGGCTGCGTCGGACCTAGAGATTATTTGAGATCACTAACAGGCCCTCTGAGGAGATGTAAGAGGGAGCTGTAGCTTTATTTTAGGGCCCTGCTTACACTTGGTGGGAGACAGTTAGAAGGTATACCCAAGCTGTAGACCTCACATAGGATTCCTTTATTAAATAGTTTGGGGATAAGTATGTTGACAAAGAATACAATAATGCCATGCAAAGTACATTTTGGAGACTTAGGCAAGGCTACAAGTTTGTAACCGAATATGAGAGAGTTTGAGAGGCTCAATGCCTAAATGGAGGAATACCATTTGACGCATATGAAGTTATGTCAATTATTCGAGCAGGGCCTCCATAATAAGATTAGGGAAGCTATAGCAACTCAAGACTTTACTGACATGAGATCTTTAGTGAGAGCAGGTATGCAGGTAGAGACAATGCAGCGGGATGAGGCCAGCGGGTAGGCCATAGCACAATAGAAGAAATGTTCAATTAGCCAAGTCCACCTAGTGGTACTAGCAAGATATTTGGAGGTCCCCCTACTCAGTCACAGGCACCTCCCCAAGCACCGGCTTAGAGGCAAAAATCTATTGCTCGTGCCAGTACACCAGCAGCCTCTGTGGCTAGCACAATAATAGGAGCAGTCAGAGTGATCGCTCCTACTTGTGAGCATTATGGCAAAAAACACTAGGGAGAGTGCTAGATATTGACGAGAGCTTGTCTTAGGTGTGTGCTTAGAGACCATTATTAGAGAGATTGCCCTAGGATGCCCACAAGCTGAGAGATCTAGTGCTACACATAGAGAAGAGTTAGGGTTGCTTCCATGGTGATGTTAGCATCTAGGGGACCTACACAGATACCTCAGGGAACAGAGGGGCGACCACAGGCATGCACTTATACAGTCTGAGTTAGAGAAGATCAGGATGCTCTGGACATCATAGTAGGAAAATTTTTACTTTTTACTAATTATGTTCATGCCTTAATAGACATAGGATCCACACACTCATATATTAACACTGCAATAGTTCAGGGGAAGGGTTTGAATATTTCATAACTAGATTAAAATCTTTTAGTGAGTAACCCACTAGGACATAGTGCGGTAGTGAATAAAGTCTATAGAGATTGTCCTATTTAAATACAGCATCTCACCTTCCATGTAAATTTGATTGAACTTCCGTTTCATGAATTTGATGTTATCTTGGGTATGGACTAGCTCTACGAGCATTGGGTATGGTAGATTGTCGACTAAAATGGGTTACCTTAAAAACCCTAGAGGGGTAAGATGTAATGGCCTAAATATCGGGTTAGTAGTGGTCAACAAAATGTGTAGAGTTTATAGTGTGAATTTCGAGTGAAAATAACAAAGATTGTGCCTTAAAATACAGTAGAGAAGAAAGGTTAAACGTGCGTCGCTAGAGAAACCACTGATGGGTGACCTCCAGGAAACCCTAAACTAAAAAATATTTTATTTTACCATAGGTAAAAACGAGTTATATGGAGCCCAGTGATATAATTTGGAGTGGAAATGAGGTCAAATAGATCCCCAAAAGTAAAAAAAAAAAAAGCCATGTCCCATTATAAATAGGCTATAGTTGACCGAATTTTGATCGAATTTCTAAAAATAGTAAATGACCTCCAAAAATGGTTTTGAAAGCATAGATGGACTTTAAATAATATTTATGAATTTTTTACAGTGAAAAATAATTTTTATGGTAACACTGAAAATTGACAAATCGGACTGGTTTATAAGTGAACCGGACTGGGAAACAGACTCTGATTTGGCCAAAATTTAATGTGGAGGCTAAATTATATATTTTATGAATTATGGAACTGATTTTGTGAGAAAATAAATTTGGAAAGTGATAAAAATATTTTTGGGTTGGAAATATGGCTTAAAAACCTAAGTGGGCTTGGATTGGGTTGGCCCAACTTAAATGAATCAAGCCCATCCCATTTGCCCATCTATATAAGGTCTCCCTTATAGATTTCTCTAGAGAAATTTGCCATTTTCCAGTAGCAGCCCTCCCTCCTCTCTTGGCCGAACCATATTCTTTATCTCCTTCTCTATTTTTCATCTTTCTTCTTCAAATCTCTCCCAAAATCAAGGCTTCCCAAATAAAATCCAGCTCCTCTATCATCTTTTAACAGCCTCTAGAGTCCATTTTGAGTGATAGAAGTGAGATTTTTCAAAGGATCAAAGTCAGGGCACAATTTTGAGGTAAGTGAAATAGATGATTTTAATTGGCTTTAATGGTTCAAATAGATACTTTAGGATGTGTAGAGCATGATTATGTGATTTTATTTCAAAAAGGAAGTAAAAATTTGATGGAATGTTCATCCTTATATTCGACTATATTTAGGGTTACAAGGAAAGGAAGGCTCCTCAAGAGATAAAGGCAAGGGAAAGGAAGCTTAGGAAGCCTAAAGCAAGTGATTGAGGTTTGTGGTCACAAAATCCACTTATTTCTATTATTTTTGTATGAATTTAGGTTATGTCTAAGTGTGAACTATGTGAAATATGCATGTTTAATTGAATTAAACTTTTAATCATGCTTAGAGAGGTTAGAAATGATCATTTAAGTGCTCAAAATGGAAAGAAAATAACTTGGAGTAAAACCTTAACCTTGACCGAATTGAAGCTTAAGGGATTTCATGAAATATTTTGATGGTTTTTGCATATAAATGGGACATTTGAAATGTAAGACACACAATCTAGTTAATTAATTGTTTTTAGGAAGGAAAAATAAAATTTGTGTGATGTTCATGCTTTAGTCGAATAGTTTAACCTAGTGTAACTTAATAATTTATTAAGTGTAATGGCATAAATTGAACTTATAATGATATTTGTGTGTACATTATCATAGTTGGAATTATTGGAATTAAATTGAATGTAATTTAGTATGTTAACCTAATATGTTAAAGATGAAAATATTAGTATGTGTGATGTTAATTGAGTATTATGATATAACTAGTGTCGAAATGAATAAATAAGTGAAATGAAAATGATTAACAAGTGAAATGAAAATCTGAAAGTAAAATGCAAGTGATGGCTGAATGGTGTGTATTGATATTTTATACTGTATAAATTATAAATTTGATTTTATGTGCCCTTAGTAGTAGTCTGGTGGTAAAATCTAGTTCATGATATAGTTGGCTAGCCATAGGGACCCTATACTGCGGTCTGAGTCATAACGACTCATAATTGATAGGCTAATGACGGTCTATCTCAATGTATAGTGTAAAAGTGAACAGTAAATGGAGTGATAGTGATGGGTGGTTCCTTTGGGATCACTCTTTAGTACAGTGGATCTTTGGGGTCCACGTCCCATGTATCCAGTTCAGAGTTTTTCTACCGAATTTATACTAGGGGCAATATGGTAAAAAGGCATTTAAAATGATTAAATTAGTGAAATATGAAGATTAGAGTGAAAAGGGACAAAAATGAAAGAAATAAAAAGTTTAGGGTTAAACAGTAATTTTGCATATAATTGAGTTAATGAGTGATATTTACGTGACAAGTGTAATTAAAATGATATTAGTGTAAAGAATTTAAGTTATAGGGAGTAAAATATAATTTGGCATGAAAGTGTTAATTTGAGAGCTAAAATGTAACTTGTAAGTCAAATAATGATTTAAATGAGAAATGAATGTGAATAATGGCATTTTAGTAAATAAGTGTTGACTAGGGACAAAATCATAATTTAAGTAAATGTTTAAGGATTTAATTGTAATTTTGATAAAATGTGGCAAATTAAAGGACAAAAATGTAATTATAGATATATGTAAGTATTAAATTTAAATATTGATTAAATAATTGAATGATTAAGTAAGTATAGTAATAATAATATATGTTAATAATTTAAAGAATAATAACTAAGTAATGAATTTAATTTAGTATGCATGATTGTGTATAATTTAGTGTAGTGGAAATTTTTGGATTAGTAACCACCACTGGGCATATTTTAATGCTCATCATGTAGTTTGTATTGACTGCGTGTAGGTACGCCTTAGGAGTGGAGCAAGCATACCTCATTTTTGGGAGAGCAAAAGAGAAGGATTAAAATAAAGATTTATTTTGTATGTATTAAGTGATAGCATGTATATGTATGTTGGGATGTTTTAAAGAATATGTGCTGGCATGTCTGCAAAATTTGTTATTGGATGGGTGAATTATATTTTTAGAGTGCTTGTGGATGGATATATGTGATATTATTGTTGTGCCTACGAGTGGGCTGTAGAATTATTTGGATTGCAGGTTTGAGTAGCTAAGTTTGTAAGCCGTTATGCTGCCGAAATTTTGACCATATGAATAGTAACTTTAGACAGTTACAAGTCAATCGGCAAATGAATCTTAAGTTAGAGGTTATGCATGATAATTGTTTATGGAGGTTAAGTAAAAAAAAAAAAATTACTCGGAATTCATTAAAAGGATATAAGTTGGTATTCAACAATCATGGTAATCGCACGGTAGTCATTAAGACCATAATATATATATATAGTATAAGGGTGTTACATTTATTTTGGTATCGGAGCACGGTTTAGGCGATTCTAGGATTTGAGTGGGGTTAATAAGATTTGATTGAATGCATATACATGCCAATTGATGAATGAAAGTGTTATGATACTGATGTATGCTTGCTCCTTTTTATTATAGTGAGTGATGGCTACTAATGAAAGCTTTAGTGTGGGTGATGGTGAGAGTGGGGCATCAGTTAGTGTGGGTCAAGCTGCGGCTCCACAACAACAAGTTACTCCTCCAGTTGCACCACCACCTCCTCCACCTCAACCTGACTTTTTGAACTTGATGGCGGACTATATTCAGCAACAATTACATGCACAGCAGCCGCCACAACCTTAGGCTCCAGAGTAACCTCCAGCCGCACCAAAAAGGAAGCCAATACTGGAGCAACTTAAAAGACATGGCACTGAAGATTGCTATGGGCATGATCAATGCAAGCTGAGGAGTGGATTTTAAAGATAAAGAGAGCATTTGAGGTTATTCAGAATCCTATAGGTGAAATGTTGCAGGGGGCAGTGGCCTTATTGCAGGGTCAAGCTTTCTTATGGTGGGATGCAGTTCGTAAGTATACTCCTGTAGAGTTATTGACATGGGAATTTTCGTTAGCCCAGTTCGAGAAGAAGTATGTTGGGTCAGAGTATAAAACTTCAATGCAAGATGTGTTAAAGAGATTAAGGCAGGGTAATAAGTCAGTGGCAAAGTATGAACGTGAGTTCGAACGTCTCAGTGCTTATCTAGACAAGGGACAGATGAAAGATTATGCTAGAGATTTGAACGAGGCCTGCTGTAACGACCCAAAATCATAATTTTCATGAATAGTAATTTTTGGGCTAAGAATAGTGACACCGGAGTGAATAGTACTTTTCGGAGTCGAAAAATATTTTATTGGACTATTGGATAGGGCATGTCAGTAGGAGTTCGTAGGCAAAAATTTGAGGTCAAACGGGTCAGGAATGGCCAAAATAGTGAAAAAATTAATTTTGGCCATTAGAAGTTGGGGGACAGGCGTCCTTGGTGAGGGAAGGTTGTCGATCAACTCAGATGGGTAAAAATCGGCCCGATTTGACCAGTTTTGATCAAATTTTATCGGACCATATCTTGAGCTATGGACCTCAGAAAACTATTCTGGAAATATGAACACACTCGTATGAATGAGTAGAATCTAATGGTGTAAAAATATTATAATTTTGGTGGTACTAAAAATTCGGCTACCGGATAGGTAAATAATTATTGAATCGGATAACAGTCTCCGATTGAGCCGGAAATATTCATTTTTATAAGTAATTAAGCTTAGAAAGTAAGGAAAAAGTTATGATTTCAGTTTGAATAGTACTCGATTGACCAGAGGTTTGATCGAGAATTTAAAAATAGTAAATGATGTCCAAAATTGTTGAAAATATCTAGATTGACTCTAGATAATATGTAGGAATTTTTTGTTGTGCAAAGGGAACTTTTTAAGAACATTGAAAATTTATTAATCAGATTGATTTGATTAAACTGAACCGAAATTAGACTCCGATTGAGGTGAAATTTTATGTACAGCCTAGTTTTTATATGACATAGATTGTAAAATCAAATTTGGAATAAATTGGAGTTGGGAAGTGAAAGAACCATAGAAAATTGCTTGATAGACTTAAAATAGCTAATTCGGTTTAATAGGTTGGACCATTGGTTGGACCAATTTTGGTTCACTATAAAAGCCATTAAATGGCAGATTTGGTGGGTGAATCTCCCTTATCTCCTCCAGTTCTTTCTTCCCTCTTGTGGCCGAAGTCACTCCCTCTCCCTTTCTCTCCATTTTCTTCATGTTTTGCTTGATTTCTCTCCAAATCGAACCACCCTAAATGAAATTCAGCCCATCTTTAAGATCATAACAACCTCTATCTTCTATTTGATAGATTAAAAACAAGGAAAAGAAAAGATTCAAGGTTATGTCCCAATTTGGAGGTAAGAGATTTAAGTTGAATTAAATTGATTTATTAGTTTTAAATAGTAGATTAGGGTGTATTGAGCATAGTTATGAAGTTATATTGAATAAAAGAAAGAAATTAATTGATGTTTGGTTATTGTGTATTTTCGGCCATGGAGGAAAAATTCAAGGGAAATGGCTTTTCAAAGGCTAAAGACAAGAATTGTGGAGCTTATGAAGAACATGGAATTGAGGTTTGTGATTACTTAATATAAGAATTTCCTTTTGAAAATTTAGGGTTTTACATTATATTGTAAAGTGAGAATGTGTAAATGACATGTATAATTGAAATTGAAGTGATAATTGAGGTTAAGAAAGTTAGATAACCTAATTAGAATGATTATTTTGAAAGAAAACTTATTGTAGGTTTTGATGATAATGAGACATAATGGTATGTGTAGGTATATTCTTAGTATACCTAGTGAATAAGTGTGATTGAAAAGTGTATATATATAAATTGAGGTTTAATTTAGTGGAATAAGTGTTAAATGAAGGAAAAAAATAAAATTTTAGGATAAAATACTAGTGGTAGCCGAATGGATTAGTAGGGAAAATGTGAGAAATTATGTGGTATATGTAATATGTGAGTGATAAGTTAGACAAATGAGTGATTTAGAAATAAAAAGGGAAGTTTGACAAAACGAATTGCATAAAAATCAAATAATTGATCTAATGAACCAAAGATTTAATTAGTATATTTAATGATATTTAAGCCATAAAATGAATATGTATATAGTTTGAAAGTATTTTCCTTTAATTGAAATTACATGAATTTAATTGAATATTTTGAGAATTGTTTCCCATTATGTCCATGGTGGGAAATATTGACAAATATTGAAACAATTGAAATTTCATATATAATTGAAGAGATTTTTGATTTAATGAATAATTAAAGTGAAAAGGATAAAATAAAAAGATGTAACTTTGAAGTGCATTTATGACCATTTAATGACCAAAGTATATTTATTATATAAAATAAGTATATAATAAGAATTGTGCATAAATAATGAATTTTGATGAATCATGATGAGATAATACATTTAATACGCAACATTGATGAAAATGTTGTGTAGCTAGTGAAATGAAATGATAGTGAAATATGAAGGAAAGTGGAAATGTTAAAAAGTAAGAAGCAGAATTGAAAGTTAACTGAGAAAGTATTTGCCCTTAGTAGTGTCTAGTAGTTGATCGAGTTTAGTATATAGTGGCTAGCCATCGGGGATTCTGTACTGTTGTGGTGTCATGATGACTCCAGTGGGTAGGCCAATGACGGACTACCATATTGAAAGTGAAAAGTGAAATGTGATAAAGTGTTCAGTGATTCTGTGGAGTGATCCTTCGGGGTCACTCTTTTTTATTTGTGGACCACGGGATCCACACTCTGTTTATCAGGTTCACAGATTTCTACCGGAGGGATACTAGGGGCATAATGGTAATTAAAAGTGATATGAAAAAGTAAAAGTGAAACGAAAATGAGTGTTTAAATGAAAAGGGATAAAAATGAAGGGAAATGAAAAGTTTATGTAACACTCTTATCACTTCCGTAAATTACAATACTTGAACAATTACTATAGTAACTGTGGTAAATTTTTTTTTTCTAACTTATTCTTGTAAACTATTATATCATTAACATATCACATTTAATGCAAATCAAACATTACATGTCGTATCATCTCATACAATAACTGTCAATAATAGTTATAATATACAATACATGCTCAATACTAAAATTCTTTACCTATACAGGCCACTTACAAAATACCTACTTTTCTTAACTTCAATCTGGAGGCACGATCTCAAAGCAAAAAACACGCCTACTCCTCAGATGTTCTACTCGATAACTGTACGCAGTCAAATAAACTACGTGTTGAGCATTAAATATGCTCAGTGGTGATTAAAAATCTAAATATTTCCAAGTCTAACATACATACATGCATATCACTACAACCCTCACTTTCAGCTTAACAATGTCATATTATTATTGTACCCCCCTTAACTTATTACCTTACTTGTAAACTATTCACCTTAGCCACTTTTTCTTACTCTTTAACTTATTACTACTCTAACTCTTAACTTTAACATTATTCACTAATCTTCTGATATACCTTATCTATTTTCCATTGACGTTCTATCCTCATTTCTTATGACTAAACAATCCTGTCACTTCGTTTACTTTAATCAATTCATTATACCCTACAATACGTTTTACCTCTGTTTCACTTCCTTTTTCTCAGTATACTTCTATAATGCATTTTACTTTAGTAAATCCTCAATTCCATTTAAATCACTCACTAAACCTTGATTATTCTCATTTATGCTTATTTACTCATTTGACATGCAAACTACGATTTGGCCATCACATTCTTACATTCATATACCTTTTTACTCATTAGTCTATATTACACTTTTACATTGCAAATAGATCCGTTAATCACTCATTTGGGTATTTTCATTTATTAAATACATTATCGAACATAATCATTATTTTTATACTTTAATTACAATTTTACCCTTCATTAACTATCTAATTACTATTGTGGCATTTACTCACTTATTTTAAATAGTTATACCTTATTTTCACTTCACTTTTCATTTTATTCTATTAGGTACAATTAATATGGTAAACTTTCTCTTTGGTCCCTAATTTTTCAGTTAATTATAAGTTTGCCACTTTTACATCATAATTACATTGTCATTCTTCATTATCATTTTCCTTTATCACTTTAATTACCATTATACCCCTAGTACCACTTCGGTAGAAATCTGTGAATCGGATAAATAAGGTGTGGATCCTGTGGTCCATGAATAGTAAAGAGTGACCCCGAAGGACCGCTCGATGGTAACAGAGAATAGTTTTTCATTTATCAGTATGGTAGTCTGTCGTTGGCCTACCTAGTAGAGTTGCCATGCTCCATAATAGTACAGTATCCCTATCGCTATCCATTATATCCTGCGCTAGATCAACTACCAGACACTACTAAGGGCAAGTATTTTCTTAACTCTCAGACCCCGAAAGACCGCTTGACAATAACAGAGAACAATTTTTCATTTATCAGTATGGTAGTCCGTCGTTGGCCTACCTAGTGGAGTCGTCATGCTCCACAATAGTACAATATTCCTATGGCTAGCCGTTATATCTTGTGCTAGATCAACTACCAGACACCACTATGGGTGAGTACTTTCCCAATTAACTTTCAAATTTACTTTTCATACTTTTAAAATTTTTCACTTATGTTTACATTTCACTTTTAACACTTTGATTTCAGTCACTTCATTATCAATTTAATACCCAAATATGGCCTAGTCAAAAATTAAATGTTAAATGGATTTATAAGGGTATTTTCATAAATGTACATGTGGGAATTTGGTCAATTGAGGACTTAATTGGAAATGCAATTAAAGTATTAGTGACAAAAAATTTTTTAGTGACTATAAGGTAATTATCAAGGACCTATTAGTTAATTGTTATGGAGCAAATGGTAAAAGGGCATGGTAGTGGAATAAGGGGTCCAATGAGAACTTGACATGTGCATGGCTAGGTGGAGAGTTAGTGGGATTTGAAAGAAAGAGAGAGGGAAGAAACAGGATTTAGTTTCTTTCATTTTTCTTTCCCGTTCTCCCTCTTTCTTTTCTTCATTTTCCTTTTTACTGCTCTTTGGGTTTGCATGTGTTGATTCCTTAAGATTGAGCTATGTTCTAAGAGATTAAGAACTGAGTTTCCAGTGGTAAGTTGCTGAGTTATCTCGGGTTCTATTCTTCTCCTCCTTCTTCTTCTTGGATTCGATTGGGATATACAGTTGTTTTGCATGGGTTGATTTGGGTTTTGTTTTAATTGGATTTTGTAAGCAATTGACGAAAGAAGGAAAGAAAAAGGGAAAGAAAAGATTGGGTCATGAAATTAGAAGGAGATCTGCAGCAGGTTTGGGAATTGTGTGGTTCATTTTTCTCATTTGAATCATTGAATGTTCTGAATATGTGAAAGTGCATGGGTTGTTAGAGTATGTGAAAATGACTTAAAATGCTATGATTATAATAGTTTTGCATGCCACTTGATGTGTATTTGTAGTTGAGATGAAAACGGTTATGATAAATGATGATTGTCAATAAAATTGTATAGGAATGGTAAAATGTCAGGTGATGCTTAAATGAGCATCCTTGCTACATTATTGTTCTATTGTATGTTAGATTTTTTTAGTAGTATGATTATAAGCATGAGACGGGTATATGCATGTTAGTTTGAGGTTGTGTGAAGTGATAAGCATGTTGAGATGAATATTGTGGAGTTTGGTTTTGCAAGCAAATAAGTTTTCTGGGAAAATCTGGGTCAGGGGGTATTTAGACGGCGGTAAGAGCATCCCCATACCGCCGTGTAATCGCCCACTAGAGATGGGACTTTGCTAGTCTGTCGCACTACACGGTGGTAAGGATAGACCATACCGCCGTGTACCTGCTCTCTGGATTGTTTCATTTTTGGGGCTTGTGTGTTACACGGCGGTAAGAACATTCCATACCGCCGTGTAAACCCAGTATTACCTTAAATGATATTTGTTAGTCAAATCTTCTACTTGGTTTGTTATGATAGGGTTTTTACATGATTTTATTTATGCATGTATAAGATTATGGGTTCTTTATATCAAGTTATACGTTCGTGATTGATCATATCGTTTATTATTTAAATATATATGAGTTGTATGTACATGAAATATTTAGCTATGGGATCACATATTCTTATTAAGATTCATAGATGATTTATATGTCTCTGAATTTTGACCAATATATTTATGTATACTTGCATTATGTGAATATACTTGAGTTATTCTTTATTCTATGATAATAATACTAGAGTACATATGAGTTGTTATTTGAGCCTGATCAGTCATAGTTAGTGGTTGGATAAGCGCTTATCTAAGATTGAGATATATGTGTGTGAGTGCGGCTGCTACATGATGACCCCATTTGGGTCCCCACATGATTGGAGCTACCTTTGGGTATACATGATTACATGATTCGAGACTTATGTCTCTACAAGTTTGGATACTGTGTCCTATCAGTATCACACTCCCGTATCCACTAGTTTAATGAATAATCAGGCTATTACTATTATTATTACTATTATTATTATATATTTGTCTATCATATGTGTTTTTAATGATATGAACTGAGCATATATATTACTTGTTAGTATATATGGTACATGACAGGATGTGCTAAGATGCTAGTACATGTCTTGAAAGGTTAATTGTTTTATCTTTTGAGTATGCATAAGATGAGTAAGTATTGTTTATATGTTCACATATGTATGTTTGAATAATTGATTCAAGTATGAGCAGAATTTGATTGTATGTCTAATATCATCGATAATTTATAAGTTCTTATTGTGATTATTTGTATATGCAAGTTCTGTTGGGTTTGTTGCTCCCCACTAAGCGTTATCGCTTAGCACGGTTTTTTTTTCCCGTGTAGGTGGTAGGTACAGTTTGGAGTCGAACATTTGTAGGCCGGCCACTAGAAGTCTTTTGTTGGAGTCTCTTTTTGTCTTCCGCTGATTTTGTATAAGAATTTTGATTTTGGCAAATGCAAAGATTTTTGTAAAGGAACAATTATTTTGTATATGTACATGTTAAATATATACAAATCCTTTTTATAAAACGATACGATTATATATGGATCTGTTATCTTTTGATTAAATGTGTTTGTTCTCTTAACTTATTTAAGTTTATGTATATGTATTTGAGTTGTATATGTTTTGTGCGCTTAGCGCAACCGATATCCTTCCAACGGGGGTGTCAGGGGCGTTACAGTTTTGGTATCAGAGCATCGGTTTTGTCGGTTCTGGTTCTATGTGATTGTTTGAGTGTAGAGTCATTGCATGAGAATCAATCTAGTGTTGTGGCCTAATGCAGATGTCTTGTCTTGTGTAGTGTCTTGGTGGAGTCTGATCCAAGTGAGTATATAGGCGACACTATATAAAGTGTTAATCCGGTCGAAAGTGGTAATCCGGTTGGATAAGATAGGCCTGCACGTGAGCATGCACCAGTAGAAGGTCAGGATTTTGATTCGGCATTAGTGCAAGGCTTGCTTCAAGTGGTAGACAGACTGACTGCTCTTAAGGCTCCTACAGAGTTATTAAGAAAGAGAGTAGTGGAAGATTTCCATGGGACTGCATTAGATCAATCAGATGTGGCCGAGTTCTACGTTGAGAGGGTAGATCGAATCTTACAAGAGATGAACTGCCTGCAAATCAGAGGGTATCTTGTGCAGTGTCTCTACTACAAGGATCGGAATATGATTGGTGGAAGCTTGTGCTCCACAATCCATAGAGACCGGCTGAGTTGACATGGCAATTTTTGAAAGAAGAGTTTGAGAAGAAGTATGTGACAAAAGCCTACCGAGAGGCGAAGTGGAATGAGTTTATCAATTTGAAATAGAGGAACTTGTCAGTCAGTGACTACGAGAAAGAATTTAGCCAGTTGACCAAGTATGTACCCTAACCGTTACTGACAGAAGAGTTTAAGTGCCAGCATTTTCAGGGTGGATTAAGTGAGGTCATTAGAGGTCCATTGTCAGCTATGGCAGTTATGCATCCGGTTGGATATTATGAGTTGGTGGCTACAACGATAAAGTTAGAAGAATCAAAGATAGCGAAGCAGCGAATAGAACAGAAAAGAAGAGCACCCGATAAGAAGTCCAAAGGTGTTCCGATCAGACAAGTGACTAGAGGAACTACACAAGCGCCATCAGAAGTTAAAAGTGTAGCACTGCATGCTAGTAGGGGAAGTCTACCACCGGAGTGTGAGCATTGCTAAAGACAGCATTGGGGTACATGTCGTAAGATCACTAGAGCGTGCTTCAATTGCGGGAGTATCGAGCATCGGTTTGCTAGTTATCCCGAACGGCAAGAGAATAAGAGTCAACAAGAGAGCAAAGCTAATGGAGGTAAATCAAATGCAACGAGAAGCAATCGGGATAGAAGTAGGGCTCCTCAGGCACCATCAGAAACCGTACATCGGTTAGGGGCTACGAGAGAGTATGTTCGGCCAAGGGTGTACGTGATGATTAGTGAGAATACTCCCGAGCCCGCAGGTCCTTCCGATAAGTGTTAATTGGTTAAGTTTCCATTTGAGTTCGGTTTTGGCATTTGGGATGTAAGTGATTAGCGAGGAAATTTCGAGGAAAAAATTTCTTAAAGGGGAGAGAGTTGCCACATCCCAAATATGGCCTAGTCGAAAATTAAATTTTAAATGGATTTATAAGGGTATTTTCATAAATGTGCATGTGGGAATTTAGTCAATTGAGGACTTAATTGGAAATGCAATTAAATTATTAGTGACATAAATTTTTTTAGTGATTATAAGGTAATTGTAACAACCCAAAAAGGGCCTGATCGGAATCTGCATGGTAAGTAAGGGAAGTAAGGGTATTTTCGTAATTTGAGCAAGAGAAAATTTGGATAATAAGGAATTAGTTGTTAAGGAATTAATTAATTAAGTGAAGAGAAAGAATTATAGTGTGTGCTTGGAGTGTATGGTGGTAGGGTGTAAGTGGGTTATAAGAAATATTATGGTGTGCGTTGAGTTTGGTGCATGGAAGATATTTGTGTGAGAGAAGTTTGTGTGTGTGTAGTGTATGGTGCCAAGAGTGGTTAAGTCAAGATAGTGGAAGGTTTGATTTGTTAGGATTGTGACAAGTGGCTTTGCGGTTGGTGAGCATTAAATGAAAAGTAAGAGAGAGGTGAGGAGGGAAGAGATGGATGAAGCTTCCCGTGGAAGCTAGCTCTCTCTCTCTCTCTCTTTTCTTCTTCTTTTCCGTCCTCTCTCTCTCTCTTATTTCCATTTTTCTGCTCTCATCTCCTTTTCTCTTGTGTTTTCTTTGAGCTTTGAGAAGGAATCTTGGGTTTTGAGCTAAGTTTTTGAAGGTAAGTGGTCTGGAGTTCTCTGGTTATTTGGGTTCTTCTCTTCTCCTTCTTTTTCTGATTTTGATTGTGGAATTTGGGTTTGATTTGAGTGAGTTTTGATTGGGTTTGTGCAAGAATCGGAAGCTAGAAGAAAGAGCAAGGGAAAAGAGAAAGCGGACTCGTGAGGGGCTTGGTTTGAAGCTGCAATTTCCAGCTTTGGGAGCTGCGTTTTTTAGTGTGTGCATGTGTTTGGGAGTTAAATTGATTGTGATTGGGAGCTGTGTTTGTGGATTATGTTTTTCCCCTAATTTCTCCTTGGATCAATTCTATCTTTGTGATTGCATGTCACTTGTAACCTTGAGTGTTTTGTTAGATGAATGCATGCTTAAATTAAATAGTGATTTATAGTGAAATGTTAGTGATATAGTGTGGATAGTATGTGTTTTTGGAACTTGAGCATGTTATGTTAATGAATTTTGAGCTTGGTTGTGAGTAAATTCTTGATTAATTGATGTTTGATTAATGTGTAAAATGTGTTTATGTGGCTTGAGAATTATGCTGTGATGTGCAAGAGGCTTGAGGTAAGTGTTTGTATATGTTGTTTGCATGTATGAAGGATTGTGTGTGAAAGACTAGGAAAACTGCAGATTTTGGGCGAATCTGGGCTCTGTCGCGATCGCGATGCTGTTGCGAGCGCGACAGAGTGCGGATTTGGCCGCTTGTTCTTGAAGAGCACTCTGTCGCCATCGCGACCGCGACAGAGGGCTATGTAGCCGAGTCCTCCGCGCGAGCATGCTGCCGAGCGTGAGCGCGAGGAGGAAGGAACTTGTCTCTGTCGCGATCGTGATAGAGCTCGGTTACGCGAATCTACCTTGTGGGCTTCGTCGCGAGCAGGCCTTATGGCGCGAGCTCACAAGGAGGTGCCCCGTGCTCTGTCACGATCGCGACAGAGGCCCTTCCTGCTTGCCCTGTTTTCTGAATGTGCTTCTTTTGCACGGTTTCTCCCTATTGCATGAAATATGGTTGTACTTATGACTCGTGATATTATTGTACTAGTGTCTTAGTTATGAATTTATTTGATGTTAGAGTCTTGAGTTGAATCTTGTTTTGATTGTGTATTATCGTGTGAGTGAATGAGTTGTCGAGCCTGAAGTGTCAAGGTATTAGATAATTAAGCATGCTTAAGAAAGGGTTAGTGAGTGCAGCAGCCCGTGTCCGCCCCGTTTGGGCGAAGCGGTCGACCTCCGAGATGGTCATCTTCCGTTTAATGACAAAATGTTTTGAGACTCCAGTCTCCCGCGCTACCTTCGGGTATTAAAACTATTTTTGAGGCTTCGGTCTCCCGTGTAATGTTCCCATATCCTCCACCATTGAATTCAGGCTATTGTGTTAAGTGTCTAGTATGTGATTAGTGAAGTGTTCTAATTATTGCGTGATTCTGATTATGATCAATGTTTCATGTTTTCTGTTTCAATTCTGATATACATATGGTGACTCTTGAGCTGTGTATATATTTTTGCCCTCTAATGTTTAGTGAATTCTGTATGATAACGTTTAATATCTTGCATAGTGCTCTGTCGTGTTTTGTCCCTCCCCACTGAGCGTTATCGCTTAGCACGGTTTCTGTCCCGTGTAGGTGGCAGGTTTTTTTGAATTTGCCAGTGTCACGCATCTGCAAGTCGGCCACATAGGAGTAGAGTCTTTGTTTTTGTTATCTACTCCTATAATTCTCTTTGTATGTAATATTTTTGTATAGTGGCTTATGTAACTTTTACTTAAGGAATGATCTAATCTTTTGGGATTGTATTTAACTCTATATTTTAATTATATGAGATTTATGTTCTACCTTTTTTTATATATTCTTAGTGAATGCTTCCGCTTAGCGCATGTATGTATGTATGTTGTGAGTGAGCATCGGGTAGCGCGCCCGCTGGCGCCCTTCCAACGGGGGCGGCGGTGGGGGTGTTACAGTTTTTGGTATCAGAGCACCGGTTTAGGCGGTTCTGGTTGGCTTTGTTTGTTGTATGTCGAGTCCTTGCATGAGAGTCGATTTTGTGTCGTGGCCTAATGCAGATGTGTCTTGTCTTGTGTAGTGTCTAGATGGAGTCTGATCCAAGTGAGAATGTGGGTGAGACGGTTGGTAGTGCAAGTGTAGTGAGAGGTGAGCACCCTGCTCCGCAGCGTCAGCAAGAAGAGGTTCCTGGTGTGGGTTTTGGTCATGAGAATCCGGTCCTAGTGTAAGGTTTGCTTCAGTTAGTGGAAAGGTTAACTGCTCCTAAGGCCCCAACTAAGTTATTAAGAAAGAGAGGAGCAGAAGACTTTCATGTGACTGCTATGGATCAATCTGATGTGGCCGAGTTTTGGCATAAGAGGGTAGGCCGGATTTTGCAAGAGATTAGATGTCCTGCAGATCAAAGGGTGCTTTGTGCAGTGTCGTTGCTTTAAGGGTCAGCGTATGATTGGTGGGAACTTGTCATGCGGAATCCTCAGCGACCAGTCGAGTTGACTTGGGAATTCTTCAAGCAAGAATTTGAGCAGAAGTATGTGACGAAGGCATACCAGGAAGCCAAGTGAAGAGAGTTCATCAGTATGAAGCAGCGGGGTATGACCGTGAGTGAGTATGATAAGGAATTCAGCCGGTTGAGTAAGTATGTGCCTGAGCAGTTGTTGACGGATGAGTTCAGATGTAGGCACTTCCAAGAGGGATTGCGTGAGGTGATCAGAGGTCCTTTGTCTGCGATGACGGTCTTGCAACCAGTGGGGTATTATCAGCTTGTGGCAGCGGCAATGAAGTTAGAGGAATCTGAGGTGATCAAGCAGAGAATAGAGAACAAGAGGAAAGCACCGGATGGTGGGATAGGAAGTGGTAAGAAGTTGAGATGTGTTCCGAGTGGCTAGGGTGTGAAGAGTTCAGTTCCGGTACGTTCAGAAGTCGGGAGTGTATCGCCACCTTCTAGTAAGGGAAGTGTGATCTCAGAGTGCGAGCATTGTCATAAGCGCCATTAGGGTGAGTGTAGAAGGATCTCTGGAGCGTGTTTTAGATGTGGTAGCCAAGAGCATATGGTGGCAAATTGTCCGGATCGACGAGAGCTTCAGGGTAAACCCGAGAGTAGAGCTAGTGGTCAGAGAGGAAGAGGAAACTAGAGTGGTAGAGGCAGTGGATGACCTTCTCAAGCGCCGTCAGAGTCAGTGCAAAAGCCGCCAATCGGAGAGGAAGTGTAAGCGCACCCGCGAGTATATGCCATGTTAGGAGAGGATGTAGCGGATCGAGCTGGACCTTCTGGTAAGTTGTGTTTCTAGCCCTTGCTAATTCAATTTGAGTTTTGGGTTGTTGGATATAAGTGGTTATCGAGGAAATTTCGAGGATGAAATTTCTTTAAGGGGGAGTGATTGTAACAACCCAAAAAGGCCTTAATGGGAATCTGCGTGGTAAGTAAGGGAAGTAAGGGTATTTTCATAATTTGAGCAAGAGAAAATTTGGATAATAAGGAATTGGTTGTTAAGGAATTAATTAATTAAGTGAAGAGAAAGAATTATAGTGTGTGCTTGGAGTGTATGGTGGTAGGGTGTAAGTGGGTTATAAGAAATATTATGGTGTGAGTTGAGTTTGGTGCATGGAAGATATTTGTGTGAGAGAAGTTTGTGTGTGTGTAGTGTATGGTGCCAAGAGTGGTTAAGTCAAGATAGTGGAAGGTTTGATTTGTTAGGATTGTGACAAGTGGCTTTGGGGTTGGTTGGCATTAAATGAAAAGTAAGAGAGAGGTGAGGAGGGAAGAGATGGATGAAGCTTCCGGTGGAAGCTAGCTCTCTCTCTCTCTTTTCTTCTTCTTTTTCGTCCTCTCTCTCTCTCTTATTTCCATTTTTCTGCTCTCATCTCCTTTTCTCTTGTGTTTTCTTTGAACTTTGAGTAGGAATCTTGTTTTGAGCTAAATTTTTGAAGGTAAGTGGTCTGGAGTTCTCTGGTTATTTGGGTTCTTCTCTTCTCCTTCTTTTTCTGATTTTGATTGTGGAATTTGGGTTTGATTTGAGTGAGTTTTGATTGGGTTTGTGCAAGAATCGGAAGCTAGAAGAAAGAGCAAGGGAAAACAGAAAGCGGACTCGTGAGGGGCTTGGTTTGAAGCTGCAATTTCCAGGTTTGCGAGCTGCATTTTTGAGTGTGTGTATGTGTTTGGGAGTTAAATTGATTGTGATTGGGAGCTGTGTTTGTGGATTATATTTTTCCCCTAATTTCTCCTTGGATCAATTCTATCTTTGTGATTGAATGTCACTTGTAACCTTGAGTGTTTTGTTAGATGAATGCATGTTTAAATTAAGTAGTGATTTATAGTGAAATGTTAGTGATATAGTGAGGATAGTATGTGTTTTTGGAACTTGAGCATGTTATGTTAATGAATTTTAAGCTTGGTTGTGAGTAAATTCTTGATGAATTGAAGTTTGATTATTGTGTAAAATGTGTTTATCTGGCTTGAGAATTATGCTGTGATGTGCAAGAGGCTTGAGGTAAGTGTTTGTATATGTTGTTTGCATGTATGAAGGATTGTGTGTGAAAGAGTAGGAAAAGTGCAGATTTTGGGCGAATCTGGGCTCTGTCGCGATCGAGATGCTGTTGCGAGCGTGACAGAGTGCGGATTTGGCCCCTTGTTCTTAAAGAGCACTCTGTCGCGATCGCGACGTTGTCGTGACCGCGACAGAGGGCTATGTAGCCGAGTCCTCCGCGCGAGCATGCTGCCGAGCGTGCGTGCGAGGAGGAAGGAACTCGTCTCTGTCGCTACCGCGACAGAGCTCGGTTGCGCGAATCTGCCTTGTGGGCTTCGTCGCGAGCAGGCCTTATTGCGCGAGCTCGCGAGGAGGTGCCTCGTGCTCTGTCGCGAGAGTGACACTGTCGCGATCGCGACAGAGGCCCTTCCTGCTTGCCCTATTTTCTGAATGTGCTTCTCTTGTTCCACTTTGCACGGTTTCTCACTATTGCATGAAATATGGTTGTACTTATGTCTCGTGATATTATTGTACTACTGTCTTAGTTATGAATTTATTTGATGTTAGAGTCTTGAGTTGAATCTTGTTTTGATTGGTTATTGTCGTGTGAGTGAATGAGTTGTCGAGCCTGAAGTGTCAAGGTACTGGATAATTAAGCATGCTTAAGAAATGGTTAGTGAGTGCAGCTGCCCGTGTCCGCCCCATTTGGGGGAAGCGGTCGACCTCCGAGATGGTCATTGTAAGCACTGTGTCCCGGAGCGGTCCGGATCAGAGGTTACCCTATGATGAAATCAATGTCCGAGCCGGTATGAGGGGCTGGATTTGGAGGTTTTAGTCCCGCGTTCCATGAGAAGTGAGGCTTTTTACAATTCCCGGACAGAGGGGGAGAAAACAGAGGTTTTTTCGAGTCAAAAGACTTTTTGTCCTCCACAGACGGCCAGCCCGTCTGTGAAGTCGGCCCGTCGCTTCGAGTCACCGACGGTTTGTGGTATTTTTCGACGCCCATCGGAAAATCACCGCCCCTGTCAGGATGCCGCCTGGTTTCCCGGAGCACGCAACCCTTCCGACGCCCGTCGGTGGATGTGGCAGGGCCGTCGGACGAATCCTTGTGTCAGAAGGATTCTTCCGACGCCCGCACCCATACACCGACGCCCGTCGGTCGTGTCTGGCTATAAAAGCTCCGAATTTTCATTTGAAAAGGGTTGGAAAAATTTTCGAAAGAGGAAACTCTGCCCAATTTCAAGCAAATTTTCTCTTTCTTCCAACAAAACACATTTTCTAAGGAATTCTATTTAATCAAGGATCAAATCAGTCAAAAGGAACTAAAAGCTAATTAGTTTTCTTTAGATTTTGACTCCAAAATCGATTTTCTGAGGGATTGAAGAAGAAATATCTCATTTTCTCTCTTTAATCTTTCATCTTTGCTTCTCGTGGAACGCGTGGGGCTCTAACGGACACAAGAATCTCACCCGAAGCTATTATCTGAGGGTAAATATCCCGGATCCTTTCTCCATTTCATCTCATATTTATTTCTTATTTTTTAGATTTTTTGAATATCTGTCATTACTTTCTTTTATTTTGACTCTCCTATCTCCTTTTGGGATAAAACCCACTTTTCTTGACTTTGAAAAGGTTTCTCTCCATTCTGTCTTTTCGGAGACAGAGGTGACAGACGGGTCATCTTTATCACCGACGCCCGTCGGTCACCCCCCTACAGACGCCCCTCCTTGAGTGACAAACGGACGCCTCGGTTACCTTAACCGATGCCCATCGGTCAGCTAAGGAAGGCCGTCGGTGGGTTCTGTCTCCATCCTTTTAAATCGTTTTTTTTATCTCTTCCAAGTCTTTTTATCTCTTACATGTTAATTTTGCGTATATTGACATCTCTTAACTTTTTATGAGTGTATATTGATTCTCCTAGATTATCCCGAGCCTGAGCGGCTATCTACCACATTTGGAGGATCTCGTCCGATTTAGTTTCCTAATCCTCTTGTTTTATTTCTTTCATTGATTATCTTATGTACTCCTTTCATATCCCGTTGATGTACAAAAATGACTCAATGTTTTTATATTTAATAAAATGAGGTTTACACAAAAACAAGGGTCCAATGCCCTATTTCCATCCCAAAAAGATCATCACAAATAAAAATCTCCAATTTTAATAATGATGCATGCGAGGACCAAAGTCCTCAAAATAAGCAATGCCCCGATTTATGCATGGTCCGCACATTTACGAAAGGGAGTTGTATTCCGCTCCTTGTATTATTGTAATCTATTGCTTTCATTATCTATTTGATCATTTATCGCTTTCAAGATGTGAATAAATGCGCCTTTTAATCAAACTGCATAGTGTGGAGAGAGAGCGAATTAATGACATTAAAATTTGATCATAAAATAATTGAGGTAGAAATAGATGAGAAATCCCGGACCCAGCTCTGGTCTTTGGGCTCAAGAGGTTAGAGGTCATCCTTCAAGATACTTCTTGAGCCACGAGGCTTTAGCGCTAATCCTAGGCTCCTTAGGGTGAGGAGTTCACCTTCCATGATCCCTCTGGCTGGCCCGAAATGGATACCAAGCGCAGTCTTAGGCTCTCCGAGGCGAGAGAAACTTTCCCAATGTTCTATTGGGTGGCGACTCCATGAAACCTCCGTGTTGCTCAACATAGACGCACTTACAATTTATTTGCAAGCTGTCACGGACCCGCAAATGCCCCGATCGCCCACGTGCGGGCGGTCCCAAGGGAGGCGCTCGGGATCCGGCGCGCGTCACAGTGGCGGCTCCACTGGGGACGTTTATGGTTCGAGGTTTCGATTGGAAAATACCTCTTTTAACATTTATGATTAAAATTTAATTCATAAATTCACTTTCTCTCAAAATTGCATTTGCATATCATTAGAGCCTTAGAATACGCTAGTTTGGTCCCTCTTTTAGCCCCGGTGCGTTCCTGAAGCACCTCCTCATTTTAACTCAATTTGGGGAAGTGTTAAGGATAATCACCAGCCCAAGCCACGTACCTTAATGGTATATCAAAATGATGACCCGATCGGTCGCTACGCTCCTGATGAGCTAGACCCATCGGCAGGGATCATGCTTGGGTAGCCTTGAAGAAACATCTCCCTTGACCAAAGCTCATATAATGGCTGTAGTTACTTTCCACAGGTGAAATGAACCTTAATTTCATGCTTGCTGTATGGATCCTCATATATTGGGTGAGTCCAAATGTCTCGCTTGGTAACCTAGCCAAAGGCTATCATGCCCCGGTAGGGCCATGTCGAAATTTATGGAACGTCCAAATACGTGACGATCATTGTCCATCCGCTAGTACATTAGCATAGGAGTGTTATGCTGCTGGTTTTTTCGCCGCGCACCATACGCGTCCATCGGGTCCCTCGTTGACCCTTGGGCTAATCCCACCTAGGGAAGAGACTGCACGACCAAGAGTGTGGGAGAAATAAGGGTGGAAGGACCTACTTGCTTGCTTGTGCTCTGTAAGTGTTGCATATCGCGATCATGCATTATACCTGCATTCCATGCATCATTCTAACTTTTGTCCCTGCAGCCATCATAGATCTGCCCAGGTGGACTAGATCACCAACCGGGCGACTGATCCGAGTTCTTACTCCCGAGCTGTCAGATAGAGAGGGCATACCGGAAATCTTATCAGAAATCAGTGGTACAGTATCTCAGATGGCAAACTCGCCTAGGGGGGAAGACGCCACCAGGGCCATGATTGCGGAAGAAGTGGGCCACCGTTTTGAGGAATTCGAGGGTAGGATGATGAATATGTTGACCACCTTGGCGCAGCAGAACGCTCCGCAGAATCCTCCTCCTCCTCCAGTGAGACAGAATGAGCCAGAGGAAGAAAGGGTTGAAAGGCGAGAAGAGCCTGTTAGGCCACCTCCAGTAGAGTTAAGATCAGTGGCCTCGGGAGAGCTGAGAAGAAGGCCAGTGTTGAGAATTGATGACAATAGAGATATCGAGGATGATAGGTTGAGCATGGCATCTGAGAAGGGGAAGGCGCCTCAAACCGATGACTTTATTTTAAAGAAGATGGAAGAGAGGTTCGAGGCTATGGCTCGTATGATAGGCAGAGCTCATGGGATGAATCCGGAGGATAGGGAGTTGGACGGAGAGGACCCGATCCCTTATAACTTCAAAATGCCGGACATGCCGAAGTTTTATGGTACTTCTGACCCCACCGCACATGTGAAGCAATATTCTCTGGTCATGAAGGGGACCGCGTTGTCCAAGAAGCAGAAAGTGGAATACTTTTGTCTGAGTCTGACCTCTCATGCCATAGACTGGTATCATGGCCTTGACTGCCGTACTAAAGAAGATTGGGATCTGCTCACTGAGGAGTTTTTGAAGCAGTATGACTGTAATATCAGAATGGAGGTGACTCTGAAAGATCTTGAGCTACTTCAGCAGAAGACCGGGGAGTCTTTCCATGATTATCTTACCCGATAGCGGAACCGGGTAATGGAGATGCGCCGGAAGCCTGACACCCAGGATCAGATTCGTCTGTTCATTAAGAACGCAAGCCCGTACTTAAAAGAGGGATTGAGGATGAAGGGGTTGAAGGACTGGGAGTATCTCAAAGACATAGCCATCGAAGCAGAGGGAGAGTTCTTAACCCGAAAAGCTAACAATGACAATTTCTCCAAAAGGGCTAACCCCGGTCAAGGAACCAGTAGGCCGGCGGGTCCCAGTAACAGCACTAGAAGAATGGGTGAAGTGTCTGCTACTGAGGTAACCGCCCAGAGGAAGTTTTCGAACTTGGGAAGACCATTATCCTGGGTCCTGAGGAGGTTGATGAAGGAGGGAAAATTGCACCCTCTGGCTCCTAGGCCAGCTTCGACACAAGGGAGACCAGGACATAAAGATAACGAATTCTGTGCATTCCACCAGCACTCAGGCCATATCACTGATAAATGCAAAGCGCTCCGGCACTCTATCCAAGACTTGATTGATAGCAAGCAGATCTCTGACCCTGAGAAGAGAGAAACTGAGAAGAAGCCCGGTTATAATGCCGTACCACCACCCGTGTTTATGATCCAATCTAACCTGCCAGAGTGGTACGTGCTACAAGATCTGTATGGGAGTGAGAAGTTTGCTGCTGGTAATTCCCAGGATGGAAAGGAGAAAGCAGTTGTAGCGACCCTTGATTGCTGGTCTAGCAGTGAAAGCGGTGGAGAAGCCGAGGATGAAGAAGGGATGAACCTTGATTTGTGGGGCTCCGATGAAGACGAAGGAGAGATAAGGGCTGTGACGAGGAGTGGAAGGGTGATTCCCGAGATTACGAAGCTACCTGAGCCGGTATAGCCATCAGCAGAGAAAGAGCCAGAGGAGGGGCAGATTGTCAGGCAGTTGAAGAAAACCGCGGCTCAAATATCCATATGGGATCTGTTGAGGCAATCCCCCTCTCATAGGCAGAAGGTAGTAGAAGCTTTGGTTGAGGCCACAGTCGCCACCACTATTTCCCCGTCAGAACTGTTGGGTTTAATTAAGGGAGGATCCGAGGAGAGATTGGTCTTTTCTGACGCCGACCTACCTGTTGAAGGCCGCAACCACAACCGACCCTTGTACATTAAAGCGCAGATTAACGATAAGCACACTGCTTGCGTTATGGTGGACGACGGGTCTTCTATCAATGTGTGCCCTTTGGTATCCTTGCAAGCTTTTGGTTTAAACGAGGGTATGCTCAGCGGATCAGATCTGACTATCACAACCTACGATAACTTGAGGAGGCAAGCCTCAGGAACCTTTAAGACTTTGGTCAAGACAGGACCTATTGAAGTGGAGGTTGAATTTGTGGTTTTGGCCATCCCTGCTAACTTCTCAGCTTTGCTTGGGAGACCCTGGTTTCATAAATTAGGGGGAGTGCCATCCACACTGCATCAGATGATAAAGTTCCCGCACGAAGGGGAGGTGGTGACTATCAAAGCAGCCAGGGAAAACCAGGTCTCAGCGCTAGAAATAGCCAATCAGCCATTCAGCGGCTTCCACATGTCTATGATAAGGGAAGAGTACGGGTCAGTGGATAGCCCAGCTGTGGTTAATATGATGAAGAAGATGCATTATCTTCCCGGGGCTGGATTGGGCAGAAACTCCCAAGGATTGTAGATCGCAATCACCACTCGAGGGCAGAAGAACCGGAAAGGCCTGGGGTATAGAGGTGGCTTCGACAAGAAGAGGATGACATACAAGATCCCCCACATTTCAGAGAACTTCGTGCCAGCATCCTCAGTTTGTGCGTATACTGGTGAAGATGAGCCGCAATGGGTAGAGGGGAGGATTGTCCCTGGCTTCGAGATCTTTAATGATGCTTTTGATTGGAAAGTCGGGTTTGTCAAGACTGTCAAAGACTTTTGGGATGAAGAAGTTATGACCCAGGGTATCACTTGGGACAAATGCGAGCTTGAGGAGGTCGTTACTGAAAAGATGGTAGCTGTCAGGCTGAAAGGGAAGGAGAAGATAGCAGAATTAGGGCTGAAAATCGGAGATTTGAGGATTTCCCCCGACGTGCCTGAGGGGCCTCTGCTGAATCAGGAAGCTAGTGAGCAAGCTGCAACAGCATCAACCTCGGGAGTGGTGGAAGAAGACTCTGGTTTAGATTGTCTTTTTATTCCAGAACTCTTTTATGATGTAAATGATAACTATAATATTATTAATAAGATAAACAATTTCACTTATTTGTGCGATGTTTCTAATGATTTCAACACGCATGAACATGATCATATTCCATCAATTTTTGACATTGACTCCACTGGCACATCTCCTTTTAATCTTGGAACCTCGGAAAATCCGAGAGAAATTCTAATAGCATCAAGCATAACTCCTGAGGAGAGAAAAAATTTTGAGAGAATAATAAGAAAACATGAAAAAGTCTTTGCCTGGACCTACTAGGATATGCCGGGAATTGACCGAGACGTGGCGGAACATCCCATCCCAACTTACCCAGATTACAAGCCTGTGAAGCAAAAGTTGAGAAGGCTAAGGCCAGAATGGGCTGATAAGGTTAAGGAGGAAATTCGACAGCAGATTGAAGCCAAGTTCCTCGTGGAAGTCCAGTATCCTACATGGCTGGCAAATGTGGTCCCTGTAGCAAAAAAGAACGGAAAGGTCAGGGTATGTGTGGATTATCGAGATCTTAACAAAGCATGCCCTAAAGATGATTTTCCACTACCCCATATTGATGTATTGATAGACAGTGCCGCCAATTGCGCGATGTACAGCTTTGGAGACGGTTATGTGGGCTACAACCAGATCCTGGACAAGATAGCTGATCGGGTTAAAACTGCCTTTATCACAGAGTGGGGGACCTATGCCTATCGGGTCATGCCTTTCGGCCTGAAGAATGCAGGGGCCACATATCAGAGAATGGCGACCAAGATCTTAGGCGACCTGATTCATAAAGAAGTGGAGGTGTATGTCGATGACATGATGGTCAAATCAGCCACCCGACAGGGACACTTTGAAGCTCTAGAGAAGTTCTTCACCAGGATCGATAAGTATAATCTGCGACTTAACCCCAAGAAGTGCATTTTCGGAGTGACTTCAGGAAAGCTATTGGGACATGTCGTCAGCCAGAGGGGAATAGAAATTGACCCAGACAAGGTGAAAGCCATCAGAGAGATGCCTGTGCCGCAAAAAGAGAAGGATGTAAGGAGTTTCCTGGGCAAGCTGCAGTATGTCAGCCGGTTTATTGCCAAGCTCACTTCGATATGCGAGCCTGTTTTTAAGCTGCTTAGAAAGAATCAGCCTGTAGTCTGGAACGAAGACTGCCAAAGAGCCTTTGATAATATCAGGGAATATCTGTTAAATCCGCCAGTGCTAAGGCCTCCGCAACCGGTCAAACCGCTTATTCTGTACCTGGCAGTAGAGGACGGTTCGGTGGGCTCCATGATGGCTCAAGAGGATGAATTTGGGGTGGAGTTTGCGATTTATTACCTCAGCAAGAAGTTCCTGGCTTATGAAATAAAATATGCTGAAGTAGAGAAGATCTGCCTCGCAGTGATTTGGGCATCAAAGAAGCTGAGACATTACTTCCACTCATACAAAGTTCAGGCAGTGGCCAAGCAAAATCCGTTGAGATATTTGCAGGAAGCACCGTCTTTGTTTGGAAAGATGGGGAGGTGGCTGCTCTTGCTATAAGAGTTTGATGTGCAATACATCACCCGCAAGACTATTAAGGGGCGAGCCGTGGCCGAATTTCTTGCTGAACATCCTATCCAAGGGCACACCCCCGAGTTTACCTTTCCTGACAAGAGCATAGGCACGATTTCTATTCAGGGATGGCAGTTGCACTTTGACGGGGCAGTGAATAACAGGGGAGCCGGAGTCGGAATCATCTTGACAACCCCAGATAATGAAAAACTTCCTCTTGCTAAGAAGCTGAGATACAAAGTAACCAACAATGAAGCTGAATATGAAGCTTGTGCTTTCGGGCTAGAGGCGTTAGCTGTGTTGGGGGCAAGGAACATAGAGGTATTTGGTGACTCGTCCTTGGTAATAAACCAGATCCGAGGTGAGTGGGCTGTAAAAGAAGAACGACTGGTCCCCTATGTTCAATATCTGAAAGGGATGTGTGGGCAGTTTGAGACTTGCACTTTCCACTTTGTGCCCAGAGATGAGAACCGTCTGGCCGATGCGTTGGCAACCTTAGTGGCGATATGGGATAACCCTGAAGGGGTGGCTATGAAGCCGGTGCTGATTTCGAGCTCTGATAAGCCTAGTTTTGAAACCGAGCCTGTAATGGAAGTAGAGGCGTCAGATGGGAAGCCATGGTACTTTGATATCATGAATTACTTGGAGAACGATAAATTTCCAGAAGAAGCCACTGAAAAGGACCAGAGGATGACACGTAAGTTATCTACTCAGTTCATATCCTTAGAAGGGGTGTTGTACAAAAGACGATCGGATGGGATTCAGCTCAGGTGCTTGAATGAAGGAGAAGCCCGCAAGATAATGGAGGAAACCCATGCAGGTGTCTATGGGGCCCACATGAACGGTTTGACCTTGGCCAAGAAGATCATGAGACAAGGCTTTTATTAGCTTACGATAGACAGTGACTGCTCAAAGTATGTCAAACAATGTCAGTTGTGCCAACAGTACGCAGACCTGAGACACTTGCCGGTATCAGAGCTACATAACCTGACATCACCTTGGCCGTTTGCTGCTTGGGGAATACATATCATTGGAGAGATTCGCCCTACGGCGTCCAATGGGCACAGATACATCATAGTCGCGATCGACTATTTCACCAAATGGGTCGAGGCAGAATCCTTCAAGAAAATTGACGCAAGGGACATGGCCAAGTTCATAGAGAGGAATTTGATCTGCAGATATGGCCTCCTTCATCACATAGTGTCTGATAATGGGGTGCAGTTCATGGGAGAAACCAAAAAACTTCTCGAGAAGTATGGTGTCGAGCATCATAAATCCTCTCCCTACCGACCGCAAGCGAATGGAGCAGTAGAGGCCACAAATAAGAATGTGAAGAAGATCCTATCCAAGATGGTCCAAACCTACAAGGACTGGGCTGAAGAGTTACCCTTTGCCCTGTGGGGATACAGAACGATAGTAAGAGCATCCACAGGCGCTACGCCATTTTCCCTAGTATACGGAACAGAAGCAGTATTGCCAGTAGAGATAGAACTTAAATCACTAAGGGTGGTCATGGAGGCCCAAATCCCGGAAGCCGAATGGGCGCAGCAGAGGTTACAGCACTTGAACTTACTGGATGAGAGTAGGCTGAGAGCTTATTATCATAATCAGATTTACCAGAAGAGATTGGCAAGAACTTTCGGGAAGAAAGTGAGGAAGCATCCACTAAAAGAAGGGGACTTGGTGTTCAAACAGATGAGGCCAGGGATACCAGACATCAGGGGGAAATTCAGACCTACCTGGGAAGGGCCGTATATCCTTAAGAAGCTGCTGTCCAAAGGAGCTGCAATCTTGTCAGATAGCGATGGGAACGAATTCAAAGAACCGATCAGTGTCGACAGACTCAAAAGGTTCCACGGCTAAAGACCAAAATAAAAAGAAGAGAATAAAATGCCCTGCAAGTCGAAAATCGAAAAAAGGCGGCTATGCTAGAATTGGGCGCCTCGACAGGGTGAAAATCGAAAAAAGGCATCCTGTGCAAAAATTAGAGGCATGAGAGAAAATGTCCGATCGTGAAAACCCGAGAGGGCCGATTGGTAACAGGAGTTTATGCTGTTAAAATTTGGTTTCATGTATTGACAGCGCGTAAGCAGCTGAGTAGATGCCAAAATTTATCATGTATGCTGAAATTATATGAAAATGTACGCAAATTCCTGAAATAGAATGAATATTATTTTTTCATGTTCGTCATTCCCTAGTTCTGCATTAAAAAGAAATGTAGCACCAAAAGGAATACATATATAGGCTAAGCTAAGTCCCGCTGCTGCTCTCGCCGACCAAATGTTTGAGCCCTCGAGTCCTGTTATCAGACGCTGGACTAAGGATCCACTTCTTGTACTCGCTAGTCGAAGACGCAGAATGATTGCCAAACCTCCGGATAACAGTCTTCACGGGTAGTCTACCCCACAGCTCATGGTACCGAGAAGCAAACGCGGCCGAGAGAGCTCCTCCTCGGAAAGACAGGGGAACCCTCACTATATCCTTGGTCGTCCCGAGCTGTCGTGTACATCGAGAGGTGATGTAGAAGGTGGCTTAACGGCGGCCGCAGAGGGGAACACAACTCGATGGCCCGTCGATGACCACATGAGACAGTAGGAGCCAGGCAGACGTGAAGTTGATATCGT
Source organism: Excoecaria cochinchinensis (assembly GCA_947683425.1). Taxonomy (NCBI): domain Eukaryota; kingdom Viridiplantae; phylum Streptophyta; class Magnoliopsida; order Malpighiales; family Euphorbiaceae; genus Excoecaria; species Excoecaria cochinchinensis. The sequence goes on from CANTUQ010000005.1 coordinate 10,123,061, forward strand.
CATCTGACAGCTCGCCAAACCTGGTAATGCCTTCACCAGCAGTGACGCACCCATACAGTCGTCGATGAGGCAAGAAATGGCTCGGCGAGTACTGGGGGGTAACGCGAGGGGGTGGTTCAGACAGCATTTTCAGCTTTTATTGCAGCCAGATCTGAAAAAAAAAAAAAAAAAAAAAAAAAAAAAAAAAAAAAAGAAAAAAAGCCGCTGGAGTAAGTGGGATTTACTTCAGGCAAAAATAAGGCGCAGGGTTGTGTGAAAATCCGAAAGGACGCACCTCCCCCTAAGAAAAGCTAGTGTGAAAATCCATAAGGGACGCACTACCTTTAAAAATAATGACGTACCTGGAGCAATAAGGGGCTGCCGGTAAAGGTTTTAGTGGACCTAGAGCTCACAGCGTCCAAACCCAGAATAGTTTCAGCCAGGACAAGTGGTAGGGGTGACAGTCCCAGATGAAAGTCGCTCAAGATTCCGAACAGACAAGAGTCACCTGTCAAACCTCCCGGAACAACAGTAAGGAAGTTCACCATGCAGAATAAGAGTGTGATGCCTACCCGATATGTGGGGATGTCAGTGAACCGATCCAGAGCCTCGATCAGTGGCCCCAAAGAAAAGGAAGAGCCCGGAGGAATCACCCGGATGGCCTCAGAAGAAGGTATGCCCAGAGCCATGGCTACATCCCGGGTCTGGAATAAGCCACAGCGGGGGACACAAGGCAGAGCGCTAGGAGGGAACCGAGCTCCCAGAATGGAAGCCAACTACTCAGGCAAAGGGCACAGTTCCTGATAGGTGAACTGGAAAACGTGAAACCGGAGTTCCAGAAGTGGGTCGCCGCCAGGAGGAGGTTCTGATCGGTTTTCACCCGGCACAGATATTTCAGCCCAGACAAAGAAAAGGGTGCCTTCTCCCCAAGTGTGTTTGTCATCTAAGATACGGTGCATCCTTTGGGCAAGAGGGGAAGACATTTTGAGAAAGATGAAAGACTCAAGATGTTGGAAAATGAAGATCAAGAAGAACAAAAATTTTGTAAGATTTTATAGGGAAGTGCCACCGACGGCCTACCCGCCCCTATACATAGACGGTCTGACCGCCTCTCTAAAGAGATGGCCTGCCCGCCTCTCCACAGGGACGGCATGCCCGTCGGAGGGAAGTCCACCTGGCAGACGCATACGTCAGCATCGCATTTATCACGCGCATTAACTCGCATTTATTGCATGACAGACGGCTAGCCCGTCGGTCGCTTGTACAGACGCCCTGCGCGTCGGTAAAGAAATTCTATATAAGGGCGAGTGACAGACGGTGCAAACGCTGCTGTCCCTTTCATTTCCTCTCCCAAACCATTTTTTTTTGCGTTTTTGGCTTTTTTTCAAGCATTTCTTCATATTTTTTCGCTATTTCTTCATATTTTCGCATTTTCTACTCACCGAGCGCTTTGATATTCATATTTTCTCCAGTTTCTACACTTCCCGCGACTACAAGTAAGTAAATAATTACTTTCTTTTGAGTTTTATTTAATTCATTAATTCATTTCTTCTCCCCTCAACTTTAGAAAATTCCAAATGCTTTAGGAATTTAGGGGGAATGCCGCCCATTTTTTTATTTTATTAGTGCAATTAAATCTGATTTCTGCATGATCACATAGAAATATAATTTTTCTATAGTTTTGGTGCTTTAGAACTGCGTCTCTTTAGCGCACCATTATGTGCATATACTGCTTTGGCGGCCTGAGGTCATTATTTTGTGTTGGGGGGCACACCCTTGCCGGGGTGCGCCCCATTTACATGCGTGTATTATTGTTGAGGCCTGAGGCCTATGTTTTTGCCTTTTCGTGCAGGAGGTTGGGCATACCCCTGCCGGGATGCTACCCAAATTTTTATCACTTACTCAAGAATCGATTTTTTTCTTGTATGATGCATACCCTGGGACCTAGAAGGCCCATTCTTATTCACGTTAATTATTTTCACGCTAGTTGCATGTTTGCTTTTGCCATGATGTGTGCGAGCCACTTTAAGATACTTCCTTAGACTGGATGTTTGCTCTTCTCATCTTTTTGTATCCTTGTCAATTTTTTATCTTGTTTTGGGCTGCTATTGCCCCGGTGAGGCCCAAATTGGCCTTCGCTTCGAAAATAAGTTTAAAAATAGTTGTTTTGCCAGATTTCCGATGTTTAATCTCTTCCCTTTTGCAGGATGCCCCCTAGACGTAGAGCACCGCAGGGCCAGCCCGAGCTTGTAGCTCCGGATTGGATGGATGATGAGTCAGCTCAGAGGTATAGAGCATTGGCTCAGGTAGAGTTTCGGGCCAGCCGTTTTGTATCTCGCCCATTTCTAGAGGCCCTTGGGTTGGCCCCAGAGTTTGATCTACTTGCCGAGGGTGCTGGTTGGACGGAGTTCCTTGAGCCCTCCTTCCAGACTTTTCCAGAGGCTACCCGCCAGGTCTTGGCCACTCTCCGCTATGCCGGCTTTCAGAGTGCAGATACCGACCCAGGGGTGATTCAGTTTTGGTTCGACGGCGACCATTTCAGCATCACCAGGCAGAGGTTTGCTCAGGCCATGGGGCTCCCTAGAGAGGAGGGGGTCGAGATCCCGCGGCGAGCGGTGAGACGCGCCCATTGGGCGGCCACTGCCATACCAGGAGTGTTGTACGATCACGATACAGCGAAGAGCACCGTACTGGTGTCTCAGGCACTCCGGTATTTGCACAGAGTGCTTTCCAGTTCGTACCTCGGTCGAGCTGGTAATCCAGGGTCGCTTAACGCGGCTGAGATCTGGAGCCTCTGGGCTATGGTGGCAGGCCAGCGTCTCAACATTAGCCACGAGTTCTTGGCCAACTTGACCAGAGTCAGCAGAGGGATGACGCCGGTGGTGATGGTAGGAGGAGTCATCACCCGTTTGCTTTTGAGATTGGGGGTTAACCCCGAGAGGTTGAGAGGACCCTTGCCGGAGGGGATCCATGTAGATGCTGCAGCGGCAGTTCAGATGGGGATGATCTCCCAGATTCCAGGCCAGGCAGAGGCCTACAGGGTGTTGACCATCCATGAGACCCGGCAGCTGTTCTCGCTTCCACCCTTGGGGGCAGATCCTGATCACCCGGAGCACCCGGAGGAGCAGCCTCCACAGCCCGAGCCTCAGCCACAGCCCGAGCCACAGCCAGAGCCCCAGCCTCAGCCGGAGCATCAGCCTCCTCAGTCGCAGACGGTGCCTCCACCACAGCAGCAGGAACCACCTAGGACCCCCTCGGACTTTGACTTCGAGATCACGATGGACGACCTCTTCGCCGCTTCACCGGCATCCAGAGCGCCGACTCCAGTCCCATCACCGGGCGCCAGGGTACAGAGGTCTGTCCATGGGCCCTCCGAGAGATACCATCCGTACTCTCGAGGCGACCCAGGGGCATCCACCTCCTCGGCACCACCACCAGAGCCAGCACCGCAGCAGCCTGTGCAGCCAGACTTCTCTCAGCTCCTCACCTCCATGTTTACAGCCTTAGAGCGGCGGCAAGATGAGAGGGACAGGGCTATCCACGAGAGGTTGGATCGCCAGCAGGCTGCCATTCAGGAGCAGTCCCAGTCGATGGAGCGTTTGGCTCGGGAGCAGGCGGGCTACATTGAACATACGAAGCGGAAGCAGGCTCGAGCCTGGGATATTTTCAGGGATGAGCAGGCTCGGACCTTAGGGGCCTTCAGAGGGGAGCAGTTGAGGCTGATCGAGCAGATCGCTCAGGGCCAGAGGGAGTTGAGGCAGCAGCTTGCTCATGATTTGGGGACGTCACAGGACCAGGCGTCTCAGAGGGTCGATATGACCCTACAGATGATTGATGAGTCACTTGACTCTCTGAGATCCCGCGTTCAGGCGATGGAGGGGATACTCCCCCCTCTTTCTCAGACCATGAGGGAGTTTAGGGAGCAGACGGAGCAGAGCCTGGAGATGAGGAGAAGGGCCGCCAGCGAGCAGACCATTCAGTTGAGCCAAGCCTTCAAGAAGTTGGGAGATAAGGTTTCTGAGACTTTAGGGTTTATGAGCACCTGTACCCAGCCCTTCATGGATGGTTACGCTCAGATCCGTTTCAGGCGGGCCCATGATCACGAGGCAGGACCCTCCACAGCTCCACCACCGCCTCCGGCACGTCCACGTCCACCTCCGCCAGGGACCGTGCACATATCGGATGACGAGGATCCCGATGAGCCCTCAGACTACACACCTCTCTGATCTTCAGGGATTTATTTTTGTATCTTTTGTATATTTATATTTTGTCTATGCACTGTACAAAAATGACATTTCTAGTGAAAACTTTTGCTTCATTATTGCATGATCATTCGATTATTAATTGTTTAATCACACCACAGAAGGTGTATGTTCTCATATTTACTTATGTGTCGATAAAAATGACAATATAACAAAACAAAATGAAATGATGAATGATGATAATCAATAACATATCAATAAGAAAAAAAATGAATAAAAGATGAAACATGGCATAACAAATAAGGCAAAATCGCGCCATCAATAAACAGGATGAACGATGACCACTCAAGCACGAGCTAACAAAGTCTTTTGTCACACAGGTACAGAGACAAATCGATGCTGCAGTTGAACAAACACTGCTCTTCACCAGATCGAGATCGTGGCCAGAGAGTGCTACATCTCACAGTTCACGCGGCAGCCAGAGAGTGCTACGCACCTTGCAGATCGAATGGGGGTTAGCAAGGGAACTTCAGATCGAAGCTGCAGTTAAACAAACACTGCTCTTCACCAGATCGAGATCATGGCCAGAGAGTGCTACATCTCACAGTTCGCGCGGCAGCCAGAGAGTGCTACGCACCTTGCAGATAGAATGGGGGTTAGCAAGGGAACTTCAGATCGAAGCTGCAGTTAAACAAACACTGCTCTTCACCAGATCGAGATCGTGGCCAGAGAGTGCTACATCTCACAGTTCGCGAGGCATCCAGAGAGTGCTACGCACCTTGCAGATCGAAAGGGGGTTAGCAAGGGAACTTCAGATCGAAGTTGCAGTTGGAGAAACACTGCTCTTCGCTTCGAGTTCGTAGCTAGAGAATGCTATGTCTCACCAACACCTACAAGTCGGGACGAGATCGGTAGGGGTATCTTCGCATCGCCGAATGGACCGAGACAAGGTCTTCCCGGCAAAAGGCGTGGAAGGTAAGAACCGTCACAGGTACGCCTTCTATCTTTCTGTCCTTTCTCTGAGTTTTGGCTTATCTAGGCGCTTGTGCACTAGTTTCCCCAAAACTGGGGGCAACTGTAAGCACTGTGTCCCGGAGCGGTCCGGATTAGAGGTTACCCTATGATGAAATCAATGTCCGAGCCTATATGAGGGGCTGGATTTGGAGGTTTTAGTCCCGCGTTCCATGAGAAGTGAGGCTTTTTACAATTCTCGGGCAGAGGGGGAGAAAACAGAGGTTTTTTCGAGTCAAAAGACTTTTTGTCCTCCACAGACGGCCAGCCCGTCGCTTCGAGTCACCGACGGTTTGTGGTATTTTCCGACACCCGTCGAAAAATCACCGCCCCTGTCAGGATGCCGCCTGGTTTCCCGGAGCACGCAACCTTTTTGACGCCCGTCGGTGGATGTGGCAGGGCCGTCGGACGAATCCTTGTGTCAGAAGGATTCTTCCGACGCCCGCACCCATACACCGACGCCCGTCGGTCGTGTCTAGCTATAAAAGCTCCGAATTTTCATTTGAAAAGGGTTGGAAAAATTTTCGAAAGAGGAAACTCTGCCCAATTTCAAGCAAATTTTCTCTTTCTTCCAACAAAACACATTTTCAAAGGAATTCTATTTAATCAAGGATCAAATCAGTCAAAAGGAACTAAAAGCTAATTAGTTTTCTTTAGATTTTGACTCCAAAATCGATTTTCTGAGGGATTGAAGAAGAAATATCTCATTTTCTCTCTTTAATCTTTCATCTTTGCTTCTCGTGGAACGCGCGGGGCTCTAACCGACACAAGAATCTCACCCGAAGCTATTATCTGAGGGTAAATATCCCGGATCCTTTCTCCATTTCATCTCATATTTATTTCTTATTTTTTAGATTTTTTGAATATCTGTCATTACTTTCTTTTATTTTGACTCTCCTATCTCCTTTTGGGATAAAACCCACTTTTCTTGACTTTGAAAAGGTTTCTCTCCATTCTGTCTTTTCGGAGACAGAGGTGACCGACGGGTCATCTTTATCACCGACGCCCGTCGGTCACCCCCCTACAGACGCCCCTCCTTGAGTGACAAACGGACGCCTCGGTTACCTTAACCGATGCCCGTCGGTCAGCTAAGGAAGGCCGTTGGTGGGTTCTGTCTCCATCCTTTTAAATCGTTTTTTTTATCTCTTCCAAGTTTTTTTATCTCTTACATGTTAATTTTGCGTATATTGACATCTCTTAACTTTTTATGAGTGTATATTGATTCTCCTGGATTATCTCGAGCCTGAGCGGCTATCTACCACATTTGGAGGATCTCGTCCGATTTAGTTTCCTAATCTTCTTGTTTTATTTCTTTCATTGATTATCTTATGTACTCCTTTCATATCCCGTTGATGTACAAAAATGACTCAATGTTTTTATATTTAATAAAATGAGGTTTACACAAAAACAAGGGTCCAATGCCCTATTTCCATCCCAAAAAGATAATCACAAATAAAAATCTCCAATTTTAATAATGATGCATGCGAGGACCAAAGTCCTCAAAATAAGCAATGCCCCGATTTATGCATGATCCGCACATTTACGAAAGGGAGTTGTATTCCGCTCCTTGTATTATTGTAATCTATTGCTTTCATTATCTATTTGATCATTTATCGCTTTCAAGATGTGAATAAATGCGCCATTTAATAAAACTGCATAGTGTGGAGAGAGAGCGAATTAATGACATTAAAATTTGATCATAAAATAATTGAGGTAGAAATAGATGAGAAATCCCGGACCCAGCTCTGGTCTTTGGGCTCAAGAGGTTAGAGGTCATCCTTCAAGACACTTCTTGAGCCACGAGGCTTTAGCGCTAATCCTAGGCTCGTTAGGGTGAGGAGTTCACCTTCCATGATCCCTCTGGCTGGCCCGAAATGGATACCAGGCGTAGTCTTAGGCTCTCCGAGGCGAGAAAAACTTTCCCAATGTTCTATTGGGTGGCGACTCCATGAAACCGCCGTGTTGCTCAACATAGACGCACTTGCAATTTATTTGCAAGCTGTCACAGACTCGCAAATGCCCCAATCGCCCACGTGCGGGCGGTCCAAAGGGAGGCGCTCGGGATCCGGCGCGTGTCACAGTCATCTTTCGTGTAGTTATAAAATGTTTTGAGACTCCGGTCTCCCGCGCTACCTTCGGGTATTAAAACTGTTTTTGAGGCTTCGGTCTCCCGTGTAATGTTCCCGTATCCTCCACCATTGAATTCAGGCTATTGTGTTAAGTGTCTAGTATGTGATTAGTGAAGTGTTCTAATTATTGCGTGATTCTGATTATGATCAATGTTTCATGTTTTCTGTTTCAATTCTGATATACATATGGTGACTCTTGAGCTGTGTATATATTTCTGCCCTCTAATGTTTAGTGAATTTTGTATGATAACGTTTAATATCTTGCATAGTGCTCTGTCGTGTTTTGTCCACTGAGCGTTATCGCTTAGCACGGGTTTCTGTCCCGAGTAGGTGGCAGGTTTTTTGGAATTTGCTCGTGTCACACATCTGCAAGTCGGCCACATAGGAGTAGAGTCTTTATTTTTGTTATCTACTCCTGTAATTCTCTTTGTATGTAATATTTTTGTATAGTGGCTTATGTAACTTTTACTTAAGGAATGATGTAATCTTTTAGGATTGTATTTAACTCTATATTTTGATTATATGAGATTTATGTTCTGCCTTTTTTTTTATATATTCTTAGTGAATGCTTCCGCTTAGTGCACGTATGTATGTATGTTGTGAGTGAGTGTCAGGTAGTGCGCCCGCCGGCGCCCTTCCAACGGGGGCGGCGGTGGGGGTGTTACAGTAATTATCAAGGACCTATTAGTTAATTGCTATGGAGCAAATGGTAAAATGGCAAGGTAGTGCAATAAGGGGTCCAATGAGTACTTGACATATGTCCCGCTCTCCCTCTTTCTTTTCTTCATTTTCCTTTTTGCTGCTCTCTTGGTTTGCATGTGTTGATTCCTTAAGATTGAACTGTGTTCTAAGAGATTAATAATTCAGTTTCTAGAGGTAAGTTGCTGAGTTATCATGGGTTCTCTTCTTCATCTTCTTCTTCTTCTTCTTGGATTTGATTGGGATATACGGTTGTTTTGCATGGGTTGATTTGGGTTTTGTTTTGATTGGATTTTGTAAGCAATTGAAGAAAGTAGGAAAGGCAAAGGGAAAGAAAAGATTGGGTTTTGAAATTAGAAGGACATCTGCAGCAGGTTTGGGAGTTATGTGGTTCATTTTTCTCATTTGGATCATTGAATGTTCTGAATATGTGAAAGTGCATGGGTTGTTAGAGTATGCGAAAATGACTTAAAATGCTATGATTATAATAGTTTTGCATGCCACTTGATGTGTATTTGTAGTTGAGATGAAAATGATTATGATATATGATGATTGTCAATGAAATTGTATAGGAATGGTAAAATGTCAGGTGATGTTTAAATGAGCATCCTTGTTACATTATTGTTCTATTGCATATTAGATTTTTTTAGTAGTATGATTATAAGCATGACAGGGTTACATGCATGTTGGTTTGAGGTTGTGTGTAGTGATAAGCATGTTGAGATGAATATTGAGGAGTTTGGTTTTGCAAGCAAATAAGTTTTCTAGGAAAATCTAGGTCAGGGGGTGTTTACACAGCGGTAAGACCATCCCCATACCGCCGTGTAATCGCCCACTGGAGATGGGACATTGCTAGTCTGTCGCGCTACATGGCGGTAAGGATAGACCATACCGCCGTGTAACTGCTCTCTGGATTGTTTCATTTTCGGGGCTTGCAAGTTACACGGCGGTAAGAACATTCCATACCACCGCGTAAACCCTGTTTTGCCTTAAATGATATTTGTTAGTCAAATCTTTTACTTAGCTTGTTATGATAGGGTTATTATATGATTTTGTTTAAGCATGTATAAGATTATGGGTTCTTTATATCAAGTTATACGTTCGTGATTAATCATATCATATATGATTTAAATGTATATGAGTTCTATGTATATGAAATATTTAGCTATGGGATCACATGTTCTTATTGAGATTTATAGATGATTTATATGTCTCTGAATTTTGACCAATATATTTATGTATACATGCATTATGTGAATATACTTGAGTTATTCTTTATTCTATGATAATAATACTAGAGTACATATGGGTTGTTATTTGAGCCTGATTAGTCATAGTTAGTGGATGGATAATCGCTTATCTAGGGTTGAGATATATGTGTGTGAGTGTGGCTGCTACATGATGACCCCGTTTGGGTCCCCACATGATTTGAGCTACCTTTGGGTATACATGATTACATGATTCGAGACTTATGTCTCTACAAGTTTGGATACTGTGTCCTATCAGTATCACACTCCTCCCGTATCCACTAGTTTAATGAATAATCAGGCTATTACTATTATTATTACTATTATTATTATATATATGTCTATCATATGTGTTTTTAATGATATGAACTGAGCATATATATTACTTGTTAGTATGTATGGTACATTACAGGATGTGCTAAGATGCTAGTACATGACTTAAAAGGTGAATTGTTTTATCATTTGAGTATGCATAAGATGAGTAAGTATTGTTTATATTTTCACATATGTATGTTTGAATAATTTATTCAAGTATGAGCAGAATTTGATTGTGTGTCTAATTGCATTGATAATTTATAAGTTGTCATTGTTATTATTTATATATGCAAGTTTTGTTTGGTTTGTTCCTCCCCACTAAGCGTTATCGCTTAGCACGGGTTGTTTTCCTGTGTAGGTGGCAGGTACAGTTCGGAGTCGGACATTTGTAGGTCGGCCACCGGAAGTCTTTTGTTGGAGTCTCTTTTTGTCTTCCCCTAATTTTGTATAAGGATTTTGATTTTGGCAAATGCAAAGATTTTTTTAAAGGATCAATTATTTTGTATATGTACATGTTAAATGTTTACAAATCCTTTTTATAAAACGATACGATTATATATGGATTTGTTATCTTTTGATTAAATGAATTTGTTTTCTTAACTTATTTGAGTGTATGTATATGTATTTGAGTTGTATATGTTTTGTCCGCGTAGCGCAACCAGCATCCTTCCAACGGGGGTGTCGGGGGCGTTACATACATATTCAATTTATGGCTTAAAAATCATCAAATATACTAATTAAATCTTTAGTTCATTAAATCAATCATTTGATGTTTCATGTTAATCAATCATTTGATGTTTCATCTTATTCTTTTCATTTAATTTTCTTTTTCACTTCTAATACATTCATTTATCCAACATATATATAACCTAATGTACTCAATATCATTCTTAGGCCATTCTACCATCATATATATATGACATATCAACATGTCTTTATCATTTACAATCACCTCAACATATGCATAATCTCTAGCTAGTGAATATTACAAACTATAAGTAATAAAACATTGCTACTTCTATTACATTATCAATACGTATACATATATATTACTACATCTCTTGTATAAACATAATTACTCAACAGCATAGCCTAAATTCACATCGATGGTGGATACATGTACTTTAAATACTGATAAACAGTACCAAACATCTAGAGACCTAACTCAAACATCTTGATACCCTAAGGTATCAAACATCTAGACACAAATGGTGCCACACTATATAACACTACGATTTCCACCCTAGTGCTTTGAGCTTATATGTGTGTGTGTTAGGTTTCATTACATGATTTATTAAGTTTTAGGGGCATAATTGTATGTTATATTTTAATTGTGTGGTATATCATAGTTGTGTTATGGGAAAAGAATGAGAAGTAGAATGGGGATTTGCAAAACCACCTTAGGATCATGACATGTGGATGTTGGAGATAAGGAAAGAGAAAAGTAAGGGTTAACTTAGGCAAAGAGGAGAGAGAATGTGAGGGACAACCATTGCCCTCTCTTCCCATTTCTGACCCCTCTTCCTCTTCGTCTCCTTCTTCCTCTCTTCTTATCTTTTCTTGCTCTTTGATTTTCTCCACAAGCTTGTGATTTTTGAAGGGGTTTTGGCAAATTTCCAGATTTTGGGTAAGTGTTTTGCTCCTCATCTTCTTCTTCTTCTTCCCACTTTCCCATTAGGTTTGTATGGGTTTGTGGCTATGTTTGAGTTTTTGTATGTTTTGGGTTTTTATAGCTGGAATTCCGACTAAGGATCCTAAAGGAAAGGACATTATTGGTGGAATTTCAGCTCATTGATTCATTGGAGCTTAGGAATTTAAGGTTTGGGAATTTGCTTATTTTTGCATAATTTCTCTATCTTTCAGTCCTTGCTTTAATTTTTGGAAATTGGTGTGAAATGGTGTTCATGTGTGCTTAATTAAAGTGTATATGGTTAATTTAAAGAGGGATTGTTGATTTTGGAAGTGAAATTGAGTTTGAGTATGATTTGTGATGGATTTTGGGCAAATTTTCTGGGTTTGTGGATTTGTGGTTTGAATTGTTTATTTGGATGTTCTAATGCTTGGTAATTAGAATAAAACTTGGGTTTTATGTTGTATATCTTATTTTGAATGCTTGATGAGGATTATGTTGAAGTTTGTTGGATGAATTGCAAGTTTAGATGGTTTGGGATTGTGGAAGATTTCTGTAGATCAGCTGAAGGAGGTAGAAAATCGATCATGTTCCGAGCACAGATGCAGTCGCGAATGTGATAGTGGGCGAATTTCGCCTCTGTCGCGAGCGGGACTATTCCTTGTTCTTCTATGTTATTTATTTTTATGCCATTTTGCATGATTACTCACTCACGCATTGCAATTGCACTTAAGTATGAATTATTATGTTATTCAATATCTCTAATATATGTTCAGTGTGTTGAATTATGCCTAGCCTGTAAGAGTCAAGTTAGTGGATAGATAGGCATGCCTATAGAGTTCTGTTGCTGCAGCCCCTTTGTGTTCTGGACCTTGATTAGGTCACTCTTTGGGTCCTCGCGATCCTAATGTGTTCGGATCTCGTTTAAGTTGCCCAATGTGAAAATGTTTATAAATTTAAATGAAAGAAGTTACTTTTGCTCTTACCTACGGGAACTAATGTGTTTACTTGTTATGTGCGACTATGAATCTATAGGCATATCTTTGGTTATCATATGAATATGAATTTGTTTTATGTTGTTAGATGAATGTAATTATGTTAAGTATCTATGGTGAATCTCATGTATGATAAGTATTAAATTCTTCCATGGATATACGTATATTTCTATATGTGCCATATGTATGTGTTTTGCTTTGACGGCCACTGTGAGTGATTGTTCATCTTTTGTTTTCCCCACTAAGAGTTATCGCTTAGCATGGGTATTTCATCAGTGCAGGTGTGGAAGCTATCAGAGTTTTTGAGGAGTCCGATCCGCAGCCATCAGAGCCAACACATTAGAGAGATTTTCTTTTCTAGCCTTGTATTTTGTATTTAGTTACTCTAATATATACCCTTTTGGATATGTATATGATTTTGTAATTATATAATCTTTTGTAATTATGTAAGGATGTTTTTCTATCCCCTTTTTGTAATGAACATCTTGTTACATCTATATGAATGAGAATTTGAGAAGTTCTGTTGATCTATTATTTGAGTTTTAAAGGTTTAATTATTCTATTTTATGGTTATTGTTGAACGCTTTTGTTATGAATGTTTTGTTTTGTTTGGTGACACACTTATCTATACGGGCACTCAACCTATGCGGGTGAGTTCCCCTAAGTATAGGTATGGGGTGATAAACTCTGGCAGCTGCACTCTAACCCTTTATAAGCATGCTTATCTATCCACTACTATGAATCCTTCAGGCTTAACAAATAACTTTATTCACTATATCATATACTACATAAATACTCAAATATCCAAACCAATTATTACACAACAACTCAATTCATGTATTAAGTATGCAAACTATCAAGCATATGATTCATATATTCATTCATGCTACTACATATAAACTTTATTATACATGGTCATACATATTCTAATGCAATATTAAACACAAATAAGGATAAAAGACTTATATCCCAAACTCTGCACAGTGTCGCGCTCCCGACAGAAAGCAAAACACTCAGTTGTCATGCCCGCGACGGAGCTCGCGCTCACAACAAAGCTCGACAAAACCAAACTCGCCCAAGGAGTATTCTATCATGCTAGCGACCCTTGTCATGCTCGCGACAGAACCGAACTTGTTGTTTGAACTCCAAATAATACAACTCTCAAGCACATACATGACTTCTACCCTAGGTTTAACACCAATCTCAGCCAAAATAGCCTTATAAATAATTATTCACATGCAAGTAACTTCTCATAAATCACTTGTATCAAACATCAATTCATCATCCAAATAGTCAACTATTCTATACAACTATAAGCTAGTAATTAAACAATATGCAACTCACTAATATCAACCTTTACACAATCTAACAACAAAAAGAGCTATTGAACGAGTACAAAGGCCACGTTTTCCCTCAATCCATCATCATTCAAATAACAAGTTAAGCTTCAATTCCATTTGTAAGACCCCTTACCCACACGTAGCATACTGTATGATAACATTGATAGTTTACGACACCGAGTGAGGAGTGCTACAGACGAAAACATGCAGGGAACAATATATAAGCATAGCTACATAATTTTTTTTTCTAATACACAAACATTCACATAATAGACAAGACATTTATATAAATGGTATTACACTCTTCATTAACATCTTATTACATACCAATCACTTAATACAACATTGATAGAGAATTACATTACAGCATTTGTCTAAAACCTTTAAACAATAACTACTACTACGGACTTGTTGGCCAGACTGTTGCGGATTGTCCCCGGCAACACGACTAACTCCAAACCTGCATGGATACACACCCATGCTAAGCACAAAATCTTAGTGGGGAAAAACACATCGTATGGACGACCATTCACAATGGTCGTCAGGCACAACACACAATAAATATCCAAAATAACATCATTTGAATATAAATACATGTTTCAAATAGACTTGAACATCTCATTCAATAAACACATAAAATTAATCATAAACGAAATATTTTAATCATAATCATTGACAAGGTCAAACAGAATGACAATCTTAATTAATACATGCTTTTCAGTTTTTATTATTCATATATCTCATATCACACATCTCATTACATTCAGCCTATAATCAATTCTCAAAATAAAATAGTTCCCATACATTAAAGAGTCATGAGTACACAGCTAATAATCTACTTCATGTCCTAGTATATAAATGCATGTCATACACACATAGTTACTTTCATTTAATCACTTACTTCCAATCGTCTCATTACTTTCGTGACATTAACTCATGTTAATATTTCAAAAAGGAAATAATCAAAGCGGGACCATGTAAGCTTTCAAAGATGTTACCACATTTTCGCATAAGGATCCTACCGGATCTAAAACACATAGGTGCGCAAAGCGCAAAGTCATGCCACATATAAGTCACAGCAGACAATGTGATCACATTCTTATTAAGTACATAATCTCACACTTTCATACAGGTCTTTACATATATTTATCAATTCACAACTTATCATTCAATTCACATATTCTTGTTCATTTAATGCCTGCTAAGTCAAGAGGAGTGGATAATGAGTATACAGTGACGATACCTTACGGGTACGAATCGAATAGTGACGGTACCTTATGGGTACGAATCGAAAAGCAACATCACATTTTCTCATTCAAAAACATTTTACAAAGGGGATCTCAAGCAAGATCAAAACACATTAGGGATCATGAGGATCTGAACGGGGATCTGATCAGGGTCCAAATAGAACAGAGGGCTGCAGCTAACAGAACTCTATAGGCATGCCTATCTATCCACGACTTGACTAACGCAAGCCAACACATACTTGTTTCCTTTAATGATGTACAATTTATTTTTAATACTATTTTCGAGGTGCATACTTATTGTAGTCACATAATAATCATATGCATAATTCATTTATAATGAAAGCCGTGGCTCATATAAATTATAACAATCATAACCTTTCATTTCAATCACATCTTAGTTTTAATACATGCTTAAAAAAAATTTCGATTCAATTATAGCTTTCATGGTATAACACATCCTAGTTTACACCATAGGTCATCAGCAAATCATAAATAAAAACCCATGCCTAAAAGCTTAACAACATACCTTCATCACGACAGAAGAGTAGATAGCCTCTATCGCGCTCGTGACAGAGCCAAACATCACGCTCTGCCAAACCAATCAAGTCTCAATAGACCATCAAACTGGATCACACTCATATCAATTCTCACTTAAATACAACTTCACATATAAACTTATTTATTCTTATAATGTCTATAAATACTTTCATAAACATTACTTTCCTCAAATTCATGCATTAAACTCAAGAACTTCAACACAAGTATCTTAAACTATTCAATTTATTAAGAATCATTCCATAATTAGACGGTCATATAAAGACCGTTTGAGATACGAAAGGTTCATTTCAATTTCAGCTTATGACATGCTTAAAGCAATCATTTAATTCATTATTAATATCCCATACAAATTCTAACTATAAATAAGTCTACTTGAGACTTGAATCATTAATGGTTTAACAAACTTTAACAAATCTGTGCATACCTGTCGCATTTATTCTTAACAAATATCAAGGCATTACTAGAGCTCAATTGGTACATTATCTTTCATGTCCGAAATAGTTTATATACTTTGGTTTGGACTTGGAAGAGTGTTTTAAACTTCCTATTTGTCTGAAGAGTTGGGAATCCAAAACCTGAAATTCTACTAATTCAAAACGCAAGTTATAGAATTTCGCTTCAAATCGCCTAACATAATATAAATCCAGTCAATATTGAACATACTCGAAAATGTTCGACTCATTAAACTTTTAAGTAACTAAGTCAATATTCTTATTTATAACCTCAAACACTTGTATTCCTAAGTAATAGCCATTTATTTACTCATTTCCAAACTCTAAACATATGATGAATATGTCTCAAGAGGTTTCGAGGAAGTTCGGGTGTATTTTAAAAGGAAAAACATTACAAAATACACATCCTAGAGAAGGTGAAGAGGGGCAAGGGTTCATACCAACCATAAGGCTCAAAATAAGAGAAAACACCTTCAGTAAGCAGGTTCTGTCATGCTCGCGACAGAATCCTCCGCCACTAGCTCTACGAAAACAGACTAAGATGACTGCTTCTCGCCCCCGACTTTGTACCGCCTAAACCAACCTCTAAAACTAATATTTGGCCAAAACTTCATTCTTAACAAATGTTCCTTAGGATGTTAAATTTCAAATACAATAAATTACAGATCAATTGGGCATCTAGAACTCCAGATATGAGCTACACAACCTACACGTTTAAGTAAAAACACCACGGTTTTTACCCTTTTCAAGGATCTTAGATCCATAATTGGCTTCTGTTCCTTGAGAGAAAATTTTAGCTATTTGAATCATCTTTCCAATAACACTGGTCTCACACAATTTGGACATCTATAACTCAACTTATAGCTAAAACAAGGACTAAAGGTCCAGTAAAATTTGGACAGAGTTTCCCCTGGAAACTCAACCTCACCAAAACTTAGCAAACCCACACAACAAAAATAACACAAACAACCCAATTTGACAAATAAATATCAACACATCAAAATATCAAATCATCCATACGCACATATATACATATACCCAAAAGTTAGATTTCCCAAACCTGAACATCCTATGCTCCAATTAGCGTAATGGTTGCAATTCCTGCTCCCATACTCTTTCTATAGATTTATCCCTCCAATTTCCTCATCAAAAAAATACATAACATCACTTAGGGTTAATTAACCAAAGAGGAATTGTAGAAATTAAAAGTTATAACTTACCCTTCCATCTCAAATCTCTCATTAAAAGCACTTGAGCTGCAATTTCCATTATTCACATCTTTGGCTTGCAAGGAAAAGGGAGAGAGGCTGGCGTGAGATGAAGAAGAAGAGGAAGAGAAGAAAAGAAAGGGAGAACGTGAGGGAGGAGAGAGGGATGAGCAAAAATCTGCTCTCTCTCACATTCTCTCTCTCTTTAATTAGCCCAACCACCACCATCTTATCTCTAATGCCACGTGTCCTTTTCCTATTGGCCCTCACTAGATTTTTATATCCAAATTTCCCTTTTAGTCCACATCATCTCCTTTAATCTTACAATAACCTAATACATAAATATAATGCTTACATTGGCCCATAATTAAATCCTTACCCCCTTCAATTAAGTCCCAAATTAATACTTTACAATTTAGAATTGGCCGCAAATACCGAAACTTTTGTGTTAGTACCGAATTCATCCTTTCGGCACACCTGACACCACAACTCCCATACATTCTGCGAAATACTACTCCATTCTCATAAATTAGCACTCATGGTTATTTATTCGATCCAATTTAATCCATATTTGCAAAATGACCAAATTACCCTTGTCTTCCTTTTTCTTAATTCTAATCATATCTTTTCTCCTACTTACTCACTCTGACAATCAAATCATACAGTTTCGACCATTAAAATCCCTAGAAATATTCAAATCCTTCTAAGGTACATTTCGGGGTGTTACAAATCCTCCCTCCTTAAAGAATTTCATCCTCGAAATTCACAATCATCGGAGTATATCGAACTCCTTGTCACTACCACACTTAGGCGTTAACATTCAACTATTAAATAACTTATACACTTTAGTCATAACTTATCACTTCTTATTTACTACATCATTCACGTATCACATCTCAATATCTTTATGGCGAGAAATATTCTTAAACAAAGTCAAACTAGAACTCATCAGAACTATCTTACCAAATCGAGTAAACTTTATCTTAATAAGTCACTACTCAATTCCTAACATGTATCACAATTATAATCACATCATTGGTGGGGATCCAACATATAGGCTTCTTAATTAGCATACTTAAATATACATGTAGAGTCTTATCGCTATAATGTCTAATACCTCAAATTGCCAAACTACACTAATGGTAGCCTACACTTTACATCTTCTCAACATCTCCACTAAACGATCTTGTACTCAAAGAACAACCTATCAGCCACTATTAATTGAGTTAAATCCAAGTGCTTGTCACATATGAATGAGGGATGTGAGTGAAATGAATGTATAATGATTTATGTATGCAAATGATGTAAATGCGATTTATGTAGTGGCAATATACCTTCCCATCCCCATGCTGACACATGCTTATGTTCAAATAATCTCAATTAAAATGGCTGACAGATGCACAGGGTGTCACCAATAGTCCCAAATCAAAATCATCCACATCCTTACTCTGTATTCCCTTAAAAAATAAGAAATTTCTTTCAGAATTCCAACCATACTAAGAGAAACTCCTTAACAAGATTGCTAATAATACTATTAATGCACAACTTTCATATCATCCAACTACAAACAATCCAAAACAGACAAAATGCGATCTATCAACTCTACGCTTTCTAACTTTACACCTAACTTGTACAAAACTTGCATTTTCTAACACCAATACAGAACGAGGACATCCGCTTTGGCCAACACAAAAGATATAGACACACTTTAAACTCCTAGTTGTCCAGAACCGACTAAACCTATGCTCTGATACCACTAAATGTAACACCCCTTAACACGTAGCATACTGCATGATAACATTGATAGTATACGACGCTGAGTGAGGAGTGTTACAGGCAAAAACACGCAGGGAACAATATATAAGCATAGCTATATAAATATTTTTTTTCTAATACACAAACATTCACATAATAGACAAGACATTCATATAAATGGTATTACACTCTTCATTAACATCTTATTACATACCAATCACTTAATACAATATTGATAGAGAATTACATTACAACAATTGTCTAAAACCTCTAAATAATAACTACTATTACGGACTTGTTGGCCAAACTGCTGCGGATTGTCCCCGGCAACATTACTAACTCCAAACCTGCATGGATACACACGAATGCTAAGCACAAAAGCTTAGTGGGGAAAAACACGTAGTATGAACGACCATTCACAATGGTCATCAGTCACAACACACAATAAATATCCAAAATAACATCATTTGAATATAAATACATGTTTCAAATAGACTTAAACATCTTATTTAATAAACACATAAAACTAATCATAAACGAAATATTTTAATCATAATCATTGACAAGGTCAAATACGATGACAATCTTAATTAATACATGCTTTTCAGGTTTTATTATTCATATATCTCATGTCACACATATCATTACATTCAGCCTATAATCAATTCTCAAAATAAAATAGTTCCCATACATCAAAGAGTCATGAGTACACAGCTAATAATCTACTTCATGTCCTAGTATATAAATGCATGTCATGCACACATAGTTACTTTCATTTAATCTGTCACATCCCACTAGTACAAATATGAAAACATCGCATACAAAATGGCATATCAAGAATAAGTTAAGCTTTAAAAGGAAGAAGAGTGATACTGAACAAAGTGAATACTTTTATTAATATACAAAAGAGGTCTTTACATCTTACAATAGATTACAAAAAAAAAGACCAATAAACAAAAGTCCAAAGTACATTGTTTCGAAGGGCTAACAAAACATTATATCTATTACAATAGAAAAGAAAGCCTATACTACAAAACTTCAATCTCTAGTTGCGTTGGCCTTCCCGATGCGACACGCCCAGACCATGCGTACCAAAACCTTCCACACCTGCACGGATAAACACCCATGCTAAGCGGAATCGCTTAGTGGGGAAATACAAATGCATAACCGCCACTCACAGTGACGGCAACAGAAAGCACATGATAAAGATACAATTACAGATATAGAATCATATATAGTTAATTCAAATATTTATATTATCATCATAAAATTCTTGTACAAGGACACACTAACACCTGCTTAATCAAAATGAGTGGATAACGAGTACACATAGATACTTGAGAGTATCAATATCGTATTATAAACACATAGATACCCGAAGGTATCAAAACCTTCTTTTTATTTTTTGTACCAAATTGTTTTCACATAGAATCTTAAGAAAGATTCAAACAGAAGGATCGCAAGGATCCGATCGGGGGACCTGATCAGGGTCCAAAATCGTACACATAGCTGCAGCAACATATAACTCTATTAGGCATGCCTAACTATCCACTTATCCGACATTAGCAGGTTATACGAAATCTTGTCAAATTAACATACATATTATTCATTTAAATAGGAATTCAAGGCTTTAAATAAAAGAGTGCATGCAAAAGAAATCAAGTCATTAAGCAAGAAGGAGAAGAAATCAAATTTGGAAGTCACGTCTGTCGCGCTCGCGACAGAAGCCAAAGTACACCTCCCCGCCTCGTCTCGCGATCGCGAGTGACCTCGTGCTCGCGAGAGGACGTAGGTACTACTCTCTGTCGCGCTCGCGAGGGTTGTCGCGCTCGCAACAGAATAGAGCCTTGCACATGCTCGGAGAGCGAATACTCTGTCGCGCTCGCGACAGTTATCGCGCTCGCGACAGAGAGCTCCTTCGAGTTCTTTGGCGTGACATCTCTTGAGCCGGCGCGAGGGCTGAAACCTCCACGCTCTATCGCGCTCGCGACAGTGTCGCGATCGCGACAGATACGGGTTTTCAGCTCTTACGCCCAAAATCTGCAGAAATTTCATACCAAACACATTCAAACTTCCAAAATTGATTCTAAACCTTAAAATTAAGCAACACAAGCATCGACAACTCATAATATAATTAAAACCCAGCTTTATCACCATATATCTTAATTAAATCAAGCCAAACACATGCTCAACTCCAAGAAATCCCAAAACAATAATTTTAACAATAATTGCAACTATTCACATGATTTCTTGCAAATCCTTCAACAATATTCATTCTCTAGCATCACATATCAAACTAATTTCAATTTAAGCTATACATATTCAATTCATAACTCTACTCGAAGCTAAAAGTGCCAAAACCCAACTTAAATCACAAATACACATATGAAACAAATGTTCCCAAACCTTATTTCCTTTGCTCCTACTCGTGAGCTCTGCTCCCGCTAGCGATTTCTTTCCCTTTTTCCGGTCTAGGACACTCCTCTGAACCACAAACCCACAACAACTATAATTAATTCTATAATAACCCACATATACATATATAATTATATCAAACCTAGAGAAGAAGAAGAAGAAGAATCTAAAACATCAATAACCCCTACTCACCTTGAGCTTCAAAATCACAATCTAAACAACTCTAATTACTCAAATAAAGAAGAGGGAGCAAGATTGTGCAAAGAAAAGGAACAACGAAGAAGAAGAAAAAGAAAAGAAGAGAGTGTGGCGTGAGGAAGAGAGGAAGAACGAGAATCAAAAGGGAAAGCTGCCTTCTCTCTCTCTCAATCCCATTAAATGCTAACTTATCATCTATGCCACATGTCATTCTCCCCATAAGACACTTGCCCCATAATACACCCTACTCCCATACACTTCTATACACACTAATCTATCCCTTGCTCATACCTTACTCCCATACATTAAATCATATACTAACCTATCTCCTCTTCTCATACTACTACACACACACATATAAATTAAATAACTAATCCAAATTAACACATACATGTAACACATAAAAATACACACATACAGACACGGACAGGCTCAAACTGCTGGCGTGGTTTTGGGGTGTTACATAATCACTTACTTCCAATCGTCTCATTACTTTCATGACATTAACTCATGTTAATATTTCAAAAAGGAAATAACCAAAACGTTACCATGTAAGCTTTCAAAGATGTTACCACATTTTTAAGGATCCTACCGAATCCAAAACACATAGGTGCGCAAAGCGCAAAGTCATGCCACATATAAGTCACAGCAGACAATGTGATCACATTCTTATTAAGTACATAATATCACACTTTCATACAAGTCTTTACATATATTTATCAATTCATAATTTATCATTCAATTCACATATTCTTGTTCATTTAATGCCTGATAAGTCAAGAGGAGTGGATAACGAGTATACAGTGATGGTACCTTACGGGTACGAATCGAAAAGCAACATCACATTTTCTCAATCAAAAACATTTTATAGAGGGGATCTTAAGCAAGATCCAAACACATTAGGAATCACGAGGAACCGAACGGGGACCTGATCAGGGTCCAAACAGAATAGAGGGCTGCAGCTAACAGAACTCTACATGTGTGCCTATCTATCCACGACTTAACTAACACAGGCGAACAAATACTTATTTCCTTTAATGTTGTACATGTTATTTTTGATACTATTTTCGAGTTGCAAACTTATTGTAATCACATAATAATCATATGCATAATTCATTTATAATGAAAGCCGTGGCTCATACAAATTATAACAATCATAACCTTTCATTTCAATCACATCTTAGTTTTAATACATGCTTACAAAAAATTTTGATTCAATTATAGCTTTCATGGTATAACACATCCTAGTTTACACCATAGGTTATAAGAAAATCATAAATAAAAACCCATGCCAAAAAGCTTAACAACATACCTTCATAGCATACATGCTTGCGACCTTAGTCGCGATCACGACAGAAGACAAGATAGCCTCTATCGCGCTCGCGACAGAGCCAAACATCACGCTCCACCAAACCAATCAAGTCTCAATCGACAATTAAACTTGATCACACTCATATCAATTCAAACTTAAATACAACTTCACATATAAACTTATTTATTCTTATAATGTCCATCAATACTTTCATAAACATTACTTTCCCCAAATTCATGCATTAAACTCAAGAACTTCAACAGAAGTATCTTAAACTATTCAATTTATTAAAAATCATTCCATACCTAGACGGTCATATAAAGACCATTTGAGATACGAAAGGTTCGTTTCAATTTCAGCTTATGACATGCTTAAAGCAATCATTTAATTTATTATTAATATCCCATACAAATTCTAACTATAAATAAGTCTACTTGAGACTTTAATCATTAATGGTTCAATAAACTTTAGCAAATCTGTGCATACCTGCCGCATTTATTCTTAACAAATATCAAGGCATTACTAGAGCTCAATTGGTACATTATCTTTCATGTCCAAAATAGTTTCTATACTTTGGTTTCGACTTGGAAGAGTGTTCTAAACTTCCTATGTATCTGAAGAGTTGGGAATCCAAACCCCGAAATTCTACTAATTCAAAATGCAAGTTATAGAATTTCGCTTCAAATCGCCTAACATAATATAAATCCAGTCAATATTGAACATACTAAAAAATGTTCAACTCATTAAACTTTTAAGTAACTAAGTCAATATTCTTATTTATAACCTCAAACACTTATATTCCTATGTAATAGCCATTTATTTACTCATTTCCAAACTCTAAACATATGTTGAATATGTCTCAAGAGGTTCCGAGGAAGTTCGGGTGTATTTCGGAAGGAAAAACATTACAAAATACACATCCTAGAGAAGGGTGAAGAGGGGCAAGGGTTCATACCAACCATAAGGCTCAAAATAATAGAAAACACCTTCAGCAAGTAGGTTCTGTCACGCTCGCGACAAGGGTCATGCTCGCGACAGAAGCCTTCGCCAATAGCTCTACGAAAACAGACTAAGATGACTGCTTCTCGCCCCTGACTTTGTACTGCCTAAACCAACCTCTAAAACTAATTTTTAGCCAAAACTTCCTTCTTAAAAAATGTTCCTTAGAATGTTAAATTTCACATTCACCAAATTTCAAATAAATTGAACATCTAGAACTCCAGATATGAGCTACACAACCTACACTGCTCCCGTGAACACATTTAAGTATAGACACCCCAGTTTTTACCATTTTCAAAAATCTTACAGCCATAATTGGCTTTCGTTCCTTCAGAGAAAATTTTGAATATTTGAATTATCTATCTAATGACACTGGTCTCACACAATTTAGACATCTATAACTCAACTTATAGCTAAAACAAACACTAAAGGTCCAGTAAAATCTGGATAGAGTTTCCCCTGGAAACTCAACCTCACCAAAACTTAGCAAACCCACACAACAAAAGTAACACAAACAACCCAATTTGACAAATAAATATCAAAAAATCAAAATATCAAATCATCCATACACACATATATACATATACCCAAAAGTTAGATTTCCCAAACCTGAACATCCTATGCTCCAATTACCTTAATGGTTACAATTCCTGCTCCCATACTCTTTCTATAGATTTATCCCTCCAATTTCCTCATTATGAAAATACATAACATCACTAAGGGTTAATTAACCAAAGAGGAATTGTAGAAATTAAAAGTTATAACTTACCCTTCCATCTCAAATCTCTCATTAAAAGCACTTGAGCTGCAATTTCCATTACTCACATCTTGGGCTTGCAAGGAAAAGGGAGAGAGGCTGGCGTGAGATGAAGAAGAAGAGGAAGAGAATAAGAGAAAGGGAGAACGTGAGGGAGGAGAGAGGGATGAGCAGAAATCTGCTCTCTCTTACATTCTCTCTCTCTTTAATTAGCCCAACCACCACCATCTTATCTCTAATGCCACATGTCCTTTTCCTATTGGCGCTCACTAGATTTTATATCCAAATTTCCATTTTAGTCCACATCCTCTCCTTTAATCTTACAATGACCTAATACATAAATATAATGCTTACATTGGCCCATAATTAAATCCTTACCCCCTTCAATTAAGTCCCAAATTAATACTTTACAATTTAGAATTGGCCGCACTTGCCGAAACTTTTGCGTTAATACCGAATTCATCCTTTCGGCACACCTGACACCACAACTCCCATACATTCTTCCTAATAATACTCCATTCTCATAAATTAGCACTCGTGGTTATTTATTCGATCCAATTTAATCCATTTTTGCAAAATGACCAAATTACCCCTGTCTTCCTTTTTCTTAATTCTAATAATATCTTTTCTCCTACTTACTCACTCTAACAATCAAATCATACAGTTTCGACCATCAAAATCCCTAAAAATATTCAAATCCTTCTAAGGTACATTTCGGGGTGTTACACCATTACTCAACATGCATCCAGAGAAGGGTTAACAAAACAACTCCAAACTAAACACACATGCAAGTAAACATGAACAACACACGATCCCAAAGCTCAAAAATGAAGCTTGTTCAACTTTGCCTTCTTGCCCAAACTTTGTCTTTACCCTTATCTCTTCTCTTGTCAACAACTTCTTGCATAAAACCAACCAAATACATACATTTAATCCAATACTCAACCAACTTTAAATCAAAAATAGAAAAGATGAAGAAGAAGATACTTGAACATCCAACCACACTTACCTTTCCAATTTAATCTCTTACCTCTTCAAACCAATCAAAAATTTTAACACTCAAGAAGCCAAACGGAAAAGAAAAAATAAGAGGGTTAAATTGCAGAAATGAAGAACAAGCAAACCAAAGAGAGAGGAAGAAATGGCCGGTCCAATACATGTGAGGAAGGGATAAATTTTGTCTCTCCACTGTCCTATTTATTTGCATGCAAGAGCTTAGGTGGCAAGCTCTAAACATGCCACTTGTCAATCTCTTTTGACACATGCCCCACTGTGACGCGCGCTGGAATCGGGAAGGCCCTCATAACTTGACACGCTTTTAGGGCTTGAGGGATTGGTTCGCGTCTTTGGATTTTGGGCAACATGAGATATTTTGGACAACTCTTTCCAATAGAACAATGAAAAAATCATCTAATCTCATGAAGCCTTTTGTCACCTTTGAGGCATTTTGGAGTCGCCACCCTATTTACAAGAAATTGGGAAAGGTCATCTAACCTCTACGGTCTAAACTAGAAAAGGTGTTCGGAACTTCACTCTTATTTATGCCTTCGTTAAATATAAGGAGGTTTTTAGATTATAAAATTCCATCTCTCTTCTCACGCGATTAATGTAATTTATTAAAGCTTATTACAATTATAGAGAAAGCGATAAAAGAAAGCTGTAAAAAGAAGCAGTAAATAAAACGATAAATAGAGCGGTAAAAACGCTAAGCACACAATTACAAAATAGAAATTGGGACAGAATACAATCCAAAATGGAAAGAAAAGCTAAATAAAATTGCCCCGAAAATAATTAATTACAAGGGCCCACAAGATATATAGACATAAATTTAAATTATCAAACAAAATTAATTAAAAGAAATAACATACATAAATCGGGATATTCATTTGGTTTGGGAATATTGGTTCCCTCATACTTTCTTAAAGGGGGATCGAAGAGTTATTTTGATTGTTGGATTGAAAAACCGGGATGAGTGATCCCATTTTTAGAAGACTTAACTCTTTGTTTTAGTCTGCGATATTTTTGCATTCATTGGCTAAAATCTAGGACATTGGTCCCAATTTAATAATAAAAATTCCAATTTGGTCGTACAAAATATTTTTATGATTTTTTATTTGACACGCATATAAAATAAACTATTTTATTTACAAACAAATACAATCACATAAATAGAGATAGGGAAGGTCTCACCCAAGTGATGTAAATTCATATGCATCGCGACCCCTTCGTTTGGTCACGAAAAATGCTCAAACAAATAAGCACGACATTTTTAGCCCCAATAAAAAACAACAATAAAAAAAATATTAGCAATAATTCCAAAATCAATTAAAATAAAAATAAAAGAGATCTAGTATAAAATTAATATGCAAATAGAATATAAAGAAAGTTAAATTAAATACATTGATTTAATATACGAACATCACACATAAAAAAATAATAATTAAAAATCATGCAAAAGTATGGTAATAATAATAATAATAACTAAATCATAAATAACAACATGCGAAATATAATGACAATAAAAAAAATAATGATAACAATAATAATACTAATAACAACAACAAACAAAATAATAATAATAATAATAATAATAATAATAATAATAATAATAATAATAATAATAATAATGTTAATAATAATAATAATAATAATAATAATAATAATAATAATAATAATATTAACAACAATAATAATAATAATAACAATGATAATGATAATAATAACAACAAACAAATAATAATAATAATAATAATAATAATAATAATAATAATAATAATAATAATAATAATAATAATAATAATAATAATAATAATAAACCAATGAAATTAAATAAACAAATAAGAGAAAGCAAATAAACATGTAATGGAAACCCAACAATAAATCTGACTTTTTTTATACACCCAAAATCATATATTTTACATGCTAAAAAAATAAATCTCAACTCAAAAACACATATTCATCTAAGCAAGAAAATAAATAAATAAACTAACATAAATAAAATGAAATGAGATAGAAAAAATGGATCCAAGAATCTTTATTCATAGAGTTAGGTAATATGGAAGCAACATGTCTCAATCTATTCTCCTTGTCAAGATTCAAGAATAAACTCAAAACTATTAAAGAAAATCTTAAGTTTTTGTCTCAAAAAAACTCAAGAACACAGAAATTAAAAGTATTTTTTTTTTGTATTTGTTGTTTAATTTGATCAGAAAACCCAAGTTAAGGAAATTAATTTTTCCATTCTCAAGTTTCCAAACTCAACAAATATATTTTTTTGATTTAAGAAAAATTAAAATAAAAATCGAAGAAGAAAAATTTTTAGATCTAAGAAAATAAATGAAGAAAATCCAAGAAAAAAGTTTTTGATCTCCCAAGAAAATAACTTATTTTTTAAGAACACAATTTTTCTCTCTAAAAAATTCTCTTAGGAAAAATCAATCTTAATTTCTTTTTCTTAGAAAAATCCCTTAGCAAAAAAAATCCCCTTAGAAAAATTCCTTAGCCTAAAAAAATCCTAAAAATCCCCCTTCATAAATGCAAATCCACCCGCTTTTATTTTCTTCAATCTCCCTTTTCTTTTTTTCACCAAAGTCCTCTTCCCTTTTTTTCAAAGACAAGCTTCCCAAAATTTCAACCAAAAAACCCAATATTTCAAATAAAATCCCAAAAGTTAAATTTTTACAATTCATATTTTTATTATATTTTTTTGACTTTGGCACCCACAAAATTTGACTAAATCCCATGTCAAAATTCAACGCAAAATACACAAAGCCTCAAAAAATCACATAAAAAATCATTTTTTACGAAAAAAATGCCAAAAAATTGATTTTTGGCCGAAATCAGTGCTGGTGGGTAAAAACGGGCGAGAGGGGCGGCCAGCAGGGGCGAGTGGGCATGCCAGCAGGACGAGGCCACACGCGCGCACGCTGCGCTAAAGCCTCGTGGGCGCGCACGCAGGCCAAACACGCACAGACCGCGAGCAGCAAGCTTCGCGCACTGCCGAAATTTTTTTTTTCATTTGTTTTTCAAAAAATAAAAAAAATAAAAATAAAAATAAAGATAAAAGTAGAAATAAAATGAAAATAAAAAAAAAAAAATAAAAAAAAAACATTTTGAAAGTGTTTTGAGACAGACAAAAGGACTTGACAAGGAGACGATCAATCTTTATTTTCTTGCCTATGAATCGGTCTTTATTTTCATAATTGTGTAATCCTGATCTTGGACCGTCTCGAGACCCGGTGTCTACACCCACTCCCTCATAATTTTCCCACTTAATCCTTGTTAACTTCTCTTTGGTCCTTGGTCAACTTCCTTTAAGTCCCTCAATTAGATTCTTTCCTTCAATTACATAATTACTTTAATTACTTTTCAATTTCATCCACAGTTATACGATAACTCATACTTACACAGCAATTAGCACTACAATTCCTACTAGGGTACTCTTCGGGTCATTAGAACTCTCCCCTCCTTAAGAAATTTTGTCCTCGAAATTTTCCCTTACTACTAAACATATGACTACACCATACCTTAATAATAACTTAAATCATGCAAACTTTATTGGAACATGAAACTTACCAGATTGACCAGCAGGTTCATCCACCTCTTCTCTGATCATTGTGAAGACTCTGGCCGGACCACCAGGACCAACCGGCTCCTCGACTGTTTTCGATAATGCTCGTGTTGTAACACCCCGTTTTCCCTCAAGAAGTTGGAGCCATTTGTGCATGTGTGCATTATGTGTGTGAAGCCATGTGATAAGGGCATTTTGGCTAAAATGCATGTTTTGGGGATTGTACTAGAGTGTGTGTACATACAGGTTATTAGGGTGTGCTATGTTGGGTTTTGATAGTGTGTGCATGTTCACATGCTGGTAGAGTGGGCATTAGTAAGGATAGCATTGTGTGCATGTGTAGTGCATGCTTGTTGGGTATGAGTGGTCAATCTCTACCTATGAGGAAATGACATGTGGCTAGGGTTAGGAAAGAGTAAATAGAAGAAGAAAAAGAAAAGGGAAAAAGATTTTCCTATCTCTTTTCCCGTTTCTCTCTTTTCTCTACTTCTCTTCTTCCTTTTCTCTCCATTTGAGTGCCCTAGCTTTGATTCAAGAGAGTGTTGGTGGGAATTGATCATCTCTTGACCCTCATTTGGTAAGTTTTGCGGCATTTCTTCATCTTCTTCATCTTTTTTTTCTTCTTTGTTAGTTTGGGGTTTAATCTAGGGTTTGTATTTGGTGTGATTTGGGGGTATCGTTTCTAGTTGAGCCTCCTTGCGATCCCAAGGGGAAGGAGAAGGCAAGTGGTAGTGGTACCAAGTAATTGGAGCATAGGAGTATCAGGTTTGGGAATTTTGTGCATTTTTATGTATTTTGTTCTTATTTGATTTGCTAGGAAACTGTATGAGCAATGATGTTCTTGCTGAGGCTATAATATGAAATCTTAGTGTGTTGAGTTGTTAAGGTTTAGAGTATGATTTTATTGGATGATATATGCATTTGATGTATGGTGGATTGTGATTTGCTGGTTTTTGAATGGGATGATGATCATGATTATTGATTTTGGTTGGATGATTTAATTATGTTCATAGCACGATTTCCTTGGGTTATGAACTTAAAAAAATTGAGTTTTTAAGTTGATTTTAATGATTTGAATGTTTGATTTCTGGGTTTTAAGTTTATATTTGAGTTGGGTAATTTATCTGGAAAATTTTTAGATTTGGTGGGTTTCACACGGCTGTATGATTGGGCATATCACCGTGTGATGGCCGCTCGTCTGACTCGTGCGAAACAGCACGACTCATGCAGCCTTTGGCGTGCACGAATCGTGTAGTTCAGAAAAGAGTGGGCAAGCAGTGGAGCACAGCAGGACTCGTGGGTTTGCAGCATGACTCTTGCATGCAAAGCATGACTCATGCTGGCTAGGAGGAGCTCTGCCGTAAGTCGTGTTTTGGAACACTACTTGCGACAGACAATTTGGGAAGCGACACGAGTCGTGTGCTTCATGCACGACTCGTGTTCTCCCATTTCACATAGCAGTATGGGTAAACCATACCGCCGTGTAAACTGCTTCTGCCCAACTTTTGAAGTTTTTCGATTTTTCTTCATTTTTGTTCCTCTTTTGTTATTTATTGGTTTTAAATGTTATTTAGTGTCATTTCATGTATCTAATAGCATTAGATTGTATTTTGCTATATCAAATTATATTGAATGTTTTGGTTGGAATTCGAAATGTGTTGTGCATATCTTTAACACATGATTCTTCACTCTGAACAATATGTTATACTTAAGTATGATTTGTATTATTCATTGTAACACCCCCGTCGCCGCCCCCGTTGGAAGGGCACCGGCGGCCGCGCTACCCGACGCTCACTCACAACATACATACATACGTGCGCTAAGCGGAAGCATTCACTAAGAATATTAATAAAGGTAGAACATAAATCTCATATAATCAAAATATAGAGTTAAATACAATCCCAAAAGATTACATTATTCCTTTACAAAAAGTTACATAAGCCATTATACAAAAATATTACATACAAAGAGAATTACAGGAGTAGATAACAAAAATAAGGACTCTACTCCTATGTGGCCGACTTGCAGATGCGCAACACGAGCAAATTCCCAAAACCTGCCACCTATACGGGACAAAAACCCGTGCTAAGCGATAACGCTTAGTGGGGAGGAACAAACATAACAGAACACTATGCAAGATATTAAACATTATCATACAGAATTCACTAAACATCAGAGGACAGAAATATATACAAAGCTCAAGAGTCACTATATGTATATCATAATTGAAACAAAAAACATGAAACATTGATCATAATCAGAATCACGCAATAATTAGAAAACTTCACTAATCACACACCTGACACTTAACACAATAGCCTGAATTCAATGGTGGAGGATATGGGAACACGGTATGGGAGACCGAAACCTCAAAAATAGTTTTAATACCCGAAGGTAGCACGGGAGACCGGAGTCTCAAAACATTTTATCACTACATGGAAGATGACCATCTCGGAGGTTAACCGCTTCGCCCAAACAGGGCGGACACGGGCAGCTGCACTCACTAACCCTTCTTAAGCATGCTTAATTATCCAGTACCTTGACACTTCAGGCTCGATAACTCATTCACTCACACGACAATACACAATCAAAACAAGATTCAACTCAAGACTCTAACATCAAATAAATTCATAACTAAGACACTAGTACAATAATATCAAGAGTCATAAGTACAACCATATTTCATGCAATAGTGAGAAACCGTGAAAAGTGGAACAAAAGAAGCACATTCAGAAAATAGGGCAAGCAGGAAGGGCCTCTGTCACGATCGTGACAGAGCACGGGGCACCTCCTCGCGAGCTCGCGCCAGAAGGCCTGCTCGTGACGAAGCCCACAAGGCAGATTCACGCAACCGAGCTCTGTCTTGGTCGCGATAGAGACCAGTTCCTTCCTCTTCGCGCGCACGCTCGGCAGCAAGCTCGTGCAGAGGACTCAGCTACCTAGCCCTCTGTCGTGGTTGCGACAACATCACGATCGCGACAGAGTGCTCTTCAAGAACAAGGGGCCAAATCCGCACTCTGTCGCGCTCGCGACAGAGCCCAGATTCGCCCAAAATCTGCACTTTTCCTACTCTTTCACACACAATCCTTCATACATGCAAACAACACATACAAACACTTACCTCAAGCCTCCTGCACATCACCGCATAATTCTCAAGCCACATAAACACATTTTACACAATAATCAAACATCAATTCTTCAAGAATTTACTCACAACCAAACTCAAAATTCATTAACATAACATGCTCAAGTTCCAAAAACACATACTATCCTCACTATATCACTAACATTTCACTATAAATCACTACTTAATTTAAACATGCATTCATCTAACAAAACACTCAAGGTTACGTGTGACATGCAATCACAAAATAAAATTGATCCAAGGAAAAATTAGGGGAAAAACATAATCCACAAACACAGCTCCCAATCACAATCAAATTAACTCCCAAACACATACACACACTAAAAAATGCAGCTCCCAAACCTGGAAATTGCAGCTTTAAACCGAGCCCCTCACGAGTCCGCTTTCTCTTTTCCCTTGCTCTTTCTTCTAGCTTCCGATTCTTGCATAAACCCAATCAAAACTCACTCAAATCAAACCCAAATTCCACAATCAAAATTAGAAAAAGAAGGAGAAGAGAAGAACCGAAATAACCAGAGAACTCCAGACCACTTACCTTCAAAAACTTAGCTTAAAAACTCCAAGAAAACACAAGAGGGAAAGGTTGAGAGCAGAAAATGGTATCAAGAGGGAGAGAGAGGACTAGAAAGAAGAAGAAAAGAGAGAGAGAGCTAGCTTCCACGGGAAGCTAGGAAAAATTCTGCCCCTCCCTTCCCTCTCTCCTACTTTACCATTAATGCTTACCTACCCTTGCCACTTGTCACAATCCTAGTAAATCAAACCTTCCACTATCTTGACTTAACCACTATTGGCACCATACACTACACACACACAAACTTCTCTCACACAAATATCTTCCATGCACCAAACTTCACTCACGCCATAATATTTCTTATAACCCACTTTCATCCAAGGCACCATGCACCAAAAACCACACAATAAAAATCCCTTAACCCACTTACACCCTACCACCATACACTCCAAGCACACAATATAATTCTTTCTCTTCACTTAATTAATTAATTCCTTAACAAATAATTTCTTATTATCCAAATTTTCTCTTGCTCAAATTACGAAAATACCCTTACTTTACCGACTTACCACGCAGATTCCGACCAGGCCCTTTTTGGGTTGTTACATTCATGACCTGCAAGAGTCAGTCTAGTGGATAGTTAGGCATGCCTAATAGAGTCTCTTAGCTGCAGCCCTCAGTTCTGTTTGGACCCCGATCAGGCCCCCGTTTAGATCCTTGCGATCCCTAAAAGTATTTGGATCTTGTTTAAGATCCAATATTGTGAGTCCGCAAATGTTTTGCTTTGCTTTGTCTTGCTCTGTTTCATTGTGAATATACGAATGAGATATCCGAATGATTTGATGATAAGTATATGAACTCGCTTTTATCCGAATGGAAATATGAGCCTACAAATGTTATGGATATGACTTAAGCATGTATAAATCAGTTATGATTATTGCATATGTCATTGTGAATGTGCTCTGCCTTGACGACCATTGTGAATGGCCGTCCATACTATTTGTGTGTTTCCTCACTAAGCATTATCGCTTAGCACGGTGTTTCAGCCGTGCAGGTGCGGAAGGTATTTTGCTTTTGGGAGAGTCGTCGCCAGTCAAGCCAACACAGAGGGATTAGTGTTAGGGCTTTATTTTTATAGCAAGATTCTTTTGTATTATTGAACTCTCTATGTATCAGTAATTTTGTAAAGCTTCCGCCTTGTATATTTTTGGTTATGTAACTATTTTGGAATATCAGTTGTGATCAGAATTTTATTGTAATGACTCCTATTATATTAATGTATGATCATTCTAATGTTTCTGAAAAGTTTTAATTTTTACTGTATTTTAGTATGTATATTATATGCGAATGTATGTTTTTTGTATTGATCTGCGTGGTGGCACCCCTGCTCATACGGCTTCTCTCTCCGACATGGATGGGTTTGCCTACGTATAGGTAGGGGGTGTTACAGGTTTTAGTATCAGAGCCTAGGTTTAGGTATTTTCTGGGTGTTGATGTGCATCTATGTGTATATGTCTAGGACTGTGTTGGCTGATGTGGTTGTCTTTGTATTTGTTTTAGATGGCTTCTAATTCGGTGCGTGGATTACTTGACGAGTTCGCTGAGAGTGTAAACCCTCAAGCTGTTGATCCTTCTATGTCTGTGTCAGCTCAATCTGCTAGGGCGCAACCTGAGGTTACGGCCATGCCCTTTAAGGTCATGTTGAAGATTTCACAGGATATGGCTAGGGTCATTGAGAGTGTGACTGCTCCTAGAGTACCTATTGAGAATCTGAGGAAGGCAGGTGCAGAGAACTTTTATGGGACCAGTTTGGATAAATCAGAATATGCTGAGAAATGGTTAGAGAAGGTAGAGCGGGCTTTAGATGAGATTCAGTGTCCTAAGGAGAGGCGGGTAGAGTGTGTTGTAGCCTTGTTGTAAGGATCTTCCTATGACTGGTGGAAGTTGGTCCGAAGGCATCCTTAGTTGCTCAATCCAGTCACATGGGAGTTCTTCGATAGGGAATTTACACGTAAGTATGTGACTCGGGAGTACAAGGATGCTAAGTGGGCGCAGTTTTTGAGTTTGAAGCAGAGGGCGATGACGGTTTCAGAGTTTGAGAAGGAGTTTAACCGATTGGTCAAGTATGCTTCTGAGGGTGTTCTGACTGAGGAGTTTAGATGTCGACATTTTGAGAATGGGTTGAGTTAATCCTTAAGGGCTATGTTGATTTCGCTGATGAGTACTCCGGGTGTTGGATATTATCAGATTGCGCAAGCTGCAGTGCGGGCAGAGAGGTCAGAGTCAGTTTTTAGAGAGAGGGCTCTGAGGAGGAATCCCTCTCGAGGAGGATCTTCTTTATCCTTGGGTAAGAGGTCGAGGAACCGCCAAGATGAATCTTCAGCAGGCCCGACTTTGAGAGGTAGGAGGCAGGGTTTAGCTATGAGTATGAGTTCGGGTAGAGGTGGTTCTGGTGCTAGCACCGAGTTGTTACCTGAGTGCGCTCATTGTAGTAAGCGACACCGAGGTGAGTGTAGGTGGCTCACTGGTGGGTATTTTAGATGTGGGAGCACCAAGCACCTTTTGGTTGACTGTCCGCGGTAGAATGAGGTTTCTGGTGATCTGAGAGAGGCTAGCAGAGTGGCATTATCTGTATGGGGAGAAGTGTAGGATCTTTACGGATCATAAGAGTTTGAAGTACCTCCTCACACAGAAGGAGTTGAATATGCGGCAGCGTCGATGGTTAGAGTTGTTTAAGGACAATGACTGCATTTTTGACAACCATCCGAGTAAGGCCAATGTGGTTGCAGATGCTTTGAGTAGGAAGTCGATTTCTGCTTTATTTTTTAGCGGATTTAGATGGAAATTTGATTCAGATGGGGCTTTGGTTGCCCAATAGAGAGTGAAGCCTACCTTGAGCCAGTTGATAGTGGATGCTCAGAAGGATGATGAGAGATTGCAGTTGGTTTTGCAAGAGGTCAGATCTGGTAAGCGGTTAGAGTTCTCAGTTTTTGATGGGGCGCTTATGTATAGGAATCATTTGTGTGTGCCTGAGAATATCGAGTTAAGGAAACAGCTTTTGAGTGAGGTACACACTACGGTTTTCACTATGCATCCCGGTAGTGAGAAAATGTATTGGGATATGAAATAGTTTTATTGGTGGTCCGGCATGAAGAGAGACATTATGGATTTTGTGGCAAAGTGTTTGACTGTCGGCAGGTAAAGGCTGAGCATCAAGTCCCTTCGGGATTGCTCACTCCTTTGCTTGTCCCTGAGTGGAAATGGGATGATATCGCTATGGATTTCATGTCGGGTTTGTCGTTGACTCAAAAGAAGCATGACTCGGTTTGGGTGATTATGGATCGACTTACCAAGTCAGCGCATTTTCTGCCGGTTAGAGTGGATTATTCGATGGACAAGTTAGCCAGTATTTATGTGAATGAGGTGGTCATATTGCATGGAGTGCCGTTGTCTATAGTGTCAGATCGGGATCCAAGGTTCACATCGATGTTTTGGAAAGAATTGCAAAGAGCTTTGGGTACCAAATTGAATTTCAATACAGCATTTCATCCTCAGACAGATGGGCAGTCAGAGAAGGTCATTCAGATTTTGGAGGATATGTTGCGGGCTTGTGCTTTGGAATTTTCGGGTAGTTGGGACAGATATGTGTAGCTTATGGAGTTTTCCTACAACAACAGTTATCAGTCGAGCATCGGCATGTCACCTTATGAGGCTTTGTATGGTCGGCCATGTAGGACTCCGGTATATTGGACAGAGTTGACCGAGCATTCCGTTGTTGGACCAGAATTGGTTAGAGATACTGAGGAGAAGATCAGAGTTGTGCAGCGGAATCTGAAAGTGGCTAAGGATAGACAGAAGTCCTATGCTAACCTGAAGAGGAAAGATATTTGGTTTTAAGTCTGGGATAAAGTTTTCCTTAAGGTTTCACCTTGGAGGAAAGTGTTGCGATTCGGTAAAAAGGGTAAACTTAGTCCTCGGTTTATTGGACCTTATGAAGTATTAGCAAAGGTTGGTCCGGCAGCCTATAGGTTGGCTTTACCGATGGAGTTGGCGAAGTTGCACGATGTATTTCATATCGCCATGCTTCGTCGATATAGATCAGATCCTTCGCATGTGTTGTCGGTTCAAGATGTGCAAGTGCAGCCAGATTATTCGTATGATGAGGAACCAAAGGCCATTTTAGTTCGGGAAGTGAGGCAGTTGAGGAATAAGCAAATCCCTTTGGTCAAGGTATTATGGCATCATCATAGAGTTGAGAAAGCAACTTGGGAACCAGAGGCGACGATGAGGACTCAGTATCCATAGCTTTTCAGTTCAGGTTAGAATTTTGAGGACGAAATTCTTGTTAGTAGGGGAGAGTTGTAACACCCCGTTTGCCCCCTAGAAGTTATAGCCATTTGTGCATGTGTGCATTATGTATGTGAAGCCATGTGATAAGGGCATTTAGGGTGTGCTATGCTGGGTTGTGATAGTGTGTGCATGTTCACATGTTCGTAGGGTGTGCATTCGTGAGGATAGCATTGTGTGTGTGTGTAGTGCATGCTTGTTGGGTATGAGGGGTCAATCTCCACCAATGAGGAAATGACATGTGGCTAGGGTTAGGAAAGAGTAAATAGAAGAAGAAAAAAAAAAGGGAAACAGATTTTCCTATCTCTTTTCCCGTTTCTCTCTTTTCTCTACTTCTCTTCTTCCTTTTCTCTCCATTTGCGTGCCCTAGCTTGGATCCAAGAGAGTGTTTGTGGTAATTGATCATCTCTTGACCCTCATTTGGTAAGTTTTGCTGCATTTCTTCATCTTCTTCATCTTTTCTTCTTCTTTGTTGGTTTGGGGTTTAATCTAGGGTTTGTGTTTTGTGTGATTCATGGGTATCATTTCTATTTGAGCCTCCTCGCGATCCCAAGGGGAAGGAAAAGGCAAGTGGTAGTGGTACCAAGTAATTGGAGCATAGGAGTATCAGGTTTGGGAATTTTGTACATTTTTATGTATTTTGTTCTTATTTGATTTGCTAGGAAATTGTATGAGCAATGATGTTCTTGATGAGGGTATAATATGAAATCTTAGTATGTTGAGTTGATAAAGTTTAGAGTATGATTTTATTGGATGATATATGCATTTGATGTATGGTGGTTTGTGATTTGCAGGTTTTTCAATGAGATGATGATCATGATTATTAATTTTGGTTGGATGATTTAATTATGTTCGTGGCATGATTTCCTTGGGTTATGAACTTCAAAAAAGTGAGTTTTTAAGTTGATTTTAATGATTCGAATGTTTGATTTTTGGGTTTTAAGTTTATATTTGAGTTGGGTGATTTTTCTGGAAACTTTATGGGTTTGGTGCATTTCACACTGTGGTATGATTGGGCATACCCCCGTGTGATGGCTGCTCGTCCGACTCGTGCTGCCTTGGGCATGCACGAATCATGTAGTTCAGCGAAGAGTGGGCGAGCAGTGGAGCGCAGCACAACTCGTGCACGCACAGCACAACTCGTGCTGGCTAGGAGGAGCTCTGCCGCAAGTTGTGTTTTCGAACATGACTTGCGATAGACAATTTGGAAAGCGACACGAGTCGTGTCCCTCATGCACGACTCGTGTTCTCCCATTTCACACGGCAGTATGGGTAAACCATACTGCCGTGTAAACTACTTCTGCCCAGCTTTTGAAGGTTTTCGATTTTTCTTCGTTTTCGTTCCTCTTTCGTTATTTATTGGTTTTAAATATTATTTAGTGTCATTTCATGCATCTAATAGCATCAGATTGTATTTTGCTATATCAAATTATATTGAATGTTTTGGTTGGAATCCGGAATGTGTTGTGCATATCTTTAACTCATGATTCTTCACTCTGAACAATATGTTATACTTAAGTGTGATTTGTATTATGCATGTCCTGCAAGAGTCAGTCTAATGGATAGTTAGGCATGCCTAATAGAGTCTCTTAGCTGCAGCCCTCAGTTCTATTTGGACCCTGATCAGGTCTCAGTTTACATCCTCGCGATCCCTAAAAATATTTGGATCTTGTTTAAGATCCCTCCTGTAAAGTGGTTTGAAAATGATAAAAATGTGATGTCGATTTTCGATTCGTACCCGTAAGGTACTGCCATGTATTCGATTTGTACCCGTAAGGTACCGCCATGTGTATACTCATTATCCACTATTGTGAGTCCGCAGATGTTTTGCTTTGCTTTATCTTGCTTTGTTTCGTTGTGAATATACGAATGAGATATCCGAATGATTTGATGATAAGTATATGAACTCGCTTTTATCCGAATGGAAATATGAGCCTACGAATGTTATGGATATGACTTGAGCATGTATAAATCTGTTATGATTATTGCATATGTCATTGTGAATGTGCTTTGCCTTGACTACCATTGTGAATGGCCGTCCATACTATTTGTGTATTTTCCTACTAAGCGTTATCGCTTAGCACGGTGTTTCACCCGTGCAGGTGCAGAAGGTATTTTGCTTTTGGGAGAGTCGCCACCAGTCAAGCCAACATAGAGGGATTAGTGTCAGGGCTTTATTTTTGTAGCAAGATTCTTTTGTATTATTGAACTCTCTATGTATCAGTAATTTTGTAAAGCTTCTGCCTTGTATATTTTTGGTTATGTAACTATTTTCTAATATCAGTTGTGATCAGAACATTATTGTAATGACTCCTATTATATTAATGAATGATCATTCTGATCTTTCTGAAAAGTTTTAATTTTCGCTGTATTTTAGTATGTATATTATATGCGAATGTATGTTTTTTGTATTGATTTGTGTGGTGACACTCCTGCTCATACGGCATCTCCTATGTATGGGTAGGGTGTTACACGTGCAGTTCTACCTCTTCCTTGGCCACTTCTAACAGTTTCGGACATATCCTCATTACCTTTACTTACTTGTGAGGCCAAGTTCTCTCTTGACTTAGGGCAAAGGGCAAGGATATGCTCCATGCTGCCACAGTTAAAGTAAGCTCCTATGAGCTTTCTACACTTACCCCAATGGTGCCTCTGACAATGCTCGCACATGTACATAGCACTACCCCTACTGGAGGGTACCATGACACTTCCCTTCGATGTAGGCGTTTCAACCGATCCTTGATCATCTTGTCCACTTGCAGCCTCCCGAACTCTCTTGCCACTAACTATATCTCTACCCGACACTTTCCTTTTTTGCTTTCTCTTTTGATTCACTAGTTCCGATTCTTCCAATTTCATAGTCGCCTAAACTAACTTATAATAGCTCACTAACTGCATAGCAGCCATTGCTGATAAGGGTTCTCTTATACTTTCTTTCAAACCAACCTCAAATTGCCAGCACTTGAAGTCTTCAATTAGCAGAACATCAAGCACATACTTACTTAATCTACTAAACTCCTTCTCATGTTCACCCACTATCATATTCCTTTGTTTTAGGCTTACAAACTCTTTCCATTTTGCCTCTTTATATGCCTTAGTCACACACTTCTCCTTAAATTCCTAGACAAAGAAGTCCCACGTCAACTCAACCGGACGTTGAGGATTCCTCAACACTAATTTCCACCAATCATATGCTGAACCTTGCAGCAATGACACAACACAAGCTACTCTCTGCTCTAGGGGCAGTTTATCTCTTGTAAAATCCTTCCCATTCTCTCTAACCAGAACTCGGCCACATCCAATTGATCCAAAGAGGTTCTACTGAATTCTTCAGCTCCTCTCTTTCTTATAAGGTCTGTTAGAGCCTTAGGAGCAGTCAGTCTATCTAACAACTACATCAACCTTGGCACTAAATCTTGAACAGGACCCTAACCTTCTATATACACAATCTAACAACATGCAACTCACTAATATCAACCTTTACACAATCTAACAACTAAAAGAGCTGCTGAACTGGTACAAAGGCCACATTTTCCCTTAATCTATCATTATGCATATAACAACAAATTAAGCTTCAATTCAATTACTCAACATGCATCTAGAGAAGGGTTAACAAAATAAATCCAAACTAAAAACATATGCAAGTAAACAAGAACGACACACAATCCCAAACCTAACAAATGAAGCTTGTTCAACTTTGCATTCTTGCTCAAACTTTGTCTTTACCCTTGTCTCTTATCTTGTCAACAAATTCTTGCACAAAACCAACCAAATACATACACTTAATCCAATACTCAACCAACTTTAAATCAAAAACAGAAAAGAAGAAATAGAAGATACTTGAACATTCAACAAAACTTACCTTTCTAATTTAACCTCTTACCTCTTCAAATAAATCCAAGATTTTAACACTCAATAAGCCAAATGGAAAAGAAGAAACAAGAGGGTAAAATTGCAGAAATTAAGAACAAGGAAACCAAAAAGAGAGGAAAAAATGGCCGACCAATGCATGTGAGGGAGGACACTGATTTTGTCTCTCCACTATCCTATTTATTTGCATATAAGAGCTTTGGTGGCAAGCTCTAAACATGCCACTTGTTAATCTCTTTTGACACATGCCCCACTCCCTTATAATTTTGCCACTTAATCCTTATTAACTTC
This sequence comes from Excoecaria cochinchinensis, assembly GCA_947683425.1. Taxonomy (NCBI): domain Eukaryota; kingdom Viridiplantae; phylum Streptophyta; class Magnoliopsida; order Malpighiales; family Euphorbiaceae; genus Excoecaria; species Excoecaria cochinchinensis. The sequence continues at coordinate 10,164,243 of CANTUQ010000005.1, forward strand.
TCTTTGGTCTTTGGCCAACTTCCTTTAAGTCCCTCAATTAGATTCTTTTCTTCAATTACCTAATTTCTTCAATTTCTTTTCAATTTCATCCACACTTATACCATAACTCATACTTACACAGTAATTAATACTATAATTCCTACTAGGTTACTCTTCAGGTCATTACAGGACCTCCGGATTGAAGGTGGGAATAGTAGGTATTTTATTTCTGGCATGTATATGTAAAGAATTTAGAAATGAGTATGTATTGTGATGAATGGTAGTTATTAAAGGATAAGATATGAAATGTAATAGTTGATCTTCATGGAATGTGATATATTAATCATATAATAGTTTACAAGATTAGTTTTTTTCTTTAAAAAAAAATACCACATTTGCTATAGTACTCGTTTAAGCAATGCATTGTATGTATCGAATGGAAGCAATAAGGGTGTTACATTTTATTGGTATCAGAGCAAGTTTAGGCAATTCGAAGATTGGAGTGGGGTTAACTGATTGGACTAAGTTCACATACATGCCAATTAAGGAAAGTGATTTGAATAATGTATAGTTAGACCATAATGTTTTAGTAAGAAATCCCGGAGCTCATAGTGTTATAGCAAACAAAGTGCATAGAGATTGTCTTGTTAGTCTATAAAAATGCATTTTCCTTAGCCAATTTGATAAAGTTTCTTACCTATGAAGTTGATGTTAATTAAAAAGATGGATTGAGAATGACATTAGGGTCATGATTATGATAGAATGTAAATGATCTGTAACTCAACTTTTGAAGATTTTTTTTTTGGAAAGGAATTTTTTCGATATAGATAATGACATTATAAGGAATGATTTGGACTGTGTGATAATGATGCAAGGTGGCATATCGTGACAATGATAGTTGATACTGATTTGAGTGGGATAACTTGCTATTTAGATAGCGACATTGATGATTTCATATGTAGGCTACTATTGTTTCTAGATAGTAGATATTGAGAGCGAGGAAATAGGAAGTTGGTGAATATTGAAATAGTGTATATGTGTATAACTGTGCTACAAGATAAGAAGTGGTAAACCAAGGTATATAAATGGTATAGTAAATGATAATGGAAAAGTATAGAAAAGGAATGTATATTGAAACAAGTGGAATGTATAGGTTTTAAGTGTAAAATATTAGAGATATATGATAGTATAAGAGTGATAAGAATATATGTAATGATATGGAGTCTAATAGATGGACTATCTAATGTAAGTAAATTTTGAGGACAAAATTCTTTAAGGAAGGGAGATTTGTAACAGCCCAAAATTATAATTTTTGTGAATAGTGATTTTTGGGCCGAGAATAGTGACACCGTGTGTGACGCACGTCAAAACTGGCCCGTGGGAAAGCTCCCCTTTTTTAGACCCGCTTTTAGGGCTCGAGGGATGGTTCGCATCATTCGATCTTGGATAACATTAGACATTTTGGAATCCTTACCCAATAGAAGATTGGGAAAGTTCATCTAATACCATGGAACCTTTGGGCACCTTTGAGGTATTTTGGAGTCGCCACCCAATTATTTACGAGAAATTGGGAAAGGTCGTCTAACCTCTATAGTCTAAACCAGAGAGTAGTTCGGAACTCCACTCTTATATATGCCTTGATTAATTATAGATGAGTTTTTAAGTTTAAAAATTCCATCTCTTATCTCACACGATTAATGCAATTTATTAAAGGCACAATTCAAGCATTGAGAAAACTATAAATGAAAGCTGTAAATAAAGTGGTAAATAAAGCGGTAAACACACAAAGCCACACCATTACAAAATGGAAATTGGGACAAATACAATCCCCCAAATGAAAAGAAAACCTAAACAAAATTAAAATGAAAATTGGGATAAAATACAATCACCAAATGTAAAAAAGCTAAATAAAATTTCCCCAAAAATAATTAATTACAAGGGCCTACTGTAACACCCCCAACTCCCACACGTAGTATATCAAAGGACGAAGAGTTATAGTGAGCAGAAGGTGCCACCAGACAAGGACACACATGGCAATGCAGAAATCAGAACAATAAAATTTCTAAAATCATAACCTCCAAACATGCATGTCTTAAATCTATGTCATCCACACACCATTATTTGCACTAAAGATTATTACAACTTATTACAAATGCTAATAAATAAACTTAATTATATGCCAAAATCAAAAACACTTCCTATGAAAATCTAGCGACTCATTAGCCAAAGCTCAGCGGACCGCTGCGCTAATCTGATCTCCTAACCTACACGAACAAACAACCATGGTAAGCGATAACGCTTAGTCGGGCGAAACAAATAATGGGCAGCCACTCATACTGATTGCCGAGGCATACACATACAAATCGATACATATATGTATACAGACATAAGCATAAAGGAAACTGGCTTCAGTTAATGTGATCTCATATCGTTACTTTCATACGAAGGCTTAAACAGTTTTAATATGCAGGTTCATTCATATACCATAACCAGAAACTACTATGTCACATTTTGTTTAATCAAATCGTTACTTGTTCAAAACTAAACAAAATGTTTCATTGTTCAAAACTGAATAAAACACTTTAGTTCTTCGATTTGGTTCGGGCTTGAAATGTTATTCCAAGATTCCTACGTATCCCTATGGTTGGGGAATCAGAACCACATAGTTCTACAGAAAACTTTTACACATATGTTCCATAATTAATCCTAATTTATTTCCTAAACCTAGTTATCCATATTATGTTTAACACATTATTATTCTTTACTTACCATTCAGTATAACATCATCATATTCATTACAATCAATAAACAATGCACACGAATTACTTACCCTTATACTTACAGTAATAATCCAGGCTAAGATCCACAAGGTAGATAATACATGTCACACCCCATTTGCCCCCTGAAAGTTCGAGCCATGTTTGTGCATGTGCATTAAATGTGTTTTGGCATGTGATAAGGGTATTTTGGGTATAATGCATGTTTGTGGGTTTTGTTAGTATGTGGGTGCATGTACGGTATTAGAGTGTGAGTTAGTTGGGTTGTAATAGTGTGTGCATGAGCATATCTTTGTGGGGTATTTTTAGTTAGGAGAGCTTTGTGTGTGTGTAGTGCATGCTTGTTGGGTGTGAGTGATCAAGATCCACCACTAGGAAGAGGACACAAGTCTAGGGTTGGGAAAAGAAAAGAAAAAGAAAGGAAAAAGGGGAAAGGGGCAGATTTCCTTTCATTTTCCCGTTTCCCTCATCCCCTCACTCTTCTTCTTCCTTTTCTCTTCTCAAAAGAGCCTAGCCTTGGATCCAAGTTGGTGTGGTGGGAATTAATCATGTCTTAGTCTTCTTTTGGGTAAGTTTTCTGCATTTCCATCATCTCCTTCATCTTGTTCTTCATCTTCTTCATATTTCTGGTTTGGGTTTTGATTTAGGGTTTAATGTTTGGTTTGTCCTTATTTGGGTTTTGTATTTGTGTTTTGGGTGTTAATGGAGCCTCCTCGTGATCCTAAAGGCAAGGAGAAGGCTGGTATTAGTGGCACCAAGTGATTTGGAGCTTAGGAGATTCAAGTTTGGGAACTTTCTTTTAAATGATGTTCATATGTGGGTTTGGAGGTATGCATGAATTTTTGGAAATTTATGCTGTGTAAATAGGCTTATATTGGTATATATGATATGGGTTTTGAGTTTTGATGAGTTATGTTGCATAATTATTGAATTAGTGAATCAAATGTGAAGTGGATTCAACCTTGCTGCAAAATTTTCTGGTTTTGTGATTTTTGAGATCTTGAATTGTGATTTGATAAATTAATTGTAATTAATTGTGGAAATATGTTGTTTTATGTTGGTTATGGTGTTTGGAAGGCCTATTTTGAGGTAAGATTGAGTTTAAGTTTGAGTTGGGTGAAAATTGTTTTTGTTTGGTTTTTTTGGGCTTCTTGCGTTTTTGTTGAGAAATGGAAATCACGATGCTGTCGTGAGCGCAACAGAACAGAATTTCCAGCTCTCACACTTGAAGGCTGAGGGGCATTATGGGCAATCTCATGAGTCATGAGTAACGCTCAGGAGAGATGAGCGACGTGAGCAAAGGTCACGAGGCATGAGCTAAGCTCACGAGTTGTGAGCAATGCTCACGAGGCGTGGGCAAAGCTCACGTGGCGTGAGCAATGCTCATGGCCTCTCTGTCGCGAGCGCGACTCTGTCGCGATCACGACAGTGACTCTGCCCCATTCTCTCACATGCTTTATTTTGCTAAAATGGATTTTAAATGTCTTCCCTTGGCCTTTTACTGCTGTATGCTATATTATTTGGCTTATTTGTGTAATGCCATGAATTCTTCATGACAAATAACATGTTATCCATAATAAATTATATGTTGTGTTTTGGAACATGATTTGGATTATGCATGACCTGTGAGAGTCAGTCTAGTGGATAGTTAGGCATGCCTAACAGAGTCTCTTAGCTGCAGCCCTCTCTACTGTTTGGACCCTGATCAGGTCCGATTTAGTTCCTCGCGAACCCTTATGCATTTTGGATCTTGTTTAAGGTCGACTATGTAAAATGTTTTGAATGCGATAAAATAAAATGGCCTTCAATTCGTACCCGTAAGGTACGTTATGCATTCGACTCGTACCCGTAAGGCACGTTATGCATTCTCTTATTATCCACTATTTTGAGTCAGCAGGTATTTGTTTTGTTTTGCTTTGGCATGCTACAAGAATATGATATCCGAATAAGCATAATGATGAGTATATGAATCAACTGTTAACTGAACGTGATCATGAGCTTCTGAAAGTTAGGAATTTGACCCGATAGATGTTGTATATCCATATGTGATCTAAGTGTGTTATATTATGTATGATTATCTGCATGTGCCATATCGTATGTGTTATTCTTTGACGACCATTGTGAATGGCCGTCCACTTTATTGTTGTGTTTCCTCACTAAGCATTTATCGCTTAGCACGGTGTTTTATCCGTGCAGGTGCGGAAGGTGCTGTATTTTGGGAGAGTCGCCGCCAGTCAAGCCAAGACAAAAGGGATTAGTGTAGAGCTTATTTTTGTAACGGTTATGATGATTCTTTTTGTAATAGAACTCTCATGTATTAGTTTTTGTCAAGCTTCCGCTATGAATGTTTTTGGATATGTAATTATTTTGTATCGACAATTGATCAGAATATTATTGTAATGATTTTGTTATATTAATGTATGATCAGTTGTTGTTTCTCAAAAATTTTAATTTCCGCTATGTTTTCGTATGGTTATTGTGGATGAATGTTTACTTTGTATCGATCTATCTGGTGTGACACCCCTGCTTCTATGGCATCTCACTCCTATCCGGATGGGTTCGCTTACGTATGGGTAGGGGGTGTTACAGTTTTTGGTATCAAAGCCTAAGTGTAGGCTTTTCTGGGTGTTTTGTTGTCAATGTTGTGTATAGATATGCATATGTCTAGGACTGTGTTGGCTGATACGGTTGTCTTTATTTGTTTAGATGGAATCTGATTCTATTCGAGGGTCTCTGGAGGGATTAGCCGAGAGCGTGAATCCCCAAGCTATTGATCCTTTGGTTTCTGTGTCGACTCAACCCGCTAGGGTATAGCCCGAGGCCGCAGCCATGCCCTTCAAGGCGATGCTTAAGCTATCTCAGAACATGGCTCCAGTCTTGGAGAGAATGACTGCCCCTAAGGCCCCGACTGAGAGTTTGAGAAGAGCTGGAGCTGAAGACTTTTATGGAACGGGTTTGGATGAGTCGGAGGTCGCTGAGAAGTGGATTGATAAAGTAAAGCGTGCTTTGAGAGAAGTTCGGTGTCCTCCTGATTAGAAAGTTGAGTGTGCAGTGGCTTTGCTGCAAGGGTCTGCATATGAATGGTGGGAGTTGGTTTGTAGACATCCTCAGTTGCCTGACCCGATTACTTGGGAGTTTTTCAAAAGAGAGTTCACGAACAAGTATGTGAGTCAGACATACAAGGATAAAAGATGGGCTCAGTTCTTGAGTTTGAAATAGAGGGCGATGTCTGTGTCTGAGTTTGAGAAGGAGTTTAACCGGTTGGCTAAGTATGCACCAAAGGGTATTTTGACAGAGGAGTTCGAGTGTAGACATTTTGAGACCGGGTTGAATGAGTTGCTACGGGTGATGTTGATTTCTCTGATGAGTACTCCGGGAGTGGGCCATTACCAGATTGTGCAAGCTGCAGTGCGGGCTGAGAGGTCGGAATCTGTTTTGAGAGAGAGGGCTCAGAGGATGAATCCCTCTCGTCGAGGTTCATCTTCTTCATCCTCGGTAAATAGGTCAAGGAACCCGCAGGATGAATCCTCCGCAGGCCCGGCTACGAGAGGTAGAAGATAGGGTTCAGCTGTGGTGTCTGATTCTAGTAGAGGTAATTTGGGTGGAAGGACTGAGATGTTACCGGAATGTTTGCATTGTAACAAGCGCCACTGGGGTGAGTGTAGGTGGCTCACTTGTGGGTGTTTCAGATGTGAGAGCACTGAGCACTTTTTGGCCAACTGTTCGAGATCATATGAGGCATCAGGAGATCAGAGAGAGGCTAGTAGAGTTGGTTCGAATGCCACGCAAGCTAGTCGTGGTAGAGGCCGTGGAAGAGGTCGAGGCGGTCGACCTAGAGAAGGAGCTGCATCTGAGTCAGTTGAGCATCCGCTACCTATTCCAGCTAGAGCATATGCTGTGAGAGCCAGATAGGAGCAGGATGCTCTAGATGTGATAGCTGGTAAATTTCTACTCCATGACATTGAATTATATGCTCTAATTGACCCTGGTTCCACACACTCATATTTGTGCACAAATAAGTTAATTGATAAGTTGCATGAGGTAGATCAGTTAGATTATGAGATATGTGTGACCAGTCTTTTAGGGTATAGTGTCAATGTGAGTAGAATGTATAGGAATTGTCCCCTGTTGGTTGAGGGAGTTGAATTTCCAGCAGATTTGATTGAGTTGCCTTTTAGAGAGTTTGATCTGATACTGGGTATGGATTGGTTGGGTAAGCACCGGGCAGTGGTTGATTGCCATAAGAAGACAGTTGTACTTCGAGATCGAGATCGGTCGTCTGTGTTTGTTAAAGGTTTGGGTGCTAGCTCTTTGAGCAAAATAATTTTCGCAATGCAAGCCATGAGATTCATTAGGAAGGGTTGTGAGGCTTCTCTGGCAGTGATATTGGATTCCAAGCGGGATCAAGTTAGGATTGAGGATATCCCAGTTGTCCGAGAGTTTGATGATGTGTTTCCGAGTGGGTTGCCTGGTTTGCCTCCTGAGAGGGAAGTGGAGTTGTCCATAGAGATAGTGCCGGGTACTTTGCCTATATCAGAAGCACCTTATCGGATGGCTCCTGTAGAGTTGAGAGAGCTCAAAACTCAGCCACAAGAGCTATTGGATTAGGGGTTTATTCGACCCAGCATATCTCTATAGGGAGCTCCGATTTTGTTTGTTAAGAAGAAGGATGGTTCTATGAGGATGTGTATCAATTATAGGCAAATCAATAAGGTCACAGTGAAGAATAAGTATCCTTTGCCTAGAGTTGAGGATTTGTTTGATCAGCTTAGAGGTGCAGGAGTATTTTCGAAGATTGATCTTCGGTCAAGTTATTATCAGTTACGAGTTTAGGATGCGGATGTGGTTAAGACTGCATTTCGGACTAGGTATGGCCACTATGAGTTTCTAGTAATGCCGTTTGGTTTGACGAATGCACCGGCGGCTTTTATGGATTTGATAAATCGAGTGTTCAGGCCATATCTTGATCGATTTGTAGTAGTATTTATGGATGATATCTTGGTTTATTCCAAGGATGAGAGTGAGCATGAGGAGCATCTCCGGTTGGTTTTGCAAGTTCTGAGAGAGCATCGGTTGTTTGCCAAGCTTAGTAAGTGTGATTTTTGGCTTCGGGAAGCGTCATTCTTAGGTCATATTGTTTCGGCTAAGGGTATTCAAGTTGATCCGTCTAAGATTGAGGCAATTGTTGATTGGAAAGCGCCTAGGAATGTTCCGGAAGTGAGGAGTTTTCTTGGTTTGGTGGGCTACTATCGACGGTTTGTGAAGGGTTTCTCAGTTATTGCTGCTCTGATGATAAAATTGTTAAGGAAAGGGGTCAGATTTGAGTGGTCGGATAAGTGTCAGGCCTATTTTGAGCAGTTGAAGAGTTTGTTAGTTGAAGCTTCTGTACTTACTCAACCCATCTCGGGTAAGGAGTTTGTAATGTATAGTGACGCTTCGGGTATCGGTCTTAGTTGTGTGCTGATGCAAGAGGGAAAGGTTGTAGCTTATGCTTCGCATCAGTTAAAGCCACGTGAGAGGAACTATCTGACGCATGATTTAGAGTTGGCGGCTGTGATCTTTGTTTTGGAGATTTGGCGGCATTATCTGTATGGGGAGAAGTGTAGGATTTTTACGGACCATAAGAGCTTGAAGTATCTCCTCACGCAGAAAGAGTTGAATATGGGGCAGCGCTGTTGGCTAGATTTGTTCAAGGATTATGATTGTATATTGGATTACCACCCGGGTAAGGCCAATGTGGTGGTTGATGCTTTGAGTCGGAAGTTGGTTTCTGCTTTGTTCTTGAGGCGGTTTAAGTGAAGGTTTAATTTGGATGGGGCTTTGATTGCCCAATTGAGGGTGAGGCCTACCTTGAGACAGAGGATAGTGGATGCTCGGAAGGATGATGAGAGGCTATTGCATAAGGTCAGTTCTGGTAAGCAGTCAGAGTTCTCAGTTTTGGACGGAGTACTGATGTATAGAAATCGCTTGTGCGTGCCTGAGAATGTGGAATTAAGGAAATAGCTTTTGAGTGAGGCACATACTACGATTTTCACTATGCATCCTGGTAGTGAGAAGATGTACCGCGATATGAAGCAGTTCTATTGGTGGTCCGGTAGTGAGAAGATGTGCTTCACAGCACGAGTCGTGCTCCCATGCCATGCCGAGCAGGATCTCACACGCCCAATAAATCCTCATGTCGAGCAGGCTCTCACGCTGAGCGGAATCCTCATGTCGAGTCGTGAAGCTTGACACGACTCGTGCATTCCTCCGTTGAAAACTTGGCCGATCGGGAGATGCTGGAATCACTAGGCTCTGTCGCGATCTCGACAAAGTCGCATTTCCAGATCTCTAGGGAACTGCATAATTTCTTTCCTTACAAACTCATACCCAAAAGCTCCTAATCAATTCAAACTTTAACACAACTCAAGTGACTCATTCAAAACCTCATAATCAACACGAAACCCATAACGTTTGAACAAATCTAAGCAACTTAAACTCCATAAATTTCCAAAAAATCCAATCAAACACAAAAATCAGAATGTGCATCAAAAATAACAAAATCCCTAACCTTAACTCCTTTGCTCCTAATCGCTTTCCTTTGTTGATCTTTCTTGTTCCAAAACCCATCCAAAGTCTTTCTCATCCAAAATCCTTAGCAAAACACACAAATTCACAAAACATAAATCTAGGGTTCCAAAAACCACTCAAAGAAATGGAAAGAGGAAATCAAACTTAAACTTACCTCTTCAAACCTAGCTCAAACCTCAAAAAAAACACCCATCACCTTGCAACAACTCTAGCCAAAAGAAGATGGATCAAGATAAAACAAGAGGAAGAAGAAGAAGAGAAGAGGAAGTAGCGTGAAGAGGAGAGAACGGGAGAACAAGGTAGCTAAAAATGCTGCTCTCTCTTTCCTCTCCTTGCTATTTATACCCCTCTCTAATTCCTTGCCACATGTCATCTTTCCATAGGTCCAATTTAGATATTTGTGTCCAATTCTCCTTTTAATCCTCCAACTTCTCATATCCTTATGCACGAAGATTTTATAACTTAATAATCCTTCACATAGGCCCACATAAATAAATTTTATTCTTTCAATCATGTCCGAATTTCATACTTCACAATTTTACCATTGGCCGCACTTGCTGAAACTTTTACTTAAATCCTTAATTTGTCCATTTGGCAATACCTAACCCGTCAAATTACACAACTTTGATCACTACTCATCCACAATATGCCCAAATCCTTCTAGGGTACATTTCGGGGTGTGACAATTTTTCCCTCCTAAAAGAATTTTGCCCTCAAAATTGACTTACATCAGAAAAATCCAGAACTATACTCCAATTCATTATCATTTACATTGATCATTTCCGTATCATCATACAACACTTATGTTCTACACTTATAATATATCCATTTCACTTGTTCCAGAACACTTTTACTTTTACTACACTTACTTGCTATTGCTTATTCTTATCACTATACTTTCAAACCACTTCCTTTAAATCCGAATAGCTATACGAATCATAACTTTTTCTTTTCACTAACTTACTTTTCAATCCATCACATTTATCAGAACCATCATTACCTTAACCACCAATCGAAATCCAAAATACATGCACCTCATATATAAACCACTTATTTCACAATATTGTCTACACAATTCCTTAATACTCCATAAATGTCTGTCATACGTACTACGTTCCTTACTAACGATACTCGTATCTTACTCAAAAATCCTTTCACATTCATCGGTACAAGATTCCAAAATACTCTTTCTACTCACTTCTGCCTATACATATAGTACTTTTTCCTTTACCATTGTGATGCTCATAATTCACACACTTAATCTCAATATCAAATACTCAACGTACACCCTGTCAGCTTTCTCTCCATCAAACTGCATATGCAAATGTTTCTAACATGTGATCAAAGGGAGGATGATGCAATGAGGATACAATAGTTCATGTATGCAAAATAATGCAGAAATGCTATTGATACTATGATAATGCACTTTTCCCATCCTCGTGGTTAAATATGCTTATTTTCAATTAAATTTTTTGGAGATAGGTGACAGGCATACCGAGCAACACCGTAATCCTACAAAATCCACATACTGTTCCATCTCAAAATACCAAGACATCTATTCTTCCAAGGCAACCATATATCAATACACTTCAAAAACTTCTGCAAACCTTCTCTTTAACCACATAGAATCGAAACAAAATTCCTAATAGATCTCTGATAGCTCATCTAACAAACACATTCCAGATTGCACATACATATAATAATTCAAAGCAGGTATATCGTGACCTACCGAGCCAACACTCAACTAAACACTTTATCAAATCGGAAGGTGTCCCTTCACAAAACATATATAAAGGACAAGGTCGTCCGCTTTGGCCAATGCTAAACTATACAGACAAACTTCAAAAACACCTAGTTAACCAAAACCGACTAAACCGGAGCTCTGATACCAAATTATAACACCCCCAACTCCCACATGTAGCATATCGAAGGATGAAGAGCTACAGTGAGCAGAAGGTGCCACCAGACAAGGACACACATGGCAATGCATAAATCAAAACAATAAAATTTCTAAAATCATACCTCCAAACATGCACGTCCTAAATCTATATCATCCACACACCATTATTCGAACTAAAGATTATTACAACTTATTACAAATGCTAATAAATAAACTTAATTGCATGCTGAAATCAAAAACACTTCCTATGAAAATCTAGCGACTAGTTGGCCAAACATCAGCGGACCGCTGCGCTTCTCTTATCTCCTAACCTGCATGAACAAACAACCGTGCTATGCGATAATGCTTAGTCGGCCTAAACAAATAATGGGCAGTCACTCATAGTGATTGCCGAGGCATACACATACAAATCGATACATATATGTATACAGACATAAGCATAAAGGAAACTGGATTCAGTTAATGTGATCTCATAGCGTTTCTTTGATATGAAGACTTAAACAGTTTTAATATGTAGGGTCATTCTTATACCATAACCAGAAACTACTATCTTACATTTTATTTAATCAAATTGTTACTTGTTCAAAACTACACAAAACGTTTCATTATTCAAAACTGAATAAAACACTTTAGTTCTTCGATTTGGTTCGGGCTTCAAATGTTATTCCAAGCTTCCTACGTATCCCTATGGTTGGGGAATCAGAATCACGTAGTTCTACAGAAAACTTTGACACATATGTTCCATAATTAATCCTAACTTATTTCCTAAACCAAGTTATCTATATTATGTTTAACACATAATTATTCTTTACTTACCATTCAGTATAATATCATCATATTCAATACAATCAATAAACAATGCACATGAATTACTTACCATTACACTTACAGTAATAATCCAGGCTAAGATCCACAAGGTAGATAATATATAACATACATGTATTCTCATATTAAACATATAAACGAATACAGTCATAAAGCTCATTCACCAATTTCTTAACTATGGCAAAATGTGTAACAAATATCTCAATAACTCGTAACAAAGATTTCATGTAAACAATCATACTTTGAATTTTTGAACATATTAGTAACATGCAATATCCACATATGAATTCACATGCAGTCAGTATACATTCATACACACTTATGAGAATAACATTATCTGTTACATTTCTCTTCATTTAACTAACATTTAGGTATTTGAAGATACCATACAGTTCCACATACGAGTCTGTGAAGGATCCAGGACACATTAGTGCGTGAAACACAAGCTTATCATTTCAACAACCACTTTCAAACACTTGATTCACATATCTCTATGCACACTATCACAGAACTTATCAATTAATTTAGTTGCTTGCTAAGTCAAAGGGGTGGATAACCGAGTGAACACATGGCGGTACCCTACGGGTATGAATCGAACTGAATGCATGGTGGTACCTTACGGGTATAAATCGAAAGCAAAATCACATTTTCTCATTCAAAAACATTTTACAGAGGGGATCTTAAATAAGATCCGTACACATTGAGGTTCGCGAGGAACCAAACAGGGACCTGATAAGGGTCCAGAACATAATAGAGGGCTGCAGCAAGCAGAACGCTATAGGCATGCCTATCTATCCACGACTCGACTAACACAGGCTAAATTCCCATATTATTATTAAATTCTTTCACACTTTATGCATATATACCCATTTCATCAAACACTAGCATTTATTCTTTTATGATCACATAGATACGTGTATCAATAAATATATATGCCTATCATATGCACTAATTTCATTTATCGTATTCAAACTAGTCATGTGTAGTTTCATAGATTAAGATATTCGCATGAACATATTAAATGTAATCATGTCACTATTTAGTATGCTTTCACTTATTTTCATATCACACGTACCAATGATATTTATCATATGCGTATGAACATACTAAACATAGCTATATTATTAACATTATGCACTCATATAGACTTAACATATAAATTACAGTACTTTATGCACAAACAACCATTAAATAATACTGGTAAACAAAAGTATCATAATTAAATTACTAACATACATAGAAGCATTTGAATAATTCACAGATTTAAGTACTCATTTTAATTTATAGAGACATAACACAAGTGAGATACCATGCAAAGGAGAAGATTTTCAAAACATTTTAGGATAGAGAGGTCTGTCGTGCTCGTAACAGACGAGTCCCAGGACGCGATCATGAGTCGTGCTCACTGTCACGACTCGTGAAGGTAAATCTATCAGAGCATAACAAAAGAATAGAGAAATGGGGCGGGAGTTGTCACGACTCGTGCTTGCCAGCACGAGTCATGCTCCCCCAAGCCAAACGGCTTTCATGCCGAAGGAAAACTCCTGTCGAGCAAAATCACCAGCACGAGACATGCTTCCAAGCCGAACGAGCTCCCAACCGAATGAACTCCCAGTTGGTCGGGCTCCCAGCACGAGACGTGCTTCACAGCATGAGTCGTGCTTCCATGCCATGCCCAGTGGGATCTCACACGCCGAACAAATCCTCAAGCCGAGCAGGCTCTCAAGAAAAGCGAAATCCTCATGCTGAGTCGTGAAGCTTGACATGACTCGTGCATTCCTCCACCTAAAACTTGTCCAATTGGGAGATGCTGGAATCACTGGGCTCTATCGCGAGCGCAATAATATCGCGCTCGCGATAGAGTTGCATTTCTAGATCTCCAGCGAACGGTAGAATTTCTTTCCTTACAAACTCAAACCCAAAAGCTCCTAATCAATTCAAACTTTAACACAACCCAAATGAGTTATTCAAAACCTCATAATCAACATGAAACCCATAACATTTGAACAAATCTAAGCAACTTAAACTCCATAAATTTCCAGAAAATCCAATCAAACACAAAAATCATAATATGCATCAAAAATAACAAAATCCCTAACCATAACTCCTTTGCTCCTAATCGCTTTCCTTGGTTGATCTTTCTTGTTCCAAAACCCATCCAAAGTCTTTCTCACCCAAAATCCTCAGCAAAACACGCAAATTCACAAAACATAAGTCTAGGGTTCCAAAAACCACTCAAAGAAATGGAAAGAGGAAATCAAACTTAAACTTACCTCTTCAAACCTTGCTCAAACCTCAAACAAAACACGCATCACCTTGCAACAACTCCAGCCAAAACAAGTAGGATCAAGATAAAATAAGAGGAAGAAGAAGAAGAGAAGAGGAAGTAGCGTGAGGAGGAGAGAACGGGAGAACAAAGCAGCTAAAAATGTTGCTTTCTCTTTCTCTCTTCGTGCTGTTTATACCTGTGACGCGCGCCGAAACCAGCAAGGCCCTCATTGAACTTGCCTTTTGGGGTTTGAGGGATTGGTTCGCGTATTTATAATCTTGGGCATCATGAGTCATCTTAGATGCCTCCTTTTCAATAGAACAATGAAAGGAGGATCTAGACCCACAACGCCTTTAGGCACCTTTGAGGTATTTTGGAGTCGCCATCCAGTTTACAAGAAACTAGGAAGGGTCTCTAACCTCTATTGGTCTAAACTAGAAATGGTGTCCGGAACTTCACTCTTATTAATGACTTAAGTTTTATAAATGAGTTGTTAAGAAATCTAAATTCCATTCCTCATCTCACGCGGTTATGTAATCAATTGAAAGCGCATATCATCCACATCAAAAGCCATAAATAAAGCGAAAAACTAAATAAATTACAAAAATATAAAATTGGGACATAACAATCCCCCAACTGAATAATAGAAATAAATAAAAATGGGATAAAACAATCCCCCAAATAAGAATATAAATAAACAAAATAAGTAAATAAATAAATAAATAAGTAAACATATATATTAAAATACAACATACATAAATCGGGTTATTCATTAAAATTTAGAAACATTAGTTCCTTTTTATTAATTAAAAAAATTAGAGAACTATTTTAAGGCACTGATTGGAAAAACCAGGATGAGTGATCCCATTTTATTGAAAATTTAGTTCTCCATTTGAAAGTGTAATTTTTATTGGTTAAAACAGGACATTGGTCCATTTTATTAGGAAAAATTCACAAATTATTAATTATTAAAAACTGTGATTTTCTATGATACGGGCAATTAATAAAATATATTTTACATGCAACACATAAAAATAATAAATAATAAATACAAAAATTAAAATGCAAACCCTAAATTGGATGGCCTCTAATCTCCCGAACCTCCAACCCGAGCTCAAATGTAACTCGCACAAATAGGTAAATTTTCCTTAGATTTTGATTCTTGATTCTGCAAATGAAGAAGTTTTGTTTTCCTCGTTGTTTTTTTCTTGATAATGAAGTTACAAATCGACACTTGAGAACTCCAGTTGAAAAAATGTTTTAGAAAAAAACCATCCGCAAAATGATGAATTTTCCCACGTTAAAAACTTCTTTCCTCTGCTCTCAAAATAATATCATAATCTTTTTCCCTGCTCTCTTTTCTTTTTCCCTAAGTTCTCCCCTTTTCTCTATATTTTATTTATTTATTTTTTTTTCTTTCCAATAATGCTCCCCCTTTTCCTCCAGTTTTTCAACTCTTAAAATGCAATTTGACATTATAAGATCATTTCATACCAAATCCATCCTAAATCCTGGTTTTTAAAACCAAATCCTGAAAACCAGGAAGAGAGAGGTGCTGGAGGGGAGAGGCACACGTGAGGCCACTCTCAACGAAGAAGTGGGCCTTAGGCAGCAAGGCTGCCTCTCACTCATTTGAGATGGGTCTTGATGCATTAGGGCCCCAAAACTCCAAAACACACAAAAAAATATTTTTTTTCTCTTTTTTTTAATAATTATTTATTTTTTAAGAACAAAGAAAGTAATATATGTTTTTTTATTTTTAAATAAAAATATTTTTAAATAAAGAAAATGAAAAAAAATACTTTATTAGTATTACATACTATATATTATATATTTTTTCCGAGGAAATCGCTACTTTGATTTGCCTATTCGCCCGTAAACAGGCACCATTTTCATCATTGGTTAACTTTGGTCTAAACCGCCTCAGGACCCGGTGTCTACAGTTACCCCCAGTTTTGGGGAACATAGTGCCTGGGTGCCTAGGTTAGCCAAAACTCAAAGATAGAAGAGAAGAGATGCGTACCTGAGGCAGCTGTCTTCTCAAACTGGGTGATGCGTCGAGCCTGTTACAGACTTACAAAACGCGAAGTTGCTCTTTTGAGCGGATTTGTTCTTCTAGAACTGCACTGAGTCGAGGCTTACAAAGTACGGGATTGTTCTTCTGAGAGGGGTTGTTCTTCTAGAACTACACCGAGCCGAGGCTTACAAAGTGCGGGCTTGCTCTTCTGAGCGGGGGTTGTTCTTCTAGAACTCCACCGAGCCCAGGCTTACAAAGTGCGGGCTTTCTCTTCTGAGCGGGGGTTGTTCTTCTAGAACTGCACCAAGCCGAGGCTTACAAAGTGTGGGCTTGCTCTTCTGAGCGGGGTTATTCTTCTAGAACTGCACCGAGCCGAAACTTACAAAGTGTGGACTGTCCTTCTGGACTGCTCTTCTGAGCAGGGTTGTTCTTCTAGAACTGCACCGAGCCGAGGCTTACAAAGTGCGGGCTTGCTCTTCTTGGATATTTCCTGCAAAGCTATGTGCATGGAAGTATATACAAGAAATTTTATGCATGATATGAGATGTAGATGTTTATAAAAATGGATGATTATGTCTTAGGTGGTCAAGGGCCTATTATACAGCTTGCTCCACCAGGCCCCCAAGGATCTATAAGGGTGTCATCTCGGCTTCAGGGATTCTGACCCAAAACCTGTTTTGAATGATTCATTATGCGTGCATCTTCCCTCCGTCGACGATCATATACCCGAGGTTCTGACTCACGTCCCTACCTCTGAAGTAATGCCTCCTTATCGTTCCGGGCATCGAAAGTCATTATTTTAAAGGTAGTGCATCCCTTGTGGACTTTCACACTATCTTTTCTTAATGGAAAATGCGTCCTTTCGGATTTTCACATAACCCTGTGCCTTACTTTTTGCCTGGAATGGAC
Source organism: Excoecaria cochinchinensis (assembly GCA_947683425.1). Classification (NCBI taxonomy): domain Eukaryota; kingdom Viridiplantae; phylum Streptophyta; class Magnoliopsida; order Malpighiales; family Euphorbiaceae; genus Excoecaria; species Excoecaria cochinchinensis. The sequence goes on from CANTUQ010000005.1 coordinate 10,181,489, forward strand.
CCAACCCAATCCAGCGGCTTTTATTTTATTTTATTTTTTATAGAACAGACTGCCTGTTCCTAGGTTTTCACCCTGTCCCTTGGCCTAACTTTTGCTTAGAGCGCCAATTACGATTTTCATCTCTAACGGCCTCTTTTCTTTTTCCTTTTTTCTTCTTCTTTTTTTTTTTTAAATAAAGATTCTCAAACAATAGTTATTGGATAGATCAATGATATATTGCTTTGAAGAAAGAATTACAAGATAAACGTAACTCTTTTATTCATTGCAAAATTGTGTACAGTTCTACATGATTTCATCGTACATGATCTTCTTTTGACAAGAATTCAAAAGCACAAGACTACGCCTAATCTCGGAATAGATCTTGTAAGCATCAAACTCCTGTTATTAATCGGCCCTCTCGGGTTTTCTCGATTGAACATTTTCTCTTGACCCTTAATTTTTGCCCATGATGCCTTTTTTCGGTTTTCACCCTGACAGGGAGCCCAATTTTAGCAAGGCCGCCTTTTTCCGGTTTTTGGCCTGCGGGGCAATTATTCTCTTCTTTTTATTTAGCCTTTAGCCATGGAATCTTTTTAATCTATCGATATTGACCGATTCATTGAAGTCATTCCCATCACTGTCTGCTAAAATTGTTGCTCCCTTTGTCAGTTACTTCTTCAGCACAAATGGACCTTCCCAGGTTGGCCTGAATTTTCCACGTATGTCTGGTGCTCCTGGCCTCATCATCTTAAAGACCAAATCCCCTTCCTTCAATGGGTGCCTCCGTACCTTCTTGCCAAAGGACCGAGCTAGCCTCTTCTGGTAGACCTGATTGCGATAATATGCCCGCAACCTGTCTTCATCCAATAGATTCAACTGCAATAGTCGCTGCTATGCCCATTCTATCTCCGGAATCTCAGCTTCCATGACTACCCTCAAAGATCTCAGCTCGATTTCGACTGGCTGAATTGCTTCAGTTCCATATACTAGAGAGAAAGGCATCACTGCCGTAGAGGTTCTGACTGTAGTTCTATGACTCCAGAGTGCAAAAGGTAGCTTATCTGCCCAGTCTTTATAGCTCTGAACCATCTTGGCCAATATTCTTTTAATATTCTTATTCCCTGCTTGAACTGCACCATTAGCCTGAGGACGGTAGGGAGAAGACTTGTGATGCTCGATCCCATATTTCTGGAGCATCTATTTAGTTTTTGCTTAGAACTGTACCCCATTATCAGACACAATGTGGTGCGGGAGGCCATATCTGCATATCAAATTCTGCACAATGAACTTAGCCATGTCCCTAGCATCAACCTTTTTGAAAGATTCAGCTTCAACCCACTTAGTGAAGTAATCAATGGCGACCACGATGAACCTGTGCCCATTGGAAGCTGTAGGGCGTATCTCGCCTATGATATCTGTCCCCCAGGCTGCAAATCGCCATGGAGATGTCAGATTATGTAGTTCTGAAACTGGTACATGCCTTAAATTCACGTATTGCTGGCATAACTGGCATTGCTTCACATATTTTGAACAATCTGTGTCCATTGTGAGCCAATAAAATCCCTAGCCCATGATCTTCATTGCTAAAGCCAGACCATTCATGTGAGTTCCACAAACACCGGCATGAATCTCTTCTGTAATCCTTTCGGCCTCTTTCTCCGCCAAACATCTTAATTGGATACCATCTGCTTGCCTCTTATATAAAGTTCTGTCCACACTGATGAACTGAGAGGATAACTTTCTAATCATTCTCTGGTCTTTCTCAGTGGCTTCTTCTGGAAAAACTGACTGTTCTAAGTAGTTCTGAATCATAATACCAAGGTTTCCCATCAGCAACCTCAACATCCATTATCTGCTCAGTTTCGAAACAAGGCTTTTTCGCAATATAGATCAACACGGGTCTCATAGCAACCCCCGTTGGATTATCCCACATAGACACTAATGTTGCAAGGGCATCAGTTAACTGATTTTCATCCCTGGGAACGAAGTGAAAAGTGCAGGTCTCAAACTGGCTACTTAACATTTTCAAGTGCTTCACATAAGGCGACAGCCTCTCTTCCTTAACCGACCATTCCTCTCTGATCTGATGAATTACTAAGGATGAATCTCCAATGACTTCTGTGGTCTTTGCCCCCAGAACAAGTAATGCTTCCAATCTGAAGATGCAAACTTCATTATTTGTCGCCTTGTACCTCAACTTCTTGGCTAATGGTAGCTTTTCACCATCCGGGGTTATAAGAATAATCCCTGGTCCTGCCCCCTTTCTGTTAACTACCCCATCAAAGAACATCTGCCACCCTTGTACTGTTATGGCTGCGACATCTTGATCTGGGAAATTGTATTCGAACTGGTCCCCCTCAGTAGGGTGTTCAGCCAAGAATTCAGCGACAACTCTTCCTTTAATGGTTTTCCGAGTAATGTATTCAATATCAAACTCCTGCAACAATAATAACCATCTTCCCATCTTCCCTAGTAGAGAGGATGCCTATTGAAGGTACCTAAGCAGGTTATGCTTAGCAATTGCTTGCACACTAAAACAGTGAAAGTATTGTCGCAACTTCTTAGAAGCCCAAATTACCGCTAAGCAAATTTTTTCCACTTTAAAATATCTGGCTTAATATGGCAGGAATTTCTTGCTAAGGTAATAAACAGTGAACTCCACTCCAAACTCATCCTCCTGGGCCATCATAGCAGCCACTGAGCTGTCCTCTATTGCTAAGTACAAGATTAGCGGCTTGGCACGGCATGGTGGCCTTAAAATCGGTGGATTTAAAAGATAGTTCTTTCTAGTATCAAAGGCGAGTTGGCAATCATCATTCCACACCACTAGTTGGCTCTTCCTGAGAAGCTTGAAGATGGGCTCACATACTGAGGCTAGCTTGGCGATAAACCGACTGATGTACTAAAGTTTTCCTAGGAAACTCATAACCTCTTTCTCTTTCTGCGGTGCTGGCATTTCTCTAATGGCCTTTACCTTATCAGGATCTACTTCTATTCCTCTTTGACTTACCACATGGCCCAATAATTTGCCCGAGGTAACTCCAAAAATGCACTTCTTGGGGTTAAGGCACAGGTTGTACTTACTGATCCTTTGAAAGAACTTTTCCAGAGCTTCAAAGTGGCCTTCTCTAGTGGCTGACTTAATCATCATGTCATCTACATATACCTCTACCTCCCTGTAAATCAAGTCATCTAGGATTCTTGTTGCCATTCTCTGATAAGTTGCTCCCGCATTCTTCAAACCAAAAGGCATAACCCGGTATGCAAATGTTCCCCATTCTGTGATGAAGGCTGTCTTAATTCGATGGATTATCTTATTGAGGATCTGATTATAACCTACATAACCATCCACAAAACTCTACATCATACAGGCAGCTGCACTATCTACCAGCACATCAATATGAGGTAGTGGAAAGTCATCTTTTGGACAGGCTTTGTTCAAGTCCCGACAATCCACACACACTCGGACCTTTCCATCCTTCTTCGCCACAGGAACTACGTTAGCTAACCAAGTCGGGTACTGAACTTCCACTAGAAACTTAGCCTCTATTTGCTTATGGATCTCTTCTTTCACTTTTTGTGCCCATTCTGGCCTAAGTCTTATGAGCTTCTGCTTGATAGGTTTAGACTTTGGGTAAGTTGGAATAGCATGTTCGGTTGCCTCCCGATCAATTCCCAGCATGTCCTCATAAGTCCAGGGAAAGACCTTTTCATATTTTCTTAAAATTCTCTCAAATTTTATTCTCTCCTCAGGAGTTATATCTGATGCTATCAAAATTTCCTTTGGGTTTTCCAAAGTTCCAAGATTAAACGCAGTTGTGCTAGTTAAATTAATATCAAAAATAAATGCATCATGTTTATGATCATGAGGGATGAAATCATAAGAAAGATCACACAAATAAGCAAAGTTGTTCATATTATTAATATACTCAGAAATATTAACATTGTCTTCATAAAAAAGTTCTGGCATAAACAAACTATCTAAATGACTATTGTCTTCATCTTCTATTGATGTTGATGTTGTAGCAGACTGTACTTTGGCCTCTTGGGTTGATGAAGGTTTTTTAGCTACCTCTGGTGAAATTCTCAGATCTTCAATCTTTAAATCTGGCTCTACCATCTTCTCTTTCCCTTTCAATCAGGTGGCTAACAGCTTCTCAGTTACAATCTCCTCGGGCTCATCTTTATCCCAAATACTGCACTGTGTCATAATCTCCTCATCCCAAAAATCCTCTGCAAATTTGATTACTCCAACATCCCAGTCAAAGACATCACTAAAGATCTCAAACCCTATAACAATCTTTCCATCCACCCATTGAAGCTCTTCTTCTCCGGTATAAGCACATACTGAGGACGCATGAACAAAAGTTTCTGAAATATGAGGGATCTTTTCTGACTTGTTCTTTTCTCCATACTCACCTTTATACCCCAAATACTTTTGATCTTTCTGGCCTTGAGTAGTGATAGCAGATTGCAGCCCTTGTGAGTTCTTCCCCAGACCAGCTCTTGGAAGAAAGTGGATCTTTTTCATCATATTTACCACCTGAGGGGTACCCGCTGAACTTTGCTCTTCTCCTATCATGGACACATGAAAGCCACTAAACGGCTGGTTGGAAATCCCTAAAGCAGACACCTGATTTTCTCTTGCCGCCTTAATAGTCACCACCTCTCCTTTGTGTGGTATCTTAATCATCTGGGGTAGGGTAGATGGCACTCCTCCCAATTTATGGAACCACGGCCTTCCAAGTAGATATGAGAAATTGGTCGGGATAGGCAAAACCACAAAATTTGCTTCCATCTCAATAGGTCCCGTCTTAACCAGAGCTTTAAATGTTCCCGAGGCTTGTCTTCTAGAATTATCATAGGCTGTGATGGTTAAATCAGACTTGCTAAGCTTGCTTTCTTCCAACCCAAAAGCCTGAAGCACTACTAAAGGGCAAACATTTATAGAGGAGCCATCATCCACCATGACACAAGCGGTGTGCTTACTATTGATTTGTTCCTTGATGTACAGCGGCCGGTTGTGATTACGGCCCTCAGTTGGTAGGTCAGCATCTGAATAAATCAAACTCTCCCCTAATCCCCCTTTTACCATCTCTAGCAATTCGGATGGAGAAATTGTGGTGGCCACGGTGGACTCACTCAAAACATCGACCAACTTTTGCCTTTGTGAAGGAGACTGTCTTAGAAGGTCCCATACGGATATTTGAGCCGTTGTCTTCTTCAACTGCTTTACTATTTGATTCTCTTCTGGCTCTCTTTCTGCTGGTGCTTGTGCTAGTTCCTGTGACCTCTCTACCTCCGGGATCACTCTACCACTCCTCATCACAGCCTTTACTTCTTTCCCTTCTCCATCTGATTCCCATAAGTCTACAGACTTCTCTTCTTACTCATCTTCTTCTTCTTCACCACTCTCACTGGTGGACCAACAATCTATTGCCCCCACGGACATCCTTTAGTCATCAACCCTATGGTGAGTAACAGCAACATATTCATTCCCATACAGATCCTGTAGGACATACCATTCAGGTAGATTTGACCCAATCATGAAAACGGGTGGTGGAACAGCATTATAGTTGGACTTCTTCTTACTCTCTCTCTGTTATGGGTCAGTGATATATTTGCCATCGATCAGATCTTGAATCTTGTGCCTCAGCATTACACAATTATCTGTTAGATGTCCCGTATGCTGGTGATAGGCACAGTATTCATTCTCTTTATGACCCGACTGTCCTTGGTTCCTAGCTGGCCTGGGCGGTAGAGGCTACAGCTTCCCCTCTTTCATCAATCATTTTAACACCCACGATAAAGGCCGGCCCAAATTCGAGAAGTATCTCTGACTCACGCCCGTCGTCGATACCTCAGCTGTCCTCCCACTTCGATTTCCACTACTGGAGCTCGCTGGTTTAGTTGCCTCCTGATTAGCATAACCTCTCTTGGCATAAGCTTCACCATTAGCCTTTCTCAAAAGGTACTCTCCTTCAGCCTCAATAGCGATGTCCTTCAAGGACTCCCAGTCTCTTAATCCCTTCATCTTCAATCCATCCCTTAAATACGGGCTCGCATTTTTGATGAACAACCGAATTTGGTCTTGAGTATCTGGTTTGCACTTCATCTCCATAACTCGATTTTTCCAAAGAGTGAGGTACTCATGAAAAGACTCCCCCACCTTTTACTGTAATAGCTCCAAATCCTTCAGAGTTACCTCCATTCTCGTGCTATAATCGTATTGTCTGAGGAACTCCTCTGTCAACGAATCCCAATCCTCCTTTGTCCTTCAATCTAGCCCATTGTACCAGTCCACCGCCGGACCGGTTAAGCTCAGACAAAAATATTCAATCTTTTGTCTCTTAGTTAAAGTAGTACCCTTCATTAGCAATGAGTACTGCTTTATGTGTGCGGTGGGATCAGAAGTGCCATCGAATTTAGAAACGTCAGGCATCTTGAAGTTCTGAGATATTAGATCATCACTATCCAGTTCTCGATCCTCGGGATTCATCCCTCCAGCTACCTTCAACATTCTCGTCATAACTTCAAAATTTTCCTCCATTTTCCTCCACATTGCATCTTCCAGCTTGGGTGATTTTCCCTTCACTACCATCTATTCCTCTTGCTCCTCCCACAAGTCAACCACAGATTTCGGGCCTTCCCTCTGCTCAACAGGCGCTGGCGCTCTTGGCTCAACCACAGGTGGGTCAACTGCAACCGGGGGATCCTCTCTGGCAACCCCTTGTTCATCTTATTCTCTAACTAGAGCAGCAGCCTGTTGCCCTGCCAATGGGGCCAAGGTAGTGGCAAGGTTGCCCATTACGGCCATCATCCTGGCCTCAAATTCCTCCATTCGCTTCGCTACTTCTTCGACAATCATTGCCCTAGTTGCATCAGAACCACTCACTGGATTAGACATACTTTCTTCAGCTGATGATTCAGAAGATAAAATCTCACTACCCTCTGAAAAGGAATCCGAATTCTGATCTGAAACCAGCTTTGATAATCCCAAAAGTGAAACCTTTTTCAATCGACCGTCGGGACCTCTAAACCACCTGGGTGAATCTATGATGGCTGCAAAACATATCTCTGTTAGGATGATGCATGACTTGAAGTGCAATGCATGGTCGTACTGATGCAGCAAAAATAAACACATGCAAGCAGATAGATTCTCCCGACCTTATTTCTCCCACACACAGGGTCATGCGGTCTCTCTCCTAGGTGAGCTTTATCCAAGGGTTAACAGGGAACCCATTGGACACGTATAATGCATGGTGAGAAATCGGCAGCATAAGAACTCTTGCCTAATGTACATTTGCATGGGTGTTTGGCCAATATGTATTTAAGCAATTCAACCAAATTAAGATGTGCCCACCAGGGCATATAAGCCTTCGATAAAAATCATTTAATTTGATTGATTTTGTTCAATATATGACTGTAACACCCCTTACCTATACGTAGAGAACTCCACCCTATGGAAAGAATGAAGGTCCCCGATAGGTAAGGGTTGCCACCCACAGACGCTCAAATAGAACCAAATGCACACCAATTACATATACAAAAGAATAAATTAAAATTTCATAATTCATCAGAGAAAAAGTCATAGAGCAAAGTATTGCATTTCATTAATATAACAAAGACGGTTTTACATATTCCAAAAAGATACAAAAGTGCCTCAGCACAACTGAATAGTTACATATAATTAACATCAAAGCGACTTACAAAAGATTCTTTACATAGTTTTAAAAGTATAAGACTTTAATACATACAAAAAGAATACAAGGCGTAAACTACAAAATTTTCTATGCACTAGTCATATTGGCCCTGTTGATGCGAATCCCGCTGATAAACCCTTCAAAATCTTCCACACCTGCATGGATAAAACACCCGTGCTAAGCGAAATCGCTTAGTGGGGAAACAAAGATGCACAACGACCACTCACAGTGGCGTCAACAAATAATCACAAGCAAATGGCACAGTTACATGTTAAAATTTCATAAGTTACTTAAAGCATAACATCATCATAATCATATTATTCCCAATATGCAATATTTCAAAGTTCACATATAATTACAAATAACATCCTTGCACCTGCTTTATCAAAACAGTGGATAACGAGTGCGCGTAGATACCCGAAGGTATTAACATTATTCTCATAACATATAGATACCCTAGGGTATCAAAACAATCTTTTTAATTTTATTCCAAAAACATTTTTGCGTAGATTCGGTACATAGGGATCACGAAGATCCAGTCGGGGGACCTGATCAGGGTCCAAATCATTGGGTAGTTGCAGCAACAGTAACTCTATTAGGCATGCCTAACTGTCCAGTTATTCAACTCTAGCAGGTAATGCATAAACCAAATCGTACTTCAACTAGCAACATATATATATAATTTGTCATGCATAATTCTTCTGTATATAGTTATAGAACAATTCATACATCAACAGTAGGAAAAAGACAAGAAAAAGACATTTAGAATTCATTTTTTGGGAACTGAGTACAAAAGAAAACAAGGCAAAATGGGGGGTCTCTGCCGCGCTCACGACAGAAAGGCATCGGACATGAGTCATGCTGAGGGACACGACTCTTGTCAGATGACTTCTCCACCCCTGTCGTGCTTCAAAGCACGACAAGCTGAGGAAGCACGACAACATGAGTCGTGCTGAACCTCACCTACCGCCCCCGCCCTACCGAAATGCACAACTCGAACGCACAGAAGGGAGCACGAGTCGTACTTCTCAGCACGAGTCGGATGGCGTGCATGCTACAGTGCCAAACACTTCCTCTGCCTCGTGCTCCACAGCAAGATTCGCACACTGAAGAAGCATGAGTCGGAGGACGGAGCACGAGTCGGACGCAGTGCATGCTACAGTGCCAAAAACACGAGATCTGGGCATCAGCGCGACAGAGACGAGATTTCCAGTCCCAACGAAGAGCAGAAACCTAGAATTTTCCCTCAAGCAAAACTATTTTGACCCAAAAACTTTTAATCAAATCTTACCTCAAATACGGCCTCCAAAACACCACAACAAACATAAATTAACATATTTCAACAATTAATTCTCATCAATTAATCACTTTACATGTTAACATTCCATGAAACACAAAATCTAAAAATTTGCAGGAAACTCAATCAATCCTCATAATCACTTCAATAACCCACCCATATGTATAATCATTTTTCACCACTAAAAACCCAATAATATACATGCCAAAATAAAACCAATTACACAGCAAAAGTTCTAGAAATTCATGTGCACTCACATAAGAACACATGAACATTCAAAGAGCAGAAATTTCCCAAACCTGAAATCAATGAACCTCCAATCAAGGGGCTCCACTCCCGCTTGCTATTTCCTTGCCCTTGGATTCTTTAGGAGGATTCTCTGAAGCACAAACCCACAACACTAAACAAATTCAAAACCCTAACTCACAATTACAAAACTCATCTAAAGAAGAGGAAGAATAAGAAAACTAATACCCATCACTTACCACACCAGCTTAGGCCACCCCAAAATCACTTGAACTCACAACTAAGGAGATGGATTCAAGGAGGAGCAAAGAAGAGATGAAGAGGGGAAGCTTGGCAACGTGAGAGGGGAAGAAGGAAAAGAAATGTGAGGAAGAAAAGGAGAACAGCTAAATTCATTCTCTCACTCTCCCCATACTTATCCCATATTTTCCTTTATCTTGCCACATGTCACACTCTTAAAGAATAAACAAACCCAACACTTCTCCTCTATCTCTTACCCAATTCTAATCTCCTAACACACACTCACACTAGAACATAACCCAATTAAAGCATAAAAATAAATTAATTTAACAAAAAAAAAACGCATGCTCAAAATAAACCACACATTTTTACACGCACACAAGGCTCACTCTACTAGGGTGGTTTCGGGGTGTTACAATACTCCCCTCCTTAACAGAATTTCGTCCTCAAAATTCTCACCTGATCCAAAAAGTTGAGGATACTGAGTTCTCATTGCCTCTTCCGGTTCCCAGGTCGCTTCCTTAACACCATGATGTTGCCAAAGCACTTTAACGAACGGTATCTGCTTGTTCCGAAGATGCCTGACCTCTCTAGCCAAAATCTCTTTCAGTTCCTCATCAAAAGAAAAATCTGACTGAACCCGAATATCTTGCACTTTGAGCACATGTGATGGATCTGATCGGTAGCGACGGAGCATAGATACATGAAAGACATCATGTAACTTGGCTAATTCTGTCGGTAATGCTAACCGATAAGCCATCGGACCAATCTTTTCTAAGATCTCATAGGGTCCAATAAACTGGGGACTCAACTTTCCCTTCTTACCAAAACGAAGAACCTTTCGCCATGGAGAAACTTTCAAAAAGACCTTGTCTCCAATTTCATACTGGATATCTCTACGCTTCAAATTAGCATACGATCGTTGTCTATCTTTGGCTGCTTTCAGATTCTGTTGCACAATTCTAACTTTCTCTTCAGTGTTTCTCACTATCTCCGGACCTATTATAGCTTTTTCTGACAATTTAGTCCAACATACTGGTGTTCTACATCTCCTCCCATACAATACTTCGTAAGGTGCCATTCCGATGCTTGCCTGATTGTCACACCCCATAAGTGGCTTAATTGGAATTAGCAATTTTAATTGGACAATTAAGGGCAAGTGGGTAATTTGCATGAGGAAAAGAGGATTTGATTGCAAGGAAATAAAAGATTTAATTATAGATTTTTAGTTTGGTGAGTAAAAGGGAAATTTGACAAGGACTTATTGGTAATAATGTGGAGCAAATGGTAAAAGAGTAATAAGTGGATTTGTGAACCCGTGCATGTGTGCCAAGTGGAGAGAGAGTGTGTGCATGTGGGAGAGAGAAGAAGGGGTTCAGAAATCTGATATTGGTCTCTCTTGCACTCTCTCTCACGTTTGCCACTCCTTCTCCTCTTCATTTCTATTGTTTCTTTCTGTTTGCATGTGTGTTCTTCCATTGTGGAGCTAGGGTTTGGGTTTGGTAGAAGCTTCAGAAGGTAAGTGACTGTCAGTTTTTGTATAGTTCATCATCTTCTCCATCTTAAGGATGTTCATTTCTGTTTCTTTGGATTGATATTGGGTTTTATTTGTCGGTTCATGAAATCTGCTGAAGAGAAGAAGAAAGATAAAGGAAAAGATAAAGTGGTGGATTGAAAGTTGCAGTGGATATTTTTGGACTTCAGTAACAGGTTTGGGAGTGTCGATCTTTTCTCAATTTTGGAGTCCTTTCTCATTTTCGAGTCCTGGATGCTGTTCTAATATGAATGTTATTTATGTATGTGTTTGTTTTATCAAAATGCATAAGTGATAGAATTTATATGTATGATTGGTAGTGTTAAAGTCCTGTTGCTTTGCATGTTAAATGGAAGTCCGTATACATGTCCGTTAAAAGGAAAGATTCTGGGTTTGTGACCCTCTGTGAATGTTATTTGATTGTTTGAGAATGTGATTAATTTGTATTAATCTTTCTGTAAATGTGCTCTGGAGACTTGAAGGTATGTATTCGAACCATTATTGCATGAAAAATGGTTTTAGACAAAATGGGGTTTTGAGTTTTGGTTGTACTCTGTTTTCACGATGTTTATGGGTTTTTACGTTTTCTGAAAATTTTGAACTGTTGAGAAGGAGAAGCAGAAGTGTGTGAAGAAGATCACGAGACGTGATGGAGCATCACGCCGTGATCTCCTTCCCTGGGAAGTCACGAGACGTGATGGAGCATCACGCCTCGTGACCTCTCCTCTTCCCTGCGTGTCACGAGACAAGAACTCGTGACCTCCCCTTCCTCTCTGGCTTCACGAGGCGTGACGGAGAGTCACGGCTCGTGACTGCCCCTGCTTGGCGTGGCGCTCGCGTGAAGCCAGTGTCACGAGATGCCACTGCCTAGGTGTCTCGTGACTGGCCTTCCCTCCCTGCTGCCCTGTTTTCCAAAAAGTAAAGTTTTAAGCTTCTGGTTTCTAGGGGTTTTCACTGTATGACATATGTTTGGGTTTAAATATCTGTATATATATTTTTAATAATTGGTTAACATTGAGATTATATACATGATTAATAATTGATGTATATGATTTACTTGTTGATAAATTACATGAACATGGATGATTTCAATGTGAATTATATGTTCTTATTATCTCCTGTTTTGATATTTATATGTTCATATGTTTCTGAATTTGATCAATATACAAGTATACATAGATTATAAATTTGTATTTAATTTTCTTAATATCATATTGATACATGAATTTTGGAGTTGTGGTTTTAAGCCTGAATAGTCATAGTAGTGGATAAGTAAGCGCTTACTTAGGTCAGAGTGTGTGTGCAGCTGCTATATGATAAAACGTTATACGTGGATCCGTTTGGATCCTTGTTTCGATCCTGTATGGGTCTATATGGATATAATGCGAGACTTCAGTCTCTATATGAAAAGTACATGTTTGAGACTCATGTCTCTATATGCTTGGGATACTGTGTTCTATCAGTATCCATTTGACCGCATCCACTTCTAGAGAGTATTTTAGACTAATCAGGCTATATGTTTAAATGTGTTGCATATGTTGAGATGCATGTTTGGACACGATTACAAGTATATGATGTACATGAATTCTTGCATAACTCTATATTATGCACCTTGTATCTGTATACTTAGAATGAAAAAAAAATTATGAATTGAATACTTAATTGCTTGTAATGTATATACTTATGCATGTCAAGTAAGGAATTTGGAGATATGTTTACATGTAATTTTGATGCCTTTGATTTTGAATCATTAGACTATTGTATTGTTATAAATATTGTATATGCATATTGTTCGTTTGTTTTGTTCCTCCCCACTAAGCGTTATCGTTTAGCACGGGTTCTTTTCCCGTGCAGGTGGCGAGTGCGGTTTGGAGTCAGATATCTGCAGGTCGGCCACTAGAAGTCTTTTTGGATGAAGTTATTTTTTTGAGTCTTCCGCTGTTATTTTGTACATGGCTTGTTAATAGCAAAATGAATCTTTGTAAAGGAACAATTATTTTTGTATATGTATTTGCTTACGAGCCTCTTTTTGTAAAACGATATTGATATATATATGTTAAAGGTTTTAATATAGTATGATTAAAAAGTTTCTTTATATTTCAACTTTTATTTTATTTATTAGTATGCTTTGGATTCGTTTATATGTTTGTCCGCGTGACATTCCAGTATCTTTCCAACGGGGATAACGGGGTGTTACACTGATGGCTATTATTATATGCGAATTCCATCAGAGGCACATATCGATCCCAATTTCCTGAGAATTCCAATGCACAAACCCCAAGCATGTCCTCAAGAATCTGAATAACTCTCTCAGACTGACCATCGGTCTGAGGATGAAACGTTGTACTGAAGTTTAGCCGAGTACCCAAAGCCGACTTAAGTTCTTTCCAAAACTTGGACGTGAACCAAGGGTCTCGATCCGACACAATGGATGACGGAACCCCATGAAGCCTAACTATCTCTCTCACATATATCTCTGCTAACTTATCCATAGAATAATCCAACCGAACAGGCAAGAAATGCGCTGACTTTGACAATCTATCAACTATGACCCATACTAAATCATGCTTGCGCTGTGTCAAAGGCAAGCCAGTCACAAAATCCATCGTAACATCATCCTATTTCCATTGAGGATTGGGTAAGGGGTTAAGCAATCCCGATGGAACTTGGTGTTCGGCTTTTACTTGCTGACACACTAAACACTTCGAAACGAAATCCATTATGTCCTTTTTCATACCTGGCCACCAATAATGCTACTTGAGATCTCGATAAATCTTATCTCCACCCGAATGCATAGTGAAAATCGATGAATGGGCCTCTTACAAAAGCTTCTTCTCCACATCACTCACATCCGGTACACATAACCGATTCCCATGCTTAAGCAGTCCTTCACTATCCACTGAAAATTCCGTTTGCTTACCCTTTTTCACTGCTTGATAAACACGCTGCAAAATAGGGTCACTCAACTGTGCACTCACAATCGCTTGCCTCAAACTCGGTCTAGCTTTTAACTGAGCAATCAATGCGCCTTCTGAATCAAATCTCCATCTTCCCCTACTAAGAGACAAAGCCGACATTGATTTCCTACTAAGGGCATCTGCTACGACATTCGCTTTACTCAGATGATAGTCAATAATACAATCATAGTCCTTGAACATTTCTAACCATATTTGCTGTCTCAAATTCAACTCTTTCTGAGTCAGCAAATACTTCAGACTCTTATGATCGATAAAGATTCTACATTTTTCTCCATACAAATAGTGTTGCCACACCTTAAGGGCATACTGCCGCTAATTCTAAATCATGTGTCAGGTTGTAACACCCCCTCTGTCTCCCCCCATTGGAAGGGCAACGGCAGGCGCGCTACCCGACGTTCACTCACTACAAACGATCATACATACACTAAGCGGAAGCATTCACTAACAATAATAATGGTAAATCATAAATCTCATGTAATCAAAATATAGAGTTATATACAATATACAAAAATATTACATCATAAACCTTACAAAAATTACAAGAGCCACTAAACCAAAACAAAATCACAATTACATAAAGAAATTACAGGAGGAGACAACAAAATAAAGACTCTACCCCTATATGGCCGACCTGCAGATGTGCAGCACGAGCAAGCTTCCAAAATCCTGTCACCTACACGGGACAAGAACCCGTCCTAAGCGATAACGCTTAGTGGGGAGGAAACAGAACAACAGAACACTATACAATAAAATCATGCACTAACATACATAATTCACTATGACTCAAAGCACAGAGATATATAATATTCAGAGTGAAATAATAGAAAGCACTAAACCATTACACTAACCAGAATCACACAATAATTAGAACACTTCACTAGACACATACCAAACACTTCAAACAATAGCCTGAATTTCACTGGTGGAAGATACGGGAACACGGCACGGGAGACTGAAGCCTCAAAAATAATTTTAATACCCGAAGGTAATGCGGGAGATCGGAGTCTCAAAACATTTTATCACTGCACGGAAGATGACCATCTCGGAGGTCGATCGCTTCGCCCAAATGGGGCAGACACAGGCAGCTGCACTCGCAAACCCTTCTTAAGCATGCTTAATTATCCACTACCTTGACACTTCAGGCTCAACAACTCACTCGTCAATCAAAACACTTACTACATAAATCTTAGATCAAAATCCGAACATCACATTAATTCACTACAACGACACGAGTATAAAAAAGGTCAACAAGACATAAACTCAATCATGTACCATGCAATACTGAGAAACTGTGCAAAGTGGAACAAAAGAATCACATTCAGAAAATAGGGCAGGCAAGAAGGGCTTATTCCACGATCACGACAGATGTCGCGCTCACGACAGAACACAGGGTACCTCATCGGCATGCTCACGCCAAGAGGCACGCTCGCCATGAAACACGCTCGGCAGACTCACACAAAACCGAGCTCTGTCGCGCTCGCAACGACGTCGCGATCGCGATAGAGGCCGGCTGCTTCCTCCTCGCGCGCACGCTCGACCGCATGCTCGCGATGAGGACTCGGCCTACCGAGCTCTCTGTCGTGCTCGCGACAGCATCACAATCGCGACCGAGGGCTCTCCAACAACAAGGGACCAATCCGCACTCTATCGCGCTAGCGACAACGTCGCGATCGCGACAGAGCCCAGATTTGCCCAGAATCTGCACTATCAGCTCTCATTCCCACTCAAACCTCCAAACACTCATTCAATCATGCACAAACACTTACCTTGATACTCCCTAGCATACAAAACATGCTCATGGTTAATGTGCACTCAATTTTTTCTTTGCACTAACTTGAACAAGAAATCACAATTAATCATCAAGAATACACACAAAGCATACTTTGTCATAACATAATTACTTCACTACAACAACCTAAAAATCACTACAACTAAATCATGCTAGATCAGCACTCTAATAAATCACACACATACATTCACATATAAATTAACACTCAAGAATCCTAATAGCATGCAACCACAAAATACATAAGATCCAAGAAGAATCAGGGAAAAACACTCCCAAACAGATTCAAATCAAAGCTCCCAAACGTGGAAATTGCAGCTTCGATCTTTCCCTCAAGGGCATGCTTTCTCTTTCCCTTTGCTCTTTCTTCTCTCTTCCGATTCTTGCACATATCAAATCAATAACTCTATTAACCCAAGAACAAAACCTTTAAAAGCCCAATCAAACCCGAAGAAAGAGAAGAAGAAGAGAACCCCAAATTAAACTCAGCCACTTACCTCTTACAATCCTTTAAAACTCAAACCCTAGCTCAAAGATGGAAGGATACCCACATGCAAAGCAAGAGAGAGCAGAAAAAAATGGAGATGAGAAGAAGAGAGGGAGAGGACGTGAAAAGGGAGAGAGCACTTCAAGTGGCTTCTACGGGAAGCTTCACTTCCTATCTGCCCTCTCTCTACTCCATCAAATCTCATTTAATGCTCCCAATAACCCACACACATGTCACTCTACCATTGGTCCTTGATCTCATCTTTTGACTAAAATTCCAAGGCACCAAACTTGACTCACACCATATAATTTCTATTAAATCACTTTTCATCCAAGGCACCCTACACACATAAACCACACAATAAAATCTCTTCACTCACTTACATCCTAACACCATACACTACAAGCACACTATATAATTCCTCCATTTAACTTATTTAAATAATTTCTTTGCAATAAATCCTTATTATCCAAATTTTCTCTTGCTCAAATTACTAAAATACCCTTAATTTTCCGACTTATCATGCAGATTCCGACTAGGCCCTTTTTGGGTTGTTACACGGGTAGTGTTGCACGTGAGGTTTCAGTTGCCTGGAAGCATAGGCAACTACTTTACCGTCCTGCATTAGAACACAACCTAAGCCCACTCCTGAAGCATGACTATACATGGTGAATTCCTTACCCGACACAGGCTGCATGAGCACAGGAGCCTTAATCAACATCTCTTTCAATTGATCAAAACTGGTTTGACACTTATCATACCAAACAAACCTCACCTCCTTCCGGAGAAGTCTAGTCAAAGGTAAAGCTAATACTAAGAATCCCTTAACAAAATGCCTATAGTAGCAAGCCAAACCCAGAAAACTTCTTACTTCTGGCATATTTTTAGGCGGTAACCAGTTCACAATCGCCTCCACTTTGGATGGGTCTACCCGAATACCATCGGCTGAAACCACATGTCCAAGAAAAGTTACTTCTTTTGGCCAAAACTCACACTCACTGAGTTTAGCATAAAGCTGGTGATCCCTCAACACTTGTAATCCCAAACGGAGATGTTCTTCATGTTCCTTCTCATTCCTCGAATAAACAAGGATATCGTCGATGAACACTAGCACAAACCGATCCAGATACTGTCTGATGACCCTATTCATTAGATCCATAAAGGCTGCAGGCACGTTGGTCAAACCAAAAGGCATCACTAAGAATTCATAGTGACCATAGCGCGTCCAAAAAGCCGTCTTCGCCACATCTGTATCCTTTACCCTTAACTGATAGTAACCCGATCTCAAGTCTATCTTGGAGAACACTCCTGCTGTAACACCCCCTACCCTTACGTAAGCAATCCCATCCGATAAGGAGTGAGACGCCGTATGAGTAAAGGTGTTACCAAACAGATACAAAGCAAATCATACATTCATTCATAACATACATACCGAAATACAGAATAATTAAAAACTTTAAAGGGAAAAGAAAGCAATAGCTGATCATACATTAATATAACAAAACCATTACAATAATGTTCTGATCAACTAGCTGAAACGAAAGATATTACATCACTAAAATATAAGTACAAAAGCGGAAGCTGAAACAAAACTGATACAAGAGAGTTCAATACAAAAAGAATCATTACAGATTATAAAACTGAGCCCTACACTAAAACCTTCTGTGTTGGCTTGACGGCGGTGACTCTCTCAAAGAAAACTTCCTTCCGCACCTGCACGGGTAAAAACACTGTGCTAAGCGATAAACGCTTAGTGGGGAAACACACATAAAATATGAACAGCCATTCACAATGGTCGTCAAGGCATAACACATTTGCAATGGCAAAATGCAATAGCTCATAACATAAATCATAAGGATATGCTCTCCATTTAAAGCCATACATTCAGCATCTCAAGTTCATATTCATTTCCATATTAATTGAACATACAATTCATCATTATACTCATTCCGATATCACATGTATAAAATCATAAGAGTAGAGTAAACCAATCGAACATCAAAAGAACACCTGCAGACTCTGGGTAGTGGATAACGAGTGTACAGACAGTACTTTACGGGTACGAGCCGATTACAGACAGTACCTTACCGGTACGAATCGAGAAAACCATTTTACTTTTAACTTTTACAAATCATTTTCAAAAGCGACCTTAAAGAAGATCCTTACACATAAAGAGTTCGCGAGGAACCAAACGGGGACCTGATCGGGGTCCAAACGAAACAAAGGGCTACAGCTAAAGGACTCTATTAGGCATGCCTAACTATCCACTTACTTGACTCTAGCAGGTTATGCGTCATTCAAACCATATTTCAGAAGATAACATAAAATTCATCTGAAGAATCACGGTATCACTCATATCAAAGCATATAAAGGTATGACATACATCATACAGCAATATAAGTCCATTCGGAAGAATTACGGAATTCATTGTTGAGTTAAAACCGGAAAATTTCAGGGAATAAGCCGAACGGGGTGACCGACGAGGTTGGCTGGTCACGAGTCGTGACTGGCATCACAACTCGTGACTGGCCTCCTCACAAGGCTGGTCACGCTTCCACTCATGCCGGTCATGAGTCGTGACTGGGTGTTACGTCTCGTGACTGGCTCTCTGCTGCTGGTCACGTAACGTGACTTGCCCCTTTCCTCTCGCTGGTCACGAGTCGTGACTGGGAGTCACGTCTCGTCACTGGCTTCCTTCTTTCGGCTTGTCACGGGTCATGACTGGGCATCACTACCCGTGACTGCCTACACTGGCCGGTCACGAGTCGTGACTGGAAGTCACGTCTCGTGACTGGCTTCCTTGGCTGGTCACGAGTCGTGACAGGCAGTCACAACTCGTGACTGGCTTCATTCTGGTAGGTCACGAGTTGTGACTGGAAGTTACATCTCGTGACTTGCCTCTCTTCTTAGCTAGTCAAGCGACAGACACAGCAAACGGGAATTTTTCTACAGTAACCCGATTTTCCAGAATTTCCCAGAACACGGAATCAACTCCAAACTTAAATCAAAATCACACAAATCAGTTCTTACCTTCCAGAAAATCATTCAAGCATCAAAATGAAATATAATCAACTTAATTCAACACTCATTACAACTAAAATCATGCATAACCACATACAAGAACATAAACCCTAGAAATTTACAGTAAGTTCAATTCAACCACAATTCACAAATATAATTCCCAAACCTGAGATTCTAAACTTCAATCACTTAGCTCCACTAGGTCCAGCAATCTCCTTGCCCTTAGGATCGCGAGGGAGATCAACTAACAACACAACAAAGAACATACAACCATGTAAACCCTAAGTTAATTCTAAACCCAAGGAAGAAGAAGAACAAATGGAAAACAAGATGAGAAATGCAATTACTTACCAAAGAAGATGCAAAGAGATGATTAACTCCACCAATACAAGCTTGAATCCAACCCACAATTCTTAGAATGAAGAAAATGAAGAAGAAGAAGAAAAGAAACGTGAGGGGAAGAAGGAAAACGTGAATCTGCTATCTTCCCTTCTTTCTTTCCTTTTTCTTTTTCTTTTCTTTGCCCTAAGCATGTGTCCATTTCCTATTAGTGAAGCTAACCACTCACACCAAACTAACATGCACTATACACACGTAATGCATCCCCAATTAAATACACCCTACAATAGTATGAACACACACACACAAGCATATCCCAACTTAAAACACCATAAAATGATATGCTCAAGTGCACACAACTATTACCCAATTAATTCACACCCAAAAGCCATATATGCACCCACATACTAACAAAACCCAAAAACATGAATTTTTACCAAAATACCCTTATGATATGCCGAACACATGCACATGCATGTTCACACAGACAGGCTCATTCTACTAGGGGGCAAACGGGGTGTGACAACTCTCCCCTACTAATAGGAATTTCGTCCTCGAAATTCTCATCTGAACTGAACAACTGCGGATAATGAGCTCTCAACTCCTCTCGTTCCCAAGTCGCTTCCTCGACTCCATGATGAATCCACAACACATTTACCAAAGGAATCTGCTTACTTCTCAATTGTCTTACCTCTCGGGCTAGAATGGCTCGCGGTTCCTCATCATAGGTAAAATCTGGCTGAACCTGAATATCCTGAACTGAAAGAACATGCGACGGATATGATCTGTACCGACGAAGCATCGAAACATGGAACACATTGTGTAACTTTGCTAACTCCATCGGTAACACCAATCTATAGGCTACAGGTCCTACCTTAGCCAAAATCTCATAAGGACCAATGAAACGAGGACTAAGCTTGCCTTTCTTTCCAAATCGAAGCACTTTCCTCCAAGGTGAAACTTTAAAGAAAACTTTGTCCCCGATCTCAAAATGCACGTCTTTCCTCTTCAAATTTGCATAAGACTTTTGTCGATCCTTAGATGCCTTCAAATTCCGCTGCAC
The DNA here is from genome assembly GCA_947683425.1 of Excoecaria cochinchinensis. Lineage (NCBI taxonomy): Eukaryota > Viridiplantae > Streptophyta > Magnoliopsida > Malpighiales > Euphorbiaceae > Excoecaria > Excoecaria cochinchinensis. The sequence continues at coordinate 10,202,162 of CANTUQ010000005.1, forward strand.
AACTCTGATCTTCTCTTCAGTATCTCTAACCAAATCTGGCCCAATCACTGATCCCTCGGATAGCTCGGTCCAACAAACCGGAGTCCTACACTGACGACCATACAAAGCCTCATATGGTGACATACCGATACTCGACTGAAAGCTATTGTTGTAAGCAAACTCCATCAGCGATACATATCTGTCCCAACTACCCGGGAAATCCAAAGCACAAGCCCTCATCATATCCTCTAAGATCTGAATGACCCGCTCTGACTGACCATCTGTCTGAGGGTGAAACGCTGTACTGAAGTTCAACCTAGTTCCCAAAGCTCTCTGCAACTCCTTCCAAAACTTGGAAGTGAATCTCGGATCCCGATCTGAAACTATGGACAATGACACACCATGCAACCGAACTATCTCATCCACATAGATACTGGCCAATCTATCCATCGAGTAGTCCACTCTAACTGGTAGAAAATGAGCTGATTTCGTAAGCCGATCCACAATTACCCAAACTGAGTCATGCTTCTTCTGAGTCAAAGGCAAACCAGAAACAAAGTCCATGGCGATATCATCCCACTTCCACTCAGGAATGGATAAAGGCATAAGCAATCCTGAGGGAACCTGATGCTCGGCCTTTACCTGCTGACAAGTCAAACACTTGGACACAAAATCCACTATATCACGCTACATACCAGACCACCAATAAAACTGCTTCAAGTCCCGATACATCTTCTCACTGCCCGGATGCATAGTAAAAACTGTACTATGCGCCTCACTCATAAGCTGTCTCCTCAAATCCTCAGACTCTGGCACACACAAGTGATCTCTGAACATAATCACCTCATCCTGAACTGAGAACTCTGACTGCTTACCCGATCTGACCTCTTGCACAATCTACTGAAGTCTCACATCATCCCTCTGAGCATCCACAATCCTCTGTCTCAAGGTAGGCTTTACACGCAACTGAGCAAGCAAAGCCCCATCTGAATCAAACCTCCATCTAAACCGTCTCAAGATCAAGGCTGAAACTGACTTTCGACTCAAAGCATTAGCGACTACATTGGCCTTACCAGGATGGTAATCCACAATGCAGTCGTAGTCCTTAAACAACTCAAGCCATCGGCGCTGTCTCATGTTCAACTCTTTCTGTGAGAGGAAGTACTTCAAGTTCTTTTTGTCCGAAAAGATCCTACACTTTTCTCCATATAGATAATGACGCCAAATCTTCAAGGCAAAGATCACAGCTGCTAACTCAAGATCATGCGTCGGATAGTTCCTCTCATGTGGCTTTAACTGACGAGAAGCATAAGCCACAACCTTACCTTCTTGCATCAAAACACATCCAAGGCCAACACCCGAAGCATCACTATAAATGATAAACTCTTTACCTGAAATGGGTTGAGTAAGAATAGGAGCCTCAACAAGCAACTGCTTCAACTGATCAAAACAAGTCTGGCATCTATCTGACCACTCAAATCTGACCCCTTTCCTCAACAATCTAGTCATCGGAGCAGCAATCACAGAAAAACACTTAATAAACCGACGGTAGTAACCTGCCAAACCAAGGAAACTCCTCACTTCCTGAACATTTCTAGGCGCTTTCCAATCAACGATTGCCTCAATCTTGGCCGGATCTACCTGAATACCCCTAGCTGAAACAATGTGACCCAAGAATGACACTTCTCGAAGCCAGAAATCACACTTGCTAAGCTTGGCAAACAACTGGTGCTCTCTCAACATCTGCAAAACCAATCGGAGATGCTCCTCATGCTCACTCTCATCCTTGGAATACACCAAGATATCATCAATGAACACTACTACAAATCGATCTAAGTATGGCCTAAACACACGGTTCATCAAATCCATAAAAGCCGCTGGACCATTGGTCAAACCAAACGGCATCACAAGAAACTCATAGTGGCCATACCTAGTCCGAAATGCAGTCTTAACCACATCTGCATCCTGAACTCGAAGCTGATAATACCCAGACCGAAGATCTATCTTGGAAAACACACCTGCACCTCGAAGCTGATCAAACAAATCTTCAATCCTAGGCAACGGATACTTATTCTTCACTGTGACCTTATTTATCTGCCTGTAGTCGATACACATCCGCAGAGATCCATCTTTCTTCTTGACAAACAGAACTGGAGCTCCCCAAGGAGATATGCTAGGTCGAATAAACCCCTTATCCAATAGCTCTTGTAGTTGAGTTTTAAGTTCCCTCAACTCTATAGGAGCCATCCGATAAGGTGCTCTCGAAATAGGATTGGTACCTGGCATAATCTCAATGGACAACTCAACCTCTCTCTCAGGAGGCAAACCAGGCAACTCGCTCGGGAACACATCACTAAACTCCCGCACTGCAGGAATATCCTTAATCTGAACTTGATCTCTCTTGGAATCCAACACAACTGCTAGAAAATCCTCACAACCTTTCCTGGTAAACCTCTTGGCTTGCATCGCAGAAATCACATTATTCAGAGAACTAGCGCCCAAACCCTTCATAAACACAGGAGACTGACATCCATCCCGAAGAACAACTGTCTTCCTATGGCAATCAACTATAGCCCGATGCTTACCCAACCAGTCCATACCCAAAATCAGATCAAACTCTCTGAAAGGTAACTCAATCAAATCTGCTGAAAGCACAACTCCCTCAACCATCAAAGGACAACTCCTAAAGACTCTACTCACACTGACACTATACCCTAATGTACTGGTCACACAAATCTCATAATCTAACTGATCAACCACATGCAACTTATGAACAATTTTATCTGTGCACAAATATGAGTGTGTGGAACCAGGGTCAATTAGAGCATATAATTCAGTGTCATGAAGTAGGAACTTACCAGCAATAACATCAGGTGCATCCTGCTCCTCTCTGGCTCTCACAGCATAAGCTCTAGTGGCAACCTGAGGAGGACGCTCAACAGTCTCAGAAGCAGCTCCATCTCTAGGTCGACCGCCTCGACCTCTACCTCTACCTCTACCTCTAGCAGCCTGAGAAGCATTTGATTCAACTCTACTAGCTCCTCCCTGAGGTCCTGAATCCTCACTCATCTGGGGACAACTAGCCACACGGTGCTCGGTGCTCCCACATCTAAAACATCCACCAGTGAGCCACCTACACTCACCCCGGTGAGCCTTGCTACAATTCGCAAAAACAGGAACAACATCAGACCTACCACCTCTGCCAGAACCAGATACTGCTGCAGAACCCTGTCTTCTACCTCTAGAAGCTGAACCAGCTGCTGGCTCATCTTGCGGGTTTCTAGATCTATTACCCGAAGATGAAGAAGAACCACCTCTAGCTGAATTCCTTCGCTGAGCTCTCTCCCTAAGCAAACATTCCGTCTTCTCTGCCCTCATAGCGGCCTCTGAAATCTGATAATAACTTATCCCAGGTATACACATCAAAGAAATCAAGGCAATCTTCAATGACTCATTCAACCCGGCTTCAAAGTGCTTGCATCTAAAATCATCTGTCATAACCCCGCGCGGAGCATAGCGAGATAACCGGTTGAACTCTTTCTCATAATCTGAAACTGACATGGCCCTCTGTCTCAAACTCAAAAACTGCGCCCATCTTGCATCCCTATAAGCTTGAGTCACAAACTTCCTAATGCACTGAAGAAATCCCATGTAACCGGATCAGGCATCTGAGGTTGCCTACTAACCAATTCGCACCATTCATAGGATGACCCCTGAAGCAATGCCACAGCACACTCAGCTTGCTGATCGGGAGGACACCTGACTTCCTTTAAAGCTCTCTTTACCTTATCAAGCCACTTCTCAGCGAACTCAGACTCATCTAGCCCAGTCCCATAAAAATCCTCAACACCAGCTCTTCTCAAACTCTCAATAGGGGTTCTCGGAGCAGTCACTCTCTCCAAAACCCTAGCCATGTCCTGATGCAATTTGAACATAGCCTCAAAAGGCATGGCTGCGGCCTCGGGCTGGACCCTAGCATGCTGAGCCGACACAGTAACAGAAACAGACGGATCTACAGCTGGAGGATTCACACTCTCGGCGGACTCCTCAAGCGCACCATGAGCAGAATCAGAATCCATCTAACAAACAAGAGGACAACCGCATTAGCCAACACAGATCTAGACACATACTCATCTACACACTTCAACACATCAACAAAACAAACAACACCCAGAAATGCCTAAACCAGGCTCTGATACCAAAAACTGTAACACCCCTACCCTTACGTAAGCAATCCCATCCGATAAGGAGTGAGACGCCGTATGAGTAATGGTGTCACCAAACAGATACAAAGCAAATCATACATTCATTCATAACATACATACCAAAATACAGAATAATTAAAAACTTTAAAAGGAACAGAAAGCAATAGCTGATCATACATTAATATAACAAAACCATTACAATAATGTTCTGATCAACTAGCTGAAACGAAAGATATTACATCACTAAAATATAAGTACAAAAGCGAAAGCTGAAACAAAACTGATACAAGAGAGTTCAATACAAAAAGAATCATTACAGATTACAAAACTGAGCCCTACACGAAAACCTTCTGTGTTGGCTTGACGGCGGTGACTCTCTCAAAGAAAACTTCCTTCCGCACCTGCACGGGTAAAAACACCGTGCTAAGCGATAAACGCTTAGTGGGGAAACACACATAAAATATGAACGACCATTCACAATGGTCGTCAAGGCATAACACATTCGCAATGGCAAAATGCAATAGCTGATAACATAAATCATAAGGATACACTCTCCATTTAAAGCCACACATTCAGCATCTCAAGTTCATATTCATTTCCATATTAATTGAACATACAATTCATCATTATACTCATTCCGATATCACATGTATAAAATCATAAGAGTAGAGTAAACCAATCGAACATCAAAAGAACACCTGCAGACTCTGGGTAGTGGATAACGAGTGTACAGACAGTACTTTACGGGTACGAGCCGATTACAGACAGTACCTTACGGGTACGAATCGAGAAAACCATTTTACTTTTAACTTTTACAAATCATTTTCAAAAGGGACCTTATACAAGATCCTTACACATAAAGAGTTCGCGAGGAACCAAACGGGGACCTGATCGGGGTCCAAACGAAACAAAGGGCTGCAGCTAAAGGACACTATTAGGCATGCCCAACTATCCACTTACTTGACTCTAGCAGGTTATGCGTCATTCAAACCATATTTCAGAAGATAACATAAAATTCATCTGAAGAATCACGGTATCACTCATATCAAAGCATATAAAGGTATGACATGCATCATACAGCAATATAAGTCCATTCAGAAGGATTATGGAATTCATTGTTGAGTTAAAACCGAAAAATTTCAGGAAATAAGCCGAACGGGGTGACCGATGAGGTTGGCTGGTCACGAGTCGTGACTGGCATCACAACTCGTGACTGGCCTCCTCACAAGGCTGGTCACGCTTCCACTCATGCCGGTGACGAGTCGTGACTGGGTGTCACGTCTCGTGACTGGCTCTCTGCTGCTGGTCACGTAACGTGACTTGCCCCTTTCCTCTCGCTGGTCACGAGTCTTGACTGGGAGTCACGTCTCGTGACTGGCTTCCTTCTTTCGGCAGGTCACGGGTCGTGACTGGGCGTCAGTACCCGTGACTGCCTACACTGGCCGGTCACGAGTCGTGACTGGAAGTCACGTCTCGTGACTGGCTTCCTCGGCTGGTCACGAGTCATGACAGGCAGTCACAACTCGTGACTGGCTTCATTCTGGCAGGTCACGAGTCGTGACTGGAAGTCACGTCTCGTGACTTGCCTCTCTTCTTAGCTAGTCACGCGATAGACACAGCAAACGGGAATTTTTCTACAGTAACCCGATTTTCCAGAATTTCCCAGAACACGGAATCAACTCCAAACTTGAATCAAAATCAGACAAATCAGTTCTTACCTTCCAGAAAATCATTCAAGCATCAAAATGACATATAATCAATTTAATTCAACACTCATTACAACCAAAATCATGCATAACCACATACAAGAACATAAACCCTCGAAATTTACAGTAAGTTCAATTCAACCACAATTCACAAATATAATTCCCAAACCTGAGATTCTAAACTTCAATCACTTAGCTCCACTAGGTCCAGCAATCTCCTTGCCCTTAGGATCGCGAGGGAGATCAACTAACAACACAACAAAGAACATACAACCATGTAAACCCTAAGTTAATTCTAAACCCAAGGAAGAAGAAGAACAAATGGAAAACAAGATGAGAAATGCAATTACTTACCAAAGAAGATGCAAAGAGATGATTAACTCCACCAATACAAGCTTGAATCCAACCCACAATTCTTAGAATGAAGAAAACAAAGAAAACGTGAGGGGAAGAAGGAAAACGTGAATCTGCTATCTTCCCTTCTTTCTTTCCTTTTTCTTTTTCTTTTCTTTGCCCTAAGCATGTGTCCATTTCCTATTGGTGAAGCTAACCACTCACACCAAACTAACATGCACTACACACACGTAATGCATCCCCAATTAAATACACCCTACAATAGTATGAACACACATACACAAGCATATCCCAACTTAAAACACCATAAAATGATATGCTCAAGTGCACACAACTATTACCCAATTAATTCACACCCTAAAGCCATATATGCACCCACATACTAACAAAACCCAAAAACATGCATTTTTACCAAAATACCCTTATGATATGCCGAACACATGCACATGCATGTTCACACAGACAGGCTCATTCTACTAGGGGGCAAACGGGGTGTGTCACCTGCCCCTTTTAATTGATCAAAAAGGTCCTCAATCTACGGTAATGGATACTTATTCTTTACCGTAACCTTGTTGAGCTGCCTGTAATCTATACACATCCGCAATGTCCCGCTTTTCTTCTTAACAAACAAGACAGGAGCACCCCACGGAGACACACTGGGCCGGATGAATCCTCTATCTAGAAGTTCTTGCAACTGACTCTTCAGTTCTTTCAATTCTACCGAAGCCATCCGATACGGAGCCTTAGAAATAGAAGATGCTCCCGGTACAATCTCAACTGACAACTCTACTTCCCTCTCAGGAGGTAACCCCGGTAACTCTTCCGAAAAAACTTCCTCAAATTCTCTCACAATCGAAATATCTTGCACTTTAACTTGCCCTCTCCGTGAGTCCAGAACTAGTGCCAAGTACGCTTCACATCCCTTCCTTATAAACCTCTTAGCCTTTATTGCTGAAATAACATTATGTAACGAACTACTTCCCTCACCTTTCACAATCACGGGTAACTGATTTTTATCTTTGAGAACCAACACTTTCCTGTGACAATCCACTATGGCTCGATGCTTGGCTAACCAATCCATTCCCAAAATAACATCAAACTCATGAAATGGCAACCGAATCAAATCAACTGCAGACTCCATGTCTTGAATTCTTAAAGGACAATTCCTACAAACCCGGTTCATAATAACACTCTGACCCAACGGGCTAGACACACAGATCTCATAATCCAATCTTTCCTCACTCCCCAAACTATCACCTAATCTACTAGAACACAAGTACGAATGAGTATAACCCGAATCTATCAAAGCATACACTTTAGAATCAAACAATAAAAACTTGCCAACAATTACTTCCAGTGCATTCTGCTCATCCCTAGCTTTCATGGCATAGGCTCTACCAGCTGTCGGAACGGGGCGGTCCACAGACTCAGATAACTCTCTCTCTCGAGCCTGTCCACCACGACCCCGTCATCTACCTCTACCACGGCTTCCTTAGGGAGCATTAGATCCTACTCGACTACCCTCTTGTTGACCCGGAACATTATCACGCATATTCGGGGAATTAACAAGGAAGTGGTCCGTACTACCGCACCTGAAGCACCCTCCTATCAGCCATCGACATTCGCCCCAGTGGTGCATACTACAATGGGAGCATTGAGGCATAACATCGACTCTACCCCCTGAACCTCCTCTACCCGTGCCTAATCCTCTTGAAGAGTCCTGTCTCCTCCCTCTAGCAGCCGGACTAGCAGGAGGCTCACCAGCAGGATCCCTTGAGATTCTCTTGATCTTTTCCTTGAAGAGGAACTGCCTCTAGAGGTCTTTCTCCTCAAAGCTTTCTCTCTCAAAACATGCTCTGATCGCTCCGCTCTCAAGGCCGCCTGAACAAGCTGATAATAGCTAACATTCGGGGCAGACATCAAAGAAACTAACATTGCCTTCAAAGATTCATTCAAACCCGCCTCAAAATGTTGACACCGAAACTCATCAGTAAGAATTCCTAGCGGTGCATACTTACTAAGTCTGTTGAACTCATTCTTATAATCTGCCACAGACATCACCCTTTGCCTGAGACTCAAGAACTGCGCCCATCTGGCGTCTTTGAATGCCTTAGTTACATACTTATTTTGGAACTCCTTCTCAAAGAACCCCCATGACAAAGGCTTGGGAAGCTGGGGCTGACTGAGCACTAACCTCCACCAGTCATAAGCAGAGCCTTGCAACAGAGACACTACACATTCCACTTCTCTATCTGGCGGACATCTGATTTCCCTTAGTACCTGCTTCACTTTATCAATCCACATCTTAGCTTTGTTTGATTCATCTAAGCTGGTGCCAAAGAAATCCTCAGCTCCATACTTTCTCATATTCTCAATAGGTGCCCTAGGTGCAGTTACTCTCTCCAGCACCCTAGCCATATCCTGGGATATCTTAAGCATCGCTTCTAAGGGAGCCGCAGGGACCTCAGGTTGCACCCTAGGAGGTTGAGCCGGACCTGCAACTGATGGATCTCGCTCTTAGGGATTCGCACTCTCGGCTGACCCCTCAAGCGATCCACAAGCAGACTCCATAGCTACAAAACATAAACCACAATTTGCATCAGGCCAACATAACTCTAACAAACTTTTTATGATACTCTAGCCCAGAAACGTCTAAACCTACTGCTCAGACACCACAAAATGTAACACCCCTTACCTATACATAGAGAACTCCAACCTATGGAAAGAATGAAGGTCCCCGATAGGTAAGGGTTGCCACCCACAGACGCTCAAATAGAACCAAATACACACCAAATACATATGCAAAAGAATAAATTAAAATTTCATAATTCATCAGAGAAAAAGTCATAGAGCAAAGTATTGCATTTCATTAATATAACAAAGGCAGTTTTACATATTCCAAAAAGATACAAAAGTGCCTCAGCACACCTGAATAGTTACATATAATTAACATCAAAACGACTTACAAAAGATTCTTTACATAGTTTTAAAAGTATAAGACTTTAATACATACAAAAAGAATACAAAGCCTAAACTACAAAATCTTCTATCCACTAGTCGTATTGGCCCTGTTGACGCAAATCCCGCTGATAAAACCTTCAAAATCTTCCGCACCTGCACGGATAAAACACCCGTTCTAAGCAAAATCGCTTAGTGGGGAAACAAAGATGCACAACGACCACTCACAGTGGCGTCAACAAATAATCACAAGCAAACGGCACAGTTACATGTTTAAATTTCATAAGTTACTTAAAGCATAAGAGCAGCATAATCATATTATTCCCAACATACAATATTTCAAAGGTCACATATAATAACAAATAACATCCTTGCACCTGCTTTATCAAAATAGTGGATAACGAGTGCGCTTATATACACGCAGGTATTAACATTATTCTCATAACACATAGATACCCGAGGGTATCAAAACAATCTTTTTAATTTTATTCCAAAAACATTTTCACGTAGATTCGGTACATAGGGATCACGAAGATCCAGTCGGGGGACCAGATCAGGGTCCAAATCATTCGGTAGCTGTAGCAATAGTGACTCTATTAGGCATGCCTAACTATCCGCTTATTCGACTCTAGCAGGTTATGCATAAACCAAATCGTAATTCAACTAGCAACATATATATATAATTTGTCATGCATAATTCTTTAGGATATAGTTATAGAATAATTCATACATCAACTGTAGGAAAAAGACAAGTAAAAGACATTTAGAATTCATTTTTTGGGAAACTGAGTACAAAAGAAAACAAGGCAGAATGGGGGGTCTCTATCGCGCTCGCGACTAAGTCATGCTCGCGATAGAAAGGCATCGGACACGAGTCATGCTGAGGGACACGACTCATGTCGGATGACTTCTCCACCCCAGTCGTGCTTCAAAGCACGACAAGCTAAGGAAGCACAACAGCACGAGTCATGCTGAAGGAGTACGAGTCGTGCTGTTCAGTACGAGTCGTGCTTCATCAGCACGTGTTGTGCTGAACCTCACCTACTGCCCCCCTGCCGAAATGCACAACTCGTACGCACAGAAGGGAGCACGAGTCATGCTTCTCCCGATCGAATTGAGCCTTCGAATCCCTTCTCCCGATTGGACACGTCAGAAAACCTCTGCTTTCCATTCGGATTGCACGAGTCGTGAGTCCATTTCATGACTCGTGAAAGGCATTCACAAGTCGTGAATGCCTTTCACGACTTATGAAAGGCATTCACGAGTTGTGAATGCCTTTCACGACACATGAAAAGCATTCATGAGTCGTGAATGCCTTTCACGATTCCCCTTCTTTCTTCGTATTTTTTTTTCTTTTATTTGTTCGAGTTGTGCCCCTGTCGTCTGAGTCGTGCATCATTCCTAGCGTCGTTATCCTCTATTGTCCTTGTTCATCTCTGTCCGAGTGGTGCTCTTTTTGCGTGAGTCGTGCAAGGATGCACGAGTCTTGCACACCTTGCTCCCCTTTTTCTTCTTCAGCGGTTCTGCTTATCTTTCATCGGTTGTTCTTCATCAGTTGTCCTATTTTATCTTGCATGTTTCTTTCTTAATTCACTCCGTTGATCCTTAGCCTTTTTTGTTCACTTTATTTCTCGTAAATAATCGCGATTCACCTCCTCTATTTGTGTTTTCAGTTGTGGCTTAATCTTCCATTTTGATTCCTTTAATTCTTTCGTTTGCTGGTTTCCATCAGTATGTGTGTTCATGTTTGTTGATCATTTAATCTAAGCTATTTTATCCTTTCTTTTGCATACAATATAGTTTGGATTTGTTATTTTTGGCTTTTTAAATTTGAAATCAGTGTTTTTCCTGCAGTGGCTGTGGGTTTTTGCGTCACAGTGCAAAAACACAGCTGTATTTCGTAGAAACACAACTGTGTTTCTATGTTAGCGCGTAACCTTGGTTGAAAAACACAGTTGTGTTCCTTTGGAAAACACAGCTGTGTTTTTCACACTGCCTCGCTCCGTCGTTTTCTTTCTTTCTCTGCTCTCGCCGTCACTCCGCTGAAGAAACACAACTGTGTTTTCTTCTCTCCACCATTATTTTAATTTTCTCTCATTTCCCTGCATGTTATGTTTGTTCCATTTATTTTAATCTCTTGTTAATGCATCCATTTTATAGTTAATTAGTTCTATATAATTAATTGTCTGTATTTAATTGGTTTATTTAGTTACTATTTAATTGAGTTATTAATTGTTTTAATAAATTATCTTGTTCAATTAATTTTAGTTAATTAATTTGTTCATATTATATTAATTTACTTAATTTATTTTACTAAAATTTTATTTTATTTGTGTTTGTTTTATTGCCTTGAATTTTGTCTATTTGTGTGAGTTTTATATTTGAGCCTGGGTTGGAGGATCGGAGAATTGAAGGTTGTCCGGTTTAGAGTTTGCATTTTTATTGTTGTGTTTATTTTATTTATATTATTTTTTATGTATTGTCTGTAAAATGTATTTTTAATTATCCGTGCTAAAGAAAATCATGTCTTTTATATAATTAATAATTTGGGATTTTCCTAATAAAATGGACCAATGTCCTATTTTAGCCAATAAAAATCACACTTTCAAATGGAGAACTAGTTTTCATAAAATGGGATCAGTCACCCCAGTTTTCTCAATCAATACCCTAAAAATAGTTCTCCAATTTTTTAATAAATAAAAAGGAACCAATGTTCCTAAAATTTAATAAATGACCCAATTTATGTATGTTGCATTTTGATTGTTTTATATTTACTCGTTCATTTTGAGCAAGTTTTATTTATTTGTATCCATTATTTATTTATTGGGGGATTGTTCTGTCCCATTTTTTTATTTATTGGGGGATTGTTCTGTCCCATTTTTTATTTTTATTTTGTAATTTATTTACTTATTACTTTATTTAATGCTTTCTAATATGCTTGTAAGTGCGCTTTAAATTTAATGCACAATTGTGTGAGATGAGAGATGGAATTTTGATTCCTTAAAAACTCACTTATAAACTTAAGTCATTAATAAGAGTAAATTTTTGAACACTATCTCTAGTTTACACCAATAGAGGTTAGAGACTCTTTCCCAATTTCTTGTAAATTGGGTGGCGACTCCAAAATACCTCGAAGGTGCCTAAAGGCATTATGGGTCTAGATGATCCTTTCCAATGTTCTATTAGAAATGAGGCATCCAAAATGACTCATGATGCCCAAGATAATAAAAGATGCGAACCAATCCCTCGAATCCTAAGAGCGGGTTCAATGAGGGCCTTGCTGGTTCGGCGCGCATCACAGTGCCTTTTTCGTTTTCACCTCGGCAGGGCGCCCAATTTTAGTAAGGCCGCCTTTTTTCAGTTTTTGATTTGCGGGACACTTATTCTCTTCTTTTGATTTGGAGTCTTTAGCCATGGAACCTTTTCAATATGTCGATATTGACCGGTTCCTTGAATTTGTTCTCATCACTGTCTATCAAAATGGCTGCTCCTTTTGACATTAACTTCTTTAGCACGAATGGACCTTTCCATGTAGGTCAGAATTTTCCACGGATGTCTAGCATACCTGGCCTCATCTGCTTGAAAACCAGGTCTTTTTCTTTCAAGGGATGCTTCCTAACCTTCTTGCCAAATGACCGATGTAACCTCTTCTGATAAACCTAATTATGGTAATACACTCGTATAACCAATTCTCATCTAAGAGATTCAACTGCAATAACCGCTGTTGCGCTCATTCTTTCTCAAGAATCTCGGCTTCCATAATAACCCTTAAGGATTCGAGCTCAATTTTAACAGGTAAGATCGCTTCGGTTCCGTATACCAAAGAAAATGGCATGGCTCCTATAGAAGTTCTAGCAGTGGTCCTATAACCCCAAAGCACGAAGGATAGCTTATCTGCCCAATATTTGTGGTTTTGAACAATTTTTGCCAGTATTCTCTTAATGTTCTTATTGGCCGCCTTAGCTGCCTCGTTAGCTTGGGATCGGCAAGGCAAAGATCTGTGGTGATGAAACCCATATTTCTGAAGTACTTGTCTACTCTCTCCCATGAACTGTACTCCATTATCAGAAACTATGCGGTGTGGGAGGCCATATATGCATATCAAGTTTCGCTCGATAAATCTTGCCATATCTTGGGCACTAATCTTCCTGAAGGACTCAGCTTCGACCCATTTAGTAAAGTAGTCTATGGCAACTATTATGAACCTATGCCCATTGGAAGCTGTGGGGCGGATCTCACCTATAATGTCTATTCCCCAAGCTGCAAACAGCCATGGGGACATCAAGTTCTGTACCTCTGAAATTGGCATGTGCCTCAAATCTGCATATTGCTGGCACAACTGACATTGTTTCACATACTTTGAACAGTCCGTGTCCATTATGAGCCAATAAAACCCTTAGCGCATGATCTTCTTTGCTAGGGTTAAACCGTTCGTATGAGCTCCACAAATACCGGCATAAATCTCTTCCATGACACTAGTAGCCTCCTTCTCAGCCAGACATCTCAACTTAACACCGTCAGCCTGCCTCTTGTACAACATGCCACCCACACTAATGAACTGGGTAGATAACTTTCGGATCATCCTTTAGGAACACATATTTCTCCAAATAATTCTTAATGTCACAACACCATGGTTTTCCATTGGCGACCTCAACATCCATCACCTGATTGGTCTCAAAATAGGGCTTTTCTGAACTGAAAATTAGGACCGGCCTCAAGACGACCCCTTCCGGGTTATCCCATATAGACACTAGAGTTTTGAGAGCATTTGCTAGTTGATTCTCATCTCGAGGGATGTAATGGAACATGCAAGCCTTGAACTGGCTACTCAACATCCTCAGATTTTCCACATAAGGAACAACCTTTCATCCTTGACTAACCATTCCCCCCTGATATGATGAATCACTAATGATGAATCCTTGAAGACTTCTGCAGTCCCTGCCCCTACGGCTAAAAGTGATTCCAACTCGACGGCGCAAGCCCCATACTCAGCTTCATTGTTGGTGGCCTTATACCTCAATTTCTTAGCTAAGGGTAACTTTTCACCATCTGGGGTTGTGAGGATGATCCCAACTCCTGCCCCTTTACTGCTAACTGCACCATCTACCATTATGGCCCCGATAACCTCATCTGGGAAACTGTACTCAAACTGGTCCCCTTCAATAGGATGATCGGCTAAGAACTCTACCACAGCCCTTCCCTTGATGGTTTTCCTAGTTACATACTTTATATCAAACTCTTGCTACAGTAGCAACCATCTTCCCATCTTTCCTAGCAAAGCAAGTGCTTCTTGAAGGTATCTGAGCGGGTCATGCTTGGCAACCGCTTGTACAGTGAATGAATGGAAGTAATGCCGCAACTTCTTAGAGGCCTAAATTATCGCCAAGTAGATTTTCTCGACTTCAACATATTTAATCTCATAAGGTAAGAACTTCTTACTGAGGTAGTCACGACAAACTCTACTCCGGGCTCGTCTTCCTGAGCCATTATGGCACCAACTGAATTGTGTTCTATGGCCAGATACAAGATTAAAGGCTTAACAGACTGTGGTGGTCTCAAAACAAGTGGGTTCAAAAGGTAGTCCTTGATAGTATCGAAAGCTATCTGGCAATCACTATTCCACTTGGCTAGCTGATTCTTCCTGAGAAGCTTGAATATCAGCTCACATATCGAAGCTAGCTTAGCAATGAAGCGACTGATGTACTGAAGGTTTCCTAAGAAACTTTTGACTTCTTTCTCCTTTTGAGGTACAGGCATTTCTCCGATCGCTTTGACCTTATCGGGATTCACTTTAATTCCTCTCAGACTCACTATATGTCCCAGCAATTTCCCCGAGTTACACTTCGAGGCGGAGGTCGTACTTATCAATTCTTTGGAAGAACTTTTCTAAAAACTCAAAGTGATCCTCCATAGTAGCGGACTTGATCATCATGTCGTCAACATACACTTCAACATACTTGTGGATCAAGTCACTTAAAATCTTTGTAACTGTAAAGCCCTAAAAATTTCAATGTTTTTATTTAATAACTTGACAGGCTAAAAAAAAATTCGTTAAATGTTAATTTTAACGCATGAGAGTGGAATTTTCCTTAAAGTTGCTCAATTTAATTATTCAAATAATTTTTAAGTCTATATATATATATATATGAGTGTATGTTTGCATGTAAATAAATAAGAAAATATTAAACAAAGAATAAAAAGTAAGTAGGCCAAATAAATAATTATAACATACAAATTGTTATAAGTCTAAAATTATAAAGATGATGGAGATTAAGCAAAATTGAGTGGGAAATATGAGAAGTAGCAAATAATAAAAAAAATAGAAGGGAGTCATGGAACAGGGGCAGAACGGGAAGGAAACCAAAAGAAAGAGAGAGAGACCGAGAGGGAGAGTGAGCGGCGGGAGACAACGCCGGCGACCACCGGAGGCGAGTGGTCGGCGGCGTCGTGGGCGAACAACGCCGATGCCGATCACGGCAATTTCCCGTCGTCGTGGCGTTAATCCAGGAAAACGGGAGGAACCCGCAAACTTCTTCAGCGTTTTCCGATGAACACCGATGGCGAGGGACGACACGAACGGCACGACGGAATTCCTGGCGGAGAGGCGAACATTTCCGTGGTCGTGGATCCCCTTCAATCGCCGGCGACGAGCAGATCGGAGAGGGAGAAAACCGAACCTACCGACGACGATTCCGGCGAAACGGAGGGCGGTCTCGGCGCGTGACCACCGGAACGGCAATACCAACGTGGCGAGCTTTCTTCCGATGGTCTCAGCGCCTCCGGTGGAGCTCCGGCGACGGTGAAGGGACCAAAAATAGACAGAAAATTGGTATGTGGCCACCAAAATTACCTTTCTAAGTGATTTTTTCCATAAGTAAAATTTTTTAAGAGTGATTTTACTAAATGCATTACGTGAAGAAATGTATTTGTGGGATTATTTTTGACAGTAGGGATCGAAAGGTATACTGACATTAATTTCTATTAAGCTGATTTTAATGAATACTTATTAAATATGCGTGGTTAGACCATTTAAACAAGAACTAAACAAAGGAGGCTGAAATAATTGATAGTGCTTAGAACTAAGTCTTGGCCAATTTATTTATTAATAATTTTAGTTGAGTCTTGATAAGAAATGAACCGTCGAAGCATAAAATGACTAGATGAGCATGAAATGAATGATAAATTGTAACAAAATAATTTTGATCGGTGAAAATCTAAGATGAACTAAAATGTTTAAAATGTTTGATGAATAATTTGCTAATGTACAGAGGACTTTTAGTGTATATATATAGAGGTGTCTGAAATATGAATTCATTGTATATCATTTTGTTAGAATAAGGGAAAAGTAATGAAACTAGAATTGAATATACATAAAAAAAATGATTTAAAAATAGTAGGTAACAATATATCAGTATCTTATGCATGAAATTAAAAAGTAAGAGCATAATTTGATTTATTATGTTGTAAATAAGGAATAACTGATGAGAGAATTAGAAATAAAACTTTAGGAATAGATAGTGTATTTTGACCTAATATGTGTAATTAATAATTAAAGATTTTATTTGATTTAATGCCATAATAATATTGGTGTAAAACAGTGTAGAAGAACTTGAGGTAATTATGTGATTTTGGGTATGTATATTTTGTTTAAGCAAAATTTATGCTTATATATATAATTGTATTCCAAAATGTATGTATAAATAGAGTTCTTATAATGTCAGTACTTATGTATTTACGAGTATATGTGGTCTTGAACCATGCAGATTAATTGGAAGTAATTGTATTAAGGTGAACTGAAGTTATTATGTTATCACTTAGAGTTTGAAATACATTTAGTATGAAGGTTAAATGTTAGCACAGATAACAAGTTTTGGAGTGACAAGTAAATAACAGATGGTTAGTTGAGAACGAGTTTGAGTAAAAGAAATAGATGTAAAATAAAAGTATATAATAAAAGTTTGATTTGCTAAATTATGCTCAGGGATCATTGGACAAAGAAGTTAGAAATGAAAATTTAGTAATAATATTAGTATTTTGGCCTTAAAGATGTAAATAGCGAGTTTAGTTTTAATTTAATTTAATGTCATGACAAACCGTATAAAGAATAATATAAAAGGATGTGAATTAAATATGTAAGTTTTGGTTCAATGTGAAATAAACTTAACTTGACGAAATAAAATAAAAGTGATTTGGAATGGAAAGGGAGAGCGGTGATCGAATGTATACCTACATATATATATATATATATACAAATGAGGTGTATTATGATTGTTAATGCATTTTAATTATATAAATAGGATTAATGGCTTGCTGTGAAGCTAAGTTAGTGAAATGTGATAAATAAATGAAATTATATGAGAAAATGATGATGGATGATACTGGGATTAATTCTGGAAAAAAAATTGAATTAAATTATTGATCTTATTTTATGTAAAGATCAAAGTTTGGATTTGTTTAAATAACATTCAATAATGTGGCCCTATTCGATGAACTGGTAGTCAAGTCTAGTTCAGGATATAGTGGCTAGCCATAGGGACATAAGACCGCGGGTGTGAGCATGGCGACTCACTTTTTAGTAGGCCAATGATGGTCCTACTTCTGTATCTGAATATCTGAATATCACTTTTTAGTAGGCCAATGATGGTTCTACTTCTGTATCTGAATATCCGGAGTGTATTGTACTGTATTTAAAGACAGTGGTGGTCACACAGGACTCCACTGGTATCTGAAAGACTGGGGGTAATCCTTCGGGGTTCCTTCAGGTTTGAAAGACTGGAGTGATCTCTCAGAGGTCTCTCCAGGTTATTGTGAACTCTTAGGGGTTCACATCCCGTTTATCCTGTACTTAGAGTCTGCCAGCATTGTACTATGGGCAAAATGGTAAATTGCAAAATGAATTGGTAAATGTGAAATAATTGTGTGAATCAAGGAATTGAATGACTAATAAAGGAAGACTGATAAATGGTGGATTTAAATAATAATCCATATTAAATGTATAATCTAAGAAGTTAGATGGCATGGATAAAAGTAAATACGGATTGAGAAGCCATAAAGTAACTTAATGAGAGAAGTAAAGTTGAAGGATAAGTAGTACAATTAATAAAGAGATGTTAACTAAGAGGTATGAGTAAAATTTAAAGTTTAATATATATGTATATATGTGTATATGGATTTGGATGAAAGTTAACTAATGTATAATATGATTTCGAATTTTGATAAAGTTGATGGTTCGATGTTAAAACTTTAATTGAATAAATAATATTAATAAATGAGCCTATGAAATTGGTGATACGAAAAAGTGGCTTTATGAACCTTATATTCACCAATATGTATTACATGAATGCAAATATGCATAGTAGTGGGTATTATTGGGTTAGATAAATGCTATAATAACCGATAATGTAGGAATGAAATATTACCTACTATTTTAGAAGTATATTGTCTGTTTAATATTGCATGACAATAGTAAAATGATGCATGATAAGTGAGTATTACACATTATTAAAATGCAGAAAGATCTTAGTCGTTAATGTGCAAATTTGATTATGAAGTTTTATGAAATTTTAGCTATTACGAATATTGAATGTATTGCATACTTACTGCTTCACTCTGCAAATCCTTCAATTTAAGTTTGGGAATAAATAGTAATTGATATGTATTAATCATAAATTGTGATATTTCTGAAAGGAGAAACTAATTAGCGATTTGAACGTAAACAAATACTAAGGTATGTATGTTTAACTTATATGTGTATACTTAGTACTTTTATAATTTGGATAAGTAAATTTGGTAGTCACCACTAAGCGTAAAGCTTAGCGCGTGGTTTATCCTCGCGCAGGTGTAAGACAGGAATCAAGTGAATATCAGCACTGTTCCAAAGGAGGAACGTTGAATGGTAAGCATGACAAGCAGGTGATGAGAATGAAATTTCTTGAAATTGCTATTTTAGATCTCGTTTCTGATCGGCATGTACACTTTATTGATAAATAGGATAGTATTGTATCAAGAGATACATTAAATACTTATTTATAGCAGATAGTTGATGTATTAATTTTATGTCCTTGTAATTTGTATAATTGATGTAAATAGTGAGTGGATGAAATGATGAATTATTATATGAGTGTATGAATGGGTCCAAATTGGAGGATGGGCAAATTGTGTTGGAGTTTGAATTGGAGTTGGATGGATGAAAATAGATTTGATTATAGAAGTGTAAAAACTTTCTGTTTACAGGGGGATAGGCAATATTATAGAGGAGACTCTGCCGAAATTTCGGAAAAATTTAAGTAATATATTTTGGGTT
This sequence comes from Excoecaria cochinchinensis, assembly GCA_947683425.1. Taxonomy (NCBI): domain Eukaryota; kingdom Viridiplantae; phylum Streptophyta; class Magnoliopsida; order Malpighiales; family Euphorbiaceae; genus Excoecaria; species Excoecaria cochinchinensis. Next base: position 10,221,667 of record CANTUQ010000005.1, read on the forward strand.
TTGACAGCATGAATATTATAGTTTAACAGTTGTAGTACGGCTGGATAAAGAAAAGGAAAAAAAAAATTACCCGAATTTTTAGAATTGATTTTAAGAATAGTTTAAGACAATTAAGTTTTTATGTACAGTAAAAAGGGTGTTACAGTTAGTGGTATCAGAGCAAAGGTTTAGGCGGTTCTGGCCAATAAGATATTTGGAGAATAAGTGATATTGTTTATGAGAAATGAATGTGTTGTTTAATATGGACATCCCTATTTAGTTCCAAGTATAGATAATTCGGAAGGAGTTGAATAGAAAATCAGAGGTAAGAAATTGAGATGTTTAAAAGTTATGAGATTTAAAGTTTGTGAATGTGGAAGAAGGTTGTGATATTTTAGGTACCTGTCAGTTATCCTTGATAGAGGGGCAATCATTGAATATTTTATGCATGGGCTTGGTTACTATGCACTGTTCTTACATGACGCACATTTGCATCATACTGCATACATGAAACATCATACATTCATTGTATCGGCATCACATGATCATTCATAAAAAACATCAAGTTTTATGCATATGCCCCAATTGAAAGGAAACTAGCATGGAATATAGTAAGTGTATGAAAGTGAGGTAGATGTACCTTCATTGGAGGTAATAAGGAGTGTAACAAAGTTGAGTAAGTAAAATAAGGAATTTGAAATTCAATCTAGAAATTGAAAAAGAAAGGGGTGAAGGATCATTAAATGTGTATGAGTAAGAGATTTGTATCCATTTAAATTATGGGTTTGATCCTTCTTGTTAGTGAATTAAGGCATAGAATGTGATAAGATTTCAACAGATTTTGGAATGGAGTTATATCTGATTAGACTGACTAATTGGTTATAGCTTGAATTGAATTATAAGAGTGAATAAAACTGTAAACTTTTGTACAAGATGGTTAAGTAATAAATAGTGTAAGATATATGTGATGTTTCAGAAATGATAGACAAATTGTGACTAGTGATACTGGTAAATTAGGAAGGAAATGTTATAGTTATTTTGATCAAGGAAAGAGTTTATTGAATGTGAGCGATTTTGTATTAAGAAGACAAGGTGTCTTAGGAGAAAGGAATTAAGTAAGAATTAAGGAAAGTAAGTAATAAAACGTGTATGCAAATGATTTTCGAATAGAGTGTACATGCAAAAGATGGAAAGATAAAGAAACGATATGATTTCTAGAATGGGTATGTTATCGGCTTAAGTATGATACAACTTGGGCCTAATAAGCACGTAAAGTTAGAAGAAGAAAGTATAATTGTGGACACTTGGAACATTTCTTAGATATTCGACAAGATTATCTTCTAGCTCTTCTAGCTCTAAGGTAATTGATCATTTTGTTGGAACGGAATTGAATGTGGAAACGGTGTCCAAAGTAATTTAGGAAAACAGGAAAGGAAATACAGATTCAATTTTAGACTTTTCTCGCATACTCCGTGATTTAAAAATCACGTAAGGAAGAGCTGCATGTTGATTCTGATTATCGGTCTTTAGATATGATGGGTGCTTTCTTAATGATTTTTCTGGTAATGAGAGTTCTGGAAATGAGGTAGATTGTTAAATTTGAGTCTGATAATGAGGGAAACGTTTTATTGTTTTTGATGAAGATGGGGTACTCTAAGGACAAGGCATTGATAGCTCTAAAGAGATGTGGATCACATGCCACAATGGTAGAGCTTATAGATTTCATTTGTGCTGCACAAATGGAGAAGTCAAAGATCAAGCAGTCTGATGTCGATTACCCTAAACACAAAAAGAGGAGTTTTTATGAATATAATAGGTGGGAAGGAAAAAGTAATTGAGATTGGAAAAGAATCTGTTGTCTAGAGATGATAGGCTATGCCTCCCAAATACAATGATTGAATTTGGAGCGCCCACCGATCCTTAAGTGGTAACTCATAGAACAGTTCAAGAAACTGCTATTGGGTCACCCTACCACCATTATAAGAATGTAGCTCCTGCTCCTAAAAGAGTTGAAACACTATATCTCGGTTTTTATTGAAGTGGAGTTGAAAGTTGTTGACTGTAAAATATTGTTCTTGTGCTGCAAAGAAAAAGGGAGAATTAGCCATTTGGTTACTTTGGTTAACGGCATTTTCCTTCCTCTACTGTCTCCACAAATGGCACACGAAACATTATCAATGATAAAGAGATAATGGCTTCCATGAGATGGATGAATATAATTGAATTGTTTGCAAATTTGCATTGGGAATGCAAGTTTATTGAAAGGGTGAATCGTGAATTATTGTACTAATGCAGAGAAATTTCGAGGACGAAATTTCTTTTAAGGGGGGGAGAATTGTAACGCCCTAAAAATTTCAATGTTTTTATTTAATAACTTGACAGGCTAAAAAAAAATTCGTTAAATGTTAATTTTAACGCATGAGAGTGGAATTTTCCTTAAAGTTGCTCAATTTAATTATTCAAATAATTTTTAAGTCTATATATATATATATATGAGTGTATGTTTGCATGTAAATAAATAAGAAAATATTAAACAAAGAATAAAAAGTAAGTAGGCCAAATAAATAATTATAACATACAAATTGTTATAAGTCTAAAATTATAAAGATGATGGAGATTAAGCAAAATTGAGTGGGAAATATGAGAAGTAGCAAATAATAAAAAAAATAGAAGGGAGTCATGGAACAGGGGCAGAACGGGAAGGAAACCAAAAGAAAGAGAGAGAGACCGAGAGGGAGAGTGAGCGGCGGGAGACAACGCCGGCGACCACCGGAGGCGAGTGGTCGGCGGCGTCGTGGGCGAACAACGCCGATGCCGATCACGGCAATTTCCCGTCGTCGTGGCGTTAATCCAGGAAAACGGGAGGAACCCGCAAACTTCTTCAGCGTTTTCCGATGAACACCGATGGCGAGGGACGACACGAACGGCACGACGGAATTCCTGGCGGAGAGGCGAACATTTCCGTGGTCGTGGATCCCCTTCAATCGCCGGCGACGAGCAGATCAGAGAGGGAGAAAACCGAACCTACCGACGACGATTCCGGCGAAACGGAGGGCGGTCTCGGCGCGTGACCACCGGAACGGCAATACCAACGTGGCGAGCTTTCTTCCGATGGTCTCAGCGCCTCCGGTGGAGCTCCGGCGACGGTGAAGGGACCAAAAATAGACAGAAAATTGGTATGTGGCCACCAAAATTACCTTTCTAAGTGATTTTTTCCATAAGTAAAATTTTTTAAGAGTGATTTTACTAAATGCATTACGTGAAGAAATGTATTTGTGGGATTATTTTTGACAGTAGGGATCGAAAGGTATACTGACATTAATTTCTATTAAGCTGATTTTAATGAATACTTATTAAATATGCGTGGTTAGACCATTTAAACAAGAACTAAACAAAGGAGGCTGAAATAATTGATAGTGCTTAGAACTAAGTCTTGGCCAATTTATTTATTAATAATTTTAGTTGAGTCTTGATAAGAAATGAACCGTCGAAGCATAAAATGACTAGATGAGCATGAAATGAATGATAAATTGTAACAAAATAATTTTGATCGGTGAAAATCTAAGATGAACTAAAATGTTTAAAATGTTTGATGAATAATTTGCTAATGTACAGAGGACTTTTAGTGTATATATATAGAGGTGTCTGAAATATGAATTCATTGTATATCATTTTGTTAGAATAAGGGAAAAGTAATGAAACTAGAATTGAATATACATAAAAAAAATGATTTAAAAATAGTAGGTAACAATATATCAGTATCTTATGCATGAAATTAAAAAGTAAGAGCATAATTTGATTTATTATGTTGTAAATAAGGAATAACTGATGAGAGAATTAGAAATAAAACTTTAGGAATAGATAGTGTATTTTGACCTAATATGTGTAATTAATAATTAAAGATTTTATTTGATTTAATGCCATAATAATATTGGTGTAAAACAGTGTAGAAGAACTTGAGGTAATTATGTGATTTTGGGTATGTATATTTTGTTTAAGCAAAATTTATGCTTATATATATAATTGTATTCCAAAATGTATGTATAAATAGAGTTCTTATAATGTCAGTACTTATGTATTTACGAGTATATGTGGTCTTGAACCATGCAGATTAATTGGAAGTAATTGTATTAAGGTGAACTGAAGTTATTATGTTATCACTTAGAGTTTGAAATACATTTAGTATGAAGGTTAAATGTTAGCACAGATAACAAGTTTTGGAGTGACAAGTAAATAACAGATGGTTAGTTGAGAACGAGTTTGAGTAAAAGAAATAGATGTAAAATAAAAGTATATAATAAAAGTTTGATTTGCTAAATTATGCTCAGGGATCATTGGACAAAGAAGTTAGAAATGAAAATTTAGTAATAATATTAGTATTTTGGCCTTAAAGATGTAAATAGCGAGTTTAGTTTTAATTTAATTTAATGTCATGACAAACCGTATAAAGAATAATATAAAAGGATGTGAATTAAATATGTAAGTTTTGGTTCAATGTGAAATAAACTTAACTTGACGAAATAAAATAAAAGTGATTTGGAATGGAAAGGGAGAGCGGTGATCGAATGTATACCTACATATATATATATATATATATACAAATGAGGTGTATTATGATTGTTAATGCATTTTAATTATATAAATAGGATTAATGGCTTGCTGTGAAGCTAAGTTAGTGAAATGTGATAAATAAATGAAATTATATGAGAAAATGATGATGGATGATACTGGGATTAATTCTGGAAAAAAAATTGAATTAAATTATTGATCTTATTTTATGTAAAGATCAAAGTTTGGATTTGTTTAAATAACATTCAATAATGTGGCCCTATTCGATGAGCTGGTAGTCAAGTCTAGTTCAGGATATAGTGGCTAGCCATAGGGACATAAGACCGCGGGTGTGAGCATGGCGACTCACTTTTTAGTAGGCCAATGATGGTCCTACTTCTGTATCTGAATATCTGAATATCACTTTTTAGTAGGCCAATGATGGTTCTACTTCTGTATCTGAATATCCGAAGTGTATTGTACTGTATTTAAAGACAGTGGTGGTCACACAGGACTCCACTGGTATCTGAAAGACTGGGGGTAATCCTTCGGGGTTCCTTCAGGTTTGAAAGACTGGAGTGATCTCTCAGAGGTCTCTCCAGGTTATTATGAACTCTTAGGGGTTCACATCCCGTTTATCCTGTACTTAGAGTCTGCCAGCATTGTACTATGGGCAAAATGGTAAATTGCAAAATGAATTGGTAAATGTGAAATAATTGTGTGAATCAAGGAATTGAATGACTAATAAAGGAAGACTGATAAATGGTGGATTTAAATAATAATCCATATTAAATGTATAATCTAAGAAGTTAGATGGCATGGATAAAAGTAAATACGGATTGAGAAGCCATAAAGTAACTTAATGAGAGAAGTAAAGTTGAAGGATAAGTAGTACAATTAATAAAGAGATGTTAACTAAGAGGTATGAGTAAAATTTAAAGTTTAATATATATGTATATATGTGTATATAGATTTGGATGAAAGTTAACTAATGTATAATATGATTTCGAATTTTGATAAAGTTGATGGTTCGATGTTAAAACTTTAATTGAATAAATAATATTAATAAATGAGCCTATGAAATTGGTGATACGAAAAAGTGGCTTTATGAACCTTATATTCACCAATATGTATTACTTGAATGCAAATATGCATAGTAGTGGGTATTATTGGGTTAGATAAATGCTATAATAACCGATAATGTAGGAATGAAATATTACCTACTATTTTAGAAGTATATTGTCTGTTTAATATTGCATGACAATAGTAAAATGATGCATGATAAGTGAGTATTACACATTATTAAAATGCAGAAAGATCTTAGTCGTTAATGTGCAAATTTGATTATGAAGTTTTATGAAATTTTTGCTATTACGAATATTGAATGTATTGCATACTTACTGCTTCACTCTGCAAATCCTTCAATTTAAGTTTGGGAATAAATAGTAATTGATATGTATTAATCATAAATTGTGATATTTCTGAAAGGAGAAACTAATTAGCGATTTGAACGTAAACAAATACTAAGGTATGTATGTTTAACTTATATGTGTATACTTAGTACTTTTATAATTTGGATAAGTAAATTTGGTAGTCACCACTAAGCGTAAAGCTTAGCGCGTGGTTTATCCTCGCGCAGGTGTAAGACAGGAATCAAGTGAATATCAGCACTGTTCCAAAGGAGGAACGTTGAATGGTAAGCATGACAAGCAGGTGATGAGAATGAAATTTCTTGAAATTGCTATTTTAGATCTCGTTTCTGATCGGCATGTACACTTTATTGATAAATAGGATAGTATTGTATCAAGAGATACATTAAATACTTATTTATAGCAGATAGTTGATGTATTAATTTTATGTCCTTGTAATTTGTATAATTGATGTAAATAGTGAGTGGATGAAATGATGAATTATTATATGAGTGTATGAATGGGTCCAAATTGGAGGATGGGCAAATTGTGTTGGAGTTTGAATTGGAGTTGGATGGATGAAAATAGATTTGATTATAGAAGTGTAAAAACTTTCTGTTTACAGGGGGATAGGCAATATTATAGAGGAGACTCTGCCGAAATTTCGGAAAAATTTAAGTAATATATTTTGGGTTTTGACAGCATGAATATTATAGTTTAACAGTTGTAGTACGGCTGGATAAAGAAAAGGAAAAAAAAAATTACCCGAATTTTTAGAATTGATTTTAAGAATAGTTTAAGACAATTAAGTTTTTATGTACAGTAAAAAGGGTGTTACAGTAACCATCCTCTAATAAGTCGCTCCCACATTCTTTAACCCGAAGGGCATGACCCTCTATGGAAACCTGCCCCACTCAGTAATGAAGGCAGTCTTAATCATATCTACTATCTTATTGAGGATCTAATTGTACCCGACATATCCGTCCATGAAGTTATATATCATGCAAGTAGTCGCATTATCCATTAGTACATCGATATGACGTAAGGGAAAATCCTGCTTCGGGCAAGCCTTATCTAGATCCTGGCAATCCATACACATTTGTACTTTTCCATCCTTCTTAGCTATAGGGACTACATTGGCTAATCATGTTGGGTACTGAACCTCCACTAGAAATTTGGCTTCAATCTGCTTATGGACCTCCTCCTTCACCTTCTGTGCCTATTTCGGCCTAAGCCCCCTAAACTTTTGCTTAACTGGTCTACACTCTAGGTAAGTCGGGATGGCATGCTCCGTAACCTCTTTGTCAATCCCCGGCATGTCTTCATAGGTCTAAGCAAAGACTTTTTCGTATTTTTTCAGTATTCTCTCAAATTGCACTCTCTCTTTAGAGTTATGTGGGACTCTATCAAGATTTCCCTTTGGTTTGCCACGGTCCCGAGATTAAACATAGTCATATTAGTTAAATTAATGTAAAAAATGAATGCATCATATTTGTGATCATGCGAAATGAAATCATTAGAGACATTACACAAGTAAGCAAAGTCATTTATATTATTGATAAAATCGGAATTACAAACATTGTCACTATTAAAAAGTTCTGGAATAAAAAAAGAATCTAAATAGTTATGATCTTCATTTCCCGCTAATGCAGACATCGCAGCCGACAGTGCACTGTTATCTCCGCCTTGAGGAGGTTCAACTGCTACCTCAGAAATCTTCAAGTCCTGGATCTTCAAATTTGGCTCTGAAGCTTCAATCTCAACTTTCTTCTTTCCCTTCGACTTGATGGCTAGAAGCTTCTCAATGATGATCTCTTATGGCTCAGGCTTGTCCCAAATGCCACACCGAGTCATGACTTCTTCATCCCAAAAGCCTTCTACAGATTTGATAACTCCAACTTCCCAATCGAAAACATCATTAATGATCTCGAATACCGGTATGATCCTACCATCGATCCATTGAGGCTCGGTCTCTCCAGCATAAGCACAAGTGGAGGATGCAGGCATGAAGCTGTCCAAGATATGAGGAATATTATTTGACTTCTTCTTCCCCTTGCTATTTCCACTTTAATAGCCCAAACCCTTTCGATCCTTCTGACTCCTGGTGGTGATAACAGACTGCTGGCCCTGAGAGTTTCTGCCTAAACCTGCCTCTGGAAGAAAGTTCATCCTCTTCATTATATTTAGCACTTGGGGACTATCCACTGAGTTCCCCTCTTCACCTATCACAGATACATAGAAACCATTAAATGGCTGATTAATGATTCCTAAGGTAGAGACTCGGTTTTCCCTTGCAGCTTTGATAGTCACTACCCCCCCCCCCCCCCCCCGGTGTGGTATCTTGATCATCTAATGGAGAGTAGAGGGCACTCCCATCAATTTGTGAAACCAAGGCCTTCCTAATAAAGCCGAAAAGTTGGTAGGGATAGGCAACACCACGAACTCCGCCTCCATCTTAACAGGCCTAGTCTTTACTGCCACTTTGAAGGTACCCGAGGCTTGCCTTTTGGAATTATCATAAGTAGTGATGGTGAGATCAGACCTACTCAGCATACCCTCATCCAACCCGAAGGCTTGTAGTGCTACCAAAGGGCACACATTTATAGACCAGCCATCATCCACCATCACACAAGCAGTGTGCTTGCCATTAATCTGTGCCTTGATCTATAGGGGACGGTTGTGATTATGGCCTTCAACTAGTAAGTCAGCGTCAGAGTATAGTAGATTCTCCCAAGAATTCCCCTTAACCAATTCTAACAGCTCGGATGGTGAGATGGTGGTAGCAACAGTAGACTCGCATAAAGCCTCAACTTGTAACACCCCTATACCCCCTGGAAGGATATCGGGGTGCCACGCGGACACATACGTATACATATACATATCCATACACTAGCGAAAGCGATAGCATTAAACACATCTTTTTAAGAGTAATAAAATGAAATAAAATAACACTACACTAGGGCCCAACATGTATTACATATATATATGCATTTATCTTTATAGATATTCATATTACAATCCGTTTCTATTTAACTTTGCATATACATTTACATGTGATTCTTTTACTTTTATTACATAATGATGTTACTCAAAACATCACCAACTCTATCTCTAACTTATACAAAAAGATATAGCAAAACTTCCTAGTGGCCTTGACCTGTAGATGCACGCTCTCACTGGTTCGAACTTATCAACCTACACGGAAATAAACATCCGTGCTAAGCGATAACGTTTAGTGGGGATGAAATAATGCAAATGACTTCTTTCCGAAGTCACACATAAATCACACATTTCATATGACAAAATCAAATATCACATGCATAAACTTTTCACACGTGTACAAATCATTTATTCAAAGCAATTCTTTTAATCATCTCAAGTTCACTACATAACATTGACAAGCCTGAATTCCTTTCTTGGTGGATACGGGCAACTCTAGATACTGTTTACAGTATCTTACATATGGAGAATTAACTCAAACTCTATGGAGTATTTAAAACTTTGGGCACAATTAAGGCCAACTCTAGCAGCTGCACTCTAACCCTTTATAAGCATGCTTATCTATCCACTATAATGATAATCAGGCTCAATAACAACTCATACACTATACACAGATACCAACTCATCAACTATAATTCAAGTGCATTTATCAAATTCAGAGGCATTTAATTCGTATATAATGATTATTAATCATGTTTATTTAATTAATACTAATCATGTAAGAGGTTTAAAAGATAATTTTAAACCAAATATGGACCAAATGGTGATATACAAAACTCACATAAACATATAACCACTCAAAACAGGAACAATAATTCAAAATAGAATCAACAGAGAAGAGAGAGCATGAGCACGACTCGTGCTCACTTGCTCTCTCAACTGGAGCACACTACGTGCTCTCATCTTCTCTCTTTATGAGCATGACTCGTGCTCACTCCTGCCTTTAAATGGAGCACGTCACGTGCTCCCACTTTCCTCTCTCTATGAGCACGTCTCGTGCTCCTCCTTTTCTCCCTCTCTGTATCGTGTTGCACAACACGACTAGGACAATGCTAACTCTCGGAAGAACGTGCTTCTGTCGCGATCGCGATTCAAGTCGCGCTCGCAACAAAATCACTTTCTTTCTTCTAACCACATCCCTATCCTTTGTCTCCAAACCCAAACCAACTCCCTCACTTTCACATGCAATAAACTCCCCTTTTAACATGTAATTGCCCTATAAATCATGCTTATAACTAGATTTACACTCAAATTACACAAATCAACTTCAAACATTAATTCACTACAAGCAATCAAAATGATTTTACACTAAAAAGCAATTTATCTTGTTTAAGTTCCATGTACTTTTCTTTATGCAAATAAGTCTCTATCAAAACATTTAAATCAACAACACACACACAAGAATAGTAAAATTGCACGTGATCCCTACCTCTAAGACGTTGAACTAAGCTCTCTACTCACTACGACCTTCTCTTTGCCCTTACTCGGTCTCTTGTCCACAACTTCCATGTACAAACCATTCAAAACACTAGAGTTACTCTTCTCTTTACTTTAAATCAGAAATAGAAAGAAAAAGGAGATTAGATCGAAGAAAAAATCCAACTTACCTTTTTAAAGGGACCTGACCAAGCCCTACTATAATATCTTTAAGCAATCCAAGTGGTTCTTCCCAAAGAACCAAACAAATGAAGAAGAAAAGGGACAAGAGAGAGGGCAAAGCAAGGAAACGGCAGAAACTCAAGGAAAAGAGAAAGAAAAGAAGAACAATGGGCCAAAGTAAGAAACCAACGTGAAAAAGAAAAGAGAAAAGCAGATGGTCAATGTAAATCCAAAATTAACTATGCTAATATATGCCACCTATCAAATTAAACACATGCTTATCCCCTTTTTCCCTTAATCCCCCTTTTAATATAATTTAGTCTTTTGCCACTTGTCACATTCCTATAATGCCATGTGTCACTCTCCTACGATGCCATGTGTTAAAAATTCCAATTTAATTAACCTACCACCAGAGGGGTTCTGTCGCGATCGCGACGCTTGTCGCGCTCGCGATAGGACTCTCACACTCAACATCTAATCTTTCTGAACAGACTTCTGTAATTCTCCTAGGGCCACTTTAGGGTGTTGCGCAACTAGCCTCTACCTATGCGATGGTGACTGCCTCAACAAATCCTAAATAGATATCTGAGCGGTGGTCTTCTTCAACTACTTTTATATTTGATTCTCTCCCGACTCGACTGGTTTAAGCACTAGCTCTGGCTGCCTCTCTACTTCTGGAACCACCCTTCCACTCCAGGTCACTGCTCTTATGTTTTCATCCTCTGAATCTCCGGATCAGCTAGCACGAATTCTTCCCCGTCTTGCTCATCCTCTTCTCCGCTCTCACTGGTGGACCCATAATCAATCATTCCCATAGGGGTTCTATTTTCACTTGCATCAAGGTGAGTGATAGCGATGTATTCGTTTCCATACAAGTCTTGCAAAACATACAATTCTGGCAAACTAGACCCAATCAAAAAAATATGAGGCGAAATTGCATTGTGTCCTGGCCTCTTCTGACCCTCTCGGTGTTTAGGATCTATGATCTACTTACTGTTAATCAGATCCTGAAAATCATGTCTCAGCCTCGCACAATTTTCTGTTAGATACCCCGTATACTGATTGTGTGCATAGTACTCATTCTCCTTATGCCCATACTGCCTCTGGGTTCTAGCCGGCCTAGATGCTAGGGGTCGTAAATTTCCCTCTTTTTTAATCTTTTTCAGAACCCATGACAGAGGTTGGCCTAGATTCAAAAAGTACCTTTGGCTTGCCCCCATAGTTGAAACCTCATTTCTCTTTCCTGCCCTATTGGTACTTCTAAAATTTGCTGACCTACTTACCTCCTGATTGCTATAAACTTTCCTAGCATAGGCTTCACTGCTTGCTCTCTTAGCCATGAATTCACTCTCAGCCTCTATGGCGATATCCTTTAAGGATTCCCAATTCTTTAGGCCTTTCATTTTTAGCCCCTCCTTCAGGTATGGACTTGCATTTTTGATAAATAACTGAATCTCCTTTGACGTATCGGGCTTATGCTTCATCTCTATAACCCTATTTCGCCACCTAGTGAGATGCTCATGGAAGGACTCTCCTGATTTTTGCTATAACAGCTCTAGGTCCTTAAAAGTGACCTCCATTCAGGTACTACAGTTATACTATTTGAGGAACTTCTTGGTCAACAAATCCCAATCCTCTTTAGACCTTATGTCTAACCTATGATACCAATCTACTGCAGCTCTAGTAAGGCTCTAGCAAAAATACTTTATCTTCTGCTTCCTAGACAAGGTGGTACTCTTCATAACTAGAGAGTACTTCTTAATGTATGCCATTAGATCAGAAGTCCCATCAAACTATGGAATATCAGGCATCTTGAAATTTTTGGAAACTAGGTTATCCCCATCTAACTCTCTATCCTCAGGGTTCATCCCCCTACCTATTGTCAGTATACATGTAATGGCCTCAAACTTCTCTTTTATCTTCTTCCATGTCACCTCCTCAACTTTAGGCATCTTGCCATTCACTGAGACTGGGTCCTCTTCAAAGAAGTCATTATCAAGATAGGTTCAGGTGCACCCCTGTGCTTAGCGACTAATGGGGGTAAAATCTCTGGAGGATCCTCTCTAGCCGGATCTGGCCTCTCTTATCCTACTACAAGAGTAACCGGTGGCTGCCCAGCGGGATGTGTCATTATAAGAGTCAAATTCCCCATTATGGTTATCATCCTATTTTCAGATTCCTCCAATCTTTTACCCACTTCTTTAGCAATCGATGCGCGGGTCGCATGAGACTCTCTCGAAGGATTAGCCATACTAAGTTCTGCTAAAAATTCTAAAGATAAACTCTCACTACCTTCTAAAAGTTAATCTGAACCCCGAACTGATACCCTTCCTGATAACTCAAAGATAGGATTTCTGATCAACTGTCCACTGGGATCCCTAGACCACCCGGACGAATCTATGATGGTTGTATAGCTCACCTTGTTAAAATGATGCATGAATAACGTATACGATGCATGATCATGAGTCGTGCAACATTTCACAACCACATACAAGCAAGTAGATTCTTTTAACCTTATAACTCCCGCACATGATGTCAATCAGTCTTTTCCTAGGTGGGCTTAATCCATGGGTCAATAGGGGACCCGAGGAATGCACATAGTGCATGGCGGGAAATCGGCAACATAATGTCTCTCAGAATGCGCATACGTATGAGTTTCGGCCATTATGTATTTGGACACTTTAACCAAATTAAGGTGAACCCATCGGGGCATGAAAGCCTTTAATAGAAGACCACTTAATACGTTTGATTTTGTTTAATACATGACGGCCCACATGACAAGCATTACATTACAGTTCATTTCACCTAGGGAAAATATCTATTGCCATTACATGAGCTTTGGTCAGGGTGATACTACTTTTTGGCTACAAAAGCATAGTCCATGCTGATGGGTCTAGCTCATCATAAGCATAACGACCAATCGGGTCTACATTTGATATACCAAAAGGTACTATGCTTGAGCTAGTGATTATCCTTAACACTTCCCCATATTGACTGAATGTAAGGTCGTGCTTTGAGAATGCACCGGGGTAAAATAAGGGTCTACACTAGCATAATTCTAAGGCTTTAGCATGATGCAATGCAATTCTAGAAGAGAGATGCAATTTTAGTATTAAAAACTCAACTATACATTTTAAACAAGACACTTTCAGAGCGAAGTCACAAAGTCCCCAGTAGAGTCGCCACTGTGACATGTGTTGAACCGGCCAGTAAGGGGAGGCTCCCCTTTTTGAGACCCGCTTTTAGGGTTCGAGGGATAGTTTGTGTAATTCGATCTTGGGTAACATGAGACATTTTGGAATCCCTACCCAACAGAACATTGGGGAAGTTCATCTAGTCCCATAGAACCTTTGGGCACCTTTAAGGTATTTTAGAGTCGCCACCCAATTTACGAGAAATTGGACAAGGTCGTCTAACCTATATGGTCTAAACTAGAGAGTAGTTCGGAACTCCACTCTTATTTATACCTTGATTAATTATAGATGAGTTTTTAAGTTAGAAAATTCCATCTTTCATCTAACATGATTAATACAATTTATTAAAGGCACAAATTAAGCAATGAGAAAACTATAAATGAAAGTTGTAAATGAACCGGTAAATAAAGTGGTAAACACACAAACCCACACCATTACAAAATGGAATTTGGGACAAATACAATCCCCCAAATGAAAAGAAAACCTAAACAAAATTAAAATAGAAATTAGGACAAAATACAATCCCCAAATAGAAAAAAGCTAAATAAAATTGCCCAAAAAATAATTAATTACAAGGGCCCACAAGATTTAAACATAAAACTAAATAATCAAACAAAATCAATCAAAAGAGGTAACATGCATAAATCGGGATATTTATTTGGTTTAGGAATATTGGTTCCTTCATGCTCACTTAAAAAGGGATCGAAGAGTAATTTCGGCTCTTTGCTTGAAAACGAGGACAAATTACTCCCATTTTGAGAAAATTAACTCCTCATTTTAATTCATGACATTTTGCATTCCTTGGCCAAAATTAAGGATATTGGTCTTAATTTATTAATAAAAATCCTAATTTATTAATAAAAATATTTTTGTGATTTTTTATCTGACATGCACATAAAATAAAACTATTTTATTTACGAACAAACACAATCACACAAATAAGAGATAGGTAAGATCTCATCAAAACAACATAGTCTCCTACACGTCATGACCCTCCATTTTGTCACAAAATGCTCAAACAAGCAAAATCACATTTTTCAAACCCAAATAAAAATAACAATAAAAATATTTGCAATAATTCTAAAATCAACTAAATAAAAATGGAAATAAGAGAAATAAACATCAAGATAAGAAAGTAACATTCCAACTACTTGGAAAAAAGTTATCGCGATAACGGACATGAAACATACATCGAATGGGTTAAGATCGAGTCAAAACTGGGAAAAATGTGCACTAAAGGGCACCACATGGGGTGAGGGGTGGCCTAGCCATGAGGGGTGGCCAGCCCGTCCCTCACCTCGGTCCCACCCCTAAAGGGGCAGGTGGTGGAGTAGCCTTCAAAAACACAATATTTTCCAAAAAAAACAAATACGAAAAACTTCATTTTTCACACCTAAATCACATGTATTTATCCATACTCATGCCAAAACAGGATAAAGATTGAAAAACCATATCAAAGAAATATAAATCTCAAATCCTAAAACATATATTCATCAAGTCATTATTTATGTATTCATCAATGCAAGAAAAAGTAAAATGAGAAAATAAAATGATATAGTAAAAAATGGTTCCAGGATCCTATACCCTCAGAGTAGATAATCTAGAAGCAAGATGTTCTCAATATGTTCACCTTGTCAAGATTTGAAATTAGTCTCAAAAAAAGATTCAAAAAAATCGTAAGTTTTTATCTCAAAAAAAACCCAAGAACACTAAAACTCAAAAATAGTTTTTTGTTATTTGATGAGAAGCGGAAGCTAAGGGAATTGATTTTCCCTTCCTCAAGTTAATTTTAAACTCAACAAACGTTTTTCAATCTAAGAAAATCCCAGGAAATTATAGAAAAAAATTTTGCTCTTAATTAAGGAAAAAATGGGTTATTTTATTCTCAAGAAAATCCCACGTTTATTTGTTAAAAAAACACTTTCAAAAACCCTCCTCTTTTTCCTCTACCAAACTCTTCCTTTTGTTTTTCTCTCTCCTCTTCTTATATAATCCACCCAAAAAAACATAAAAACTAAAAATAAAATTTTTTCAATCCGATTTGGGCTGTAGCCCGAGCAAAATCGGGCAAAGTTCCACTTCAGAAGGAAAGACAGCGCACCAGAAGGAGGTATAGTGCGTAGGGGTGACCTACCGAGGGGCGGCCAGTCTGCAGGCGTGGCTACCCGTGCATAGGGGTGCCCTTGCACGAGGTGCAACCTCAAGCGCGCAGGTCTCGCTTGCGGGGCCGGCTCGCACGTGGATGCCACTTGGCCGCTTACATACTGGCCGCGCCTACGGGGCAGACGCTCTAGCATGCAAGGGGAAACACCCCTCGCGTGCGCGCGTTCCTCTCCAGGTGAGACGACAGGTGCACGCCCTCTGCACGTAAATCCAAAAAAAAAACCTTCTTTCCAAAAAATAAAGAGAGTAATAAAAACAAACTAAATAAATGAAAAATTTTAAAAGCATTTTGAGACAGACAAAAGAACATGACAAGAAGATGATCAATTCCTACTTTTTTACCTATGAATCGGTCTTTATTTTCATCATCGGGTAATCCTGATCTTGGACCGCCTCGGCACCCGGTGTCTACATCGAGATGAATAGTACTTTTCGGAGTCAAAAAATATTTTATTGGACTATTGGATAGAGCATGCCAGCAGGAGTTCGTAAGCGAAAATTTGAGGTCAAAATGGTCCGGAATTACTAAAATAGTGGGAAAATCAATTTTAGGCATTAAAGGTTGTGGGATGCGCATCCCTAGTGAGGGACGGCCGTAGGTCAACTCAGATGGGCAAAAATCAGCCCAATTTGACCAGTTTTACCCAAGTTTGGCGGACGATATCTTGAGCTACGGACCTCAAAAAAATATAATTAAAATATAGAAGTGCTCGTATGAATGAGTAGAATCTAATGATATAAAAAAATTATAATTTTGGTGACACTGGCATTTTAACTATCAGACAGATAAATAATTATCGAACCGGGAAATAGTCACTTATTGAGTCAAAAATATTCATGGAGCCTAATGAATATGTGCTAAGAATTATGGAATCATTTTTTATGAGGAATTAAACTTAAAAAGTGAGGAAAAAGTTATGATTTCGGTTTGAATACTACTCGATTGACCATAGGTCTGACTGAGGCTTTAAAAATAGCAAATGATGTCCAAAATTAATGAAAATTTCCAGATTGACTCTTGATAATATGTAGGAATTTTTAGTTGTGAAAAGGGAATTTTTTGAGAACATTGAAAATTTACTAATCGGACTGATTTGATTAAACCAGACAGGAATTAGACTCCGATTGAGGAAAAAATTTATGTACAACATAGATTTTATATGAATAGATTATAGAATTGAATTTGGAATAAATTGGATTTGGGAAATAAGAGAACCATAGAAAATTGTTTGATGGACTTAAAATGGCTAATTGGGTTTAATAGGTTGGACCATTGGTTGGACCAATTTTGTAACACCCCCACCGCCGCCCCCGTTGGAAGGGTGCCGGTGGACGCGCTACTCGATGCTCACTCACAACATTCACACATACACGTATACATGCGCTAAGCGGAAGCATTCACTAAGAATAATAAAGGCAGAACATAAATCTCATATAATCAAAATATAGAGTTATGTACAATATCCAAAATATTACATCTTAAATCCCTTACAAAAAGAATACATACACAAAAAGAATTACAGGAGGAGATAACAAAAATAAAGACTCTACTCCTATGTGGCCGACCTGCAGATGTGCGACACAAGCAAGCTCCCAAAAACCTGTCACCTACACGGGACAAGAACCCGTGCTAAGCGATAATGCTTAGTGGGGAGGAACAAAACATAACAGAACACTATATAAGATATTGAGCATAATATACAGAATTCATAAAGTACTAGAGAACAGAAATATATTAAGATATCAAGAATCACTATACAAGATCAGAATTTAGGACAGAAAGCACGAAGCAAAAAATACCACAATCGAGATCACGCCAGAATCAAAACACTTCACTAAGCTAATACCAGACACTTCACACAATAGCCTGAATTTCACTGGTGGAGGATACGGGAACACGGCGCGGGAGACCAAAGCCTCAAAAACAGTTTTAATACCAAAAGGTAGCGCAGGAGGCTGAAATCTCAAAACATTTTATCACTACACGGAAGATGACCATCTCGGAGGTCGACCGCTTCGCCCAAACGGGGCGGACAGAACAGCTGCACTCAAACCCTTCTTAAGCATGCTTAATTATCCACTACCTTGACACTTCAGGCTCGATAACTTCTTCTCTAACACGACAATACAAAATCAAAACAAGGTTCGACACAAGACTCTAACATCAATTACATTCATAACTAAGACACTAGTACCATGATATCACGGGTCATAAGCACAAACATATTTCATGCAATACTGAAAAACCATGCAAAGTAGGACAAGAGAATCACATTCAGAAAACAAGGCAAGCAGGAAGGGCCTCTGTCGCGATCGTGACAGTGTCGCGCTCGTGACAGAGCACGGGACACCCCATCGCGAGCTCGCGCTAGGAGGCGCGCTTGCGATGAAGCACTCTCGGCAGACTCACACAACCGAGCTCTGTCGCGGTCGCGACAAAGACCAGTTCCTTCCTCTTTGCGTGCATGCTCGGGCTA
This sequence comes from Excoecaria cochinchinensis, assembly GCA_947683425.1. Classification (NCBI taxonomy): domain Eukaryota; kingdom Viridiplantae; phylum Streptophyta; class Magnoliopsida; order Malpighiales; family Euphorbiaceae; genus Excoecaria; species Excoecaria cochinchinensis. The sequence goes on from CANTUQ010000005.1 coordinate 10,240,036, forward strand.
AGGACTCGACTACCGAGCTCTCTATCGTGCTCGCAAAAACATCGTGGTCGAGATAGAGGGCTTTCCAGCCACGAGGGACCAATCCGCATTCTGTCGCGATCGCGACAGAACCCAGAATTGCCCAGATCTGCACTTTTCCTACTCTCTTCACAACACAATCCTTCATACACTCAATCAACCATGCACAAACACTTACCTTAAGCCTCTAGTACATCACCGCATCATTCTCAAAGCCACATAAACACATTTTTATACAATAATCAACCACCACTTATCAAGAATTCACTCAAAACCAAACTCAAAATTCATTCTTCTTAAATGCTCAAGTTCTTCAAATACACATGCAAACACCATTTTATCACTAACAATTAACTCAGAATCACTACTTAATCTAAACATGCCTTCATCCAAACAAAACACTCAAGGTTACTAATGACATGCAATCACAAAATAGAATTGATCCAAGGAGCAAATTAGGGGAAAAACATAATCCACAAACACAGCTCCCAAACCTGAAATTGCGGCTTTAATCTTTAACTCTTCAAGACACCACTTTATCCTTGCCTTTACTCTTTCTTCTCTCTTCCGATTCTTGCACAAAACCCAGCCACAACACACTTAAATCAAACCATAAACTCAGACTTCAAAACCAGAATCAAAGGAGAAGAAGAAGAACCCAAGGAAATAACCAAAACTCGAGCACTTACCTTCCACAATCAGCCCTTCACTCAAGCAATCTAAGTGTCAAAGCTCAAAGAGGGACACAAGGATGGCTGGAGAGTAGAAAAAGAAAAGAAGAAAAGGGAGAGTAGAAGGGGACGGGAAAGGGACGAAAGAGGAAATAGCTTCCACTGGAAGCTTCCTCTCTTTTCCTACCTTCTCTTCCCTCTTTCATTCTTTTCATTTAATGCCCACCTACCTAAGCCATGTGTCACTCTCCCATTGGACCAAAATCCACTATCTTGACTTATTCCCTCTTGGCACCATACACAAAACCACACACAACTATCTCTTACATAAATATCTTCAATGCACCAAACTTGGTTCACACCATATAATTTCTAATAAATCACTTACATCCAAGGCACCATACACACATGAACCACACAATAAAATCCCTTAACCCACTTACATCCTAACACCAAACACTACAAGCACACATTATAATTTCTCTTCTTCACTTAATTAAATTCTTTGCTAATAAAATCCTCATTATCCAATTCCTCTTACTCAAATTACTGAAATGCCCTTAATTTACCGACTTACCATGCAGATTCCGACTAGGCCCTATTTGGGTTGTTATAAATTTTGGTCCACTATAAAAGCCATTAAATGGCAGATTTGGTGGGTGTATCTCCCTTATCTCCTTCAGCTCTTTCTTCCCTCTTGTCGCCAAAGTCACTCCCTCTCCCATTCTCTTAATTTTCTTCAAGTTTTGCTTGATTTCTCTCTAAATCCAACAACCTTAGATGAAATTCAGCCCCTCTTTAAGTTCATAGCAACCTGTATCATCCATTTGATGGATTAAAAACATGGAAAAGCAAGGATTCAAGGTTATGTCTCAATTTGGAGGTAAGAGATTTAGGTTGAATTAAATTGATTTATTAGTTCTAAATGGTAGATTAGGGTATATTAATCATAGTTATGAAGTTATATTTAATCAAAGAAAGAAATTAATTGATGTTTGGTTATTGTGTATTTTCGGCCATGGAGGAAAAATTTAAGGGACATGGCTTTTCAAAGGCTAAAGATAAGAATTATGGAGCTTATGAAGGTGAGAACATGGAATTGAGGTTTGTGATTACTTAATCCAAGAATTTTCATTTGAAAATTTAGGGTTTTACATTATATGGTAAAGTGAGTATGTGTAAATGTTAGGATAAAATACTAGTGGCAGTCGAATGGATTAGTAGGGAAAATGTGAGAAATTGTGTGGTATATATCATATGTGAGTGATAGGTTAGACAAATGAGTGATTTAGAAGTAAAAAGGGAAGTTTGATAAAAAGAATTGCATAAAAATAGAATAATTGATTTAATAAACCAAAGATTTAATTAGTATATTTAATGATATTTAAGCCATAAAATGAATATGTATATAGTTTGAAAGTATTTGCCTTTAATTGAAATTATATGAATTTAATTGAATATTTTGAGAATTGTTTCCCATTATGTCCATGGCGTGAAATATTGACAAATATTGAAACAATTGAAATTTCATGTATAATTGAAGAGATTTTTTATTTAATGACTAATTAAAGTGAACAGGATAAAAAAAATGATGTGACTTTGAAGTGCATTCATGACCATTTAATGACCAAAGTATAATTATTATATAAAATAAGTATATAATAAGAATTGTGCATAAATAATGAATTTTGATGAATCATGATGAGATGATACATTTAATATGCAACATTGATGAAAATGTTGTGTAGCTAGTGTAATATGAAGGAAAGTATAAATGTTAAAAAGTATGATGCGGAATTGAAAGTTAACTGAGAAAGTACTTGCCCTTAGTAGTGTCTGGTAGTTGATCGAGTTCAGGATATAGTGGCTAGATATAGGGGATTCTATACTATTGTCGTGTCATGATAACTCCACTGGGTAGGCCAATGACAGACTACCATATTGAAAGTTAAAAGTAAAAAGTGATCAAGTGTTCAGTGATTCTACTGAGTGATCCTTCGAGGACATTCTTTTCTGTTTGTGGACCAGGAGATCCACACCCTATTTATCCGGTTCACAAATTTCTACTGGAGGGATACTAGGGGCATAACGGTAATTAAAAGTGATACGAAAAAGTAAAAGTGAAATGAAAATGAGTGTTTAAATGAAAAGGGATAAAAATGAAGGGAAATGAAAAGTTTAGGGTAAAGAAGTTAATTTAGCCAAATAATATGTTAAGCGGGTAATAATAGTAAACTGATTTGAAAATGTAAAGATTCAAGTGAAAATGACAAATTAAATGAAAAAGGACCTATATGAAAGGAGATAAAAAGTTTAAGGACTGAAGCATAATTTACCTTAAAGATAATTAGTCGTAAGACTAATTGGTAAATTATGAGTTAAAAAGTGAATAAATGCATGAATATAGTTAATAAATGGAAAAATTGTAAGTAAAAGTTAAATGAAGGACCATATTGTAATTTGATAAAAGTTTAGGGGTAAAATTATAATGAAGTGTAAAACTAAGTTAATAAGTGACATGTAAATGAAAAGCGAAATTAAAATGACCCATATGTAAAGAATGTAAAGTTTAAGGATTAAAATGTAATTTGACATGGAATAGCCAAAATAAGGACTAGTATGAAATTTGTAAGCCAAATAATGATTTAAGATGAAAAGAGAATTGAATTAGTGGTAAAAGTGTAATTTTGATGTAAAAATGGCACAATTTGTAACTAATTGAAAGATTGGGGACTAAAATGAAAGTTTACCATATTGATGGTATCTAGTAGAATAAAACAAAGTGTGAAATGATAATAGTACTTAATCAAGTGAAATGAATGTGTTAATCTCAAAATTGTGAGTGAGTAACCAATAGAGGGCAAAATTGTAAATAATATGTAAAAAGGGTAATATAGGAAGAAGCGTATTGTTGGGTCAGATGATTTAAAATAAAGTAAATGAAGTGGCAAAATCGATTAGTTATAAGGAATAAAGATAGAGCGTCAATGAAAAGCAGAGAAACTCGCTAAGAGGATTAGTGAACAATGTTAAAGTTAAGGGTTAAAATAACAATAAGTCAAAGAATAAGTTAAAAATGCCCAAGTGAGGGTTTACAAGTAAAGTCATAAGCTAAGAGTGCAAAGTAAGAAATACTATAAAATTGTAATTAAAGTCACATGAATAGTAAATCGCAAAACCAAAGTAGAATGAAGGACTAGATAGTAATATGATATTATTAAGCTTGAATATGAGGTCCAAAGTGTATGTAGGTATATATGTGCCTGAGTGAGAATTGGAAATTGTTAAATTCGTAATCACCAATGGGCATTTTTAATGCTCATCAAGTAGTTTATCTGACTGTGTGCAGGTACCGAGTAGGACATCTGCAGAGCGGACGTACTATCAGCTTCGAGATCAGATCGGGCCTCCGGATTGAAGATGGGAATAATAGGTATTTGATTTCTGGCATGTATATGTAAAGAGTTTTGCAATGAGTATGTATTATGATGATTGGCATTTATTAAAGGATATGATACGAAATGTAATATTTGATCTGCATGGAATGTGATATGTTAATGATATAATAGTTTACACGATTAGTTTTTTTAAAAAAAAAATTTACCGCATTTGCTATAGTACACATTAAAGCAATGCAATGTTTGTATTGAATGGAAGCGATAAGGGTGTTACACCTACATAATCGGATCAGGCAGATTGTGGGTGCTCAGAAGCATTCGGATATACATTCCCTAGTGGAAGAAGCTATGAAGGTGGAATTGATACAGACTGATGAAGTTGACCGATAAACTCAATTCCAACAGAAAAGGAAATCGAGGACAATCTAGTGGTGCAGGCAGTCAGAGTAAGAAGTCAAAAGGGCCTAATCTTCTCAAAGTCGTACATCAATGGCACCTGCTCGCAGTTAGAAGAACCAAGCAGATAGTAGTGCACCAGTGACTTCAGTGGGTAGTGCACCTAGAGGTACAGATTTGTGATCGTTGTGGTACATCTCACCCAGGAGAGTACAGATGTTTGTCTGGGGCATGTTTCAAGTGTAGGTGTAAGCATTAGGTCCCGAGGCAACCTAGATCAAAGTTACCCAATAAAGATATCGGTACTTGTTTCACAGGTAAGGGAGTGAGATTGTAGGTTTTCGCCCTTGAATTTCACAAATTTTAAGGATATTGGTGACCAAGAATCATTTTGAGGATCTTTTGTTTTGAAAGAAACCTTTTCATAAAACAATTTTCTTTTGGTTGACCGACGCCCGACGGTCAACTGGGGTGCCAATCAA